>OX637492.1:10020000-11297500 GCA_951800055.1 Cenopis cana
CCATGTTGCCGTGATCCTGACCTATAAGCTTTTCAACTGATCCTTTGACAGCCTTGTTTGCCGCAGGCATTGCAAAAATGGTGCAATGAAAACGCGTTTTTTCTATTGTTGTGATTAATCAAGGAAAGATACATTGTATATTTATGGAAAGTCCACGCTAATTTGGTCTTTAAAGTTGATATCTGCCTGTGTATATTGAAACATAACCAGTAGGTACCTAGGTATCATAAAAAGGAATTTCAGCAAACGATGGCGCCACAAACATAGTCGCAGTTAAACTTATAAATACAACCAGTAAAACATCAACAATCCAACTGCCCTTTACTCAAAACTTAATCACAAAACCAACATAGCTTCAACGACAGTCAATCAAACATGCACCTTAACGGTATGCACTTTAAGTCCACGACAATCGCCTTGTTACCAAAAATTAATCAGATAACCTGTTAACCTTAGAAGTTAATCAAAGGAAAAAATACTTTATTGTCTTGTAATAAGGTTGGCAGGGACCGTGTAAGTTTATTGGCTTTATCCGAAGAGCCACCCAAGGGGTTTTCTTCGAAAACGAGCCGTAAAAATTACTGGACGTTTATTCGGTCGAGGGCATCCGATGAGTTAACTCAATTATCTGGTTGTATTATAATTATTGTCGTGTGTGAAGCTTTAAGGGGCTTTAATTTATCTTCATAAACTAGCGCCTGGGAGATCGAGCGATGCTCGGTGTCGAGAGTGACAGCTGAGAGAAAATTTTACACAGAAATCAGTCATAGCCTTACCTACCACCCTTGTATACAATATCTACATTCCATATGGTAAATGTGATCGTAAACTTTAGATCCGTTTCCGAGAACCAGTTTGCAAAGGTTGATCAGAGTTACCCTAATGTTTTAATGCTCTATTTATTCGGCGGAATATTTTCTTTGCACTAATCATCTTTTTTTTCGAACTAAATTCAGGAATATCTTCACAGTTCAATACCTATACGAACGGTATAAGTATTCCAATAATATGTGAAATAATACCAAGTTATAACAACGTGTAATTAATAAGTCTATAGTGAATAATTTAGTTAATTACAGAGTTCTACTATGTACTTACTTTTAATCATTCCGGGATGACAATTTCTTTCTAAATAATATTTATGTCTACGTCAATTTTACTTCATTTATTTGATTAGGTTTACCGGTTTCAGCTGGACAAAACCAGAAGATAAACAGATTTATTTTACTGGCATGGAACCCAACATTAAACTAACAGTAGATATTTTTTGTATACCAAAGTGAGCAGGAACATAATTATTTATTGACAGTCTTTTTGCAGTTCAAATAAGTAAAAAAGTACATATTTATACATATACAAACTACAAATAATTCGATAGAACGTCATGGAATTACGTAATAGGTCTATATATAGCTTTTCTCTGGGTGAGAAGGTCAGATGGCAGTCGCTTTCGTAAAAATAGTGCCTATGCTAAATCTTAAGATTAGGTAGGTGCCACAGTGGCCTAGTCTCCTATAGAATACACAAAACCCTATACAATACAAATACTTACCTAGGTAGGTACTCTTTATTGCGCAACCTCAACAAAAATAACACAGTAAGTTACAGTATACCTATGTATAGGTATAATGACAATCAGTAGAGACAAACAACAGGCGGTCTTATCTCTAATGGGCGATCTCTTCCAGAGACAACCAAACCTAATGGCTTATACGTACCTATACCTACCTACATTTGATTGAGCTGATGACCTCCCTTCGATTTTTCTCTCTTGTGATTATCGAACGTTTTCCGTCGCATCGTTTGAGTCATTTTATTTGCTTGTCTCAAGTTGTTCGAGTCTACAGGTGTTTGATGTAATGAGATCGTTGAAGCTAGAAATAAAAGTAATGGGATAAAACTTGAAACGGGATGTTAATTACAGGTTATTGATAAATAAATACTAAATTAGTACCTACGTAGGAATTATTAATACTTGTACTAAATTGCTATGGTTAATTGGTTAAATTAAACATTTTAAAAACGACTTGATCGACTGATATTTAGTGTCACGGCCAACTAACAACTACATACCTACCTATATGGGATATATGGATAGCTACCTGAGTTGGCCGTGACATAGGTAGGGTTGTTAGGCCAGTTACGCGACCGACGTCAATTTGCGGCCGCCTGAAGAACGAAGTTTTTTTTCTATTAAAGATATTTACATTGGTACAAGTTCTAAAGAAACAGTGAGTTGATTGCATTTTAAATGGTAGCTATTGAATAGGAATATATTTAAAAAACGAGAAAATATCCTTTCAGTTCATAAACACATTCAAGTGGCCGTCAAATTAAGTAGCTGGCCATAAACCGACAGCTCGCATACCTATCGATCCTACTTATAAAGTGGGTACTTTTAAACCAATCATCAAACTAGTAAGTTAATCATGTACGATTAATAAACTATTTTCACTTACGAGCTTCCATTAAATTGAATTGTAAATTCGACATGGTATACAGTTTCTACCGATATCATAAATCATTTAAAAGTAGTCCGCTATTCGCCCAGAGATGGCGCTAGCGCGCGCAAAACTCATGCCAAAATCATTTTTTTTAACAGCTTTTGGCTTCATGGCTTACCATATGATTTCCGAAGGCTTTTAGCACTAGCGACATTCTAAACTGTGACTATTCGATAATTATTAAATTTATTTTCCTTGTTTTTAATCCAACCAGAATTTAACTTAAAATGAACGGCCCTTCAGAGTGATTCAGCTGACATCTAACTAAGCATACAGGAGAAATACACCGTTTAGGCTGGAAACCGAAACCGTGCTCGACCGACGGTCAGCGCGTACGGTCGGTCGGGCGTGTTTTGTATGGCCGCATACGCGCTGACGGTGAGCATCGGTCTGAACTTTGACCGCACGTATGCTTTCATTCATCATACGAATCCAGACTTTTTCCAGCCTAACCCATTGATACAACGTCTACCTGAAGAGGGCCTTCATTAAAAGATTGGTTTAAGATGGTGGTTTAGGGCGGTGTAGAAATCTAGAAATTATATTGTCATCAATTTTTTCAAATTATTCTAGTTTATACAAGTTTAGGTACCTATTCAAGGAAAGGGAGAATTTCGCGCAAATGGAAAGCCAATTTATGAAAGTTTGTTACATAAGTTTCTTAAAATATCACGCCGTTAGCCTGCGAATGTCAAAATACCTACGTTTTGTATGGAAATCGTCCCACCTTAATCTAATAAATTAAGTAAAATTCAACTACTTAGTTACAAATAATTCGTCAAAGAAGCAGGGGTTATTACAATACACGTCAGCGCAGAGCGCACCCTACTTACCTAATGAAATATATTACGCATAATCTCCTTACAGGATAAAATAAAACACGACCTACATCCATCAGTAATTTATTCAAGCTACTATTGAATTACAAAGCGTTTTCCATCACGGCAAGCTAACGTTTAGATATTGTTTGAGAGCTCTAAGTGGCTGCACGAATGGTTTAGTAACCATGTAAATTGTAATGGAGCATAGGAGATATAGGTGTAACTAACAGACATCTTTATACTACCTACTTGAATCTTTCACGTCACGAGTCAATGGCCAATGGCCATGCATTCTCATTTTTGTGGACCTGTGACATCCGAGGATGTCATACCGTAGGTACGTTTAATAGGTACCTTTTACAATAATTGTGAGTAGGTACCTACCTAAGTATTAATTGTTTTTTTTTTTTAATAAAAAAGACGGTGGCAAACAAGCGTACGGTCCACCTGATGGCAAGAGGACACCGCAGCCTATAGACTCTTACAACGCCAAAGGAGACACGTGCGCGTTGCCTACCCTTTATAAAATATGAGGATTCACTGTGTTGACAGCAGAATGGATAAATGTAGGCCCCTCGCTCGCAACACAGTGTATTAGTTATAGGTACATAAGTAGGTATTCGATAAATTTCATATACTTTCACGTCACGTTTATTCATAAAATATAAAAAAAATACATGTCATTATTATTATTGAGAACATTGTTACAGATAGTTAAATTATGTCAATTCAAATTTAAAGTAAAAAATCAAAAAAGTATATTAAATTAGCATATTAAACCAGTAATTTCATCTACTACATTCTAGTGCAAAAAGTGTTGTCTTAATACAATTATTTTATTTATTTACCATTATTATAATAAATATGTTATATCTTCGTTTTGATTTAATTCTGATTTCAATTTGTTTATTAGATTAGCACCTCTAAATATGTTAACGGTAGCACTGGTAGCAATGCAGGTCATTTGCCTTCGGCTTCTGAAGCCATCTTAGAGTATCTATAATATGTGTGTAGATAAAGTAATGTATGCAACTCTACATAATTACTCGTGTTTTAATGCCTCTCATTATGTATATGTACCAATTGCATAAACTACTATAACGGCATGGCATAGGTAATATTTTTCCACAGAGCATAGAATAAGTTAACCTACCTACAACACAGAGATAAGAAACTTGTAACTCTTCCAAATAGAACTTGATTACCTATGACTCTATGTCTATTTTAATGATCACCTAGCGCGATCATGAAGATATTTTTCAGCTAACTGTACATCCAACAATATTAGTTAAATATTTAGCGGCATGGCAGGTAAGTAATATATATTTGTACACAGAGCATAGAATAAGTAATACTTAGTACAACACAGAGGTAGAAACTTGTAGGTAACTCGTCCAAATACCTACTTAGAACTCTATGTCTATTTTTATGATCACCTAGCGTGATCATGAAGACATTTTTCAGCTAACTGTACACTCAACAATGTTCGTTAAATATTTAACGGCATGGCATAATATTTGTACACAGAGCATAGAATAAGTAGGTAATAGTCCAACACAGAGGTAGAAACTTGTAACTCGTCCAAATAGAACTTGATTACCTATGACCCTATGTCTATTTTTATGATCACCTAGCGTGATCATGAAGACATTTTTCGGAAGAGAAAGATCATGAAGTGAAAGATCACAATTTAATTGTTAAGTAATTGCTTGTTGTTTCCATAAACGTGATTGTGATCGGCCACAAAGACATCGGACCGTTGTTTGGTTAGGCCGAGCCCGCGGCAGCAGCTACCACTAGACGCACAAAAGACATAGCGAGTAACGAGCTCAATTGACGAACGAACGGAAACGTGTCCAATTAGAAGGAGACGGCGGCGGTGGCGAGTGTAGTGTGGTGTAGTGTCGCCCCCGCGTATTAACGAGATTAGCGGCGCCCCGCGCCCGCCGCCCGCGCCGGCCGGCGCGCGAGGTGTGGCGGCGGCGGACACCTCGCCCGCGACGAAAAAACAACGCTTGTGGCGCCGCGGCCCCGCCTGCCTGCGCGCGGGGAGCCGCTCGGCGCGCCATTGGGCGGGCGCGCGGAGGGGTGTCGGAGCCGGCGCCGCCGGCGGCCAGTCGTTTGACGCCTGCCGTGCGAGCGGGTGTCGCCACGAGAGCGAGTGACGAGCGAGCCGCCGGCCGGTTATGGACGTTGCATGAGCGGCCGCGACCGCTGGAGCCGACGGGCACGCCGGTCGTGGAGCGCGCGCCGTGGTTCCCGGGCGGCGCGGGCATGCGCTTCGAGGGCGCCGAACGGCGCGACGCCGTCGCCTTCCATCCGCTGCTGGCGCCGCGGCCGAGCGACTTCTCGGTGTCGGCGCTGCTGACGGCAGGCGCGCTGCCGCCGCCGCCGTATCTGCCGGCAGCCCTGGCCGCTGCCGCCGCGCTGTCCGCGCCCTGCCCGCTGCTGAAGCCGCCGCCGCCGCCGTACGCGCCCCTGCCCCCTGATGATGACGGCGTCGTAGACGATCCGAAGGTGACGCTCGAGGGCAAGGACCTCTGGGAGAAGTTCCACAAGCTGGGCACCGAGATGGTGATCACCAAGAGTGGCAGGTCAGTACGGCCGTCGCGTCCGTTGCTCGTTGTGATCGTGCCCTTAACGTGTACCAGTGATGTGTGTGATATTGCAAATGAAACCTCGTTCCGCGTGTATCGAAGCGGTAGGGTAAGTAGCGAGTCGACTAGGCAAGGAGCAAGTTTTGTTTTGATCCGCTACAAGCGGAGAGCGCCGACTTTGTTTACCCACAAACAGGCGGAACTACTTTGAAACTGATAAGAAACATTTACCGAACTAGTTACCTACTTAACAAATGCAGAATCTAATAAACAGAAACAAGCCGCTTATAACTTGAAGTTAGTCAATACCTAAATCATATTTATATTTAAATATCATTCAGTCAAAAGAACATTTGAATTTATGAATCACTTAAACAACAACTTGCTTGTTGATAATGTTGATTTAATTAAGAATCAAGATTGAGATCTTTTACGAATAGGTACGAGTATAAGATACTTATTCGTAAGGAGCAATAGAGTTTCCTTAGCATTTATGGCAATGGATTTTGGATTTCTACTAAAATTACTAGGTAGGTAGGCTAATTAAATGTGAATGTCAAATTTGAATGATTTTTTAATTAAGTAAATAATAAGGTACTTCGTACCTATATAATTTTGTTAAAATTATGTGTAGGAGCTTTCATAAGTGTCTAGTTATTTATTGGCGAATATAAAAACTGACGATTGTAAAGATAAGACTAAGTTTCACATGTTACAACGGAATTTACAATCACATTCAGCGACCCAACGTTTTTCAAACAAGATACATGCCCAGGACATCTATTAAAATATTAAATCAAAGAAAAATCAACAAGATAATAATTGTAATTTAGAACATAACCTTATTTCGCACATCCAGACGCCATGACGACAGATGCATAGAGTAGGCGCTTTTTTTCGCCGAAACGCTGCACCGACGGGACGTGCACTCGCATTAATTATTCTAAATTAAAAAATTGCGTTGTTTCGGATGCGGGGAATTTTGCACTAATTATGTTTTTTTTTAATTTTGCAAAATAATCAATGGATGCCACCACCCAGTAGAATAGAATTTATTTTGGTAGGTAATTCTGTTAAATTGCTAATACAATAGCGTAAAAGTAGGCGTTAAATTTGAATTAAGTTTTAGCAAATTCATGTAGGTACCTACCTAAGTACTTAAACAAGTTTGTCGATCAGTTACACATTAGCTGTTTTGAGTCTAATATAATGTAGGTCGTCTTCTTATGATTTTATTATTGAATTAAATTAGGTATATTTTGCACGATTCTTCTATGATAATAGTTTTATCATAGGTAGGTACCTATTTGAACAAACAAAAGTGTTCATGTGAGTCTATATCTAATAGGTAAGTAAGTAGGTTATTACTAACAAAAGCACAGAATAAGTAATAGTACCTACCTATAAGTAAAGTCTTAATCTATAGGCCCTTATCTCACCCCGTGATACCTACACACAATGTTTTTCATCACATTTGTGACGAACAAACCTACATTCATATAAAAAAGGAAATAAATGTGCATTAATAAATTCGACAATAGATTTGACAAATTGTCAATGTCAACTTTTTCAAATGAAAGAAAGAAAGAAAAAATATTAATTATCACACAACAGATATGAGAAGTAGGTACATGTATTAACGACTAAAATTAACACATTTAATAACAAAATTAGAACGGAAAGTATTTTATGTGATTCAGCATAATATCGTCTTCCACTAATAACTGCGTTCGTTTTCAAACCTGACAGACCGTACTGCCAAACTAAGTAAGTACTTAGAAGATACTACGCCGTACTGCCAGATTGTACTGATTTTCTAAATAAAATTAATTTAAATGCAAATCTCTCTGAAATTATAGTAATATATAAATATCACGCAGTTAAATGTAACGTATATGTTTTATGAACACAAAAATTATCCTGTAGCCAAGTTTTGAAGAGCGGAAATAAACCTTGGCTGATTTTGAACCTCCCTAGTCTGAAATGAAATGATGTGCACTACGAGTGTGTTGTATATTTTAAAACTAAACTCATAACTCCCGTGGGAGGTAAATCAGCTATACTGCTGCTAACTGCTCTACACGCCTGCGTGCAATGACATCCTTGTCGAGCAAGTGTGATGAAAATGGGAATAATTAAACCTGTGTTAGGTGCCTATTACATGAATTGGAAATTAATAGATTCTATTCTAAAAAAAGTAAGGAAAGTGTGCATTTCAAAACTGACCCGAAATTAAAACTGTACATTAAAACGAGTTTTTTTTGTGCTGGAGTCAGGATGCACATTTATTTTTGTTTTTTTCATGCTAAACTCGCATGTATAATGTACTTGTTTGTCTATTTTACTGTAGGCAAACGAATAGGGCTCACGCACACTCGTAAAATTAGGTAAAGAAAATGTTGCTCCGCACATTTGCCGAGTCAACATTTTGTATAATATTCAAATTTGTTATTTGCGAGGGAAAATTGTCTTTATTTTCTGTGATTTTTTGTTTGAAATATTAGCCTGATGCTAATGTTCGTATACGTCAGTTGTTTTATTTGTTTTGCTTATTGTCTTACTCTGAACTTACAAGTATGTATCACGTTATTAGGAAAATGTTAGGATTTATTCGAATTAGTTACCTATTCTTATACCTACCAACTTTAGTAAGTATTTTGCTGTTATACTTTTGCTACTTACTTCATTTCAAAATAAAAATAAAATTGATGGTACAACCATCAATAGGGTTCACTTTTGCAAATTTGGTATTTTACGAATTTAAATAATAAATAGACGTGTGATCTTGTACGGGTTTATTAGGCGACTAAACAGGACAATATTCTATTAGAATGAGAAGGTGGGAGTGTACTGGAGCATGCATTAAAAGTACCTACATATTTTATCACAACAAAAATGAAATGGTAAATTTATTATGAAGTATTTCATCGATTACCTACCTCAAAATCAAAATGCCTCCATACCTACTAATAAAAAACTTTCGACAAAAAACATGGCGGTACTATTTTACTACCTAGGTTGTTTTCGAACCAATAAAGTTACATTTGGGATTTCGTACTTAAAAGTGCCTTCGTAGATATTTAAGTGCACAAACACTTCAGGGGTGACGGTGCCAAATTTAGAGGGTAACAGAGATGAAAGAACCGCGTTATAAAAGGAAAAGTTTGTGAGATGGAAGAAAACATAAAGGGTTTGCGACGAATTTTCCTCACAGATTCTATTTTATTTCGTAACATGGTACTACGGCGAAAACAAGTATTTAAGCATAAAAAAATATTTTTCACTCCTTAATGCTGGAAAAGTGTGTAATATTAGACTTAAATCGGGGCTTAAGTAATACATACATGTACCTATTCATATTTGCCCCTAGGGAAAATATGAATAGGTACATATTTATGATTCACAAAAGATTTTAATTTGACTAAGTAAGCAATCCAAACATATTAAATCCACCAATTTAACCCTTTAAAAAAGTTTGTATTTGGCCAACTTGTCAAATCAGTTTCGAGAAAAAAAAACTTGCCGCCTTTGCCACCGTTATTATTAAGAAATGTTAATAATGAAAAAAAAAAACATGTAGATATTTGTACTTATTTACGGACCAGGTACTGGGCGTTTAGTTTATAAAATTCTTTGTACATAATCCAGTGCCTATCTGTATCTATGTACCGACAAGCAGTTACAAAAAAACCGGCCATGTGCGAGTCGGACTCGCGCACGAAGGGTTCCGTACCATTATCTACCTATTTTAAAAACGGCAAAAAAATCATGTCTGTTGTATGGGAGCCCCCTTTAATATTTATTTTATTCTGTTTTCTAGTATTTGTTGTTATGGCGGCAACAGTAATACATCATCTGTGAAAATTTCAACTGTCTAACTATAACGGTTCATGAGATACAGCCTGGTGACAGACGGACAAACGGACAGACGGACGGACAGCGGAGACTTAGTAATAGGGTCCCGTTTTACCCTTTGGGTACGGAACCCTAAAAACGCCGCAAAAAGCCGAGAAAAAGAGTCATTCTCATTTTATGAGGTTACTTGAATACTACAAAATACCCATACCTATACCTATAGGTACTTGTATTGTGAGTAATTAATACTTACAATATGTACCTCAGTAAATTCATCATAAAAAAATGTTACAGGTATAATTTCATCGGTAGCAAGGCCCGGAAACCGGTTTAGTCTTCATCGTAATTACATAACCGGTTAAAAAATTCAGTTAAATGCGTTTTACGATATTTCCGTACTTTAAATCGTTGATTTCATAGATTAAAGATAACAAAAACAAATCTTAAAATAAAAATGTAAATATGAGAAGTATTTTAGGAGATATTTCAAAAATAGTAAAAAACCGGTTCCGAGCCACTCACTACTGTGGATGTGGTGACTTTAGTTTATTTCAACCCGATACCCCACAAGAGATACGGGCGTAGATACTTGGGCTCTTTGGACTAATATGAGACTGTAACTACATAATTGTAAAAAAAAAACAGATTACCAAACAAAATCATTGATCCTGTAACAAAAATATTTGAACTTAGGTACATATCCTTTACGTTTCGGAAAAACTCGTATGAAATTATTATTTATTACATGTACGTGGTTATTAATTATTATTCCAATTATTTTATAGCGCAATGCTTTACCAGCGCGAGACGGTACCCTACAATTTATCAAGACCAGACCATATTTTGCTCTAAAATAAAGCTTCGGGGCTATTCATAAATTACGTCATCTATTTTTGACGATTTTTGACCCTCCCCCCCTAAGATCATCCAACCATCATAATTCGAATGACCCCCCCCCCCCCCCTATCAAATAAAATGATGTCATTTCTAAAAAATGCGTTCTTAGCTTAATTTTTCAATAAAAAACTATTTAAAATGATTTAGTTATTATTATTTCTTTAAAGTTAAAACAATCAACAAAACAACAAATTAAGAATCAACTCTAAATATCAAATAACAATTTTTATTCATTTAGTGTTTTCCCATGGGGACTTCACCCACTCCTCCAAGTTCTGAATCAAATCGGGCCTGGAATCATGTGGTTCTTGATCAGAGCCTCCAGCCAATTTCATTAGCTATTTATTTATTATAACAATTTATTGTTGATTCAAGTTTAGTAGGTAATTTTTTATAGCATTAACAGTTTATAGAAACACGAATTTCATTCCTTTTTAGGGTTCCGTACCAAAAAGGTAAAAAAGGAACCCTATTGGTTTCACTTTGTCTGTCTGTCTGTCTGTTTGTCTGTCTGTCTGTCACATCGCTAAATATCTCAGTAACCACTTATCCTATCGATTTGAAATTTGGAATAGTTATAAACAAGGGTAACCCAGATACATAGAAGATGGTTTTTTAAATTATTTTATTTTATTTTCTGTGAATAATGACAGATAAAAGGGGGTTCAAAATTTTAAAGTCTGGCAAGTATGTCAAGTGGGGTATCATATGAAAGGGCTTGACTTGTACATTCTGAAACAATTTTTAGTTTTTTTTTTCGTGGGGGAAATTTCGATTTACAAGGGAAAATGTAAAAAAAAAATACCATTCCCCCCCTTATCTCCGAAGTTTATGAAGAAAAAAATTTGAAATTATTACACAACATTAATATGCATGTATATTTTACAGGAAAAATATAGCCATAGCCCTATCTAGTTTTTCTTTTTTTTAATCATCAAAAAACTCTTCTATACTAAGTTTGTAATTTAATCACCTTTGTATATATTTTTGTTTTATATTTAAATTTACAAAATTACGTTAAAAATACCTTCTTTCAAATAAAAAAACAATTATTGAAATCGGTTGATGTGATAAAGAATTATCCTTGAAAAATCAACATACGTACTAAGTTATTCAGTCGCGCAAATTAGTAACACAATGCGCCGATAGATGGTGCTGTCATGTTTTTTTAAGATTGTTCCTGAATTAATGGGGTCGGGACGGGTATACAACTACATATACAAGAAATGTGTACGGAACCCTCGGTGCGCGAGTCGGACTCGCACTTGACCGGTTTTTTACTCATTAAAACACTTTTTAAAGATGCGAGAGATGATGTCATCTTGGGATTGACCCCCCTCCCCTCCTACGTCATGCTACCATCATCCTATGTTATGACCCCCCCCCCCCCAAATTTGAAATGACGTAATTTATGAATAGCCCCTTCGCACAAATTGGTGTGATTTTTATCTTACATAGATGAAAGTATGTTTTTCGAATGTGGGTGTACCTATATTTATGTATTTAAACTTTATTGCACAGTAATAAATTACTTATACAAAAGGCGAACTTAATGCCAATTCTAGTCATGTGTATATTTTCTTGTAAATAAATGAGTCTATATGTATTTAAAAAAAATGCCATAAGGAACTTTTTTACACGCTTATTATAGCCTATGGTGCAGCGGGGCAATCTAGACTGCGGGAAATTAAAACTAATCGAAATATTTTCAGTGTTTTACATCATTTCCTTGAGTGCCGTCTTGGTAAAACTGTAGAATGGCTTTTTCGCTATCCGGGCATAGATAGCACTCTAGTAAATGATGTTAAACACGGGAGATATTTTCGATTAGTTTTAATTTCCCGCAGTCTAGATTGCCCCGCTGCACCTTATATCGCTTGTTGATAGTAACATACCAAAGAGCCAACCTAACGTACTGGCTTTTGGATTTTTAATAGTACATTACTTAACAAGGGCGGTAAAACAAAGAATGTCTCAGATCGCAGGTATTTGACGGCCGAGCCGAGGGCAAGGGCGATAAATATGCGATCTGAGGCTTTCTTTATTACCGCCCGTGTTAAGTACAAAATTTTATGTCACCCCCTGGCCAGGAAGTGGGATTTCCCGCGCGCGAAGCGTGCGGTAATTGCCGCTTTATGGCCAGGTGTGACATAAAATACATTCTTTGCTGTCTAAATCTTCGCTTGTTTCTCTGTTATAATATATTAAATTTAATTAAATTGAATACTTCTATAATCGGATGGGTAGGTGTAGTCAAAGTGGACTACCACTTTTTAAACCTTAATTAATATAAACTAGAATTGAAAAGTGGTGGTGGTGGCGGCAAAGGTTACCTGGAAGAGGTCGCTTTTTAGCGAGAAGACCGCCTGTTGTTTATCTCTCCTAATATTCTGTACTGTGTTCTTTTTGAAGTGCGCATTAAAGAGTAAGTATTTATTTGTATTTTATAGTAAACCAATTTGTTGGCTTAGGTACTATACACATATTAAATGTGACTTAAAGAAAATACATAAACGCTGTCAAGCTTATAGGAAAATTAAAATAATAACAACCAGCTGTACGTACGTTTATGCAAATTAGTTCTTATAATAACTTAGCTTGTCTACACGTAATTTATAATGTTACTAATATTATCTAAGGCAGCCTTGTGTTCTTATTTACTTAGTTACGCGATTAAGACATTACATCGATTATAATCGATATCAATATATATTTAGTATTTATCTTAAATTGCCTATGATTAGTGAGCCTAGGAAGTCTAACAATAATTTATTTACTAAGAGTAGGCACTAGTGTGGGACTAGCGAACACAGAATTTAATTCTATCATTTAAACTGCTTATACACCGGTCTTGGCCGTATAAATCGGTGTGAATGTTCAGTGTACAATTTTATGCTACAACAGTAACAATATGCTTATATTTTCTTTTTTTTAATAATGTATGTCTGAATAGCGATTGGCCTTAGTCTCACCTGATGGACAGCGACGACAATGCCTAAGATGTAGCTCGCTGGTTCAGTAATAGCCTATTCACTCTTGGAAATACAGAAGGTAATGTTCGAACTTTTGTCAGCTAAAAATTCAATTCAGTTTATTACTAGTCATTTGGAACAAAGATGTTCCGTTGAGTGCTCTGTTTGTCTTTGTAGCAAACAAAAGCCGTAATATGAATCCGAATTTTGTATAATTAGAAATTTTGATTTGATGACAATTATAGGTACCCTTTAGATAGATATATCCTTTAATTTTTTTACTCCAGTGTATATGACTTATACATATTATATGGCTGTAAAGCGGTGGGTATGCAAGTAGGTAATATTAAGTCATGCATGATACTGAGAAAAAAAAACATTCGGAAATTTAAGAAAAGGATAGGATATAGCCGGCTAGCGCGCTATTAACATGACAGTTTTCACACAAAGATGAATAAATTTACATAGATGATTACTTATCCGAATTTATACCTACATATCTGTAACAGTGTTTTATTTAGCACGTCATTTGAAATACCCTCTGGGTAGGTTATCACTGTTAAATTATGTCCCATTAACACAGAACAAGGGTATTTTGTCACGCGAACTTGATCTATGATTGGTGTTTAAATATTTATTCAACAAAAAAGAAACATAACATAAATTAATAATTATAAACAAAGATTGGGTCTAAAAGTAAAATTGACTAATACTAAACTAACTTTTTTCAAATTAAAAATGGGAGTCTTGAGCCAGGGGGCAAAGATGAGGCCGACGGTGCAGCGAGCTCACCCAGAAGACCCAACTAAACATTAAAAGTTGCAGTCAAAATTGGGCCTCCTTGCACGCAGGCAGCATTCCCGCGCTGGATTGTCATACATAGGTAGTATATACTCGTAGCATTCTATGGTGTTGTTATATATTTTAGTCATCGCTGGACTTCTAAGAACCATTCTGAAGGTTGATGGGTGTTTCGTATGACTTTGAATTAAGTAGTATGGTTTATAGTATTTGAGAAAATAATCAACTACAGTAAAACAAATAACCCATCACGCTGGTAGCCTCCTGGCCTATGGTCCTACTGATAGGACTTATTCCTTTAAAGGAATTAAATCATGCTCACTAGGGACAGACTTGTATTTGGTTTTTAAATTCAACTCTATTTTCCACTTCAGTTGATTCAAATTTCACTACCATGTGTTAATGTAGGTATAGACAGCAGCAAACGTAGTTACGCGGGCCTAGTGCTCAAAATTATCTACACACGGACTCTAATGTCACGAGAATAAGGCTCTGTGTAGATAGATGATTTTGGGTGTGTTATTTTACTTACCTAGCTAACTTATGCTGCAGATGTACAATTTTTTTTTTCAAAACGTGATTGCTCTTGGCCTACATGTAGCCACAAAGGTGAGGACGATGGCTAAAGCCCGAAACGCACTGACAGCGGTAGCGGTGCGGGGCGTCGCGGTGCGGAGGCGATACCGGTTGTAATATTCAAACTAATATGAATGGGTCCGCACAGAAAACCGCACCGCTGTCTGTGCGTTTCCAGCTTAAGCGAGCTCATCCAGAAGATGGCATACTTTTTAGGGTTGCGTACCCGAAGGGTCCAAACGGAAGCCTATTACTGTCACTCACGCGTCCGTCCGTCCGTCCGTCGTCTGTCACACAGGTTTTACAGCCAAACGGTTGGAGCTTACAGGCTTCAAATTTACACGGTCAAAACTTATTTTTAAATGTTTTTAAGGGGGGCGCTCATACAGCTAAAGTGTGATGCGATTTTTTTTTATCCTATCATTGAGTAGATAGTTTAAAAAAATATTGGAAAACAAAGGAATGAGACACGTTGACGACGACTTGTTTTGACAATGTATATTGGGGTATATTGACTTTTTTGCTTCACAAGTCGTACCTACACAAATGAGGATAAGAGGAACTGACGACTTTGTCAAAAAAGGGGGGTGTCAATTGTTATTTTATTTACAAAAACAAAATCTAGTAGTACACTCAAGAGCATAAAAACGAATACATTTTGTACTTAATTTCGATATGTGTACTCGTTTATTTTCTTTCGAGTGTATAGTCATTAGGAATAATTATGCGCGTCTAAATCTCAATATGTTTACAATAAATAATGGGTAGTCCTATCTACGCAATAGAATAAGTAGAAAAAAACATATTTATTATCTATTCATTTGTTTATTTTTTCTTAATTAACTGGAAGATAAAAAGGTTGGAGCTTACAGGCTTCAAATTTACACGGTCAAAACTTATTTTTAAATGTTTTTAAGGGGGGCGCTCATACAGCTAAAGTGTGATGCGATTTTTTTTTATCCTATCATTGAGTAGATAGTTTAAAAAAATATTGGAAAACAAAGGAATGAGAAGCCGCCAAAGTCAGCTTTTTTTACGAAATTTTGTTCCGAAGAATTTTTTAACTTCCCAAATACCTATTAATATAAAATTTGGTAATAATGTTTGTTATTACGTATACTTTACCAACAAATACTAATATATTGATAAATTAGATTTTTTTTTTAAATTCTTTATTTTTCCTATAAAAACCAACTTAACTTTGCGGTCGGTTCGGAACCCTAAATGTGCGAAGTCCGACTCGCACTTGGCCGGTTTTTTCTATTTGGTAGAAATTGGGAATATCTCCGGTAAGGCACATCTTTACTCTAGACCCGGAGTAAGCGACCGACCTCAATTCATGTAAAATGTGTAGAGCAAAAAGGCCGCGGGAAAACCTTAAGTCATCATCATAGTCATTAGTTATCATGGCTGTAAGTGTTTCAGTTAGCTTGTCGGTAATGCGTGTGGTCGTTACCGGCATTACCGGGACCACACGATTCGGTCGTTATTTTTGTACAGTCGGAAACGCATAAAAATAATATTAACACTTGTTTTGACAATGTATATTGGGGTATATTGACTTTTTTGCTTCACAAGTCGTACCTACACAAATGAGGATAAGAGGAACTGACGACTTTGTCAAAAAAGGGGGGTGTCAATTGTTATTTTATTTACAAAAACAAAATCTAGTAGTACACTCAAGAGCATAAAAACGAATACATTTTGTACTTAATTTCGATATGTGTACTCGTTTATTTTCTTTCGAGTGTATAGTCATTAGGAATAATTATGCGCGTCTAAATCTCAATATGTTTACAATAAATAATGGGTAGTCCTATCTACGCAATAGAATAAGTAGAAAAAAACATATTTATTATCTATTCATTTGTTTATTTTTTCTTAATTAACTGGAAGATAAAAAGGTTGAGATTTGGACCACCATGATGAATGAATTATACCTATTATCAAAATAATTAAACATAGTTTTGATAAGGAAAGGACTCCAATTGTAGTGTCAACCGATCTGACTATGGGAAGTTTGACAGGTTTCTGCGAGATGACATATATGCCGCCGCCATATATAACCTTGATCGGTCTATAATCGTGAAGGAAATGGTAACAAGAACTATTTTGAATCGCATAAATGGTCTACCCCTCTTTTATAGCGACCTGTCTGCCTGCTAGTCAGCTATCACTTGCTGATTTTATTGGCATTTTGGAGGCTTCGATAGCCGATATACTTCGGATACCAAAACTCGCTGCACGCGGAGTTGGAAGAGGTCGTTTGTTGCGCTCTTTGTCATCTTCACAACAGCAGATACCTATTAGCTTCGATTATCTGCCCATCGCTCGCTACTAGTGTGCACAGCCCTTAAGCTATACATTGCTGGCAAGTGGCAAATCTCAATTAGCTGGACATGCAACAGCAATGTATATGGTAACTCTTGGATGCGTAACGCGTGTCCGCGCGTGAAATGCCCGTCTGTCTGTGTGTATAGATCTAATTAATTGCTTCTCCGCATGCCAGTTGCCGATTTGCCAATAATCGGTTGTTGAAGATTGGCAGCCGAATGGTTCAGGCGCGCGACTTTCAGAATCAGAATATATTTATCGCCTCAAATTAATACAAACTTTTTACAGACTAAACATTAAGTAGTACTAAATATCTAAAGTTAAAAATTGAAAACAAAACATTGCTTGGGCAAAGAGTTCCAGTCTCAGTCTCAGCTTGTGCCAAGCACAGGGCCTGATGCTTGTTATCAGAAAGGACCCTAGAGAGATCGGTCGGTCGATCACATGTTAATAAATTACCGTGCTTATAAATTACAATATAGACTAAAAAGGGCAATAATTAAAAGATGTGTGCGACTCTCAAACTTGTTCGAATCTGGGCGTACCAACCAAGAGGGAAAACTACCTAGTCCTTGATGGCATTAGCATACTCGGAATAATAATAATAAATATTCTTTACTGCGCCAATAATGTATTATTTACAACAGAAACAGAAACAGAAAATTTATTGTATAAAACTGTGTAGTTATAAAGGTTAGGTATACAGGTATTTTAACAAAATAAAATAACTATTGAAACAATACAATCGCACCGCAACAATACAATGAAACCGACTCAATGCAAACACATTGAGATTCTGCATTGAGTCGGTTTCATTCTAAAGGTGCAACATGGTAACAAATGTAACAACAGGCGGTCTCGTGATCTATGATCCAAATCTATAGTAATTTTCAGGCAAAATGAAGTTCTAATCGCATCACTATACGTATACTAAATCGGTGGCATCGGTGACAGACCTACGACTCGCCAGATGGTAAGCTGTTATTGTAATCTATAAACACTTGCAACTCTAGAGGTGTTACATGTGCCGAGTCTTTAAAAATGTATACCCTCAATTTTGAAGAGCCCCTTGTAGTTCCAATCGCTGTATCAATAGCACCTTAGACCGACAAAGATGTCATTATTGAACAATTTGAACGACGGGTTTGTTATGACATACATGCAACTAGGCTATCAGCGTGTAAAAATGTAAACCCTCGATTATCGAGTTTGTTTACATATCATGTTACGCCCCGCCCACAACATGGCCGACTAAATTAAAGTTAATGGCCAGCCTAGACTGGACTAATGGAGCCACCGTCTTTAGGGAGCGCTTTGTGGAAATGGATTTAGAGTGGGTAACACCGGCTGAGCTACGGTAGCGTCGGTATTAGCATGCGGATGCGGCGGTCATTTGTTGGAAACTGGCTAAGACCAATGAATTTATTGAACGATACCTCTATTAGTTTAAGGCAGGGTATTAACATTTTCGAGTTTTTTAAAACAATCTGAGACATAGAATATAGTGTCTTAAATTCTAAAAAAAATATCTGTTACAATAAATATAATATTTATATTTGTGGACAATCTGTAAGGCGCAGGGGTGGGCAAGGCATTCTCCATACAAACTTTGTGCACGTTTTATTCGTAGGTTTTGGCACTAACGAATGTAATATTTTTTTGGATGTAAATATATGCGAAGAAAGTGATGTGGAAATTTTCAAATATTCAAAAAAAAAATACATCTGTAAAATTATATTTATTAACATAATGAGTAATAATTACAAAAAAAATCTTGAACTAAAACTAGACCTAGAAATAAAACAAAATTACATATAAATTAAAACTAAGCTAAAAATAAACTAAAACTAAAGATAAAAAATTCTCCCAAATCGCTGCCAGTGTGCCCAAAAATTAAAATATTTAAAAATAATATAAATGAAAAAAAAAATACATCACGAAATAGCTAACAGAAAAATAAGCATACTGACCAAAAATCATAACTTTAATGCAAACACAAACGAAGAAAATCCTGCACAAAGTTTGTATTCTCTCCATACAAACTTTGTGCAGGATTTTCGCTTGCCCTACCCCTCTTCGTAAATTTTTGTACTCATTTAAAGATACCTACTAAATAGTTATAAACACATTCGTAGGGTTTGCTTTGATAAAATGATTGGCTTAATGACTATAGCTAAATATTTACGAAAACTGCGCGCAGAGCTTCCGTGTAGAGCGCGATGGTTAATTGCAAACTCACGCGTATTAGAACGGGACATTTGCATTGGATATCTCCCCTTAAGTTCTATCGAAACAAAACATGTCAAATGTATCGCTTATGGAAGTGTGCCTGTGCCTATAAACCGACCATAAAAAAAATGCTCGGTCGGTGATAGAAACAAAATGTTCTATTTCCTCTTATAAGGAATCGCAATAATATCTTTCTCTATTAAATCGTGTGAGGCCCTTGCCGACAAAGAACCATTTGCTTGAGTATGACATCAATGTCAAAATCCACAGTTAGAAATAATCCGGTAGCTCTTTCCCGCGCTCTCAATCACTTCTCACTTGTACATGACGCGTACACGACTCCGGTATGTCGTGTTTTTGCCGTAATGTAACTTTCAATAACTGCTATTCTGTTTGATATACGGTTTGGACACGCAACTCCAATAAATCAATCGTATTACTTGCCACCTTCCCGAGTTATTGTTTAACGGCTGACAAACATGAAGGCTATACTTATTTGTAACACTTGTAGCTGCTCGTTTAATTTTCTAGTCGTTTGAAGAAAAAATGCATGCCGTATAAGGTCTTTCGTGTGTTTTAATGTTACTTCATTGTGTTGTGACTTTTGCTATTCTTATAAGAAGGAATCGACCTAACTTTTATATCTGTTACCTTCCATACCTATTACCTATACCCTTTTTTTTAAAGAATAGAATTTTAACGGTCATTTTTGCCTACAATTCGACGTTTCCCTAAGATATCAGAAGATGATATTGTACCTACTAATTTTACTTATTTGAGTAGCTTATCGCGTCTCAAAGATGGCACGCCAAATATTTTCCCGTTTTAAAGATTGTTTTCCTTGAAATAGTTGAAATCGCATGACGACAATCGCATGATTTTTCTAATCTGAAAAAAAGAAACAAACTAGGTACCTACTGTCTGTACTAATATTACCTACCTACAATCTAAATATGCCTAAGTGAGCGCTCGTGGCCCAGCGGCGCCTGCGTACCGGTTGCGGTATCTAAGGTTAAGCAACGTGGGCAGCGGTCAGGGCTTGGATGGGTGACCGCTTTGAGTGGTTACTAACAGAGCGCTCCCGTGCTTTGGAAGGCACGTTAAGCCGTTGATCCCGGTTGCTGTCTATGGCAGCAGTCGTTAAGCCAAGTTGGAGGCCTTCGGGCGGCTTGAGAACTTCTAATCTAACAGTCAAGTTGCCCACTCACTTGACAAAGCCTAATCCCAATAAGGTCTAGTTCTCCCTCGGGGTTGGAAGGTCAAATGGCAGTCGCTTCCGTAAAAACTAGTGCCTACGCCAAATCTTGGGATTAGGTAGCGGACCCCAGGCATCCTTCAGGATGCAACTGTACTGGGATAACGCTAGGAGGATGATGATGAATCTAAATATGCCTAAGTATCTACTTGCTTCTGTTCTGGGGTCCTCATATTTTACGACAGAAAATTTAATGATTTCCGTAATCGTAGTCGGTAATAATAAATTCTGTGTCAATACCTATTTAGTACGCACTAGTCGACATTTCGTTGCGTATTTCATGAAAAAAGCATCTTACACCGTACATACGCATCATTGAACGCAGTATTGGTAATCCTATTTAGGTCGTAGAATTATGGATTAGATGCGTACTCGATGTATTAATAAAAGTAAATAAATAGAGAAAACAAAGTGCAACCGTCAAAAATCTTAGAAATACCTTTAATAATAAAACGAGCGTCCAAAAACTAACCTCAAAAGCAAAGCAAAATGGCGGTCTAAAAAGCCGAAGTCAATAGTAAATGAATGTAGCTCGCTTCGTAAACGCCGTACCGTGGTTCCAGTCAAGGGGAATAGGTAAGTAGAGCGTTTGCAGAGATCGCGACGCCTTCAGGCGCCGCTGTCAAATGTTTAAAAAGAAAAAAGAGAAGTTTGGCGGGAGGTGTTTTATTGTCCGTCTGCGAGGGCCGTTATTAGTACAACGGTTTGAAGTTGAGGTTTTTATCGAGATAGTCGCCAAAGTAACAATGTTAGAATAAATATTGATTTTATAAGTACTAAACAATTTAGTGTGTTCCTTATTTGTAAGTTTTATTCATACCATCTAAAAACAAACGGCAATGTAGGGGAGGTAAATTCCTTATTTAATCCAAGAAAATTACGCCGAATATGGACAATCAGGGGAAATAATTCGTGTAGTTTTGAAAATTGGCACAGTTCGGTATCCAGATGAAGATCCTCAAAGTCCTCGAGGGTGGGGGTGTGCTGAGGGAGTAGGGGGGGTTTAAAGGTGCCTTTTTTAGTTAACTCGTAAATAATGGGGAATTGAAAATCGGACCCGGTACCTACCCTACCGGGACCAACGGCTGAATCACTTTAGGCCCTTGGTTCAAGGGGCATATTATATTGAATTCATCCATGTGCATCGTATCGACCTTTGTATCTGTTTCCATGCTAAGGTGTAAGAATGGATATTCCACAAAATAGTATTTTAAACTGGATTTTGCCCACAAGTTCGTCCTAAACAGATAGAGAACGCGTTTTTCGCCTTAGAGGATTTTTGTTGCTATGTCATTCTTGCAGGCGTACCTAGACCTTATTATCTCACTCCCATAGAAAACTCTACCTCCAATTTCGCACTTTTGGTGGATAATAAATAATTTCCACGATAAAATGTATCCTAGTGTGTCCTTCTCCGGGACTCGATACCTAATCTCATATAAATCTGCTTTAGACGCTAGTGTTTTGGACGTTTCGTTTCGCCTTTATAATGATAGTATCTATCTATTTTAAATAAGGTAAAAGTCCCAGTCCTGGACACTGACTCAATATTTTCAATCTCGTGTCATAGGTGAAAAATAGGTGTCAACTATAATAGGTTATTGGTTATTTCCCTTATAATTAGGCTATGAAGAGAAGAAATATGAACGGACTATTTGTAACATAGTATTGTGATGCGTTACCGGAAAAAACGCGCAATTAGAAGCAATTGTCCGAACTATAAATATGCAATATACCTACCAATGCCTTCTGCGCATTTTGTATACGAGCCGCGAACTCGCTAAAAGGTCAATAATTATGTCAATTAAAATTACGATTAGCTATTTAATGGGAGAATTATACGGACATGAGCATTATTGTTCGTTAGAAAAAGATGTTTGTTTATGTTGCACCTTATTCCAATGCATTAAAGCGGAAAATAGATCTTTAGCGATTGAACAGCTTTTTGTTGGAAAAAGCTGTGAAGAAACAAATTGTAAATGTCATGTAAGTTGCGTAGTGAGACCTACTTTGTAGGCGCATCAGCTGTGGTGAGACGCACATTATACAATACAATAAAAATAAGTAGGTACCTATTCTTTATTGCACACCTTAAAAAGAACACAGTATAGAACAGGCGGTCTTATCACCAAACTACACTTTTCGGTAATGGAGGATGGCGTCTAACACCAATAGGGTTCTGTTTGGACTTTTGGACCCTTCGGGTACGGAACCCTAAAAACGCAGTATACAAGAATCTTTATCAAGTTTAATTATTATTATATTGACCAGTTTCCTCACATTGTTTCCCTTCATCCAAAGACAACTGTTAAAGATTTATCTAATAATCGTCTTCAACGAAAACCAATTTAATTCCATTACACTAACAGTTTAAAGATTTGGCATTTGAACCCCTTATTCCGAGGGTTGCCAATTAGGGGGAACCGTGATATTAATTACAGTGTATCCGCGGCAATTTTGCGGATACGTTTTGCTGACCCTGCTTTGGTGTAGGTAACGAATGCATTTAATCTCAATTTGTATGGCAAATATATTCACCACCAGAGGCAAAGTTCGCGTTGCGTTCGGTTTATTAAAAAAAAAACTAATACTAATACTAGTGGTACCTACAGACAGGTCGGACACTTATTACTCACCAACGTTAACACAACACCTTTTATGATGAGACAAAATGTCCCAAAATTTCGAACGCCTCACGTCCAAAAACTTATAAATATCTCAGACATCTTAATTACATTACATTGTAAAGACAACAGTTGCAGTCGTGCAACAAGGCAACAAACTTGTATTAAATACATACACTATACACCCTTCCGTACTTTGACAGCAGTCAAGTTGTTATACTGTCTTGTTATTCATAAAGGTTCAACTTACCTCGTGAGAACCAGAAAACTCATTAGAAATGGTCTTCAAGTCCGCCAGATACTATCAATAATAATTTCAGTAATGGCACGAGTACCTACCATGGGACAACCCATTCACGCAAAATAGCCCGGTACCGCAGTATACTGGATCCCGGATAGAGTCAGTCCGACCCAGGTCGGGCCTAGCTGAGTTTCTTGCTGGACTCTTCTCAGCTAAGCTGGTTTTATTGATCCAGCGACAAAGCTCCCATTAGCTCGATCCCATTCTCACATCAGATTCGGTTAAAGACGCTCAACCAATCTTCATCATCATCATTTTCAGACTGTAATCGCCCACTGCTGAGCATAGGCCTATCTTCGAGTACGCCACTCGTCCCGGTCTTGAGCCAGTCTTATCCAAGAGTGACCGGCGACCAATCTTATTGGAGCGCAATCTCTTATTCCAGAATATACCAGTCTTTAGACCGCTCGCGTGGTCGTGTCGGAACACGTGGAAGGTAATCAGAGCTCTGACTACACCGGTTCACCTGAGCAGCTCTGTCGGCACTGAATTGTGAGTACACTGTCGAACATATAAAAAGGTATACAAAAAGTAACCGAATTACGTCCTGATTCGCATCGAGTATTCCCACCGCGTCCTTATTGATTGGCCCCTTCGTTACAAGTGTAAACTAACCGAAAGTACTGGCATTTTTGTACTCCAGGGCATGCAGTGTATTGAATGGGTTATTTTTGTAGTAGTTATCTTTCGCAACAATACAATACAATACAATACAAATATTCTTTATTGTTCACCAAATAATGTACACTAAAAACAAATAACAGAAACAAATTTCACAATGGTAGACAACAGGCGGTCTTATCGCTAAGAAGCGATACTATACGCAACTATACTTTACTACAAAAATGTATGGTATATAAACAGTAGGTAGGTACAAAGACTAAAAAAAATCTCTTATTTGAATATTTGAAACTGAGAAATAAATAGCCGAGTAGTTCCTTAATCATTTTTTCATAAAATTTTGCAGCCCGTTTTTACCATATTAAAATGATAAAAATGATAAAATGAACTTTATTCTGTAAGTTGGCCGCAATGGCACTTTTACAAGTCAAACCCTACTAGCGTTTCACAGAGGCCACTGCCGAGAAGAAACGCCGAAAGAAACTCGACAGTCAGCCATTTTCTCACAAAAATATGCTTATTACAATGATAATACTTAACCTACTTAAGATCAAGAAATCTAAGACACATAGAATTCAAAATTCAGAATTCAAACATTTATTCTGCAAATAGGCCACATGGGCACTTTCACATGTCATAATGTTAATGTACAATTTAAAAAAAGTCTTATTATATAAGCATATGATAGATTTTTCATGAGAAAATATTAATTTACAATTTAAGAAATATATCATTAAGAATTTAATACATTTTTCAAGTCAAAATATTAATTATCTATTACAAACATTACAATAATAGTAAAATTGAGAGATGTATAAGGTCTCAGTCTGAATAACAAAATTTAATATAACTAATATCTCATTTCTTGCCTTATCCAGGATTTTATACATATTTTTTTTCATTTGTCAAATCGTGAAACACAGGAGTTGTGTCCCATTTATATATATATACGTACTAAATAAAAACGATACAGATTGTACTGCATTATGTTCTTTATACTTACTCGTTTTAATAATAATCAAATAATCCCCAAATGTAACAGCAGGCTGGTGATAGCGTTTCGTATATAAAGTTTATTTATACACACAATGTTCTCACATTACTATTATTATCAATGACAATACATTTGTCAGTTCGTCAGCAATGACATTGACGTCGCTGTCAATGCATTTAACCTTCGAGCCGGGTTCGGTGACATTGCGACGTAAAATTGACAGGCAGACTTATTTCCTAAAGGTTTGCTTATAAATCGTCTCCGGCGG
Organism: Cenopis cana; assembly: GCA_951800055.1. Lineage (NCBI taxonomy): Eukaryota > Metazoa > Arthropoda > Insecta > Lepidoptera > Tortricidae > Cenopis > Cenopis cana. Next base: position 10,045,650 of record OX637492.1, read on the forward strand.
CAGATGTGGTAAAGCGAGATGCGGTATTTCATTTATATAAAGTTGTACAGTACTTTTATCTCAAAGGTAGAGCAAACAAATGATTTAAGTTTATCGAATAACCCTAAGACAGACTTAGGTAGTACCAATTCTTTAAAATACTAAGACACGATAGGAATCTTGTCTGTTTAAAAAAGAAGAAACTTGTACTGATTGTATTGCAAGTATTGCAACTTATTAAGACTTATTTTTTGTGTTTTTAAATATGCCGGTTAACGAAATACTCAGCCGCAGACTCACATTACATGCCTACACTCTGAGCGTTAAAATTTTAATTTTAATAACTACCAACCTCAGGTATTCATGATGTTGCATAAATATACTTAATTACTCGAACCTGTGTTCATCATTACGTTCATAATAGTTTCGAGGCTTGTAAGAAATGGTCAGTTTCGGTACATAACGAATTATAAGGACACCTGTCATAAATGATATACCTATACGAGTTGGATTTATACTTTCCGATTCTACTGCGTTCCTATAAATAATATAAATATAAAATAGAGTAAGAAATAACCCTTACTTTCCAAACAAAAAATAAAACAAAACACTTGGAAATCTTAATAGGGCGACCCAGGAAACGATGCACACTGTACAGCGCCGTCCAGCGGCAAGTTCGACCAACATTGACACTAAAGAAAATTGCTGCGCGGCTGAACACAATAATTTTAACGCATCCATTTGCAATAACTTGTCCGTTCCACTGACGCCGCCATATTTCTCTTCGAGATTGACACCGTTTACGGCCTCTCTTAATTACTGCGACAAGACCCTGCTAAATTATTTAAACGTTGTATTATTACTTACACAACGCGTAAATGAATTGGAAAAATCTGGAAATAGTTTGTTCAGTGCAGAGAGTAGAACTACTCTATACGAGACCCTCCTACTCTCCCGAGCGTTAGGATAACACCACCCCCTTTCTTCCCGTCGGTATCGACTATTGGGGTCCGTTTTTAAGTGCGTAGAGCTGAGACTGTACAGGCTAACAACGCATTACTGCAATATATATATTTTTTTATTAAATATCATGTCCTCTTCCACTTCTTTTCGGTAGGGTAAAGATTCATCTATGGCTTTAGCGTAGGTATAAAATATTTTGTTCTATAATGTAGCTAAGATGCGTCTACGTAAGGATGCAGAATCCCTCTTAACCATTAGACGTTAAGAAAAATGTAACGGTAAATGTTAGCACCGATCAAGAACTCCCAAAAGAAAATGAAGAAATTAAAAATTGGTGCCCACTTACCGAGGGGCCGTAAGGGCCCTCTAACTTGACATTTGGGGTGACCGGATTCGGTATTACAAGTCAAGAGGCAGAATCTACGGTGTCCGGGACAATTATGATATGATATTGGAGATAGGTGGTGAAATTGGTATTTAATAACTATCAGACACGTTGAAGATTGGTCACAATATTATTGTGATATTGGTTTATACTATACGAGGGTTGCAAACAAGCATAAAGATTGCCTGACAGTTAGCTAACACCGTAAGAGTCATGCAATAGGTAATGTTTGTAAATAATTATATGCCCGTCTTAAAAGAAGATTTACATACATTCATTGTATGTCGCGCTGAAGATGGACGGAAAAGCTCGTGAGCTGAGAAATTGTCTTAAGCGACTGATGACTACTATAAATAAACTCCTCAACTCGGGCGGGTAATCGCTTGTTTGCCTCAAACTCGCCTCATACCTAAGTCATAGTTTGAGGTTGATTTGAAGTAAACAAAAAAGTGAAACTTATGACAAACAGCAAATGATGTCTCTCTATATTGTTCTTATACAAATTAGCTTGACAATCTCGTTGTTCAGTGGTATTATTTTTTGGATGTTTACACTTATGCCTTTATCCGCCATCGCCTGGTATATCAGACAAACTGACACTGTAAATGACATCTTTATGACAGACTTTAAAAGTGCCGGATACTTTGTTGATGTTCGGTGGTTAAAGGGATAAGAGTAATATGTCAACTGACATTTATCAACAAATACCTAATTAGAAAATCTCACAGTCAATCACCCACATAATGTCACCGTAAAAAGCAAGCGCCACTCATGACCCCGTCACATAATTTATCTCGACCTAATAATTTATAACTTATCTGTCTAACCTTAAGGTTACTTTCAAAGCTTCTTTCATGATCCAAGAAGGAATCCTTGTATCGAATAATCAGTAAGATAATGCCCACTTAAAAAGTACTAAAATTTTAACGATTTATGCTTATGATAAGTTTGAGTTACAACCGTGTTCATCATTTTGAGCGTTTATTTGTATAGATTATGAAGTGACTTTGTTTTATTACTGGTTTTATGATTCGCTATTGAAATTACGTTGAGAAAAAGTTTACGACTGTGTGTTTATGAGAAAAATATAAATATTGGGGCATCATCATTCAGTAACAAGTTTCTTTTAATTAACTTTGTATTTGTCGTTATTTGGGAGTGATTATACTAAGCAAGATTTTTTAACACTACAAAATAATTGCGTCCTGTCCTTGCGTCTAAATATCCCAAACATCTCCAAGTTAAATAAAAAAAGTTAAACAGAAATAACAACATTCCTTTTTGTTTCTGATTTTTTTGTGCGAGATTCACCAAAAGCATTGACCATAGGTATATTATTTTTACAATCGACGCCTATTACTAGCTAATTAGTCGACCAGTTATATTACAGGTGCAAAATACTCTTATAATTCTGGATTCCCCGGCTCCCATTTTACCATAATCGACCACATCTTTAAGAAAACGCAAGCCAAATTAGTTGGTCTTGTCTCCTTCGTTATCCTGTTTGCGTTGAAAACGGTGTATCTAATGATAGGAATTAATGATTAAAATCCTTTTTCAGCATCTAACGGCATAATGTATATAGGTATTACAGATTTCTTTCCCTGATAATTATGATTCTATTTGCAAATAGCTAGCAAAAAGTATTTAATTAAGTTTACCAAAACATTTACACGGCACTTCGTAGCACCGGTCTGTTATGGGAACGTGCCTAGACTGGCGATCAGACTCAGCTTGGTCTGGTTTTTGCGATCTCTAGTTTCCGAGAATGGTATTAATGACAGTTTAATTTAAAGAGTTTACCCGTCAAATTGACTGCAATGTTGAAGAAGGAATCGTTGAAATAATTTACGCCAGTAAATCCCGGGGTGAGAAATATCACGTCTGTTTGTAACAAAAGTAATATCCACCCACATATTTATGATTCGGTTTCTGTTCAGATTGATTTTTAAATAAAGATTGCTTACATATTAGCGCTTCCGTATACCAGTATCCATCCTAACCTAACCTATTCCATTGGTATAATAAATAGTCTATGCTATTACTCCTAAAGGACTAAATGTGTTTATTCGATTTGCATACTAATATCAGATTATATAAAATTTGTACTACATTTTAAGACTACATTCTACAAGCAAAATTGATCGTTCTTATCGAGTCATCGACATTTTAAGACTATACTAAGCAATTGTGCAAAGATGTCAGTCAGCCATCGAAAAAACTTATCCCCCTATATAACCGCCATATTTTCGCAAATCCACTGTGTTATAGCTACTCGTACTTACTCAGACCTTATTCGGCGTTTAGAGAAATCAAATATTCTCAGTGCGTAGTTACAACGATTACGTTGTCCAAATCGTGGATATATGAGGCGTCGATTGAAGAGCTTTCGGGTCGTGACGAGAATTCGTCAAAAACCTGCGCAGGATCATATGAGGAAACAATGAGATTTGTATGGTCGTAAGGAAAAGTACCAATCTTCAAAATAAAATGTCACATATCTTGGGAACTATAGAAGTCTACACACCATCTAATCACATCTAGCTAGCCAAGAATTCGGTATACATATCTATTTTTATTGCCTCGTCTCATCATATATACAATTCTACACCCATTACCACCATATTTATCATTATGTCCTTACTACAACAGAAATATTCTATTTCGACCGCAGTCACTTGTACCTCCATAAATTATTCATTTCAATAGGAATTATTTATTATTCCTTCCTCAATTATTTGCCAATAGGTTTTCATCATCCAACGAAAATACGATACGATCGTCAACTTGACAGAACATGCGGCCATTGCAAGATCTGTTTGGAACGTTGCTAGTTCTAATATTACTAAAGTAAATGCAACCTTAGGTACACAGATTCATAATTATACGTAAGAAAAGCCTTGTTTGTAGGTAATTTAGTTTCTGTTTGCTTAAACTTAAAGAAATTGGAATACTTTTGTTTAGGTATGTAGGAACATTAGCCGTCAAAAAATTAATGCAGTCCGTCGAAAAATATTACGTTTTTAATAACCTAGGCGTTGATGACCAATCCAACACAAAATCCTATTGTATTCACTCAGTATGCAGTCACCAAAACACACCAGACGCGATAAATCCACAATAAAACGAATATAAATCATTCTATTTCTGTTCCATCACGAGAAGTGAACCTTGAGACATCGTTCTACTAATTTGGTTAACCCCGGTTCCGTTTCAAGAAATTCGTCAAGTGTGTTCCTCGTATGGAATCATGGTAGTCTGTGGTGAATACTAAGTGTGTTGTGTGAGAAAAACCCAGAAAAAAACATTGTGTTGCGTGCATGTCACGCGTTTCGGCACTATGAGGTAAGATAAAGAGAATTAGCATGTCATTTCATTTGTTTTAGTAGGTTAGGTGTGTATTGGTAGGTATGATTCATAGGAATTTCTGGAAAAATCACGATTAAAGATGTTTTATAAGAGATAGGAGTTAGGTTAGGTGTTACTTTAAGAATCACACATAAAGTCGGAAGCGATGTTGCATAGAGCCAGTCCAGGGTTTTATATTGTTGTGCCGATCTAAGTATCAGGTTAGAGTGGCGTGAGCAATCTTTTTAAGCATATTTGAGAGAATCTTTTAATTAAAAACTAGCAAAAACCCCTCAATTGATCGTATATAAAAAAAAATGAAACGTTTTCTTCATCAGTCAAATAAAGTAAGCCTGTAAGATGATTAACAGAAATTGAATAGCGCTTACGATTAACACTGATCAATTGTTACTGTATGGAGCTCGTATATCACTTTTACGTGAACGTGAACTTTGCTTGTGCGTGTTAAGGTTGCTTTTCCAATAAACTAAATCAGTAAGATAGTAGTGTCAATGAGTAAGGATTGGTATTGGCGTTGATCATTTTTATTTGCATCATTTAAGCACACGAGATTTTGAATTACTTATATGAGGTAGACATGTTGTTATTAAGAGTTTATTCAGCATTGCTTCTTTATGTATATCGTTATTTGCGCAACAATTTGACGTGTATTATTGGCACAAATACCTTGGTGCTATGCTCGTGTTCCAATTGTTTTTTCTAATTTGTTCTAATTGCCAACATTACAGTGTCATTATTTTTTCGACATAAATAGATTGATTCACGCGTAATTATAATTGAAAAAAAAAAATAAGTGTCTGAGTAGGAAGGTATAAGACCTAGGTACTCTTCAATCGCTTTGTTAAATTGAACGATTTGAGCTCTCTAATATTAGAAGAGGTAAAGGCATGGCCGTTCCATACTTAATTTTCTGGATAGATTTTAAGAACGAACGTACCTTTATTCGTAGCAGGAGCTGATTTAGTAAAATAAAACAACTACAGATGTAGTGCAAAATGATTTTCCTTCGTACTTTATGGGAAAAGTTCGTATTTATCGTTCTCTCTTAATTAGCTTCAGTAGGCACCCCTCTAACAGCCGTAGGGGTAACTTTGACACTTTGACATTTGACACTAAACAATAAAGTTCCATAATAATGGATATGAAAACGTCACTCATTTAATACAATCATTGATTGACAGTTCGGGTGCCATCGTATTTCGATTGAGATCCGAGTTTTCCTGAAAGAAAATCATTTTGCAATACATCTGTACCTTCTTAAAATACGAATTTCCTCAATATAACACTAATTACCTCAAAACCAACCTCAATTAGTTTAAGAATCAAGACCCATTTACATAATAGCCCGTCAAATGAGACGCCATATTTTTTCCAATATTTAAAGGTCAATTTTCCGAATCGCCGGGTATCCATACAAAAAACTCGGTGGCTGTAACTCATAAGTTCATGTCGCGACGCATTCTCCAACCAGTTCGATTCTATATCTGCCAAATACAGGATGGATTTGAGCAGTCGCACTTTGCGGCTTTTAGTTTTTAAATACGAAAACTAGTACCAGTAGACCGGTGAAGGTCTTTCATGAAGATATTTTGACTAACTTACCAGTTTCAAAATTAACTTTGACTACAAATCTGAGTAGTAGCTTTTAATTAATTTATTTAAACTTTATTGCACAACAAGAAATATGTACAAACGGCGGACTTACTCTACACAATACAATATGTACACGCATTTCTCTTAAAGATAAATTTAATAAAATAAAGATCCTGACGGTTGCCTCACAGTATATCTACGAAAATATAATGTACACTCATAAAAATCTTGACATGTATAAATCAAACAGTGACATTCACAATTATAATACTCGAAACAAAAATAAATTAGCTATTCCTGGATATCGTCTCCGTAGAGTGAATATGTCATATATGGGGAACTGTGTACGGTTTTACAATAAGTTACCTGCTGATATGTTGAAATTGTCAATGAATAAATTTAAGTCCAGCGTTAAACGCCATCTTGTACAAAAAGCGTATTACACTATAAAGGAGTTTATAGATGATAAAGACGCATTTATGTAAAATTGCTGTAAACTTAGCATTAATATGACGTGTAAAAGAGCTATAGATTAAGCCTATTTACAAAATAAATAATTTGATTTGATTTGATTTGGTAAATACCTCCATTATGGTATATACGTACATATGTGACCTTTCGGTACCTGTTAAAAATGTTCTCATTACCGCGCTAGGAGCTTAATCACGAGAGTAGCCAGATTCAATGTGTCCCAAATGTCCCAATGAAATCTAATGTTAAGTAGCATTAGTTACTCTCAATATTCGCCACGATATTTCCTTACTATATACAATATTCTATGTGCTAAATTGCTGCGCACTTCAAATATATAAAAATACAAAGTCTCCGAAGGTCCTTTCTTTCGGATCATAAAATATTCTAAAACTGTCTCCTCAAATCGCATCAACCTGTATCCCCATCGCTGGCGCCGTCCCGAATTCTCAGGCGCTCGCGATCTCGAGATAGGGTCCCTACATGTATTATGTATAACAAATGGTAGACATCCAAAATAAAGCAGGACCGTCGACCGAATTCGTGGGGTGAACCCACGTGGCATTCCCGGCATTTCGTCGTACCATAACTGCCGAGCATAGGCCGCCATTTTCTTTTTATTTTTGGCTCGCGACTTACGTAGAACTGGATTAAGTTTGGTACTAGGAAACTAGGCGATTTTTTAGGGTTTTAGCAGGAATGTTTTGGCGCTGTTGCCCCTAGCTTGGCGTGTATATTGCACAAAAATTCAGTCTTCGTAATACATTTTCAACCTTTTCGCTGTGTTGATTACATCATTTAAAGTATGCGTGGTTATTGACTTAGGTATAACATCAACTTTTTAACGTAGCAAAACTTAGCCACCACTGTCATCGGGTCCAGTTTTATGTATGCATGTCTGAAAGTTGTATGTGTGTTGAAGTTTTGTATGAGAACAACTCAATTAGTAGGTATTTTAACAATTTATATGAAACTAGTTTGTTTTTGCCCGCGACTTCGTCCGCGTGGAACTCGTTCATCGCGATAGAATGTAATTGCCATTATTTTTATATCGGGCGCTTACCTAGTTATCGCTCTTCCATACAAACTTTCACTCCCTTAAGGGATGATTTCCGGGATAAAAAGTATCCTATGTCCTTCCCCCGGACTCAAACTATCTCCATGCCAAATTTCATCTCAATCGGTCTAGCGGTTTAAGCGTGAAGAGGTAACAGACAGACAGACACACTTTCGCATTTATAATATTAGTATGGATAGTATGGATTGTTAGGCTAACATGGCGTGTCTACTCAGTAGTAATCGTCAAGCATCTTCAACAGTTTAAAGTTAAGCTCGCACATTAACTATCTGTGGCGAAAATGTCCCGTGGAGAGTTTATGAAAGATAAACATACGTTTATTTTGAACTCGGGAGAGACTCCAGATTGTAAAATCGATTTATTTTGTCATAAACTTACAAAGTATTGCGCTGTAAGTGTTTCACTGCTCACAAAACATAAATATAGACTGGAAACCATAGTAGTTACTTCAGTACTATCACTACAAGCACTATAACTAAGTACTATGTTCATCATACTTCTAACATTGTGAACCCAGTGTATATAACATACTATAGTAGGTAGGTATTATTTTGTTTAGTACTGTACCAACTGGCTTGCATTTTACTGCAGTCAATGTAGTGAAACTGCTATATTACCAGCCTCAAGACGCCAGCTAGTTTAGGACCTTAGTTAACGGCCCAGTATACTATAATAACAGTAATAACGTACCTATCCCTACCTACCCTACCCTATATTCCATTGCTGAATTTGGAATCCAAATAAGAATTACAAACTCCTTTTAATAATTGAAACGCTTGCTGGAATGTGATTTAGTTACAACCAACCGCACAAGTTTTAACTTGTGCCGCAATAAATAGGCTTATGTAAATATGTATACACGAAAATAGACGTATTAAACATGGTACTGTAAAAGCCGTACGAATACAGAAAATCTTAGAATTTACCGGTAAAATATATGATTTAAAGACATTAAGTTAAGGCATCGATTAAATTAGCTACACAATCTTGTATATACGATTGTTGAAGCTTAGATTAGCCATAGAAAGACTCTAATTGCATAGAAATAATTGCAAATGATTTATCTGCAAATTATGGCGAGGTTTAGGTATGACTTAAGAGCTCATAGTCCAAAGTAAAGCCAGAGACGAGATAGTATACATTTATCCTTTTATGATAATCTATTTCCTACCAGCTTTCGCTCGCGACTACGTCCACGTAGAAGTCTTTCATCGCGATAGAATTCTATTGCATTTTTTTATATCAGGCGCTTACCTAGTCATCGCTGTTCCATACAAACTTCCACCCCTTTAAGGGATGGTTTCTGGGATAAAAGCATTCGCATTTTTAATATTAGTATGGACATGGATAGTATGGATTAGTAAAGTACCTACATCGCTCCTTTTGTCTGCCATGCAATTATTTATTTCGTATTCCATTTACTTTAATAAACCATTTAGAACTCTACTAACGTCAATACTTCAATAGTCTAGTTATAAAACTAGAAATGGTCCAGAACATTCGAAATTCCCGCACGTCCGCACAAGTTTCTCACACGACTTAGCTAACTTCTCACGTAAGTAGGGCTCCACGCATGTGTATCACCGTATTTTGGCTAATTGTTTGAGTTCTAATTGAGTCTCTAATTGATCTACTTAGCTTTATTGGTGGATTTACGAAACTGGGACTACCGTGAGGCGTGCGATGCATGTCAAGTAATTTTAATTAGTATTCAGTATTTGAGTGACAGAATTATGCCGCCTTTCTGTGTCCTCCTGATTTCTATCTATTCCTATAGAAAGAACAAATTTATTTATTAACGTTTAAAGTAAATTTAAAAGAAAGAGAGTGGCTTTTGTTTTGTCCGGTTTAATTTTAGAACAAGTGAAATTTCAAACTTATTGTCAAGAGCCGCCGCGCTTGATTCAAGTTATTTGTGTGCGAACTTAGCAGGCTACACCAAGATGACTTGTAGGTAAAGTGCTTAAATTGTTTCATTCATTTCTGCCCTGAAAGTAATAATGTAAAAAAATATGCTTTGAGACATTCTTTTATAAAATTCTTATTCACGATTACATCATAATATGCTGACGATCAAAAATAACGGGTAGGATCTATGGAACTTCCATACAAAGTTAGTAGTTAGTAGTTATCTTTGCTCGTCAGTATATTTAACAACATAAATCTTCAATATCAGGAAGAGTTTCTCAGTTCGTCTCATGTCTTATTAAGAACAACAAGAAGCACTTTCTGTGTAGGTAGCAGTCTATTAAATCCTGCCCCACATCAAATATACAGAAGATGACGATTTACTATAATAACTGTATTTTAATTTTACACCCAGTAGCCAAAAATTTGAACTGAACTCCGATAAACAAATTTAATAAACTCCGTTCTTAATCGAACGTTGGTTTGAATAATTATCTTCCCGCTATCGTTCGATCTGTAGACGACATGACAACGACAAGATGTCGGTGTCGACTTTTTGTCGGCCACTAATCGACACCTTGTCGGTCGCGAGACAGGTAGGGTTGACAGATTTTTGAATACTGATGGGTGTTTGGAGGACGAACTGAAGCGACAAGAGGCGTTATATGAGAACACAGTTTATAACGCAATCGGACTTGAACGAACTATCGGGAGACGAATTTTGGTTACGTGGTGTTTCTATCTACTGAAATATTCACGGCTACCATCATCCGGGCTCTCATGAGGAAGACTCCAGAATTACGAAAATTAACCCACTGCAAATCTGCATGCCGCACTCTTCAGCTCTTCAAATCGTGTACCCATTCTTAATAATAATATGGTAACTCTGATCTTTTTTGTACAAAAAATGTCAACCGTTAATACTTACTGCAAAATGGTAATAATTATCATCAGGCCCACCGAACTGCGCGGTAATCACGTAACTTTTTGAACGTACAGTAGGCATATTTTAATGTCATTTTTAGTATGGGATTTGACATTTAGATCGTATGTACTACCGTTCGAAACAGTTACGTGATTACCCCGCTGTTGACAGACTCTGCGTCACATAAGTTTCGATTATTTGTTCATTTAACGAAATCGAGTATCAATTATACATTACAACAGAGATACTTAGGATTCCACTGACTGTCAACCCTATAGCATATTTCGTCCCATCAAAAGTTCCGCTTTTGAGCATTTTTTACGAAACGACCGATGACGTGCTGTAATTGATGGCATTTTATTTCGACGTTTGATTAAAAAATATTTAATTCGACAGTATTTTGCAACTTTGTTCGTATATCACCGGTAGTAACCATCGGAAATCGTACTTTCAGCTGTTTTCAATAAGGATGAAAACGGCTTGGAAACGTAGCATCCGAATGAGAATCCAGTTATTATTGCTTTGACATATATGATGTTTGAGGACAATAATATTTATGATCAAGTGCCATTATCAGCAATTTATAACATGTTGAAATTTGCCTACATTAGCTGGTCGGTCTATAAAGACGCCTACAGCATAAAATCGACACAGAAACCTACGTAAACCTTCACAATTCCGGAATAGATATAAATGGGTCAGAAACAGATTTAGGTTTGCGTCTTTCCTGTGAACATATCTACTATAAAAGTTAAGGGTTATAAAGCTTAAATTTAGATTGTTCTATTAACCCGCAGAAACAATGTCCGTTACTATAAATCCATGAAATAAAAACATAACTTACATGCACATAAGCCATTAACTTTTGACCACCGGAGAGACGACTTTTGTTTTTTCAAGTGTTTATGACCAAAATAGAACCTATTCAGTCGATAAGATCTTCAATTAACTAGTTATTTGATATCTATAATAGGTACCCATTACATGGGTCCTTCAAACTTTATAAATAATCATTACTTAATACTCCCAAAATTAATATGTCTATTTTGCTACCAAAAAACATGGAACAATCAACGAAATTCTTCACCCGAACTTACCTAAATGGCGTATTTGTGAAACCGAAAAGCAACTCTACAAATTCCGTATAGTTACCATCCTATTTTTCTACAAAAAAAACATGGGACAATCAACCAAATCCGTCACCCGAACTGACCAAAATGGTGCGTTTGTCAATCCGAAAAGCAACTCATCAATTCCGTATACCTAGTACCATTCTATACAATTACCCAATTAGATGAAACTAGCGCCGATAAGTAGGCGATAGGAATCCGGTAAAGTCTTAATAAGACGTTTTTAATAGGGGATATAATGTAGTTGCGACCTTTTAGGTTTAAGAAGGTGATAGGTGGGTGATAGGGTACAAAGGTGGCGCTGAGAGCGAGCTTACGTCACGTCTCGCTTATCAGAAGCATGTCTAGGGAGCTTTATGATACATCGGCTTCTGGAGCAAAAAAGTTGATTCGTTTCCTGTTTTTATAAATGGGGTATTCATTTTCATTACGACTTGCCAAACTTGTGTCTTCAAAAGGCAAATTGGGTGGGAGAATTCGCAGATTGCAGCTGCTAAGTAATAGCTGTTAATCGTTGGCCAACACATTGTAGCTTTGACGAAAGTAAACTAAACGATGACCCACGACATTGACGAAAACTATACCTATAATATTGTTGTGCAACATAATATTGTCCGTGAATTTGTTACACACATTTATGTTGACATAGGTACGATACGACCTAGACAAATGAAAGGTGAAAACTAGTAGCGAACATAAATTATGCCAACTGCATGCTATTTGTCAAGTTTCGCAGCAATCATACAGCAGGTGCCGGTGTTTTGCTACAACACTGACATAAATATCTTTTCAAAAACTAACAAAAAACGACTCAACAATTTCGTTGTTCCAGCTACCACCTCCGGCCACCGATAAGGGACGATCGCTTTTTGTTAATAGTTATTTATACTTGGTCTTAACTGACGGCCACCTTAAATCACGTTAGAACTACCTATTAGGAACTAGCGGCGCCTTTTAGTTAAGGCAGATACTTTTTGGTGACCGTTTCATAGTTTTTTTCTGATTTGAGTTTGACCTGTCTCTCCGATAAGTTTTAGGTGAAGATGACAAAGTGTTAGGCGGATTCATTTATATCTTCAAGTCACTGTAACATACTGATTATAATAAACTAGACATGAGTCACTATATGACTCATTAAAAATACAAGTAAAATTGTGAGAATAATATGTAAAAAGTTACTGAGACTGACAACGGCAACTTTATATTTCTTATATTTCATATAATTTATGATTGCAGTGTTAAAAACCCTTGGACGATTTTAAAACTGCAAATATACCTAGTGAAAAGGAGCTCAAAATGCCTTGGACCATTTTAAAACTGTAAATTTAGTGAAAAGGCTATAATACTGGCGTATAAATCACCTTATTTTCAGCATTACAAGGATTCACAAAGCAGTACCCGTCACTAGCTCGTTCCCACATTTTATACCTGAAAGAATTATAAAATGCAGCTAAATTGCATTCCGTGCTACTTTTGACACTCCTAAAGTGGGGATGCCTGTCTAACCTGTCTCCACACTTTATTCACCGAGTACAGCCGGCAACAAAAGCTGAACAATTTTCGACCTAGTGTCTGTGAAGTCCTCGTGTGCATACCTATTCTGCTGGGTGTACTTTGTGAGTTAGTAGGGTAACCTAGATTTAAAATTGTGCAGAATATGTTACATTACGATCATAGTTGTTCATTTGTTCCATATATGAATGTATCGATTTAATACCATTTTATAGATTGTTTTGGTGATTGTCAAACTTCAGATCTACGGAAAAGTGTGACACTTTCTTTATAGTATTACATGGGTTTATAACAAGTAATGACACATTTATTCTATTTATTACAAAAAGTTTATTTTGGGCTTAGGCCGGGTTTAATACAGATCCGTTGGAATTTAGGTAACTCAGTACATTTTTGACAACTTACTGACATAAGGTTTATAATGGATCTAAACAGATCAGTTTTTGCTCTTATTGCGTAGACATAAAGCTTTTTTAGATCGGCTTATGCCGACTCCGCGTCGATAGGTTTGGGGAAAACGTTATCCTAGATTTTACCTAGGCCACTCTCCAATCGCGCACTCCTACCGCTTTATTGGGCCCGGCCTATACCTAAAGCCCGAAACGCACTGACAGCGGTAGCGGGGCGGGTCAGCGGTGGCGGCGCGGTGCGGAGGCGGTACCGGTTGTAATATTCGAACTAATATGAAAGGGTCCGCACAGAACGCTTTTTTCTCGGCCGGTTTTCTGTGCGGACCCTTTTATATTAGTTCGAATATTACAACCAGTACCGCCTCCGCACCGCGCCGCCACCGCTGTCAGTGCGTTTGCAGCGTAAAACCACAGTCAGGTCTAGAAAAAGGATCTCATAAATCCGAGCCTTTTTCGACGGGTGTAAAAATATTGAAATTTTAGCGGCATTCGTCGTACTTGTTGAGCACGCGACGTTTTTTAATTCCGTTATTACTTTTATTAATTAGTCAGATGGTGTCCGGTAGCGGAATTCGGGGTTATCTTTATAGTCGATCGCAGCTCTACATTACGGCTCTACGTGGCTCTACATAACGGAGAGCGTAGGACGCCATGTGACGGGGGAGTTAGAGTTACTGGAAGAGACAAGCGCCGAGCTATGTCCCTAATTTTTGCTCTAATTGTATTTGGTCCCACGTACACATTTGATCGTCCCTAAAAACTGGTTTGAATGGCACCATAAAAAAAGTCAAATAGCGAATTGCGTTATACATAGTATTTAATTGTACCTAAATATAATAAATGAAAAGAAGGTTTCAAAATACAGCACCGGTAGACGATCTGAATTTTGAAAAACCTACTCATAAGCTAGATCGATTATTTTTAGTATTTAAGGAGTTTATGAACTTCATCTCACAGTTTATGAGCATTTTGCTATAAGTACAGTTGTGTGTGACTCAGGAAAACATAAAAATATAAATTACAATATTAGGAATAAAAGTAATTTGATGCTAACGGTTTACCTTGTCTCAGTCTGGGTAAAAATAGTACGAAGTTCAAAAATAATTGTAACAATTATACATACATAGTACCAGTGGCGGAGCGTCCATACAACTCGCTTCCCACCGGCTTGCCTAATTTTCAGCCACACCAGTTCTTTTAGTACGGCTCATGAAGAATAAGAAAGGCAAACTATTTCCGGCTTCCCTAAGAATATTTTTGACGCGCCGCCACTGCATAGTACGTATTACATACCGATAAGTACTTACATCAATTGATGAAAGTTTGTTTATAAAATACAACTTATCCTGACCAGAAGCAAACCTTGTGTGAGGTCTTAACTCCAACGCACCATTGCTTATTCTCAAATCCAGGCAATAACTTCAATTCCTATTTCAAATTCTAACCTGTTCATTCGAAATCAAACAGTCTCCATCTGACATGCCCACGCGTATTTGTGCGCCTAGAAGAACAATAACTTATGACACTCGTTGAATAATGGTAATAATATCATTGTCGATATTGAACTAGAAAAGTTTCAGGCAATATAAAGTCTTAAGAGATGATAAAATGTAGAACAGTTGTTGATTTTGTTAAAATACACCTAAGAGAAAGGAAAATGGGCACACTTTTCGAAGAATGTGTACTTGTTTTATGTGTATTACGTCATGCATGATACAATATATTAAAAAACAAATTTTGTTAGGGGTAACAACCCTCGTGTAAGAAAGAGGTAGGACGAATAACGCAGCTTCTTTTTAGTTGTTGTAGATTGTTCACAATATCAGACACAATAACTGCGCTAAGAAAACTGAAGCATTTAATTTTAATACCTTTTTATCATTGTGCCTTAGCGAGAAAGTTACATGTTTCAATTTCGTTGACTGTACGGGTGTAGTATTCGTTGGTTTTGGCAGGAAGGAATTTTAATTTGGTCGGCTAATCATGCTAAAATTTTAACTATAACACCTGCTCTATTTAACTTTCATGTATAAGGCATTGTGGTATTTGTGATTAATGTTGGATATAAAATATGACCTTGTTAGGAAGTAATTAAGTTCGTTATATACTATTATTTGGAATATACACGTTTGTAGGTACAAGTATAATAAATTTAAGGAAGTAAGATGACTCATACTAACACAAAAAAACAAGGCATCATTATACTTATTTCTGTATAAAACGCATCCAATGTACTTTGAAACAGGGAACAAATGCAAAGAAAAAAATGACGGCGCGGAATATATTTAATACCTAATTTAATTGAATTCGCTAAAAAGTATAACGCTCTCAATATAGTTATGGAAAATATTCCACCCGTTTGTATACTTACATATGCATATTGCATGCCAGATAATTGAACTTTTAGAATAAAAATAAAGACTTGTGGAGAATCTTCACAAATTAACTTAGTACCAAACTGAGAAAAGTTTGTACTATGGGTGTTGGGTATGGGCATACTACGCGACAACATGATATAGGTACTTGATATACGTTATAGGTTATAGGGCTAGACCCTCTGATTTTCAGTTTGCCCTAAATTAGACACAGCTTTGGTTATAAGTTGTAAATAAACCTTGAATCTCATTTCCTATAGAGGTACGTTCGGTTCGCGTGTTAGCGCATATTATCCCATAAATCCATACCTTTCTGGAAATCACACACCTCTAACTATAAGTACTGTGCAATTGTGACAAACCTATCAATTATAAGTGCCTATTTACATGATGTCGCATAATACCTGTTAATGAAACCGTTCTGCTAATTCAACGTTACAAGCAAACAATTTAAACTGTTTTGCAAGCTAGTGTGATCACTATGGCATTTGGTCTTTCACACTTCTATTAACCAGCCATCTTGTAAATGGTAAGTCATTTTTAGTGTCCACAATCGAAGTTGTGATTGAGAAGTTGTGTTTGAAAAAAGAACATGTGTGACTAGGCTGGTTGACACTTACGGAGGAACATTTTAATTGAAATTATGTGTCAACCAGCTTAGTGAGTTATGCTTTTTGTCATAAGCGTATTGGCAATTGTTTATTCCTTTTCGTAATGAAATATGAACTCTATGGTCATCTATTTAAGGTTCAGTTTCAGTTGATGTACTAACTAAACGGTTGCCAACTAGCGACACATTAAAAATACAATTCCTATGCTCTTCGATTCAATTCTCATTGTGCTTGTAAAATAATAGCAATTAAGATTCAACTCTCCATCATTGTATGAAGGTTGAAAGTTGAATGTTTGTTGAAATAGCAGTAATATAGAAGTGGCAACTAGATATTTAATTACGACACTGGTGTTTAGCGGTTGTTTAAACGGTATGAAGCATAACTACACCGACATACTGAAGTGCATAGTAAAAATAATTTCTTGCATAATAAATACCATATAATTATAGCAAATGTGCTAAACGATGGCTATGTTCTGATTTGTTTTATTTATATTTTTAAGTTATTTTTGTCCACAAAAAATATTTCTTCTTTTTGAACGTTTATATCAACATCATCATAATTTGTGACATTATCAAATGTGATAAAACCCCTTTTATTAAATAAAGATTAAAAAAAAAAAACATCATCATAATTTTGTTCTATATATAAACTAAATTATATTATTAGGTTACCTGCATAAAACATCACATTATATTAAAATATCAGATATAGTACCTATAAGATTGGTTGTTCCTCTCACACTGACGAACTGTTCTACAAAGATATGAATGATATGCCATCATTTTAATTGCATAGACTATAGAGGTAATACAGTGTTTAAACCGCCCGCATGGTCGTGTCGGAGGTTTCCCCTGGATTTTCCCCAGACCACTCTTCAACCGTGCTCTCCTATCGGTTTATTGGGGCCGGCCCATAAAGCCAAAGTCAGGGTTCAAAAACAAAAAACAAATCACAAATACTGGCACATAAGCACGTATAAGTATAAGTAGAAGCCATAGGTATTACTTAATACGGATTCGTATAGGTGTAAAAATACTAAAAATCTAGATTGGTGGGTTCAATACGCTAGCAGGCTGGGCTAGGTAGCGTAGGTACGAGTATAGAGATTCGTGTGAAAGGCGAGCAGTGTCGATGACTTGCGCCCGGTGGCACGCTCTTAACCAGTGGTTAAAATGTTTTTTTTTTAACCTGACTGTTATCTTACGCCTATAAGCCGGGCCCAAGAATGCGATAGGAGTGCGCGGTTGGGGGGGTTGGGTTGGAATACTCTAAGAGTTTGCGCTCCAGTGAAGTTGGTTAACAGAGGAATCGAGCTACTCGGAGTTTTGTCGCTGTTTCACTAAACCTAGCCTAGCTGAGAAGCAGCATTCAGTCTATTACGTATAGTAATCGGTTTAAACAAACGTCACTCACCTGACTAAAACTCAGTGGGTCTCTCTCTCTAAGGATTGTTTATGACCTACAGCTGAAATTATTACATGAATCCTACGCGGATGGAGTTGCTGGCAGAACGACATAGAATAGAAAAGGAAGATATTTAATGTATGCGCATTTTTTCCCTCTTGCTTACAGAATTTAGACCATAGTTCCATTCCATGTATGATAGCACTATGATGAGTGTAATTGTGTGCGATAATTTGAGTCCCGGAAAAGGACATAGGATTTTTTTTCTCGGAAATCGTTCCTCTAGTGGGTAGAAAGAAATCTGTGTGAAGAGCGATAACTAGATAAGCACCTGAAATAAAAAAATACCAATGAAATTCTAACGCGATGAATGAGATCTACGCGGACAAAGTCGCGGGAAAAAGCTAAAGTTAACAATAAAATGAAACGAGACGAAACAATGGCATACATGAAGCATAGAGCTGATTCAAAATGAGCTGTCAAATTTGGCCTTCAGTAGAATTCACCCGTGCATTTTTGTCATGAAATGTATTTAAAAAATTTGGTGTAGCTATGCAGACGTCGTAACGCAGCCGTAGTGAATAAAACGCTGCTAGCAAATATATATTGTTAATATATATTGTTTAATATGTGAGCGCACTATTCGCCAACAAACTGCCCTCAGTTTGGCGAAATTTAATGTATACCTACCACCTAAGTTTGTTTTTTATATAAATAAATAAAATAAATAAAAAGGCTTCTATTAAAAAACTTACAAAAAGTAACAGAAAAAAAAAGCAGTTCCACCAGTAAAAAACCTGGTGCCACCGGCCGCGCTCGGGCGAAGCCGCAAGAATGCGTCAACGCGCGAGCAGATATGCCCCTCACTCCCCTTTAATTACCCCCGTCGCTTAGCGAATTTCCTCGATGACCCCCCAATTAAGAGAACTGCCAATGATGAATTGATGACTGCTTATCGTCAGCTGTCTATTCGTATAAGACTGCAATTAATTAAAGTGGCTATCGGAAATATCCTAATTAATATATATAATAATTAATAATAATTTTAATGCCTTTAATTATTTCTCACGTGACAAAATAGGGTCGGCAACGCGTTTGTGATTCTTCCCTGTGACACACATCAACATAGATATCTAAATATACAACATGTTAGCTTATTCAAACAAAAACTCGTATAATATACAGGGTGTTTGGTAGATAAGTGCAAAGACTTTAAGGTGTGATAGAGGTGATCATTTTAAACATTTTAGATCACACTTACTACTACAAAGTCTTCAAGTTTCTATATTCGCCACTTTATTTTGAAAATTTGTACTTTGTTTTTTTTTTTTCAATTGTTCTCATATTTTTTTCTACAGTAATATAGTAATATGTATACTGTAATTCTAGTTCTGCAGCAGTGGTAGGATCTAAGAAAGTTTTTGAATTTAACTAAAATTTTAAATAAAATGAATTTGTTCTCTACCTACCTCTTAAATATACCAAATACCCTGTATAAAGAAAGTTTGTTAAATGTCAGATTCATCTTACACTCTTTTAAGAAGTGTTTACGGTTCCACAATAACTTGATGCAAATTCTGTGTCAACATTTATTCAATAAATCCAACAGAACTGATAAATTGTCAATCGCACTGTTCATTCAATCATTAAAATTAATTGCACGCAATTATGACCCCTGCAAAACAGTCGCATCTGAAAACATCTTTGCCTGTCATACGAGTCTTTGTTCCATGAAGGTTGAACTTTTTTTTTTTTTAAATAACTACGATTCTTTTTCTAATATTAATCTTGTAACATAGATAATAAAGACGCATTTTGAATGGATATAACAAACGACGAAATCAGAAGGCTTTCCACATACAGCCCTGTTCTCAAGCCAATATTCTGTACCATACGGGTATGTTCCAATCGTATGGCGATACGACCTTTTGCAACCAGTAAGGTAGTGTTATCATTACGTCGTTAAAATTAACAAAGAGTTCAGTGTGAACAAGTCTGTGAGAAGTAAGCACTGTCTACTGATTGACAGTTATTTCAGTTGTGCATCGTTTAGATAACGATGGATGCTTGGACTTTGGTCGGCATGAGATTTTTAACAGCCGCAAAAATCGACCGCTTACTGAGATAAGACGGCGCCTGTCTATGAATAACGTGCGGGCCGATCAGCAAATGAATTCGACAACACACCTCTAACAATATATAAAACCTGGCGTGTTTGGTCTCTATGTAAGGCATCATCAGACACATAGATTTGTGCGCGTCCGTTCTCTGAGCGGAACGGTCCACTGAGAAAACTGTTCATCATCAATAATTTCACGTAAAGTAGGGCTCAAAGTGATAATCACCATTAATTATAACGAAAATATTAACCCGATGAGTGTCCTTAATGAGTCAGTATTTTTTTAAAGTGCACTCGACATAGTTTAGGTACATAGAGTTATAATTGCAATGCACATTTCTGACGTTAAAACTTTCCACGGGTTAAATATTAATGGTGAAGCTCATCATAATGCAATTATGTCATGAATGAATGATGAAGTAATGCAATATGTGATGAGCTCCACCATATTTTTTATGGTTCCCTGGAAGAGATCGCTCTTTAGGATAAGACCGCCTGTTGTCTACCACTGCTTATATCTCGCTATGTTATGTTTCTAAACTGTTTTGTATTTTATTGATGTCTGCAATAAATAATATTTGTATTGTATTATTGATGAACACTTTTCTCAGTGTCCATAACCAATCATTATCATCATCATCATCGAATAAAATTGACGTCTAATCAATATTCTATTCACAAAATTGGTTCATATTATACTATTGATTATATCACGTGTCTGTTCCAATTTGTAATACAATTTAAATAAATAACTTAACTACAACTTAAAATAAAGACAAGTGTCGCCCACTGTCAATAAACCCCACTCTCGTGACATTTACATACAACCCGTTCACATGTCAAGGCTCAACTTAGGTTGGCATGTGTCATGTCGATGTATTAATTTATCATGTTACGGTGACACCTTGTGGTTTGTGGTCTGATTGCCATTTCCAAAAGGTCTTGTCTCTGACTATAGTGAAGTTAAATATGCCGTTTTAGATTTAAATATGGTGTAGCAATATTTTAAACCAAGGACAGGCTTTGTAAGGTTTGCGTGTGCGCATTTTTGACGTACCTAAATAATTAATAACGTAGAAGAGTGCTGGGAAAATAATATCTAATTAAGTGACATCAATCAGAAAAGTACAGCATTTTTACGATAAAAAATATTAAATATTATGTTAGTTGATTTTAATTACCATAATCATAATGTACAAACGAAGTAGAAATACATGCATAAGTTAGAAAAAGCTTTATACTTACCCAAAAATAAACGAAGTAGTAAATTCCTCTTTAGTAAAAATTCGCATAATGTAGTAACAGAACCCTACATTGCGCGTGGCTGTTTTTTTATGAAGTCGCATTCTCACGCTTTCAATTTGATTTAAAAACAATAAAAAACCCCAATAATCTCCACGATGGTAACAAGAAAATCAAGGTAATAAAAACAAATTCAAATCGTGCTAATGTTATACAAATAAATCGGATTTTATAGGCCTCTATAAAAGTTACACTAATAGCATTATAAAAGCATAAAACGCATAAAATCATCGACGCCTAGCCGCGTTGAATTCGAGAAGTGGCGTCGTTGACCTATCAACACATGAGGCTTCTAAATTTATGTACCCTGAAAATCTCATATCGTTAGGTTTGTTACTAATGTTACATAGTACCTACTTACTAGTATGGCTTAGTACTTAGTGTGTAACATTAGTACAATAGTGTACTAAGAAGTTATGTACTATATAGTGTACTTACTATTTATACTTGAAAGACGAAACATGGTTCATGACAGGAGAATTACCTAGTAAGCAGTTACCTACCTAAAAACATGTTTGCCATTGTTTGTGCGTGCTTACTCGTATAAAACCTTAGAGAACAATTTAAATATTCGCAAATGTTACAACACTTTTACAATCGGACTTCGGCTCGCCTTAAGGCTCATTAGGAATCTTATTTATGGCGCATACGTGACGACAGACAGCCTCTGATGGATGTCGTGTCGTGTCTACGGGGCGAGCATACAAAATTGCCGCGTCCATCCTTGTTGACTCGAAGATTACGTGGAACATTTTATAGGATCAGTGCAACATCCAAAAATTGCTTTGCCAAAAAATTATTATAAATAGCGGGTCCATGGCGTCTATTTAATTCTTCCTTCAAAGTTGGTCCGGTGACCTCATTGATTAAGTAGGTATTTTTCAGAAAGCTGCTGATCTGTTTCTTGCCACTTTTTCCATTTTTGCTTCATCATTTTTGCTCTTATTTCGTTTGGAAATTTTAAATGAGGCCTGAACTTAATACGCTTTAGCTAGCTAATTGCTTTATTTTCCAAGGATAAATAACTAGAATTATGAGTATAATTGATATAATTATATGATACAGAGAACAAATACAAAGGAAAAATTAACCGTGATCACGCACGCAGCCTCAGACGGGAACCGAACCCGTGCCTCTGGTTTGCCGGACCAGCGCCAGCGCAGCGTGCTTAGGGCTTACCTTTACACTACTGAGATCACTACGTCATCAAGCGAATCTTTGCCTTGCATAATAATTTGATTCGTAACAAGAGTATCATTGATATACAATGATAATGCCTTATTTACTTAAGCGTAATTAACTGTAATATTCCGTCTCGATTCGACCGACAACAATGTAGTTTGATCCAAAATTAGACCATACAATGTTGAAAAGTTTGGACTGTTTTTATATCCAAGTTGAAACTGGTCTTGTAAAGACTTCATCCTTAGCCGAAGATGATAACTATTGATCTAAATGCTACTCTTAGTTTGTCTCTAAATGTTTATACTGGCAAGTAAATAAACAATGCATTAACAACTCTTGCAATTAATATTGTGTATATACCTGTTGGTAGAGTAAGTGGCGTAACAATGTGCCTTGTGCAACGACCGATGACACGACAGATTGCGCTCTAACACGCGTCCGCCGGTGTAGAAAGCAGTTGATTTTGCATTAACACGAAGTTAAAATAGTTGATGTTTGAGCGTGTGTCAAGTTTTTATACTTATCCACTGAGTGATACTTGAGAAACTAGTCCAAAGATAATAAATGTCAATGAGAAAACGCATGATAAAATTCGTCAATTTGGTTAGTGGATCTATAGCATAATTGGTAAAGCAAGCAAGGCGAGGCGGATGCAGAGGGTCTATGATGGTAGCGTGATCAACGACAATATAAAGCATCTATCACTTCAAATTTAGAAATAAAGGAAAAATTTAATCACCGAGCAGGACATAAACCAGCGACCTCCTGGCATTCGCGGCCAGTCGCTCTAGCCAACTGAGCTATAGGTGCGACCCACACCCGTTAATTAATTTAGTATGGGATGGCGCATCGTAACTGACGATTTCCCAACATAATTTGAGACGTTAGTGCCATTAATGAAGCCTGAGTCTTCCGGTAGATGTAGCTGTACGCCTCCCTTAAGGCGTTAGTATAAATTAAGGAACGGTTGAAGAATTTGGGGGCTGGGTGTGGGTCGCACCTATAGCTCAGTTGGCAAGAGCGACTGGCCGCAAATGCCAGGAGGTCGCAGGTTCAAATCCTGTTCAGTGACTAAATTTTTCAATTTTTCCTTTACTATTAAATTTGTAGTTTGCGTTAGGAGCGTTACTGCTTTGTACAACAGTAATTCATCTATCACTTTACCACTCGATAGATAGTGACAGATATTTTATCATTTATCGCGCTATCACGCGACCATCATAGACCCCCAACCCCCAAGTTTAAATCATACCTACTGTTCGTTTGCAATCTAGGTATACTTGTTAAATCAAACTAATACTGTTAACTTTGGTTTTGTTACGGGTCTGAATGGCGTCTTCTGTTTGTATGGAATATAATACGAACATGTCGACATGCATACACCTTGTAGTAGTTGTTGTAATATTATGTACGTATTTATATACCGTTATGGTATCAGTTTGCAATATCACATCACATGGATCCACGAGCATCGAAGTTTATTGAAATATTATTGTTAAACATTTTCAAAACAGCAGTTTCAGTTTGAAAGAGTTTGAAACCCAGAAACAGTTTAGTATTTATATATCCACTCTTCATAAGTCTTCCTCTTTCACTCAAACTGATATTTTGAGTCTAATAAGTTCAACATAAGCTCGAAAGTTGCTTTATCATACCAAGCTCAAAAAAACGATTCTACAGGAACCATTCCAATTTACAGACAAATGTTCCCTCAAATGAAGTTTCGCGTATCCGGATTGGACGCGAAGGCCAAATACATCCTTCTTCTGGACATCGTCGCCGCTGACGACTACAGATATAAGTTCCACAACAGGTAGCTTGCCTGGTCATCCATTGCCTGCTGGTGTCATGTCAAGACCATCACGTCACCTTCTCAGCCCACCAATGTACGCCACCGAGAACCTGGCGTTGCTACACCAGATTCTCGGAGCTATTTGATGTCCGTCGATTGAAGACTTATTGAACGCAACGCTTCCTTTACTTTAGCTTGTGGTCCGCACGCTACGCACCTATCATCAATCCCAATGCGTTCTTTAATTACGTACAAACAATTTAATACGAAGCACGTTTAATTTTAAGGGCAACGACATGTCGGACAAGTGTACGCTCCAAATAGCCCGACGATTAAGGATTCAACTCGCATCAGATGGGTAATATCATTAAAATATCTTTGTCTCAAACACCGCGGCGGTGGCGTAAAAAGCGAGCCGACACCAGAGGTGAGAAATACCGACGCGACGCGTAGTGTTCTACTAAATTAAATCGAAATTGGAACTAAACGGCGACAATCAAGCCTGGAGATCTCTTTAGGGAAAAAAAGACGAACCTTCCGGGTCAGCGGTCGGTGAGGATGCATCTGCCGTGTGTATCGAAGCGCCGGAGATCGATAATTATCATAAATGATCGTGTACATTGTTTAATTCCCGATGACAAGTGCCGATAAGGACGGCTCGTCCGCTTCACGTCCGTCGATCGACGTCCAATATCAAAACCGCCGACACACGAGTTTAGCAAGTTGAGATTCGGCCGATAAACTCAGATTTAATATCCGTTAATTAATACGACCCGGGCATTCCGACCGAATATGCGACTGTGATTCAGCCGTAAACCGATATCGACGCCGACAAAAGCCTCCAGCTGCCTAACTCGGCTAATACGGTCATAAATTACGCGAAATCTGTGAGGTTCATCGATTAACTCGCCTTTACCGATCGCGGGCTGTTCGTTTCCGATTCCTCTGTTCGATATGTCAGGGGACAAGTTTTTTGTTTAACGGCGTTTGGAGGGCGTGTTTTGAGTTACTGGGTTTTCGTTTAACACCGCATTTACTCACGTCTGGTGGTCACGATGTTGCACGACGGCATAAACTCGCACAATGGGCGCGTTCCTCGCCATTTTTGGTCGTCTGTGGCGGAAACACGGCCTTTTTGTCTGTAGCAAATACTTGGTGACACCTCATTGCACCGCGCCGCTGATTAGGCCCCGCATTGATTCGTGAAAACTCCAAATATAGGACCTACGATTGTGCTTTGTTCTTTAAATCTACCCGGCGTTACTAGAGCGCGATCCATATTAGATTATTCGACAAAAACGAAGCGTAAATAGGCCGGGACGAGATCACAAGCTAAAACGGTCGTTTCTCGCCACTAAAAAGACGTAAAAAGTCAACTAGTCCAGCGGCATGTCACACAATCGACGTGATGTCAAATCGTTGTCGCAAAGAACGAGTCCCAATCCATGTTTTTCTCTCGTATTGCTTGCAGACGTATGTTTCCTGCCTACAAAGTTCGCGTTTCTGGTCTTGATAAAAAAGCAAAGTACATTTTGCTAATGGACATCGTAGCTGCCGACGATTGCAGATACAAATTCCACAACAGGTATAAATAAACTGAAGGAATTAAATTAAAATAAGAGTTTACTGGTAGCGAATGTGTCGGGTGCCGCTTAACGGTCGGTAGCTGATCTTATTTTAATGTAATTCGTGATATTAAAAACAAAAGGCAAGAAGCATGCGTATTTATGTACTGATGTGAACCGATAGGGGATCTGCGCTTTCCTAAACATTAGTCCCTTTCCTTCGCCCGCGGCAGCGAGGGAGAACATTCCAAAATTCGCTCATTGATTCTTAAACAAGGTAGCCCTTTAAACCAAAGGAAGTTAGCGCTTGGAGCTCTGCGCACCCCAATTGTGACCCTTATCTCCTTAAGAATTTCTCTCCATTCAGTAATTTGCTGCTTCACACCGCAAACTTGCTTTGGTTTTGTACATTCTTTGTGTTCCGCAGTACGCAGATCTCTTTACACTCACATTATGTTTTATGTGGATTGTTTATATTTGTGCCATTATAGTAGATAGTTGCTTTTTTATTGGCATTAAATAAACGCATTATGGGGGCTTAGAGCACATTGCGTGTAGTCTTTACTAAATAAAAACTGGTAATATGCATGTGGTGATGGTCGTTTTTTCGCCAAGCTTTGACTCGATTTTCATGCTTCAATACATACACATATTTAGCGGTAGCTATAAATTTATTTGAAACGCTACACCTATAATTATAGCCGACCACCTGTCTTGAGCATGCTCATGAATAGTTCCCTCGTAAAGTATTTAATTAAAGCAACTTGTGTAATCGCGTTTAGAAATCAGTCAATTTTCTTCATAAAATTCTTTATAGGTGTCTCATGAGTAGTTTCAAGACTTCAAGTTGTGGCCTCGTTATCTTTTGGGGTCCTGTATCTTTTTTCTCTGTTCCCGGAGCCGATGGATGGTCGCCGGAAAGGCGGACCCGGAAATGCCGAAGAGGATGTACATCCACCCGGACTCGCCGTCGACGGGCGAGCAGTGGATGCAGAAGGTGGTCTCCTTCCACAAGCTGAAGTTGACCAACAACATTAGTGACAAACACGGATTCGTGAGTACCGACTTTTCTTAAAGGTTTTGGTGTTGGTGATATTCTTTATATAGATTTTGAGTTGAATGTTCCGAATGTTTTGATGGGTTCGGCAAGTGGTTCAGGCATCGATAAAATTAATTGTTTCGTATATTTAGAAGTACAATTTCGCATTCAAGCTAAGCATGGAAGTCATTGTTCCTGACTTCGCTTCCAGTATTGGGAACACCATAAAATTAAGAAGAACAAATCAAAGATTTTTAGAACATATCCTTAATGAGTTATATTTTCGCCTACTTTGTACGGTTCACTTGAAATTTAGTAAACATCTGTAAATCTTGTGAGAAATAACTTATTTGTCTATTCTTAATCAAAATTGTACAAAGGGTTATTATAGAATGAATTAAGATTGCTTAGATATTTATCTTTGCCTGTACTACTTGTGTAATAGGTTAATCCCAATCATGTGGCCCTTGTAGTCCACAAACCTCAAAGATTTCACCGATACCAAAACCCTCCGCTTTTGTATTGTGCAACGCATTATCCTTGTCATTGCTTTTATTATTCCGATCAACAAAACCTTGAGAACCTAAATAATGGTGCTCATGTCAAAACTGCAAAAAACGTCCCAGAAAGTAGCAGTCGGCCGAGTGGATTTTTTTGTTTGGGGCAAAAAGTTTATAATGTGGGTGATATTATAATTAAAAAGAGGTTCGTGGGTAGGACCCCTGTAGGCGGACAGCGGGGGAGCATTGTGCCTTTTACGGTTATTACGGCTATTTACTTTGGGCAGCCATCAGCTCGAGTATTTAGAGCTTCAATAGCGATAGATCAACGTGCGCTTTCAACGGCGCCTTTTTGAATTGGGGGTTTGAGACTACTACATTTAATCTTTTTTTTTATTTAAATTCTAGATATGTATAATTTACGACAGCATGATCTTGAGTAGCGTTACACTTAAGTCCAAAAGGCACGACAACATTCATATCTTCGACATAAATACCTACTTATGTGAGTTTGCGAAATCAACGAGCTTCGAATACGTTCACAAGTAATAAAATAACGCTGAACAGATATAATTGAAGTCCCTTATAAAATTTCGGGCACGTACGCCCGTAATTAAAGCCCAAAAACTTAATTAGAAGTCGCGACCCACCCGGAGACCCATACCGATTGGCTATTGGGAAAAAACGTAAGCCCAAGTTTCGATTTCAAAAACGCTACCGAAGAAAGCGGCTCTTTAAACATAATACACTCGAGCGCATTTACACGACCGCGATTCAATCATAGATAAGACGATTGTTTTTTTCGATGCGCGTTTGTTTCTTTTTTTTCGTGTCAGGTCTTTTGTCTTTGACGAGGGGTAATTGAAATAACGACGGTCGCCGGAGGTATGCGTAGAATTTTGACAACAGCTGACTTGATACCAGGCGCTGCGTTTTTGTTTTTAACTTTGGCGGGTTATTAATTTTTATGTCCTTTGAAGATATTTATTATATGACGGCGAATATGACTGGTGGTGATGTTAAGCAGATGTTTACTATGCAGGTTTAATTATTGTAATTGACGCTTAGGCGACTTCCTGATTTGTCGGTGCGGAGGGGGTACGATATGAGAAAACTGTCAAATGTCAGTGTCAACTGTCAGTCAACTCAGTATCACTTTTTACTGCGCCCCTACATTTAAATGAGTGCTTCCTGACTGGCGCGGGATGCGCGGTAGCGGGACAATGCGAAGGCAGAACTGGTCCGCTTCTGAGCATGATACTACTACTGCGCAAATGTAATACTGACAGTATTCCGGCAAGTGGGAATCTTTGCGACGTCAGTAAGTTTACGTCAAAGAAGAAAATGTCACATATCGATCTCGCCCCGCCAAGTCAGGAAGTCGCCTTAGGCGACTTCCTGATTTGTCGGTGCGGAGGCAGTACGATATGAGAAAAGTGTCAAATGTCAGTGTCAGCTGCCATTCGACGCGATACCATTTTTTACTACGCCCCTACATTTAAATGAGTGCTTCCTGACTGGCGCGGGATGCGCGGTAGCGGGACGATGCGAAGGCGGTAACGCTTCGCTTCTGCGCATGATATTACTACTGCGCAAACGTAATACTGACAGTATTATATCAAGTGGGAATCTTTGCGACGTCAGTAAGTTTACGTCAAAGAAGGAAACGTCACATATCGATCCCGCCCCGCCAAGTCAGGAAGTCGCCTTAGTTGGTATAATTGCACAGTTAGTTAGTTTTATATTAATTTATTGAGACATTTAGCGTTTTTCTTTTTTATGGCGGGTCTTCCATCCATTATATGCAGCTTGTTTGCCACCAACGTAGTACCTATATAAAAAAAAAATAAGTATTTTTATTCTGAAAAGAAAGGAAACATTTATGACGCTTGGTTTTTCCTACGTTATTCCAGCGGGGTAATCACGTAACGATATGTACTACCGTTGGTACGTATTTAATGTCAGTTTTAGTATGGGATTTGACATTTAAATCTATCGTACTAACGGTCGAAAACGTTACGTGATTAGCGCGCTGGTTATCAATTATTATTATTAATCTTATTTATCTTTCAACAAATGGTTTAACATAAAAAGGCGATGCATTAGGTATTGACAGAATATGTATAAACTTGAGAAAAATAATCTGTATTTAGTTTTGGATCGTGATTGGAGTGACCGTTAATTTTTCTAGATAGGATTCTGATGTAATTTCGTAAATGGTCTGAGAAGTAGTATTCTACCCCGTCCCATAATTTCTGCAGCTTTAATGTCTAGTATTTAAATACAGGGTCTCGTAAGATTTCGTTGTAGAGTTGACAGACTTTTTGTAAGCATTTTTTACATACGTAATCTCTTTTAACTGGGCATTAAAAAAGCGTGAAACTGAAGAAAAAACAGGCGTAATTTTTCACATTTATTTAAATGGAACCGTGTCAATTTGTAATAAACACGTTAGCCGCGACGAATAACCGATGATGTAATGATTAAAGGAATTAAATATTTTGATAACTTAATAGAGCTCTTTAAGTACTAAATTGATATGATTCGACCTCTATTAGGCCGGGTGTTCTTAAGACCGATGACCTCAAAAAAATGTTTATACAGAGTTTTTATTTAAGAGAGACATTTATTTGCATAATGTTTTAAAGGTCTGGCTAAATGTTAAGTACGAGTAGGACAAAACCAGTATGGCATAAATTGACAGTATAACCAGGACAATTGTATATCAAAGCAACCCGATCTTTGCAGTTTAATTTTACAAGGCGCATAAAAACTGCGTCTAATTAGACTGTGCAGTAACTATAAAAAGCTGACGATCCCAAATCAATCTGCGGTTTAAGGTTTAATAACCGGGTCTTAACCAGCCGCACAGCCTCTTACTAATTCGTAGCAACCTGCGAACGCAGGCCGGCAGCGTTGCGGCCCGGCGACGGTGACCAAACTGCAGCTCAAAACACTCAGGTATCTCTGCAGTATTTGCAAATCAATCTATTATAAAGACTGGAGCCATAACATGTTAATCTCTCGATATATTATGATAGTCATTTGTTTGGTTAGCGGATAACAGATTTTTCTTGAAAAATCTTACGTTAGGTATATTTGCTGTTTTAAACTACACTTTCATGACAATTGATTTCAACTATTCATTCGTCATTTTATAAATCGGCGTTTGGATTTTTCAACTCAATCATAACTTTAGCCAACGGAGTAACGTGCGGTCTGTAGTCTCACAGATCACATATGGTAGGTATAGACCCGGCTCGGTGATTTACAGCAGCGCAGGAGTTTATGGACGTGTTAATGGCGGATCGGTGTGTCGCTGTCGCCAAAGCGTTTATTAGCGGCAGTGTGGACGCAGCTTTATGCGGCTGTAAATTTGACGAGTCCCCTTTGTTTATATTGCGGTTAGGCGTTGTGAAACTTCGTTGCTAATATAACTATAGGGCCATACGACCAATGGCAAAAACCTATAGTACCAAAACAACGGGATTTGAGAAAGGGGCGGCCAGTAAGTACTACTAGGACGGCAAGACAGTAAATTTTTCAGTAAATGCCGTAAAACGTAGGTGGGGCTAAGAGTAACCATTTAGGGGTCCTTTCATTGGAATTTCGAATTTCAAAAATGAACTTATTCTCTAAACTTTTGCTCTATGCTTAAGTTATCAAGTATAGACACTTTGTAGAAAAGAATATTACAGACATTTGAATACAATTAGAGCCTGAAGTCCTTGATTAAGTATATTGTTGTGTTTAGTATTCTTTTTATATCCGGACGGCATAAAACCGACTATAAATTGACTAAATTAAGGGGCTCCCCGACGAATCCGAAGATTTCTTAGACAATATTTTACCTTGGTTATTGATCTTTAATATGGTTTACCGATATTTCATAAAATATACCGTATCTCGAGAAAATGAATTTTCCGTGAACCCTTTTCTCGAGCTAAAATCTCTATAAACTCCCTTATTACGTAGCACTTAGACATGAAACTTTAACCAATGGTGAACGTTGACTGCGTGAACGTTTTAAAATTGGGACTTGGAATGGCAAAAAGAACTATTTAGGTAGGTATAGTCCGCCCGTGTGTAAGAAAATCGCTACTTGTATGCCTCTATTTTCGAGTAGAATGTTATTATCTTTTATTCATTCTGTCTGCTTGCTTGCTTTAGTGAAAAAAAAACTTTTTCTGTCGAGAAATATGTTTCCCAATTATAAAGACATCAAAATGTTTAGTATCAATTACGAATAAAGACGGACGGACAAGCATGAAATCCCATTGAAGAGAGGCGAACCAGCACTAATCGGCCGGTCTACCAAAACATCTTGAGTTGGGGGCCTACTGAATGCAGTGGGGTTACACTGCCTCCGATATCGCCTGCACAAGCATGATGGTTGCAATTGTATCACTATATCACTGTAGCTAAGTCGTCCGTCACTCTCGCACATACGTACTTGTGTGAAAGTGATGGATGTCTTATTCACGCCGATAAGATGCGTGCAAGAAGCCCCCTACAACTTAGAAAAGAGTAAGGCCGCGGAGCGTTCCAACCGCCCTCTTGTGTGTTAACAATTATTCTTAAGTACGATGATATCAAAAATTCATGAAATTATCTACGGCATGTTTACAGGTGAACCGGATACACAAAAGTTCATAGATGTAGATTTGTCATCGTATCGATGAATATTTGGTTTGGTTTGGGGAAGAGGCAGTTGAAACGCTGCATATCGTTATAGTAGAAATTATTTAAAATGTCCGACATTTTATAAAACTTGTCATTGGACTTTGAATCTTCACACTTGCTCAGTAAAGTCGCTTTTTGAACGGCCTAATTTGATACAACTCTGACAGTTAAAATAATTTTAGGTATACCATGTATTATACAGCTACGAAGATTTTTATTATTTTTAACCAGTAGAATGGAGTAATTGTAACATATGATAGAATTAATTTTATACATTTCTATATGTTAACATGTAATTTTTAAATTATGAATAAATGATTATATGATTATCCACCATTAGGTACTATTTTCCTCGGAACTGTCTTATTTCGGACAGACTAAATTAAACTGCATTCATTTTTAATCCAAATTAAGTCTATTCAATTTATTTGTCTTATATGTATCGTGATGTGTTTACAAATATACACGTCGTAGATGTCGTAGTCGTAAAGAATTTTAACGGAAGTTTTCGTCTACAATTCTTCGTTTTCCTAAGACATAAGAGGATAATATTGTACTAATTTCACTTATTTCAGTAGCTTATCACGTCTCAAAGATAGCACGCCGCATATTTTTCCGTTACAAGATTGTTTTCCCTGAAATCGCATGACGACAATCGCACGATTTTTCTAATCTGAAAAAACGAAGTAACCTAATCATAAGATGTTCTGAAACCTAACCATTTCTCTCCGATATTTTATAAAACTGTCATTAGATTTTAAATTTTTTTGCTTGGACAGTAGTCGCTTTTTCGACAGGTAAATTTGGCACAACTCGCCCAGTTCAAATTATTTTAAATATATCAATTATTTCGATACCACGTAAGCAGTGTAAGCTCACATTTTAAACGCGAAAGATGGTGAGCACCGCTTTAATTGTGAAGGACTAATCCACCGCCTGATTCAGAACAATTCGAGTCGAGCCATTGTATACAGAATACAGCTGCGGCGGTAAAAACTTTACTTGTGTTTGTGTGTTGGGTCCATTTAGGCCAATATCAGTGCATAAGTTAGGCTCACATTTGGTTTACTATTTATCGATAGAAGTAGACATTTAAGTGGGCTTGGTGCGTTATAGTTAACGAGATTTGCATTTGATACGGATGCAGGGCAATTCGTCTATTTTAGCGAAAGCGGGTTAGAATTGTCCTATATGCCCGTGTAACGTGTACGTGAACGGAACGGTCAAATTTTAACAATAAAATGCCTTCAAACAAAATGTCTTAATTCAATAAATTTTAGTCCGTATTTAACAATCGCTTGACGGTTCATATAAGTATTTCAAATAAAATATTAGTAAACTGTAGTTTTTAATACAAATAAAACTTCTATTTAGATTCGTATATTTTATTACTTTCCATGAACGCAACATGTCGCTTTTAGGAATTTCGAAAAAAAATTCTTGACCTTCACTTTGATCTCTTTGTAGTTAGGGTAACTGAACAAAGCACAAACGCTTTTAAGAATATTGGAAGCTGTTTTATTTAAAGTTGCTGATTTTTAAGCCATCCCTAATCCCTATACTCATATTCGGTCGTCTAGGTCAGTCAGTCAGACTTAGTGCCAGTTGCACCAACGTACGAACACAGACCGGTCATCGTCAAATATGGCGCCGGCAGCTGTCATCCCATAGAAACTTGTCAAACTTTCCATACAACCAGATTTGACGAACACCGCTTACGATTACAGACGGTTTGGTGCAACCCAGCCTTAGTGCCAGTTGCACCAACGTACGAACACTGACCGGTCATCGTCAAATATGGCGCCGGCAGCTGTCATCCCATAGAAACTTGTCAAACTTTCCGTACAACCAGATTTGACGAACACCGCTTACGATTACAGGCGGTTTGGTGCAACCCAGCCTTAGTGCCAGTTGCACCAACGTACGAACACAGACCGGTCATCGTCAAATATGGCGCCGGCAGCTGTCATCCCATAGAAACTTGTCAAACTTTCCATACAACCAGATTTGACGAACACCGCTTACGATTACAGACGGTTTGGTGCAACCCAGCCTTATTCTGTATGTTTTAAATAAGGTTCAAAAGTGATACAGTCAGCATCAAAAGCGCGGCATATGAAAACGTCAAACGACTTTGTTACACGGGAATAGGAACATTTGACCTCTTTCATATGCCAAGCTAAGTATTATTCTGACTGTACACCACTTTCTTGTGCCGACTATACACAAGCGGTACAAAGCCGGTGAACCGGACCGATCACCCGAGCAAGAAAGGACATATGCTCCGTAATTTATATACAGTTATTGATCAAAAAGGCTTTTGAAGCCAGCGGAGCGTTTGGGTCGGGTAGGGTGATAAAATCTCGTAAGTGAGGGCCATCTTCGAAGGGTTGGTAATTATCGAATGGTGCGGTTGACAGGAGAGAATAGGGCCCTTGTCGTTTCATTGGGCATTTCTGATTAGATTTGTATAGTAAGCGAAAATGGTCTCACTTTTCGGCTTTCGATTTAAAACTTTCGTGAATGGCTGTACGAAGCTATGGGTAAAAGGTTTTGAGATTTGTTTCTAGGAACTTGGTGAAGTTAATTTGCCAATGAAAGATTTATCGTATAAGGTAAATTTATATATATAGTACTTGTTATTCTGTCTACGACGTCTTTCGCCTGAAACATAATGATGATGACATTCAGGGCGGGTTGCACAGATTTACGATTACAGACCGATCAAAGTTAAATATGGCGCCGGCATCGGCAGCTGTCATCTCAAACTTTCCATACGATTACAATCAGATTTTAACGAACATCGCTTACGAATACAGACTATTTAGTGCAACCCAGCCTTATGCAGAAATAAGAAACATTTGGCACATGCCTAGTGTCAAACAGAACGTTCTGACAAACTGAACCATATTCAATTCAATTCAATTCAATTTACTTTAATTCAGACACATGGTCCATATTCGTTAGTAACAATGGTGCTTACATATCTATGTTAGTTTATCTTAACCCTAATACATTTAATATATTTAAAACTTATTTATAATCTTCGTACTTGGGAACATGCAATGACACCCAATGACGGAAGAATGGGTTGTCCAGCCTCTCCCCTATAGCCACTAGGAAGCTGTTGGCGCTGCCCCGCACTCTGCACATCTGGGAGGCTGCCCGTTTGCGCATTATCGCGTAGAAATCATCCATGCGAGCCTCCGCAAACATGCCGGACGCACTACAAAAGCGTGACAGCCCCAACAGCATCCTATAGCCGTTATTGAATTGGACTCGCAAGGCACTGTAAGCTCTCTTAGTGTGTGTGTGTGTGTATATTGGATATAAGCAAGAAGTTTAGATACATCCTGGAGGTTGCGTGCCGAACAGTCGTTTGAAGCTAGAAAATATGACCTTGAATGTCACCGTTAGGTATATTGCATCTCTTTCATTAGATCCATCGTGTATTAGAATGAAAGAGATGCAATATAACAGTGACGTCATTCAAGGCTATATTTTCTAGCTTCAAAGGAATGTTCGGCACGCAACCTCCAGTATGTAGGTATCTAAACTTCTTGGATATAAGCCGTTGCCTTATAATTGATAATAATTTCTATCATCTGCGCAATGTTACGGTTTTCAACTCTTTTTTCAAAGTTAAGCTTAATAGCAAAAACCCAGAAGCTCGCGAAAGCTCAATCCTTTAACACAAAAACTGATAACAAGCAGCAGACAATAAGCTTTTGTCGGCAAAGGTTCTATCCGACAGTTGGTAAACTTAATCCTTTTTACGTACTTGACTGCATGCTTTATTTTTTTTAAACAGGCGCCGAGCTTACTAAACTTAAAAAAAGTTTCGGCAAGCACACCTAACGGGCCCTTTCGCTTGACTGGTTACATTTTTACTTTACATACCTACACTCCTAAAAATGTAAAAATAATCTTACGATTTGTTGCGAAATAACAAGAACTGTTTTTGAGAATCTTATCCATTTCAGAGGCAGCATTATTCTTCGTCTTCGTCTAGCCTTTTTATCAAGACATTTGCATTGAACTAAAATAACTCAATAATTTACCCAAATTCTGAACAAACTAGGGCCATATCTCTGGATCTCTGATAAAACACAATCAAAAACCTATACATGACCTACATAGCTTCTAAAACTTACCGAGCGTGCAACGGAACACATAAAAGGAACAACACGTGGAACCATTAGTTTGGCACCCCTGTTTAATAATAGGTGATTTACCCCCATCCTATACGACTCATTTCTCCAGTTTAGCTAGAGCTCTAAGCTTCTATAAAAAGTAGGAATAAGTATTATTATACAGCTTGCATTTTTGATATAACCTCAAATTCCACACGTAGGTTGCAATAGGATTTTAAGTTTTAGTGCCAGATGCCAGACCGGTCATCGTCAAATATGGCGCCGGCAGCTGTCATCCCATAGAAACTTGTCAAACTTTCCATACAATCAGATTTGACGATCACCGCTTACGATTACAGTACAGACGGTTTGGTGCAACCCAGCCTTAGTGTATTTTTTTCGATCGGCTATTTTGCATACACTATGTAATTTGACACATGGCAGAAGTAGTTTTATTCATGTTTAGGTACCTAAGTAGTATTATATATACATATAAGGATTTTTTTACATGTTAATGTTTGTTAGGGCCTATGTCCTATAGTAGGTATGCCTATATGGGCCTACCTACTCCTATAGTAGGTATGCGTTAGTAGCAAAAAATACGCGCAGTATTTATCAGAGGTCTGAGTATTTTGGCGATTTCAGTGGCGTGTTCCGAAGCCATCCCAGTGCGTTCCTCCTAACGCCACTTGTATCGGTCCATTTTATTGTCACGTCGCAGTTCTGTTGAGTTGCGAGCCTGGTGGCAAGTTCCCTCTGACGGGTTTATAGGCTCTTAGGGCGAAATAAAAGTAAACTTGAAGTGGCTTAAGTTTGCTTTATTCATTCTTCTAGCAAAGTTTTTTTACGGAAGTATGGAAATGAAACAGTTCAAGAAAATATACACTAGAAAAATAATCATTACCTACCTGTGTTATATTAGGAATAGCTAGTTTTAAGTTTTTGAATTGATTGTTTCACGACGCAAATCGCTTCAACTATTTCAGTGAAATCTAAATAGCAAATCTCAAATCAATCTATCTAAATGATAGATTCTCCTTATAAAATTATGAATTCATTGCAATAAATTAGCATAAGTATTTCTGGCAAACAAGATAATCATCACATCGTAAAACAAATAACCATTATATTAAACTTACTTTATATCTGCGGCCGTCAAATAGTTTCCAAGAATGCTAAAATACCTCCGACCAAAAAGTATTTAATAGACACATCAAACCTCGAACTTTTCTGACGTAGACCATAAAGTCTGATCATTATTGGGCGCGTTTCGTTCTATTCCGGATTCGAATTTTGTTGTTCCATTTTTGAATGCTTCCCAAAGAACTACGGACATAGACAAGCAATAGAAAACAGACGTGCCGTAAGTGCAGAACATAGTCTATAGAATATGTATTTTATTAGGGTTAGTTTATTGCAGCTAAAGGAAGTTCCAAAACAAATATATTGTACTTACATACAAACACATCCTCTTTGGGTCGCTGCGCCGCTAAAGTAAGTAGTAAGTAAGTACATACAAACACCATACGAATGTAAAGACTACAGCCATCCGTAGTTGCTCCTATTCAAAGACTTAGTTAAAACGAGGCAAGTCGTTTATCTTTATTTGTTATTACAAATACATAATCAAATTAAGGCTGTAAAAAAGAGACAAAACACATCAACGCAGTCTTCAAAAAGAAGATAACTGTGTGTGTGTAACTTTCCTGACTTTTGAATTCGCTTCATTAAAATTACAATTCGTGTACCTACAACAATACGGTATTTCACTCGTAGTCAAATCAGCAACTTTTTATTAAATGTCAAAAACAATTTGTTAATATGAAGTTTGTTGGGAAATACTGCCTTAGTGACGTCACTAAGACAGTGTGAATTGTTATGTTCAAATCAGCGTCCTTTTTAAATCTTTATGTTTATAAAATCTTTCAATTAGCTAAAATAAATTAATAATTGATGTTTTCCGAATATTTTCGTTAGATCTTTTATTAGTCAAGTAAAAAATAATTTATTTTTACCTTAGTTTAATACCCTATTCGACAATGTTCCAACAGTAGATTTGACAACGAAACATCAGTAACAAAATTTTCAAAACCATCGATAAATATCCATTGTAAAGTAAAGCTAGTCTGTTAAAGTTAGACGTCGTTGACTTTCTCCGGAACTGGTGCGAGTCACACGCTGCTCGTTTGCATACATTTGGAGGTTATACTTGGAGTGTTGTTTTTCCAATTTTCTGGCCGAAAATGGCGGCAGTTAGGGCCCGGTGCGACACGCGTGCCACGCACGCGAGGGTGCCGGATTTTGAATTTAGAATTATCGAAGATGGCAGTGTTTACTGTTTACTGCCAGTGCTTTGTTTTTAAAAAGGCTTCTTTGCGGCCAGTACTTTCAAGTTTCTTTGAGGTATTAAAATTTAGTAAAAAAATTACTGTCAGTGCTAAACCTTGGGCACAGAATAGTATAATAGTATTACATACCTTAGGTGGACTTGTAATGGCTATTTGGAATTTGAAAGCGATCTCTCTGGTTTAGTTCAATTTTTTTATGTATTTTTTATGTATGTATAGGCTACGTTCCGATTGCAATTTCATATCCGGTGAAAAAGTTTCTGTTTTTTTAAACCCCAATTCGTCTCTGGGCGCGTGTTGGTAATATACTGCCATTTCGACACTCTTAACTAACTTCAGGTGTCGACCGTGCCTGAAACACGCACTCTATTATTACCTACGATATTCGTTAATGTTCACACTGCGTTACAAACCGACATTTTGTTTGTTCTATATATTTGACTATGGTAAATAATCATCCAACCTTTAGAACCATATTCATATTTCATCAGCCTATATACGTCCCACTGCTGGGCACAGGCCTCCTCTCATAGATGAGAGGGATTGGGCAGTAGTCCCCACGCTGGCCCAGAGCGGGTTGGGGACTTCACATACAACTTTGAATTTCTTCGCGGATGTATGCAGGTTTCCTTACGATGTTTTCCTTCACCGAAAAGCTAACGGTAAATATCAAATGATACCAAACTAGGTAGTCATATTTAGTCGGGAGTAATCTGTCTGTTACCTTTTCACGCTTAAACCACTGAATTGATTAAGATGAAATTTTTGGAAATAGTTTATTCCGAGGAAGACCATGGGGTTTGATCCGTAAATTATGCTCCATAATGTGGAACGAAGGTTTGTATGGAGATACTATAGAAACGACCTCCACGTGAACGAAGTCGCGGGCAAAACCTAGTTTGGTATCAGTGTGGAAAACAATAAAAAAATGTGTTATTATTCTTTTTGAGCCATCTATCTATGTTACAGTTTAGCAGACAATATGGCACGGCGTGTATTGTCTAGGTTTATGTAAAAAAGTAACGAATAACTTACGATAAAATTACCTCCAAAAAAGTCTAAATACGAGTATCTGTGTGAAATAACATAAAAGCACTTACATATGTCCACTAAAGGCCGTCGATTAACTGAAATCAGACCGGATCAAACACCGCCAAGTGCAAAACTCAAATATTTGCGCGCAAACACCGTCCGTCAAAACGGCATAAGTATCGTTTGACACTTTTGTCGGGGGCGCTCGGCAAATACGGTAAATGGATTAAGGCGATATATCGATTGAAAGAGACACCCTTTGTTTTTCGCTCACGACAAAACGGGATGCAACCCTCTCCGAGAATGGCTTTTTAGACAAATCTCGTTAAATATCTGACTGTGTGCAGGTTTATTAAATTTCCTCTTGTTAGTACCTAGATGAGGTAAAATACCATCACATTAACTTAATCGTGTCTTTTAATAATGCGTTGTTTTAGTAGGCTGAGGAAAAAAAGGAAAATATAGACTCGACTTTGGATTTATTTTCTATCGAGAAATTTTTAAGCAATCATGTTTCGCTATTGTCAGTATCACAATCATATAGTCAAGAATCATATATCTGAAAATCAGCCCCTACTGTTTGCTAGTCTGGGCAGGACAGCGTTTCAAAGTCTCCAAATTTCTCAGTGTAGCTTTTTTTTTCGTCGACGGTGGCAAACAAGTGCACAACCCTGGCTAGGTGTTGGCTTAAAAAATTAGTCATACTCGTATAGGTGCTCCCACATAGTTAACGTAAGTAAATGCCAAGGGCGTAGGTACCTATTAAGGTTTGACCACACCACTGCTCAAAAGGCAGTGACGCACCGTAAACGCACTGGGCACTGACGCGACTCATGCGAGACGTTTTTAACTCGTAACTGCGTCTCCCTCTCCTCATATATTTTAAGCTGCGGTGTGGTCCTTTAAATGGGTGCACTAGTGCATAAATAAAGTGCATTAGAGCAGCGTCCAATGACACAACAATAATTTCAATAAAAAATCAGTTCAAACCTTCGTGTGTTATCAACGGTTTTAACTTGGTACCTATCCCTCATCTCCTCCACCTATCCCTCGCTTTCCATTCATTTTGAAATACTTTCGCGTGTGTGATTTATAAGCAAATATAACAGTTACATACAGCTGTGTGGGCAACAATGAGTGCAATCGATCCCACTTCGCGTTGGCAAATATTTGCCCGTCCGTCCGTGGGAATGGCCGCGTGGCTGCTAAACGGGGAGAAGACACAATTAGCTCTCAATTATGATAGGATGTGGTGGTTTATCCTATTATTCTAATCTCAGACTTATATGTCGATGTTATATATCTACGCAATGAATCCATAACATAACATAATAACGCGTTGTGACTTGTGTCTCATCTGGAACACCAGTGTAAGGCTTACCTATTTTATGTTTTTGTGTCTCATCTGGAACACCAGTGTTAGGCTTATCTATTTTATGTTTTGTGACTCATCTGGAACGCCAGTGTTAGGCTTACCTATTTTATGTTTTTGGCACCACTGGCAACACTGGCGTTGTGTTAGGCTTACCTATTTCATGTTTTGTGACTCATCTGGAACGCCAGTGTTAGGCTTACCTATTTCATGTTTTTATTGTTTTGCGCATCTGAACTACCACAATGCGTAATTATTTGTATAAGTTAAGTTTTTCATTGTTTCATTATCCATTATTTAATTATTAAGGTACTGAACATCAAAGTGCTTCACACTACTAACCTTACTACTTGATATTTTTCATCCTATAATAGAGTAGTTTCATCAATAGAGGTGAGCAACTGAGCACTGAACAATAGATGTCAACTACTGGGTATAGCTGTCAAACATTGGAACGTGTACCTGATCGCGATCCCTTCATTTCCATACTCTAATTATATTAATATGCCTTAAAAGCGTTTTTATTTTTTTAGCAGACCAAACATGCAACGCTTATTGTCCTAAAACCTACAAATGTTGTCATACGTCTGAACAAGTACGTCAACTATGACAGTTTTATGGGTTCCCCATGCAAATGAGGTTTGTGTGCCCCAGCCTAATATGTCAAGGGTGATGTAAGCGCCAATTTGGGGCATGTAGCCGATGAAATGTGGCTGCCGGATGCCGATAGCTTTGGATTGATTGATTCGAATATCATACCTCCTCTCGATTGGACCTCTTTAAGGCACGAGTGAATAGGCATCTTCTGGGTGAGCTAGCTTCACCGTCGGCCTCATCTTTGCTCCCTGGCTAGATGCTGGCCAAGAGCAATTCCATTTTTAATAAAATCCGTTCCTTTTAGGAGCCTGGTTTGTCACCTTATCCAAAGACGGCGTAGGCACTAGTTTTACGAAAGTTATTGCCATCTAACCTAACTCAGAGGGGAAACTATACCTTGTTGGGATTAGACCGGTTTTCTCACGATGTTTTCCTTCACCGATAAGCGACTGCGTTTTAAGCTCCGATTCTAACCACTGCAATGTGGCTGGTGGTATGTTTGGATTGATTGATTCGGATAAGTGCTTGGTTTTGTAGGTTTCATGTAAAAGGTGTACCTAATTGAAAATTCTTATTAAACAAATTGTCTTTTCCATAACTGTGGTAATGCCTATATGGTTCGTCTTCCTTGAGTTGTATTACCTCTTAAATAAGTATACCTTTTGGGTTATCGAAAGCTCCATAGCACAAAACTATCACAAATCTCGAGTAGTTACTACGAACTATAATACTTACATGAAGGCTATCTTCACAAAAATTCAAGAAACCTCTGCTCTATTACTATGAGGATATTTAATATCTCAAGAATCCAATACAGTTATTGCCGCACGAACTTAAAAAGTCTTATCAAATCCAGAGTGTGAAAGAGTTACGTCTTTCCAAGTTGAAGATGGATATCATTCAAACGTTTCTATAAAGAGCTATCAGTTGTGTAGATCCTAAAAACAGCCTCGAATAAGGCTGTGTTGATTACGATAATTCTTCCACTATAAGACTCTAGTGGAATATAAATGGTTGGTTAGTGAAAGAAAAGTTTTATCTTGACGGATGAAATTCTTGGCTAACATTAAAAGACGCGTTGAGTGGTTCAACTGAGTCGTAATGAAGTCCCAGTTTTTATCGATTATGTGATTTAAATAGTTTATATATAGACGTGTGTGAAAAGTCTCGGTAGTCTCGAGAATCTTCAGAAACGCCGGTCCCGTCCCGTGATTGTAATCCCTATACTTATATTTGGATGCGTAGAGGATGCACCAGAATATCATGGACTTACTTTTTAATTGCAAGATGAATTAAGGCCCTCTTCTCCTGGATAGATCTATGAGATCTTTTATTCTTACATTGATACTTTTTTTTGTACATTCGTTCCATTTATCTGATTCATAAAATGCCTGAGCTACAGTTTGGTTCACTGAGCAACCAGTTACTGTTTAAGCGGACGACGCAATAAATGGTGTTAACATATACCATATTTAAATGCTTTGAAGTAAAACGGAAACAACATTCGGACCTTTATTAGCCTCATCTCGTATCATGAGCGTACATGCTACGTCATTTAGGCTCATGATCTAGAAAAACAACTGCAATTCGAAAAAATAACTCCCCAAGAATTCCAATTTCAAATACACCATCGCGCCGCTGCACGCTGTCGCGAATTTCTCACTTCGCAAACCTAATATTTC
Source organism: Cenopis cana (assembly GCA_951800055.1). Lineage (NCBI taxonomy): Eukaryota > Metazoa > Arthropoda > Insecta > Lepidoptera > Tortricidae > Cenopis > Cenopis cana. The sequence goes on from OX637492.1 coordinate 10,089,118, forward strand.
GCCTTCAAATAAAAGGAATTCTTCATTCGGCATTATTTTTATGACTTGCGAGGCGACGGTGTCGGTATTTTACGTATCGCGATCACACCTGTCCCCTCACTCGTGAAAACGCCAATTTTAGCATTTTCCGCATACTTGTATTTGATATTCCCGAATGGAACGGGGCAACTACTATTATGTTTACCCTATAAAGTGGCGAAGCAAACACGCTTGCGACTTTCCTGTTCTGTTTTTGCAATAAAATTTACTCGAAATGTTTTTATAGTTCCAAATAGCTATAACAATTACGGTGTTGCTATAACATCGGCGAAAATCGTATGAAGTTTTGTAGTTATTAATATTTTATTTTAGTTTATATAAAACTAGCTTTTGCCCGCGACTTCGTCTGCGTAGAACTCGGTCATCACGTTAGAATGTTATTTCATTCTTCTATTTCTTGCGCTTACCTAGTTATCTCTCTTCCATTCTAACTTAAACCCCGTTAAGGGATGATTTCCGGGATAAAAGTATCCTATGTCCTTCCCTAGGACTCAAACTATATCCATACCAAATTTCATCTAAATCGGTTGAGCATTTTAAGGGGAAACAGGCAGACAGAGTTACTTTCGCATGTATAACCCGCCCCGGTTTCGCACGGGTAGTCCAGTTTTAAACAACAACAAACAACAACAAATACCTAATCTTCATTGCACACCTCAATTAAAGGACACAGATCAGGATCACAGGGAGAGGATTTTTTATGATTTAAATTTATTTATCTAAGCTTTTTCCCGCCACTTCATTCGCGTGAATATCCATATCAACTTCTACACCGGCTGTCTCGCCAAACATTGCGCACGCCGGCTCAATGCGCCCACATGAAACACATGACAGAGGACAAAATATATATTAAGAAGGAAGTAGAGGAAAATTTTTCGGATATTCTGATACGGGTGTGGAAAATACTTCATACGCATCAAGTAATGAAGATGAAAACGCGAGCGCAGCGAGCGCGAATTTTTTCAAACATTACGATGCAGGTGTGCAAAAGACTTCATACGCACCAAGTAATGTAGATGAAAACGCGAGCGTAGCGAGCGCAAAATGAAAAAAAAGAACATTGTGATGCAGGTGCGGAAAATACTTCATACGCATCAAGTAATGAAGATAAAAACGCGAGCGTAGTGAGTGCGAAATGTTTCGAACATTATGATGCAGGCACGGAAAAGATTTCACACGCATCAACTAATGTAGATGAAAACGCGAGCGTAGGGCACGCGAAAATTATCGAATATTATGACGTAGGTGCGGAAACTACTCATCAAGTAATGTAGATGAAAACGCGAGCGCAGCGAGCGCGAAATTTTTCGAACATTCTGATGCAGGTGCCGAAAAGACTTCATACGCATCATCTATAATGTAGATGAATACGCGAGCGTACGGCGCGCGAAAATGTTCGAACATTATGATGTAGGTGCGGAAAATGGTCATCAAGTAATGTAGAAGAAAACGCGAGCGCAGCGAGCGCGAAATTTTTCGAACATTATGATGCAGGAAAAGGAGGTGTTAGGTGCGGAAAATACTTCATACTCATCAAGTAATGTGCATGAAAACGCGAGCGTAGCGAGCTCGAAATATTTCGAACATTATGATGAAGGTGCGGAAAATAATTCATACGCATCAAGTCATGCAGATGAAAACGCGAGCGTAGCGAACGCGAAATTTTTACGAACATTATGATGCAGGTGCGGAAAAGACTTCAAACGCATCAAGTAATGTAGATGAAAAAGCGAGCGTAGCGCACGCTAAAGTTTTTGAACATTATGATGTAAGTGCGGAAAATGCTCATCAAGTAATTTAGAAGAAAACGCGAACGCAGCGAGCGCAAAAATTTTCGAACATTATGATGCAATTGCGGAAAATACTTCATACTCATCAAGTAATGTGTATGAAAACGCGAGCGTAGTGAGCGCGAAGTGTTTCAAACATTATGATGCAGGTGCGGAAAATATTTCATACGCATCAACTATAATGTAGATGAAAACGCGAGTGTAGGGCGCGCGAAAATGATCGAACATTATGATGTAGATGCGAAAAATGCTCATCAAGTAGTGTAGAAGAAAGCGCGAAATTTTTCGAACATTATGATGCAGGTGCGGAAAATACTTCATACTCATCAAGTAATGTGTATGAAAACGCGAGCGCGAAATATTTCGAACATGATGATGCAGGTTCGGAAAATACTTCATACTCATCAAGTAATGTGTATGAAAACGCGAGCGTAGCGAGCGCGAAATATTTCGAACATTATGATGCCGGTGCGTAAAATAATTCATACGCATCAAGTCATGCAGATGAAAACGCGAGCGTAGCGAGCGCGAAACTTTTCGAACATTATGATGCAGGTGCGGAAAATACTTCATACTCATCAAGTAATGTGTATGAAAACGCGAGCGTAGCGAGCGCGAAATATTTCGAACATTATGATGCCGGTGCGTAAAATAATTCATACGCTGATGCGTACTTGCTAGTCGCTAGCAAGTCTTGCTGGTGCGTGACTTGATAGTCATGCAGATGAAAACGCGAGCGTAGCGAACGCGAAATTTTTACAAACATTATGATGCATGTGTGGAAAAGACTTCAAACGCATCAAGTAATGTAGATGAAAAAGCGAGCGTAGCGCGCGCTAACGTTTTTGAACATTATGATGCAGGTGCGGAAAATAATTCCTACGCGTCAAGTAATGTAGATAAAAAAGCGACTGCGAAATGATTCGAACATTATGATGCAGGTACGGAAAATACTTCATACGCATCAAGCAATGTAGATGATTGAACAAAAAGAAATTGTTGACCTATCAAATGGCTTTGTAAAGAGGTGGTTGAATAGATATTTTTTTGTTCATAAATTAGTGGAATACCTTTCAAAGTTCAAAGTGCTTTATTGTAAAATATAGGTATAACTGAATACCTACTTTGGTCTGTTCTTTTACTTTCGAAGATGGAGTAGAGGCCTAGGTTGATAGCGCACCCACCCTGGTTGCTTCTAAGAGTTATGTGATTTTCTGAGAATTGTCTTTTTTTGCTTCCTATCCACCTAAAACTTTCGAATTTGGTCATACTTGATGTTTATTGTTACGTAGGTATATTTTACTAAAGAATACCAATATACCCTAAATTTATGTCTGTTACGCGCTGAACGTATTTTATACATTTTGATGACGGAAAACGCAACTAATCGGCACCTCGAAGAACCTCAATGACACCCATATCGATTATTAAGGAAAGTAAATAAATAAATGTCCGCCATCTTCGATTTGAAAATGGATTTCATTCTTGTAATGAGCACCTCAAAAAACAATATTTTATACAAAAATGCGCATACCTAATATATAGGTACATGTCGCAAGTGCTACCATGCAACCGAGAGCCCGCCGCTCTGCGTAGGTACCCTCCATCGAAAACGAAAAAAAACCGAGGTTTCGTAGTAAGGTTTATGAATATTGATAGAGACTGACTGACCAACATAATTAGATCTCTCATTTCAAACAGTTAATATGGTTTGAGGGACTTTTGTATTTTTGTCTTTAGCCCTGAGAGGCAGAGGTATTGTTATTTCACCCCCCATTTTTTCAAATACTATCTGTTTATTATAAAATATTTGAATGGGGTTCTGTTTACTTTGCGTCCATGTATATACTTACCAATTTTCAAGCCTGTAAATCATGAACTGAAAGACTTCTCATACAAAGTTTAACCCCTCTTTTCACCCCCTTTCATCCCTAACCTGTATGATTTTTATAGCCTATAACCTGGCCGAAGATCCAATAAACATATTAGTGAAGGCTGTATTAAAATCCATTCGCTAGTTTTCGCGTGATAGTTAGACAAATAAACAGACAGACAAACAGACAAACAGACAAACAGACACGAATTCTAAAAACAGTTGAAACGTGTTCTGTTATCGATTCTTAGACCCCTCCATCGATTTTTTTACTAATATCTTCAATGTACAGATTTTCGACCCTCTTCTGCTTTATTATATGTACTAGCTTTTGCCCGCGACTTCGTCTGCGTAGAACTCGGTCATCGCATTAGAATGTTATTGATATTCTTTTATTTTAGGCGCTAAGCTAGTTATCTCTCTTCCACCGCCTTGCGGTGTCCCATGTCCTTCCCTATGTTTCGGACATTATGATGCAGGTGCGGAATATACTACAAACGCATTAAGTAATGTAGATGAAAACGCGAGCGCAGCGGGCGCGAAATATTTCAAACATTATGATGCAGGCGCGGAAAAGACTTCACACGTATCAAGCAATGTTGTTAAAAAGGCGAGCGAAGCGAGCGCGAAATATTTATAACATTATGATACAGGTGAGCAAAATACTTCAGACGCATTAAGTCATGTACCTGAAAACGCGAGCGTAGCGAGCGCGAAAATTTTCGGACATAATGATGCAGGTGCGGAAAAGACTTTGTATGCATCAAGTAATGTAGTTAAAAAGGCAAGCGAAGCGTGCGCGAAATGTTTGGAACATTATAATACAGGCGCGGAAAATATTCAATCGCACTAAATCATACAAATGAAAACGCGAGCGCAGCGAGCGTGAAATGTTTCGAACATTATGATGCAGGCGCGGAAAAGACTTCATACGCATCAAGTAATGTAGTAAAAAGGCGAGCGAAGCGAGCGCGAATTTTTGGAACATTATGATATAGGTGTGGAAAATACTTCATACGCATTAAGTCATGTAGATGAAAACGCGAGCATAGCGAGTGCGAAAATATTCGGACATAATGATGCAGCTGCAGTAAGGACTTTATATGCATCAAGTAATGTAGTTAAAAAGGCAAGCGAAGCGAGCGCGAAATGTTTGGAACATTATGATACAGGTACGGAAAATATTCATACGCATTAAGTTATGCAGATGAAAACGCGAGCGTAGCGAGCGTGAAATGTTTGAACATTATGATGCAGGCGCGGAAAAGACTTTATATGCATCAAGTAATGTAGTTAAAAAGGCAAGCGAAGCGAGCGCGAAATGTTCGGAACATTATGATACAGGTGCGGTAAATATTCATACGCATTAAGTTATGAAGATGAAAACGTGAGCGTAGCGAGCGTGAAATCTTTCGAACATTACGATGTAGGTGCGGAAAATACTTTACACGTACCAAGTTGTGTCAATGAATACGCGAGCGAAGCGAGCGCGAAAATTTTCGGACATAATGATGCAGGTGCGGAAAAGACTTCATACGCATTAAGTAATGTAGATGAAAACGCGAGCGAAGCGAGCGCGAATTATTTGGAACATTATCATGCAGGTGTGGAAAAAAAAGAAAAAAAGGTGCGGAATATTTTTCACACGCATTTAGTAATGTAGGGACCTACCACGAACCACAAACGAAGTTTTCCCTCTCTGTCGCACTTGCAAGTCTGTACTAAAGTGCGACAGAGATGGAAAACTTCGTTTGTGGTTCGTTTATTTTCTGGCTTTGAGAATGGTCAGTGGACCTTATTATTTAAACAGTAAAATAGCTTTTTAAACAAATAAAGTTGATGCAACTCGGCCAACTCAAATTATTTCAATCATGCGCATGATGCGCATACATATACATGCCGCAAGTCTTACCATGCAACCGAAAGCCCGCTGCTCTGCGTAGGTAGGTAGAGGTACCCTCCATCGAAAACAAAAAAAAACATCGAGCTTGCATAGTAAGACTGGTATGTACCTAGGTTTGTGAATATTGATAGCGACCGGCTGTCCAACATAATTAGATCTCTCATATCAAACAGTTAATATGGTTCGAGGGACTTTTGTTTTTTTGTCTTTGGCCTCTCAAGTATATTTCGTCCCCCGTTTTTTCAAATACTATCTGTTTATTGCACAATGTTTGAATGGGGTTCTTTTTACTTTGCTTTCAAGTAGATGCTTACCAATTTTCAAGCCTTTAAATTACGAATTGAAGGACTTCCCATACAAAGTTCAACCCCTGTTTTCACCCCTTTTCATCCCCAATCTGTATGATTTTTATAGCCTATAACCTCGCCGAAGATCCAATAAACATATTATTGAAGGCTGTATTAAAATCCATTCGCTAGTTTTCACGTGATAGTTAGACAAATAAACAGACAGACAAACAGACAAACAGACATGAATTCTAAAAACCGTTGAAATGTGTTCTGTTATCGATTCTAAGACCCCTCAATCGATTTTTTTTCTTATATCTTCAATGTACAGATTTTTGACCCTCTTCTGCTTTATTATATGTATAGATAGATTATATATAATGTAATTTTACATTTTTGCCATACCATATTGTCAGAATGTCATTTTATTACTTGCAAAAACGGTAGTTTAAGACACTTTTGCATTTTTTGTTGAAATTACTGAGCCGGTATTCCATCTGCAATATTTTACGCACAAATGTCCCCTCTTTCATGTCTGTATTTTCAAAATTAGAATGATAGAGATTATTCTACGTGCATTTACGTAATATATCTGTCATTCTCAAATAAAAGTGTCCCTTATGATCGCGCCATTAAGGTACCATTTACTAATTGATGCAGTTAAAAATCTGCCTTATTGACATTTGAGAATCGTGCTTGCCCAGTAATCTATACATATAATAAAGCAGAAGAGGGTCAAAAATCTGTACATTGAAGATATAAGAAAAAAAATCGATTGAGGGGTCTTAGAATCGATAACAGAACACATTTCAACGGTTTTTAGAATTCATGTCTGTTTGTCTGTTTGTCTGTCTGTTTATTTGTCTAACTATCACGTGAAAACTAGCGAATGGATTTTAATACAGCCTTCAATAATATGTTTATTGGATCTTCGGCGAGGTTATAGGCTATAAAAATCATACAGATTGGGGATGAAAAGGGGTGAAAACAGGGGTTGAACTTTGTATGGGAAGTCCTTCAATTCGTAATTTAAAGGCTTGAAAATTGGTAAGCATCTACTTGAAAGCAAAGTAAAAAGAACCCCATTCAAACATTGTGCAATAAACAGATAGTATTTGAAAAAACGGGGGACGAAATATACTTGAGAGGCCAAAGACAAAAAAACAAAAGTCCCTCGAACCATATTAACTGTTTGATATGAGAGATCTAATTATGTTGGACAGCCGGTCGCTATCAATATTCACAAACCTAGGTACATACCAGTCTTACTATGCAAGCTCGATGTTTTTTTTTGTTTTCGATGGAGGGTACCTCTACCTACCTACGCAGAGCAGCGGGCTTTCGGTTGCATGGTAAGACTTGCGGCATGTATATGTATGCGCATCATGCGCATGATTGAAATAATTTGAGTTGGCCGAGTTGCATCAACTTTATTTGTTTAAAAAGCTATTTTACTGTTTAAATAATAAGGTCCACTGACCATTCTCAAAGCCAGAAAATAAACGAACCACAAACGAAGTTTTCCATCTCTGTCGCACTTTAGTACAGACTTGCAAGTGCGACAGAGAGGGAAAACTTCGTTTGTGGTTCGTGGTAGGTCCCTACATTACTAAATGCGTGTGAAAAATATTCCGCACCTTTTTTTCTTTTTTTTCCACACCTGCATGATAATGTTCCAAATAATTCGCGCTCGCTTCGCTCGCGTTTTCATCTACATTACTTAATGCGTATGAAGTCTTTTCCGCACCTGCATCATTATGTCCGAAAATTTTCGCGCTCGCTTCGCTCGCGTATTCATTGACACAACTTGGTACGTGTAAAGTATTTTCCGCACCTACATCGTAATGTTCGAAAGATTTCACGCTCGCTACGCTCACGTTTTCATCTTCATAACTTAATGCGTATGAATATTTACCGCACCTGTATCATAATGTTCCGAACATTTCGCGCTCGCTTCGCTTGCCTTTTTAACTACATTACTTGATGCATATAAAGTCTTTTCCGCGCCTGCATCATAATGTTCAAACATTTCACGCTCGCTACGCTCGCGTTTTCATCTGCATAACTTAATGCGTATGAATATTTTCCGTACCTGTATCATAATGTTCCAAACATTTCGCGCTCGCTTCGCTTGCCTTTTTAACTACATTACTTGATGCATATAAAGTCCTTACTGCAGCTGCATCATTATGTCCGAATATTTTCGCACTCGCTATGCTCGCGTTTTCATCTACATGACTTAATGCGTATGAAGTATTTTCCACACCTATATCATAATGTTCCAAAAATTCGCGCTCGCTTCGCTCGCCTTTTTACTACATTACTTGATGCGTATGAAGTCTTTTCCGCGCCTGCATCATAATGTTCGAAACATTTCACGCTCGCTGCGCTCGCGTTTTCATTTGTATGATTTAGTGCGATTGAATATTTTCCGCGCCTGTATTATAATGTTCCAAACATTTCGCGCACGCTTCGCTTGCCTTTTTAACTACATTACTTGATGCATACAAAGTCTTTTCCGCACCTGCATCATTATGTCCGAAAATTTTCGCGCTCGCTACGCTCGCGTTTTCAGGTACATGACTTAATGCGTCTGAAGTATTTTGCTCACCTGTATCATAATGTTATAAATATTTCGCGCTCGCTTCGCTCGCCTTTTTAACAACATTGCTTGATACGTGTGAAGTCTTTTCCGCGCCTGCATCATAATGTTTGAAATATTTCGCGCCCGCTGCGCTCGCGTTTTCATCTACATTACTTAATGCGTTTGTAGTATATTCCGCACCTGCATCATAATGTCCGAAACATAGGGAAGGACATGGGACACCGCAAGGCGGTGGAAGAGAGATAACTAGCTTAGCGCCTAAAATAAAAGAATATCAATAACATTCTAATGCGATGACCGAGTTCTACGCAGACGAAGTCGCGGGCAAAAGCTAGTAAAAAATATTTGGCAAAGTATATATGTATTAAGGTATAATATATATATATATATCTATAGTATGATAACGCTCTAACGCTATTTAATAATGATTTTCACCGCAATGCTCTCCAAAATTAAGCCCTAAACTTACATTACTGTAACTTCAGGCAATTTCGCGTGAAATATGCCCATGTAGGGACCGCCTACAGGGCGTGTATAGGACGGGTGTAAGTGACAAATTGTGGCATGCCCTGCGCTATTTCACCACTGAAATAGCCATGTGAACCCTTTTGGGCGAAGGGTGTATGTAACGTATTTAATTAATGAAGGGCTCCCTTTGAGTGTGGGCATGTCTTAGATGGTATTGTCGGTTTAGCTTATTGAATTCTAAGTTAAATGTAATAGGAAGGACGTGAAAACGTTCAGTGAATAAGTAAAGGTTCTTATGAAAAACATGATGTTCTATTATCGTAATTTTTATTTGTGTTATTACCTATATTCATACAGTTAAACAATTTTTATGGGCTTAAATAAATAAGTAGAAAGACACGTAAAGTAGAAATTAGCTAGGCGAAAAACTAAAGATGCTTACTCGTACTATTAAATTCGGGTGTGCAGTCCGGGATTGGCTTCTATAAAAAGTCCCGGGTTTTTTGCAAACCCTATTCAAAATATCCCCCCCCCCCCCCCCCTTCTCACACAAAAGTGATAGAACACTTTAAGGCGCTACACTGAGAAATTTGGAGACTTTGAAACGCTGTCCTGCCCAGACTAGCAAACAGTAGAGGATGATTTTCAGATATATGATTCTTGACTATATGATTGTAGTACTGACAATAGCGAAACATGATTGCTTAAAATTTTCTCGATAGAAAATAAATCCAAAGTTGAGTCTATATTTTCCTTCTTTTCCTCAGCCTACTAAAAGAACGCATTATTAAAAGACACGATTAAGTTAATATGATGGTATTTTACCTCATCTAGGTACTGACAAGAGGAAATTTCATAAAACTGCACACAGTCAGATATTTAACGAGATTTGTCTAAAAAGCCATTCTCGGAGAGGGTTGCATCCCGTTTTGTCGTGAGCGGAAAACAAAGGGTGTCTCTTTCAATCGATATATCGCCTTAAATTGTACTTGTGGTACCTAGGTACCTAAATTTATATATCTGTCACGTCCTAACTGCCCTGGGTATACACTATACAGACGTGTCAGATATTTGTATTGTGGCAGATATTAATTCTGGTAACTGTTAATTCAAATGTAATTATTCTTCAGTTCAGGCATAATACGTGCACCTATGAATGTCATAAGACTACCACCGGTTCGTAAAATTAACTTCTGCCTCGAAAAAAAACCGGCGTAAGAAACTGGCTGTGATCGCTGGATTATCAAAAGTTGGAAACCATAGTAGCACATTCCAATAGCGCCTCTTCTGTCAATATCGTGTCACAAATTCTGTCACATTACGTGCCGTAAATGTTACGACGATCGTAAATAATAATAGTGGGACATAGCGTTTTGACACGCAGTAAAAACTTGCCTCAATACGGAACTTTCATATTGTTTATTGCTTTACAAGTCAATGCATTCGAGTGCTTTTGTTTTCCCTGTAGAATCGTAGGAAAACATTTCGACACTTCGACTTCGTTGTTCAAATAAGAGTTGAACGAATAAAAATGTGTAAGTAAATTGATGTTGTACTTACTAAAAATACATTAAATAATAGAGGCCCAGTAACAACATGTAATTTATATTACAAGTGGAAGTCTCTGTTTAATTCCGTTTAGAAATAATACTTCCGCGTGGTTACTGATTTAAGAACTAAGAACAAAAAATGACTTGTTAATGAAAGTATGTAAGTATCTGGTATAGGCAATTGTCAACTCCAATGTCTTTCCACAAACGCACCGATTTTAAAAAAGAACGTCGGCACACTCAAGACCGGTAGCTCTTTAATACCGTTAAGATAAAGCCGGCCAATGTAATGTTAACAGCCCTTATAAAAACGTATTAACCCAAGTAGCGTTCCGTGTTTCGAGCTCCGACTTTGTAAAGTGACGAGATATGGCAGGAGGCCTCGGTGTCACCGCCTCGGTGGTCCGATTAAAAAGTTTGTACGTCAATTTATTGTTTATGGTTTACAATCGGACAAAAAGGACGCCGATTTAGGACGGCGTTTTCAATTAGGCGACATTCTTTTGTTTGATTTCGGGTATAAACTCCGTGAGAATTTCCTCGGGAATTGTTACTGTTAAATAGGTAATAATGTGAATTGCAATTTGCTATAAGGTATATGGCAGTATTGCCCGCTCACCTTTGCACACCCCTCTCTAATCGTGGCAACTGTGCGCAGCGGAGTATAGGCGGTTAATATTTTAATTTGTTTGTAAAGATATTTGGGCTACAATTTTAAAATCCGAAATGGAGTAACTAACATTTGAGTCAAAACTGTTAACCAACAACTGAACCCTTCGTGATCACAAGGAGTAGCGTTTTACCTAAATTAAACATTCCCTCCGTGTGTAAGAGTTTTACATGATACATACAACACAAATCACATAAACGATCCGCGCGGCACCGCCGTGTGAGTACCGCCTAAATCTTAGATAAGACGGTTAATTCCCAACTTATCGCATGTCTGCATTATCGAAGGCTTCTAGTGTTCGTGTAGGTGTACAAATGGTGGCGGCGTGTGTGGGGAGCCTTAAGCCACTGATAAGGCGCAATAAAAAATTGAATTTAAACACGTTATCGGCATCGGGTATTGGTGGGCTTTAAGAACAGAAGTGGTGAGGAGACGACATTGATATTTATACAAATAGTTTTTCAGTTTCCTTTGTAAGTTTGTTATTTGCGCTAATAAACTTTCCCTCTTACTACAAAGCTACACAGTAATAGAAAGGGACAGATTCATCTCATCGTTAAGTATTTGATAACCTTGATAATAATTAATTATTTACAGCTTGTAACGTGGAGAAATGTAGCTTGGATGCATTTATTGACTTTAATTAGTTTACATAGATTATTATATCAATAACATACTTATATATTAAACGTATAACGTTATTATAAGCTCTGTGTGTATCACTGATTTACTAATTAAATGTGTAATAACATCTATTATTAGGTACGAGACAATATGACTATGATAGCAATAAATATTATGACAGTGTAATATATTTGTATACTCAGCTTCCAAATTGGTTTGATTTCAGTATTTATTCCATTGGATGCGTATTAAAATTATTGTGGCATTTATTGCGGACATAAATGAAATGATTACTTTTTTAAAGTATGGGCTCCATTGCATATCGTGTATTGACGCTCACACGTATGTAATGTAACAGTACGTCCAAGTCAAAAAACACTGTCTATAATTGTATTCCTGTACTTGTGTATGTTTATTCATACATTGGTTTCCACGTCATTAAACTGTAACTAGCTGTGCCCTCGTTAAACGTCAGTCAAACGTAAAAACGGGATGCAAAAATATCTAAATATCTCGGATGCATCCTACACTATTAACATTCTAAGTCCTACGAGTATGTACCTATAGAATGATGTATGCGAACAAGCAAATTATTAGATATTTTTATTTGTTAATGGGTCGACAACGGCTCTATCGATTTCGATGATAGTTACAATACGGAGGCAAAAAAACTAGCCAGTTTTTATTTACCGGTCTCCCAGCCTTATTAATTAACTATGCATGAGAATAATCTATTCCAATAGCGACTCACGGTATCCCCTGTTCCGCGAGCGGCGAGATGAAGGCAGCGATTGCGTTAAAACACTCATTTGTATTGTCACCGTCGCGGCATAACATATACAAGTTTAATATTATTGTTTTCAACGCAATCAGAACGGGTTTTTATGTAGGATAATTAGATAGAACACCAGATGTCATTTACAAGCAAATTAAAACTTAGTACCTAGGTCATAACGGTATAGAGCAGCGGTCGGCAACAGGCGGCCCGCTAGCCTGCTTATTGACAACCGACAATGTGGTACCTTTTTCCTGATAGGGGCCACAAATAGGGGTGTTGACTCAAAATTTATTATTACTCCATACGAAAGAATATATAAAACTATGCCAAATAGTGAAAATCCTATTCAAATTGCTCAAAAAATAACGAAACTACAACTGTTAGAATGTTTTTAGTTTGAGAGAGAAAGCGCTACAGATCAGTGACGTCACTGACCTGGAGCGCCATAGTAAATGACGATCGTTCAATACACAGGTGCGTTTTGCGGAAAAGGGACAGAAAATGCCCCCTCCTAAAACTTTGAAGACATAACTTTTGAATTACTGTTTCGCTATTTGATTGAGAATTTGATCCTTTTTCGAGAAAATTCGTATTTGGTGTCAACATCCCTATTATTATTACGTGCGGCATGCGAATATTTTGTTAGCTTCTATGTGGCCCTTGGCTGCATAAAAGTTACCAACTCCTGGCATAGAGAAACGGAGAGATTGTACAATAAGTATCTTGTACTTATTTTAGATTCAATCACCATCCTCCTACCCTTTTTCCTGATTGTATCCGAAAGCAGCCAGGGGTCTTGTTCAATAAACAATTTAAATGCCACATCCCCCTCCTCGCACCCCGGGCGCATAGCGCCTCTAATGACGATTTGACCGACAGTTGACCTTTGGCATTCGAATAGGCTCTTGCCTGTGATGTCACATACCTAAACTATTGCCCTGCGTGTGAATCCGTGTGTGTGCTTGCGAGGTGAACCCTTGACTTCGCAATTGAGGTATGTGAGCAAGGAACATGACCTAAAGCCTATATTCAAATTTTTTGTGTTAATTCCCATTTTAAACAGGTCTACACAGTCTACTTTGCACTAGTTTTTCTTAGGCGAATGCCGTCTGACCTTCCAACCCAAAGAAAACTAGACCTTATTGTTTTCTAGACTCAAAGGTGGTTATTGCACAAGATAACAAAAACCAAAGACAGAGATATTTTAATCTGAAAGTCCTTTCATTTGCCGCATCCAGCTAAGTGGTTCCGCTTCCATACTCCGGGTTCCCAAATATGTGATGTTTCCTAAAATTATTGGAGCCAATCTGTTTAAACTATACAGTTTTATTTTAGTCCTTTGCTGTATGATCGTTAACATCTGACTTTTTTGAAATTGGCGAATACGAAATTATTAATTTTAACTATATATATGGCTAGATGCTGGCCAAGAGCAATCCCATTATTAATAAAAAAAAACAAAAAAGGTGGAGAATTTTTGTTTTGTTAGGTAGACATATGATTGAAATGTCATTCATGTTATAAACATGTTAAATATGTCGTGCATGATTTTGTAACTGTATTAAAATACAAAATATTTTCACTTTTTATTGTACCAATCTCATAAATTCGCCGGTTTCGATAAAAAAAACATGTATCTACACCAAAATTAAGACTTACTCTAATAACCAAGAGCGTTACAACACAGTACTTCAATGGAGTCCGCATGCAATAACCGTACTGTCGCCTCTATAAACATCTATACGTTTCCGAACTTGTGCCTTTTGGATAAAGCTCAGATTCGTGTACATATTTATAGCTGTCTGTACAAAAACACTTAAAGTCCCAGCCGCCAATAAACCGTCGTTTTAATTTACTTTAAAAATTCGCTTTAATTTCTCTACGAAACCTGACCGACGAAACCCTTTCAAAAAACATACGTCCTATGTACTACACTCACTCCTAACACATAAGACTTTACGGTTCTGCGTTGGATATCCTTTTACTTTCAAAAGGTCGTATGACTGCACGGGTCTTGAACAGTCTTACGTCATTCTGTAAAATACAATTGTCCTTGCATTAATTGAATGGGCATATCAGCGGGTTTCCTTGTCGACTACTATAAAGAGCTCTTTATGCCTAACAAATCGGCCTCCTTTGAGGTTTCAAACGAGCCGACAGCGTTTGCTGAAGGCAGATGTACTCGCTTGATTTTAGTGGCGATTGGAATGATATTGGACATTATGAGACTATATAAACGAAATTGCGGAATAAATCATAGTAAATAATTACGTACAGAAGGCCCAGTATCTAATAAAATCTATGTTTGCTCCCAGTGCCCATTTGCCCAATCATTGAATGAATAAAGGTATGACCACACCGCAACTCAAAACGCAGTGCGTGATACTCCCTCTCCTCACAGCGTTCACGGCGCGTATTTTGAGCTGCGGTGTAGTCAAACCTTAAACTAAGTAATTTACATACAGATCTACTTTTCTAAGGGCGGGTTGTACCGTCATGTAATTAAGAGCCCACATTATGCACTTTTGCCAATGTTTATCGACCTAGATCTCGACATCTATAGTGATTAAATATATGTCCTTTCAGTATATTAATCTTGAACTATTTTCCTCCAGTCTGTTAAAAGTGAAAACACGATTTGCAAAATTTTTCTCCCTACTATTATTTTTCAAACATAACCCTTTTTTTTCGATGTTTTTGGTTGGATCTTTAAAACCCTCCCATCTTTAACAATGATTTTTGGTTTAATAGTTGTAAAATGATAAGTTCTCAAACCTGATAAAAAAGATTAGCCTTATAAATGTACACGTTTAGAATAAACATCAATATTTACGAAAAACGCGATGGGTAATTGAAAATTCACGCGTGTTAGAGCGGGATTTTTGCAATGCCATCTACGCCCTCTTAAAGACAACGTTAAATATGACACGGGCAGCTGTAATACGTGCCAAAGTTTATATTATACAATCAGATAAACACCGCTTACGATTGCGGACGGTGATTGGACGATGATCGGATTGGTGCAACTCATCCTAAATAACATAATGTTTGACAGATAGGAAACTCAAATCATGGCATCTCGGAGCGTTCTCTTTCGTAACGTGATCAGTGTAACGTCCTGTGGTAACGTCAGACCGGAGGTGCGCGAAAGTCGAGTATAGTTGACGCGATACCTTATTTTTATTTATTTATTTGAGTCTGGCAATGGCAGCAACATAAGATTGCAAATAGGCGATCAAAAACAGCCTTACGTGCAAAAAGTGTATTTGGCATGGCACCCAAGTTATATAATAAGCTACCAGACTATATAAGACGATCTGATATGCCAGAATTTAAGAAATATTTATTAGATTTTCTGACTCAAAATGCTTTTTACTCAGTGAAAGAATATTTAGACTATAAGCCTCATATTTATTAAATGTGACATTATAATTAATTAATTAATTAATATTTAACTAACCTAACTCTATTTTTTTAAATTGTAACTAGCAAAATTTGCATGCCCAGTAGATAGTAGGCAGAATACACTGTACTAATTGTATTGTTATCAACATCCGCTTGACTGTATTCTAGCAAATAAAATATTTTGAATTATGCAATAATGCCCATATTTACATATACCTTTACAGACCAACATACATTTTTATAAAAAGAAAAAGAGTTAATTTAGGCGACGTAACGGTGTGGCTCCGCTGCGTCGTCAGCTCCAATGTAAGGGGTCCTTATCCTTATGTGTGACAGCCCTCCCAAAGTACTAATCAATGATTTTTATATCTGTTGCTAATTTTATCTGCTTTACGAACGAAATAGCGCGTCGTGCCTTTCTATCAGAGCTACGCTATGAAGCTATGTTGCGAGCATGTGCACTGAGCGAAAAAAAATACTAATAATTAGTAAGTTTTAGTGAATCCCAGGACAAGGAGATTATATACTAACGGTTACAAAACTGTTTTTGATAATAGTAGTTATGTAATAATACCAAAAAAATTGTCCTTGTAACTACTAATTACTACTAAACTGTTTTGTTACCGTTAGTATATAATCTCCTTGTCTTGGGATTCACTAAAACTTACTAATAATTAGTATTTTTTTCGCTCAGTGTGGAAGCTTTCTGTTTCCACCAGTGCTATGCTATATGGACCAATTTAATATGATTAGTGGATATCGACTCATCTATAGCAACTGATAGCAACGTAGTATAGCAAACCTCTAGTGGAAAGGCACCTTAAGGGTAGCGGTACAGTTGCCGGCCAACATCTTGAACCTGATTGACCTGCGCAGTAGCGTCATTTGTCCTTAAATCGGCTACTGCGCAGACAAGGTTAGGTTCAAGACGTTTGCCGGTAACTATAGGCAGGTTCCGCTACGACCGCTACCGCTACCCTTTGAGGTTTCGCCTCTCTCCCCTGTCCGTTCTAAGGCGCTGTCTCTGTTAAATGGTATACCTATAGAATAATTATAAACATGTCTCACAAAATTTATTGAATTACCTCGCCGGCGATGGCGAGACCAGTTAGACTCTTTTTTAAAGAGTGGCTGAAGGCTGCTGAGGATCAGTAGAACTGGAAACTGAGGGGGAGGCCTTTGCCCAGCAGTGGGCCACTACAGTTTCCCAATAATAATATTAATAAATATTTTAATTTAAATCTATGTGAGTCGTCTTCATATACCAAACATTGCAATGTTTTTGGGCTGTAAAAGGGACCGAAATACGATTTGATTGGTATCTCTGCAAACTTGTGACCTTAAAGACAGTATCGACGCTAGAAATAGGTATCTCTACACTTTTGCACCTTATTCGACTGTCATAAGGCAAAATATTGTATACATATTTTTGACGACAAATGCGCAATCTTGATTTAAGAGAGCCCGCATCTATCGAGCTACCCGCATCTTAGTTTGGGTATTGTTCTTTCATAATGACGTTATTTATAAAATGATTTTGATTATTTTCGTAATTTTAATGAAATAGTTTGAGTGGCCTAAGCACACCCTAAGCACTAAGGAACTGATTGCTAGTGAATAAATTGTTGACAAGAGGAAATTCAATGTCACTAACACTTTTATTCACAGATTTATTCACATGTATTTTACTAACCAATTGGATCCAAGTTATCTGAATAAGGACTTTAAATTAAATTATAATTATAAGCAGCTTCTTCGAAATCTCGACTACAAATTGTTCGTAAGCGCGGTGTTTGGTTGTTTGACAAGTTTGTATGGGATTACTGCTGCAGGCTGTTCGGTCTGTAGGTAATCATAGTCATAGTCATTTATTTCGCTTAAAATGTGGTACAGAATGTGTTAATAGTACATTACTTAACAAGGGCGGTAAAACAAAGAATGTCTCAGATCGCAGTTATTTGACGCCCGAGCCGAAGGCAAGGGCGATAAATATGCGATCTGAGGCTTTCTTTATTACCGCCCGTGTTAAGTACAAAATTGGAAGTGGGATTTCCCGCGCGCGGAGCGTGCGGTAATTGCCGCTTTATGGCCAGGTGTGACATAATAGTAGTTTATGCAACTGGTACATAATGAGGGGCATTAAAACACGAGTGTGTTTTATGAAACGAGCCGAAGGCGAGTTTCATAATAAGGTCACACGAGTGTTTTAATGCCTAATTATGTACAGTTGCATACATTACTTTATCTACACACATATTATAACTAGTCTAAGATGGGTTCAGAAACCGTAGTAAATAAATACAATAATTGTGTTAATACAACCTTTTTTGCACGGTTGCGGAAATATCGAAATCAGAACTGGCAACCGATACCTGAATGTTATTTTAAAAAGTAAAGAGTCCCTATTCTGATGTGATCATGTCGTTCTAGCTCAAATTTCGTGCGATATATACTAAAAAAACATCGAGCTGACATTTCGCATCAACTGAATTTGAATTTTCAGTGATACTAGAATAGGGACATGTCAACTTTGACATTTAAATTTTGACAGTTTTGTTTGACGTTTAATATTTTAACATCATATATGAGATTAAAATTAAAAATTATATTACTGCTGTAGCCTTAGCCACAGATAAGAAAATTGCCATAAATTCATTGAATGTTGAAATGAGAGTCATTTTCTACGGTTTCCGAACGCATATTAGAGGATTTATGATATGTGTGTAGATAAATACATTTATGTCACACCTGGCCATATAGTGGCCATTATCGCACGCTCCGCGCGCGAAAAAACCCACTTCCTGGCCAGGGGGTGACATAAAATTTTGTACTTACCACGGGCGATAATAAAGAAAGCCTCAGATCGCATATTTATCGCACTTGCCTTCGGCTCGGGCGTAAAATACCTGCGATCTGAGACATTCTTTGTTTTATCGCCCTTGGTAAGTAATGTACTATTATCACAAAGAATCACACATTTCACCAGCAACCTGCATGCAAAATTTAACGTAAGTCGGTGCAACCCGTACTAAACGTCCTGACTAGGTATTTATAAACGTGGCCATAAAATGAATTCAGGCAAAAATAATAGGTGGAGTAACGGGCTTCTACGTACTCAAGTCATTTGTCCAACAATTCTGAATGTCTATAAATTAAACCGATAAAATAGCTATAAAACTGGTCAATATATCCCTAACTAGTTTGACGAGAGATTTATTATCAAAGATAAGATTTGCTTAATTTGTGTTTGCTTCAGCACTCAAGCGGTAAGCTTCTGATCCCTCAACTGTTTACACAAATAGGTAACTACAATACTTACTTATCTTTGTTATGGACGATTGCGTATTTATGGATCACTATACTGTCACTAGATGGCGCTGTACTTAACAGAAACTAGCAAACGGTTGTTCGATTCAAATTCCTTAAGACAGAGCCGTCTTGTCGACATGTTTGATTGGTAACCGTCCTACCTAACGGTGTAATAGTACATTACTTAACAAGGGCGGTAAAACTAAGAATGTCTCAGATCGCAGGTAGATAAATATGCGATCTGAGGCTTTCTTTATTACCGCCCGTGTTAAGTACAAAATTTTATGTCACCCCCTGACCAGGAAGTGGGATTTCCCGCGCGCGGAGCGTGCGGTAATTGCCGCTTTACGGCCAGGTGTGACATAAACAATATTCTTATACAACGCGTTGAGGATTCGTTGTAGGTCCCTCATTCTTAACATTGCACATCCTCGGAACCTCTTTTGACCTTATACGTACAGGGAAAGTTAGTAATGTCAATATGGTCGTCGACTATTTTCTGTTGCCCCTGTAAGGTTCATCCTGTCACCTGTAAGGAGATCTGTCTAATTGTTGAGTCAGACAGTAGTCATTTATAGTACTTGTATCGATATAAATATTGTATAACATTAGATACGTGCCGATATTGTTACCATCATATCTCATAACTTAATCGCCCAATCAACCGAACATAGTCGAGACCACCGCGGCGCTTTATCTGAGCATTTAATTGCTGTGCAGGTTAATTGAGGCTCGTCCTGTTCGAGATTAGCTGATAGACGATTTACGACCTACGACCGTGATGCCTCGTGACTTTCGTTCGAGAACACCGCGTTACGCCTTGTGTGGTCTGTACTGTACACACAGTGGGTTACACCAGCTTACAATTACAGACTGATCAATGGCGTCGGTAGAAATTCGACAAACTTGCAATCAGATTTTAACGTCTACCGATTTCGATTATCTAGGTTTCCAGTATATTCATCCTTAGGCGATTTCCTGACTTGGCGGGGTGGGATCGATATGTGACATTTTCTTCTTTGACGTAAATTTACTGACGGCGCAAAGATTCTCACTTGACGGAACACTGGCAGTATTACTTTTGCGCAGTAGTAATATCATGCGCAGAAGCGGAGCAGTACTGCCTTCGCATCGTCCCGCTACCGCGCATCCTGCGCCAGTCAGGAAGCACTCATTTAAATATAGGGGCGCAGTAAAAAATGGTACCGAGTAGACTGACATTTGACACTTTTCTCATATCGTACTGCCTCCGCACCGACAAATCAGGAAGTCACCTTACCTGTCCTATCATGTAAATAAAACTATTTTAGAAGATGTTAATCATTATCACACTTTTCTCTAAGATTACAATACTTTGTAAGCTTCTTTAAGTACACAACAATATTTTAAGTGATGATAAAGGATGATTCACGCTAGACCGTTCCGTGTCCGGGCCGGCCCGTTTTGTAGTGCAAGAAATTAACGGACGCGCGACGGCCGTCGATTTCTTGTACTAGAAAACGGGCCGGCCCGGACACGGAACGGTCTGGCGTGAATCATCCTTAATTGTGTAATCCTAGAGAAAAAGGGTGACAATAATTAATTAATGTCTTCAACAAGAGTTTGTTTACAAGCTAGGACACGAAAGTATGAATGTACTGTATATAGTGCAAACCTATTCGTTTTTATAGCAAGTTTGACAATTTCCAATGATATGGCAGTTGCCGGCGCCATATTTTACAGTTTAAGTACTTTTTGATTAATAAATAAAATTGTGTATCCTGTAATTGTAAGTTGGGATTTTGGTCGTCGCCGCGTTGGTGAGCACACGTGCCCGGGGCGACGACGGGCAGAATCCATTTACCGTACAAAACCTTGCCTACTGCCATGGCGTCGTTACCGAACAACGTCACTGAACACGTGACATTGGCGAAATAATCATGATGGAAAGGCATTTTTTAAAGAATTGAATTGAAAATTGTAAGTTGATACACCCCGCCCTAGCCGAGATGTTCAGGCATCTCACAGGCCAGGATGTTATGCCTTGGTCACACGTACCGAGTAAAACGGCGAGACAGTAATCTGTAAAATTAGTATGGAAGTTTTACTCGGCCGAGTAAAACTTCCATTACTAATTTTACTGTCTCGCCGTTTTACTCGGTACGTGTGATCCTGGCATTAACCGCAGTAAAATATATGGAATATCACAGGCCGTCGGCTGGCGTTCCACGGAGCCTGTGCATTCAAATCAAAAATCTTACTCCGGTACCTCTGTCATCATAAGATTGAAAGTGCCACAGTATTGGGTCAGTATCAAAAACAGCAATAACCATAACTCTGTTACATTTTATGTTCATGCTTAAACCATCTCTAGTAGCTAAACAAGGTGTAACCTACCTTTACTTGAGATTATTTTATTTGGCCGCGATGTGTAAAACTAAACCATACATAAAGCGACTTAATATTTGCAAGATAGAAGATTCAAAATTCAATAAGAGTTTCATAAAATATCGGCCAACACAAAAGATCTCAAGCATAGATGATGAACTTAAGGCGCCTGTATACCTACGCAAGGCCTTCTCCATACAAACTCTTCGCAAGTTTTATTCGTCAGTTTTGGCACTCCCGCATATAATTTTTTTTGCTTGTTAATATTAGATATACCAAGAATGTCAAGCAAAAAAAAAAAATCAAAATCAAAAATTTCTAAAAATAAAAAAAACATTTTTTTTGTTGAGGTTCTAGCTAACTTGAAAATAAGTGTACTGACCAAAAATCATAAGTGTAATGCAAACGCAAGCCAAGAAAAACTTGCACAAACTTTGTATGGGGGAGTGCTATTGCGTATACAGGCGCCTTAAGCCCATTTATTTGAGTTATCGCGCCCTTGCTAAAAATTACTTAACATACTTATTTCTAAACAGCATACCTTTCACCCTATTAAAGCGATTATTACTAAAAACATGGCTAAGCACTGATAATGCTTGATATTATTTAATAATAACAAAATGGCTGCAATAAAGGCGTGACGTAATAACATAAGCCCTTTTTCACTACACCATTTTAATCCGTCTTTTATCATAACACCCTTAGTTATGACACCCTAGTTATTTCAAGTTTTATTCGAATTTGAAGCTTATTGACATGGAATGAGAGTGCAATTTAGAATTTAATGGGTTTAAAGTGAGTGTGAAGTAGACTATTGGTTTAGGCCATCGATTTTATAATGTACGGGACATGGTGTTGAATACATACATATCTAAGTACTTACCTATTATTATTTTTGTCATGGACTATTATTATTTTTATTTAATAATTGTCACTTACTGCTTAATAGCATTCACAAAATCGCGTCAATGGAAGTTCAAGAACAGCAAATACTTTTTTTCAGTTCGAGCAGTAAATACTTTTTTTTTGTCATGGGCCAGGTATTTTATTTATAAATGTTACGTATACTTTATAATTATAACATTCACAAAAAAGCTTAAATTGAATTTTAAGAACATTTGGTCCTTAGTCAAGAATGTCTTCTGTAGATAGAGAACCTACAGTCGAAATCGTCAAGTCTTTGATATAAGGGGATAGAAACTTTTGACCTCTTTCATATGCCAAGCTACTTTTGATGCTGACTGTACAGTCGCCATCAGATAAATCGATACGAACGAGGTGCTCACAAATATCTGAACACGACTCTATTGCCAAGACGTTAGAGTGCATGTTCAGATATTTTTGAGCACCCTGAAGAGTACAGATATATTTGATGGCGACTGTACCTATTGGCTCATAGCTATACATAACACATCCGGAGCCGACCGGACAGGGGCGTGACCCGTGACGTCAGCCAATGGCCACGTTAGATCGGATAGGTCACGACGCTTACTGGGCATAAGGCGGTTGTCACACTGATGCGGTTTCCGCACGACGGTGCGGTCTGCGAGCAAAACAGTGCTATCCATGTCTATAGCGGTGTCCCGCCTGCACACCGCACCGCCGTCCGGAAACCGCATCAGTGTGACATCCGCCTTAGAATTCAAAGGTCACTACGGCAGTGGCAAACAACCATTTGGCCAAAACGCGTGACAAGATGAGTTGAACTAATGAATAATCATAATGCACAATGCTTAAATTGCTGAGACCACAGTCTAGCTCTTAAAAGTTTTTTTTATTCAGTTATAAAAGGCGTGCAAATATTTTCAAGTGGGTACAATTTTAAGTGTTACAATTAAACATTTGAATTTAAGAATAGAATGCTAGAATTATAATATCTCAAATTTAATTCTTGAAAAAAATATACTTAATACTTACCTACCTACCTATTACCTATTTAAATCTATATTTTTCTTCTTTATATCTTAAGGGGAGGTATCCCCAACGCAACTGTCCCGCTCTAACATGCGTGAGTTTACAATTAACCATCCCGCTCTCTACGCAAACTCTGCGCGCAGTTTTGTGAATATTTAGCTATAGTCATTAAGTCAATCATTTTATCAAAGCAAACCCTGCGAATTTGTCTATAACTATTTACGATCTTTAATTGAGTACAAAAATTAAATGTTAAATATCAGTAATATAGCCGTAGTATTGAAAATACATTCCAAAAAGGGGTAACTTCGCGATTTTTTTCTATCGAGTGAAATTCATCAGATCATGTAACTGACTGCGATTTTGACTAGACAAGATCCTCATGTAACACATATATTTTTTTTTGATTTTAAGACACTATATTCTATGTCTCAGGTGGTTTTTAAAAACTCAAAAGTCGTAATACACGGCCTTAATATTCTTCTTAATATTAATAATATTATGAACTAACTAGGTCTAGTTTTAGTTGTTTATACTAACCTAACATAACCATACCGTCAGTTTACAATGTCACTAGTTACTTAGATTATTTTTATAAACAATCGAAGTTAGATCAAAACCTATCGAAGTTTACAATTTTATAGATAATATATTATACATAATACTCATTTTAATGAACACATGCTGCTATTGTGTCCGAATGCAATTAAGTGCTGTTAATTAACGCTCAAAGTTCAATTAAACGTGTTGTCCCTAGGTGTGATAAATAGTAGGTAACTACCACTTTTTTGCGCTCCTGTCTAGTTGCTTCTAAGAACTAAGCTAGGTCAACGACACTCAATGTATGGACTGGATGTTGCATTAATCGTCGGCTAAGAATATTCTGTCTTTTACGCGGTTCAAAAATGGCATACGTTTGATCTGAGCTCCAAAGTTTTAACCATTTTGATTTCTGTCGCGTCTTCAGAGGGGGGTTTTGTAACGTTTCCTAGTCTGCGTAAAGTACCTATATATAATGTCATTATCCATACGAAAAATGAAAGTTTAATGACCGCGTAGCCGTATCCTAGCGTGACATTGATATGTTGATGTATCTATAGGATAAGGAGACATTACAGAGCACAGATTCTTAATTTGACAGTTTACATCAAACTGAATATGAGGCATTGTTTACCGGCAATCGTTTTTGGGCCGCCATATTGTTGCTAAAGACGTCCAATCCAAAGCTTGCCAACTCCTGAAACTAGCCAGCTCCTAGCCAGTTTCAACACCGATCCGTGCAAACACAACGTCAGTCGCCGCCGACGTTAGTGATAGCTTACGAGTACAGTTGTTAAGGCTAGTGCAAGAAATTGCATACAATTTTGATTACACTGCGGACTGCGGGCTACCGAGCTAAGACGAGGGCGACCCAACCCCGCAATGTAATGAAAATGGGCCTTTATAATATCGCTTGTTTCGGGTGTAAGAACTAAGAAATGTTGGTCTAAAGTTTTCTATCGTTAATTTTGAAATCATTGGTCCATACGCCGAACGTCTATCTCGTAGAAACCCCACATTCCTCAGATGCTTCAGCTCTCCGAGTATTAGGCCACCGTGGCATAATTGGGCCCTGGCGCCCGTCTGCAGGCTTCTTTCCTTTTTTAGCCTCCGGCCATTTTCTTTTCTTTTGCGAAGCTTGTTGGTTTTGAGAATTAGCATGTCTTATTACCATAACTGTGATAAGGCTTGATTGCTGTTTTAACGGCTATATGTTCATTTTGTGCTGGTCTGGACTGGGTTTTGGAGAGGTCGTAAAGACTGTGGATTGTTTGGAATTTTGAAAGTTGACCTTTGTCGTTAAATGGTCAGATAGGTTAGGTTAGGTTATGAATGCAGGGAAATTAGGTACCTAATTATATTGATTTTATTGTAAATGTTACTTTCTAATTGGAAGAAGTCATCAAATAGTTCAAGTTTAGATTAGGGCCCATGAAGAGTCGTCATACAAAACATAGGTTAGATTTTTTATGCCACGACGGTAGTAAACGAGCACACGACCGGCTTGATAAGTAACTAGATGTCTGGCCTATGGATGGTTGCTAATCCAGAGAAATCACCGTGTTGCCAGCTCTTAATTTACATAAAAAAGCTAACAGATCCAAGATTTACAAGCACGAGTTTACCACTCTTGTCCTATAAGATTCGTACACGAATAAAATTGCTCCCAAGGGCCTGATATACGCGGCTAAACGGTTTATCTCCAAACAATCGCGCCGCTAACTTATAAATCAGCAAACGAAGGGCATACAAAGTCGCCAAAGATCTCGATAAACGCGCACCGAAATGGTAATATTGTTAACAGGGAGTAACCACACAGGAAACCAAAAAGAATTATGCATCATCTTGGGAATTTCTCAATAAGACGTGTGCGCGTGGGGCCGGCGCGGGCGCCGCCCCGCGGCGCTACGGTGGCGCCTCTATCGATTATTCCCCCGTCCCTTACCCACCTGTAGCTCTGTCTCGTTCAGGCGCGCGGGTGGCGGCCGCCGCGTCACCGCTCGCCAAGGCACGACACTAGGCACCACACTCCTGCACGAACGCTGTAAAACAATTGAACATCCCGCAGACATAGTGCGTTCTGTATTTAAACTGCAACCGTATCTGAACTCGTACAAGCAGTATGATCGTATGATGCACATACATTGTTAGTTCCTTTTTCTTTCGTCTTTGAACACGGCGCGGGCTCGTATCATTAATCTATTGCGATTCCTTTTTTTCCTCTCAGATAGTTTTCGTCGGTGAAAGGTAACTTGAACGATATTTGGTTTATGTTGCTTAATTAGGCGGCGGTTCCATGTAAGTCTAACTTTATTGGCTATCTTGCGATCAGATTGAGGGAATTGAGGCTAGATGTCACGTCAGTCGGGTTTTTATAGAATAATCGTGACAATAGTTTCGCTTGGAGCTCGATGGTCAGATAATTCGATTACGTAGCTCGAAGTCCATATTTGGGGTATAATCTGCATCAGTCCGGTTTATGGCAGTACAGTCTGCAGCATATAAGTTTATTTCCAATGGTTTGTGCATTCCAGGACATGACAGTTTAAAAGCAAAAGTCTCTTCATAGATAATATTTTCCATGTCAGAAAATATCATGGTCCGCTTGAGTTTTGAGGGTGAATATTAGACATATTAAGTATTTGGGTTAGAGTTTCGCGCGCTCGTTCTATTTAACTTATTTTTAACTTTACTGCTCTGAAATAGCTCTGCTCTGATTGAGCAAATAAGAACAAATGGCGAACTTAATGCTTCAAGGCTCTAACAGTCGACCACGACCAGCAGGTACAATAGATAGGCCGAAACAGAGACTTGCAAATTTCATGTGATTCTCTTTATCATTTATATTTATAATAAAGTAGGATGATTTAATATATAATTCAACTCATACACACTTGTGCATATTCTTGAAGTACTTAAAATTATTTTTTGTTACCACTTAACTAAGTAAGTTGGATTTGTAGGTAATAATTAGTAATTTGTGAACACTGGTCATTGGTTCCTTAAGTAGGGTAATTATTTGTATTGTATTGCTGTTGATGCCCCAAATAAACTAAACAAACAAATAAAACTCTCCACGAGTATTCGTGGCCGACTGTCCAGCCCGCCCTCCGGCCGCGCAGGCGCCGGCCGCGACTCATTCATATTTGTACAACCGGACACTAATTGCAGGCTTGCCTCGAACCCAGCTGATTAAGTTCTTGACATTATTATTATTTCCTCGTAAATCAAATGTTTCAATTGTGGTTATAGCAACGATTTCAAAAGATTTTTCTTGAGTAAACAGACGAGTCGAAAGTCCAAACACCGTTATTGTACAGTCAACATTAGCTATGAGCGCCGCGCCGGCGCGCCGCCGCCGCCGATGAAAACTTCGCGCCGCCGCCGCCGATGTGGCGCCACCGGCGTGGAATCGGCGCGGCATTATAATACCCGCGCGCGTACCCCGCCCCCGCCCATGTACAATATAATAGTGGCTCTGTGAGCTTGTAGACCTTGCGAACATTGTTTACGTTCCAAACCTTAGCAGTGCGCATACTAAAGAGGAATTTCCACATACGTCTGGATGTCTGATGGAAGAAGGGGGAAGGCGGTATGAGCTCATGGAGCTCCTGAGCATACTCACCAAAGTACAATTTGTAAAAGACGCATAGACACGCTACTTTGCGTCTATGCGCTAAGCTCTGCAGCTTAGATCCTACTTCCGTAATGTCGCCAATGAGCCTCCTGGCTCTGCGATTCACTGAGCCGAATGCAGGAAGTTAGCACTTACGAGGTTCGATAAGCAGCCATCGGTGACTACTCGGATTGACTACTCACTTATCTGAAATCCAACTACAAAGGCCAAAACTGAAGGGATATGCAGGAAGCTTGCGAAGCAGATTAGCATCACAAACCCTGTCAAAAGCCTTCGAGATGTCAAGAGACACGGCAAGAGCCTCAAAGTGTTTCACGATAGCCTCGCCTCAGTAGTGCGTGCTGCGTGAAATACACAAGAAGATCCCCAGTGGAACGGTGCTGGCGAAAGCCATATTGCCGATCACTGAGGAGGTCTTTAGTTTCAAGCTAAGTCAGCATCTTACTGTTCAGAACTCTCTACATAAACTTACAGTACAGGGTATGGAGGTGTTGACGATATTTCGAAAATTACAGGGATCGGCACGACTACACTTGTTAGGCACTGGTTGCACATTGGCAAGCAAGGATGCCGGAACATCATCATCATCATTATCATCAGCCTATATACGTCCCACTGCAGGGCACAGGCCTCCTCTCATAGATGAGAGGGATTGGGCAGTAGTCCCCACGCTGGCCCAGAGCGGGTTGGGGACTTCACATACAACTTTGAATTTCTTCGCGGATGTATGCAGGTTTCCTCACGATGTTTTCCTTCACCGAAAAGCTAACGGTAAATATCAAATGATATTCCGTACATAAGTTCCGAAAAACTCATTGGTACGAGCTGGGATTTGAACCCACGACTTGACAGCCGCATGCTTTGACCACTGGGCTACCGTAGCTTTTTTTTTTGCCGATTTGATGCCGGGACAAGCGTGTAAAAATAGGAGACAACTCGGGAACACAGAGCTTCAGAACCCTTGCAGGTATACCATATATAAGGCCCAATAGCGTTGGTCACGTCTAGACTATAGTGCTTCGACATTGAGGTATTGATGGTGGTATCGTTCAACACTGTAAGGCCAAATTCTGTCAAATTAACGCAAGCAAGAATCTACGTTAAAATCAGAGCTCTAAGTCGTTTTTTGCTTGCGTTCGTTTGATGGAATTTGGCCTTAGAGTTTTGTACGAATTATACGAGAATTACTGGCAAGCACAGAGGTGAAGGGATTGGACTTCTCTAATGCGGTGAAAGCCAGCGAGCCATCAGACTTCTGCATAGGAGGAAGTATCGGACGACAGAAATTGATTTCAACTGCTTACTACCAGGAGGGTAGGCTACTAATTAGGTCTCTATAGGTGCTTTTGATGTGGTCAAAACGAGCCATACGGATCATTTCAAGATTACTGCAAGGCTTGGCGGCGAAATTAAATGCCCTCATCTTAGAGCGAACCCTTTGAGCTCGAAGTTTGCGGGCACGACCTTGAACTCAGGTCTGGTAGGCTCTTTGCGGAAGTCTGCCTACCTATTGTACCATAAAGCATTGCAATTTATAGAAAAGATTATTTAATTTATGTTCCCGCACCATCTACGATCCCGGGCAGTCCTTTTAACTATAAGTTATTAGTTTTTATATATAACAAGTGCTTTCAAGGCCACGCCGCCGATACGCCGCCGCCGCCGACCGATTTTGACCGGCGCGCCGCCGCCGATCAAACACCTATCGGCGCTCATATCTAGTCAACATAAGGTGACTATACCCATAGATGTAATATTAAGTATAGGACTAGAAAAAAAATAGCCCCCGTAAGGCGACTTCCTGACTTGGCGGAGCGGGATCGATATATATGTGACATTTTCTTCTTTGACGTAAACTTACTGACGTCGCAAAGATTCTCACTTGGCGGAATACTGTCAGTATTACATTTGCGCAGTATTAATATCATGCGCAGAAGCGGAGCAGTACTGCCTTCGCATCGTCCCGCTACCGCGCATCCCGCGTCAGTCAGGAAGCACTCATTTAAATGTAGGGACGCAGTAAAAAGTAGTACTGAGTTGACTGACAGTTGACACTGACATTTGACAGTTTTCTCACATCGTACCGCCTCCGCACTGACAAATCAGGAAGTCGCCTTAAAGTACCGCCGGCAGGACTCAGGCGGTACATTAGTGTTGGTGGTATGTGTTTACAAATTTGACACTTAAGACTATGAGCTGTAAGTCTTTTTGGTACGAAACTATTGGAATGTAACTGACAGTGTCAAATTGGGCCAAATTTTCCGCCATTTCTGTTCGGCATTGTGTGTCTAGTTCTATATTTTAAGTCATTGACTATACCACAAAACTTTACAAGCGCACTTCCCTCACTGCTGAGGATCGTGACTCTTGCTAATCTTGTCAACAAGCCGCCGTCATAAGGTTACTTCACTTCTTTAAAAAAAATAGCTTTCCATCAAATTTATGATGATTTCGCCAACCACGTGTTCATCGACGTTGTTCGGTAAAGACGCCATGACAGTAGGCAACAAAGACAGTGTACGGTACGCGGCGACGAGCCAAATCCACGTCATAATTAAAGGTTCCGTTCAGACGCCCGATGGAATGCATCACTGACAGTGACATATTCAGATTGAACAAATGTCAAGTATACATATCAAATGATATCGTCGTACATAGGGTTTTTATTTAAACAATTGTGTTACCAGCTTTGACTTGAACACACGACCAGTAGCTCTATAGTATAAGTTTTTTCGAAACATTAACTAATTCGAACGCGTTTGCGTTTTGTCTCAAAATGTATGAAAGTGGTATGAAAACGTGAACAGCGCTTCTGGTGGTCACTAGTGGAAACTAAAACAGTGAGTATAACATTTGTTGCTAACCGATGAATACGCGTATTTCAAACTCGGTGAGAGCGTTTTCATACATTTTGAGACAAAACGGAAACGCGTTCGAATTAGTTAATGTTTCGAAAAAACTTATACTACTACAGGCCCCTGTACCACAACACTTTACAAGTCTACAATTCGACAAAATTGTACAATTTTCCATAGAAAAAGTTGTCAAATTTGTCGAAATGTACGCTTGTAAAGTTTTGTGGTACAGACCCCTGATCGAAAATAGCATGCTATACTGCTAGTTTACAGTAGCTGCAGTGCGTTGCTTGTTATCTTCGCTATAGTATAAAATAAAAACAAACATTCACTTATCTTTCATAGGCTGTGTAAGGAATTCGCAAGGCAAGACATTACGCAGGGCGTGCGACCAGCAATCTTCAGTAAACATAGCCCAGCGAGTTGTAAATTAAATTCTGATGTCGTAGAATTAAGTTGTAAAACATCGCGGGAATTAGGGGAGTGCGGTTTGGATCATTTTCTCGTGGCGCAATCTTACTGACAGTGCGGCAACTAAGGCGACTTCCTGACTTGGCGGGGCGGGATCGATATGTGACATTTTCTGCAATTCAATTCTTTAAAAAAATGGCTTCCATCAAATTTATGATGATTTCGCCAATGTCACGTGTTCAATGACGTTGTTCGGTAACGATGCCATGACAGTAGATAAGGTTTTTTACGGTAGATGGATTCTGCTCGTCGTCGCCCCAGGCACGTGTGCTCACCAACGCGGCGACGATCAAAATCCGACATTTTCTTCTTTGACGTAAACTTATGACGTTGCAAAGATTCTCACTTGACATAATACTGTCAGTATTACGTTTGCGCAGTAGTAATATCATGCGCAGAAGCGGATCAGTACCGCCTTCGCATCGTCCCGCTACCGCGCATCCCGCGTCAGTCAGGAAGCACTCGTTTAAATAGTAGGGGCGCAGTAAAAAATGGTACCGAGTCCTGACAGCTGACACTGACATTTGACACTTTTCTCATATCGTACTGCCTCCGCACCGACAAATCAGGAAGTCGCCTAAGGCTGTGGTTGTAGAAAAGCGGGGCGGCGTACTGCAAGCTACTGTATGCAGCCTATTACACGCGACTTCACTGGAACTCGTAGGGTTGAACGTAGGCGCTTGCCACTGGGTTTAAAAAGTGTGCGAAATATAATTTAATAGTCTATTCATACTGACGTGTCCTATCATGTAAACAAACTCCCCTTAAAGATTCATGGTCACCCTTTTGTCAAGGATTACACAATTATCATCACTTAAAATGTTGTTGTATACTTAGAGAAGCTCAATAAAGTGTTGTAATTCGAGTGTGATAATGATTAATGTCTTCAAAAAGAGTTTGTTTACATGATAGGGCACGTAAGTATGAATAGACT
The DNA here is from genome assembly GCA_951800055.1 of Cenopis cana. Classification (NCBI taxonomy): domain Eukaryota; kingdom Metazoa; phylum Arthropoda; class Insecta; order Lepidoptera; family Tortricidae; genus Cenopis; species Cenopis cana. The sequence goes on from OX637492.1 coordinate 10,121,137, forward strand.
AAGTAAGGATGAGCAAACAAATCACTTCAAAACTATGTTTTTTATTGTACTTTCTAGAATTAACAAACCGTTGTCAGCCTCGGATACGTCAGTACTGAATCTAGGTACCGCATTGTTTTATTTTTTTGTACACAAAACAGGTTAAAACAATATACATGTCACATAAGATTAAAGTACAAAGGCGAACTTATCCCTATGAGGGATCTCTTCCAGCTAACCTTTCAGGGATTGAGTGGAAAGTGAGAAAATTATATAGACAAACTTACAGCGTGTACAACAATGTTTTAAATCTTTCTGTCCATCCATTCCAATCCATTGTCCTTCTTAGCTACATTGTTGTTGTAGGAAACGTACAAAAGCAATAATTTCCTATAATTACCTAGTTAAAGTAGCAGATTATACACACATACATCTACATAAATACACGCATCTAGTTGAGCCTCATTGACGACTCGAACGGGTTTCGATATGCAGGCGTGATAACTACATATTATTCTGACAGCTGTATTAATGCCGATAAGCATCGATCATTGCTGTAATTTCAAGCTCCGGACCTTTACAGATCAATATAATAAGACAGAAGTATACAAATAACCATTTTCAATGGTAAAACAATTTTCACACCTGCTCACATTCAGAAAAATGTCATTGTCGCCCTCGAACGATATCAAAGTCGTACATTTTCTCCTCTTATTTGAAGGCAACAATTATTCTTTTCCTCGTAGAATGTGTGAAAAGCAGTATGGCCACTCGGTAACAAAAGTGAAAAACAGTATGTATCAGACGGTAGCAAAATTATTCCGTCTTGAGCATAAACATTTGAAACCCTCGCTACGCTCAAGATTTTACTATAGAACCCCTCGCTACTATCATGGTTCTATTGTAGAATCTTTCGCTTCATTCTCGCCGTAAACATATCATTTTGCTCCCTTACGACACAATCTACTACAGAAGTTCAAACAACTGTTTCATTATTTAGCAGAAAGTCCATATTTGTCGATGTATCAATGACACAAATACACAAAGCAAATTCTGGTTGTACCTCTTATTTACAAGGACTTGCGCATGCGATTTTCATTTTTTACTAGACAAGATCCTTATGTAAGTAACACATTTTTTTTTTAATTTAAGACATTCTATGTCTCAGATGGTTTTCAAAAGCTCAAAAGAGATAAAACCCAGCCGTAATAGGCCCTTATTAACATTTGCTATCAACAGGACATAATATCTGTCACGCAATGGATTTATACCATTAATTATGGACCTATTAGCTACATTTAGGATACCCCAGGGCGTGGTCGTGTCGGAGATTTCCCCTGGATTTTCCCCAGGCCTCTCCAACCGCGCACTCCTATCGCTTTATTGGGCCCGGCCTATAAAGCCACAGTCAGGTTGTAAGAAAAATAATAACTAAAGTCTAACTAACTTTTAGTATTATTTACTTTGCATGCTGTCCTTATTTTGTGTCCACGTAAATCATGTGAGATATTTTTGAGCAGCTTGTCTTGTCAGTACTTTAGCACCTCACTGTACCTACTTAGTCAAATACTGCATCTGAATGTATATTAATCTAGATACTAGCTTAATGAGTGCTACCGTTTTTACGCTCACCAGTTGGCGCCACCGTGCTGTCAGTCCAGCCTGTCAAAGTTTGTTATTGGTTATTATGGGCGTAAAAACTAAATACACGTTGAAATCGTATTTTATACAATAAAACCCGTACTGTAAATATTTTTATTGAACATTCCGTACTGTAGCGCACCGTTTTGTGCGGAAAAAAGTATGACATAAGTTTACTGACGATAAAATTATCGCAAAGCACTGAAATTCGTTGACCTCTAACTCATATATGCCAATATATCAATCTGAGATATTGCAAAATAGTCATCCTATTACTCTAATTAGAAATAAACTCCCGTAACCCACCCACAAAGTATGAAATTTGACATTTCTGAGGACTGACGTCACACTAGCGCCTCTAGCGGCGAATCCATAAGCGGTAGCCCTCATTGGACTGGCTTAGCCAGTAATTAGTTTTTTGGCACTGAAAATATAACTTCATGTAGGTATTTGCGTTATGGACACCGTACAGGCTTAGAAAAAAAAATACAAAATAATTGCATATAGGTACTTTTAGTAAAATATATAATATAGTTTTAATGAACAACCAATGTGGGTCACTATTAAAACGCCAAGCTTAGCAGGTGCCGGTCTGTCTATTCGCCACCTGTCCAACATTCTCATTAAAAATTAATCAATTCATTGATCGTTACAATTAATTATAACTTATTCTTTATGCGGGAACGAAGGTAACCATGCTTGAATAAGTTTTCTTACACTGAATTGAAAATTACTACAGATATCTATCAATTAATTAAATTACCAATGAATATTTAAGGGTAACTGTGATTAAATTTTATATTAATTTATTTATCTGGCTTTGTTATTATAATCTTTAATAAACATAAAGCTTTATTAGTCTGTATGTCTTAATATACCTACATATCCTAAACCGTCGCAAACAACGAAACTAAAATCAAATACCTCAATTAAGTCCAGCCTCAATTCATAATTCAAAACGGAATAGTTAAAAAACGCTCGAAGTTCAAAAACATAAATCAAAACCGTAAATGAGTCAAAACGGTCGAAGCCCCCAAACCCTGCTCTCTCTGGGCTCGCCTACTCTGTCGACTGTGTTTGTTTTGCGGGCGAGAAGTTTGCTCAACCTATTATTACTGTCTCGTTATACTTTTTAACCAGCCAGCGGTTGCAAACGTTTGGCTTTGGAAGTTCTTTAAAAACTGCAGGTAGTTGAGTGCTGCGAATTGAAGTACGCTGGGGAACTAAGAAAGTACAGTGGCCCCCGCTGTACTTACTAAGCATAAAGAGATCGAATAGAAATGTCAGATTGCGACATAAAGTCGCTGTGGTATTTATTTTTTTAATTGCGATTTTTAAGCTTTTTTAAAAATAAATTATTCTCGTACATTACCTAAGCCATCTAAGTGTAGTAATACACTTAGATCTTTTGTGCAAGTATAAGTAGTGTACTCTACTTACTACTTTTGCTTAAATGTGGTTATTAAAATTCTTAAATGTAGAAAAATATGCTAAAATGCTAATTGTTTGCTTTGCAGTAGGATAACGGCATATTCAAATTAAACAGTGGCGTATGAAATTCAATTTTCTTATCAATGAAGGTAGATCATTGGTGGAACTTGTGTTTAATTGTCAGTATCTAAATATAGCTTTTTCTAAATATGGCTTAAATAGATGAGGATTTTATCAAGCCCTGTAATTATGCATGTTCATTTAATAATACATTCTACATCTTTTAATTGTTCTGTATTAATTCAATTATAATGCGGGAATTAATTCGTAGTACATCTATTATTGTATTAATGAGGATTTTATAACCTAGTAGTATATATAATCCTTCAAAAATCCATAGTAGTTTAGTGCAAGCGTATAAGCGACCCTGTATTTGTTTTCTATCAATATATACTTAACAGAAATAAATTGTGTCTACGTAGTGATCTGTAGTAGCCTTATCTGCCGCCTTATCTGACTAAGAGGTACGATACTCTTCCCTCTATATAATGTGTTATTTAATACTGCAACTTCTCATTCCCTAACGGTTTGTCTTTTTTTAATTCTGTCAGATGGCCTCAAAGGTTTGTTCTTGCCGACCCATCTTCCCCTAACTTGTAAAACGACTGTTTTACTTGTCAGGCTATTTGACTGTGGAATTTATTATTACTTCAAGGCTGCCTGTTGTCTGTTGTCATATTCTATGACTAGATTACGCTTCGCTTATTGTATTTTAGTTTGTACTTAATAACATATGTTATGTAGGTATTTTTTTAAATAATTTATTACAAATATCACAATCTTAGACGATTGTTCATATTATACTTATAGATTAGATTAGATTTACATAATACTTCTTAATAAAACAGGTGTCCCAAGTTAGCCATGAATGTCCTATTTTACTCCATTGGACATACTAGCTTGTGGCGTGACATATAACCTGTCTGAAATGTTCAAGTTGTAAATGTAGAACCAAAGGTTTTAGATCTGCGCCGTCCGTATCAACGGCGCAGGCGCCGGCGGCGCGGGCGCTGCTCGAAAAAACGTGTTATTATTATTAATAATCTCTCTTATTTAACTTCTTCGGTGCTCAGTATTGGCCATTTGGTTCTTAGAAAAAGACCTCCGTGTAAAAAATTGCAATAATTATTTGTTTACATTTAGGACATGTTTTAGTTACATATAATTATTATTTTTTGAGTGACACTCTGCTTGTGCACTTACTCCAGTTAAGGCCAGCCAAAATATCCGTATTATGACCAACACAAACCTCAAACGGTTAGCTTGCTTAAACGATGTTTGATGTAGGTAGGTATATGTATATAAGTGCATTACTAGGGTGTTGTATGTATATAAGCACTTTATTACATACTAATCAATAACAAAGAAAAAAAAAACAAAAACGTAAAACTACTTAAATATAACTAAACTATTAATAAACTAGCTAAACCTATAAAAAGTAAATGCCCCAAAGTCCCCATCGCTGGCTATGGTGCCCAGAAGGCTGGCAGCGTTGCCCCTTTGGATGGGTAAACTGATCCTTTGGCCAAAGTAGCTGCCAGCCCTCTGGTCGCCCGACATTTCAACTAGCCGCTCCGCTAGTTCTTTGTAGAACGCCTTCGCGCCTAGGGTGTTTAAATTTAAAGCACCAAAAACTTACTTTAGAGTTACGAGCGCTTATGGACTGCGGTGTCCACTTAGTACCATCATTTGGACCGTACGCTTGTTTGCCACTGATGTTGTATAAAAAAAAACTTCACATCATAATGTTATGTCTTGCGCTTCATTTTAAAACAATTGAACTGTTCGTTTTTTTTAATTAAGGTAAGCGTCCCAGTGCTTAACACATTAGTGCCCAATAGATGACATTGAAAGTGTCATCTATTGGTTCAATGTCGAGCACAGGGACCTTTACCTTATTATTTATAAACCTACCTATTATTTATCAGAAGGCACAAATCCAACCGAAAAAGTACTAAACTTTTACTAACGCGGATATTTATTTGGCTTCGTACATTAGAGAAGGCCACTTCTCTTCCCAATTTCGCGCCCTCACGCCAGTTGGGTGGCCCCAAAGGTTACACCTTGTAGGATTTCGTTACTCCAGCGTTATCTTTGACGGCCGACCGGCCTTCCACTAGTTCCACTAGGCCGACCCACATACGCAATCTAGCTATAAAATTAACTAATTAATCGCCTCCTGTTACGGCTTATGGTGCCCTTTTTCCATAGATTACTAAAGTACTTGTTTCTCCTTTCGTAGGAGCTCATCTATAGCCAAAGTCAACGGATGTTGTCAAAGTTGCTGTGGCCCAACCCGGCCCCTAGTGCGCCCAGAGACCCCCACTCAGATCATTTGGTTAGTAGACATTTTGTTTTATTTTACCTATACAAGTATATCACACGAGGCCATGAGAACAGCGTTTATAGCTAAGTTTTCTTTTATTTATTTTTTTAATTTTTGTCACAAATTCTTAGATTGTAGGATAATTTGTGGGCAGTTGGAAATTGTTCCTAAAAAAATACTAAACTTATTTGGACGATGCTAGAATGATTGGAAAGTAGTTTTTTGACTTTACTAACACGCTAAATGAAGAGCGAGGTTTTTTCACGAATAACTACTTGCTGCCCTTTCATATTGATTGATAGGTAGTTTATGCGGACGTATTTTCATATTAACTCTATGTAAGTAGGTACCTATGTGTGGGTACCTATACCAGTCATTAACTACATCATAATAATATAACTGTACAAAAATTGGCCGCTTGCCTCATGGTCTAATGTGTTTAAGTCATATGAAGCTTTAAATAAATTCCGTTTACTGTACAACCTTCTTCGTTTATCTTAGGTCTAGATTTTTATCTATCCCTGACATACTTAAACTCTAAAATAAACTTGAGAATATTTATTTTTTAATTAGCATTAAGATCTCGATGAACTTTAAAGTTCGCGCCAAAGCCATCTGTTAATTTAGTAAAGGAAATTAAAAAATAATAGCACAAGAACAACCGTCAAAACACGATGCCCGCCCCCATACGTAGAGCCAGTTAGACGTAGTTTGTACAACTTTCGTCAAAAAAATTGATGATCCAAATCATAGCGGCAGATGTTAATGATTCTATTATTTATGGGCGCTCGTCTACGTTTTTTTTTACTTGTTTATGCTCGATCGTAAACGAAAGGTTAGTCGACTGTGTTATTTTACGTTTTTGGAATGATTATCTTTAAATATGGCAATGTTATGGGTTAAACTTAATTTTGTGTAACTTAGCAAAACATTGTGGTTTACTTATCAGTGTAGATTCTAACTTTTAATTCATGTAAAAGAGGTTTGAACGCAGCAGCTAACGATGTTGAATGATGGCATATTCTAGAGCACCTAGGTAACGTTGAAGTTAATTCGTTCGTTTAACATAATCGATTTATATAAATCAGTTTAGGAAGTCGAAATTTACACACAAACTTAAGTAGGTAAATACGTACAAAACGACCCAAGTTTAATTATTGTATGGTCAACATTACTACACTGTTTTCATGAAAATTTGTTTATGGCAACTGTCATTTCAGTACAATTTATAACTGCAAAACCTAAAAAAAATCCGCGAGACATAAAAATAATTCGATGAAAATGGTACCTATTACTAAGCATTCTCTTTCGGGATCCCCTATTGTATTCCCTAATAACTGTTGACAAATGATATGAATACTAAAAATATATTTTCAAATAAACAATTTGAAATGTTTTTACTAAAACCAAAATCCACATTGTAGGCGATGAAAATTTGGTAGAAATAATATTTTATAAACTTGTTACCCACCTGCTTTCCGCCGCAGGCTACGCAGTTACCGAATCGGTAAAAAAATTGATAGAGATAACACACTAGCATTTATTGGAAATTTAATAGGGTGACCATGGTGTTTTTTTTGTATAGGTAATATTGATTTAGTAGACTTTGGCTAGTAGGTTTTAGTAGACTGTTAAGAAAGACTTTAGAGCGATAATTAAAAACAGAATGTGAACATCTTCGAGGTCACTCAAAGTTTCGGATGTGTCACATTTTTATATCAAAAATGTTCCCAGTTCAGAGGCAAAGCAATGATTATTACTATACATGGGTATAGTTACAATGTAATGTTGAACCATTTTGTATAAATGTAACGCAATAAATATTGATTGATTGAAACTTCCTTTTCTGTAACCAGTGCTTGACGTTTGATAAGTTAGTAGTGTCAAGTTGTGTGACACGTTCATGGTTTAATCATGTGTAATACAGCGTGCCTGTCACTTCCATCGTGTGGAGTATCGTCTATGATATGCGCTAAGATAACACATAAAACGGTGCGACTTTACATACTACCAAGTAAGGTAAACCATCCGGAATTTGACAAGTTAATTCTTAATAGTCAACACCAATCACGCCTATTGGTGTGCATTAATATTGGAAGAGTCTAGTAATTGGGCTAGTGCCGATCACTGGCGCAGTTACCTTATATCATTGGCTCGCGACTTCATCGCGTGAATTCCCAGATCAACTCTATGCTAAATTTTATCCTATTAGGGGGTGATTTACGAAGTAAGTTTTCATGTGTTAATCCAGGCTGCGGACTAGGTATTTCTATACTAAAGAACATTTCGTTCAGCGGTTTATGCGTACTTTTGTAATATTAAATAGGTAGTATTAACTGTAGTAGTATGCTGGATTTACCTATTATGCTTAATTTTTTTTATTATTTAAAATGGGATTGCTCTTGGCCAGCATTTAGCCATACTAACATATTTATAAACTACCAAGGCAGGTCATTTGGCAAAATTAGCAAATATAAGAGAATAATTAACCGTGATCGCATATTAGGTACCACAGGAATCGAACCTGTGGGGTAATCACGTAACGTTTTCGACCGTTAGTACGATAGATCTAAATGTCAAATCCCATACTAAAAATGACATTAAATACGTACCAACGGTAGTACATAAGGTTACGTGATTACTCCGCTGGCCCTCTATTTTGTCGGATCATCGACCTACTACTAGCCTACTCAGACCTTGCATCATCAATGCTAACATTTGAAAAGTATAATGCCATATAGATTATTCAGGTTCACCTAACAATATTTTCAGTTACTTTTTTTACAAATAAAAGAATGTTTTGTTACAAATATGGAGTGTGCCGTAAAAGTAATGACTTATTAAAGTAGCAATGACCATAGGAACTAGTAAAGTTGACTTATACAGCGTTAATATGTATTTTTTTATAGAAAAACGTAAATGGCGATTTTCTCCTTTTATGTGTAACGTAATACCTGTCACATAACAGTATTTATCGAGTTTACATTAGTTAACATATATTTATTGGACCACCACGACAATTGGAAATGCCATATTACAATTCAAAGTACCTACCTAGTTGATTGTTACAGCCCGAACATGAACATCAAGGCAGTGTTGCCAACTTAGCATATTTTCTGCTAAATTTAGCATATTTTTTAGCACATTTTTCTCAGGGCATGAATCTGTGAAAACAAATAGCTAAATTGGAAAATCAAATCAAAATTAGATTTTTGGTGTGCGTTAAAAATGGAAATTGAAATTTTAACAACCATATTTTTTATACCCAGAGTTAACACTTTCAGTGTACACCGCTATTTTTTTAGCTAATTTTAATGATAGTTTAAGATGCAATATTGATGAGTACTGGGATTTTTATTTAGCATATATTTTTAGCACACTTTCAGAAATTTTAGCATATTTTAGCAGAATTTCGTATATAGTTTTAGCACTAAACGAAAAAGTTGGCAACACTGCATCAAGGGATAAGTTCGCCTTTGTACTTTAATCTTATGTGACATGCATATTGTTTTAACCTGTTTTTGTGTAATAAAGTGCTTGACATACATACATACTTACATCATCCTTCTAGCATTATCCCAGTACAGTTGCATCCTGAAGGATGCCTGGGTCTGCTACCTATTCCCAAGATTTGGCGTAGGCACTAGTTTTTACGGAAGCGACTGCCATCTGACCTTCCAACCCGAGGGGAAACTAGATCTTATTGGGATGAGGCTTGTCAAGTGAGTGGGCAACTTGACTGTTAGAAGTTCTCAAGCCGCCCGAAGGCCTCCAACTTGGCTTAACGACTGCTACCTATCATAGACATTGTTACAGCTACGAAAGTTAAACATAAAAGTTTTACCTAAATACTTACGGAAACTGCTGACTATACGTAGGACGTTATTTGAAGATCCCTATGACACTTGCAGTGACAGTTTATTTATATAACCTTGGAAGAGCGTCGATGTCACATCGAAATGTTTATAAGCATCTTTTGGGAATGTAGCTAATTAATTTATGTAGGATTGTAACATTTTCATTATAACAATATGAAAGAAACTTGAATTGTCCCTTATTTCCCAGAAATATGCTTAACGGAATATACACGGTGACGTACTGCAAATGTTATATCGTTGGTCTGTATCGACCAAGGAAGCGGTGCTGTCGATAACAGATGTCGATAATTGAAGTGATAATAATAAAATGTGTCTTATATTTCATTTTAATTGTTACGTGACTGTGTAAAAATAAAACAACGTTAAATAACATATTTATTAATTATTTAACACGTTCACTGCGGCACAGGTCATTTTTGACCTGTAGGTACTGGTCTTTCTTCTGGTGCGGCGTAAGAATACGTTATGTCCAAATTTTATGTCAATAGGTCAAAGGGAAGTTGAAAACATCTTCGAAAAATATTTTTGTGACAGACGACCGACGGAAGGACGCATGAGTGACAACAATAGGGTTCCGTTTGGACCATTCGGAAACGGAACCCCAAAAATGGAGGTTTAGTAGCTAGAAACGTCTTTTACACGATAACCGCATTTGAGGTTTAAATTAATGTACGTGAGAGGACGCTGATAAGAACCGCCACAGATAAAAAACAATTGAAGGATCGATACATGCACATCACTATATGGTATGTCACTGTCAGTGTCATAGGGATCTTCAAATAACGTCCGCTCTATAATTCCATGACTTTTCGATTACGTAACCTGTCATTTTCAGCAGGTATTGTAATTTACTTTAGGATCTACCTTACACACGTTTGAAAAAGATTACCTTGTAGATTTGAATGTATAAATAGTTTGTAACATTAAGAAGAAAAAAATCACGTGGAATTTAAAGAGAGATCTCATTAAAATGTCCTGATTTAAAATCTAAAACGAGGTCACCCTACAGGGCCGCAGGCGCCAATGGTCATCTCACCAAGGTGTCTGCAGCCTAATTATATGGAAGAGGAACACCTCACAAACTCAAATATTTGACCATCTCACCTACTCACAAATTAGCACCTTACTACCCGGAGATACGATACATTACTCATTAATAATTGACCTGGTAAGAAAAAAAGGTAGCCCGATTAAGACAAGCTAAATTAAATTTAGTGCAGTGGCATCAAGGTTTATTTTACGTTGACGGTGAAGAGGAGTGGATGTAGAAAAAACGTAGAGTCGAGAATTAGCGTAAAAACGAAGTTAATTACAATATGATTAGGGGTTTGTTTCACAAAACTAACAAGCGTTTGTATTTAATTATGGCAATAAATAGTTATATTGTCGTTAGACAGCTGTCGGTATGAAATGTCCGTTTTCTGTTTGTTTAAATAATCATACTTTTCTATGACATGTGTGATCATTATTCAAAGTTTTTTTGGCATTATCTAACTCGATTTGGTTCCGACGAACTATTATTTGCAGACATATTCAAATAATTGTATATTTTATAATTACGGATGTTGTAGACTTCCGGTGTTCATTCGATGAGCACGAGCGAGCTGTTACATTTTGATTTATCGGTTTTATAACTGACATTTCATCCATAAGTCAATAGTACTTTAATTGAATTTTGTATCCCGTGATGAGAGGCTTGAGCCAGTCAAATAGTGTTAGTATTTCCGTAAGAATTTGGCGTTTTGATTTAAAAATTATGTGCATTACTACTCATCATCCTCCTAGAGTTATCCCAGTACAGTTGCATCCTGAAGGATGCCTGGGGTCCGCTACCTAATCTCAAGATTTGGCATAGGCACTAGTTTTTACGAAAGCGACTGCCATCTGACCTTCCAACCCCGGGGGAAACTAGACCTTATTGGGATTAGGCTTTGTCAAGTGAGTGGGCAACTTGACTGTTAGAAGTTCTCAAGCCGCCCGAAGGCCTCCAACTTGGCTTATCGACTGCTGTCATAGACAGCAACCGGGATCAACGGCTTAACGTGCCTTCCAAAGCACGGGAGCGCTCAGTTAGTAACCACTCAAAGCGGTCACCCATCCAAGTCCTGACCGCTGCCCACATTGCTTAACCTTAGATACCGCAAGCGGTACGCAGGCGCCGCTGAGCCACGAGCGCTCCCTACGCACCTACTACATAGTTTATTTTATTTAATCGCATTCGTCAAGTCTGGCGTGGCATATTGAGGTTATGTTATTTCTCCCCGCTAACCAAATTGGCACTGAAATCAATTTTCGTATGCTCTGCCTAGGTACCCCTTTTTGGTATACCACCGCACCGTGAGTTTATGTTGGTACGTGTGTGTGTACCCAAAGATTGTCTTAAAAGAGATTGCTCATTAGCGATAAGACCGCCTGTTGTCTCTTATTATTTTATTTAACTTTGTAACTGCTTTGTTTTTCTAAGATGTGCAAGTAAGAGTATTTGTATGTATGTAAGCACTTTATACACACAAGACAGGTTAAAACAATATACATGTCACATAAGATTAAAGTACAAAGTACGTACGGTACGTTAAGGCGCTACACTGAGAAATTTGGAGACTTTGAAACGCTGTCCTGCCCAGACTAGCTAACAGTAGGGGCTGATTTTCAGATATATGATTCTTGACTATATGATTATGGTACTGACAATAGCGAAACATGATTGCTTAAAATTTTCTCGATAGAAAATAAATCCAAAGTCGAGTCTATATTTTCCTTTTTTTCCTCAGCCTACTAAAACAACGCATTATTAAAAGACACGATTAAGTTAATACGATGGTATTTTACCTCATCTAGGTACTGACAAGAGGAAATTTAATAAACCTGCACACAGTCAGATATTTAACGAGATTTGTCTAAAAAGCCATTCTCGGAGAGGGTTGCATCCCGTTTTGTCGTGAGCGAAAAACGAAGGGTGTCTCTTTCAATCGATATATCGCCTTACGTAACTTCTATTATAAGTGTTATTAAATCATTTGACAATAAAAAGTATAAAATACCTTAAAGTTTACACGTACTCCATTAAGCACCCACGTCTAAGTCTAAGGCTATTTGCTCCAACTAATGCACTTTAAAGTCTAAAATTTCACCAACTTTAAAGTCAGCTCATCAATCACAAGCCAATCAATTATCTCCCCTTTTCCCCCTCGTCTCGTCCCCGTATCGCCGCGTAGAGGTTATCATTCATTGCTTCCGATTTGAAGCACATTTCAATAGTTTTTGCGCTCGTGTGGTGGGTAATAGCACCACCCTTTTTCCCGTGGGTGCCGCTAAGGTCGACTGTGGGAATAGAGCTGAAGTATGTTGCGGGCGGAAAGTCAGCGACCTGTCACTGCAATGCTCTGTGGGATTTGCGCTACATTTGTTCTCTCCCTTACACGCACATCAATGTTTATGACTCCGAGAGAGAACACAAATCTTTCAAATGCGAGAGTAGTTAAGAAAATCTCATTTATTTACTGCATGAACTAATCAGGACCTGGAAAGTTAGAATTTTGCTCATACTTAAATAGAAAGGTCATTTTATAACATATTCGAAGTGATACAAACACATTACGTAGGGTGTAGGTATCTAAAACACGATAATTTATTCAAAATGCAAACCTATCAACAAAACTGTAGCCCGTCTATCCGACAACAGGTGGCGCTGATTATAAAGTTTTATGGCTTGAATCCATACTTATGGCTCGTATAAATTATCAGTTACGACCTCGCTTTGTGTGGAGACGGCTTTTATGACTGTTATACTTCGATGAAGGCAGGTAATTTGTTACTTTATGTCTTGAGAATGGTTAAATACAATAAACAAATAGACTTGTAACAATGTTAAAAAGTAAATTATGTAGGTAGGTATTTATAGTTATTATTAATTTCGCTAATAACTTTTATACATCTATTTAGCACAATAATTAGTTTATTAAGCAGTTCATATACCTGCCTAGGCTCACTCAACGTGTGGTGACAGCTTTGTTCAAAATAAATATATTTTAAACAATAATAGATTCATTCAATGTATGTAGTAGGTTAAACACAATGTATTTTTCCTTTCTTTTGTTTCTCAAACAAAACTAAGCTACGCTTCGTTTTCATCATCAATATTAAACTTTTATCCACTTATTCTAAACTAAAAAATGCACTATTTAAATGAAGCACGCATTAAAATGTGTAACAACGACAAAGACAGTGGCGCCTCTTGCAATTACGTCTCCCATCTGAACTAACGACGACAGATTTAAAAGAACTCTCACTTCAGAGTATTTTTTCCTGGCGAGAGGTCTACGTAAGCCGGTTTAGAAAAAATGGACGATTTTATACTTGAGCTAGGAGTATAAAAGGTTTTATAGTTCAAAACCATCACTTTACAATAGAGTTTCCTATGGACTAGGGATGGTGGTGTGAACAATATTGTGTTTAAAGCGGCTGGTTTAAAGTCTTATTTTGATTGATCAGTTGCTTGATTCAGTTGTTGAATATGCCTTGTGTAATAAAACTGCCTTTAAAAATTTAGCTCTAATATATTTTGACAAAAGGAAAGTGGGATTATGGCTGCGTCTTTCGCGTTAACTTTGAACTAAACGTTAAAATCTAAAGCTTCCTAATTAGAACTACAGTCATTACAGTACATATCTATGTACTATTAATGACATTTATAATGAACTACTTACGCGTATTTCCACAGAAATGGCTCTCTAATGCCTCATTTTATCCGAGAAACACTTTTAATCGACCTTTTCGCACATAATAACAAAAACAGCTCTCCGACTCCATAACTTTACTGTTACAATCTAAAATGGCGTACAAGCATAGAACAACAATCGTCTATACACCATTTGACTTAGAACGCAAAACTAAAATTGTTAACCCGTGCTTCGCTACGCGATAACAGCCTTAAAGTCTTTATAATAAGGTCTTCAGAAATTGCTATTTGAGTTAATTAAATGTTTCTCACACATTTAAGTAATTACCTACTTGTTGTGTCAAGTTTAAGACACTTTTACACGCACGGTATTAAATTGTTACATTCCAAACTAGTCTGGAATTATAATTGGTAAACTATGCCAAGTAAACTTATATATTAGGAAAAGTATGTTTTTGTTTCTTGTATTCCGCTTTGCCATAGCTGTTGTAGCTTTGCGATTGCTGAGAAAATAGATAATTCCACGGAAGAGGATATAGATTGTAATTTATCTAAGTCGATAATTATCTTACCTTCTTTTGCCTTTACCTTCAAATGTCATTAGGTGTTTGTAATCAGCCCAACCTTGAAATACTTAGAATAATCTTAGAATACGAGTAATGTCCAGCGGGACAATGTAGAATGTCGGAAATTAAAATTAATCGAAATATTTGCGATGTTTTGCATCATTTCCTAGAGTGCATCTTGGTGAAATCCGGGCATAGATAGCACTCTAGTAAATGATGTAAAACACGGGGGATATTTTCGATTAGTTTTAATTTCCCGCAGTCTAGATTGCCCCGCTGCACTTTATTAGGTAACATCTCTTTGAAATGTCTGAATTTAAAAGGACATTCTTCACTTCTCGTACATACCTACAAATTAATTCGCAGACATAAGAGCTTTGGCACATATTTTTTGTTTTTTACACGACCGTTCATATATGTATAGATACGTGAGATTCTTTGTTCCCAGAACTTCTCAATACCATAACCGATTTATAAGTGTGAGGTATCGTTAGATTAGAATCTTTACGTCATCCCGAGAAACACAGGATATGTGACGTTGTAATAAAAACAATATGGCGGACTACATACTCCATTTTGTGTCATCTGAAGAAAAATCTTATCAAGCGAGATATCAAAATAAAGAATTTTAAAAGACGATTGAAAAAATATACTTATTGAATAATTTGGATTTAACTATAATTTTCCACTATCGTGTACAAAGAAAAGGGGTAAACTTATGAATGACCATCACTTCTCTGTGTATGATTAATTTTATTTCAATGGTGATTAGGTACAATCCTATAAAATTACCCGATAATTGGTATTTTGGGGCGTCAACGGCACCACAACATTTTAACTCGGGGCTAAAATGAGAGCCAGCACATCAAAACCTTAAATGAAACGAACTCCATTCATAAATAAGTATTGACCTAACCTTACCGGGTAAAGCTACCTAATGTTAATTGGTTTTGTATGTCGTCGGTATATCGGTTTCCCGGTAACGCGAGCTCGGTACACCTACAGTGTACACATACCCTACTTGACACTTCTGTGCGGAGTCTGATTACGGTGCCGGTGTCTTTGAATTGGTTTATTTACCCCATAAGTGCTAAGAGGCTTTTAAATATAGAATTGACTACTTTGTAGTACCTATACCTACACTGTAATTTTAAGAGCACCTCATTAAAGATTGGTAATATTTTATTTCTATATGGATATATATATGATGTATATGACAAAGAAAAAACATTGAAGCCGCCACATCGGCTTTAGGTAAAAAAAAAACACTGTTCATTACTTTTCTGTTATACAATAGTTCTTGTAGTAACGAAACGGCCAAGATAGTTAATAATTTAACCATAACACTTCTTATATTTATTTAATTTTACACGATTTTCACACTATGTGGTCAGCTCGCGACCACGAATGTTGTGATACATTCGAAACGTCGTACAAACCTTGAAAAGGTAAATATATTATAAATTGTACGCGATTAAGTCCCGTTTCCCAATAATAATGGACACTTCTTAGCACCCAAAACAAGTGAGGACTCATATATTTGTAAATCTAATAGGTAATCTTTGGTTCTTTCGTAACACATCTCCGGTATCACACTGCAGAGCACCAAAGATAATAGAAGTGAGTTCAATGCATCCATTATTTACTGTAGTATCTTCTAATACCCACAAAAATGTATGGTTTCCTGTGTTCTCAGTCCCACAACGATTCAACATTTGTGTAACGTAGGTATTGGGCCTAAATAAGTTAGTAAACGTAATTTTAAAAAGTTAGTTGCCTTTTTCCGAGCAGTAAGGAAAGTGTTTGCGACTATATCCACCGCATTTTATGTGTAATTATAATAAGCTCATTAATTACACTACTCATTAACAGATGGCGCCGTCATTAATAACGCCGCGTGAGTGGAAAGGTGCGCGGTGGTTCTAATAAAATTCATACGTTGTCTGATTGAAGTTTAGTTGGAAAATGTAATTTTTCGCGCGTACATTATATTACTATTTTACCTACCTACATACACTTTTTAGTTTTTTTTATTAGACATGTTGAACATGTACGTACTTACCTTTTTTTTTACCTACCTAGTAACCGTTACACTTAGGCTGACTGACGGCAACTGACGGTAACAGTGACTGATAGTAGACATTTTCAATAATTCAATAATTACTTTTAATAGTATAGTAATTACATTACTTTAGTTTAATTTTGGTTATTATCAAGTTATTCATCATTTTATATTCATTTTAAGTATTGTTGTCAAAGTAGAATTATTTTAAAGTAGGTAATTTAAAATAAACTAACTTGAAAAGATGTCACAGCATACGAAATGAAAAGTTAATTTACCACTAGACAAGGTTTTTTATTTTTCTATTACTACGGCGGTGGCAAACAAGCATGCGGCCTGCCTGATGGTAAACAGATACCGTAGCCTATGGACACTTGCGATTGCAAAAGCGCGCTGTACCCACTTTTTGATACGAGGATTCGTTGCATTAACAGCTAGAAAGTACACTAGTACCTACCTACAAAAGCGAGGGTCACCGGTCACTATTTTATTTGCACCTATACCGAGTAAGTTCATAAAATAACTGGATCCAAAATGTATTCGCATAATGGAAGTATTTTAATGTTATTTACGCTTATATGCCAATATCGTGGCATGCAATATTCGATAAAAATACCAAAACAGTAAGAACACACAAAACGTGGGAGTCATTTCGACCACACAAAATCTGTACAGTTATTACTGCCACCGCGATTCTGACAAGTCCAAATATTCCAAGTCCAAAACTTAACCTGAATTACATATATTTTATAACGCAATTAACAAACCTGATTGGTTAGTGGATCCAGATTATCTCGTGCAGTCATTACCTACTTTGGGTCAAATACTTTCACAGAGGCCATCTGATTTGCGTATCTAATTATCGTGTTACTACAATCGACGTCATCACAGATATGTTTACACACTAACCCGCCATGTGAGCTCACTGAGCTCACTAGGCATGCGGCAGGCATGACCAGCCCTAACTTGATTGTATATTGATAAAATAGTCATTGTTACCGATATAGCCTACGAGATTATGATATAATAGCGGCCCGCCCCGGCTTCGCACGGATAGTCTAGTTTTGTTACCTAATGTTAGATCTACTTACCTGCTATATTACTACAGACGACATTTCTCTTCGGATATTGCTCGTTTTCCATACAAACATTCAACTCCCTTTTTTACACCCTTAAGGGATGAATTTTCAAAAACGCTCAAATCACTTTTCTTATATTTTAACTGAGAGTCTCCACAAGTGCCTATGAAGTCACTCACTTTAAAAATTCAGGTTGCCCAAACAATGGTTTAATCCCCTTTTCACCCCTTCAGGGGGTGAATTTCAAAAAACGCTGAAATTAATTTTCTTTGTATTTAATTCTAGGTCTACAAACGAAGTTTCAAGCTCCTCGTTTAATAAAAAAAATGCTCCCCATACAAACTTTCAACCCCCGTTTCACCCCTTTAGAGAGCGAATTTCTAAAAACGCTGAAAACAATTTTCTTCCATTTTGATGCTTAGTCTTTTAGGGAAGTTTTAAGTTTCTATCTTAAAAATAATTTTGTTTCCCATACAAAATGACCACCCCCTTTTTACCCCCTTTAGGAATTAATTTTGAAATAAATGATAGCCTATGTCCTATTCTGATTTCTAAGCTACAATACTGGAAAGTTTCATAGAGATCCGTTCAGTAGTTTTTGAGATTAAGTGGAACGTACATACATTCCTACATTCATACATCCGCACAAACTTTCACGTTTATAATATTATTAGGATTACTAAGATTATGAAGGATTATACATGCGTAGTCCATGCGTAGTTCCATATTTAAAATCATGACATGTATGGGTGTCGTATTTCATAGAAGGTACAGTCAGCGATATACGGTGCTTGATTCCAGTAATTTGTTTTGTCTGTATTGTTTATTTTTCTTGTCTTGTGTACAATAAAGTATTTACATACATACATTTACACTTAATAAGAGAACAACGGTTCACTCACTTGGAAAGACTTCAATTGCAGTCCGAAAGATGTCGCAAATAGTGACTTTCCAAGTGAGTGTCAACAGTTCTTCTTTTATTTGATTAAAAGACACTTAATTTTTATCTACTGCCTCAAATGCAAGCTCTCATTACAGGCTTTTGAAAAGAAAAAAAACTTTAGTTGAATTTAAACTTTCGTGAGTCATATTAAAACTATATGGTCGATTTGGATTTTGGATGTTTGTGAAAAATGTTTGATACAAGTATTTCTATTTTAAAAAAAAATTTTTGTTCATTAGAAAAATTAAAAAAAAATACATTTAAAATGTATGTCATTAGGTCGCAATAGTCCTGTTCTAAATAGTAACATTGAGGAAATTGCAAACAACGTGCCAGTTAAAAACTGATATAGGAATAGGACCCTTAAGGTGCTTTTAGACGAATTCAATTACTGTTGTTAATTGGCATCCAGTCACGCTGGACTGGCACGAAAATATAGGTGGTCATGGCACCACTCAGTACCCTGTCAGAACTGGCATCCAGCGAGACTGGCGCCAGCAACTGGATGCGTTTAAACGCGCCCTTACGAATTGTGCGCGCGAGTGTACCGCGGCACCTGTGTCGGCGACTTGAAAGCGCGGCGCGCGGGCGCAAATATTTATTTTAATTTAGACCCCGCCGGCGATTGCTCGTTAATCGCTAATGGTCGGCTTGCGATTGTTTCAGCGTTAGTGACGTCACAGACGTGACGTCAGCTGAAACGATGTCCGTTTGATTAGGATCGATGAGACGATTAAATAAATTTTTAAGGTTATTTTTCTAAAGATTTCACATATATCACAGGCAGCATGTATTACGTAGCCACTTAAGCGGGTATTACACACTGTCCTGAATTCAGAATCCTGACTAGTGGAGGGGAGTTGAAGCATCTCGCTCTAACGTATAGGTCCGAACCCTTCTAAGTGTCCTGAATTCAGGACAGTGTAATACCTGCTTTAAGCGTCCCCATTTCTCAGGTACCTAATACTTTTAGTGTTGACTCTACCATGCAAAATAAGTTTCTTACAAGATTACACTTCAGTTTCGTCTTAGATACAAATTCGACACTAGTTTAACTTTACACTATTAATTTTTGAAAAAACCTACTTTATACAAAGCGAAAATAACGCTTCGTAAAGCTACGATCAAAGTTTTCTTTACCATCTTATAAAGTATAGAGTATAGCCCTACCAAATACCAAACGCAGCGAGTAAACGATAGGTAGCAGTGGCGAAGCGTCCATACAACTCGATTCCCACCGGCTTGCCTAATTTCTAGCCAGTCCAGTTCTTTTACCACGGCTCATGAAGAATAGGAAAAGCCAAGTATTTCCGGCTTCCCTAAGAATATTTTTGACGCGCTGCCACTGATAGGTAGGTATGGTTGAAATTATTTTTGTTGAACGTATTTGTATTAAAATGTTATTTGATTTTGAACCTTATTGTTTGAACAGTAAAGTAGCTTTTTAAAGGAATTGCTTTGGAGCAATTAGTTCAACTGTAATGATTTTAAGTTTACCTACTATTGAAGTGCAAACGGATTTACAAATTCTCGGTTTATCTTATAACCAGACTATATAATTAGAAACTTATTAAAATTCGTCGAAAACAAGAGCTCCCTGCGTGTGTTTGCTCCAATATTTGTCCAAGCTTTTTGTGGTAAAAAGGGCATTAGTGAACCCTTCTATTGACTCTGCTAAGGCGGTTTGCGTGTCAACAGCCAGCGCAAATATTGGTGGAGCGGCGAGGTAATCTGACGGCGCGGCCTCTGGTTTTGTTCTTCTACACTTTAAGAGCATCGGCTTCCTATTTTGAAGTTTATGTATAGATATACCATAATAAATCATTTGGCAGTTTTTTTAACTAAAAAATACGATTATAAAATTATTCAGTTAAGCAATTCCAGGAGCGCTCGTGGCCCAGCGGCGCCTGCGTGCCGCAAGCGTTAATACAAAGTTAAGCAACGTGGGCCGCGGTCAGTACATGGATAGGTGACCGCTTTGAGTGGTTACTAACTGAGCGCTCCCGTGCTTTGGAAGGCACGTTAAGCTGTTGATCCCGGCTGCTGTCTATGGCAGCAGTCGTTAAGCCAAGTTGGACGCCTTCGGGCGGCTTGAAAACTTCTAACAGTCAAGTTGCCCACTCACTTGACAAAGGGGGGTCGAAGTTGCACCACGTCCGTAGGGAAAGTATCCACCGCTACCCTACACGTGACCCCTGGGTGGTTCTAAAAGTGCAACAAAAACTGGCAACCGTACTGTCTTCTCGAAGATCTCACGGTTCGAAAATAAATGCCATACGATAAATAAAATAAATATAGTTGTAAAACACAGACTCATAACTGAACTGCAACAAATTGGCGAAAAATCTTTTAATCAAGCTTCAAACAAACGGCAGATAACAATACTTACCAATAAAATAGCCTTCGTGTTAAGAAAACTTCTCAAGTTACTGCTTTTTAGTATTGGAACTGTCCGCGACACCGATATTCGAAATTCAATCGATACGACGCTTTGTCGAAATCCCGTCCTTGCTTCGGCGAATTCCAAACATCTCCAATAAAAAAGTTTTCCTATGGACGCGAATCACGTTTCAAACTGTTCTGCGAATTAAAATTACAAAAAGGGAGAGCGAGCCAGCATATAATCACAGGTGAGTTGAAACGAGAGGACGGATATGCGACAACTGCAACGCCCCTGTACGAAGGAATAAAATTCAAAATAAGATTTGAAAGGATCTAAAAGGAAAAACAAACAGTTGGATTGGGATTCTCTAGGTTGTTAGAGCGAGAGGGGTATGTTTCGGTCGGGTGGGTCTTTGAGATATGGAGTTATGCTGTGAATTAGCGAGTGTGGGGCGGCGCGAGATGAGGCATCGAGAATCGGCTGATAAGCATAAGCGAAAAATTTATTATTTCATTAAGTAATTTGTTATTAAATCGATGAGATTATCTAGAATCTAGATGCATAATTATCGCAACTTGATTCAATTTAATACGATACTAAGTTTCCTTAGCTATCTATAACTTAGCAGATCCCTAGTTTTGAGATTACACAAGTATTATTATTTTAAAAAATGTTCATATAACTTTTTATCACATTTTTTTTAAATTAATACGTCATAATAATGTAACTAGATGTCATTATTTCGTCGAACAGAATTTACAACAGAAATCTGAAGACAACATTAACTCAGTTTCAAGACGTGTGTCGCCATCTAGCGGGCGATAGCGAAACTACACAGGACTAAGGATTGGTTGGACCTATATTTTAATAGGTAATACCTACGTAAAAATGTTGTACTTGTTATATAGCTTAAGCCTTTGTCTACCGGTGACTGGGATCCCCGGCCAGATAACAAAAGATGTTGTTTTTTCGCTTGCAGAGGACGGGATGTTTTACTATAGTTTTCTTCGCTTGTCACTACACTTTTGATTTTTTTAGTTAGCTATAACCTGGAGAATTACTTTTTTATTTTTTTATTTTTGTTTTTTTTTTTTAATTTTTGATTTGTTTTTCTTGCGGTCCTTCGTATATCCACTATTTACAAGCAAAAAAATTACATTCGAGAATGCCAAAACCGACGAATAAAACGCACAGAATTTGTACCTAATTGTATGGAGAAAGCCTTGCCCCTATACCCTATACCCTGCGCCTTAAACGGTGATACCTATAGATTACGCAATACATTCATAATAACTAAAATATACATGCCAATACAATGAAGAAAAACAAACCTACTTACTGCAATGTTTTGAAAACTGACGGAAGGTCTCACATGACTCACATTACTTTCCTTAGAACACGCAACACATATTACGTATAAATCTTACGTTTTCAGGCTAGTCTACTGACCATCATCATCCTCCTAGCATTATCCCAGTACAGTTGCATCCTGAAGGATGCCTGGAGTCCGCTACCTAATCCCAAGATTTAGCGTAGGCACTAGTTTTTTACGAAAGCGACTGCCATCTGACCTTCCAACCCCAAGGGGAAACTAGACCTTATTGGGATTAGGCTTTGTCAAGTGAGTGGGCAACTTGACTGTTAGAAGTTCTCTAGCCGCCCGAAGGCCTCCAACTTGGCTTAACGACTGCGCTGCCATAGACAGCAACCGGGATCAACGGCTTAACGTGCCTTCCAAAGCACGGGAGCGCTCAGTTAGTAACCACTCAAAGCGGTCACCCGTCCAAGTCCTGACCGCTGCCCACGTTGCTTAACCTTAGCAAGCACAAGCGGTGCGCAAGCGCCGCTGGGCCACGAGCGCTCCTAGTCTACTGACCATAAAAAATCCAATACAACAGACTATGTAGTGAATTTATTAGGTACACCAAATATAGGAAATCGAGTATTCTCCCAACATCTAACCCGTTGTGGATTGAAACCGAACATCTGACTCATTCTTACGTCATCTTAATTAGAGACAACTTTGGTAATTCCTTTATGACCCGTGCGCGCATCGAAAGTCCAGTGAAGTGCCGACACTGGCGCCATCTCTCGCCAGTTAGACGTAATCTAAATAATGGGCTTAGGGATGAGCAAAAGCATTATCGATAATAGGGAATAATACATTATTTCATTGATCTAGCCCATCTTAAAGATTGAAGGATTTCGTAAATATACCAAACACGAAAAAGTACAAAATATATAATATGCACAAATGATTTATTTAATTCAAATCAAAAGCCGAGGTACAAACGAGCGTAAACGTTCACTGGCTTGACAAGACGTGAAACTTTTCATGGGTCATGAATATTGTTTGCATCATTCATATATTTTCAGTTTAATTTAACATAATAAATTATTTTCCAATTTATAGGTACTTTTCAATGTTTTCATTTGAATTTACTGAAATGCCTGATAGAGTGACGTCACAGCGCGTATTAAATTACGTTTCAATTTACGTAACTTTTAATTAAAATATTTCGCAAAAAAAATCTTAATAAATCTTCCAGTTACTCACACTATAATTATAATTTCACGATATAATCTGAACGTAAGTTTCCCATTGTGCTACTTTGATATTTATTGACCTGATTTGACTTTTGTAGTACCTAATAACTTCGGTAAACAACCAAAACTCACTTAGTAAGAAATATATAGGTATCTTCTTAAAACAAAGATCGAATTTCAGCATCATTTCAGTAACGGGCTGGAATACGAGGTTTCTAAGAGTAATACAATGATGACAAACAAAATATTCTTTTCTGTAATGTCAGATTTGCTAGTGAGTTTGATATTCTCCCGACGATATGTCCTTAATCCATTCTAAATGATTATATAATTACAATCGTTTTAGGCATGTTATATACTTAGTAAGTACAACTTTTGTACATCATGTACTTAATAAGTCGCTTATATAAATTATATTATTGAAATTTATACACAACTGAAGTCCACAAACACATTTGATAAAAATGGATGCTTGGCTAAATATGTTGATTACGCGTTGCTATGAAACGCTTTTATCGTATCGTACTATTCAATTGATTTAACAAGCCCAAATAAAGCAAATCAGATCACAATAACTAGAAAGTCTACGATTAATAAACTAGTCCCGCAATTCATCATTCTACTAAATCATTCCGACTCGCCGCCAACCATTCTTAAGAGCGGTGATTATTTTTAATCGATACTTGAACATCGATAGCGCGGACCACCTCGCCGCTCGATTTACATTTTAATATGTTGT
Organism: Cenopis cana; assembly: GCA_951800055.1. Taxonomy (NCBI): domain Eukaryota; kingdom Metazoa; phylum Arthropoda; class Insecta; order Lepidoptera; family Tortricidae; genus Cenopis; species Cenopis cana. The sequence goes on from OX637492.1 coordinate 10,145,449, forward strand.
CCAACCGTAAAATAAAGAAATTGGACGGGTGAACGTTGTCTTTGAAACGGCTTAAATGCCAACAACCGTAATGAATACAAGTCATTTTTAGCCGGCAGATAAAACCTCACCGTTTAAACTCTATCACGATACAGGCTTAATTATTTATATTTTAATATTGACTAGATACGTGTCAGTTGCCGGTTCGTTAGAGAAAAAAAGTTATGTCATTTTGTCGGCGGTCTATGATATTGCGGCGCGGTGTTGAATAGAGTTATTATTAAACGATTGTCCAACCATTTGTATGATTAAAACTATTAAAATGTCATTGTGACCTTTGTGACCTTTTTGTTATGCTATTTTTATAAACAAACTTACTTTTACCGGTTTATTTCTATGAGGACTGTGTGAGGTAGGTGCTTTGTTGGTTCAAATAACTTTGCAGTTTTAAATGTAAGTACTTAACTACCAGACAGTAGACTAACCCTTTGGTTACATGTATCCATAAAGTTAGTCTACTGTAGAAAATAATGTCATACAAGTCGAAGAATGTCATATGCTCATAGAAGAATGTCATAGAAGTCGAAGAATGTCATATGCTCATAGAAGAATGTCATAGAAGGACGATCAAAGAATCGACCTTCTATCATCATCATCAGCCTATATACGTCCCACTGCTGGGCACAGACCTCCTCTCATAGATGAGAGGGATTCTTCTATATATTATTACATTATTTTCTCGTAATATATCTAATGACGCAAAGTAATATGTATTAATTAATGTCGAAACATAGCATTCGCTCGTTGTAACAGTCAGTGTGTGGAGTATTTTCACTAAATTCCATATTTATTTTATTTTATCGTATGGCATTTATTTCGAACCGTGAGATCTTCGAGAAGACAGTACTGGGGGCCGATTTTTGAGTGTCGAACGCTCGAATTTTCACTCGACATCTGTCAAAACATCATAGTTTTTTGACAGTTCTCGAGTGAAAAGTCGATCATTCGACACTCAAAAATCGGCCCCCTGTTGCCAGTTTTTGTTGCACTTTTAGAACCACCCAGAGGCCACGTGTAGGGTAGCGGTGGGTACTTTCCAGACGGACGTGGTGCAACTTCGACCCCCCTTTGTCAAGTGAGTGGGCAACTTGACTATTAGAAGTTTTCAAGCCGCCCGAAGGCCTCCAACTTGGCTTGGCGACTGCTGCCATAGACAGCAGCCGGGATCAACGGCTTAACGTGTCTTCCAAAACACGGGAGCGCTCAGTTAGTAACCACTCAAAGCGGTCACCCATCCATGTACTGACCGCGGCCCACGTTGCTTAACTTTGAATAACGCTTGCGGCACGCAGGCGCCGCTGGGCCACGAGCGCTCCATTCCTAAACTCCACTAAATGTCTAAATTCCATAAAAGATGATATTACCTACCAGATTAATATTACCTATAAATGAAAAAGTGTGTCTATCGTTCCTTACTTTTATACACACACGTAATCAACGGATTTAATATGAAAGGATTTTTTTTTTCAAAACAAGTGAAAACAGTAAACACACCGGTACTGCACGAAATGGCTAGCATTCACAATGGTTCGCGTCTCAGCGCATTTACTTATTTATTTATTTCGGGGATCTCGGAAACGGCCCTAACGATGAAATTTGTTATGTGGGGGTTTTCGGGGACGAGCAATCGATCTAGCTAGGTTTCATGCCCGGGAAAACGCCGAGCCTTTGTCCGTCAGTATGTAAAATCTGACTGCCTCTGGATTCTGCTTGCATGAATGTATGGGTGATGGAGCAGTAGACAATTTAAATACATTTTTTCCCATCGTCACAGCATATAGTAAAAAGAAACGTAACACCATTTAATCAACGGAAGCCGTAATCAAATGGTTCGTCAAAATTAAAAACAATTTAAACGAATCAAGCAGTGATTTGTATGGGGGAGACGCAATTAGTTAATAAAATGTTTGTTTAATGCAATCACTTGCCTCGCTGTATGCTGGGTCTTGCTTAATGGACAGAACTGTCAAATTGACAATACTTTGATTAGGGCCAATTTTTTTGGCGTTGTAGTTTTTTTTCTTAGAATTGCATGAAATTTGGTGGGTTGGAAGAGCTCCTGATTCTGAACAATATGTGCACGATTTCCTACATTGTCCCACATTTTTTTTTCCATTGAGTGATAAAACGTATGGGATTTTCGTTAGTCAGTGGAAAAAATGTATGGGAAAAAAAATTTTTCGACGCCATATTGTCATATTTTTTTTTTACTTGTACAGAATCAGTTCTTCCTACCTACCAACTTTCATGCAGTTCTGGGAAAAAAAATCTACAACGCCATAAAAATTGGCCCATTAACGTTTCGAGTGCGTATGAAAACTGATGCTCTCCATCCATTGGATATTCAACTTTTACGATAATGTAATATAGTTTCTATGTTGTAAAACTCTATTGCGTAGTGTTAACTGTGAAAAGTACTGTACGGCTCATGCTGATCTTCGCCATACCAGGCTTGTCCCATTAGCGTTTGACATTAGGGTCGTTCTACTTTTTTACCGACAATGCCATACATTTTAATCGAAGGATAATATTCTTAGTCACGAGCCCCAGTCCCAATAAAAGAAAGGTGCATTTTTATTGGGATTATGTGATACTTCCTTTAACGCAAATAAAGTATTTTATGTCACACCTGGCCATAAAGTGGCCATTATCGCACGCTCCGCGCGCGAAAAAACCCACTTCCTGGCCAGGGGGTGACATAAAGTTTTGTACTTACCACGGGCGATAATAAAGAAAGCCTCAGATCGCATATTTATCGCCCTTGCCTTCGGCTCGGGCGTAAAATACCTGCGATCTGAGACATTCTTTGTTTTATCGCCCTTGGTAAGTAATGTACTATTATGTCACACCTGGCCATAAAGTGGCCATTATTGCACGCTCCGCGAGCGAAAAAACCCACTTCCTGGCCAGGGGGTGACATAAAATTTTGTACTTACCACGGGCGATAATAAAGAAAGCCTCAGATCGCATATTTATCGCCCTTGCCTTCGGCTCGGGCGTACAATACCTGCGATCTGAGACATTCTTTGTTTTATCGCCCTTGGTAAGTAATGTACTAATTATCTACACACATATCATAAATCCTCTAATATGCGTTCGGAAACCGTAGAAAATGACTCTCTTTTCAACATTCAATGTAATAATGTCAATTTTCTTATCTGTGGCTTAGGCTACAGCAGTAATATAATTTTCATTATAATTTTCTATTTAATGTTATAATATTAAACATCATACAAAACTGTCAAAATTTAAATGTCAAAGTTGATATGTCCCTATTCTAGTATCAATGAAAATTCAAATTCAGTCGATGCGAAATGTCATCTCGATCTTTTTCTCGTATATTATATCGCACGAAATTTGAGTTAGAACGACATGATAATCAGAATAAGGACTCTTTACTTTTTAAAATAACATTGAGGTATCGGTTGCCACTTCTAATTTTGACATTTCCGCAGCCGTGTAAAAAAGGTTGTATTACAATACAATTATGTATTATGTTTCTGAACCCATCTTAGAGTACTTATAATATGTGTGCAGATAAAGTAATGTATGCAACTGTACATAATTAGGCATTTAAACACTCGTGTTTTAGTGCCCCTCATTATGTACCAGTTGCATAAACTACTATTTCCTTTTAGTTTAGTTTTGAGAAAACGCTGTGACACACGTGGCCCGTGGCCAGCACTTCGACTTACCACACTGTCACAGGATTCTACAAAAAAATTACAGTGTGATAGGGTAGTATGTACATGCATCGAGCTATGTACATGTAGGCAATTCTAAAGCAGACATAATATATACTTTCAATAATAAACACATATTTCCAATACCTACAAGATGAAAATCACAATATCAACAATTCCCAATACAAAATCGAAACCAAAAGCCGTTGAATATTGATATATCACGACCTTATACATTAAACAATAAGATCTGTTTTCCTACTTTATTATTCACGGCGTGCTTACAGAATACTAATGTATGTTTTGCATACAAACGCATTTTTGCTATGCCTTGTCAAACAGCACTATTCCGGCCAATCGAATATAGCCCCTATTCAATGGGTTTAAAGTATGTTAATTCCACTCGTTACAACCGCATACAAGAATGCTCTAGGATACAATGTGTAGATAAGATGTGAATGCGAATTGTGGCTCGTTTGTATGGATATGGACTGCTGGTTTGTGGAAATTAGTGGACTGTGTCATGACACTTTGTTATGATAAACATTACACTAAATGTGTCATAAATCTACCTTAATCGAACAATACAACATCTGGGGGGCGATTTTTGAGTGTCGAACGCTCGACTTTTCACTCGACTTCTGTCAAAAAACTATGGTGTTTTGACAGATCTCGAGTGAAAAGCCGAGCGTTCGACACTCAAAAATCGGACTCCTGATCCGACATCCATCCATCTGATATACCTATTATATAAATTATCTGTTACACAAGAAAATATTGCTGAATACTATGTTGTGACAATTTAGTATTAAAAACATTACCATTACCTATCTGTTAAAAAGTCTGCCTTAATCAAACAATACAACATCTGGATACTTATCAATACAATTCTTATATATATTACACAAAGTATTGAATTACTATTCACATTCACAAATTCGGAACAATAATTGGACTACTAGCGCCACCCAGTGTCCGGTAGCAGCACTAAAATATTAAGTAACCAGCTTTGAACACCTATTCGTGTTCGTATTTTACATGTGAAAGTTATAATTCTTTTATCTGTATGTGTCACTGACCTTTGTCTTTGTGAGAAAAGTATAAAAGACATTTTAGCTTTAGCATCTTCTACATATCATATTCATATGTATTATACTGACATCGTCGTAACCCCGTATTACGGCAAGGCCGGCTCCTCTAATGCACTATAATTTATGCCCGCCACCATTCATTACGGTAACCACCGAATTCGAGTTTCGGACATATTTAACGTAATACGCGTTGAATATTTTATGGCTAGGCTAGAGGTTACGTAAAGTGTGGTCGAAATTAGGAATATCTGTATAAAAGTGGCGCCGCCCCGCCCTTGTTCGTGGGTAACTTTATCTTTAAAGGAAGCCGAATAAATATTCTCTACGATTAAATTACTTACTGTTTTTAGACGACAGTGGCAAACAAGCTTAAAACGACCTACTTGATGGTAAGCAGATTACCGTAGCCTAGTGTCTCTTGCGAATCCAAAAGCGCGAGTCAAAAACCCTTTCTTGACTTGAATATTCGTCCTTTGACAGATAGAGACTTTACTAGGAACAAAGTACTTTAACGTAATCATGACACTTAACGAACACCTACAGTACCTATTTTTCTGTAATTCATTGTTTCTTGTCTTCGCATTTAACGCATGTTTTCTAATTAAGGCCAACTAATACAGTGACATTACAAGCCGATCGATAAAATTATAAATGCATGTAATTGGTTCGAAATTGCGAAGCATTGTTACAGCGCAATTAGGACTAGTTTCCAATAACTGCCACGTAGGCACTGAATAGCGATCGCCTCATGTAACATTCAACAGGGTACGCGATAATCACCTTTAATGACGTGGGGTGCAGTCGTCAATTGTAATGCGGGTATTAAAGAAATTTATCTGTATTTTAGTATCATCGTTATGATAATGCACCTTTATAATAGAATACGTTGGAACATCTTGTTATTTAAAAAATAGTTGTAACGTGGAGTCATACATAGGTACCTACATAACCTCACGCCTTTAAAAGGTGTCTAGTCAGAGTACATGAAATGTCATTGTGAGTGCAATTTGCCTTGAATACTTAATGTTTATTTATATATGTTTTTAAATCTGACCGTGGCTTAAGCCGGCCCCAATAAAGCGATAGGAGTAGGTACGCAGTTGGAGAGTAGCCTGGAGAAAATCCAGGGGAAACCTCCGACACGACCACGCGAGCGGTTTAAACTCTGGAATACTCTAAGAGTGTGCGCCCTAGTGTAAGATCCGATTGGGTGAGCGGCGTCAACCAAATCAGAGGCGTGAGTTCTTAATGTTTAATGAACTATACACATACTATACCTACTAGTACATAAAATACTAGCAATATTATAAACAATTGATTTTCAATACCTCTCCGCACGCTGTAGATACGCTGTGTTCAGACTAAAAGACATTTGTCTCACTTTCAACACAGCGAATCTTCAAATTAATAAACGGACGTCAACGCTCTTAAACTCCATCCATAGATTACGATATATGATGACTCCATTCATAGATTACTTAGTCCATAGATTATGTTGTCCGCTTACCGTTAAACAGGGTTATTTGTTTTTTTTTCCACCATTGTAGTACCTACCTATAAAAAAACTTACCTAGTGCATCGTAAGTCAAAATAATCGTTCTCCCCTCACCTTTCTACTGACGAACGGCCTTAAACACTGCAATTAATTTAAAAAAGTAACCTACAATCATCCGGTTAAAAAAAGTGTGGACTCACGTGCAACTTTTTGCATTTTTTTACGTGCCCAGTTGAGTAGAACATATGAAGCTGTCAACTTACGTTTAAAGAAACCGCTGAATAGGTATATGAAGTGGTACTATAAGTACCAGCGACAAGCCAATTATATTTTTTCTTTTATGGTGATGTTTCACACGCGTCGTATCGTCGTATGATAGATTTATAACGCCGGTGGTCTCTATTACATTAGTTAAAACCAGTTTTAAAATGAATATCCCTCTCGTTTCCTAGTAGACATTATTTGCATTGTGACATTGAGACATTGAATCTGCAGGTTTTTCATTATTGTGATGGACGTAATCTTGCACAATAATAAGCAACTAGATATACCAAAGTTACCCTAATTAACACGTAATAAATGTTACCGAAATCACCCGTATATCTCAGTAAATAAGGGCAATTTTCGTCTCAAGATACCTATATATCATTATACATATATTGCGAGAGGTAATTACGGTATACGCCCTCATATCGACCACTTCGTAATAGCACCTGAGCTTCGTGTGCGACCAATTGATCGTAATTTGGCGACGAGTTTAAAACGCAAATTAAATATAAGTGTTGGTAGTGAAATAAAATTGTGGGACATCGATTAAGATGTCGCAAGCTTGTTCCAACATGGCCGGTTTCCTTCTCGAATTTTCTTTGGTCGACGTCAAAAGGTTTTATACATATTTCACCTTATTGCAATTGAATAAGGTGCAAAACTCTAGATAGATCCTTGATGGCAACTGTACAGCTGCGGAATGTAAAGCCTCGTCAGTTTTAGACTTTAATAGCATTGTAATAAAGTCGAAACTCGACGACGCTTTTTTGCTCCTGTAATATTTCCAGTCGATTTCCTAACTCTGTTTTAAACACACATAATGTACACGTGATGTACCTAGATAAATATTTTATTCACCAGGACGAATATATAACACGCAGCTTAAATTAACCCTGTGCATATATTTTTAAAAATATATAGGTACCGCTGTGTATTACCTATTATAGGTATAATGAGAACTTAGTCAAGTCTAGTATTTTTTTGCAGTTTTGACAGTTTTATCGAATCAAAAGACATAATCCTATCTTAATAAATCTCGAACACACGTTCGCCACTGGATAGCATAGGTTAGTTAGTTACTCGACGTACTCGTAGATGGTTCCAATGACGAACCTTTGTTACGAACGAATTTCTTAATAAATTCGAAGGCGAACAGAACAAAGCCATAGCGCAATTATATGCCCTGATGTAAACTCCAATGTCTCTTACATCATCAGCCAAAAGTTCGTTTGACGCACCAACTTTGACCCTCGCGACTCACCCGTTTCATACGGGCCTATGTTACCACCTGTTCCAACCGTAAGCTGTCCGATCAAGTTCCTAAGCTGTTTGAAGTGTGTTACGCAGACGATCCTGAACTCGATGCACAAGTACCAGCCGCGGTTCCACTTAGTGCGAGCCAACGACATTCTCAAGCTGCCGTACTCTACCTTCAGGACCTACGTGTTTAAGGAGACGGAGTTCATCGCTGTTACTGCGTACCAGAATGAGAAGGTAAGATTTCTGCTGCATGTACTTTTATCTCACGAACGCGGGCTAGCCATTGTTGTAGTTGTGACACATGCGAACTCAGACAATGTGAACACATAGGTATCTCCTACGCTAACGCACACAAAGACAATGTGCATGTAGGTATATCTCAGCACACAACTATGGCTCACCCGCGTTTGTGGGATAAACGCACATACTGTATCCTCGTAAAACCCCGCGTAATTGTACAAGCACAAATTCAAATCGAACAACTCTAACAAATTGAATGAAGATTCCAAAATCAAAATCACACAAATCTATCTGTGACGTATTGGTAAGGCTAATATGATATCTAAAATGTTCCCCTCACCTCTCATTCCATTTTTTTCGTGGAGTAAAACAGCGAACCAGGTGCTAAGTCATCGGGTTCTGTGATATTTCTATCCACTATATTAACCCTCCTTTTGGACTTCGCCACAGTCGGGTAAAAAGTCCACGGTGATCGCCAGCTGCACTCTCATGTGGAAAACAAATATTCTGTGCCCCTGACTCATAATAAATACACATACTGAAACGAGTAAAATTCCACTGAATCTACGCATTACATGTTTATTGAAATGACTATCAATTTACTTTTTATAACAGAATTAAAACTTTTATATTAACCGAATTTATTATAAAACACGTTACTCGCTTGGAAGTTGGAACGTTGACTAATAGTAAAATGAACAACTTTTTATACATAAATCAAAAACGTAGTAAGAATTTTGTAGGGGAATTGCAAAAGATTACACTTCACTTTTCTACGATCAAAAAGAAACTTGTTTTGATCTTCATGTATTTAGTATTCGAATATCTTCGTGAGTTAGTATGGTATTGTATGAATAATTCGTTTTGCTGCTGTCAACTGTTTTGTACTTAATTACAGGTAAATTACTTTCGAGACGTTTTTGCATTTGTACTAGTATTTGTATATTTACAGGGATTCTTCATTTAAATTTACACACACTTAAAAAATAATTTGCACACATTTAAATTTTGTCCGTACACAACTACAAATGCAAAAACGTCTAAGTAATTTACCTGTACCTACGTGAAGAAAAACCATTTTATGTCCCTACAGAAGTTTAATCTAGTTTTTGATAGGACTCACATGACATATATTTTCAGATAACGCAGCTGAAAATAGACAACAACCCGTTCGCGAAAGGCTTTCGGGACACTGGCGCGGGAAAGAGAGAGAAAAAGTAAGTATCTATCCCTCTATGCAGACGTACTTTATAACATAGAGTCATGTCGGTTTATTTCTTTATGTTTATTTCGGTTTTTTTCGGCATGTTCTATATGAGTAGCTTTTGTAAATTGTTAGGTAATTGTTAAATTTCATTTGTTTAAATGTAAATTCATGTTATATGTGTGGTGTAAATTGTTTGAGTAGGTAATGTTAAACCTAAACAAACTATTTTTGCATGCTGTTAAAAACAGCCGGGAAAGGTGAAACAATTATATGTATACACTAACAAATGTAAAATACCCTTTTTCTGCAAATAAATATTATTGTTATGACAACCTATACCCGGTTTTTAGGTTACAATTTTAACGGTCATTTTCGACTACAATTCTTTGTTTTCCTTAGACATCAGAGGATAATATTGTAATAATTTCACTTATTTCAGTAGCTTATCACGTCTCAAAGATAGTACGCCTATTTTCCCGTTTCAAGATTGTTTTCCCTGAAATCGCATGACGACAATCGCACGATTTTTCTAATCTGAAAACAAAAACGAAGCATGTATTTGTGAATTGAAATGATATTTTCTCGGTTTTTAATGGATCTAATTCAACAACTTCGAAATAAAATGCACACGGCTCACTGTTAGTTAGGGTCTGCAGAAATGAGTTTTGAGTGAAATCTTTCGCAAACTGACGCTGATTGCGTAGCCGCCGTTACGATTCTATCATAACTTTATTAAATCTAAGATTCAAAAGTAAATAGGTATGTGGTTTAACACTAAAAATAATCCCTCAAATATATACCAAGTACTTAATAAAGTAAATGTCCGTGTGCTCGACACTGACCCAAGACTTCGTACTTTCATAACTTAGGCGACTTCCTGACTTGGCGGGACGGGATCGATATGTGACATTTTCTTCTTTGACGTAAACTTACTGAGTCGCAAAGATTCCCAGTTGACGGAATACTGTCAGTATTACATTAGCGCAGTAGTAATGTCATGCGCAGAAGCGGAGCAGTACCGCCTTCACATCGTCCCGCTACCGCGCATCCCGCGCCAGCAACTTGATACGGTAATCCCAACATTTCATCGAAATATTCGGCGCAAATCCGGAATGCACCAGCTCACAGTTCGTTAAATGAATTGACCAATTCATGCAATGCACGCCAATATAGATGGAGTTAATTTTTCGGGCTAATAAAATGGAAACTGGCAAACAGGGGCCGATTTCATAACAACTTGTTTTACACTTGGAAGTGTTTTTCTCTATAACTTAACGAGGAAAATACCTCGCACCTACCTCTGTTTGTAGTAAGTTACAAGGTTGTTATGAAACGAATCCGTTGTTTAATAATTCGAAACTTCAAATTTAGAAATAAAGGAAAAATTGAAAAACTTGGGCACTGTTTTTCAATTTTTCCTTTATTTCAAAATTTGTAGATTGCGTAAGCAGCGTTATTGCTTAATACAAAATTAATTTCGAAACTTCTTTTAAATTGGGTAACATTGTAATCTGGCAACTAATTATGTAACACTAATGTTAGGCATATTACGGTTGACGACCGCTTTAGCTTAGTTGGTAGTGACCCTGCCTACGAAGCTAGAGGTCCCGGGTTCGAATCCCGGCCGGGGCATTTATTTGTGCGATGAGCACGAACATTGTTCTTGTGGGGCTTGGATGTTTTCTATGTATTTAAGTATCCTTATCGTCGCTTAGTACCCATAGTAGGTACAAGCTTTGCTTAGTTTAGGACTAGGTTGATTTGTGTAAGATTGTCCACAAATATATATTTTTTTTTAATGTAATTTTTCGACATTAGCTCATATTTCAAAAATGACAGTAAAATATACCTACCGTTAGTACCTAAATAAAGTTACGTGATAAGGCTGCTGGAATCCGATATTTAGTTTAATTTTCGTACAAATTTCGTCTTGACTATTTGTTTATGCAAGAGAATCAATAACTATGGCAGAAACGCATTTGAAGTTCCCAAGTAGTACAGTCAAGGGCACCAATATGTATACACTTTTTTACCTTATTCCATTGAAATAAGGTCCAAAAATGTATACATATTTATGCCCTCGACTGTACCTGTAGGTAGGTAATCCTCTTTAGCATCCACATTTTTTTCTAATTGCCTACATTTTACGGCAGCGGTCGGCAACAGGCTCGTCATTGCTTGCTTGACAATCGACAATGTGGTAACTTTTGTCTGGTAGGACCACACCGCCACAAATTATTAACATGTACGGCCCGCGACAATTTTGTTTGGCGCTTGTCTCTTAAAATGTTGCCGACCCCTGTTTAACGGTATAACTCTTACATTATTCTCATTCTTCATTTGTTTTTATGTTTGAATCAGTTGACAGATAAGCTTTTTGAATTTTTAGGCAACTAGTTACTTTAATCATCGCATGGCTAAATTTGAAATGTCCATTACTAAACTAACACATTATCGTGAGAAAAATCAATGAGGTTTTGATCGAGAGTAATCTATCTATTAGATAAGATAGACAAGCGAGCGCACTCGTACTAGGAAACACAATTACGCTAACAGCCATTCAATTATTATAAAACGCGGTAGGTAAAGGCCGAGTGTAAGATTAATGTAGGTAAAAACGGGCAGCTCAGGTTAAACAGCTAACTAAATTAGCGTCTTATCTCCGAATCTTGAATTAATTAGCGCTAGCGCCGACATTTCCGAACGTAAGCGCTGGCAACACCGGCTCCATTCAAATTAAACCTATCCGGCGCCTCCTTATTCGTGTTCCAAGTTTAAACACGGCGAGTAACGGCTCAAAATGGTGAAGTCATTCGACTTGCCGCTTTTTTCAACCGTCTTTAGCGTGCAAGGGAGAAAATTGGATTTCCACGATAAAATCAGCTTTGCTTTTTTTCGCGGCGTAATTTACCCGTAGGATAGGTTCCGCGAACGTATTTGAATTTCGAACGAGAACTCAATTAGCTCTTTTGATGAATAGGTAAATCGAATTATGGGGTTTTTCAGTTTAAGCGAAATGTGGGTTAACACCGGATCTCTGCTGCCCGGGGGTATTGGGAGCTCTTATTGGGCTTCGTGTCTGTGTTCAATTAACGCAAAGTTTTTATTTATCAAGGTTATTAAGTTTTTCGGGTGGTGATATCTTGGGTACATCTGGAGTCACAGGTTATTATGCTGCCTAAATATTTAAATCTATCGACCTGTTCTATGGTTGACTCCAGATGTACCCAAGATATCACCACCCGAATAGCTATGGCCAAGAAAGCATTCAATGCAAAAAAACACATCTTCAGAGCCAAGATTTCTAGAACCGTCAGGAAGCGATTTATTAAGACCTACATTTGGAGCATAGCGTTGTATGGAAGCGAGACGTGGACATTAACTCAGCGAGACAGAGAGAGACTAAGTGCCTTCGAGATGTGGTGCTGGCGGCGAATGGAAGCTATAAGCTGGACTGAAAGAAAAACGAATGAAGAGGTTCTGAATTTGGTAGGAGAGAAAAGGATGCTTTTGAGGATATGCTGGGGCACCTGATACGACATGACAATTTCATAAAAACTATTATCGAAGGCAAGATAGAGGGGAGGCGAGGCAGGGGAAGACCGCGACGTGCGTTTTTGGATCAAGCTAAAGAGAAGGTCAATGTAATGTTGTACCAGGAGCTCAAAGCATTAGCAGAGAACAGAACGGAATGGCGATTACTCCACCGACAAGAGCTAGGCTCTTAAATATATGATGATGATTAAGTTTTTGTATTTGTATACAGTGTGTTCCATACAAATACAAGATCTAACCTGTAACAAAAGCTAATAATGAAAAAGCACATCCCTCAAAAATTACATTTAAACAAACCTAATGCATAAAATTCTTAAATTCAGAGACAATCCCCCTTTTTTTGCGACGAATCATGACGTCACGTTAGCATAGCTTGTGAGTCATAGGTAGTTGTCTATACGTAGGACGTTATTTGAAGATCCCTATGACACTTGCAGTGACAGTTCATTTATATAACCATGGAACAGCGTCGCTGTCACATCGAAATGTTAATAAGCATCTTTTGGGAATGTAGCTAATTAATTAATGTAGGATTGTAACATTTACATAATAACAATATGAAAGAAACTTGAATTGTCCCTTATTTCCCAGAAATATGCTTAACGGAATATACACGGTGACGTACTGCAAATGTTATATCGTTGGTCTGTATCGACTAAGGAAGCGGTGCTGTCGATAACAGATGTCGATAATTGATGTGATAATAATAAAACGTGTCTTATATTTCATTTTAATTGTTACGTGACTGTGTAAAAATAAAACAACGTTAAATTACATATTTATTTATTATTTAACACGTTCACTGCGGCACAGGTCGTTTTTGACCTGTAGGTACTGGTCTTTCTTCTGGTGCGGCGTAAGAATACGTTATGTCCAAATTTTATGTCAATAGGTCAAAGGGAAGTTGAAAGCATCTTCGAAAAATATTTTTGTGACCGACGACCGACGGAAGCACGCATGAGTGACAACAAATAGGGTTCCGTTTGGACCATTCGGAAACGGAACCCTAAAAATGGCGGTTTAGTAGCCAGAAACGTCTTTTACACGATAACCGCATTTGAGGTTTAAATTAATGTACGTGAGAGGACGCTGATAAGAACTGCCACAGATATGGTATGTCACTGTCAGTGTCATAGGGATCTTCGTATAACGTCCGCTCTATAGTTGTGTAGTGGAATGCGGGCTACCGTTTTTGTGCTCACCAGTTGGCGCCACTGCTGCGCTCTCAGTCCAGCTGTCATAGTTTGTTATTGGTTATTATGGGTGTAAAAATCAAATTTACGTTGAAATCGTATTTCATACATTAAAACCGCACCGTAAACATTTTTATCGAACGTTCCATATCATAGCGCAGTCTCGTTTTGTTCGGAAAAAAGTATGACAAGTTTACGAACGATAAAATTGTCACAAAGCACTGAAATTCGTTGACCCGTAACTGATAATAGCCATTATCAATCTCAGATATTGCAAAATAGTCACCTCAAAAATCTAATTAGAAATAAACCCGCGTATCTAACCCACCCACAAACTATGAAATTTGACATTTCGTAGGACTGACATCACACTAGCGCCTAACGCCTCGAGCGGCGAATCCATACGCCTTATTTTTTACTCTTTGACATTTTAATTACCAATTATTATGGTAATTATGGTAATTATTACTTGTAACAGTCAAGTTGCCCACTCACTTGACAAAGGGGGGTTGAAGTTGCACCACGTCCGTAGGGAAAGTACCCATCGCTACCCTACACGTGACCCCTGGGTGGTTCTAAAAGTGCAACAAAAACTGGCAACCGTACTGTCTTCTCGAAGATCTCACGGTTCGAAATAAATGCCATACGATAAATAAATAAATATATTTTTTTTTATAACGGAACACGAATGCCTAAGGCGTTTTCTAATTTAACCACAGGGAAACGATTTTTGATTATCATACCCATATCATCAGCTATCGTTTGGTTATCGCTCCTGTAGGCTCCTCTATTATATATTTATTATTACGACGTACAGCATATAAGAAACAGGCATCAGAATTTATGACGACGTACAGTATATATTAAGAAACAGGCCTCAGACATTGTCTCACGAATTATGAGCATAGTTAATGTTTATAAGCTAAAACAGCAGCTATACTATAAACTACCAGCTGTTTCTTCCCTAGAGCCGTAATATGGTAACAGCTAAGCGTAATCGAAGGTCTGACTTACACTGGCTTTGTTGAAGCCAGTTGGTGAGCGTTAGGTATTCCTAAGAAGCGCAGAACTGGTCTGGGAAGTTTTATTGTGGTTTATATCATCGATATCTAGGACTAGCGACGTTCTAAGTATTTAGATACAATTATGGTCTGATGTGTACTGGTGAGAGTTTCTCTAGAAAAAATACTAGGTACCTACTAATGCTGCAACAAAGTTACAATGTTATGCAGAACCTCTAGTATACTTTACCTCAACTAGTCACTGATACCAAGTTATATGCCATTAAACTTTGCCATTTTTACGGCAAAAAACTAGTTCTTCGTACTTTTCTCAAAAGTAAATTTTTATAATGAATCTAAGAAGGGGGTGCCCTGCGCAATATGAATACAAAAATTTTGATGTAAGAATTATTGTTTCATGCGTAATATTAACAATGTAATTGAAAAAATAGAGGCTTAGAGGACATTAACTTTATATACGGTTTATTAATTTTAACGGTATTTATTTCAAATTTCAACAAGGCGACGACCTTGTGTAAGGATCAGGCTAACCTACAAAAATTATTTTATGTCACACCTGGCCATAAAGTGGCCATTATCGCACGCTCCGCGCGCGAAAAACCCCACTTCCTGGCCAGGGGGTGACATAAAATTTTGTACTTACCACGGGCGATAATAAAGAAAGCCTCAGATCGCATATTTATCGCCCTTGCCTTCGGCTCGGGCGTAAAATACCTGCGATCTGAGACATTCTTTGTTTTATCGCCCTTGGTAAGTAATGTACTATTATTGTAGGTATTTCATTAATTCAGCGCATAGTACTATTGATTTTAAAGTACGCCAATTTTCAGAGAAGCACTCCCCATACAAACTTTGTGCAAGTTTTTCTTCGCTTGTGTTTGCATTACACTTATGATTTTTGGTCAGCACGCTTATTTTTTAGTTAGCTAGAACCCCAAAAAAAGAAATTGGATATTTCTTATTTTTTAATTATTTTTTAATTTTTTTTCTTTTGAATTTTTTTTTTTTTGCTTGACATTCTTCGTATATATAATATTAACAAGCAAAAAAAAATTATATGCGGGAGTGCCAAAACTGACGAATAAAACTTGCACAGAGTTTGTATGGAGAAGGCCTTGCGTAAGTATACAGGCGCCTTAAGTATCCAAATTTCAAACTCTGGACCATAGCATACAATATTATAGGATTACATGTTACCCATACGGCTACACGCAAGGAATCTTTAATTCTCTCACACAACATTTTGCACCGGACGCGCTCATGCCGCAGCTTCCGAATTAGAACGGATGAGCCGGATGCCGGAAGTTCTTTTTTCAAAATGGCCGCCGACCGGAAGGGCGGGAAACGTGAGCGTTTTGACAAACGCCGCGCTCGGAAAAGGACACATGCCGAGCATATTTCATCGTCCCTTTGTGTTGTCTGTGGTTAGATGAGCGGGCAAGCGCCGTTGCCATTTTGCCAAGATGGTGGTTTGAAGATTTTTGAATTCGTTTACTTTTTTTTATTTGTAAGTCAATGTTACGCAGGCTTTATGGTTTCAGATATTTATTTCTCAAAAGATTACAAAATCACATACTGAAAGATACATTATACTACTTAAAACTAAAATGAGAGGGTAGGTACTTATACGTAATAATATAGTTAAATTACTTAGATATATGACAAAAGATTGAAAAAAGCGTGTAGATCTGCTTAAATAACGCATGCACTGCTGCTGAGTGTTCCTGTATTTTCAATTAGTATTTTTTATCAATTCCTAATTTTTTAAATAAGAAGTTAAAAATCCTTTTTTGGTTGAATTGATGATAAAAGTAGGTACAATGTTCTTCTTGGCCCATTAATTAGTTTCTACAAACCAAATATTGCTCTTATCAATTAAGTGACAAATGAACGAACCTAGTGGGTAATCTCACCCTAAGCACGGAATCACTTACCACCCTACAAGGCTTACTTTTAACCAGTGATTCCCAGCTTTACCGAAGATAATCAAATCCCTAAATTCATCATCCAAGCTTTAGGGATAAACTACAGGGCATCAATAAAAAAGCGAGGGGAGCGGAGCGGGATGAAATTTGGTGAAATTACAAGGCGAGCCACCCCTGGAGTTTACATTGTAACGCGAACACCCTAATGCCGACAGTTTAACTTAGGGTTGTCGCTTTTTTGTTAATTTTTAGACTAGTAGGTAGTTTTTGACTTGTAAAAGTGCCATTGCGGCCTACTTACAGAATAAAGTTGATTTTATTCATTTAGTGGTTTTCTCATGTTTTACGATTGTTCTCAATGCAATCCCATCACAAATATAGTCCGCGTAAAACGATTCGATGGCGTTTGATGTTAGTTTAGATCTTCTCACGTCCGACGCGTAATCTACAGATTTTAACAAGGTCACAATTTTAACTTATTTAACTTAATTTAATTATTGATTATTTCGAGTATCACATAGGCTCATATAGGTCCAATACAATGTTAGCAATCAATTAATTAATTATCTTATTGCTAGTGTTAGTAATTTCATTAAATTATACACAATTAAAACATATACATGACTATCTTCTTATATCGATCGATCGATCGACTAGTGACTAACTAAATATGTACCTTTAAAATTAGAAACTTTAAGTAAGCAAATTGACCTACTATTATCCGAATTTCGTAACAAGTTACTAAAGCGATATTTTTTTCACTTATTCACCGAATATTATCGCCGAATAATGACTTCTTCATCTGGATCTGCCGTGTCAAGAGTGGAGCATCTGCATATATATGTCTATAGCTGTCAACATAACTAGTCCTCAAGTCAGTAAAGGATCTGTAACGTGCTTGTGACTTCTAAAGTCGCAAGCATCCACAGGTTACGGTGACTACTTAACCATCAGCCCGTAAGCTTGTTCGCCACTGTCGTTGTATTAAAAACTTTAAAGTCCCCGTCGCCAACCCTACACGCAGGGGTGGCCCAAATTAAATTCTATCAGCGACAATGAGACAAGTTAATACAGCCGACCGCGAACGAGACCCTAAAACAATGGCTGTTTGCGGAGTGCCGGCAAATAATTGCAGTATTGTCATGGAAATCATTTTAGCCGCGGTTTCGGCGTTTATCCGGTTTTAGAGTAAGGTAAACGTCCCTAAGGATATGAACAATAGGTAGGTGCCAACTATAGGGTGCCTATACCTTAGTGATACTTGCAAGAGACTGTGTATACGGGCGTTTCCTTTCTGGTTCGACGACAGCGCTAGTTTAAACAGGATAAAGAAATTGTTTTATGGAAATCCACGTAGAAAAGCGCCATGATAAGAGTTGAGCCGAAGTAGCAAGAGTGACGTATGTAAAAATATTTGCGGAGACAAAAATTATGAATTATATCTACATGCTAGCGACACATTATTACGACCCTAGGTAGTCTAAATTTCACGTTTCTAATACAGACCTACTTTATAAAATAAATACAGTAGGTATATAAAAATAAAATAATCATAAAAAAATATAAAAATATTAGAAATCTCAGTCAGGACTAGGAACGCGAAATTTAACACTTTAATCTCTCGCGCTTTGTTAACATACTTAAAAGGTTAAAAGGTAAATACATAAATATCGCGTTAGACCCGTCAAAACAAACCTTTTAAGTACCTACTTACGCGAAATTTAGTCTAGTTAAGATTAAGTACGTATTTATAAAAGGGAATTAGGTTATATAGCAAAGTTACTACTATTTTAAGCATATGTACCCAAGTTAGCCAAAGATGACTTGTGGCATAGGTACTCCATTAGAAGCGAGTAACTGTCTTCAACTTTAACTTTGATAATCCTCTTTGACT
This sequence comes from Cenopis cana, assembly GCA_951800055.1. Taxonomy (NCBI): domain Eukaryota; kingdom Metazoa; phylum Arthropoda; class Insecta; order Lepidoptera; family Tortricidae; genus Cenopis; species Cenopis cana. The sequence continues at coordinate 10,164,320 of OX637492.1, forward strand.
ACTATTTTTACTAACAAAAACGTTTAAAAACAACAACAAGCTTATAAAAACTATAAAAATAATAAAAAGGCCGCCTAAACTATATACTTAATGGTACGTGACAGGATCGCGTAAATAATTCTAAAATGACAGTGTGCACTTTGGGGGTGTCAAACGGTTGACATTTCGGTAATGGGCCGCAACGGACAGGAAAGGTTAATCATGTCCTAATGATAGCGTAACACCCGCAATTTGCCCTTTAGGCGTTTTAGGGTTAAGAAAAATGAAAATAGCAGTTTTTGTTGTATTTTAAGATTAGGTGAATCACACAATTCAGAAGTTAGTTTAAAAAAAACTACATAGTCAGTTTTGTCCGAATCGACTGTAATACGTTAAAGGTTTGCTAATGTTATTAAAATTGACATCACATAGGTAGGAAGGGAATATTTTATATTTGAAATTGTAATTCAAAGCGGTTCATATGTTTTATGAAATAAGTGAAGTAGGGAGGATGTTTTACATACTTAAAAAAGACTTTGACCTCTACTTACCGTACCTAGCTACTTTTTTGAAGTTAAAGATATCTATTATCTCAAAAGAAAAATTACTATTTCCGTTGTAAATTGAAAGACGTATGTAGGTACCATATTCGCTCTTACAATGGCAATAAAGGATAAAAAGCTACGGGTTCAGTGTGCTTTGCCGTACCTATGATTAAAAGCAAAAAAATGGGTGCATTTTGTTTCGAATGTTTATATAATCTGACCTGTTTTAACCCTAAAATTGCCAGCGTATCTGAAGCACACATTTTCTGGTCATCTTTTTGCATTATTTTAAGAACTAATTTTTTTGCTCTGTAGAGCGCAACCGAGGCTTAAACGTATTATAATTTTCTGTTAAGGCGCAGGGTGGGGCAAGGCCTTCCCCATACAAACTTTGTGCACGTTTTATTCGTCGGTTTTGGCACTAACAAATATATTTTTTTTTTTTGTTGTAAATATTAGATATGCGAAAATCGTGATGTGAAAATTTTCAAATATTTCAAAAAAAATCAAAATTAAAAAATTAAAAAAAAATATTTAATAAAAAAAAATTACATCACGAAATAGCTATCAGAAAAATAAGCATACTGACCAAAAATCATAACTTTAATGCAAACACAATCGAAGTAAATCCTGCACAAAGTTTGTATGGAGAGAGATTGCCCTACCCCTCCTCTTAATGTATATCATAAGTTTTGTGTTAGTAAAATTCGCAATGATAACACGAGTAGTCTGTCCGTGTACCGCAGGCAGGCGCTGCTGACGGCGCGCTCGGAGCCGCGAGACGAGGACGACGAGCGGCCGCTCGACGTCGGCGGGCCCTCCAGCCCCCCCGCGCCGCCCAGCACGCACCACAGCACATGTGAGTACCCATCATCATCATGTAATGACCCTATATACGTCTCACTGCTAGGCACAGGCCTCACATACATGAGAGGAAACGGGCAGTAGTCTACTCTGGCTGTGCGGGCTGAGACCTTTGAATTTCATCGCAAATGCATGTTTCCTTCACTGAAAAGTAGCCAATCCACCTAAGTTTTTGACAGCTTCCGAGTGGTACATCATCATCAGAAACCTACGAGTAACTCATTAGATTATGACATATATCAAGTTTGGAAAGTCCTCGATTCCAGTCCTTTTTCAGAACCTTATTTCTCACCTTCTATGCACACAAAAGATACAGCTAATATTTATAAGATCTTAGTATTTTTTTGTTATTGTACTTGAATGGTGGATTATGGGCTAAATAAGTATTTTCTCTTTCAGCCTGGTTCAGTTCTGGCGGCGGTGACTCCGGCGCGGAAGAGGCCAACGAGGCCGGCTCCGACTCCTCGTGCTCGGGCGGCGCGCGCGCCTCCTCTCCCCCCGCGGGCCCCTCGCGCCCCTCACCCGCGCCCGACGTCTCCCTCGGCCCGCCCGTCCAACCCCCCTTACTACCTTACCTCTACCCGCCATCGCTGTATCCGCCGCCGTTCTTCCCGCCTCATCAGATGCCGCCGGGTCTACTGTTTAATCTGCATCCGTTGCTGCAGCAGTACTCGCTGCCTCCCCCGCCTGCGTTGCCGGCTCCTCCAGTCGGGAAGATGCACAGGTTTGCTCCGTACGCGTTGCCCGGGTTAGGGTCGGCGTTCGAGCAGGTGGCTCCTCGAGCGAGGAGTTTGAGCTCGTCCCCGGCGCGGCCGCGCGTGGGGTCGCCGCCGGCGCGCGCGGCGTCGGCCGACCCCCCTCCCGACCCCCCGACATCCACGGCGACGGGGACGCCCCCCTCGGACCTGAAGAGCATCGAGCGCATGGTGAACGGCCTGGATGTGGAGACGCAGGACTGACTCGCGAGCTAGCGTTGTAAATACCGTGTATTTATATCGATGTAGCCGCCGCGCCCGGTGCATGCCATTCGCGACTTCGACGGACGATTTACATTTCTGATGCAACAACACAAATAGGCGACCCTTAGAGGATGCAAATAAATTTTGTAATTGTAAATTTACATTTTTGAAACGAATTTGATACGTTTCTATGTTGAAGTCTCTTTATTTATTACTTCGCTGCAAAGATTTACGTAGTTGCAAACTATGTAATTAGAAATGTTTAGAGAATTTAGATCAACATGCCATCTGGAATGGCATGATCGGGAGTTTACTCAGTGTTTTGCGTAATAAATGTTTGCTAAATGTTGCCAGATTCGCTCAACCTACTCCCAGAGTAAAAAAATAAACAAATTGAATGAATTTGTGAAATTGAGTGAAGGCAATAATGGATGCAGCCGGGGCGGCCATTTTGTATCGTTCCTATTTTTTTCTGTCGAGTTCTATTCGGGTCGATATTCGTATACTGAATGTAAATAGTTAAGTTAGGTCGTTAGGTTGTTAGACACCTGTAAGGCAGTTCAACATGGACTATGACGTCATAAGTGTCATGGCGATTCAGTGATGCGCTTCTTAGACTCCTATCTAACTTGAAACTAACTTTTGGTCCGCCATTCTTAAATAAGTGAAATAGAATATGTATCATTTCCTTTATCGAATTTCGCGTTGTTATCAACAGAATTAACTGTTCTTTATTGGAATAGGACTCTACGAAGCGCACAAAATTATTTATGTTTCATTACTGTAGCTCAGTATTTTTATGGGAAAAATATGATGTTAGAAACTTCGAAGTACCTACCTACTATCGAAGACACAGTTAAATGACCATTCGAGAGCCTTATTGCAACGAGATAAAGCCTACTTTTGGTCAGTTAACCTTGACGTCGATAGTACTCTCAATAATTTAAGTGTATAGTGCCTGCTACTTTTATTTGTTAAAATATCCCCAGTCAAAGATCCAAATGATCATCAAGCGTAAAATTAAATATAAAAATCAAGGTCGCATCACTACTACTTACACTATTAAAATACCTACACAATTATAAAATTAGAAAAAAAAGTAACCACAATCGCTTCAAGTACTTCAAACATCATATTTTTGACACAAATCTGATCTATGCCATTACGATAACATCGAACACTACACGTAGGTTATCGGACACAATAGTAATCACTAATAGTTTTCCACCGCAATAGCAATAGGATTAATATAGAAACATTTCGAAGCGACAGGTCTGCAGTTGTGACATTATACCTTAAATTTAATTATTATTTTACTTGGAAATGGAAAGATACCCACTTTGCGGACGTTTCGGACCGCTAATACATGCTTAGGCATCGTAAGAGTCGTGAGGAGTGAGGAGACAAAAGTTCCTAACTTTCTTAAAAAAATATATTTAAAAAACCGAAATGAAAATGGAATAGAAATTAACAAGTAATGTTTAGTGAAATTACTACTTACCACATAAAATTATAGTTTGAAATTAGTTATGGTGATTAAATATTAAATTATAATTTGGAAAGAGGTGACCGAAGAGATACCAGCGAATACAATACTAATTTGATTGTTCGAATGGATTTATGTATATCAAATATGTTTGCTATCTATGCGTTTTTTTGTACCCATGTAAAAATTGATAATTATTTGTGCAATTTTACAATATTGTCACAACTGCCCATCAATTCGCTCATAAATTCATTTAAATCACCCTATAGAGTAATATTAAATACATTGCTTTATTTTGTAAATACAATTTGTAAGGTATATGTTATGCGTGTTTACTAATAGACATATTTTGAAAATATGTTTGTCAATTGTGCTGTGAGATTGGCGTGCGTTTAATTGTTGCATATTGTTTTTTTGTAAAAAGTATTGACAATGTCTTTATTGTAAATTCCAGTAAATAAACATTTTTATGAACGATATGTTTAGGACACGTGCGTTTAATATTAAGTGTGCGTTTTAAAAGTTAGATTGATTTTTTCCTTAATCGTTTCTAACCAAATTCTAACCATATTGTAACGGTTATAATTTTCGTTCTAAATTATTTATTTTAAAAAGTAATTAAATTTCCTCTTGCCTCCAACAATTGAACGCGCGCAAAAAACGATTGATAAAATCTAACTTTAAGTTAAAAAAAGTTTGTAATATATAGTTGATAACTAACTATTGTAGTTAAAAATACAAAATATATATTATCTATAAAATGAAAATAATTTTCCATGGAATTCATTAAATTTAAGCATTAAGAGTTTATTTCGAACAGTTTTTTTTGTAATTAGTACTTATAGTGTTTTACAAAATAAATGGCAGTTGCAATGCGTTGAGGGATATATTTGAACCAATCAGAGTTTGGCAGATATATGTTGACGAATAATCAAAAGGTCTAAAATGCCGCTCGCTTCGCTCTATTCATTTAGTTTGTGAAGCACTTTTACGTGTAAATTAACCAGAGATTTGACATGCAATACAATTTATTCTTTTGCCATTTTTTACAAGTCGGGCTTGTGGCGAGGTCTATGAGCAGTTTGTAAGTACCTACAGCTGTAATTGAGAAATTATTCATTAAAATATAATAGATAAATCTATTGACAAAATACTCATTGTTTTTTTGCTGACGACCCAGATATACCTACGCTAACAAAATCTAGACAACCATCCTATGATGGCGAGTTTAGAGTAGACAAGTGAATGAAGAACCCTTCTGACATTATTTGTCTTAAGAGGAGGCAAGCTCTCTCCATACAAACTTTGTGCAGGATTTACTTCGTTTGTGTTTGCATTAAAGTTAGGATTTTTGGCCAGTATACTTATTTTTCTGTTAGCTATTTCGTGATGTATTTTTTTTCATTAATATTATTTTTAATTTTTTTCATATATCTTTTTTTTTAATATTTGAACATTTCCACATCACTTTCTTCGCATATTTAATATAAATTACATCCAAAAAAAATTTACATTCGTTAGTGCCAAAACCTATGAATAAAACGTGCCCAAAGTTTGTATGGAGAATGCCTTGCCCACCCCTGCGCCTTAAGTGCGTGATGAAAAGTCCGGAAGCAGTATATGCAACAATGCATTCGTTATTTAGGCCGAACCCAAAAGGGTGCAATTCAATGAGACAAGAAGTACTATTCTTACCTATAATAATTATTAAATGAATAAACCGACAACACTTCCCACTACTAGTTAGGAAAGCGAAACGTAAGTAGTTTTAGGTTTAATGCGTGTGTTTTTCCTTGTCAATATCAACCATTCTGGTATCCTTATCCCCACTGTCTCGCCTCATCTTCATTTTCTTCTTGCTCGAATTTGGCCCAACTGGAGAACTACCTCCACCTTGCAGAAGACCACAGCCATAATATTATTGTCTATACAAGTACATCGTACTTAATACGTAGTGTTGTGTTCCTGGAGGTGAGCAAGGTTGCCAAAGCTCCCGAGGATGCACTGTGTTGAGAGCGAGGGACCTAAATTTGTCCCTTCTTTTGTCAACACAGTTAATACTCAAATTTTATAAAGGGTCGGCAAATATATCCTTTAGAGTTGCGAGCGTCTATAGGCTGCGGTGTCCGCTGACCATCAGATGAACCGTATGCTTGTTTGCCACCGTCGTTGTATAAAAAAAAACAATCTCCTAATTTATTAACGCGCATAGCATCAGTATCACAAATCGCGTCCACATCTCATACAACCATAATTGCGCGGGCGCACTATCGCAGCATCCGAGGTGTCACGTACGTAATTGGTGCTATCTGATGCGCATTACTCACCTAGTTCGTGGCGTATGCTAAACTAGTTTTTTTGTAAGTACAATAGTAGATACAAGTTGGTTAAAACCACAAAACTTTACAAGTTTACATTTTGACAAAATTACACAATTTTCCACAGAAAAAGTTTACAAATATCCATTGTACGCTTGTGTAGTTTTGTGGTATAAGTAGGCCCCAGGACGTAATACCTATCAGTGGCGGAGCGTCGATAGAACTCGATTCCCACCGGCTTGCCTAATTTTCAGCCAGTCCAAACTGGCTCATGAAGAATAAGAAAGGCAAATAATTTCCGGCTTCCCTAAGAATATATCTGACGCGCCGCCACTGATACCTATGTTGCTGCGTTCACAGTCTACAGGTAAATTATAATTGGTTTGTTACTTACTTACCTGGTATTGAAGATAGTTTTTAATAATAAGTACGTAAGTATTGCGAAAGCGATGGACTTAGGTCCGAATCTGGTACCTACGCAAACGTACCTGGGTCTCTTTGTCATTGTGTCAATTGCTACAAGGTACCATTCTACAAGTCTAAAGCCAGCAATTATTGCTGGTACTGGTGGTCAGTGACCGATTATTGCTTGTACTTACTGGTGGTGGTGATGGTGGTGGTGGTCAATTTTATACTGACTAACTAGTACTGTGGGGCGATTGACAGGCGCTTAATCGATAACGACTGGCCAGTGTTGACGATTTAAAGACGATTGACATTTTAACAAAACTTGTATGCAATTTTCTTTGCATTTACAGGGCTTATGGGCTACCTTGATAAAAAAAATGCGATCAAACCATGCAATACTGTAGGACCTACTACAGTGTAGGTTAGGTTAGGTTATAGTAGTAGTAGTAGTAATAAAAATTGCGTGTAAGTTCTTGAAAATGTAAATCAACATTTAGACTTGTGTGAAATTGTATCTTTTAGTAAAACGGGCCACTGAATTAAACTGATTACCACGACCAAGTATTTTTTTTAAATCTTGTTGCCATAGTAACGGCTCCAGTCTGCTCAAAGATTATTTTTTCTGTCTTTACGATGAGATAACAAAAGAACAAGAAAATTTTGATTGACAAAAGAAAAATCTCGAAATTGTTCTGGTTATAAAAACAAAGAACTAAAAATAATTATTATGTTAGCACGTGCGCTGCCGCGAAATGCCTACTATTATAATGATCTCCAAAAAAGTCATACACGCGAAAGATAAATGATAATACACTGACTTGTAGCTAATTTGATAAATTGCGGAGATACGGCCCTTTCATACAGGAACTAGGTGTGTTTGGTGATATCTTTACACGTCGTATACATTACGAAAACGTGTTTAAGAGTCCGGCGTCTTGAACAAAACCTTTGCGATCTCCTGACCAGCTAGCACAGGTTATATGTTCATGCTTTACTTTTGGACCAAATCCTATCATGCCAGTTGGGCTGGTTTCGCCACACATTGACAGGATGATGACTACATAAAAAACGGAGTAATTGAACAGTGATAAAAGGGAAAGAGGCAGGAGCATACTGAGAGCATGCTGTTTCTTAGTAGTTCCAGCTAATGTGAAAGTAAGTATCGTACATAAGGTGACATCTAAGTAACAGGAGTTGAAAATACGCCAAAATCAAGGGAAGAAAATTAATACGGTATTAAAACCCCTAGTCAAATCAGCAACTTTTTATTAAATGTCGAAAAAGATTTGTTAATAGGTATGAAGTTTGTAGGGAAATACTGTCTTAGTGACGTCACTAAGACAGTGTGAGCAGGTTTGTTCAAATCAGCGTCCTTTTTAAATCTTTATGCTTATAAAATCTTTCAATTAGCTAAAATAAATTAATAATTGATGTTTTTCGAGTATTTTCGTTAGATCTTTTATTAGTCAAGTAAAAAATAATTTAAGTCACACCTGGCCATAAAGCGGCCATTATCGCACGCTCCGCGCGCGAAAAAACTCACTTCCTGGCCAGGGGGTGACATAAAATTTTGTACTTAACACGGGCGATAATAAAGAAAGCCTCAGATCGCATATTTATAAGGCCATTCGCCCTTGGTAAGTAATGTGCTATTATTTTTACCTTAGTTTAATACCCTATTGTGTGGCTGCTCCACCGGCGAGAGATCTTTTCATAATTAATACTACTAATACTAAAATATGTTTATTGAACCTGCTGTTCTTAAAACTAAACTTAAAGTGACAATGGGCGGGGCACATTGCACGTAGAACCGATGGCCGTTTTGGCCAAAAGCACCGCACCCTGGCTAGATGCTGGCAAAGAGCAATCCCATTTTTAAATAAAAAAAAACCGGCCAAGTGCAAGTTCGACTTCGCACATTTAGGGTTCCGAACCAACCGCAAAATTCAGTTGGTTTATTTTCGCCCTCCTTTAGCTGTATGGGAATTGGGAGCCTCCTTAAAACTGTGAAACTTTTCAGACTGTAGCTCAAACCGTTTGGCTGTAGGTAAACCTGTGTGACAGACGACGGACTGACGCACTAATGAAAGCAATAGGGTTCCGTTTCGCCCCTTCGGGTACGGAACCCTAAAAAGACTTCAAGTTTGATACAACAATGATTAGATTACCCGATGGTCGTGGTTTACGGTCAACACGAAGCTCGCATACCGCGAAAGATGTCCGATAAGCTGGTGTCGTGGTGCTAAAGTGATAAAGTGCGGAGATATCGTCCATTCATACGAGGGCTGGGTGTGTAATGAGGATACCGACCCCGCTGACCCAAGGCTGGGATGGTACTGACAGTATAATTGTAGCGAGCCAAAGAGGTTTTACACACAGTCGTCCTAATCATCCCCTATAGGTATACATATTATAGGCCAGAGTATATAAAAACGCGTTTGACCAAATTAATATCAATTGGTAGCTCAGTAAGTATAAATGCGAAAGTCAGTGTGTTTGGATGTTTGTGACTCAATCACGCAAAAACGGCTGAACGGAGTATGATGAAACTTGGTATACAACGAGATTATAGCCTGGATTAACATATAGGATACTTTTTATTCCGAAAATCATCCCTTTTACGCGGACGAAGTCGCTGCCAAAAGCTAGTCAAATATATCGGAACGAGGTGATCGGAACTAGGTACTCACAAATATCTGAACACTAAATAGTTAATAAAATATTGTAGGTAGGTAATACGTATGCCAAGATTGAATGCCAAGCAAAACAAAGTTCAAATATCATTGACTAGAATTGAAACATCGTGCTGGTCAGTTTTAAACATACAATTATCATTCCAATTTCACATCATAAAAACCTCTGTTACGAGTATATAGTGCGTGTCATCCACGACGACCTATTCATCATCATCCTAGCGTTATCCCAGTACAGTTGCATCCTGAAGGATGCCTGGGGTCCGCTACCTAATCCCAAGATTTGGCGTAGGCACTAGTTTTTACGGAAGCGACTGCCATCTGACCTTCCAACCCCGAGGGGAAACTAGACCTTATTTATTGGGATTAGGCTTTGTCAAGTGAGTGGACAACTTGACTGTTAGAAGTTCTCAAACCGCCCGAAGGCCTCCAACTTAGCTTAACGACTGCTGCCATAGACAGCAACCGGGATAAACGGCTTAACGTGCCTTCCAAAGCACGGCAGCGCTCAGTTAGTAACCACTCAAAGCGGTCACCCATCCAAGTCCTGACCGCTGCCCACGTTGCTTAACCTTAGATACCGCAAGCGGTACCCGGCGCCGCTCTGGGCCACGAGCGCTCACGACGACCTATTACTATGCGCAATTATACGAATTGGGCTGTAGAGTAGAGGGACGCTCCTTCGTGGATGGCACGCACTATAACTAAAATAAAATGCGTTTTGTTTTGTGCCGCATTTCTAATGGCGATGTAGTTAAAGTAGAATTGTTGAACGTTTATGAATAAGTTAACCTATTCATAATTTATTCATAAAAATTGGACATATGAAAGTTCGAGTTTGGTCGAACCGGGTCAGTGTATGATAAAGCGATTAAAACAATGATAATCGGACTATTTATTGTGCAGTTTCATATATCCATGAAAGTATGGTAACATTATCAAACATCTGATTTTAATTTTAAAAAACTAAGATTATTAAAAGATATTGCATTACTTACTTAAATATGATACGAATTGATATTTTTCCCTATGTAAGTATACTATATCGGGGTTATTTAATCGTATAAAAATAGGTAGCCCAAAGCCCAAACAGCATGATCTGTTTTATGGTCATGCTTCACGAGACTACAGGCGAATTAGGCCTTAAAATATGCAGCTGGGCAGAATGCTATAAAAATGCTTCGATTCGAATATTCTACACATCGAGTCACCAACAGATTCCAGGTTCCATTACACTACGTTCAAATGGCGGACACATCAAGTTATCCCACAGGTAATGGACAACGCTCCTAACCGACAGCCGCTAGCTACTGATCAATGCAAACAAATGAATATTGGCACGAGTTGAACAACTAAATTTATGCTGTGCGCCTTCTACATATGTTACAGTCATAAGTGATAGACTAGTTTCTTGAATATTTTAGTTTATTTATTTAATAAGAGTACCTAGTTACTAATGTTTAAGTGAAGGACGTGTTTGGGTACTTCCATAAAAGTTGGGTAACTTTGTGTTCCAGTGATATTTATATGTAATATATATTATGCACTCAATATTATAAATGACTGGCACATGAAATGGCGTATTCTTAACCATGTCACTCACTTTTGTTTAAATCATATTTTTTTTATATAAAAAAATAACTCCTTTTGTATCCCTAATATCAGTCCCTAGCCCTGTCACATTTCCCAAATGCTATATTTGTTCGTCCGGTTCTATGATAATATGATGTTGTTTTAAATTATAGCTAACTTAAACACATTAAAAATTATATTCCTTACTTCACTAAAACAAGTCAATAAACAAAAATAATCATTTTTCATACCTTTTTGTAAAAAAAAGTAGCGTCATCGATAATTACAATCAGGCCCTAGCCACTTAGAAAATTTAAAAATAGGCGGTATCCGTGCTGACCGTCTCTTTTGAAACTCATTCATTCAAAAGCAATAACATGAAGTTAGCCACATGCGTGGGCCGATCTGCGTCGGCCATTTTGACTTCAGTGTCATAAATAAGAGTGTAATGACTGGAAATAGATAGCCAACTTCACGCATATTGTGATCCCGACTAAAGCGCCACCAAGTGCTAAAGTTAGTAAATATTATCTTGGATACATGTGAAAAACATACAAAAAGTGCACCCGCCGCTGGGGATCGAACCCGGGTACATTGTCTCTAAAGACAATATACTTTACCACAGGGCCACGTGTGTGATACTGGTACGCATCGAATTTTTGAATACCTTTTTAACAGTCTACCTACTTTTACATTTTAGCTGACTATTCGAGCAAGTTTAATAACCATGAAAATAGGTGGCGCTATTATTAATTCCGTCAGCTTTCTTCTAAGTTGAACAACCATTTCAGTGTGGTCGGCGTCCATGCTGAGGAAACACGTGCTGTACCAGTCAATCTCTCAGGCCCTAGGTGAGTTATTTTGCAGAAAGTTAATTAGTTATTGTTTCCTTTAATTTGTGTGTAAATGTGATCTGTTTGTTTAGATATTATAGTTTCTTACAAGTTTTGGTATGTCTTTTCCAAAGTAAATTACGAGTGATTTTGCTCAAATTAGTCAGTCCCTAGACCATCAGGCCCTAGTCGTAAATGTGGCTAGGGACTGACGCAAAGGCTAGGGACTGACGTTCATACTCTTTGAGGCCAGTTCAGCAATATAAGAAACTTGTATTTGTTGTAGAATATGGCGCCTCGAAAGAAAATACCGCTTTCTAAAGAAGAAAAAGCAAGAAAAAAGTCAGAAAAGGCAAAAAAACGTTTAGAAAAAATTAAAACTGATCCTATTTTATTAGCAGAGTACAAAGAAAAATAAAGATTGAAATACCTCCAAAAAAAGGAAAAAGGAAAGCGAAAATGCGTAAAAGATATGACTCCATGTGAGCATAGAAAAATGAAAAAGAACTGGAGCACAGGTTATCGTGTACTTGTCCTTAATTGTCCTTTTGTACTCGTCCTTAATTGTCCTTGAGTTGTCCTTATTTGGTGCTGTTGCCCATGGGTAAGAAAAGGTAAGGTTGGGCGAGTGCGCTCGGCCTTCGGCCTCGCTTAGCCTAACTGTTTTGAAAGTTTGAGGGGGGGGACGTGCCTGGCCACTGTTATGGAGGCTCCGGGCCTTCGGCCCTCCGCCGGGCTCGGCCTGCGGCCTCGCAGTACCGAACAACCGAAAATCCTATACAAATACCAGGTTTCGCGAGCCCGAAGGGAGAGCTCGGCGGAGGGCCGAAGGCCCGGAGCCTCGCCCCGAGCGTCCAAGCGACCCCCCCCCCCAGTAATTTTCCGAGGCCGAAGGCCGAGCGCACGCGGACTGGACACTGAACCTGAGGGCCGCAGGCCCGAAGGTGAGCGGCAAGGCTAAGCGAGGCCGAAGGCCGAGCGCACGCGGACACACGAACCTGAGAGCCGCAGGCCCGAAGGTGAGCGCTAAAGCTAAGCGAGGCCCAATGCCGAGCGCACGCGTACATACGAACCTGAGGGCCGCAGGCCCGAAGGTGAGCGGCAAGGCAAAGCGAGGCCGAAGGCCGAGCGCACGCGGACACACGAACCTGAGGGCCGCAGGCCCGAAGGTGAGCGCTAAAGCTAAGCGAGGCCGAAGGCCGAGCGCACGCGTACATATGAACCTGAGGGCCGCAGGCCCGAAGGTGAGCGGCAAGGCTAAGCGAGGCCGAAGGCCGAGTGCACGCGGACACACGAACCTGAAGGCCGCAGGCCCGAAGGTGAGCGGCAAGGCTAAGCGAGGCCGAAGGCCGAGTGCACGCGGACACACGAATTTCTAAATAAATGATTATTGGAAGTTAAACACGTGATTTTATTCTATTAACAATGTTTTGCGTCAGTCCCTAGCATATCCCGTCAGTCCCTAGAACATAGATTTCAGAAAAACACTAATTTCTCATTAAATATCAAGTAAAGTGACTGACCACTTTGGATACAAAAAGTAAAACTGTTATAAGTATTGTATATATTAAAAAGTTTTCTAATAAATATCTGAAAACACTATTTCAAAATTTGTGCGAAAATTACCCAACTTTTATGGAAGTACCCGTTTAACAGGTCGATCGCCGACTTGTCACGCGCACGCGGGTAGTTTCTTGTTTCGCAGAAATATTAAATTTCATAGAAACTTTTTTTAGAAACCGATATTTTTTAGGTACAGCTTTTGTAGAACCCAATTAGATCTACCAGAAAAGTAGGTCAGGTTAAAAATGAGACACTTTTGAAAAGAAAATATTATGAAAGGAAAATTCTGACATTCTATGCAACTTGTCTGCGTAACAAAGTACAACCTAAATAAAGACGTCCTCACCTTTTTTGCTGTGGCTTTATAAGCTGGTCATATTAAGAGGAGGGGTAGGGCAAGCTCTCTCCATACAAACTTTGTGCAGGATTTACTTCGTTTGTGTTTGCATTAAAGTTATGATTTTTGGTCAGTATGCTTATTTTTCTCATAGCTATTTCGTGATGTAATTTTTTTTTTATTAATTTTTTTTTAAATTTTTTTTTTTGGTTTTTTTTTTGAAATATTTGAAAATTTTCACATCACGATCTTCGCATATCTAATATTTACAACAAAAAAATATATTATATTTGTTAGTGCCAAAACCGACGAATAAAACCTGCACAAAGTTTGTATGGGGAAGTCCTTGCCCTACCCTGCGCCTTAAAGCGTGCGCCCCAGTGTGCGGCTTCAATCGAGTCTGGGGTGTGCTTCCTTTGCCTTTAGGTACTTTAGGTACTACCGCTTCTTTATAGTTAAGTGTGGCTCTGCGTAGTGCGTTGCGTCACTCCACGTAAGGAGTTTTTAGCTGAATACAACCAGCCAGCAACTGATATATCAGGGTTACCCTTCTTTATAACTATTCCAAATTTCAAATCGATAGCATAAGTACCTAGTTCTTGAGATATTTAACAATGTGACAGACAGACAGAGTGAAACCAAGGGTTCCTTTTTTACATTTTTGGTACGGAACCCTAAAAAAGGCGAATGCTATGTACTGTGTTTTGTATTTTTGAATACTAGTTTTTAATAAATAAAATGGCCACCTTAAAATTTTAATAGTTGTCAATTTTACCGCCCTATTATATTCTCAAATCGCTAAAGAATTTGTCTCCAACTTTATTTACGACTTAACTCAATTGTCAATTTTAAATGCAGTGTGAACAGGAATTCGAAAAATTCGAATGCCATCCCTCGCTAAAAGTGAAAAAATGTCGCCTAACAAGAGATAGGACTTCATTATAATTAATTGGTTTAACTTAGGTTTACGGCCCTCTCTTTCTAACTGATTGTGTACGTGTATGGACCTCCCTCTCGCACATTGGCCGTCACAAATCACTGAAGACAATGAGACAGATGCCGCTTTGTGGTGGTTTGCTATTTAAGGATATTTTTCGCCTCGTAGGTTAAACCTAAACCTATACTTAGTTGAAAGAATTGGCCAAATGTGAGAGTGATGGTTACGAAATATGACCTTATACCTAATTAGTATTAATAATTATGATTCTCTAAGTGGAGATTAGTATAAGTGAGGCACTAACAGATCCATAGGGGGTGGCTTTACTCAGCGGAGTCATGCTTCCCCCAAACGGACCCAAAGCCAATTCAAGACCCCCAAACCAAAGTCTTGTATCAAAATTGGCGGAAGCCTTTTTAAAACATACTAAAAAGGTTCATTAACCCAAAATTGTAACACTAAAAACGACAAAGCTGGCTTATAACTTTAAGGCACATACATCATTTCGGTCGTAGGAACATATAGGTACTTACTTAACGCAGTGCCTAATTGCTGAAATCAGGGAAAGGAAGCGAAAGAACGGCCGGTACTGGGATTGATAACAAGAGTTCCCTCCGATATATCAGCAGGAGCCTCGTACGTTACGTTTTTACTGGGAGAGCCTTATTCTGAGACTATTTTATGGGTCCTTAAATAAAATAAAAATAATAAATAATTTTCGTTTATTTAAAAGTAAAAGACCACAACATAAATTAGCCCATGGTCCCACACTAGGCACAGCCTGTATCGTGGTGACCGTTTGAATAAAATTACCAGTACAGAGCTTGTTCGGGTTGATATCCTATATTAATTATTATAAAACAAATAGAAATATACATGTGTTTATGTGCGTGTGTGTGTGTATGTGTGTGTGTGTGCAGTGAGTGTATGGGTGTGCGACCGACAATCAATTAAAGTAAACTAAACTACATTTTTAATGACTTGTTCAGTTTCAGAGTAATTAAGGCTATTTAACCAGGTGAATAATTTACGTTTAGCCTCTGGGAGGGATGCACTCTTGATATTACATAATTTGTTTACTTTGTTATAAGGTATGGATGAAAATAATTAGGAAATCGTTTGTAGAAGGATGTATTACTGTGTGGTATTGGAATTTTATACACCCTTCTGCGCAGTAGCAGGGGATATAGTTCCGAAGAAATGGTCATACGATGAACCAAGAGAGCAACCCTCAGAAACATTAGCTGCCTTACAGTGAGAACGCCCCATTCTTTGTACAGTGTGGATGTGGCATTGTCACTTAAAACGCTCAATCTATTTAAGTAATCTATTTTCTGTGAAATCTATATTAGACATAGTATATACAAGTAGTTATAGATGCGCCACCGAGCGGCCGGGGTTAAGAGAAAAAATATTAATATAAAATTCTACGCAATTTGACCGATTTGCTATTTTTGCATGTCCAATTAATTGCTTATGGAAGTGTGAAGTGTGTGTGTGTGCCTATAACCGTTATTAACGAATTCGTCGTCGGTGATAGACACAAAACATGGCCCTCTTTTCTATTTCCTCTTGTAGGAATCGCAATGAGGCTATCTTTCTCTATCAAAACGTGCCAGACCCTTGGTGTAAACCGACACGTAACTTGACATTTTCTCTTCATTAGGTCTTACTATCTAGTATCTAGTACGTGACTGTTAGGTACGCCGCGCGCCGCGCAGGAGCCGAGAGTTAAACTGCACCTATAAATACAGGCTAATATAATGTCATCACTTTCTACTGTCAAACATTCTTATATGTCTAGAAGGTAATTTTCAATATAGGAAATACCTATAACAGTAAGATTAACTAGTATCTAAAGAAAGCCATGCCTACTCGTAATACCACGAGATGGTAATTTTTCGAGGAGTTATATGCTTTAAAGGTCGCGGGAGTCCGCTGGATGCGGGTGGCGCAAGACCGGTCATTGTGGGAGAGGCCTATGTCCAGCAGTGGACGTCTTTCGGCTGATATAATGATGATGATGATGATATGCTTTTTAGACCAGAGTTAGCGTAAGTAAATCTACTTTACTGTTGTCAAATAGGTACCATCATTATTAGCCTTAGATATCCAAAAATGTACCCGTCATACCTACCTATTGCATTTTGGGTATTCACAAAATGACTTCAGAATAATCCTGTGGGCTGTGGCTACGATCCGGTTCAATTGCAGCTCACAAAAAAATGACAGTTATTTGAACGTTTTGGCACAACGAATTGCACAAACGCAAAAACATATGAATTTTTGGACATTTTCGCCGCCGAGCGAGGCGCCGTAGAATTTTAACGAATGTTCATTGACGAGAACGCCGGGTTTTTTCCCATTTAGGGAGATTTCTCGGGTAAAACTGAGCTGTGGCTGCCACTGTATGTTATGCTGCATGCTTATAAGGGTTTTTATTGGTGGGAATGAGTTGTTCAAACAGTTTGAATCTTTGATATTGAAGGGGAGTTTATGATATCATCTCTTGATCGTCATCTTCGTTCTTGATATCGTCGAACGTAGCAGAGAAATACATATACCTACACGATCGTATCATTTCGTGTATTAAATTTCTAAATTGCAGTTTTTAATTCCAGAGCTCAGGTACTAACCATCGGAGGGCCGTTTGGGGTCTGAACAGCACCTTCCACCTTCCCTTCCCGTAATAGTTATCGAAGAGAAGACGAGACAAAATTGGCCCCCCCTTAGTATGGCTTTCATCACGCAGGCATGAGGCAGCATTCCCGCGCTGGATTGCGATAGCTATTCTCTGCGCGAGAATGCGTCAATTTTATCGTACCTGCGAAAATTATCGGAACTTAAAAAATCCGTGCTGTTTCCTCCACAGCCCCATACTGTGTGTTGAGCAGTACATACATGCACATTGTCTATGTGTGCGTCAGCGTATGAACTATGAGTTGACGTTGTCAATGTGTTCGTATGGTCACAACTACAACAATGGTCAACCCGCGCTCGTGAGATAAACGTACTATACCAAAACAAACAGCACAATCTCACCCAGATGTCATCCCATCTCAGATAACACGTGTCACGTCCGCGCCGAGATCGTGACGACTCCGTCACGACAGACGTGACGACCCGTTGGGTGCGCGGTGCGCGCATCGCTTCACATCATAAAGCACTATGATTGTAGATTATGTATGCCTTAATAGGTGACGCTGTGTAGGTACCATCGGTAACAGTCTCACACACCTTATCACAATAAGCTTGTTTGTACTCTCACGTCTATGTATGCATAATATCTCTATACGTTTTGGTGGTTAAGTCTAGGGTGTACGCTTCAAAATTGCATAGGTATCTATTTATTAATAGATTTGACTGTATCTGATATACCTCAAGATAAGATTTCAAGCTCACATGACTCGCAACACGTCAGTTAGTCCGTGATAATGGCGTTTGCTTCGCTGACGCAACAGTGCTGAAATATCGGAAACTCGATAACACAAAGATACATGATGATGAGAGATTGACGAAGTTTGTTTGCGGATTCTCACAATGTTATGATTTGGACGAAACCTGCGCTGGATACATTCTGCATGTAGTTTAATTTGTCTAATGAAATCTTACATTAATAATATTACATGATAAATATCCCGTTATTAATCGTAATTCTATATCGCAAGATACTTGTGATTCGAAAGTTTAACGAGCTATAGCCGGAAATTATTTAATAATTTACCTATATCGAGTTTCCTTGCTGGGTTGAAACGTAAAATAGCAGTCGCATGATACAATAATTTACTATGCCGGGTAACTATGGCAATCCGGTACATCGGTTACTTAGTAGTAGCTATGGCATCAGCCTGATAAGCTTTATGAGAGCTATAATTGTACCTGCTTAAATAATTAAATAGCAATTATTTATCTAAGTCGCGAACAAAAGCTAGCAAATTTTCTCTTTAAGTAAGTCTGCGGAGGACAAGTGTTTACGAATTATAGGTATAAATTAACATCCACATTTTGTGACTGAGCCTTACTTTCATCCAAAATCAGAATGACAGATACAAAACAAAACTTATATCCAAGAGATGTCCCGTACCCGTATCAACAATCGGATGGATCATGGAATCGCGGCCCAAGGTCTATTTGACATCGCGTCTCCCTGCGCACGGACAGCTGACAACTCTGAACTAACGTACCAAATAGTGCCCGCGGGCAGTCACGACATTTGCTTCGGAACTTGTACTTACATACACTATTTTGTAGGTGTGCTGTGAGAAAATCTTGTTTGTTTGCCCATTGAATTCAGATTATAATCAATTTCATTCAAATGTATGAAATTGAAATGATTGTTTGAAAATTAACCCCTGAATAGATATGTAACTAATTTAATTGTAGACCTTTCATAATACGTTGAAAATAATGTACCAACTTCTAAATTGTTTTTGTGTGTTAGTCTGTCTCTTGCACCCACCTTTGCAAGTTTCTGTTTGGCCCTATGGTTGACTAGTAGAGAATGCCTTGAGGCATTAAGTCCGCCATTTGTACTCATATGTTTTATGTGCAATAAAGTTTAAATAAATAAATAATACTGTTTTTAATGTTTTATTTTTGTTGAAGACAGTTCACAATATACACTCCAGTCCAGAGCAAAAATAATGGATGACACTTTGTATTGAATTTCCATAGAAAGTGTACCCATTATTTTTGCTCTCGAGTAAGTATATATTTGTACAGGCATTGGCATTCCTCAAGATTAATTCGTCCATGTCTCGTCTCGCCGAATGCATCAGTTTTTTGCTCAAATTGTATAGGTGCATTACACTGCATATCAAATAGTTTACTTGGAATCTAATCGCTGTGCAATTTAGATTGACATCCTGTGCAGACAATGCTTGTGTTATGTATAATTTATGAGGTACTTTTGGAAACGAATAGGACCACCAAAGTCACATGGCGTATACTAGTTACCTACCAACCTTATTCGTAGCACGAGCATTTTTTTAAAGAGTGGTAGTACACAGCTATACTGTTCATCAGTAGCGGGACGTCCATACAACTCGATTCCCACCGGCTTGCCTAGTTTTCAACCAGACCAGTTCTTTTATTATGGCTCATGAAAGATAAGAATGGGAAATTCTTTCCGGCTTTCCTAAGGATATTTTTTACGCGCCGTCACTGCTGTTCATATTTATGTGTTTATTATATTTTCAATTTTGTTGTACAAATCACATAAAGGCGGACTTAATGCCATTGAGGCATTCTCTACCAGTCAACCAAAGGGCCGAACAAAACTTTGCAGTGAGAATTAATACTCAAATTATAATTTTCAGAAGTATATAAAAATGTTTTTTATAATCCACAACTTTTTTTTTAATAAATAATTTTGAAATTTGAATTCGCAAAGTTTGAAGGACATGTTGGGAGGGGCTGGGGCTGTGTTGGGACTTTGGGACAAATTATCTTATTTACCTACTACACTAAACATAGCAAGTTCCTTATCAGTAAATATTAATTGCCCGTCGTCAGCATAGAATAGTTCAATCCTCAAACGCGCAAGTTAGACTAAATTAGACCTTACCTGCATAACAAATAGAGCCAAGGAGTGTTCGAGAATTTAACCAAGTATAAGCGCAAGCGTGCGTGTGGGCTGATCTATTTCCGAGCGCTCCCGAGAACCGCCGAGGACAGAGATTCTACTCCGAACTTCGAAATCCGAACTTCGTATTGTACCTTCCCTTTCACTCATATAGTGTATAACACGAGAGTGAAAGGGATGGCTAGATACGAAGTTCAGATTTCGATTTTTGGAATAGTTCTGAGGAGCTTCCGTCGCGAGATCACGCTGAGATAGCTCGCGATTAATGGTGCACCTCCTCGTACATTAGTGTGTCTCTAAATGTACTGAGCAAGTGAGCAATAGATAACACCAGATTTATCTTCAGGAAGTCTAGGCAAAGATGGGGGCTTCTTATTAGTTTAAAATGTACTGTTTTTAGGGTTCCGTACCCAAAGGGTAAAACGGGACCCTATTACTTAGACTCTGTTGTCGGTCCGTCCGTTCGTCCGTCTTTCACCAGGCTGTATTATCATGAACCGTGATAGTTAGACAGTTGGAATTTTCACAGATGATGTATTTCTGTTGTCACTATAACAAAAAATACTAAAAAACAGAATAGAATAAACATTTAAGGGGGCTCCCATACAACAGACATGATTTTTTTTGCCGTTTTTTTAGATAATGGTCCGACTCGCACTTGGCCGGTTTTTCGTAATCAAAGACTATTGCAGCGATGTGTCAACTTTCTATATCTAAAAAAAAATTATTAGGCAGATAAGCAAGCCAAGCAAGCAAGTCAAGCAGTAGCGTTGTGTTATACTAAGTAAACAATTGAAAATGCATGGTTCTAAGCTGGATTTTAATTTTTTCATGATTTATTGATTCAGAAACTGTAAGAAAAAATCTACCTAATCTCCCAAAACCATATTGTTTGACCGGCCGTGGCCACTGCCCATGGAGTACCGGATTGTGACATTTGTGACAGAGCCAAGTTGCCAAACGTTGTTGCCTTAAGGTCGATTTAAACCGCACAAGAACTTGCGATGAAATTTTCTTTACAATGCAGGGCTGAGGGCTACTGAGATGTGAGGTGAACGATGAAACGCTGCAATGTATCGAAAATAGCATGCAATTTCTTGAACCGTGTAAATGGAGCTTTATGCTATTCCAAATTACCTTACCGTGGTGCAACAGTTACATTCAGAAGCCCAAGTACTGTGACGCGGCGATGCTAAGTAGTTATCCCATCGCTCACTGCACTTTATTGGCTTCAAGGAAGATGTTTAAAGTAAAGGTTTAAACAAATGGCGGATCAAAGTTCAATTTATCACGCATCGCGCGCGACAGGCTCGGTCCCGCGTCGGCAAAAAACAGAAAGTAATTTTTACTCCAATCAATCACTCCAAAAAACGGGCCATGTTCAACGGATAATTCGCTAGAATTCCGCAGGAGATTTAGTACCGAGACTCGTGCTAAACCAACGACGATATAATGAGGAGAGACCGGCTCATTGTCCGGAGCTAAAAAGAGGAGATAAATAACCAAATGAGAATGGAAAAAGGGCAAAAATGGTGAAATAAAGGAAGCTTCAATTGGACAAAGGCGCCGAAGAGGGATAATTCGTCGGGGATATGCACCAATTGTCACTGTTTTGCTCCTTTTGGTGGTGACGGGCCGGCGTCGCGAAGGCGCGGGAACGTTATAAATTTCTGGATAACACTGAAGGGATTAACTCTCTCAGAAAACCATAAGACTTATCCCTTTTTGACTAAGTCGCCTAAATTGTCGCGCCTGTAGCGTCAAAACCTAACCGTTTATTAGCAAATATGCCGAATAGAACTATAAAATACGGATTTAGGGCCAAATTTTGATCAAAGTAACTAGGTACTTTACACTTTGTAAAATCCTAATATAATAAACTTTACATTTACTTTGTAATATATTAAGGTACAAATTGGTCAGGCTAAAAATAGAATTGTAGTGCAAATAATTAAATAAGAATGCAAGAATATGAAGTAACAGTATTAATCCGACATAAACCATACAGAGACTGATAAGTTGATAACATACACTAGACAGATATCTACTGATAGCTTGAAGCCTTAGGTATTAGACCAAACTGGAAATACTTTTGAAAATAGCAATTAATTTGACATTTTCTATGTACCTACATTACGTTTCAGTTTCTTTCAGTAAGTAATATACAGCGCGTTACCGGTAAGCGGGCATTTATTGAAACTGATACTAATATGTTCCATTAGCAGTTATTTCCATGTGTTATCAAATCATTATTATGTGAATTAACTGCAAAATTTTATTTCCAAAATCTGCACCTTTCAATGTATGTAAATGCACTGCTTATGATAACGTCATAGTAAACATAACAGTAAGGGCTGGCATTTGTACAGTCGTCAATTTACTATTTAATTGCTGGCAATTGTTGTTAGAAATTAAGTGAAGTCGAAATTTTGGTTTAATAATAAAATTAAGCGCATGGTTAGGAAACAAGGTATCTAGATATGTTTAAATACCCAACTCCGCATGCCGGTAATACACGTTACGTACATATAATATTCTAGCGAAAAGTGAAAAAGAATTCGAAGAAAGTGAAATAACATTGTATGTCCCCTAGCAAAAGTAATTCTCGCAAATCCACAAACACCCGTGACCAATGGAATCTACGAGCGATCAAATAGAACCACCGCTTAATATTCCTCACCACCAGCGAACGCAATAAATGTCCAAATATTTGTCACAAAGCATTTTGGTAAATTCAAATAAAACCGTAACTAAGAGCCCTACTAAATCCCTGGAGATGGGTCAAGCAATATCAATGATAAATCGAATCAAAACTAAACCCTAACGCAACAGTTTTATGGTTAAAAATCAAGTGAATCATATTATGAAATAATTCATACTTCCTGGCTCCAAATCCGAATGTTCCAAAGTCAAATCTGACGCCACAGCTATAGGACATAGTTTCCTCTATCACACAGTCATATACACCTCTCGTGCGCACTTCTAAATCGAACTGTTTTTCCATGATTTAAGGTTTATTTTTGCTCGTTTGTCAGATATAGTGGACAATTTCTGTATGTTAAGATTCGCGACGGCTAATATTTTGCGGTGATATTGGCCAGTAGATGCCGGATAAGATTTATTCGTGGCGTCACGGTAGGTTTCATATCAAAATTAAATATCTGGAGAGGGGAAAGAATCCGGGTAAGGCGACTTCCTGATTTGTCGGTGCGGAGCCAGTACGATATGAGAAAAGTGTCAAATGTCAGCGTCAGCTGTCAGTCGACGCGATACCATTTTTTACTACGCCCCTACATTTAAATGAGTGCTTCCTGACTGGCGCGGGAAGCGCGGTAGCGGGACGATGCGAAGGCGGTACTGCTACGCTTCTGCGCATGATATTACTACTGCACAAACGTAATACTGACAGTATTATGTCAAGTGAGAATCTTTGCGACGTCCGTAAGTTTACGTCAAAGAAGAAAATGTCACATATCGATCCCGCCCCGTCAAGTCAGGAAGTCGCCTAAGGCGACTTCCTGATTTGTCGGTGCAGAGGCGGTACGATATGAGAAAACTGTCAAATGTCAGTGTCAACTGTCAGTCGAGCCAGTACCGCTATTTACTGCGCCCCTATATTTAAATGAGTGCTTCCTGACTGGCGCGAGATGCGCGGTAGCGGGACGATACGAAGGCAGTACTGGTCCACTTCTGCGCATGATTTTACTTCTGCGCAAATGTAATATACTGACAGTATTCCGTCAAGTGAGAATCTTTGCGACGTCAGTAAGTTTACGTCAAAGAAGAAAATGTCACATATCGATCCCGCCCCGCCAAGTCAGGAAGTCGCCTAATAAAAATGCTATGTTATTTTGACACTTTGGATGTTACGTTCTGTTGATACCTACCTAATACGTTTTTATAATAGCTTGGAATCTGGATTAGGTATAGTCCCCGCCAGCTTCTTCGGGACGAACAAGATAGTCACAAATATCTGAATATGAGTCCCACTAAGGCGGTTATCACTCTGATGCGGATTCCGGACGATCCGCAGTGTAAGCGGGAAATCGATGGAAGTCTGTAGCGGCCAATAGCGAGTGTTGGTAAGGACTCAGGTTTTTAAAGTCTTTATTGCAAGAACTGGACCTATATTTACGGGACTATGAACTTAACAGACGTCCGAGTGTTTTAAGTCGTTAGTTGAGTCCTTTTTCAAGTCTTATCGAGTCCTTTAGGTAGTCATCAACTCAGTCTTTAGAATAGACTCAAGCCATATCGTATCTTATACATACATATAGTCTTTTTTCAACTTTAGATGTGCTTCAAGACTCGAGTCCTATAATGAAGACTCACTTTTGAAGTTTCATCCAAATTCAGCTGTTTAGCCCTGAAAGTGTAAGTCAGTAAGAACTTTGTTTAGCACTCATTTTATCAGCACTAATGCCCATAAGATACAAGGGAAAAAATATAATATTGTGGCTTTTCATAGATTAAGGAAACCATATAAACAGACAGAATTAAAAACCAAAAAATATACTGATTGCTAAATACTTTACTAAGTAAGTTGCGTAATCTCAAGTGTTCCTACAAGTCCAGTTGAGTTTTAATAATAACTAAGTTGTTCCAAAAGCCTAAAGCGTAAACAAAACACTCGAGTTTCCCTAGTAGTTAGTTAGTTTCTCGAGTCCAGTCTTTATAAAAGACTACAGAAGACTCAAGACCCCCTAAGCAGAACAGAACTTGAGCTTCGATTCAATGACTCTACTTGAGTCTATAAATCTAAGTCGAGTCTAAGAAATGAAGACTCCGAAGACTTGAGTCTATAAACTAACCTTCAGCAGTTTCCTTTTCTAATCCACTCTCCTTAGTACTTCTTCGTTTGTATTTTTTATATATAAAATATAAAATAACGCACTACCAACGCAATATACATTTAACAAAAACAAAAAAGTGAAGTTCCTACATGCCGTCAAATGGGACATTCATGGCTAACTTGGAAAAGTGCCTAACACCTTTTTTATATGACTAGTTCTTAGTAGAAATAGGTGTCCCAAGTTAGCTATGAATGTCCCATTTTAGCCTATTTGACGGTGCCGTATTTGTAATCGCAATGTCTGAAATTAAAATCTACCCTCCATTTCTAATTTACACCGTGCGAATGCGACAGGCATCCTTGAGCTGAAATGTGGTAGCAAGCTGTACTTCCCTTCGAATACCGCGGCCACTGCAGGAGACCACCGCGTGCGCCGACTTCTGGCCGAAGGGTGTCGTGTTTCGGCGGTTCCGGGGAAATCTACCGATTCCTATTCCTACACCGGCTTTGACGACGCAACGGAGCCACGCCGTTTTGTCGCCTAAATATATATATATATATATTTTTTTTTTTTTTTTTTTTTTTTTTTTTTTTTATTGGAGAAACAACAGAAATAGGTACATAATATTTCATGTAAGTGAGTATGTAGGATATTAGGTGTATACCTACTTCCTTAAACGCTCTCACTAAGAGTTATACAAAATGATGCAACATAGGTAAGCTAAACAAAATATAAACATGACGCAATCTAAACACTAGTGATAGGTACAAACATTAATAGGAATAAAAACATATTAGGTTGTCTCAGCTAACATATCGAGTATCTGTTTTTGGAAACGTGGTCTGCTTGAATTGAATATGTCTAATGATGTAAATGATTTGTTGAACGAATTGCAGAGGCGGCGCAAAGGTGCGCGTTTACCAGCGTTAGTCGAGCTGGTCGGGACGGCGTTTTAAGTATATAATTGTATTGTATGTTTAGCTATAAGGTATAGTGCGCGCCATCCACGAAGGCGCGCCCCTCCACAGCCCAAGCCTTACAACTGCGCACAGATTAGTATGAGATTCGCCATGGAGGGGCGCGTCGTCGTGGATGGCGCGCACTATATTTATCTATGGGCCCTTGCTGCCTGAAAAAAATCAATAAATACAAAAGGCTTGGTGTTTCAAACGGGATAGTTTGTATATTCGGCGACCTCAGACAAGGTGAACGGCGGGCGCGGCGCGGTCACGCGCGGTAGCCGCGCGACAATACGACGGTTTCACGCGCCAGTGACCGTCGCGCCCAACGGCGACACTTCATCGACCCACACTTTACATACTATACCATGAGATATCAACATGTCAATTGTATAGTTAGCAGAAGTAGCTAAACAAAATAGCACGCTTAATAATGCAGTCAAAAAGCAAATAAAACGGGTCAACCTCGGAATGAGAGATAATAAGCTGGACACTTGTAATATACCTGCACCTGTATGTGCACCGTCTTTGGGTAGGATCAAGGGTGACTTGAGGGCTTTAAGCGGGGAGGATTAGTAATGGTAAAATCAGACGGTTAGTATCGCTTTAAATCGACATATTTTTTTAAGGATTGATATATTTTCTATAAAGTTATTCATAACCCCCATTCCCCTTATTTATAATCGTTCATCAAACCTATTTTAAATTGCCACGTGGCCAATTACCACAGCGCCCTAAAAAAATCTCACTTCTTCACTTCAAAGTCGTGCCATTGTCTATGACGTAGTTAGAACCAGTGACGCTCCTGGCCTTGTCGCTAGCAAGGAACAAAATTACACCTCCTATTTCTTCATTGGTCGTGATGAAACCTTGGACGGTCATATCAATCATCATCGATCTTAACGCCTTAGGATCGCCAAAATTGTTGTTGCTAACAAAATCGTTGTCCACTGGTCCTGGATTAACAGTGTTAACTCTGACCCCAAAAGCCGCTAGCTCGACAGCAGCGTTCCTCGTAAAATGGTCCAAAGCGGCTTTAGAGACGCAGTACGGAAGAAACATTGGATTGCGAGTTGGCCGCAATGATAATCCGCTTGAAATATTGACAACGTTTCCCTTGGTCTTTGCGAGATGAGGTGCTGCGTCACTCGTCAGTTGGATGACGGCCCGAACATTAGTCTTCATCACTTCGTCGTACGCTTTTAACGCCGTGCCATCCATTAAGGTTCCTTTAATTGACACGCCAGCATTGTTGACGAGGACATCCAATTTTCCGAATTGTTCTATCGTTTTAGGAATTACGGTGGCGGTGTCGGCTTCCTTGGAGAGGTCAGCTTGGATGATGAGGGGTTTCCTGCCTCTTGCCTCGACCTGCTTGGCGACGGCGGCGAGCTTGGCCTGCGTGCGCGCCACGAGCGCCACGTCGGCGCCCTCCGCGGCGAACAGCAGCGCCGTCGCAGCGCCGATGCCCGAGCTCGCGCCCGTCACTATCACCACCTTGCCCTTAAAACTCATTGTTTTTGAAGACTCTGTAAAGGTCCTTTCCAAACTGAATGCTGTTAAAGTTGTTTAGCAATTTATTTACACTTCATATGTAGATAATGATAACTAATATTATGATAACATAGGCGATAACAGCTGATACTTACAGTCAGCAGCAATGTTTACTACGCGGGCGAGTTGCTCAAAATAATCAGATTCAGATTATTTATTGTTAAAGATGTCATTACAAGTCATTATTTTACAGGCAAAACACGATCTTCACGCATCTTTATTATAAGGGAATAAGAGCGTGTGTAGATATTTTGAACACCTCGCCCGCGTAGCAGTTATTGCTGCTGACTGTACGAGTATACTGTCGGTCTACTATTTTATCTTATCTCAATTGCGAGCATAAGTATACTCGTGTCTATCTAATTAATATTGATAAAATGATATAGGTATAAAACCCTTTGCAGAATAATCGACTTGTAAAACCTATGTCTAACACCATAGTCACCAGAATCTAAAGTGAGTCTAAGCTATAAACAATTTTATAATTCTAAGACAAATATGAGGTTCTCTGAAAAAGTGGTGGTAGTGACGGGTGCGAGCTCGGGCATCGGCGCTGCGACGGCGCTGCTGTTCGCCGCAGAGGGCGCCGACGTGGCGCTCGTGGCGCGCACGCACGCCAAGCTCGCCGCCGTCGCCAAGCAGGTCGAGGCACGGGGCAGGAAACCCCTCATCATCCAAGCTGACCTCTCCAAGGAAGCCGACGCCGCCACCGTAGTCTCCAAAACGATCGAGCACTTCGGAAAACTGGACGTCCTCGTCAACAACGCTGGAGTCACTGTCGACGGCTCCATTCTTGGCGGTAATGCGTTACCAGCATTCGACAGCGTAATTAACACCAACGTGCGCTCAGCGATCCAACTGACAACTTTAGCGGCACCTCACCTGGCTAAAACCAAGGGAAACATCGTGAACATATCCAGTGTACTAGGGGTGAGCGTCAACAGCAACCCACAGATGCTCGCCTATCATGTCTCGAAGGCTGCTTTGGATCATTTCACAAGGTGCGCAGCCAAGGAGCTAGCGCCATTGGGAATCCGAGTGAACAATGTCAACCCAGGGCCGGTTGACAACGAATTCCTGGCTAATAACAACTTTAACAATATTGAAGAGCGTAACAACGTCCATCTTAAGATGGTCGCTCTAGACTATATGGCAACGAATGATGATATAGGAAATACTATACTATTCCTAGCTAGTAGCCAAGCTAGGAGCACTACTGGAGCAACCTATTACGTTGACAACGGTTACCTGCTAAACAATTGAAGAATTTTGTAATTTGCTAATTATGTACATTTTCTTTTTGGGACCAAATCAATAAATATTGCTCTATTCATACGAGTATTTGATCATTGTGAAGTTCCTTGTGGGATGTATTTGTTTAGTGATAGACGTCTTCAAGTCGAAATTATGTTCATACTTAATTCGTGTTTTCAGACCTTTCATTTTGTTGCAAAGTGCAGCATAATTACTTTATTAATCTTAAGTAGGTATTTACACTATATGCGAGACTTTATCTTTGTTTCGATACATTATCAAATTACCCGTACATAAATTGTGAGCATGGGCACAAATTTCGAGTATGATTACTTAAACCCTGTAGATACCTAACATATACATTAATAAAATGAATGTAAAGCCATTATTAAATGTATTTTGCTACATTAGGCTCTTATAACTTGGCTATTCTGTTCAAGGGTTAGGCGTTCGACATTCAGTGGATTAACGGCTCGTCTGTTTCTTGTTCAGCTTGCTTGCTTTTTTCATGGCCGTGGTCGCAACTTGAACTGACTAACTTCAGGGACTGGCTGAATTAGGCGAAAATAAACTAAATTGAAAAAAAAAAACAGAGTAACAAAACAAAACAGCATCTGAAAGAATTTATTATATATTTTCTTGACGGTGGCTCAGTTGGTTAGAGCAATGGACGGATTCCATAGGTCGTGGGTGCAAATCCCACCTGTGGCGTTGAATTTTTCAATTTTTCACTTTAATTAGCTTTTAGCTTTGCTTAGTTTGGGACTAGGTTGATTTGTGTAAGATTGTCCACAAATATTTTTTTATTTTTTATTTAATTGGAAATTGTAATTTCGTTAGCGGACGCATCCGCTTGACACATTTAATTTGATTTATTCTTCACCACAAGTTAATGCGACCATAATATAGTGCGCGCTATCCACGAAGGCGCGCCCCTCCACAGGCCAAGCCGTACTATACATATAGGTAACTGCGTACGGCTTAGTATGAGATTCGCTGTGGAGGGCGCGTCGTCGTGGATGGCGCGCACTAAACAGGTCATAATTTTACAACTGTTCCATCTTCCATCACAACACGGAAAGCGCTGCAAGCAGACGTTCATTACGTCGATGACACGGTAATGACGTGTTAACAATAAGCGTTTGCGCACGGCAAATTGCGACAGCCATTGATTAGATCACTTTTTCACATGTTTTTGCCACGATAGTACCGCTTTGTTGGAGTGCTAGAGTTGTTGTTAGACATACATTAAAGCTGACAACATTTTTTTAAATTAAAAATGGGATTGCTCTTGGCCAGCATCTAGCCAGGGGGCAAAGGAGGCGAGCTTACCAAGAAAATGCCTATTCACTCGTGCCTTTAAGAGGTCCAGGTTATATCAACTCTGAAAATCCCAAACCTTAGCAGTGCGCACTATAAAAGATGATGATAATAAGCGCTTTAGACATGAGTATTTCACGAATATAGCTGCCATAGCCGCTGCAAGATAACCAATGATTTCAAAAGCAAGGATAGGCCCGGCCTGTCTCAACATTTTGGATCAACATTTCTTATAAAGCATGTCAACCACGAAGACGCGCCCCTCCAGTCCCTCCACAACCCAAACCGTACCATTGCGCATAGATTAGTATGAGATTAGCTGTGGAGGGGCGCGTCGTCGTGGAAGACACACACTATAGTCCTAGACGCTCTAAATTCGTTTTTAGCTGGGAATACGTCGACCGTATCCACGCCTCCCCTGTGCTGCTCCACAGCAATAAATACGGTACAATTAGAGGTTATAAAACGTTCTCTGTCGGTTAGCGTTAAATGGGGATCAACAAAAACCCGAGACGTTACTACGGGCCCCAACTCACTCCATATTCGTCAATACAATACAATGTGTTGCTGCAGACGTAGTACGTAAATAAATAAATATTTACGGACAATCTCACTAAAAATAACAGACTCAAAGAGTCAGTTACGATAATGACACTCGTGTTCATCTCACTAATCTTATCTTATCTTATATCTTTAAACGAGCAATTCTTGTATATTTATTTATTTATATATTTATTTCGAGGATCTCGGAAACGGCTCTAACGATTTCGATGAAATTTGGTATGTGGGGGTTTTCGGGGACGAGCAATCGATCTAGCTAGGTCTCATGCACGGGAAAACGCCGAGCAAAGCTCGGTCGCCCAGATATTAAGTATTTAAGCTTGCTAGAATTCGAACCTGGGCGTCAGCATCGTAAGCAGGTTCACCAACCAATAAAGCTAAAAATTGAAGTTGTATTGAAATGTAATAAATGGCTCACTCCACTCACGTCTTTAACGTCGAACATCACTCAACAGTCGCGGCTAGTTCTCATGAGTAAGGACCACGTATAGGTCCGAAACATGTCGAGCGTTATTCGACATTATTAGACGTAAGTGGCCCGTTTATTTCAATAAGTCGGAGACTCACGGGACGGACGGGGAAAAGTTACCCTTATATAACCGGTCACATTTTTATGTATAATTTTGTGGAATAATGTATAAATTACGAAATATTCATTCTGACACCTGTCAGTTTGCGGAATCGAATTAAAAATCAGAGATTACACAATAACACAGAATAAGTAATAATACTACTTACAGAAGTCCCACTGTTAACAAATCTCCTATTTACAACCCCAAATTATAATATTAGGGAAATAACAAACTTTGACCTCACAAAGCGAATGACGCGACGACGCGATCGTCCGGTAGCAATGCGCGGCAGCCACTGGTACCACCTACGCATTTTTTTCCAGTAAGTTGTGGTACCTACTATCTATCTAACTATAATTTGGCATGTCCAATTGTCCATCTCGCTAGTGATAGTGACCTGCCTCATGGCCAGGTGATTAATTAAGTTGAGGTCTGTCTCTTTGTGCCATAGAACTTGAGATACACCCTACAATCTACATACGTGAGTTTTCAGTGAGTTGTGGCCATTGGTAGCGCTCCAAACCCTTCCCGCGCGTCAGTTCGCATAGCACTCGGTTCCCGCATTATGCTAATTCACTGTTATTACTGCCCACTGTTGCCGTCACTTCACTGTGTCACAGACTCGGTACAGAAATCGAAATCAATCGTTCGTTCTTCCTTTTACCTCACAAACGAAAACAGACGGTTTTATTTGAGTTAGTCCACGTTCTTACATTTCGCTCAAGTTTAGTATACGGTCTAATTTTGTGTATAGGCCTAGCTTTTCGGACACCTGTTATGACTTTTTTCGGATATATAGCCTTAAGAGAAATATAATGACGGGAAAAGTTGAGGGACAGATGTCCTCAGGCAGATAACCCGCTAGATGGAGCACCCGAATCACTGCACTCCTGCAACTACATCAGCACGAGGCTATCCATAAAGCGGATGACAGGAGCCTATGGAGGAGTCTGGTCAGCAAGAATAGGACATGATGTCTTGGTTCGGCCCCCTTTCCTAGGATAAACTTGTATAAAATATAATAATTTGAAAAAAAATATGTCACGTGACACGTGACAAACTAATTTCTCAAATTGTTCTAGTTTATACAAGTTTATTCTACGAAAGGGGGCACTTTGCGCAAATGAAAAGCCAATTTATGAAAGTTTGTTACATAAGTTTCTTAAAATATCACGCCGTTAGCCTGTGAAATGTCAAAATACGTTTTGTATGGAAAGCGTCCCACCTTAACGGCTTAATAAATAAACTATTTTGTATAAAGCTTTAAAGTTAAAAAGCAAAATGGTGTGAGCATATTTCCGCAAAAAGGCGATTATGGCGTCCATTCGGATTCACAAATAAATTACAGTTCGTCCAGCCGAGCCGGGGCGGCGACAGATCGCGCCAATTTGAATATTAATAGTTGCAGCGACGCGTGAAAACTGACACACGGACACGCAGCGCCACTGGAAGGGACACTACATTAAGTATAATATGTGTTGTGTATGTGCAGGCCGCGACACGTAACGCAAGACAGAACTTATAACACTTGACGTTTCCACATTTTCCCTCACATGGAAAAGCTCATATCCTCTTATGCAGATAAATTGAGAAGTTATGCAAAATGGTTGACGGCTTACCTTAA
This sequence comes from Cenopis cana, assembly GCA_951800055.1. Classification (NCBI taxonomy): domain Eukaryota; kingdom Metazoa; phylum Arthropoda; class Insecta; order Lepidoptera; family Tortricidae; genus Cenopis; species Cenopis cana. The sequence continues at coordinate 10,197,035 of OX637492.1, forward strand.
GGCGCCTGTAGAGGCAAGGCCTTCTCCATACAAACTCTGTGCAAGTTTTATTCGTCGGTTTTGGCACTCCCGCAATTTTTTTTTGCTTGTTAATATTGGATATACGAAGAATGTCAAGCAAAAAAAAAGCGGAACGGGACTTAATCGCGTACAGTTATAACTAATTTACCTTTTTTAAGGTTTTGCCCAACGTTTCGAATGTACCACAACATCCGTGGTCGCGAGCTGACTGGCGTGAGCGGGTATCAACATCTACTAGCCGCACGGGTTTTCCGAACTACCCGCACTTGGTCTTTATTAATTACATTCTCACTAGGGTTGTCACTCGCACGACACAATAAAAAAAAATAAAAAAAATTGCGTGTCGTGTCTGGTAAGTATGTGGAAGATCCCGTCCGACCAGCGAGTGCCAGTTCCAGTGTTTATTACCAAACAGAGCGGCTACGGACCGCGACCCGCCGCGCCTTCAGCCATTGATGGCATAAATCAAACTCTAATAAATAAATAACCCCTCCGCTTCCTGTGGCTTTGTCCGTTTTTATTTAATTGTACCGTTTTTGGAACATTTGTCGGCTATTTGTCGCTTTCGACTGTACAGTCGGCAAAACATGAAAGATGATTATTTATGATATAACGAGTAACCCTCTTAATCAAAAAAAATTGCAAGTTTCTGTTAGGTAAACGCGTTTTTCTGTTTTCTACAAACTCATTTAGTAATATGCTGAAGTGACTGATAAAGATAAACCAGTTTTATGTAAATTAATGTAATTTTAGCTATAATGTAGGTTTGAGGAACTTTTTAATTTGGTCTGGTTTGAAATAAGAATAAATTCATGGCTTTTGGATTTGCTACAACATAAGAGATTACTCTTATTTATTGACGATTGAGAATAAAGTATTCGTACTTAACTTACGTACTTGCTAGTGAAGGAAAAATGCTATACCGTCCGACATAAATGCGACCACGCTAGCTAGACATTGTTATAAAGTAATTTGTCACATATGCATACAGTCAGCCAATAATAACAGCCAGCCAGTAATGTACGCAATAATTGTCTTTCTTGTGTATGATTTAATTTGATATTCTTATGTATAAGTAATTAGTTCTATATTTGCCTAAGATACAGGAATAATCCTAGTTTAGGCACATGCAACAATTTATGTAATGTATATGTAGTAAGCACAATGTAAACGTTAGTTATAAGAATTTAAAATAAATATTCTATTCTATTCTACAGTTAAAATATGTATGACATTAAGTAGGTGGCAGGTCCAACCCGCTCTGGGCCAGCGTGGGGACTACTGCCCAATCTCTCTCATCTATGAGAGGAGGCCTGTGCCCAGCAGTGGGACGTATATAGTATAGGCTGATGATGATGATGATGAAGTAGGTGGTACAGTATACTCATCCTTACGTGTCCTATGATGTAAACAAACTGTTCTTGAAAACATTAATCATCATCACCCTTTTTCTGTAGGATTAGATTACACAATAATCATCACTTAAAATGTTGTTGTATCAAAAATCCATAAGTCAAGCCTCGGCGACGCTGAATAGTCCAAATGATTCTAATCAAGAAAAAAATTGGATTTTGGTAGTGGGCGTGTTGGTGAACACACGTGCTCTCGGCGCGACGACTAGCAGAATCCATTATTACCGAACAAAACCAGTTGCCTACTGTCATGGCGTCGTTACCGAACAACGTCTTTGTACACGTGGTTGGCGAAATCATCATAAATTTGATGGAAAGCCATTAAAAAAAGAAAACAATTCAAAAAGACGGTCAGAAATAATGTCCAGCCGGGAACTTGTCAAATAAAGGGAAGAAGGTGGAAGAAGCTCACAAAGTATTGTAATCCTAGAGAAAAGAGTGATAAATTAATAATACGTCTTCAATAGTACATTGTGTCACAAGGGAGCAAAATGACATATTTACGGCGTGGGCGTAAATTGAACCCTGAACGAAGCGAAGGATTATATAATAGAATCCCGAGCGTAGCGAGGGATTCTAAAATTAAATCCTGAGCGTAGTGAGGGATTCAAGAATTAACGCCCAAGGTGGAAATAATTTTGCTTCCATGTGACACATACTGCTTTTCACATCACCTATTGAGGATAATAAAAGATCTGAAATAACAATGGTTGTGCATTTATTTTATCAAAATCGATACAATACTTAACTATCAAAATCGATACAATACAATTACTCGTTACAGAAAAGTGCCACTTTGATCCCTCGTAGCAGGGAAGAAAAGTGCCATTTTGATCCCTCCTAGCAGGGAAGAAAAAGGCCTTATCCGAATAGGTGATGTGAAAACATAGTTTGTTTACATGATAGGTAACATAAGGATGAATAAACTGTACTTAACGCTCCACAATAATTACGTAAATACACACATAAATACACGAATCACACAATCTTATTACTCGCGTTAATTTCGTCATTCAAACGCTAGCTGGAATCCAGTACACCATGAAACCTAAATGACAGGTTCCATAATGATAAGTGTGCAAATGAACTCGCTGCGGTATCCAATACTAGATCTTATGCAGTTGTAATAAGGTTTAACAATGGTCAGTTTAACAGCCGTTTGATGCAACGCACGGTGACCGGGTGTGACCGAGGTGTCGTCGTCATGGTGCATTATTTAACTAGTGCGGGCCAATTATGTCATTCAAGCAGTTATCGTCGGAAACGTTTAGATTTAGGTCATTGATCCATGTGGGAGCGAGTGCACCCTGTCATTGTGCTAATAGGGGTCGTAAGTACGGTCTACTCGTAAAGGACTCAACGCGTTCCTTCCTACCTTGTCGCGTCAAGTTTAAACTGTCTTACTAATAACTTTATGTCACACCACGCGCGAAAAAACCCACTTCCTGGCCAGGGGGTGACATAAAATTTTGTACTTACCACGGGCGATAATAAAGAAAGCCTCAGATCGCATATTTATCGCCCTTGCCTTCGGCTCGGGCGTAAAATACCTGCGATCTGAGACATTCTTTGTTTTATCGCCCTTGGTAAGTAATGTACTATTATAGTGTAATACGTTGCACCAAATGGCAGTTAAAATTTTGATAACTCAGTCGGTATATTTTTTGATACCTTAATAACCAACGTAAAGTACTAATCCAACGGATCTTTATAAAAACCGAGGCGGGCACTACGGGCGATATTTCGTAGGTTCGTAGCCTTCGGAAAGTCTTCTTTAGAATTAATGTTCTCGCAAACTCCCAAACTTCGATTACAAGTAACATATGTAATGATTTCATGTTTAGTGTAGTTAATTTTAATTTAAGTTGCACTTTTAATTAAGTTTGAGGGTACTTCACCGCCATTACGACTTAAAAAAAAAGATGGCGGGTGGTCTTAAAAAGGAGGGTACGTTTTTCTGGGCTCTCCTTGGTTAACCGTGCTAAAGTGTAGACGTGGTTGAGTATAGTTTGAAGACATGGTTTAGTTTAAGTTAGACCATAAACGTGTACGAGTGATTGTAACTTCCAGTATAAGTGAATAAATTATTCAAGAGATCTTTGAAGTTTTAACATATCAGAAGTGAACGTGTGCCTGCGCGCCATGGGACGCAGTTAAGTAATTTTAAATGTCTTATAAATACTTTCGTAATAGTTATTCAGAACTGCACCCACAAGTGTGAAATGATGTTACATTATTGAGAACAGTTTCCAATTAATTACGTTATAACGTTGATTGGTAGAATCGTTCTGAAAGAGTACATACTTGTCAATCGTGGCCAATTAAGAAAACCCTAACTGAATCTAATACTTAGTACATGACAATGGAATTGTTAATATTCGAAGCGTTGACCTATTTAATTACGGAACGCTAAAACAAATAACGAAGTACGCGGTCATGTAGGTGTGCCGCTTATAGAGTTAGTAGACAGCTGCTGTAGGTATGCTGCTTATAGAGTGAGTTAACAGCCATGTAGGTGAGCTGATTGCGGTCATGTAGGTGTGCTGCTTATAGAGTGAGTTAACAGCCATGTAGGTGTGCTGTTTGCGGCCATGTAGGTGTGCTGTTTATAACTCTATAACTCACTCGAGTTAACAGCCATGTAGGTGTGCTGTTTGCGGCCATGTAGGTATGCTGCTTATAGAGTGAGTTAACAGCCATGTAGGTGTGCTGTTTGCGGCCATGTAGGTGTGCTGCTTATAGAGTGAGTTAACAGCCATGTAGGTGTGCTGTTTGCGGCCATGTAGGTGTGCTGCTTATAGAGTGAGTTAACAGCTATGAAGGTGTGCTGTTTGCAGCCATGTAGGTGTGCTGCTTATGGACTGTGCCGACAGCCATGTAGGTGTGTTGTTTACATAGGATGTGTAGACATGTAGGTGTGCTGCGCATAGGGTCAGTGGACCTTGAAGTCAAGTCCAGTAAAGTCCGGTGAAGTCCGGTAAAGTCCGGTAAAGTCCGGTGAAGTCCGGTAAAGTCCGGTGAAGTCCGGTAAAGTCCGGTAAAGTCCAGTAAAGTTCGGTAAAGTCCAGTAAAGTCCGGTAAAGTCCAGTAAAGTCCGGTAAAGTTCGGTAAAGCCCGGTAAAGTCAACTTAAAGTCCGGTAAAGTCTGGTATACAAAAATTTAAGTACGGTAAAGTCCGTTAAAGTGAAGTAAAGTCAAATTTAAGTCTGGTAAAGTCCGGTAAAGTCCAGTAAAAACCGGTAAAGTTCGGTAAAGCCCGGTAAAATCAACTTAAAGTCCGGTAAAGTCTGGTATAGACAAATTCAAGTCCGGTAAAGTCCGGTAAAGTCCAGTAAAGTTCGGTAAAGTCCAGTAAAGTCCGGTTAAGTCCAGTAAAGTCCGGTAAAGTTCGGTAAAGCCCGGTAAAGTCAACTTAAAGTCCGGTAAAGTCTGGTATAGACCAATTTAAGTACGGTAAAGTCCGTTAAAGTGAAGTAAAGTCAAATTTAAGTCTGGTAAAGTCCGGTAAAGTCCAGTAAAAACCGGTAAAGTTCGGTAAAGCCCGGTAAAATCAACTTAAAGTCCGGTAAAGTCTGGTATAGACAAATTCAAGTCCGGTAAAGTCCGTTAAAGTTAAGTAAAGTCAAATTTAAGTCCGGTAACGTCAAATTAAAGTCCGGTAAAAGCCGGTAAAGTCTAGTAAAGTCCGGTAAAAGCCGGTAAAGTCTAGTAAAAGCCGGTAAAAGCCGGTAAAGTCTAGTAAAATCCGGTAAAGTCTAGTAAAATCCGGTAAAGTCTAGTAAAGTCTAGTAAAGTCTAGTAAAGTCTAGTAAAGTCTAGTAAAGTCTAGTAAAGTCTAGTAAAGTCTAGTAAAGTCTAGTAAAGTCTAGTAAAGTCTAGTAAAGTCTAGTAAAGTCTAGTAAAGTCTAGTAAAGTCTAGTAAAGTCTAGTAAAGTCTAGTAAAGTCTAGTAAAGTCTAGTAAAGTCTAGTAAAGTCTAGTAAAGTCTAGTAAAGTCTAGTAAAGTCTAGTAAAGTCTAGTAAAGTCTAGTAAAGTCTAGTAAAGTCTAGTAAAGTCTAGTAAAGTCTAGTAAAGTCTAGTAAAGTCTAGTAAAGTCTAGTAAAGTCTAGTAAAGTCTAGTAAAGTCTAGTAAAGTCTAGTAAAGTCTAGTAAAGTCTAGTAAAGTCTAGTAAAGTCTAGTAAAGTCTAGTAAAGTCTAGTAAAGTCTAGTAAAGTCTAGTAAAGTCTAGTAAAGTCTAGTAAAGTCTAGTAAAGTCTAGTAAAGTCTAGTAAAGTCTAGTAAAGTCTAGTAAAGTCTAGTAAAGTCTAGTAAAGTCTAGTAAAGTCTAGTAAAGTCTAGTAAAGTCTAGTAAAGTCTAGTAAAGTCTAGTAAAGTCTAGTAAAGTCTAGTAAAGTCTAGTAAAGTCTAGTAAAGTCTAGTAAAGTCTAGTAAAGCTCTAGTAAAGTCTAGTAAAGCTCTAGTAAAGTCTAGTAAAGCTCTAGTAAAGTCTAGTAAAGCTCTAGTAAAATCTAGTAAAGTCTAGTAAAGTCTAGTAAAGTCTAGTAAAGCTCTAGTAAAGTCTAGTAAAGCTCTAGTAAAGTCTAGTAAAGTCTAGTAAAGTCTAGTAAAGCTCTAGTAAAGTCTAGTGAAGTCTAGCAAAGTCTAGCAAAGTCTAGTAAAGCTCTAGTAAAGTCTAGTAAAGCTCTAGTAAAGTCTAGTAAAGCTCTAGTAAAGTCTAGTAAAGCTCTAGCAAAGTCTAGTAAAGCTCTAGTAAAGTCTAGTAAAGCTCTAGTAAAGTCTAGTAAAGCTCTAGTAAAGTCTAGTAAAGCTCTAGCAAAGTCTAGTAAAGCTCTAGTAAAGTCTAGTAAAGCTCTAGTAAAGTCTAGTAAAGCTCTAGTAAAGTCTAGTAAAGTCTAGTAAAGTCAAGTAAAGCTCTAGTAAAGTCTAGTAAAGTCTAGTAAAGTCTAGCAAAGTCTAGTAATGCTCTAGTAAAGTCTAGTAAAGCTCTAGTATAGCTTTAGTAAAGTATAGTAAAGCTCTAGTAAAGTCTAGTAAAGCTCTAGTATAGTTTTAGTAAAGTCTAGTCAAGCTCTAGTAAAGCTCAAGTATAGCTTTAGTAAAGTCTAGTAAAGTTTAGTAATCAAGTAAAGTCAAGCCAAGTAAAGCCAAGCAAAGCCAAGCAGAGCGAAGCAGAGCCAAGCAGAGCCAAGCAGAGCCAAGCAGAGCCAAGCAGAGCCAAGTAGAGCCAAGCAGAGCCTAGCAGAGCCTAGCAGAGTTAAGCAGAGTCAAGGAAAGTAAAGTATAGTAAAGTAAAGTCAAATAAAGTCAAGTAAAGTAAAGTAAAGTCAAAAGTAAAGTAAAGTAAAGTAAAGTTATGTAAAGTAAAGTCAAGTCAATTAAAGTCAATTAAAGTCAATTAAAGTCAAGTAAAGTCAAGTAAAGTCAAATAAAGTAGAATAAAGTCAAATAAAGTCCAGTAAAGTCAAATAAAGTCAAATAAAGTCCAGTAAAGTCAAATAAAGTCCAGTAAAGTCAAGTAAAGAAGTTGCAAAATACAGCGCTGTAGTCAGACTAGGTAGACATGCTTCAGAGAAAGAGCATAAAATGCGCTACAAATTTCAGATGATACAGAAGGCTAGAGTTATACTCCGAAGCGGCCAAAGCAATCGAGACGGAGGCGGAAAAGATCTTCATCGTCAAGTGAGGGCGAAAGGACACCTACCAAAAGGAGCAGAGCGGGAGTGTCAACCGAAGTTCCGGGAGTTGACTAAGAGTTGGTTCTCGCTTAGCTCGTCGTGGGACGTCTGGCAGAGTAAATTAAAGTAGGCTTTTCCAAACGATGTAATCTATGGTAAAGTATTAGACGAAATGTTGAACCGAAAATCTCGTACAGATGAAACATTGAGAGACTATTGTTACGACAAGTTATCGTTGTTAAGTCGGTGCAAGATTGTCGGTCGTAAAGCGGTTGATTGCGTAATCTATGGGATCACGGACAGTTCCGTCAGAAACGGGGCTCAGGCTCTTAAATGTGAGGAACTAGAGGATCTATTGAACTATTTAGCATCACAACAGCCCTCGCAGTCTGAGGTCGCTGACGTGAGTTCAATCAGCAGTAGGTGATTAAAAGAAACGTCAATTGCGCGGTAATTTTTCTGGTAGAAATGCTATGAGTATAATGGGGAACGGATGCAGTCCGTATGAATTGCAATGGGCGCGGACATATCTATCAAAATTGTAGTAAGCCGATTGAGAAATGCGAAAAGTGCCGTAGGGTAGGGCATAATATTGAAAATTGCACTAGGAAGCCTTTGCAAACAAGTAGTGAAAGCCTTGGCCAAAACACGCACCCGTCTGAAAGGAACCTTCCTTTCAGACGGGTAAGCACCTGCTTAAAGTTATAATAGACGATGACGTTGTTCCGTTGCGTGATCCTGGAGACAACCAGATTACGAAACCGAGAGCATCCGAAGTAACTTTAACGACGCTATACATACCTCTTTGCAACAGCACGGCCGATGCGGTAAACGATATGTTTAATAATAATGTGTGCGTTTAATGGCACAATGTTGAATGCCTTTATTGATTTCGGAAGTATTCGGTATTCGGATGCAGTCGCATTAGGTTTGACTGAAAGTACAGGCGAACGATTACCTACAATACCTACCTACCTTTGGCAATTCAACCGTTATCCCTAAATTCAAGGCCACTCTTCAAATTAGGGTTGATGAGATTGATACTGACCTGGATGTTTTGACAGTGGAGGATGCACGTCTCATTGTTAATAGGACAGGATTTCACAGAATTGACGTCGGTGACTTTACTGAAGGACAATGAGCGACTGTTCTTCTATCATACTCCTATTAACGATCCCCAGAATCGAGACCAGACCCTCAACTTTTACGTCTCTAAAATGTTACTATAGATAAAGGAGGGTTGGTGGCAGTGCACTCGAAGGAGTCGCGTATACTGGTCATGTTTATTCAGAGAGAGGTACCAGAGCAAGTCCAAACTAAGAGTATCACTTACACCAAGGTTGTTACAGGGTTTATTGCATATTTGTCCTTAGCAGTATATTGCATATTTGTCACTTCTTTAACTAATGCACCTCTTCAATTCAAGTGAGCATGTTAATAGCTAGTCTACCAGGTACCGGAAATGAAGTCGTCCAATCTGACCAGGACGAAAACGAACGACAACCTTTTGATAAAGGTGACGTTAGAATAGGAGGGACTGATGAGGAAACCCTTAAAAAAAACGTAGTTAGAATGTTGGACAGTTTGTTCAACGATTTTATGATACCACGTATATCTGACCGTGGCACTGCGTTTACTTCAGCTGCATTTCAGGACTTCTGTGTCAGCAAAGGCTTTACACATTGTATGAGTACAACAGTAGCACAGTAGTGCAGTTGTCTGTCTCAGGGCGAATAGACAAGCACAGAGGTACAACCGAACTATTCTTACCACTTTGTCCACACAAAATGTTGATAGTAATGATAGTAATGAGCGTGATTGGGACGGGCAGCGGGGTCGAGTGCAGTAGGGCATTAACAATACTGTTAATGCTACGACAAAGAAAAGTGCGTCAGAAATACCTACTATTTGGGTTCAGGTTAAATTGCCCCATCGATAACAAATTGTCAATTGACAATGACGAGCCTCCAAACAACATTGATAGCCAGTCTATTCCAATCGTAAGTGACAGTTCACTTCCTAACGTATCTCAGGTAAATATAGCCGACTTGGCCAATGACGAGGATAACAGCCAGCCATTATTGCATCCAATAATGCTGGCACATCCACATTACTTTCTATGAGTACCGACGATAAACGTTTCGACGAAATTAGGAAAAGGGATTTAAAAAGAATTCCTGCTAATAATTTTTACAATGACGGGAAAAGCAAAGGCTCTTATCTAAATTCGTCGACCCATACAGAGTAACGTCATCATCATCATCATATCAGCCGAAAGACGTCCACTGCTGGACATAGGCCTCTCCCAAAGAGTGCCACAATGACCGGTCTTGCGCCACCCGCATCCAGCGGACTCCCGCGACGTTTACCAGGTCATCAGTCCACCTTGTGGGGGGTCTACCCACGCTGCGCCTTCAGCCAGAGTAACGTGTAGTTTAGGAAATGATCGATACAAAATTGTCAATGTACCAGGGAGACAGAGACCGTTGTAGCTTCAGAGAGGTTGCGGATTGAATAGGATTGGATTGACGTTCAGGCATTACAAGTTAACGAATCATCTGGTTCCGAGCCTAATACATCTGATTCCGACAATGATGCTGATTCCAAATAGGTTATATATGTATATATATTATGATTGTTATGGTATATTATGGCTATTCGGACTATGTTGACAATTAATGTATGTGGGTGTATAAGGGTAGTAAAATCAGCTTAGTATACATATGTAACTGATTTGTTATTTTATATAATTGTAAATGTTGTTGACTGTTGTAGTTCAGCGTTTTAGTGAACTGTATTGATCAAGTAGGAACAGAACAGTTGCCGAAACTTTGAAACTAATAGGTGATGTTAATGCCATTGTTTTGTCTTAGCATCGGTACGTACGATATAATTATTTTTGTTAAACTGTGTCTATGAGATGGAACCTATTGCATTGGTGTTGGGGTATAATATCCAGTGGAATAGGAGTATATGTTTTGATAGAAGTATGTAATAAATAAATAAAAATGTTTGATAACTGGTATTGAGTGTAATGATTGTTTGCGTGCTCCGGAGATAGCACGCAGTCGGATGGTCGAGTGTAATGATTTCATGTTTAGTGTAGTTAATTTTAATTTAAGTTGCACTTTTAATTAAGTTTGAGGGTACTTCACCGCCATTACGACTTAAAAAAAAAGATGGCGGGTGGTCTTAAAAAGGAGGGTACGTTTTTCTGGGCTCTCCTTGGTTAACCGTGCTAAAGTGTAGACGTGGTTGAGTATAGTTTGAAGACATGGTTTAGTTTAAGTTAGACCATAAACGTGTACGAGTGATTGTAACTTCCAGTATAAGTGAATAAATTATTCAAGAGATCTTTGAAGTTTTAACACATATTAGGTTGGATATAAATTGACACGCAGTCATATCATTTTCATGTCACAACTAAATTTATTAAATTGTAGACCAGTGATTTTCAAAGTGGTCCATGTGGACCCCCAGGGGTCCATGAGAGACTCCGTGGGGGTCCACGTTGGCGCGAGGAAAAAATGGAACGTGGTAGAAATGTAGCAGAAGGGGGTCCACCGAAACCAGCAAAATTTTGAAAAGGGTCCACAAGAAAGAAAAGTTTGGGAACCTCTGTTGTAGACGAATTAAGCAAACTTTATAGTCCAAAACTTTAAAATCAATTCTAGCAACTTGAAGTAAAAAACCAAAACCGCATCGAAGAGGTATTTCCCGTTTCGGAATTCAAATCGTTTTGAAATTGGAACACCGCCATGGACAGGTAATAGACAGTTGTCCTCAACCGTGGTTGTCGGTGTCTGCGGCAGACAGGCGCTGTCAACTATTTCTTATCTGTCAGGGCTCGCGGCGCGTTGTCAGAACGATTGGCGACCACTGGAGCTTTATTTGTTTATAGACACAGTCACAGAGAACAAATTCGTAGGTATTCGTTATGTAAGACGAAGCGTGGGTGATGTAAAAATCTAAGTCAACCTAAGTAATTTAAGGTTACTTTCTCATTTGGCGATGCGGACTCGGTAAGTTATTCTAAGTTAGTACTTATTTAGATTCTTTACTCAGTCTCTAATATCATACTGGCAAAATACCGAAAATTAGGTCGGATCAAATCTTGGAATAAGATGCCAAAAGTACTTTGTAAAATAAGGAAAAAAAAAAGAAAAAGCAAAAGAATTGCAAAAGTTTGAAAAAGAATGAATAGCGCATCTATGGAAACCGTACACCGAGGTGACTTTGACCTGTCTGTAGTTTCGCAGTTATCATTTTCCCACGTTTTCCAGACTCAATTCAACATAGTACATAAGAGTAAATGCAACTGTTAAGTTTCAGATATCTCTATAATGTCACTCCGAAGGGTGGTTATTACAACTGTGTACAGTACAAAAATACTTGTGTTGTACCGGCAGAGTTCAGCGGTGGTCGCAGATATTCCATCACTGGGCACCCTCGCCTTCAGTTCCACGCTTCTGTCGCTCGCACGACGCCACAGAATAGTATAAAGCGGATACACTGTAGGTATTGGTTAAGTATTTCATATATCTACCCACTCATACCAAAAAATCTATACGTGGATTACGAATAATTAAATTCACAGAAGTGCGCAAAAAATGGTGGCTTTCCCGAGTGAAATGGGGTCCTTCAAGAATGAAGTACCTATTTATTCAGGATTGTAAAAGGTCAGAACGGCAACGCCTTCAAGTTGCAGGCGTTGCCGTTCTGACCTTTTAGGCGCCGCCGCCGTAAGCTTATTTACCATCGACGTGGTATTAAAATAAAGCTATTTTTGACACAGTTGGAATAAGTAACATGAGTATTGCTCGCTTGTTGTAGGCCTGCTTAGATAGGTAGGCGTCACAGCCCGTGTCGCGCCGCCGCATTTTGACTGTCCATGACCAATTTTAACCTTTTGAGCGTTCAGCGTCGTTCAAGCATCGGACACAAAGACGCGTTGGTGACGCCACACCATCGCAATGTTTAACGCTAAATTAAATCTTATGCGAACGAACATTGATCGGTATTGCTTTGCCCAGGTTGTCGGCTGTAGACGTCGTGTTGCGGTGGAAGGCGATGAAAGGGTTTAGACTGGCTACACCCGCTACATCAGTGGTTCTTTACCGGTGGTCCGCGGACCACTGGTGGTCCCTGGAAGCAACCGAAGTGGTCCGCGAAGCCATCGAAAAAATATTGAATAAGTGATAACGAATCAACAAAACAATATGTCCCGTGAGTGGCGCTATGAGGGAGCCGAGCCGAAGAGTCCGAGTGGTTCACGGAAAGACAAAAAAAAGTCAAATGGTCCCTCATCACTAAAAGGTTAAGAACCACTGCGCTACATGGTAGTTAGCGTGTATTAATGATTTTTGTACCTACTACGGAAGTGTATGAAATGTCTCCTCTGTTTTCTTCTGTGCCTGCCGAAGCGAGGGTCAATATGAGAGCGACCCGGCAGTGATCTGTTTGCGGCTCGCAATTCGCAATTATATCCAGATTACATATTTATCTCCGAGACGGACCAATTTCTTATGGGTGGTGTGTGGACGAAAACAAAAATATAGAGCTGGCAGTACCAATCCTACTTATCATACAGTGTGGTTTTCGATAAACTGTATCTACATATGAAAAGGGGTGAAGTTTCAGTCCATTTTATCGGTAAAACTACATAGTTATAATAAATTATTGTTAATTAGAGCCTTGCTTAAAAGTACTGAACACTCACGCGTTTTTCATATAGGTACTTAAAAGTCAAACTTTGAATCAAATTCTATAAGTTTCAAAAACACTAGCTGCTTTCGTTGACTTTAATTATCTTTGCATCGATAAAAATGCAATTGGTCCTTTTATTGCAAACCATTCTATTTTTAACATTTGGTTTTCTAGGCTAAACAGCTACTTCGAATTGTTTATCTACTAAAGTTTTCTAGGTGTTTAATACCTTTTTATATTTTACGTCAATAAAAGTTTTTTTTCATAATTTACAAAGGAAAATAGGGGCTTAATACTGTTGGGCAAAGCTGTATGTGTTTTTTACAGATTATATAAGTTTTGATACCAACTCGGAAGCTCAGAAAGTAAATTCGCGCGGAAGGCGTCAGATCATGCCGCAAACTCGGTTCAAACAGCAACTACCAAGTAAACATCACCACATTGAAAATTCCCTGTGTACTTCCTTTAAAAAGTAAACTTCAACCTGCTACAAAACTTTTTACACTATTATATGTAGATACATCGGTGGCAAAGAAGCATACGGTCTGCCTGATCGTAAGCAAACACCGTAGCCAATGGATGGACGCTTGTGACTCCACTTGTAGCGGTTTTATTATGACTGGAGTCTTCTGTAAGCTCTGTAACCTCCCGTTACGTGACGTCTTTAAGGCTGGACTAGTACGTGGTCCTTCTAGCACTGCGTGTCCGCGCCAAAAGGAATCAATTAAATTGGAGATGAGTTAAAATCCTTAACTATGGTCGAAAAAAATTGGTCCTCACCCAAATAAAACTTACGCGGAATGAATCTCTTGATTCTTTTGATTCTCTTTATAACTTGTAAATGTGTGATTTAGGATACCTACTTCTCTGTATAACTGGTATAATTAAGTGCAACAATAATGGATACGTAACTGTTCTGTGTCCTGTAACACAGGGCTTCCTAGCTCAGGACACAGAGCTGTGATGTTAATGTACAAGTAAAACAATAAACTTTTTTCATTTTTTTTCATTTTCAATCACTTGCGAAAAAAACATTCAGGGGTATCGAACCCCTCTTAGCACATCCGCTAGCCATCCCCAAACATTGATCCTTAATCCCCATATTGATTCCGGGATCAACTGCTGATCTTATCATTGTTTTAAATGCCCCTTCTCACTGTAACGTTTCTGCCGACAATTTGATACAGTGGCTTAACTGCTCTTGGGTTTATTTGTGATCGGTGGTAGTGATTTGTTATTGTGAAACGTAGACATCTTAACAACACTTTAGGAGGCCACACAAATTTTAAAGTAACAAAAGTATTATGGATGTGTATACTAATGTTCGATAATGCAAGGAGTGTAAGGCAACGGCAAGGCTAGTTAACTCAAAAAAATATTTTATAGTTAAGATTATTAGTTAAGTACCGAAAATTTAACTAAGTAATTTTTCTGAAATCATCATTCTCCTAGCGTTATCCCAGTACACTTGCATCCTGAAGAATGCCTGGGGTCCGCTACCTAATCCCAAGATTTGGCTTAGGCACTAGTTTTTACGAAAGCGACTGCCATTTGACCTTCCAACCCCGAGGGGAAACTAGACTTTATTGGGATTAGGCTTTGTCAAGTGAGTGGGCAACTTGACAGTTAGAAGTTCTCAAGCCGCCCGAAGGCCTCCCACTTGGCTTAACGACTGCTGCCATAGACAGCAACCGGGATCAACGGGTTAGCGTGCCTTCCAAAGCACGGGGTAATTTTTCTGAAATAACGATATATATTTTATTTTATTGATAATTACAATATTAACTGATTAAAACATACGTTTGCTTTTATTAAGTTTTTGATAGTAACGTTATCATTTTTGCTTTTATTGGTGTAGAAATTTGTGGATCTGGACTATTGGGAGTGCTGTTTGAAACGATATTTCGTAGGCAGTGCAAATCTAAAAAATACACGCAAACGCTATGATATTAGGCAGGAATAGTCCTGTGCTAGATAAAGGAGAGAACACAGAGAAAATGTCAAGATATCAATTCACACAGAAAACAACACTAAATAGATGGTCGAATTAACTGATAAATTAGGTGAATGACAGGAAAACTAGGTAACTTATGGTAACTTATACATTCAATACCCCCTTCCAGACCGGAAAATCAGAACTGTGGTAAAGTAAAATGAAGTAAGTATGTTGACTTACGTTATTTTCATCTGACAAACAGTTGTAATGAACCAAATCGATTGTGTTGGTTTCGAAAGTGTTAAAACAAGGTATAGCAATTTTACTCAACTTAATTAATTACTTTTAGAAATCTATGGATGCAGTTTTTATTCTTATTAGAAATAAAATAATGTTTCCTTTGGGTATTTTTTTCCTCTCATCAGTATTTAGAGTACCATGAGAAGAAGAAAGCGTATGGTGGTGTGGAGGTACCATCTCCGGAGATCTCCGGAAATATCAAAAAGTAACCCTCAAAAGCTAAATCTGTGACGTTTTGAAAAAACCAACGAAAACTGTCTGAAACAGTCCCAATTTATGACTTCCCGATCACAAACTAACATTTTTACTAAACTATCAACAGCTAATTCGAATTCGTTTCCGTTTCGACGCAAGCGCAGCGTGGCGCGAAACTCACCCCACCGCGCCCAAGGCGCATAAAAAGCGTCCAAATCCAAATGCTCAAGTTACTACAAAAGCAGCCTTGTACATATGGACTTAAAGTTAATATTCAGATGAAGCATAAAGGGAACTTGTGACGATTTGGATGGAGAAGAGCAGGTATTGTCATTGCCACATGTCATGGGAATCGATTACAGGCCATAAAGACACCATCGATAGCCATAAATTGTGTTGATTATCGTTTCTTTTATTTTTAACGGCGTATGGGATGGGAATGATAAGAGAATTTGTAATGTCAATATGCGTTGCAATGGTATATGTTGTATTGTAGTCTGCTTTTTGCTGTAATTTTGTAGTTAAGTGAAAACGGCATTGTATCCAAGTCAACGAGTAACTTTTTCATATAAATACTTAGTCAGGTCTGTTCCTATTGCTGCTACCGGGTAAAACTCGGATCTAACGCACACTCCGAGGCGCAATTCGCCCGAACGATTTGAACTCACGTTAGTAACTACACCTTCTGTAGGAAACGAGATCTAAATAAAATTTTAACAAATCATCGATCAAAGAAATCGTGACAGTAAAATATTAAGGGTGGGTTGTACCAACTTACGATTACTGACCAATAAACGTTAAATATGGCGCCTGCTATTGTCATTCCTTAGTAACTTGTCAAACTTTCTATCCAATGTCATTTTACCGAACAGCACTTACGCCGGCCTCACACTGATCTGAATTCAGAATCCTGACTAGGGGAGGGGAGTTGAAGCATCTCACTCTAGCATATAGGTACGTACTGCTCTAAACGTTCTGAATTCGGAACAGTGTGAGGCCGGGCTTAAAATCACAAACGTGGTATTCATAATGGTACATTTAAGCCTACCAGCCGACGACGCCAGAAGGTAGAGTTTAGTAGTTACTTCAGTACCTAATCCCTAATTATAATTTAAGCCCTTAAGGTTATTATGATGTAAACACTCCAATAATTCATGTCATCGACACATGGCACGAGCGTAAAAAACGAAAAAAGACATCAAACGGAAAGCACAAAATGGCATTACTCTTTAAACGGAAATCGACTCATAAAATATTTCACGACCAGTTTTACTTGACCCTCGCTTCGTTGAGTGGATCCCCGCGATAGTCTACGTGTAAGGGTGGGTACAGGGAAGGGTAGGTCAGAGTAGGGCGTCATGGAGTGGCAGACGGTCAATGTTCAATTGATATTAATGGTGTTAAAACACCTGGTCGCTGTGAGTGTGACAACGGGTTGGTTTACATGGAATTAGGGAGTATATTCTTTATTGGTCAGCCCATTAAGTATAGACTATCATAGAGTAATACGTAAACATTTAAGTATTTTTATTTAACATAGTATATAATTAACTTCCTGTACGGCTGGCTGTACGATACTAATGCTAAGCGAAGAGCCTGAAGCAAATTTGGAATCTTATATTTTAAGAAGTCGTCACCATCAACTTAGCCGCGAAGATCAGGTATTTCAGTAGGTCTAGAATATAGTCAGTGGGCAACTGGGCACAGGAAAGCCGGTGCTTGTTGTCGATTTTGGTACTTTTCATGAAAGGTGCACTTATTCCGGTGAATAAGTGCACCTTTCATGAAAAGTACCAAAATCGACAGATATTTTCACAACTAACGACATCTACAACTATCCAACAAACTAAAACAAATGTAATTAATGACTTGCACGATTTTCACACATCATTATTGGTAAACGGTGAACAAATTTCAACTGTACACGATTAAATCCCGTTTACTAATAATAATGAAACACAAATTGTGTTGCATGGATGCAAGATGGTGTAATAATTAACCTAACCTAACCTACAAATATTTAAAGACCTCGATAAAAGCACTATTTACTTATTCTGTGATTCACTTATATAAGTAGGTAATTTAAAGGCGCACTTACACAGGTAGTGTCGCACTTGCCCTGACTACACCAGCTATTTAATTACGTGACGTGTCAAACTTACGTACAGTAAATCGATCATTTTTACACGACTGCCCAAAAAAGGAGTGTAATGTTTTTAGTATATGCAGAGTAAAAAATTCGATCATTTACCTATGCAACCTCGAAAAAGTTACGTATGTTCCGCAATAACCAATAACCCTATATTCTGCATATATATACTCGTACTTTTTACTGACTTAACTTTCAAATTAAATGTCACTATAATATCACGAAAGGCTCGGACAGCCGTTGCAATGTCGGGAAGCTTTTTCTTGAGAATGACCCATGTAAACCCACGCTACCAATAGTAGTGTACCTACGAAATAATCGCGTAACCTCCGCATCGACACCTGATGCCTAATAGCGTTTAGTGATGCTCGAGACACTTTACATGCCACTTACACGGCTAATACACTGTAACACGGTTTTACGAACGACTTAGGTATTTATTTTACTTGGTATTTTGTTCTTTGAAATTTTACTGATGTCGCAGAGATTTCCTCACTTGTGAAAGTGAAAGTGAAAAGTAATTTATTCCATAAAACACACAAAACAAGACTTTTATACAGGTGCTACCTACAACTATAGACAACTATATCAAAAACCCTTAAAAATATAATAATTGTAGGTTCATCGCCGGCAGAGGTCACAAGGTAGATCCAGCAATGTCTTGTGTGCAGTAAAGAAAAGGCTAAAACTCAGCAAAATGTTGCAATTTGCAAGAAATGCAAGTCGCAACGCTGTTATTCTGTCCTAGCCTTAGTGAGCATGGTTTGAACAAAAAACGAGACAGAAAAATAATATAAAATGAATAAGATAAGAAGTCCAGTCAGTATCAAACAGCAAAAAGTGCAAGCAAAACATATTTATTATGTGCTACATACTTTAGTTTCTTGTATGTGACAATGTAACTTTATTGAGATAAAAAACATTAAGTGTGATAAATAAATAAATAAAAGTAGGCATAGGTAAGTAATCATAGCGAATTTAAAGTTAAAAACACAATTTATATAATTTATGTACCTGCAACTAGCTGGTCCGGAGCATATCGGTTCCAGAAGCTTGGGTTACCAATAGATGTTCACGCAATTTGCGCTGAAAACTTATTTTGGACCCGCACTTGTCGGTATTATATGTACCTAGTTGCGCAGCTCATGCTTCTTTTTTTAACATGTATGTGGCTTTATAGGCCGGGCCCAATAAAGCGATAGGAGTGCGCGGTTGGAGAGTAGCCCGGGGGAAATCCAGGAAAAACCTCCGACACGACCACGCAGGCGGTTAGATTTTATGCATAGATGCGGATCGTACCTTACTGCCTTTATATTCACCCATTTCCGCGCATCCCGCACCAGTCAGAAAGCATTCAGCAAAATTAACTACAGCATGATCTGTGTACCTACCTAGATCAAACGACCAGAACGAATTACTAAGTGAAAATATTCACGACCCAAAATTACTTAACACATGGCAAACCTGGAAGTTAAAGCATCTAACTCATTAGAGTGAGGTTTTTTTTTAGTGTATATGCCACTTTAATACATTTAAGTAATTTTGGTTCATACCCTCACTTACACTTAAACTAAATCACAACAATGCGCCCTCCTACCATAAATTAAGCAGTAATCGAACAGTTTGGACAATTGAATCAATACGCCGAATAGCTCGGACAGTTGCTCAAATAGCTTCCATATATTCAATGCTATTGTATTGGAACAATGCTAGTTTAGTGGTAGTGGACAGTAATTTAGTTTAAAAGCGCTACACAATATGGACGCCATTCGGATGTTATTTAATTACCTACGCACCTACATTTGGTAGTTATGGGGTTAAAGAACAGAACATTTTAGTAAATTTTGATTCAACTTAAGTATCTAAGTAATCTAAGGGATAAAAAACGTCTCAAGTGTATCGAAATCCAAAACTAAGCGGGGACAAATCGCATACTTCTGTAAATTAAAGATTATATATTCATTACAAAAACATTCAAAACTTTAAATGTTTGTCAAGCGGATGCGTGTGTGGTGGCTCAGTTGGTAGAGCAATGGACGGATTCCAGCGGTCGTGGGTTCAAATCCCACCTGTGGTGTTTAATTTTTCACTTTGATTAAAAATTATTAAAAACTTTATTATGAATTCGAGAGTAGGTAAGTAACTCTGTTTGTTACCCTGAACTGATTTTAATGAGGAATCAAGATTAACAGGTTATTTATCACCGTAATTTAATCCCAATAGGGATGACATGGAAGGAGGAACACAGTTCATAATAACTATTTTAGTTGACCGAGTGAAACGAAGGTCTCCGCTTCAGCTTCACGTATGTCCGGATTTTTAGATATCCGATTTCCAGTTGTTCTCTTCTACAGGTCGCATTTCTCAACCGATTATCGTGAAATTTTGTGACCAGGTTCGATAATTATTTAGGTAGATTTTTTGTCGGAGTCGGTTATTGGAAATTTTCATGAACATTTTTATTTTAATAATAAACATTGCAAAAGCTCTCGCAAGCTCTACAGCTCACTGAGCCACTAGTTCAATTATAAATTACAACATGCGAACTATGAGCTAATTTATAACATAACCAGCGACAAATGGCGCCCAATAAACGACACGGAAAAAGTTGCGTAGCAATCAAACAAATCTGATAAAGAAAGTTTACAAAAAATATAAATAGTCGCGTGCGTGACGCGCTTAGTATAATGAGGCTGTGATAGTTTTTAGGGTTCCATGATCATAGTACGAAAAACTACATTTTGGGGTGGCACTAAACATCCCTCATTAGGGGTTAAGTCACTGAACAATATGAACTATTAGATTTATCAATAAAGTGAACGGCGAAGTGTAATTGCCGCTTGAGACACCATTTAATGAAAATGTTACATTGTTTATAATTATAATATAACTTTGTCTAATGTAGGTATCTATTGTGCGGTTGGCCGGCCCAGGTATCGCTGAGAAGACAGTGTGGAGGCGGATCTGCGGCAGCTTCAGATCGAAGACGGGCAGGCTCGAGAAAGGTGGCGTGCTCTCGTTTCGGAGGCCAAGATCCTCTTTGGGTCGCTGCGCCGTTAAAGTAGTAGTACCTAAGTAGACTAAATAGTATATCTGCTCACACCGAACCTTTACCCAAGACTACCCGTATCCGCTTGCCAAAACTTCCTATCCACACGCTCATTAGGGGCAGTCCCAAAAAATTGAAGGCGATTATTCAAAGCAGGGAAAAGTTGTGAAAAATTCGTGTCAGCTCGTAACGAGCTGTCAGTCAGTGTCGCGCGGGACAAACTCAGCGGCCATTAACCTAATGCGAGATTGGGGTACCAACATTTACACAATTGTTGCCTTATTAGAAAGGACTAAGGTGCAAAATGTGAACATAATTCTGACGCCGACTGTACACGGAACTAGAACGTTTGTCTTTACACAATATGTTTAGGGAGTTTCTTTTATTAGAGCGGCATCGTCTACACGAAAAAAAGATTTCCGGGATAACCAAAATTACAACTAACTAATCAATAGAAAATTTACAACAGTCTCTATTTTATTAAAATTGTAGAACAATTAAATATTTTAGGTCAGAATTTAACTATCATTAATTGCTCAGCTTTATCGCGTTTTTTTTCGAAAAAATACGAACTTTCCCGGGAATGAGACCTGGCTAATAGATCGATTCATCATAAATAAGGCCGTATATTATATATTTTATTCAAATTGTTCGAGCAGTTATTAAAGGCACAATCACAAATATCTAACTTAATGCTCATTGAATAGTATAGTACACATCCTTAAATATCTCCCAGTCAAAATACAACCCCAACACTTTCCTACAAACTAAGTGAACGGCTAGATAAATCCAAGTTTACAAGTGAAAGTGTGGAGCAAACATTTCCAGTTCAACTCAAGTTTCAGATGCGGGCGTCTTCAGTACTTGCCGGCGTTATTCCATTCCCAACTTCTTAGGGTATTGTAGTAAATATAAGTGGAAGTTAGCAATTTGAGCCTGATGTAGCGTAGAAAGCTATCAACTTTATGAATTTAGTGTCGAAACTGGTACCTTATCTATGTAGCCATGTTTTGTTTAGGTCCAAAAGGTCCATTACAAGGTGTCTCGAAGGGAATCCTAACAGTTTTACCAGTGTAGGTAATTCGTATTTCTGATCATGCTTAGAAAATAAAAGGTCATCATATATTGGATACCTATCTTCTCTTCTAATAAAATGCCATAAGGGTCAGGCCGTAGATTTTGCCACTTTACTACGAGTCGGTCGCGCAAAATATTCTCCGAGATGGTCGCGCAGATTGACGCAAAACGATAACGCATCCATTTTGCGTGATCGTTGCGCGACACCTGCGCGATCGTTGCGCGACATTTGCGCGACCGTTGCGCGACATAGCGCAAATAAAATCGACAATTACTCAGTAAATTGACTATGTTTTGAAGTGAATTTAACCTTGAAAGATCACGCTCACCTTACTTAATATGCCGCAAGAACAATAACAGATATTAATTCAACACTTACTTTGAAATCTCAAAAAATGTGCTCCGCAAAAAAAGTGACCCATTTCACTCCGAAGCACTGCGTCATCGAACTGACGAAAATAACGGCCTCTGTTGCTATATTGAACACAGATTAGGTTAGTTCGGTGTTGCCACTACTCAGAATACAAACTACCCGTTGTTTAACGCCACAAATTGGGGAGATAATGATCGCGCAATAAAAATCACGCACAGACAATGGCTGTTGGTCATTTTATTATAATGTACGAAAAACAATATACTTTCTTAGCAAACACGAAACGATATTTAAAAGGGGGATAGGTAACTATTATATCATAACGTCAAATGAAACAGATAACCAGAAATAGGTATTGTTTCAATTTTATGTTCGCTCAAAGCGCACTACTACCAAGGCGGATTCGCGATTTTTATGAAATTTTCGCCCTTTTATGACAAATATATCCTCATAACTTTCCAAGCTTATGAATTTATTGTAATATCTCTAGTGACCATGGTTCACCATTTCTTGGGGAATAAAATGCAGTAGTTGATTAATATATAGTCATTAATATAGTTAGGAAAAAAAGAGGCGGAGAGTTAGGTTATACAAAAAGTGGCAAAATCTACGGCCTGACCCATAACGATAACAAAACGTTACCATGTTGTTCTAAGCCATATTTGCATATTTACCTGCATGCATACCTACGTCTAATAAGTTAAGTTTAGATGCTGGCCCAAAGCAATCCCTTTTTTAATAAAAAACTAATAGTAACATTATGCCCAATCCCTCTCATCTATGAGAGGAGGCCTGTGCCCAGCAGTGGGACGTATATAGGCTGATGATGATGATGAGTAACATTATGTAATTTAACTGTCAGATATTGATTGATATTACGATACTTATGTATAATATTTTATTATTTATATTATCAACAATACAGACACATACTTATTCTAATTTCCAATAATCCCATTAAATAAGCCATGAAGCTCCCGCGATAACTTCTGAATATTTATAATACTTTTTATACGATGCGAGGTCTGAAATAAGCAATTAATGAATAAAATTGCACTTTAATCCTTAATTATAGATATATCTGCAAATTAGGGTAATTAAATGTAAAATAAAAACTTCACTTTATTCGAAAAACCTTACTACTTATTCTGAATAGGGAACATGCATTAATATTATATCATAAAGTCATTATATATATAAAGAGAAATTATATAAGTACTCCAATAATTATAGCAATTACAAGTGTATTACTGGAAGATCTATTCTGAAATTATCTAACATAGAAAAATATGTAAAGAATGGAAAATTATTTATAATGAGTGATTTATTTATAATTATTCAATGAAACCGAAAACATATTAATTCTGTGATTCAAATAATATTCATGCGCTATGAAAAGTTTCACGTTAGCAGCACCAGTGACGTCACGTCAAGCCAGTGAGCGTTTTCGCGCGAAATTTGAAATGTCGGTTTTTGATTTGAATTATATAAATTATTTGTGCTTATTTTAACTTTTTCGTGGTTGGTATCTTTACGTAATCCCTAAATCTTTAAGATAGACTAAACCAATGAAATACTGCATGTTCCCAATTGTTATCTACGACTAGATGTCAAAGAAATAGTACCAAACTGTAACCTCCATTTTATAATCACCATCAAGGGGGGCAAATATGATGGCTTATTTATATGTCGGACATATCACATATAGCTTTCCGACGACCTCTTTAGCTTAGTTGGTAGTGGTAGTACCCTGCCTACGAAGCTGGAGGTCCCGGGTTCGAATCCCGGCCAGAGCATTTATTTGTGTGATGAGCACGAATATTTGTTCTTGGGATGTTTTCTATGTATTTAAGTATCTATTTATATCTATACATAAGTATGTATATCGTCGCTTAGTACCCATAGTACAAGCTTTGCTTAGTTTGGGACTAGGTTGATTTGTGTAAGATTGTCTACAAAATATTTTTCTTTCAATTCAATTCAATTCTTTAAAAAATGGCTTCCATCATAATGATTTCGCCAATGTCACGTGTTCAGTGACGTTGTTCGGTAACGAGTGTAACGACGCCATGACAGTAGATAAGGTTTCGTACGGTAAATGGATTCTGCTCGTCGTCGCCCCGGGCACGTGTGCTCACCAACGCAGCGACGATGAAAATCCTATTTTTCTTTCGTCTTTCTCGCACTTACATACTTGACACTAACAGTAAGGGACGAATGCTATATGTCCAACATGTACTTACGCGATCATTTTAGCTCCTCTGATATATCAGAGTGGACAAGACGCGAATAAATATCGAAACACGACTCTACTCCTTCTTTTAAAGCATTAAAGTGCATTTTCAAATATATTTTAACAGCCTGAGGTTACCGATTGTTTTGCCTTCGCTTATTGTCCCCGTTGTCAGCAACCACTCTAAGCCCTCGCTGCTTCATCTAAACTTTGAAGTACTTACCTAATTTATTTGATTAATTGTGTATTAAGTAGTAAGTAACGCTGCTAACGTAAACTACAAATTTTTAGGAAAAATGGAAAAATGTAGGCTGGTGAGCCTATTTTTTTTCAATTTTTCCTTTATTTTTAAATGTATGTGATATTCTTACGATATCATACGTATTATGAGTTGCATTTAATACCACCAGACCACCACAATAAATATTTTATGTCACACCTAGCCATAAAGTGGCCATTATCGCACGCTCCGCGCGCGAAAAACCCCGCTTCCTGGCCAGAGGGTGACATAAAATTTTGTACTTACCACGGGCGATAATAAAGAAAGCCTCAGATCGCATATTTATCGCCCTTGCCTTCGGCTCGGGCGTAAAATACCTGCGATCTGAGACATTCTTTGTTTTATCGCCCTTGGTAAGTAATGTACTATTAGTTTGCCACCCATCGTAATACATTTGTGGCTATTTTTCCGTTACCCAAAGGTTGCCTGGAAGAGATCGCTCTTTAGGGATAAGACCGCCTGTTGTTTACCTCAAGTTTTAAATCTACATACTCTGTAATAGTTTTATTTATTGAGGTGTGCAATAAAGACTTATTTGTATTGTGTTGTAATCTTAACATTCCCTTTCAGAAAATGTCAATTGTTTTATTGTCTTTCCATATTTAGCTAGGTATCCTTTTTTTGTATAATTACTACCTAATTCTTAATACATCTGTCTTAATTATAATTCAATTGTCAGGATTTCGCCGTCGACGGATACGTCTGGGAGGACATCATCATCATCATCATCATCTTAATACCTACCTAAGGCACATTTTGAAATAAAATGTCAAGCGCTAACGTAACGAATTGTAAAGCGGGCAATAGACCGTGTCATGGGTGACCAAATAGAGATAATTAACTCGATTAAAGTACGCACCAGATTGGTATCGTGAGACCTACAGGGACGAAGCAGGTGTAAACAGCTTACTGTAATAAAACCACACGTCTTTCCAATTGCGTAAAAGAGACGAACTTATACTGCAATGATAGAGCTGTCTTTTTCTCTCGGTTTTAGCTGAAGGAACGTAGAACGCACGGTTGTGTTTTCCATAAAAATGCGGATTACAACATACTTTAAACCTTCGTAGCATAGATCCATTGCATTTAGCTTTACTTAGAAACGCGCGTCTCGTTACGACTGGCTGATGACAACATTTTTTTATGGAATTAAAACGAGAGCGTTCCTTTTTTAAACCGCTTTGTGGTAATTACTAGTGGTTATATTTCTGGATGTTGTCAATAATAATTCCCTAGCAACTTTATACTAACCATTGACTTATAATATAGTAAGGGTGGGTTGCACCAAACCGTCTGTAATCGTAAGCGGTGTTCGTCAAATCTGATTGTATGGAAAGTTTGACAAGTTTCTATGGGATGACAGCTGCCGGCGCCATATTTGACGATGATCGGTCTGTGTTCGTACGTTGGTGCAACTGGCACTAAATCTACATAGATTAACTATTATAATAGTAAATTTATGATAGTAACAAGTCATATTTGACGTTTTATAAAAATATTTAATTAAATCGAATACTTTTTACTGAGTAAATATTTGAAAGTTAGAGTTTTCGTTAGCAGGCGTTACTGCTCAATACAAAATTGATTTAGTACGAGATAGCGCATCGTTACTGACGTATTTTTAATGTAATTAGAGGCGGTAGTGGAAGTAGATATATCGCTGTACTCCTCGCCAAGGTGTTGTTGTAAGAGGGAATTGGTTGAAAAATGTATTGCCAGATTTTGATTGGCTATATGCCAGGAAGTCGCAGGGTCAAATCCTGCTCGATCCATTTCATTTTTAAATTTTTCTTATTTGAACCTATAGATCGAACAAGGGAGCTTTTACAAGCCAATTCGAAATCATACTAATTTTGATGGAAGCCATTGTTTTTGAATTGCACTTGTACATGACCCATCAGTATAGTTAAGTATCATTATCTATTCCGATAACCACAACAATTTACGACATCAGCCAAATTGTTTCGGATCCCTTACAACTAAAATGTAACTTCTACATCGAATTGTGCACATTACTTTCGTTTCGTTAGAGCGGTGCTCCCGACATGTGTCTAGACGTGTGCGCCGAATTAAAAATGATCGGCGGCGGCGTTTGCCAAAAAATCGGCGGCGGCGGCGTACTTTCGGCGTGAAATCGGCGTGAAGGTCACGTAAATAAAAATGCGAAATAATTCGATTTTTTTTTTAATCGAGATCAATGCAATAAATCTGTATTCATACAAGTAAACCACATCCCTATATAACAAAAATGCGGTAGAAACATGGACAATACTGGTTAGGGAGCGACAAAGAATTCGATATGCGGTACTGGAGGCGAATGCTGAGGATACCCTGAACAGCCAAACGGACCAATGACCCAGCTCGGTATCAAGACACGTTTATCCACTGTTTGTCGGCAGTGGCTGCTTTCATACTTTGGACAAGTAATGCGCAGTGGTGCTGATAGTCTGGAGAAACTGGTCGTGGTTAGTGGAATGGAAGGCAAGAGGGCTAGGGGACGCTCATCAACTACATGGACAGATCAGGCTAAGGAAGCCACATCTTCAAGCAAATTTCACCAAGCGATGAGGGCTACGTTGGATCGAGACCGATGGAGACATTGGAGACAAGTCCTCAGGGCGGCGAAATCCAGAAGTGATCACGATCCTCAGGAATGAGGGACCGACTCAAGAGAGACAGATATAGCTAACAAAAATATCCAGTCTAAAAGCTCCGCCTGGGGCATGGTCCCCATAACGCTAGCCGCGTTACGCCTCTGTATTGCCAGAGAAATTCTCTGTGGAAGGAAAGTGTCAGGTCCCCGAGATACGACCAGTCGCCACAACAAAGCTCTCATGAATGTCTTTATGTCAGCCGGCCAGGGTCCAGAGTCCACTGCAAGCATTGCAAACTCGCAGAGTTACTTACACAATAAAGACGAGTGTTTGCGGTGCTTGAGAGCTTCGTCAGCTCCAGCACTGGCCTGGGAGCGAGTTGCGTGGAAGTGGGATTGCGCACATGCGGTGTTTCACACCAGAGCCCTCCCTAGTTTCCACGGCTCCAACGTGACTCCATCAGGATGGTTACCATCTTCTTATGCCATACCCACTAGTTCTGTTGTCCCAGCACGAAACACACCAAGCTTACCGGGCCTCCTTCAGGCACGCCATATCGCGTCAGTTTCCGAATGAGACAACTACTAGAGGAGGGGGAGGGGGACATTATATTAGATTTATGAATCGATTATTCCCAAAGTAAAAAAAGTCTTTGAAAAATTCTTAATCGTTTCTGAGTAAAAGGATTGTGACATTACAGGACATACGTACAGACAGACGGATATGACGAAGCTATAAGAGTTTGTTTTTGCTATTATTATTTGGCTATACATGCCTACTTATACGATTTTCTCAGCCGGATTTCCATACTCAGGCGCTCAATGTAGTTCAGACTGCTCTGATAGTATATATAAACTAAGAAAAATATTTATTGTCACACAACAAATTTAATATAAGAAGTGTACCACTGTACATACATTAAAACAATAACAAAGCAATAAAAAAGTTAAACAAAAACGTTAGTTATACTCTTTTATCTAATAAAAAGACTCTGGCATTCAGTCAAGGTTACGCCGATTTCACGCCGATCATTTTATCGGCGGCGGCGGCGTGGCAAAAAGGCCGGCGGCGGCGGCGCGCCGGCGCGGCGCACACGTCTACATGTGTCGTCGGCAGCGGGACGGCTTGGCTGCGCTAACTAGCGGAGTGTCCAAGATTGAATGCGGTGTTGTTTCCACAACGGTTGACGAATCGCCGGTGGTAAATGGTAACCCAGATAAGTCGAATCTTGGTCAGTTTATTTGTATAAATAACGAACACACTTGTCCTTTTCAAACACCCTTATTATACCTCTACAAACGCCTGCTTGGATTTTGAAAATTTTCCTTTATTTTGAAATTTGTAATTTGCGTTAGCAGTGTTACTGCTTAATAAAAAAATAATTTAGGTTGTCAGAACTCCCGAGGATGCACTGTGTTCAGAGTAATTGACTTGCTACAACGAATCTTCAAAGCACTATGCCTAAAGCTAGTAGCTACATCTTGATGCTAATAAAAACTAGGTAAGTCGGTGGAAAATTTCTATCGACACGAATATGTCATACCTACGAGTATATATTGGGCCTATGCACTTGTGTGTAGGCACTCTCGAAAACGACAATGCAGTAACCAGATGTTTCCCGTTTTAATTATAAATCGTCAATAGGACATTTTCATTTGAGACACGATCAATGATAAAGTATTATCTCCTAAAATTCCAAAAATTTAAAACTTTATTCGCACCCTCGCATTACAAAACACACGTTACCCCTATAGTCCGAAAACTTAGGCTTTAAATCCAACAAAAGTAACAAAGAAATTAGGCGGGTCACACTGGGGTTAGCACGCACGAGTGGACACGCAGAATGATGGACTGATTCCAGCGGTCGCTGGGGTGTGAGCGGTTGAGCTGGCAACACTAAAGACATCGGCGATTTTTGTTTTGACTACGGCTTCATTGTTGTGCACGAGTATTTTCCTGATTGTTCTATACTTTTTGCTAATTCAAGGTTTTTAGGTGACCCGAATTGATTTTTTTTATGTTTTTATACGCTGTCACCACAATTTTCCGGTCAAGGTCATCTTTGAATGTCTCTTTGTTTTGATCTAAGTTGAAGCGATATTTTATATATTAAACACAATCATATTATCATTCATGTGTCAATAAATTACGTAAGTATACCTATAGCTAATAATGGTGCTTCGGATTTTAATTTTACAATTGCATTTTCTCAAAACCAAGTTATAAAACGAATGAATTGCTTGGAAGTCTTGGAACTCATTTTTCTAAGTAAGATTTCCAAAAACGCTAAATAAAGCGGTCGTAACCCAGCAAAGATTCAGATAACGTAATACGAGTTTTCAACTAGAAATGGCAACAAACGAAATTAAGCTAGAAAAGCTATTTATTCTTTTAATTGTTCTTTTATCAGTTCGTAATTTGGAGATTAAGTGCCAAGTTAACGAATGCAATAGAAGTGCCAAACAGTTGTGCTATTCACGTGTCTTTCAACAACAGTCGCAACTAGCGTAACTTGACCCGGGAAACTTTTTTAATATTTGGTGGCAAACAATCATTCGGCTACGAAAAGTGGATACGGCCTATAGACGCTTCCGATCCTAGAGGATTCTGTCAACCTGTCTCTAAGGCCCATTTAGACGGTGCAACAACTAGCATGCGATTTTCATTACCAACATCGCATCGCACAGTTTGATTGTACTCTTACCTCGGTAGCCTGCGGACCCGCAATGGAATCAAGATCCCGTACAAGTGCTGTAGTACCATTTAGGGTCAGTAGCTCTAGTATACGTTTTTTCGAAACATTATAACTAATTCGAACGCGTTTGCGTTTTGTCTCAAAATGTATGAAAACGCTCTCACCGAGTTTGAAATACGCGCGTTCATCGGTTAGCAACAAATGTTATACTCGCTGTTTTAGTTTCCACTAGTGACCACCAGAGGCGCTGTTCACGTTTTCATACCACTGTCATACATTTTGAGACAAAACGCAAACGCGTTCGAATAAGTTTATGTTTCGAAAAAACTTATACTTAAGTTACAGGTCTATACGTAGTGGTGAGTTCGAGGAAAGTATTGTGAGTATTGTGAATACCAGCCAAACAGTGGCGGAACCACTAACCACGAGATAACGATCTGAGGAGCAATGGACTTGGGAATTGTGATCTGCAAGTAATATAAAGTATGGGGTGTTGCTTATCTGACTCTGATGGTGGACTTTCGATCGATGAAAGAATTTGGTACTTCTTTGTTAAATAGAGCACAATACACTGAGCGAAATATGATCATATCATATATGATCCCTTCGGTACCCTATACCTTATGGGCCAGAATCCAGACTTCTGTTCGATTTCAGCTGTCTGCTCCGCTAGTGTGCCTAGTACCTATAATGAAATGGTTTAAACATATTTGTATGATACAATTTTTCAATAAAATTATTTACTTCTCGACTTTATGTCTAGATTATATGTTGCAAACAATTTCATTCAGCCGAAACGGGATTTTATTTATAAACATATTTTTTTTTTTCATAATAAAAATAGCGCATATGTAATAAAAAGGAACTAACTTGCCCATCTATAATAAGACCCTACAAATGACTCCGATACCAACTTTTGCCATCAAATTAAGTAGAAACGCGAAACGGACAGCGCCATTAATCCTTGCATCTCGCAACACTTACAGTCTTAATACTAAGGTTGAAATTGCCTTGGCTGGGCTTTATAAGGGCTGCGTTGTATCGTGTGGAGCGACATACGTTGATAAAGGCGCCTCAGATAGAGGAAACGCAATAAACCATGTCAATAATTGGTAGGGACGCGCCACTGTTTGGTCGCGAGAGGTGCTGTGTTCACATTGGGACACTTTACGGAATGAATCACGATAAAACTACATTTTAGCCACAATCAAGTCATTACTTAATCGCGTCTGATAGGGTCCTATTTATTACAAATACGAAAGTGAGTTCCTATTACTCTGATACTAGGTATTAGGTACTCCTTTCCACCAATCAGACCGCTGGATATAAGATAAGATTTGGTATAGGACACAGACGCGGTCATCATAATCTAGGCTAGCGAAGGACACGTATCTATTCTAAACTTCGCGCAGTGTCTACGTATAATGACGTCATTGACATTGACACTTCTAAACAAGCTTCTCCAATTTTTCAAGAAATGAAGGATCAGTGAACTTCTCTACAACGAGTCAATCTTGTAGATGAGTTTCACAGGATAAACTTTTTAAGAACATAATTAGGTTGCAGTTTCATTAACTTTCAAGAACAGGGGATACTTTTTTCTTTCAGCTGTACCTGTCTACCTCTACCTACTCATTCAAACATAGCCAAAGTCAACTAATACGAACAACCAACCGAGGGGAGACCGGGCCGCGTCTTCACTGTAATTTATGACGTATACCAATTTGTAGGAATCGTATTAAAAGGCGGACGCTAACTGTTGAATGGCCCGAAAAATGGGGTGACATCCTTGAATAAGGATGAGTTGTGTTAACACTGTTTTATTTAGCGACTTGTCATAAGCGAAATAACGATAGAAGTATTATTCATTATGTGTCATGTTAGATCATCATCCTCCTAGCGTCATCCCGGTACAGTTGCATCCTAAAGGATGCCCGGGGTCCGTTACCTGCGCGGTAATCACGTAACGTTTTCGACCGTTAGTACGATAGATTTAAATATCAAATCCCATACTAAAACTGACATTAAATACGTACCAACGGTAGTACATATCGTTACGTGATTACCCCGCTGATCCCAAGATTTGGTGTAGGCAGTAGGCACTATACCTATAGTTTGTTAGGTAAGTCAGTAAAATTGATGAAATGATGACTATTATTTAAGAGACAAGAAATGATCCAAAGATACATATATATAACACAACAAGATATATTGACAATTCGGTACTTGAGGAGCCTAAGATGCTAAGACGCTCCTTTTGGATGATGTCAATGGCATTTTGTGAACGATTTTGACAACATGACTTTGCCGAAGTAGGTAGGTACTTTAAAAAAGCCTGCTGAATCCGATTCTGAATGTTGAGAAGCCAAATTTTGGCTCCTTTGCTCTAAATTCAAGATGGCTGCCAAAATTCAAAACTTAAAAATCCGTAATTAGGTACCTACTTATGTAACTCGAATGTGGTCGAGTGAGGTGTCCTGGGATGGGTGTAGGAGGTCGCTGAACTCAATAGATGATTTCTGTAGTTAAGGGGGTTTACCTCAACACACATCTAACTTTATCCGCAGGTACCTACCTAGGTAGTAGAAATAATTAGGTACCTCCAAACAATTTCAAAATAATCTACTTAGGTAGGACTCTAACATTTATTACCTAATCCACAATACGTGCCCGCGACAACTCTTTGCGTTAATTGCATCCGCTAAACAGCGCAGTGTCGGGTTATAAACCAAATTATAACGCACCATAACCTCCGTTGACAACTCACTCGTGTAATGGCGCCGCGTTTTGGCGGGAACGCGCTGCACCGAGGCGAAGGCGACACTACTGTACAGCCAGTTGACTAATGCGATTGTGTTAATGGTGGGTGAACGATAAAATACATTTTATGCGTTTTTGCCATTTAATCATAAAAATTTGGTAGCAATTCGTTTAGACAAATAATATGTTGCGTTGCGTCAATAAATTAAAATACATATGTTGTATTGATGTACAAAAACGGATGAAAAAGGAAGTCGTGATTTTTAGTCCTTACCAGTCTAGCTTTAAATTATTGTTAGATAGCATTCAAAAATAATTTGTGAATTGCCTTGAGCCGTCTTCTACCGGTGACTGATATCTCCGGGGTCATTACAAAATAATGCATTGTATTTTTTTTTGCTGGGAGAGGACGGATTAAGCTCTGGTTTCCTAGGATAGCGATGCCACAAAAAAGACGGCCGTCTTTACGGTAACGACATGTGAAAAGTTCCCCGGCCGAAGTACGCCGTATTTGAGACGTTATGTACCTACGAAATCTATTAACATTTCGTCATCCTCGTTGCTCCAGTTGGAGTTGGAACTCATTTTGTACGTCGTACGTACGTAATGAATGAATGATGATGATGATGATGATGAATTTCGTCGCCCACTGTGACATCTTAACGGTCCCGTATAAACTTTCCCATTATCATACTAAAAATGATAGTAAATTATGACTTCTGAAAAGAATAACTTTATTACCATTATTCAATTTAAAAAGTGGGAAATTGCCACTGGAAGTTTAAGATGTCACAATAGGTAGATGGCACATGAACAATATTTAACGGATAAAATTATGGGTGTGTGTATGTGCAAGCACACAGGCACACGAAATTAGTACACACCAAATCCGTGTGCGGCGCTTGTGCTCACATGTATTAAAATTTTCACGCGAGATGGCTCTCTTTACCTGACATATATTACCTCGTATGTTCATAAGTTTTGAGAGGACACAAAATTTCGTAAAAGTAACTAAAGTCGATTAAATAATTTTCGAATTGTGTCATATTAACTATTATTATTACCTTTTTTCAATGTCTGTAATTCTGTATGTTATAAAAATAAATGTAGTTGATTTCTAGGTTTTTGATAAAAGAGTGTTTTTTTAAATAGATTTTCGTTAGGTCGTCTGAAAAAGTGCCCGTTCTGACACGCGACTAATTTTACAGAATCATTTGCTTCATTTAAAGTGGTTCATTTTATAGCTGCAAGATTTGGATGAAATTTACATTAGGTTTTCAGGCCTATTTCGCCTGTTCATAAGAAAGTAAATTTGTCCGGTATTGACAATCTGGAAGACTTGGGTCAAGTTGAAAAAATAAAGTATTTACAGGCTGATTATATGCTAGATAAGGATTTGAAAACTACTTACAAATAGTCGGTCCCACACTTTTACACTAGGAATTTGGCACCCTTTCTTCGAAAATAAGGAATTCTAAGAAAATAAACTACCTTCGTATGAAAATATCTTCCCTACTACAATACAGACAAGATAATTAAATATTCGTTATTCTCCATATTAGTTGAAGCATTTCTCAATATTTTGGTGTATATTTTAATATTCCAGCTATTACAGTTTTATTTTACTTTAGATACCTACATTCTCGCCATTAGGTAATCATACCATTTTCGGGCTCGTGCCGACACCCCTCAGATGCCAACATGTATACAACTGTAATGAAAAACACAGAAGGCTATTTGAAATAAACACAATTTATTTTAATTAATTATAGTGTAGTTGTTAAATAAAAATATTAATGTAATCGTTTAACATTTCAGTAATCGAACTATTTGAGATTACATTCGTCTCAAAACTTATGACCAGACGAGGTATTATACTCTGGTTCCCACCATTCGATATTTATAATAATAATAATAATAATAACCTTGTAGCCAGGATCATTCACCAGCAACTTGCTCTTCTATACGGTCTTGTGGACGTCGAAGTGCCGTACTATAAGTACACACCTGCGCCAGTTCTCGAAAATGGTCGTGCCACGCTCTATTGGGATCGATCTGTCATCACGGACACACGGACAGGACTATTGTAGCCAATAAGCCTGATATCGTGCTGACAGATCGATCGAAACGCCAGGCAGTGCTCGTTGACATCACCATCCCCCATGACGAGAACCTCGTGAAGGCCGAGAAGGACAAACTCAGCAAGTACCTAGACTTGGCCCACGAGGTAACCGCCATGTGGGATGTTGATTCAACGACCATTGTCCCGATAGTCGTTTCTGCGAACGGTCTAATAGCGAAGAGTCTCGACCAACACCTCAAGAGACTCTCGCTAGATGGCTGGGTCAAGGGTCAGATACAGAAAGCGGTACTCCTGGACACGGCGCGGATAGTCAGGAGGTTCCTGTCTCTGTCGCCCTAACCACCGGTAGCCTAGGCCCTGCCTCGCTGCCGGCGGCACTCTAGGTTAGGTTTTTATAATGTTTTTATGTTTTGTAAATGTATTTTTTATTTTACTTTTTATAGAAATATTATAATAAATTCTAACCTGAGAAAGAAAATGAATAAAGAGATAATAATAATAATAAATAAACTTTATTGCCAAAACATGAAATGGGTACAAAACTAGAAAATACATTATCGGTGTCGGACACGAAAATATCGGACTTACCTATACTTTACCGTCGAAGGCCATGGCACGGTGAAACTCTATGATTTCATTCATAAATTGACCATGGACTATAGAATAAAACTATAGAGAAATCGTGGACGTGCACGTCCACGGTAAAGTAAGCCAAAAAGTAAGCGACCATTGACTACTTCCTCGACGCTCGGCCATCATGGATGGCCAATTGTGTGGCCGCTGGCCGGCATTAAAAATCTGAGATCGTATAAATCCTTTATGTCAGCCACAAGAAATAGTCCAGTCAAGTCTAGCCCATGTCTAGTGTAATACTGGCATAAAATAAAAAATAAAGTTGGCAGGTATCAACGTGATTATATTATGATTAGGTATATTCTCTTTGGTATTAACCGTCAAGCAAATTCAGGGTCAGTCATGAAATCCTAAATAGTAGTTTTTAAAAACAGTATAACAGGAATTTATACTCTACAAACATAATATTCAGTGAAAAATACATACCTCAAAATGTGTTGGTTAGGCTGGGCAGCTATATTTTCGTTATTCTCTTACATGTATAATGGTCCACTAGTGCCTCCACCGCCAAAATAGGTTGGTACTGTAGTCTGTACACAGTTAAAATGGATGGATTTAATTAGCTTCCATAAGTAATTAGATTTAATATTTGTAGAGTAGGTACCTAAAACATTTTGAAAACCAACATCCCTTTCAGTGGCGTAGCTAGATGACTAAGGGCTAGGGTTGCCAACTTGTGAGCCCAGATTTGCGGGACATTCGTGGTAGATTTGCGGGACATGGCTAAAAAATGCGGGACTCACGCAGCCGGCCTTACCCAGATGCAAGATGCAAATGATTAAATTTTTAACCCTTTTTCGGCAGCGCGCATAGACTCCCCTGAAGTTGCAAGCGTCCATAGGCTGCGGTGACCGCTTCCCGTCATGCGAGCCGTACGTTTGTTTGACACCAAAGTGTTATAGAAAAAAAGGCGACGTTGTCGTGTCGATCGAGCGAGTGCATGCGCGTACACACACGCGTTTACGTGTTTATTTATCTGCGGTGTTTGCTTAGATTCAAATCACGCGATCTTTATTTAATTAAAACAATATTCGACCCGGCTCGCGAAGTGCTGGATTTTCATAATGTTAAAAGTTCTCTGCGCGCAATCAAAAATATTCTACTATAAACATTTTAATGATTGAGAAAGAAAGAAAATCTATTAAAAGACTTGGTTTTTTACCGAATTAAGTAGCTACAAGTAGGCAGGTATGAGCTTTCAATGTAATATACGAAACATATTTACTATTTATAATTCAACAATAATGAGTAATTCCTTGTGTTTTTAGTAAGGTTTTGTTGAAAACAAATATGGTATATGAAATATGAACGTTTTACAATGGTATTAAACAAAATATCCAAAAATGGAGGCCGCAGATTACAAACAGAAGAACTATGGTTGTTATAATAAACATTTAAACACTCAAGTTTTTACTTATATAACAACATAAAGTTCAAATATATTTAGACGCCGGCCGCGCGCTGTTTAAAAAAAATCGAAATCTAGGTACGGTCTGTAATCGGGGAAATTAACTTATAAATAATTGAGTGCTACTCAAATTTGAAACCGCTAATCTCAATACAAGGAACAGGATATTTTTGTTTCTTAAGAAACATTTCTTAAAATACAACATCAAAAATTCAAAAATCCGTTCTGACCCTTATTATGGTTAACTTATGGGTAAATACCTAAATAAAGAATTGATTGATTTATTTATTTATTTATTATTTACCACAAACAAAAAAAATCTTTGATATTCTGACCACACCTGAAAACGGGACAATCAGCGTCCCGCACGCACTCTGTGCGGGACGCATCCTCTAGGGTGCTGGAAACGGGACGTCCCGCCTGAGGCGGGACGGTTGGCAACCCTACTAAGGGCCCTGGGGCAAAAAAAAACTGGGCCCCCTAAACTGTTTAGGTTTTATCAATATATATACTTATTTCTCGCTAGTTCAAGAGGTTTGGTAATCAGGTTTTGGGGGCCCCTGAGCTTGGGGGCCCCGGGGCACTGCCCCGCTTAGCCCTTCGGTAGCTACGCCACTGATCCCTTTAGTGTGTGACTTTTGTATATTGCCCCCAATTGCCCCTATATGCCTTAAGTCAGATGTCAGCCGAAACACACTAGAGGGGCATTCAGTTTAGTATTGATTTTACAATTACATATTATAAATATGAAACTAACCGTGTCATTTTTTTACAGGATACAAAACTCGGCTCTATTTAAAACAGAACAGCAACTGCGATAAAATGAAGATAGTGAATTAAATCGTGATTTTAAACGTGACTGTTGTATATATTGTAGTAATTAAATATTGTACCGATTTACATTTAATCTTATGTATGCTGTAGTTTTATTTATTTTTAGACACATTTACGATTTAGAAGGAAATACAAAACGCATGATTCCCGTTTGACATTTTCGTCCGACCGAGCTGTCAATGTCAAACTCGTGTTGTCGTGTTTACTAGCCCGATTGTTGTGCCGTTTTCTAGCAAAATTACTAATAAAGTACGCCTTTTAAAGGTGTTAAATTCATCAGTAATTTTATTACAACGTTCAAGTGCTTTTAGAAAGCTATACTTTATTCGTTGAGTGAACAATTCGGCCGCAATTAGGACTCGATTATTTAGACCGCGAAATGTCTTCCACTATGGCAATATCCGATGATGATGATAGTTTTGAAGTTCCAATGCCCTCGAAGCGAGTTACAAGATCCTCAGCTGCAGTCGCTTTGGAGGTATCAAGTGAGGCAGACTCTGATAAGACAGAAGATTACAGTGACACAGAATTGATATCAGACGATGACACAGAGCTTCCAGAGGTCACACTGCCTTCAAAAAAGACTGCTGTTATTAAGAATCTATTCCCTACAACGTCTAAATCGGGACCTTCCTCATCATCAGGCTCTAAAATGTCTGTAGTGCAGTTTGAAAAGCCGAAAGTACCAGGTTTTGAGAAGATGATTGGTGGTGTGAAAGTTCACTTACCAGTTGAGCCTTATGGCAGTCAAATGGCACTGATGTTCAAGGTAAATATAGATTACATATAAAAAGATAAATGACAGATTACTGCAATTACACCGGACTAAACTGAATATCAATGCATATTATCTTTAATACATAAAATAATTCTAAAAATGATTGACAAGGATTGTTCAATCTTTTCCTGGAAACTTATAAAATGATGCCATTGTTTTTTATTCCGCATGATGCCATTGTTTTTTTATTCCGCAGAGGATGGGTTAAGTAGGCTGTAAAAAACAGGTGGCATTGTTAAAATAATTAAACTTTTGTGGACTAATTATAAACAGGTTTAGCATGTATACCTGTATGAGTTAACTACTTACCTGATTTCAAACCTTCCACCTTTTTATTTCCCTTGTAAGTTTCTTAACCCGTCGTCTACCAGTCCCTGGGATCCCAGGGCAGATAACAAAAGAATGACGCTAGTAGGGTTTGACTTGTAAAAGTGCCATTGTGGCCTACTTACAGAATAAAGTTCATTTTATTCTTTTTTTTTTAATGGCAGTCTATTTTTTTTTGCCGGGAGAGGATGTCTTAAACAGACTATGACCAGAAATGTGCCCATCCTTGCATGTGAAATATTCACCATAAAAAAAAACAGGTAATGGGGCACCTCTAATTGAGACAAATGTAGGATATCCCGCTGCCTATATTCTTTTTAATAAGTTTATTGAGCCACAGGGTTTTTTTCCTTTATGGCTTTTACTCCTTGCCACAGGGTTATTGACTTGTAAATTGTATGCAAGATGTTTCTGGTTCTATACCGTCATACCAAATTAACATTCTTATGATATATTTGTTATTATACTTACAATATAATTCTAAATGATATAATTGTATTTTATTGTAATTTGTAACATGTCAAAGAGCCCTTGAGGCCTACTTGCAGAATAAATGTTTTACATTCTGAACTGTATGTCTTATGTAGAATTCTCTATGACTAGGTGATAACAGCCATCAACAAAGGACAGAATTGTTTGCTGGAGAGCCCCACTGGCTCCGGGAAGACGCTGGCACTGCTATGTGCAGCCTTGGCCTGGCAGCAACACAAGCGAAGTAAGTGCATGATTAATTTGCTTTTTCATACCCTCACCGGCAGAAAATTTGGTGCAAAAACGTTTCGTGATTTCAAATTATAAATTGAATAAATTAAATAATGTTTAATATTATAATAATGCATTGTTCTAATTTGGGGCGAAATTTTCTGCCGGTGAGTATATGTATGATAATCATTCTCGTGAAGGGATATGACGGCACCCTAAATCATTGTATTAAGAATGTTCAATGGATTTTATAAAACAAGTCTTAAGCCCGAAACGCACTGACAGCGGTAGCGGGGCGGGGCGTCGCGGTGCGGTTGTAATATTCTAACTAATATGAAAGGGTCCGCACAGAAAACCGGCCGGGAAAAAAGCGTTCTGTGCGGACCCTTTCATATTAGTTCGAACATTACAACTGGTACCGCCTCCGCACCGCGCCGCCACCGCTATCTGTGCGTTTTCAGCTTTAATGTAAATGTTATAGTTATTCAGGTTATCATTGTGTGCATTAGGCATGATGTCATTTTTTTTCTCATGCCATTCGAACCAGTTTTTAGAGGTGATTAAATGTTTGTATGGGACCACCAAGAATTAGATTAGAGCAACACAAAAGACGAAAACGAGAAGCAAAGTACAGAATAGCGGACGAGTATTGAAAACGCTCATACTGATTGACACACAGGCGTGACGTCACACCTGCTTCCTCGCACCATCTTTATATGGAAAAAAGGGGAATTCCCCGTTTTACTCGTGAAATATTGCGTTTATGTACAGTCGAGGGCATAAATATATATACATTTTTGGACTTTATTACAATGGAATAATGTGAAAATATATATTGCACTGGTCTGAGAACGGCAGAGTATATAGACTTAGAAATCCTAAATTGTATTACTTATTATTTTATTTTTTACTTCCATGTTGTATTTTTTTGTCTTGTACTCATTATATTATATTATTGTATTCTTTATGGGTTTCTTGCCTGTCAAATAAATGAATTTATTATTATCTCTTTATTCATTTTAAAAGTTAGGCTAGGTTGTTATAATATCTCTAAATTATTATTATTATTATATATATATATTTAATATCTGGGCGGCCGAGCCTTGCTCGGCGTTTTCCCGCGCATGAGACCTAGCTAGATCGATTGCTCGTCCACGAAAACCCCCACATACCAAATTTCATCGTAATCGTTAGAGCCGTTTCCGAGATCCTCGAAATAAATAAATATATAAATAAATAAATATACAAGAATTGCTCATCATCAGCCTATATACGTCCCACTGCTGGGCACAGGCCTCCTCTCATAGATGAGAGGGATTGGGCAGTAGTCCCCACGCTGGCCCGGAGCGGGTTGGGGACTTCACATACATCTTTGAATTTCTTCGCGGAAGAATTGCTCGTTTAAAGATATTTTAGTATTTATTTTGATAATAATATAACCGTTTTCTATCCATATAACCAGACTATGTTACAAATTGTTACATGAACATGAGTCATCTACCCAATTGTAGCTACTTGAGCAGAGTAGATAGGTAGGTTATCGACTGCAATTATAATTAAATACAATGATAGCCGGTTATGGAACTTAGTTTATCTTGAAAAAGATATTGTGCGTGTCATCCACGAGGACGCGCCCCTCCACAGCCAAACTCATACTAAGGGCTTATCCAGAAATCACGCGAGGTTCCAAAGGGGGGGGGGTTACGAAAACCTCAGTACTGATCACGTTTTTCACGAGTTTCAAGGAAACCTCACATGTATTTTTTTAAAGAATTTATAGGGGGTGATAAATTCAAAAAATACGCGTGAGGTTTCGTGGGGGGAGGGGGGGTCGTCCAAAACCTCACCAAAGATCACTATGGGGGGAGGGGGGTCTAAAAGTGGACCAAAAAACCTCGCGTGATTTCTGGATAAGCCCTAATCTATGCGCAATTGTACGGATTGGGCTGTGGAGGGGCGCGCCTTCGTGGATGACATGACACGCACCATTTTCATTGATATTATTTTTAATTTTTTTGAAATTTTTGAAAATTTCGACATCACTTTCTTCGCATATCTAATATTTACATCCAAAAAAAAATATTACATTCGTTAGTGCTAAAACCTACGAATAAAACGTGTACAGAGTTTGTATGGAGAGTGCCTTAAGCCCGTGACAGACGGGCGAGTAAGTACGCGAACTTAAGTGGGTGAAGACGGGGTGATGGACGGAAATTCACGATCTTTCAAATTTCGTGAATTTCCGTCCATCAACACGTCTGTCACCCACTTAAGTTCGTGGACTTACTCGCCCGTCTGTCACGGGCTTTAAAGCACAAATTAGTGTCCATTTTGCTGCCGCTGTCACCCGTACTCCTCTCGCGCTGCGCAACTACGGAAAAACCGATTCAGTAATAAGTTAGATGGTATGCAATTCAAAATCACAAGAAACAAAACAGAAATGTTATGCAACTTTGAACTGTATATCTGTATATTGAATAAGAATCAAACTTCGCATCTATGCAGCAGTCCATCTCCT
The DNA here is from genome assembly GCA_951800055.1 of Cenopis cana. Lineage (NCBI taxonomy): Eukaryota > Metazoa > Arthropoda > Insecta > Lepidoptera > Tortricidae > Cenopis > Cenopis cana. The sequence goes on from OX637492.1 coordinate 10,238,775, forward strand.
ATACATTTTTTATACCACGTCGTTAGGAAACTGGCGTACGGCCGTATTACTTGATAACACAGTTTTACATATTGTTAACTAGTTATCTCAATATGTGGTCACAGGTCACCTTTAATCGTAAGCTATTCTGTCGTCCAGCGCATGTTGCGCTCGAGAGTATTTTAACTTATCTCGAGCTACGCGTCTTTTTCTGATTGGCGCTGTTGGAAGGTGACGGATAGCTCGAGATACGCCGAAATATACTCTCGAGCGCAACACGTGCTAGGCCTACAGACTAGAATGCGTTGATAGTGCCTAGTGCCATTTCGTCAGGAGTCCAGGACAGGGTGGCCTACGTTACCTATTATGACGTCTATGGGCGTTGGAGAGGCATACGACAAATGAATGGCTTAGCATAGCAACGCATAATATCAATTACCTACATAGGCCCTATGTCATAGGGTCTCCCTAAACCTATCGACGTGGAGTCGGCAATCGACATAAACCGAGTCCTTTACTCCACACTATTCGCATTAATACGTATAATTATAATTGCCGCCGATAGTAGTCGCTTCGCGTCGGCTGAGCCGATCAACGTGATTTTCGCTCCTATTGCGTAGACATAAAGCTGTTTTTGATCGGCTCATGCCGACTCCGTGTCGATAGCTTTGGTTTGGGGCGACCCATACTGATAATGGCCCGAGTCCAAGTGTTAAAAAGTGAGTTTGCGTTGATACACGGCACTCTAAAGTACCTACCCATTTCTGGAACTTAAGTATGCGCAAACTTGATTGAACGATGACAATAAAAGTACACTGCAGTCAGTAATAAAAGCCTGTCTATTTTTTTTGGCTTATTTTAAATGCTTAGATGAAAGACAAGTGGTCGCGTGCTGTAGGCCAAACACGGCTGCGGGACAATACCGTAAATCATAGAGCGGTTGTCGCCCGACCATAGCCAACAGCCTAACACGAAAATTGCGCTTCGATACTGAATATATTTGCCGCATGCAACCTTTGTTTGTTTGAATAAGATTGTAGCTGCACTTTGGGACTGAATATTTTATATGGTGCAAAGATAAAAGCGCGAGGTAAATTGTAAAGGCATTTAGTTGAAGGAATCGATGCCGGTTCTTCTCTTTTTTACTAGACCAATGTCTCAATAGTATCTCTCTCTTTCTTCAGTCAGTCCCTCATTCCTGAGTATCGTGATCATTTCTGGATTTCGCCGCCCTGATGACTTGTCTCCAATTTCCATCGGTCTCGATCCATTGTAGCCCTCATCGCTTGGTGAAACTTGCTTGAGGATGTGGCTTCCTTAACCTGGCCTGTCCATCTAGTTCGTGAGCGTCCTCTAACCCTCTTGCATTCTACTCCACCAACGACCAGTTTCTCGAGAATATCAGCACCAATATAATAGTATATTTACTAAGTACTACGTTATGCAATCTCTCCACGCTGAATTTATCATATAGATTTTTTACAACTACGCCGGAAACAAACATTCGGCCTGTCTGATGGCAAGCAGACAACCTATGGACTTCTGCGACTCCACATGAATCCGAGAGCGCGTTGCTATCCTTTAGTGATATGAAGATTTGTTGTGTTGACAGTTAGAGACCAATGCAGGTCCCTCTGTTCCCTCCCTCCCATCCCTCTGTTGACTTGACTTTTACTACCAGGAACACAACACATCCGCTACCCTACCCGTACCCTTTGACGTTTTCCTTCTTACCCCGCGCGCAACGCGCAACCCCACGCCAAACGCACCAACCCGTCAACCAAACGCGCATATTCCCAATGGGCTACAGCATGGGGCTCTTCAAAAAAGGCGTGAAAAGGGTTCTTATGGGTCGGCAACGCGAGAGTGACGCCTCCTGTGTTGCAAGCGTCTATAGGCAGCAGTAACCACTTACCATCAGCTTGTTTGCCTCCGACGTAGTATAAAAAAACGCAGCTACCGTCTACAACAATAAAGATAAAGATAAGCTGAAGCTTGGATATCATTGAATTTCACTTACGATTTCTCACATACGAAACTATACACAGTCCCGCGTTCGAAATGAACTTTTGCGCCAAAACTTTGTGCACTCGAACGGTAAAATTTGCGGGGAAGTTCGCTAACTCGATATATTACGTCACCGCTAGCGTGACTAGATTCGGGATACGAATACCAGTAATGCGTCTGCAGACCTGGATTCCTACCGACTTGATTTGTACAGTCACCTGCTTTAAATATCTCTATTTTCGTATGTCGTTATGACTAAGTATGCATAGCATAACTTAACTTATGCACCCACTGTAGGTACTATCGATCGAACCAACTAAATCGTGACCCACCGTGGAACCTTGTCACAGAATGTATCATAATGATTTTCCTTGTCAGGCAGTACGATGTCACTATGACATTTTCTGTGACAAGGTTCCACGGTGGGTCACAATTCAGTGGGATCATAGTACATAAATAGTTACGCGAAATTTCAGCTCAATTCAATTGCAACATTTGACCCGAACCGGCATAGGTACAAAGTTACAAACATTGCAAGTTAAAAAATACCGGCCAAGTGCGAGTCGGACTCGCGCACGTCTGTTTTAGAAGGAAATTAGTAAACACCCAACGCAAAATAACAAGTATTTGCTTAAAAGTCAATCCTAAATTTTACGAAGCTTTATTAGAGCAAACAACTTATTATCGGTTACTTATTTTTACAGGGCTTCCCGTTGCTATTGTAAACTAGGTAAGTATTTCGTAAAACTTTATTTCGTTCTGAACTTCACTGGACAAGTTCTAGCAATATAGCAATGAACAACATTTCGTTTTTCTGATTCCTTAATTTTGTTTTAGTTATGATTGGTACTGGAAAAGTTGGGAAACACGTGTTATTTTCTTTTCACGCCGCTGCTCGGAAATATAGCTATAGGTGGCGGGAATTGGGGCGTCAAAATTGTCAATAGTAGGTAAACTCATGAACAGGACAACTATGAACCTAAACCGCTACTAACAATTTTATAGTTGTAGTGCTATCGTCCAATCAGTAGCTCTAGTATAAGTTTTTACAAAACATTAACTAATTCGAACGCGTTTGCGTTTTGTCTCAAAATGTATGAAAACGCTCTCACCGAGTTTGAAATACGCGCGTTCATCGGTTAGCAACAAATGTTATACTCGCTGTTTTAGTTTCCACTAGTGACCACCAGAGGCGCTGTTCACGTTTTTATACCACTTTCATACATTTTGAGACAAAACGCAAACGCGTTCGAATTAGTTAATGGTTCGAAAAAACTTATACTAGAGCTACTGAACACGTCCGTACTTCATAAAACACAAAATCCACCAATGACAACTCGTAAAAAAAAAACCGGCCAAGTGCGTGTCGGGCCACGCGCAAGGTAGGGTTCCGTAGTCGTCCACCCGTTACATTATGTGGACTAAAAAGTTCACAAACTTATATTTACTGTGTTTTTGACAGAATTAACAACATTATCTAAGGTATCAATGGAAATTGTACAAAAGTTTGCTTTTGCAAAGTACATTTCTGAAGTTCGACTATTACTCGTGAACAAGTAATGTCTACTTAGCTGTGATAGTTTTCCTTTTAAATTCATCGTATATACTACTACCATGATTTTTTTCACATGCCTAGTAGCCACCGTTTAACTGGCAGAGGGGGGGGATACTTGACCATAACAAAAATTATCACTTCAAAGCTTAATATCACGCTAACCAATTCTTTAATCAAAAAATGCTTTCAGAAACCTTATCATATTTTTAAAAGAGCTATCCAACGATATCCCACACGATGGGGTTAGGCAGAAAAAAAAAATGCACCACCACTTTACATGTAGGGGAGGTACCCTAAAAAATTTTTTTTTTTTAAGATTTTATTCTTCCGTTTTGTCGGCGTTATTGATATGTATACTCATGCCAAATTACAGCTTTCTAGTACTAACGGTTACTGAGAAAAACGGGGGTCGGACGGACGGACGGACGGACGGACATGGCGAAACTATAAGGGTTCCTTGTTTACTACGGAACCCTAAAAAAAGGTATTTTTGGTGTCGCCGACTATGTTACGAAATAGTACATTGTGCATTTAGGGAGGTAAGCAGGTTAGCACTAACGAAAGTAGTGGTAGCGGTACAGGCCCAATTTCAATGAAAAACCGCAAATCGATGTACAGTTTAGCCGTTTGGCACACGCATACTAGAGGTCAAAAAATTTGTTTTGACCTCTAGTATGCGTGTGCCAAACGGCTAAACTGTACATCGATTTGCAGTTTTTTTAATCGTACGGCTTACACTAAAGTCATAGAAGCCCGACGCCGAAGGCGGAGGGCTTTTATTGACTTGAGTTTGTAATAACCCTTACCTCCCGTGATACACAGAATGTTTTTCATCACATTTGCGAGGAAATAAATAACTACGTACAAAAGGCAGAAAAACCCATGTTTCATACAACCACACCAATCAAAAATTGACGAACTTGACAACTTCACCTCCAGTATCACTGCGAGAGGAGCGCAACGCGCAATCAATCACAAAGCAATATTCTTGCGGCGCGCGGCCAACTAGATTTTTTTCAACCAATCACAGAGCAGTATTCTTGCGGCGCGCGGCCAACTAGATTTTTTTAAACCAATCACACACACAAACTCATAACTCCCACGGGAGTTATAAAATTCCATAAGTCCCGCGGGAGGTAAATCGGCTATATACGCACGCGTGCAATAACACACTTTACGAGCAAGTGTGATGAAAAAGAGGGTTATTCTTTCAAGTGAGTTTAGGTTCGTCTACAATCCGCACAGCTTGCACTTCTCTGAAGCGAGTCAAAAGACCCAAGCTGGTATTCAGGTGCGCCCGCACAGAGGTATCAGCAATTATCCATGTCGGGACGGACTTGTCACTTATATAAATAGAATAAAGATTAAATAAATAATTATCTTTAACCTTTTAAACGTCAAATACAAAACTGTCACTCACACGCCATGACATGGTAATTTCAAACGCGCATTTTCACCCCATGGAAAATGGAAATGTATGTAGGCTGATATCGCACTCCACGCCGTGTCGAATTTATCCGACGTTGGTGTCAAAAAGATTAAAATGCATTAATACATTTACCGTCGACCGTTAATAATGACACATGTAACAATCATAAGCATTAGTTACTCCTAACGGCGTTCTATTAAAATACAAGTTTTTACTTACACTTAAACATATTCTTCTTCTCGAAAACAATGCTATCAAATGGTTACACCATACATCAATGAGGCATGTCCTTTGTTACTGCAATTTTAAAACGAACAAAAACCGCAATTCATCTTCCACCTTGGCAAATTAGGTTGTTTGCTATGTTAAAATATGGACCAATGCGTGCATAAAGTAGGTTAATTATTTCACACCCGCGATTTTTTTGCCGCCATGCTAGCAGCTACGAGTGTGTAAATCGACTGTAGAGTATGCTTACTGACCAGCGTTTTAAATTCCTTTCCCTTTGTGTCCTTTAGTTTTACAGCTAGCCTAATTAAAGTTAAATAATACATTTTCTACTACTTGTAATGTAAATATGCTTATAAATATGCCTTTGGATTACTTATCGTATTTTTTATAGAAGCATCCACAATTATAGGCATGTATTTAGCGACTGAAGAGCCCAATTTGTAAAGCCATTATTTTATAAGTATATCAACACTAGGGGCCCCGTTTCACAAAACTATAATACAAGTTACATTTTTACATGTCTAATAAGGCGTCTGCCAGAACCTCGCATAGCAAAATTGCCTGTAAAAACTTCCACAGCAAATTTCATCAAATACGTAAGTGTCGTTTCGTAAGGTACCTGTCCGATAAATGTTAGCACTTGTCTTTCTGTCATTAGACTTTAATAAAAAGGCTAATAATTTTAACCTACCGAAAATTTTGCCTGTAGGCCTAGCACATGATGACCGCGAGAGTATGTCAGCTCGAGATAGACTATCCGTCACTTTCTAACAGCACCAATAAAAAAAGACGCATAGTCTATCTCGAGCCGACATACTCTCGCGGCTATCATGTCCTTCTGCTGTCAAAACAGTGAATCTTCAAATTTTATAAACGGTCGCCAACGCGCACGTTACTCCTTTGCGAGCGTCTATAGGCTGCGGTGTCCGCTTGCCATCAGGTGGACCGTCCGGTTGTTTGTCACCGTCGTTGTAAAAGAAACAAAACATTGAATGATTAAATTGCGATATTCATCGTGATTCAGTCATAAATATTTGGGGATTTTACGTCGCAATGAGAGATTAATAAGCTGGAAACTCGTCAACACCTTCATTTTGGCGTTGGCGACAATTAATAGAACGCCAAAATGAAGGTTACCTACGGGTTTTCCAGCGTGTTATCTCTCATTCTGTAGGCCTAGCACGTGTTGCACCCGAGAGTTTGTCGGCGTATCTCGAGATATCCGTCACTTTCTAACAGCGCCAATCAGAAAAAGACGCGTAGCTCGAGATAAGTCGAGATACTCTCGAGCGCAACATGTGCTACGGGCACTGAAGATGACTGATTTTTCATGCTTCAGTCACTGAAGTTCAGTGACATTTTGTTAGTCAAATTAGGTATTTTAAGCTACACAGACATAGTCCGTTTTATCCACAAGCTCGTGCAAGCGATCTATACAAACAATCTCAACAAACTTATTTGCAAATTTCGCGGGGTAATATCACGAAATGTCAAGAAGCAAAGTCGAATGTCACCTCGTAGACTAACTTGAAATTAAAGTTCTCTTTTTAGGTGACTTTTATATTGGTGAGAAACGTTGTCCACAAAGCATATGGTTCTGGCGTATGACAGCCAACATTTTTACCTCTGCACGACAAAAATGCAACGTTTAAACAAACTTTAAATTGACATATTACCTTTTTAAATTATTGCAGTGGTTTTTTGTAACGATAATTTCCCGCCCAATTTTCTTCGTGTCAGCGTTTTTGACAAGTCAATCGTGAACGACTTTTGACTGCTCGTTTCAAACTTTTTACAGAGTTTGGGCGTTTTAATGCAACCCATAAAGCATTTTTGACATGGAAATAAGAACAAGCAATGCTAATGTAAATCTGATTATGAATTAATTGATTATTTTTTCTTGTAAAAATGTATCCTTTCTTGTAAATGTTTTCACAATATGGAGTCAGCAGTAAATAGACGTAGTCATCATCATAAATTTAAGAGGTAGGCTCTCGTCGGTGTAGCTCTCTCCATCTGACTCTATCTAGGGCCGTCTCCTTGACCTCCTTATACGACACGACTGCTAATTTTCCTTTTATTTGTTTCATGTAGCTTATCCTCTGTCTTCCCCTGCCTCGCTTTCCTTCAATTTTGCCTTTTATGATGTTCTGTGTAAAAGCGTCGTGTCGTATAAGATGACCAATCATATTCCCTCTTCTATTTTCTATAACCTTCAGCAGTTTCCTTTTCTCCCCCACTCTCCTCAGTACTTCTTCGTTTGTAATTTTTTACGTCCAGCAAATATTCTCCATTCTTCGCCAACACTACATTTCGAAGGCTTCTAAAGATTCTATATCTCTTTGGGTCATGGTCCACGCTTCACACCCATACAACGCTGCTCCATATCAATGTTTTGATGAGTTTCCTCTTGGTTTTCTGAGATACGTTTGTGGTCAGTAGATGTTTTTTATTGTGGTAAGCCTGTTTTGCCATGCCGATTCTGCTCTTTATATCTGGAGTGCATCTTGAGTAGGCGGTGATGATACTACCCAAATATTTGAAACTAGTTATATTTTGAAGTGGGGTATGGGCTAATATTATATTCTGTAGTGGAAATAGACGTAGTACCTACGACACACTTTGACATTTATAATGCTAGTATAGATTGGTTCATTTTGGTTCCTGAAACGGACTGACTGACTTTAGCTAGGTGCTAAACTTGTCGTGTCAACGGTATGGTAACCCAAGCAAATGTTCGTCTTTTTGTAACTATTATTTGAACATTAAGGCTGGGTGCACCAAACCATCTGTAATCGTAAGCGGTGTTCGTCAAATCTGATTGTATGGAAAGTTTGACAAGTTTCTATGGGATGACAGCTGTCGGCGCCAAATTTGACGATGACCGGTCTGTGTTCGTACGTTGGTGCAACTGGCACTAAGTTTGTTCTCGCCTGACCTGACTGTACGGTCAGCCTCACAACGGGCTTAACATTTTTAAACCCTGTTGCTTTAACGTAATGTTTTAATTGTCATATAATAAATGTCCCAAGCGTGAAAGCGACAAAGTACTAGAGTGTCCAGCTACTTACTTATGTGGCCGACAAATAAGGCCTTCAAATTTTCATCCATACACGAGTATGAGAACTTTGTTGACTTCCGAGATGCTTCCGAGTATTTTGCATTCAAACGAGTGACACAACAATTTAAAAACATGATTATCTATCCATCGTTACAAAGTCGAAGTCTTACCGGGAGTGTTTACGTAAACACAAAATCGCCTTAAATTTTCACGCATTTCCCAAAATTACCTCGCCCTGTCATCACTATCGTTCCTCGCGCACATAAAAAAGCAATCTTAATCGGGAACGCATCAATTACCCCGATGTCCCAACCCGCACGCGAGACGTGACACATCGCCGCCCCTAGACATGTCTTTGAATTTCCTTTCTCCCTCTCCCCTCGCTTTTACCCCGTTTTTAGGGACTTTTCGTTCCGCGTAGCTGGCAACCCTTTGCTAAATTGAATTTGAATTTGGAATCCGCGGCGCGTTCGCCGCGATGCGTTTTTGTTAATGACAAATGATGGCAAATTATCTCCTCGTTGATGTACTTGGTGCAAATCAATTCAGACTAGTGTTAAATGCATGCTGGCTTTATTTTTCTTAACTTGTCAATAGCATGCACGTTGCGGATAGGGATAAAGTGTTTTGATGTTGTCAGATCGTTCAATACACGAAGACGTGTCCTGATCGTACAAACATAATGAAAAACCTCAATGGACTAAACACAATAGTATTTTATACAATCGTTATATAATGAATGCTTTTTTAGTCGAGAACCGCGTTTAGACCACGAGGTTTGCCGAGTGGTCTAAGTAAGGTTCGAGACTCAAAAAGCTAATTATATAACTATTGTATGCAATACTTTTTCTACGAGTCCACGAAAACAACAAAATAACAGAAAGTTGCCGCTAAAACGATCTCATTTGTGCATGTAGGTTACACGGTGATTAATAGCACGTGGTCTGCATATATCACAATACGTATCACGTGGGTATTGATGAATATTGAAAACAAGTCTAAATAATTATGAAATTTACGATAATATCACAAGTATTGTAAATTTGTAATAACAATTCCCACGGGGCCGGTGCCCTGTAAAGATTGAAAAAAAAATTATTAGTCCATCCATGCCCGACTTTGGCATCATGTCAAATTTCGACCAATCACGACGCAAGAGAATTTAAGTTTTTTTTTCTAATGATTATGGCCAGTATCCAGACGACCGTTTAAGTAGGTAGACAATTTGACAAGTGCATTGACGGTTTTACGTTCAGAAGCGCGGGAAGCACTATCAATGTTGAAATATTCATAAAATGAGTCTCCTTAAACTTAATTTTTTTCATCAAATTACGGCGTTCTATTTTTGAATGCTATTTCTATTCTCCGCGCAGTTGTACAATAAAATATTATATTACTCCATAGAGCATAGACTTTTAGTTCAGCTTAAAATGTATAATATTGTGCAATGGTCTATGAAGTTCTAATTGTAATATTGTAGTCGACGAGTATAAAAACTAGTATAACGCCATGGGAAGAAGGGGACGTCAATGAGTTTTTTTAGATATCTATCTGTAGGTTTTTATCGAACGCTAAAACGCACAATTTTATTGTTAATTTTGACTTCTCTCGTTGCTCAATAAAGCTTTCTTCACCGATTCATAAGTTAGAGCGATGGAGACAAGAAGATCTGTGCGAATGTCTTATGAAGGGATAAATTTAGGTCCCTCGCTCTCAACACAGTGCAACCACGGGAGCTCTGGCAACCTTACTTACCTCCAGCAACACAACACTACATACTTGTTCAGTAAATAATGTTATTATGGCTGTGTTCTTCTGCAAGGCGTATGTTCTTCCCCAGTTGGGCTGCTCCAAATTCGAGCAAGATGACATTCTGCTGTGCCCTATACCTCTCTTGCTGGGATACTTGCTCCCGGTATATTTATAACGTTGTTTTTTTTGTATACCACGTCGGTGGCAAACAAGCGTGCGGCCCGCCTGATGGTAAGCGGTCACCGCAGCCAATGGACGCTTGCAACCCCAAGGGAGTCACACGCGCGTTGCCGACCCTTTAAAAAAATATACACTCCTTTCTTGAAGACCCCCATATTGTAGTCCCTCGGGAAAACCTCGGCAGAGCTCGGAGAGCGTGCGACGGAGGAAATTCCTCTTAAACCGTACCGTACGCGACCATTTAGGTTCTAAGGTGTGAGGATGAATGCCCTGCCGACGGCGAGCGGTGCGATGGTAGAAAGCGGCCGTGGGCATCATCTCGAACAGTTCTTCGGAGCACAACCCATTATACAAGCGATAGAACACGCACAAGGAGGCGAAGTTTATACATATTTATCATCGATCTATAATCGTTAGTTGTACGACCCGCGCTTATACTTACAAATGTTGCCTCAAATTTGTAAGTTGCACATGTTCTTGTAAATCCGGGACAATCCCACGTCGGACTTTCTCCACATAAATCGGTATACGTGCTCTCAATCTTGATGCCAATTAACCAGATTTGCATAAGTTTATTTACCGTATCAGCGCGTACGATCTCTGTAGGGTTGCCATGTTACAGATATTGTGAGAAAAGTTTTCTTCTTTATGTCATTGATATAAGATTGTATTTCATCTGACCTTTGGAGAAGATTTTTGCAGACTTGCAACTTTAATATTATAGGTACCTTTAACAATGTTATGGTATTTGTGCTATAGTACACTAAACCAATGTTATGGTGATTCTTTTTGAGTGATCCGGGCCGTAATAGCGGGGCGTCTATAAATATATACTATAAAATAATTCAGCTTTTGCTAATGATGTTGAATGCAAGAAATGAAGAAGAAATTTTAAAAGCAAGCCATACATATAGATAAGGTTGACTGGGTCAAAATCATTGCAAATTGGCTCTAGTAGGGCCCCCTTCAAGGAGTGGGTCGAATTACCAGTCACCCTGTAGTCCTTGTAGCATCTTTAATGTATTCAGTTTGTTGTTTTACAAATAACAACTCCGAGGTATGGAGGAGCGGCATCTTCCGACACAAGCATTGCTATGCTTACTGGAAGGTGCCAACCTTTGCTATGTAAACACACAAATGTAAAAACAAATAAACTATTTTGTATTTGTATTTTGTAGATAATATCGGACAGGGAACGAGTGGCTGGGACCTTTCTGGTCGACGCATGCCTTACGCCGCGCACCCCGTATTAAACCGTCTTGAGTTAAACCGTGAGGCCTAAAGTGCCGAATAAGTACACCCGCCCCTTGAGCCGTTTAGCGGGTTTAGCCCATTGACGACTCCAAACCATCGAAACTGATGACTTGATGATTATTATCTTACAACACCTTAGGGTCCTTAGGGATGCGTACAGTGACATATCTACCTAAATAAATTCAGGGTTCCCTAACGGCACCAACGTCTCAAATTACATTGACAATTTATAATTTGCAGTTTGGGTTAGCAGCGCTTACGTCTATACGTATACGTATGTAGCCTGCAATGATATAATTATCATTTGATATTTAGCTTTTCGGGGACGGAAAACCTTGTGAGGAAACCTGCATACTTCTGCGATGAAATTCGATGGGCCAAACGTGAGGACTAATGTCAGTTCCCTCTCAGCTTTCAGAGGAGGCCTCAGTAGGAATGCGATCAGTAGGACATATCTTAGACTGATGATGATGAGTGATTGTTTCTTATATCTAAGCCTTCCAACACCACACATTGTGTTTTATTGTGACTGAACACAAACATCAGGCTCGTCTAAAAAAATCAGTCCTTAAGATAACCTTAACCTTGCTTAATTAAATTAACACAAGTCTCATGGCGGTCCCCGCTGACATCGAGATGTCCTTTAAACCCAGTACCGCCCAGCACCGCCCGCGGAGCGTTAATTCCAACATTTACTTACGAAAACTACTATCTCAACCGGTCTTTTTACTCAAAATTCAACTCTACGCCGTCGTAAATAAAGTATAATTGCAAACGAGAGTGGCCGCTTGATATGAATTTACGAATGCAATATGATTACAGAATCGAAGTAGCGTTAATTCCAAGGGTTTATAAGCAGTTTTCACAAACTCCTATCTCGGTGAACAGTATCATTCAAAAGTCTATCTTCTGTCATTATGATTAAAGTTGTAATTCGAATGCAATCTGAAGAACAGATAGGAGTTGAGTGAGTTGCATGCGGTTGTCGCATCGTAAACGTTATTTACGGTCGCGGGCGATTATTGCCGCTCTTCGGGACATTTGCATACAAATTTATACACGACGTTGCTTCCGATAGTCGGGGAGATGAGGGTGCCAGTTCCACCATTTAGTGAGTATTTAAGGTACCGTCAGGCGGTTTGCTCGCCCACATCTTACCTCTTACCAATTTCTTGCACTGTGAAAATCGGCCTTCAGTATAATATCTCTAACCGCCCGAAGTCATGTGTCTCTCTGTAAACTATCAATACGATAAATCCTTAAATTAAAAAGTCAGCAACGTTTTCTACTGACAGATGCGTCTAGCGTGTTTGTTTACCATAGTCGTATTGTAAAAAAATAACGGGATGAGATTCCGAGGATGTTCTAATTTAAGTATGTAACGACATGTCTCTTGTTGCTCCTCAAATCAAAATAGAGTCAGGCATCGTGCGACTCTTATGGCGTTGCAAAGTGTCCGCATACCATCAGGATCTGCCTCTTGCCACAGTCGCAGTATTAAAAAAAAACCGGCCAAGTGCGTGTCGGGCCACGCGCAAGGTAGGGTTCCGTAGTCATCCACCCGTTACATTATGTGGACTAAAAAGTTCGCAAACTTATATTTACTATGTTTTTGACAGAATTAACAACATTATCTAAGGTATCAATGGAAATTGTTCTAAAGTTTGCTTTTGCAAAGTACATTTCTGAAGTTCGACTATTACTCGTTAACTAGTTATGTCTACTTAGCTGTGATAGTTTTCCTTTTAAATTCATCGTATATCCTACTACCATGATTTTTTTCACATGCCTAGGTGCCACCGTTTAGCTGGCAGGGGGGGGGGTTACTTGACCATAACGAAAATTATCACTTCAAAGCTTAATATCACGCCAACCGATTCTTGAATCAAAAAATACTCTTAGAAACCTTATAATATTTTTAAAAGAGCTATCCAACGATACCCCACACGATGGGGTTTGGAAGAAAAAAAAATTGCACCACCATTTTACATGTAGGGGAGGTACCCTAAAAAAAATTTTTTTTCAAGATTTTATTCTACCGTTTTGTCGGCGTCATCAATATCTATACTCATGCCAAATTACAGCTTTCTAGTACTAACGGTTACTGAGAAAAACGGGGGTCGGACGGACGGACGGACGGACGGACGGACGGACGGACGGACGGACGGACGGACGGACATGGCGAAACTATAAGGGTTCCTTGTTTACTACGGAACCCTAAAAAAATGCCCGCCAGTTTCCTGTCGAAAACGCGTTATGCAATGCTCTGCGTTAAGCAGAGGCGAGCTCCGGTGATCCGGCGATTTACATGCGCCTCACACGCTAATAGGGCGTTTTTTCTGGCGCGGGCGGATACTACACGATCCGGCACGATACGATTTTATAACGTGTTCGGTGGACAAGAGGGCTCTGTATTGTATAATAATGATTAAAAACAGTAATGGAACACAACGGAGACTCAAATTTTCTGTAAGATGCAATTGTATAATGGACTCCGAACGGAGTCCATTCAGCCACCATCCACCAAGAGGTATCGGTAACAATGAAAATAGAAAGTACAGATTGAAATTTGTTCTCTAGAAAAATAGCCTGGGAAACCGAACCCTCTGGTGTCTACACGCCACATTTTTAAAGTGTGAGGATGGCAAGAGAACTGAATCGTTGATGTAATGTCTGTCAGATGATCAGTGATATAGTCAGTGTTGCCAGACGGTGCTTTTTAGCACGGTTTTAGATGCTTTTTGGATACATGTGTGCTTTTTACGTTCGCAGCTTTGCCCCCTGGCTAGATGCTGGCCAAGAGCAGTTCCATTTTTAATTTAAAAAGATCCGGCTTATTCAACTAGTGCCAACAAAAAATCTTGAATTTTGACGGCAAAGCGAACATCGGAATTCCTTAAGTTACAACGTTAAAAACACTAAGAAAGTGTTAACATGTTTTCTAGTAGTAATGATATCTGACAAGAAAAAAAATACGTGACTTTTATTCCAAAATCGTGCTATTTAAGATATAGGTACTAAAGTGCTTTTAGCTTGGAGTGCTCTGGCAACACTGGATATAGTGTAGTTGTTCAATGTTCTGCATTGAGCAGAGGTGAGCTGACGATTAACATGCGCCACAAATGCTCATAGGGCGTATTGTCTGCGGGCGGATACTACACGATCCGACACGATACGATTGTATTAACGTATTAGGGAGACTGGAGTGCTCTATTCAATATAGACATTCTGACATGTTGATGTTGATTCATAACATAAACCTTTAAGAGGCCATACAAGTTTAAAAAATTTTTGATCTAAAATTTTGACAAAAGTATTGATAATACCAATAAAGCAATTACAGGATACGATTACTTTATTAAAGTTTTAAATAGTAACATTGCCCTTTTTTGATTGTATTGTGTGTAGTAGAATTTAAGCGGAAAAAAGCTGTTTTTAGCTCGAAAATGCTCGATTTGGAGTAATGTTTGAATCAATATTTCATAATGAAAAACCCTAAAATTATATTTAAGATGTATGTCATTAGGTCACAATAGTCCTGTTCTAGATAGTAACATTGATAAAATGTCAAAATACGTGTCAATTAAACAGAAAATCGCTTAAATAGATGAGCCTTTTTTAACTAATAAGGACCCTTAACATACATATGAAATTACTGAGAGCGTAAAATAAATTGGTAGATAGATTAAGGCTGTCTCAAGTCCCCTCCGGCCGTTTTGGCAACCAAGTTTCGTAACCAGTTGTCAAAAAAGAATATATCATCGTGTTAGGCAACTAGTTGCCCAAAAAGAATATCTATTCCTGTTTGACATCCAGTTGCCAACGAAGAATAGAGCTCAGACAGAGAAAATGTGGCTAGTTTTCAAGGCTTCAAAAACAAATGTACATATAAAAGTATCCACTTACATACAGTTGGTTGGGCATTCAAGAATAAAATCATTATTTGAATAAGAATTTGCAAGAATAAAAACAATAAAATCAGGGTGATTTTATTCTGGAATAATTCGTCCGGAATAATTTTGTCTGGAATAATTCGTACCTTGGTGAGAAAATTTAATGGGAATAAGTTATTCTTAGTCAAATAAAAATAATCATGATTTTTTAGCTAATTTAGCTAAGAAAAGATAATTTGTCTGGCTTTAATAATTAAAGCCAGATAAATAAGCTATTCTTGGTAAGCTATAAAGCTTACCTAGTTGAGTGGTAGTACAAAATACCATAGCTGCGATTTACTAAATTTCACAAAAAGTACAAAATAACGCCTACAGGTTAATATTTTATAAAAAAATATATTTTTCCACAACATTGCTTAACATATATGACACCACGGAATTCACCATCTCTAACGAGAACCTAAGCAGATCAGCAATATCCTGTGCGTGGCGGGGGGCGTCGAAATCGGTGCGGTTGTTGGGGCATAGAAATACTTGTGTCCACCCCCTTTCCCCAGTTGTAAACAAAGACATTTAATTCCTTTTCGACAACTAGTTGCGAAACTCCACTGTCATCTACGGTAGTTGTGGTTCAGGAATAGAATTTCTTTTTGGGCAACTAGTTGCGTAACAAGATTGTTCCTTATTTTTCAATAACTGGTTGCGAAACTTGGTTGCCAAAACGGCCGGAGGGCTCAAGTCGGTAGCGGAGTTATATTTACAGAGTTACACATGAAAATTACGTCGTTGTGACCTGTGTCACCTGTCTAAAAAAGGGCCGTACGTACAGTCACCCAATTTGATTTCTGGGCCACTTCGTACCTTGTCACAGTAAAAATCAATATGAAAGCTGTAAGACATCTCATATTCAGAATGTCACAGTGACAAGGTACGAAGTGGCCCAGAAATCAAATTGGTTGACCGTACATTCGTATACGGTTGGCTGATCAGGCTTAGAACGATATTTTTATTGTAAAATTAAACGCCTTGGCGCACCATTGTCGATCGCACGTCGATTAGCCGCACTGCACAGGTCGGAAGTCAGTGCCGTGACAAAAAGGGGTAGACAAATTATGAATATTTAAACAACCGTTTACTTTCCAAAAAAATAAACTCGATTATGGCCCGATCTGTTCTTTCGGTAGTTTACTTTTCCATTATCGTAAATTCACCGTTCCGGGTCGGGTCGATTCAGTTTTATCGTTAACTGTTAAAATGTATATCACTGAGCTTCAAATATAGTTATCTAAGCTTCACTATCTTTATCTATCTACAATGTATTTTCTAATACATAGTTATTTTCAATTATTACCTACTCATTTTTCGTTCTATCGTAAAACTATAAAAAAAAATGTAAACCATTTTGCTGGCTCAGTAATTGAAGGTATATATTAGGCTATCTGGCAATAAAAATTCTACTTTATAAATAGCGTGCACCGAACCGAATTTACGAATAATAACGATAAATTCGATGTGACACCGGCTTACAACAATAATCGCGTGTATCGATACCTATAAGATACGGATACTGATTCTATAAAGTGAAACTGAACAGTTAAGAGGGTACGAACATTTCGCTCCAACTCATCCTAGCCGCGATCTCCCTGCGAGCGGCCATGTTTAGCTACACACTAAAACGATTACTGTGTGCGTGCGGTTCGAGTGCTGCCGGTTGAACTGACATGTCTTGATCATTGTTATAGAATTAGAGTGAGGTAGGAAAAAATGTGGTGAGTTTTAAATGTTTTTATTTTATTAACATTACGTACCTACGCACTTATTAAGGTGGTTCGATTTTCATACAAAAAACGATCGACATTTATTATCTCATTACACATTATTAATACTTAAATATGTGTTAATCTATTTACTTCTGACTATTCATTTTCGCGAAATTAATAAAAAACCTGTGTTTCATACAGAAATTACGCAAAAAAACAACGTTAATTTTTTATAAATTTTACGTTTGGGAGCGTGATAACTGTCATGTACATTGTGACGTTCGGCCTGGTACTTTAAATTACTTTCCACAGAAACTACTTGGCCTAAAAATCTGAAATTGCACATACATATAATTCGGTAACTAGTCCAAACAACGCAGTCATAAATTATCGGGCGCTCGTTAAGAATAAAAAAATATAAATGCATATGAATATGAGAGTAAATTTACACAAAAGATAACAACCAGTAAACATATGTTGGGAGACTATAACAAACGATTTTTAGAGGTGCATGAACACGAATTAATCAACAAAATTGGAATAAGTTTGTCAGGAAAAGAGTCAAATTTGGAATGATAATTACGTGGAGTCCACGTGTTACGGGGACTAGTTTTACTTTAAATTACTTTCCACAGAAACTACTTGGCCTAAAAATTTGAAATTGCACATACACATAATTCGATAACTAGTTCAAACAACGCAATCATAAATTATCGGGCGCTCGTTAAGAATAAAAAAATATAAATGAATATGAATATGAGAGTAAATTCACACAAAAGATAAGAACCAGTAAACATATGTTGGGAGACTATACAAACTATTTTTAGAGGTGCATGAACACGAATTAATCAACAAAATTGGAATAAGTTTGTCAGGAAAAAAGTCAAATTTGGAATGATAATTACGTGGAGTCCACGTGTTTCGGGGACTAGTTTTACTTTAAATTACTTTCCACAGAAACTACTTGGCCTAAAAATTTGAAATTGCACATACACATAATTCGATAACTAGTTCAAACAACGCAATCATAAATTATCGGGCGCTCGTTAAGAATAAAAAAATATAAATGCATATGAATATGAATATGAGAGAAAATTTACACAAAAGATAACCAGTAAACATATGTTGGGAGACTATACAAACTATTTTTAGAGGTGCATGAACATGAAATAATCAACAAAATTGGAATAAGTTTGTCAGGAAAAAAGTCAAATTTGGAATGATAATTACGTGGAGTCCACGTGTTTCGGGGACTAGTTTTACTTTAAATTACTTTCCACAGAAACTACTTGGCCTAAAAATCTGAAATTGCACATACATATAATTCGATAACTAGTCCAAACAACGCAGTCATAAATTATCGGGCGCTCGTTAAGAATAAAAAAATATAAATGAATATGAATATGAGAGTAAATTCACACAAAAGATAAGAACCAGTAAACATATGTTGGGAGACTATACAAACAAAAAGCTTATAATTATATATTTTTTTTCCTTTTTAAACCCTCTCTTATTACAAAAGGTTTCATTGAGTATTTTTAGAATGTGGAATTTTTTTCCATTATACGGGTCACACTCCTTCATATAGCATATTGTATATTTTATGTCTATGTGTGAGTATATTCATAGCGCCTGACACATAATTTGACATCTGACATTAGCAAATTAAATTCAAGCTTGGTATTTCAAATTATTTAATATATTGAGCTTCGTATTGTAACAAAATAAATATGCCCAAACGGACCGTAATCCTGCCAAAGTTTTGATGCTATTCGACTTCAATTTGCTCTGCAGTTCAATGTAAAGCAGAATGACATCAGTATTACGATGAAAGTGATATTATTGCATTGTGTAATTATTCCAATATACCTATCAACGTAAACGATAAAAAAAGAATAATACAAATTTAAATGAAAAGATGCCTCTGGTAATATCTGAAATAGAACGGGCCCAAAGCTCTGAGGAATTCTGGCCGCTTACGGCTAGTATGTGGGGGAGCATATCTGGTGACGACGTCGCGGTCTCAGATCTATGATCAGCGGCTTCGGTGAACTTCACTTCATAGCCACATCATGCGCAAATGTTTACGTCAATTTACTGGACGAAGTGATGCTGCAAATTGTTCTACTGACTTTCCTGACTATTCAAGATAATTGCCCCATACAGCACGGGTCACTTGGGAATGGTTTACTCCACAGCTACATCCAGGCATAAATGTAATGATGTAATGCCATCGCCTGAAATTTGAACCCGATTGAGAATCTTTGGGGTTTAATGGTTCAACAGTGGGATCATCGCCATGAAAGAACCAAAGAAGCAATTCAAGCAATAGATACTGCAATGAAATATGGGAGGAAATGCGGGGAACTGACATAATTATCAACGTCTTCTCAGCTTATTGAGAGACAGGCTACAAACTGTTATAGACGCACTGTGGTTGCACGCATTATAATCCCTCAGTCTTATGTTTTATGTTTATAATAAATTATATAATAAATCTTGAATTTTATTTAAGATGGATTTATGAACCGTACTGTATTCTCGAAGATCTCACGGTTCGAAATAAAGGCCATACGATAAATAAAGAATAATAAAGAACTAAGTAATAAATAAAGTTGTAAGCTTTTATTAGCAGGGCAAAATATTTATGTTGAATCTTTTTCTAAATAAATAAAAAAAGTACAAAATATTTATTTACCAAAATAACGCTCAATAATTATTTATGCTCTAAAAATTACGGTTGTTTAAATAAAACACAAAAAAAACACTTGCTCTTGCCTGAGATTCGAACCTGTGACCTGTGCTTTAGAGAGCAAACGATTACTAATTACACCACAATGTACTTGGCTTAGAGGTTGAAATTAAGCTACTTATTTGTGGCTTGCAACTTTGACTTTTTGTGTCGAGTCGTGATAAAATTTAGCCCTTATTTAGTTAAGTGAAATCTGTCAAAACTGCGCAACAGAGACAGAGATATGCAATGACAAGACTACACTCTTTTGCGTGAATGTCATAATAATCTGTTCTAAATTTAAATGGTTGACAACCTAATTATCACGTGCGCCACTCTGGCTTATTCTGGTTAATTTGACAAAGAAGGTCTGTCACATATTCAAATTCTAAGTAACAGCAATCATTAAAAAAAATGAGGTCAGTGACCTGTCACAGTAAAGTGAGATAGTGTGTGTAAAATGTAATTGTGTTTGTTACTGGGGAGAATTACGATAATGTTGCGCCGCCTAGCGGATTTTTTGTGTCGCGTTTGTAGTTTCGCTGCAATAAGAAAGCCTTAAAGGAAAGATCCGAAATGTTCACAGAACGTCAAGAACATAGAAGCACATATCCAGACATAGAAATATCACTAGCAGCAATAGGTAATAGGTAACATGGTGCCTTAAGGTATGATTCCGCTGCCGACTGCATACAACAACTGCACCTTCCGCCGCACTCCAAATTGAACTGTAATCATAAGACTAAAAGTCCCAATTTAGAGTGAGCGGCGTGTGCTGTTCCGACACTTCTCCGCTCATTTCAAATTGAGCTTTTTACGCATATTATTACGGTTCAATTTGGAGTGCGGCGGAACGTGCAGTTACTGTATGCAGTCGGCAGCGGAATCATACCTTTACCTTTTAACTTGTGTGGCCGTAGTACTGTTGGATTTTTTCGTCCCAAACAATTTACGTTTATTGCCCATTTCTGTAAAAAATCATATTACTTTATTGCTTTGAGAAGAAATAAAATACCAAGTATCAAATTATTAATCTGTAGCGGACGCGCTACATCTACAGAATAGCAGTATCGGTGTGAGCTTGGTCACCGACCTTAACGCACCGAGGAGAGCGACACGTGCGTTCCTTGGGAAGGCCCGGCGCGTAATGAATCGAACAACGTTGTCGCGCGCTGTTATATTGTGAATTATAGTGGTTTTTAAAAATTCGTCTAAATTAAGTGGGTTATCCATAAGCGTTAAAAAAAATAAGAAATATCAAGCAAAACCTGTAGTTTTATAATAATAAGTTTTTTTTTCAAAATATTATAAAACATGTGAGGAAAAAAATGTTTAAACAAACCGATTTAGACATTTTGTAGTATTTTTTTTAGATAGTAAAAACCAATATTTCAGAACTAGTGCGATCGCTATGTACTAAAAGACTATACATCCTATTGTAAAAGATAAACATCCAATCGTTTTTGACAATTTAAAATGGAAATATTGTACCTGAAAGATAGCTCTGACGCGTATTTTTGCAAAACACTCCGACGAAAACCTGACTGTTTTAAATAATCGTACATAGAAATAAAAGTTTAGCAACGCTATGGTCTAGAATAAGAGTTTATCTATACAAAACAGAAGTTTACTTTAACAATGTAGTCACTTGAACAAAGATATGACGTTAGAAAAAACCGTATATTTTCTAAAATACCAACTTTTTGTTCGTACAGTCTTAAATTCATTTTAAACCTATTTATTGGCTATGGCATAAATATGTCGCGGTATCGCGTGATTTTCAACTTTCCGTTAAGTTTCCTGCCCAGCTTTGATTCAACGTTTTGTTTTTGCGATACTATCAATACTCTATCTTGTTTGTATCGGCATTTCAACTCGTTGATAGCCAGTTTGAAGATTTGTTGCGATTTGAAATTCGAATTTCCTCTGTCACGACCCGATTAGTGATGTGCCGCGGTTATATTCCCGTTCCTGGGAAATTATAATATTCACACTCTATAATGGTTTCTCGTATACATAGATAATGTTCACAGGAACATAAGGAATATTCCCGGGCACATTGGGAATATTCCTGGGAACATTGGGAATATTCCCGGGAACATTGGGAATTTTTGCACGGAGGTGACTATTTTATTATATTTGTCTAGTAATCAAGAAAGAAACACTTTACTATTAGTTGAGTACATTAAAATGGCTGTTGTATGCACACGAATCTTAAATTCCCCTACATTCCCCGTACGGGCAATATTCCCCGAAATGTTCCCGGGAACGGCACATCACTCCCGATTTTTTTATCCAGCCAGTAGCATGTCATTTTTGGAATGCAATTTTTTTCACACTGCATAAAATTGGAACTAGTAGAGTGCCATCTGATATTATAACCGGCCAGCAGAAATATGGCAGATTTATTTTCTTTTTATTTGTAGCTATTTAAAACCAGCCAGAAATATTGGCAGTTTTATTTTCTTTTTGTTTGCAGCCAGTATTGAAACGTACATTTCAATTTTCGAACATTTTTTTTTATTTACGCCCTTGTCAGCGCCATCGCCATAGATAAAAACGGAAGTTCTTTTTTTGTAACTAGTAGATAGCAACGTTTACGACCTCATTCGTGCTTCGCGTCGCTTACGCCCTAATCGTTCATCGCCATGATCCTATTTGTCTTTTTTAAACGTTTTTTTCTACAATCATATTTGGAATGGTAATTTTACAGTTTTGAGCACGTCAATGTATTAATGTGATGGGCTTTTAGACATTTCGTGACTCGTTTCAGATCGCTGTTTAACGAAATAAGAATTAGTACTTATTGTCTTTCGGTTTTTGGTTGCCTTTTTTTATTTTAAATTGCCTTAGGGTGGTCGTTAATGCAAATTTGGTGGGGTTTAGGAAGAATATTACTGATTGTTGATTTATGAGTTTACCCTATTTTATGTTTATTTCTGTTTGTTTTGTTTTTCATCATATTTATGACTACCTAATCTACTTGAATATAAACAGGTATCTCTTCGTCAAAGGAATGAATGTATTGCATTTATATTAGTTATTTAGTACGTCCGTTCATTACCAAAACCTATAAAAAATCGCATTTCGAACAACACTTTATTATACTTAATTATATCTTCGCAGTGAAAATACTGAAAATGTATAGTTTATTTCCTTTATTTCAAGGGTAGCAACGTAACAGTAATTGAACAAAGTAGTTACCAGCAAAATCATCGGTACCTAACAGTGCGTTCAGTTCGTTCATTTAGTTCATACTAGCGCCATCTCTTATGCAGTAGCGGAACTAAACTTATATGAAATTTGTAGGTAATTGGATCTTTGCTATCATACCTCTAGGATGAGTTTTATATATAACAAAGACGAATCAAATTATATTGTTATATATTTCGAAGTTTAATAATATTATGGACATTGGTTTAAGGATTTTTTTCTTAATGTAATGCTTATTGTTTTGAATTATATGTATAAAATAAATAAAAATATTCTTCAATTGACATGCAACGATGAATTGCAAAAAAGCTTGTATTAGTATCCAATGCACTGAATAGTTGCGCCTTTTGGCGTCATTTAATAAACTTAATAGTAGGTGCTCAATTTATTTAATATGGGAATAAGTTTTATTTTACCTACCTATAATTTGTATGTAACAACAATAAAATGTTAAAGCGATACGCACATACACAATGTGAAAACATAAATGCTAAGGGCGGTGAATCCTGACCCACCGTGATACAGTTTAAACTAGTACGGGGGTCAGAAGACACTTGCCTTTGGTTTTTACCATTGCAAACAGAATGTAAGTAGTGATAAGTACTTTTATTTGCTCAAATATATTTTTTTAAATTTATTTTTATTTTACCCTTTTTGTGACCCTAACCTTGTTGGCAAGTTATGTCAAGAAACGTACAAATACAAATTATTTTATTTGTCAAACATAGGTTTATTATACAACTCTTTCTTAAAAGTATGTAGGTCATGAAGATTCAGGATGGCTTTTGGTAACTGTAAATCCTGGGTGCCATTCCAAATACGCTTTTAGAAAGTAAGGCGGTTTTGTATAGTCTATAATATATTTAATTTCATAAAACAGGCTATGTATGAGTCAGTTGGGGTACAAGTTACATATGGCTCGAATAAACTTTTTTTTACTAAGTTACAGTACTTTTATCTCACGAGCGCGGGTTATCCATTATAATTGTGACACATACGAGTACATACCAACACATAGACAATGTGAACTCGTAGCTCTTACGTTGACAATGAACATGTATAGCTCAACAAACAACCATGCCATGCCTCATCCGCTTTCGTCAGATAAAATTACTGCAAAAAAATGTTATCTGACTGCTTTAACGGTAACCAGTGTTTTTTTTTTCTGAACCTGACTGTGGCTTTAAAATCCGGGCCCAATAAAGCGATAGAAGTGCGCGGTTGGATGGTGACCTGGGGAAAATCCAGGGGAAACCAACGATACGACCACGCAGGCAGTTTAAACACTGGAATACTCTAAGAGTTTGCGCTCCAGTGAGATTGGTCGAGTGGCTTCAACCTTTGAGGTGTCAGTGGAATCGAGCTCCTGGGAGTTTTGCCGCTGGTTCACTAAACCGAGCCTAGCTGGGAAGATTCCAGCAAGAAACTCTGCTAGGCCCAACCTGGGTCGGACCCAATATTGTAAGACTTGTGAATAACAAATTGAAAATGCATATGGAAATATAACTTAGCGCCATCTATGTCTCCCACACTAAACCGCCAAGCGTAGGCAGCGTACCGTATTCGCCCATTGCGTTTAGCGCCATCTAACAGAGGGTGGACGAACCAGATTGCAATATAGGAAGGGAAAGATGCGATTGAAAGAAAGGGGACACGCATGAGTGAAGTAGCAAAGAGTGCTTTTCTAAGGGCAGTAGCACACATTCGCATAGAGGGGTGCCAGTGTGTGTTCTGCACTCCAAAATTCTGTCCATGGTTGGAGTGTATGAGGATAATTTTTCAGCAAACTATAAGAGTCTAATCTGGGAATTTTACTCTTATGCCAGGATCACACGTTACACACGTACTGAGTAAAACGGGCGAGACAGTAAATTAGTATGGAAGTTTTACTCGGCCGAGCCTTTCTAGTCCCATCTTGGCCAAGATTGCTTTGACCCCGAAGTGACCTGTAAACACCCCAGTTATCATCCTGAGCTGCTTTCTGCTGTATTTCCAAATCTTTTTGGTCCAGCCTGTATCCATTCATTCCATGAAGAGCTTTGAGTGCCTTAAGCCAGCCTTATTCCTCCACTCATGTTGGTGCTTGGTTTTGGTGTAGTCTTTCACGGCTAGTGTTATGGTTCTCTGCGAGAGTCCCACGAACGGTTCTGGACCTACAAAACAGTTTGCTGATCCATTTCTTGCAAGCTCATCTGCTTTTTCGTTGCCCTCGTGCCCCGGTATCCATACCAGCTGCACTTTGTTGAGTATCCCAAGCTTATTTAAAACTTGGATACCATTTTACACTAGTCTAGAGTCCACTTTCGGGCCGCTTGACTGTCGCTGAGTATATAGATGTAGATGTCATAGGCAGGGTCACAACCAACTAGGCTAAAGCGGGCGTCAGTACTTTGAAAATAGGCCATATGTTATGGTATTCCGACTCTTTTCACTAGGGTTCTTCTTCTCTTCTTCGTAGTCGATCCCTCATGACTGAGGATCGTGACCGCACGCAATTGCCCTCCATGCAGTTCGGTCCCTCGCCAAATGGACCGCACGGGGAAGGCTGCATTTGGCAGCATTCTTTACTGTATCGGTCCAGCGCACCGGAATCCTTCCTCTTGGGCGTTTGCCCTCCACAGATCCGAGAATAATTTGTCTCTCTAGTTCATGCCTAGGCCAGCGCATTCACTAGGGTTAAACAGTAATAAAAAGAGCAATCAATGGCAGAAACCTTTTCAGCCACAATTGTGTAGGTATAATTATTATAACTTTTTATAAGTTAAATAATGAGTGTCATTGCTATTCGAAGGTGAATGAATCCATTCGAACAATCGTTTTTCAGGATCGCTTCTTAAATCACTGCTAGGTACTTATACCTAATGAATAAAAAATATTTTAAAAAAAATGACGCTGTGGCCCTTTCAAGACTTCATTAAATTATAAGCCTTAGTTTTTCCAGTATAGCCGAACGAATCTGTCGAAATGAGACTCCTTGTACTCAAAATCTCATCGAAATCGCACATTCCTACCCGTACCTGGATAACGGAAAATGAATTTTAACAGTATTGTAGGACAGAGGAGGAAAATTAAACGCACATTTAGGTGTAGCATATCAGATGTCTATATAAAAAAAGATTAAAATGTTTTTAAGTCAGTATTTTGATTAAATTGTTCCGAAAGTTTAAAGGGTCTAGCAGGATAAGCTAACAAGAGCTCCCACGACGGATTTGGTATTAAGCAAAGAGTGTTCTTAGGGTCTGCCAGTACACCCCCTGGAAGAATGACCAAATCCATCGTGGGGGCCACTCTTGTTAGCCTATCCTGCTAGACCCAAGTCTAAATTTTACTTCACTTGACATCGTGATAAGAATCCCAAGAATCGCTGTGACACGTAGAATTGTGACTAGAGTTCTCACAGAGTAAATAATTTTAACTACACATTTTCTAGCACCAAGTATCCCATGTCATTGTCAGCCATTACAAAGGCTTATTTATAAACCCCGAGGCACTCGATGTCATTGTGGAAGTGACATGCATCACAACAACCGACAACGCCCCAAAAGTATTTGTGCTCCTAAATAAATAATATCTACATTTTACATGAACTTCAAAGACATGTGAGGTTGACACTAAGCGTTCGTGTGACATTCCCCTTTTTGTCCCTTTCACAATATCTTAATTCACACCCCTGGCTATTCTTACTCATCAATCCAAACTAAACCATAACTACATCAAACTGGAATTCAAAATGGCTTGTTTCTGAATTCAAAAGGTTCCCTTTCATATGCTAATTCGTGTTGCGCCCGTATTTAACTACCAACTTTATCACAGCGGGATTGAGTTCTTTTTTGAAATAGCTAGTTTTCCTATTTATTAAACGTGTGCGTAGTTAAGAGCAGTGTTACGTTCAGGGTTGTCGGGCCGCTTTGTAATTAATAAGTACATAGGGTAGCGCCATTGATACGGCAGATTGCCGAATTCACAAAGGATTTAGAGGGGCACTTAGAATTATTGTGAAGCCAAATCCGAGTTGCTAAGTTTTCTTTTTTCTGAATGCTAATTACCGACCTTTGACGGTGATTTTGGAGTTTTAATGATAGACCGCCATTCAAGCTAAGATTTTTTCTGTCTTGCCGTCCTCACTACTGGGAATATCAGATCGCAGTTATTCGAATCTTGCGTTTTACATAATTGAATCTGCCGTTTTCTTTCGAATTCATAAAAGTATGTTAAGAAAGTAGGTTAAGTAATGCTAAGTATGTAAACTATGTTAATGAAGCGTTATTAACTTATATCGACATTTAACGTATATATGTACAGCTTGCAGCAAAATAAGTGTAGTTTAAATATTGCGAAGAAATCGCCTAAAGCCATGGGTCCAAAATTATACAATAAACTGTCCAAAACAATAAAAGCCCAGACTAACATCAATACTTTCCGTCACAGTGTCAAAAAGCTTCTCCTCACGAAATCAATATATACGATTAAGGAATTTTTAGACCATGACTATCAATACAATTATTATCTTGTCACTAACATTTGTTTTATAACCTTAATATCTACTTGGCACACTAATCATAACTTTTGACATATTAATAATGTAATTATATAGAACAATAATGCCCATTATATAATGCCTTGACGATCTCAGTATATATATATTTTCTGTTTTCTGTATCCTGAAACCATGACATATGACTATTGAGAAATAAATAATCTGAATCTATATATATATCTGTCGTAACTAGGCACACTAAATTTTTCTTATTTTTTTTTTTAATCTGTAGCGAAATGTGAACTATAGGTCATTGCAATGAAGCAATGCTCAGGTAATGTCCTAGATTTGACTTTGAACATAGACATTGTAGTTATACCTACTTCCAAAGTAACTGCAAAGGCACATTGATTTCAAAAATGGCAAATCAGTCCTTTAGAAATTTCCTAATTGATTTTGGATTAATCTTCTTAAGTGCCTAGTCGGTGGATTACTTGGTATGGGACTACAAATGACCCTCCTATTTACTAAAGAGGCTAACTCAAATAGGTATAGAATTTATTATAAAAATGGTTTTACTCTACTATTCTGTAGTAATACTATTTTTAAAATGAACGCCTCTCTCCAAATAGACGTTCTTTAAATGTGTAAGTGTCTAATGTATTCAGATGTGAGAGGAAACACACTGGAGGGAGTGAAGGGGCTTACAGTTTAAGATTTGTACCTATAACTCGACCAAAAATGGAACTTAACTCTAAACTGATCTTTGATTCCCGTTGAAAATTTGATTAACTGAATTCAATAAAAACCTTCTAAACTTTTTATACACGACAACAGAGATTATATTCTACTACTAATAACTAAGAAGATTACCTCCGTTTTAAAACATAAAAAGTTCCAATGCATACCTTTCTTCACAATAAATACTAATCACACATTACCTCATTCATTACTATCACAACCAAATCCTGATAATCAAAGAGTTGTCAAAGGACCATAGAAGGTCACACAAAAGGTACATCTCCGAAATAACAATCACAAAAGCTAGTCGAATCTCGAATAGTTTTTTCGAGAAGTAATAAAGTTTAATCCCAAAATCCCCTCGGGCAAGTGGGGGTTGTAGGCCAATTTATTTGTGGGTAACACAGGCGGGTTTTTCGAGGACAGGCAGTCTTGAAAAAGTAGCGGAGTTGCTATTTGTTTATTTTTCAATGAAATCAGTTTGTCTTCATCAATACGTTACTGTTTCAGTGCTCGGGATTTACATATACTAATGCATACTTATACTATGGTTTGCTTATAGGTGATATACATATGTAGATTAATAGATACTTAAATACATAGAAAACATTCAAAACTCAGGAGCAAATATTCTTGCTCGACGCACAAAAAAATGCCCTGCCCTGACCGGAATTCGAAATCAGCTTCATATGCAGTAATGCAGGGTCACTAGGTACGCTAAAGGGGTCGTCAATTATTGAAATATAGGTTATTTTTCGTGTGTGGACTTTGGAGGTTGTAATTAGTAGACTTGTTTTTGAACAAGCTACATCTAACAACAATATTGGGAACACATCAAACATTGGTTTAATAGGTTATACCTAAACACTTCGTTTCATCGTTTTCACGTAATTTTTAGGCTTTTGGCATTCTTCAGATCTTCAGTAGGTATTTTCCTTAGTTTAGGGTGGCAAGATATCAATGAATGACTAAAAAAACATTTTGTTTTTTTTTTGTCCTTGACTGTGCGTATAGCTTATTCCTTTTTTTTACTGAAATCACAACTCTATTTTGCACAAGTATAAACTGTTTACAATGCATTGTTCCACGTAACTAGAAGTCTGCACCAAAATCCTCGAAATAATCAAAAATATTTAGAACACATATATCGATAGAGACTACTCAACTCACTTTCCTAATCCCCAACCTTAACAAGATAAGAAACTCAAGTTTGCGCAAAACGCAACAAGACTCGCGTCTTCCTGTTCCATTTTAACAATGCTAATGGCACAATGCCGTGTCATTCAACGCCATTGTCGTTTTTCCAAAAAAAATGTAAATCATATTGGCACAAGTTCTAGTGTTACGTCTTTTGTGACAATGATTGACACTTTAATCGCGACACTAAAGTTTTTACACTATTTGTAGTTCTTATTTCAATATCATTAAGATTGATTTTCGAGTTAAGAAACTTTCTAAGAAATTTTGCAAAGGAAAGATTGTCGTGTAAGATTGTATTTTGACATTTTCATCCTATTTTGCTGGATTGTTAGCCGGGGGCTAATCGTTTGTAGTCATGACAATGATATGGGTTTGTATGGTTTTGATGTGAAATCGACCGCCGGTAATGTACCGATTCACATTTTGTTATCTTATCTGATTTTAAATTGTAAGTCTTATATTGTATAAAATAGGTATGGCTATTGAAAAGATGATGATAACATTCACTAAACGAAGAAGATATCCAGTACGTTAGAGATAGAGACTAACTAATATGAGCAGCATAGAGATATACAAAAAGTGACTACAATAGGAATAGTAGCATTGTATAAACGGGCAATGTTATTATTACTGGCAGAGTGGTCATATAGCTATTTACTTCAACAGTTTAGCAAAAGTAGGAAGTTGTATAACTACATGAACTACACCTTTAATTAAAAAAAAACCGGTCAAGTGCGAGTCCGACTCGCGCACCGAGGGTTCCGTACACAGTTCTTGTATATGTAGTTGTGTACCCGTCCCGACCCCATTAATTCAGGAACAATCTTAAAAAAAACATGACAGCACCATCTATCGGCGCATTGTGTTACTAATTTGCGCGACTGAATAACTTAGTACGTATGTTGGTTTTTCAAGGATAATTCTTTATCACATCAACCGATTTCAATAATTGTTTTTTTATTTGAAAGAAGGTATTTTTAACGTAATTTTGTAAATTTAAATATAAAACAAAAATATATACAAAGGTGATTAAATTACAAACTTAGTATAGAAGAGTTTTTTGATGATTAAAAAAAAGAAAAACTAGATAGGGCTATGGCTATATTTTTCCTGTAAAATATACATGCATATTAATGTTGTGTAATAATTTCAAATTTTTTTCTTCGTAAACTTCGGAGATAAGGGGGGGGGAATGGTATTTTTTTTGTACATTTTCCCTCGTAAATCGAAATTTCCCCAACGAAAAAAAAAACTAAAAATTGTTTCAGAATGTACAAGTCAAGCCCTTTCATATGATACCCCACTTGACATAGTTGCCAGACTTTAAAATTTTGAACCCCCTTTTATCTGTCATTATTCACAGAAAATAAAACAAAATAATTTAAAAAACCATCTTCTATGTATCTGGGTTACCCTTGTTTATAACTATTCCAAATTTCAAATCGATAGGATAAGTAGTTCCTGAGATATTTAGCGATGTGACAGACAGACAGACAGACAGACAGACAGACAAAGTGAAACCAATAGGGTTCCTTTTTTACATTTTTGGTACGGAACCCTAAAAAGCAGCTACAAGGACCAAGCATTTTACCTTCACCTATTCTTACCACCAAGGAGTGTTCCCAGATAGATGCAATATAGGAGCCTTCAAGTCGCAAGTTAACAGGAATCTTCTAGGGCTGCTTGTTACACCCTAGATCACATCGTCGATCGCACCACAAGGCGAGATGAAGGGAAAATGCAAAAAAATTACATCGAATGCCAACTTCTATTCTTCGATATGCGCTGAGAACATCCCCTTTTACAATACAATACGCCAGTTATTATTTTTTTCAAATACCACGGATACACAACAAGCATCACAAACATGCCTGCTTACAAATATCTTCAAAATAGCAGATAATATGCATCAATGAAGGGCAAAATCCGAACAATGAGCACAACGGAGCTCGAAATATCTTCATCCTCACTCAAATAAGATTTAATAACGTTTTGTTAGATGCTCTTTTAACGAACCTCGGTTTTTGTTAACCGACCACTCGTTCGAGAGCTGTTAAGGTCCTTCTTTCTTATGGAATTCTCTTATGTTGAAGTGTTATGGTAATAGCGTATCGGGTCAAGGAATGATGGTTGGGCAACTCCTTCCGTTTGTTAAGTTTTTGTTAAATTCAGGCATTATCGTAGCGTTGGGTGCTCGAGCTATTCAATGAGTTGTATTATGGAAACGGTTGTTTTGTTGGATTTGTAAACGCTTTGGAGGGCGATGAAAGTTTTGATTCGTTGATAAGTCGGAACTCAATTTCGTGTACTTTCCTTTGGTTTGGATGGACCCTGTAGATTCTCGTGAAATTTTGTGAGCATGTTTGATAATTATTTGCCATTTTGTGTCAAGGCAGTTTAAAAAAATACAAAATGGCGTAGCTATATTGGAGGTAGACGTGTGCGCCGCGCCGGCGCGCCGCCGCCGCCGGACTTTTTGCCACGCCGCCGCCGCCGACAAAATGATCGGCGTGAAATCGGCGTAACCTTGACTGAATGCCAAAGAGTCTTTTTATTAGATAAAAGAGTATAATTAACATTTTTGTTTAACTTTTTTATTGCTTTGTTATTGTTTTAATGTATGTACAGTGGTACACTTGTTATATTAAATTTGTTGTGTGACAATAAATATTTTTCTTAGTTTATATATACTATCAGAGCAGTCTGAACTACATTGAGCGCCTGAGTATGGAAATCCGAATGACAAAATCGTATTGGTAGGCATCTATAGCCAAATAATAATAGCAAAAACAAACTCTTATAGCTTCGTCATATCCGTCTGTCTGTACGTATGTCCTGTAATGTCACAATCCTTTTCATTTTGAAAAACTTTCATTCAGAAACGATTAAGAATTTTTCAAAGACATTTTTTTACTTTGGGAATAATCGATTCATAAATCTAATATAATGTCCCCCTCCCCCACCTCTAGTAGTTGTCTCATTCGGAAATTTCCTGACAACGATATGGCGTGCCTGTGCGCGTGTTTCGTGCTGGGACAACAGAACTGGTGGGTATGGCATAAGACGATGGCAAGCATCCTGATGGAGTCACGTTGGAACCGTGGAAACTAGGGAGGGCTCTGGTGTGAAACACCGCATGTGTGCAATCCCACTTCCACGCAACTCGCTCCGACGAAGCTCTCAAGCACCGCAAACACTCGTCTTTATTGTGTAACTCTACGAGTTTGCAATAGGGCTTGCATTCCGGAATTCCGGAATCTCGAAATTCCGGAATCTCGGCCAATTTTTCCGATATTACAATTCCGGAATTGGTACACTCAAAATATCGGAAATTCCGGAATTGGATTTGATGAATTTAGAGAGAGAAAATAGAGTGTTTTGTATGTTTATTCTTAAATTTCACAATGTAAAACTGAGGAATTGTTCGCCTATCACCAGATTCATAAACATTTTGTGAATAGATTTAAACCTAATATTGGTATTCCATCACGTATACTCCTCCTATCCGTATTTTGGATACGACGATCACTAAACTCCGCCGTTAGCTGCGTTCGTGTGCTCTAGTGTGGCTTACGTACCTAGCCGTTCATGGATGTGGTCTATGGTACTAAAGCCTCTCCGGAAACCGGCTTTTTCGGGAGGCTGGAATTCATCAAGCCTGCGTGCGAGACGGCTCGTAATGACTCTTGGAAACAGCTTGTATACATAGCTCAAAAGCTTGATGGTTCGGTAGTTGTTCAGTAGTGTGTTGTCACTTGTCAGTGTTGTCACCATTCTTAAAGAACAGCGCCACCTCGCCTGTGTTTTATGCTTCTGGCGTTCCCCCTTCCAGTAAGACGGAATTTACCCACATGAAACTTCGTGCATTTTTTCGAAAATCACGAGTTTAGTGCTGATAATGAATTAATGATCACATATGACTACTAATGAATCACATTTAGCACTCAGCTTATTTGATCCCGGAAAGCCGTTAATTCAGTAGGTGAAGTGAAAAAGTAAATTGAAAGTTCGAAATATCTTAATATTTTTACTAAAATTTAAAATACAGGCTACCCTATCTGGATAATGCCTATAAAACGATAATGATTATATTTTTAGTACATTTTCGTGACATCAATTTAATTGAAAAAGGTAAATCCCAATTCCGGAACCAGTTCCGGAATTCCGGAATTGGAGCCCAATATCGGATACAATTCCGGAATTGGAAAACCGTCCGATATTGCAACCCCTAGTTTGCAATGCTTGCAGTGGACTCTGGACCCTGGCCGGCTGACATGAAGACATTCATGGGAGCTTTGTTGTGGCGACTGGTCGGTACCTCGGGGGACCTTACACTTTCCTTTCACAGAGAATTTCTCTGGCAATACAGAGGGGTAACGCGGCTAGCGTTATGGGGACCATGTCCTAGGCGGAGATTCTAGACTGGATACTTTTGTTAGCTATATCTGTCTCTCTTGAGTCGGTCCCTCATTCCTGAGGATCGTGATCACTTCTGGATTTCGCCGCCCTGAGGACTTATCTCCAATGTCTCCATCGGTCTCGATCCAACGTAGCCCTCATCGCTTGGTGAAATTCGCTTGAGGATGTGGCTTCCTTAACCTGATCTGTCCATGTAGTTGATGAAATAAATCATAAGTGTACGCGATTAAGTCCCGTTTTCCAATAATAATGTGTAGTTGATGAGCGTCCCCTAGCCCTCTTGCCTTCCATTCCACCAACCACGACCAGTTTTTCCAGACTATCAGCACCACTGCGCATTACTTATCCAAAGTATGACAGCAGCCACTGCCGACAAACAGTGGATAACCGTGTCTTGATACCGAGCTGGGTCATTGGTCCGTTTGGCTGTCCAGGGTATCCTGAGCATTCGCCTCCAGTACCGCATATCGAATGCGTCTATTCTTTGTCGCTCCCTAACCAGTATTGTCAATGTTTCTACCGCATTTTTGTTATATAGGGATGTGGTTTACTTGTATGAATACAGATTTATCGCATTGATCTCGATTTAAAAAAAAAGAATACGAATTATTTCGCATTTTTATTTACGTGACCTTCACGCCGATTTCACGCCGAAAGTACGCCGCCGCCGCCGATTTTTTGGCAAACGCCGCCGCCGATCATTTTTAAATCGGCGCACACGTCTAATTGGAGGTTGAAAACGTACGTAATGCTCGCGAGGTCTACAGCTCACAGAGTTTTTAGTTACTTACCTACATGGTATCATGGTATCAGAAGCTAGTCAAACATCAAATTCTGAAAGTATTGAAACAAAGATTTGATTTTTGCAGAAATCGTTAAAGTTTTAACTTAGTTGGGGCTTACCCCATGTTCTGCAGAAATCGTCAAAGTTTTGACTTGGTTGGAGCTTGTCCCATTTCTTGTTTTGTAGACATCGCAAGGCCGCCTTTGTCAGGCATTTATGGAGGCATCAGTAAATTATAACTATTCTGGCGCATTGCTGCATAGACGATCTTGGCCTACGAAACGAGAACACGCCAGTTTTTCCGATCCTGTGCCGCTTTCTGCCAATTGTCGACCTGAAGTTGCCGTCAATCCGTATCCACACTATCTTCGAAGCGATAATTGGGCGCAGTAAGTAGACGTTCTTCGATGTTTAGTGAAATGCAGTTACCAAAATGTAATGATGAATGACTTGACTCTAGAAGTAATTCAAAACTTTCAACTTATGATCATCGTGATAGTTTAAAAGTATAGTCTCCATTATAGTTAGTGTGCACATTTAATATACATTGGAAACTTTATTAAACGTGTTTGTCGCTGAAATGCTATGCCGCTATGCCGATGAAAATATTTCAGTTCGCACCCATTTTTGTCAAATATAAAAGCTTTCGGCTTTCCATTACTGAAAATTTATTGTAACTAACTTTATAGGTTGTTGTGCAATGACAGGCAATCAATCAAACATGCATAAATAAATACTAGACTAAAATGATACCTATTATGATTTCTAATTATTTGATACAGAGAACAAATATACAAAGGAAAATATGTATGATTGTAAAATTGTTTAGATATTATTGACTTCCCTAAGATTTCCGACAAAATACATACAAAGTAAATAGTTTATTGCACACCTCAAACCTCAAAACAATGACATGTATTATGTAGAGGTAAACCACAGGCGGTCTCATCACTAAAGAATGATCTCTTTCAGACAACCTTTGGTATGCGAAGAAAATAACGAGACTCCTGTTTTTAAATGCTTAAGTCTAAATCGTTTATTATACTTCTGTTAGTGGATTACGTAAAGTGCTAAACTTACGCTTTTTGATGTAAT
Source organism: Cenopis cana (assembly GCA_951800055.1). Lineage (NCBI taxonomy): Eukaryota > Metazoa > Arthropoda > Insecta > Lepidoptera > Tortricidae > Cenopis > Cenopis cana. The sequence goes on from OX637492.1 coordinate 10,274,536, forward strand.
TTTAGTATGGACTCGAAAACGTTACGTAAACACCCCTCTAGAGGTTTTTTTTTTAAAATTAGAAATGGGATCGATCTTGGCCAGCATCTAGCCAGGGGGCAAAGATATGGAGAAACTCATTCGTACACAAATATGCGCTCTGAAAACCTTTCACTTCTTTTTGGCCAGTCGTGTGATTTTTTCTTTTTTATTTCAACCTAGGTGTTCAATACTGGTATAATATTTGTCAATCCAGCCAGAAAGTCTTTCGGATAAAACGCGGCGCAATTCGTAGTAGCAAATTACAAAATAAATATTCCTGGTGCGCCATATGTGGGCGGACTAAAACTCGATTCATACTTAACAGAAGGATTTTGACACATTACACACCAAGGATATTGTGACACATTCGAAACGTAGGGCAAACCTCAAAAAGATGAATTAATTTCAATTGTAGTTGATTGAAAATTGAATAGTCTCTGGCGCACATTTATCCCCGAGTCCTGACTCCTGGCTAAGGCTAAACTATAAGGTAATAAAAATAAAATTCATGTAGGTTTTTAGACGAATTGTCTCCTAACGGGAAACCATCGGTTTTTTCCACGCGGTATTCCTGAGTGAACATAAAGCACCTAAGCATAACCACTTTACCAAGCATAATCATAATTTAACAAAACCAGACCAGACTAATCTCATCTCGAAACTCAAATCTTCTTAACAATGAACCAAAACTTTCCGCCGTGCAAATAAAACTTCGTATCGCACGAGTTAAACAAAATATCAAATTCGTACCTAAATTAGGCGCGAAATCACTCACGAGAGCTCGCAAAAACCTCGTTAGCGGCCATGTTTGTTCGGCGACAGTATAGGGGCGCGCCCTCTATGTACACAAACGCCAACTTACAGAAACACCCAGAAAACTCCCCCGTAACACTTACTATCCTAAGAATAAAGGTTATCCTCGTGTGACGTTCTCTTGGCCAAGTGTAAATCGGACGTGTGAAGGGTGTATGAAGCCGGCACAAGGGTGTGGGTAACACCCTCCGTGTCGCGATTGTGACGCTATAGAAATGGATATGCAACAGGATACCAGAAAGTGATATAGCCTATGGGTTTGTGTTTTTGCCGGTTTGGTTTTGTTCGAATTTAGAATGGGTAATTATTGGTCGGTGTGTTTCGTGTTCGTGTACGGGGATTTTGTAATTTGAAAGCCCTGGAAACATTGTATTAGCCTTTCTCCACATAGGTACAAGGGAAGGTCGAAAATATATGAATATCCCTATAAAAAGCACGTTTTTCTGCAATAGTTTAGGAAACCGATTTAATGCCTTGTCGATGAACACATTCATAGACAAAAATCTACGTAGTATGTACAATTTATTTCCACAAGAGGTCGAAGTGGTCTTTACAGTCAGCGTCATATATTATGGAGCAATCAAGATCACCCAATATTTGGAAACACCAAAACTATCAGCCAAAGTGATGCGATAAAAATATTTGCCGGTAGTTGCTGAGATAACCTCTGTTTACGGAACACATAAGGTATCTTAAGCTTTAAAGAAGCTAAGGCTTAGGTTGTAATTCAGAAGTTCATGTTAAGACTTGTGACCATTCGAAATAAAAAGCTATTGTTGCACTATTAATTTTCTTTCTTAACGTTTTATGGCTGTTTGGCCTTAGATGACCGGACAGACACATTGACGTGACGAAAGTAATAATTTCAGTCATACTTTCTGTAATGAACGATAAATGGGACTGATAGCGTCTATTGCTAACTCAGCAGAGATATTAAATTCCTTCGTATAGAAAGCAGAGAACGATTTATTAAATTCGCCACTCTTACTTGTCGAAAACTAATAGTTCTTCGATCTAACGTAGTTACCCACGTGCTACTCTTGGTGTACAAGTAGTACCTAATCTGATGAATACATTCTGTGACACGACACAAAATCCCGAAAAAGTACATAATAGCCACCGACCGAAAAATAAAAGCATGTCGTCAGTTCACCGCCCCCATGAGCAAGCCAGGGTCCGTGCAATAACGAGAATTCCTGCGAAAGAGTGGAATACTTGGTGTTGCGTCAGCGTCATCAGGGGAGGGTATCGATTGCGATTAGACCTCCCGCCGGAGGGAGGGTCACCGCGAACTGACTAGGGTTGCCAAGTCTTCCAATTCAAAAGTGATCCCGTGTTGCGTTTTAAACCAATACTTTTGCTTAAGATTAACGAAGAGAGGGATAATGAAAGCTCGGTGGAGTATTTTCCATTTTTCCCTGTCGCACGCCAGCCCTTTGACTTCTTGATACGACACGACGCCAACTATTTCTCTTATTTGGTCCATGTAACTGCGCCTTGGTCTTCCCCTGCCTCGCCTTTCTTCTATCTTTCCTTCCAAAATGGTCTTGAAGAAGTTGTCGTGTCGTATCAAATGTCCAATCATTTTTCCCCTTCTATTGTTGATAGTGTTTAACAACGTTCTTTTCTCTTTCACTCTATGTAATACCTCCTCATTTGTTACTCCCTCGGTCCAACTAATTCCTTCCATTCGTCTCCAGCACCACATCTCAAATGCTTCCAGTCTCTCTCGATCTCTTTGTGTCATTGTCCACGTTTCACTGCCATAGAGAGCAACACTCCAGATATACACTTTAATTAGCAACTTTTTGCTCTTTCGTGACAGACTAGACTTGAGGAGCTGTTTCTTCCGATTGAAAGCCAAGATATTAGGTTAGCTAAAATTTGATAAATACTTGATCGGGAGGAAATTACAAATGCCATTTTTTCTACGTAGAACACACGTACGTTTACTCGCTTTCTGAAGCATTTTACAAGCACGTAATTATTATTTTTTACCGTCTGCAATGAGTGGAGCGTGTCTTCGTAGAATAATTATACGACTGGTTACATCCGCCACTTTTCTGACCAAATAAAGCTTGGCAACCCTAGACGGGACTAAACAACTTCGCACTCGACGCTTCCGGGTTGGTCCTGAAAACAAACAGGATTTGTTCTGCTTTTTAATTTTTTTGTCATATATAGTAGGAATACTCTTTCCTGTATTACTCAATAAAAGTACGAAACTGGTCCAAAACACAGAAGGCTTCCACTACACAAACTTCACAATTATCACTGCAATTTTCTGTACATTGCTGAGTTGATAGATGCAGCAATGATTCCAACTAATTCCAAGCAGCTATCGTTACCAGTGGCCTCAGAAATGTATAGGTCATTGTCAGGTGAAAACTGTCAAATTGTTAAAATAGTGGCCAGCATAATTGTAACCAGTGACGTACCTACCTACTCTACTCGTAGAGTGCGAAGTAGTAACGTCTGACTGAACGGATTTAGATGTGGTATCTTAGAGATGGTTTATTTAAGACTAGCTTTTGCCCGCGACATTGTTCGCGTAGAACTCGTTTATGGCGAATGTAATTGCTATTCCATTATCTATTTCAGCCGCTTACCTTGTTATCGATATTCCATATAAACTTCCGCCCCTTACGGGATGATTTCCGCGATAAAGAGTATCCTATGTCGTTCCCCCTGGATTCAAACTATCTCCATACCAAATCTCAATTAAATAGGTTCAGCGCAGCGGTTTAAGCGTTTAGAGCTAACAAACAGACTGACATTCTTTCGCATGGATAATATTAGTATGCATAGATTAAAACAGGACTTTATATGTCGAATAACATCCCCAAAAGGATGAAATTGCGAGTTGATAAGGGAGATGACACAAAAAAAGACCGGGGGCAAAAGCTTACAAAATATATCCTCGCCCTCAATCTATATCTACCATCGAACAGACGTTGTTGACAGCATCGATGACGCACTACAATGACGCAAGTGACGCAACTCGCATTAGCCGGCTGAATGATTCCGCCTTGGTCGCCGATTGACTTGAGGATCAATTGCTTCTAAATGTCAACGTTTTTCACATGTTACGGACTATATTTCAGCTATTTGTATTGTACCACATATAACGTTTTAACATAATTGTTATTCTAAACTCTGAAAATACCATACTGTACCAATGCAAATTTAGTTCTATAAATGTTTTTTTTTAATTCTAACTAGTTTTGCGCTTGTTGCTTGTTTATTTATTGTACTTATGGCGTCAGGGATCGGATACCGGTATTATTTTCAAACCGGTTTCGGCCATTGACCCCAAACCGAAATGAATAGCGTTTGTGGTTTCGTTCTTGTTTCTGGTTTTCGGCACTCAAAACCGGTTAGTGAAGGAACCGTTCTGGGCCCAATTTCGTTTCCGTGGAACGAAATTAACCGGTTTTCGACGGAGACAACCAGTCTTAACTCGAATTTTTGACAGAGGCCGCCAAGGGTTACTATTATCCGCAGCGGGAGTGCGCTTACAATTTATTTAAAAGCTAATTTATAATTTGATATTAAATTTTACCACTAGACCTGATGTCGAGGGTCTGATCATGCAGCCGGAAGAGAGGCACTGGAACTGCCTAACGGAAAGTGATAAAGTAGTCGAGTTTGGGCTTGTTTGTTTTGTTGTCTTGAGTACTTACCAATGGACCTGATGTCGAGGGTCTGATGATGCAGTCGGAAGAGAGGTACTGGAACTGCCTAACGGAAAGTGCTACGATAGTCAAGTTTGGGCTTGTTTGTTTCGTTGTCTTGAGTACTTACCACTAGACCTGATATCGAGGGTCTGATGATGCAGCCGGAAGAGAGGCACTGGAACTGTCTAACGGAAAGTGACAAAGTAGTCGAGTTAGGGCTTGTTTGTTTTGTTGTCTTGAGTACTTACCACTGGACCTGATGTCGAGGGTCTGATGATGCAGCCGGAAGAGAGGCACTGGAACTGCCTAACGGAAAGTGATAAAGTTGTCAAGTTTGGGCTTGTTTGTTTTGTTGTCTTGAGTACTTACCAATGGACCTGATGTCGAGGGTCTGATGATGCAGCCAGAAGAGAGCGACTGGAACTGCCTAACGGAAAGTGATAAAGTAGTCGAGTTTGGGCTTGTTTGTTTTGTTTTCTTGAGTACTTAGCACTGGACCTGATGTCGAGGGTCTGATGATGCAGCCGGAAGAGAGGCACTGGAACTGCCTAACGGAAAGTGCTACGATAGTCGAGTTTGGGCTTGTTTGTTTCGATGTCTTGAGTACTTACCACTAGACCTGATATCGAGGGTCTGATGATGCAGCCGGAAGAGAGGCACTGGAACTGTCTAACGGAAAGTGACAAAATAGTCGAGTTAGGGCTTGTTTGTTTTGTTGTCTTGAGTACTTACCACTGGACCTGATGTCGAGGGTCTGATCATGCAGCCGGAAGAGAGGCACTGGAACTGCCTAACGGAAAGTGATAAAGTTGTCAAGTTTGGGCTTGTTTGTTTTGTTGTCTTGAGTACTTACCAATGGACCTAATGTCGAGGGTCTGATGATGCAGCCAGAAGAGAGCGACTGGAACTGCCTAACGGAAAGTGATAAAGTAGTCGAGTTTGGGCTTGTTTGTTTTGTTTTCTTGAGTACTTAGCACTGGACCTGATGTCGAGGGTCTGATGATGCAGCCGGAAGAGAGGCACTGGAACTGCCTAACGGAAAGTGATAAAGTAGTCGAGTTTGGGCTTGTTTGTTTTGTTGTTTTGAGTACTTACCAATGGACCTGATGTCGAGGGTCTGATGATGCAGCCAGAAGAGAGGGACTGGAACTGCCTAACGGAAAGTGATAAAGTAGTCGAGTTTGGGCTTGTTTGTTTTGTTGTCTTGAGTACTTAGCACTGGACCTGATGTCGAGGGTCTGATGATGCAGCCGGAAGAGAGGCACTGGAACTGCCTAACGGAAAGTGATAAAGTTGTCAAGTTTGGGCTTGTTTGTTTTGTTGTCTTGAGTACTTACCAATGGACCTGATGTCGAGGGTCTGATGATGCAGCCAGAAGAGAGCGACTGGAACTGCCTAACGGAAAGTGATAAAGTAGTCGAGTTTGGGCTTGTTTGTTTTGTTTTCTTGAGTACTTAGCACTGGACCTGATGTCGAGGGTCTGATGATGCAGCCGGAAGAGAGGCACTGGAACTGCCTAACGGAAAGTGATAAAGTAGTCGAGTTTGGGCTTGTTTGTTTTGTTGTTTCGAGTACTTACCAATGGACCTGATGTCGAGGGTCTGATGATGCAGCCAGAAGAGAGGGACTGGAACTGCCTAACGGAAAGTGATAAAGTAGTCGAGTTTAGGCTTGTTTGTTTTGTTGTCTTGAGTACTTAGCACTGGACCTGATGTCGAGGGTCTGATGATGCAGCCGGAAGAGAGGCACTGGAACTGCCTAACGGAAAGTGATAAAGTAGTCGAGTTTGGGCTTGTTTGTTTTGTTGTTTTGAGTACTTACCAATGGACCTGATGTCGAGGGTCTGATGATGCAGCCAGAAGAGAGCCACTGGAACTGCCTAACGGAAAGTGATAAAGTAGTCTAGTTTGGGCTTGTTTGTTTTGTTGTCTTGAGTACTTACCCCTGGACCTGATGTCGAGGGTCTGATGATGCAGCCGGAAGAGAGGCACTGGAACTGCCTAACGGAAAGTGATAAAGTAATCGAGTTTGGGCTTGTTTGTTTGTTCTCTTGGGTACATACCACTGGACCTAATGTCGAGGGTCTGATGATGCTGCCGGAAGAGAGCCACTGGAACTGCGTAAAGGACAGTGCTACGGTAGTCGAGTTTGGGCTTGTTTGTTTTGTTGTCTTGAGTACTTACCACTGGACCTGATGTCGAGGGTCTGATGATGCAGTCGGAAGAGAGGCACTGGAACTGTCTAACGGAAAGTGATAAAGTAGTCGAGTTTGGGCTTGTTTGTTTTGTTGTCTTGAGTACTTATCACTGGACCTGATGTCGAGGGTCTGATGATGCAGTCGGAAGAAAGGCACTGGAACTGCCTGACGGTAAGTGCTACGATAGTCGACTTTGGGCTTGTTTGTTTTGTTGTCTTGAGTACTTACCACTGGACCTGATGTCGAGGGTCTGATGATGCAGTCGGAAGAGAGGCACTGAAACTGTCTAACGGAAAGTGATAAAGTAGTCGAGTTTGGGCTTGTTTGTTTTGTTGTCTTGAGTACTTAGCACTGGACCTGATGTCGAGGGTCTGATGATGCAGTTGGAAGAGAGGCACTGGAACTGCCTGACGGTAAGTGCTACGATAGTCGAGTTTGGGCTTGTTTGTTTTGTTGTCTTGAGTACTTACCACTAGACCTGATATCGAGGGTCTGATGATGCAGCCGGAAGAGAGGCACTGGAACTGTCTAAAGGAAAGTGATAAAGTAGTCGAGTTTGGGCTTGTTTGTTTTGTTGTCTTGAGTACTTACCACTGGACCTGATGTCGAGGGTCTGATGATGCAGCCGGAAGAGAGGCACTGGAACTGCCTAACGGAAAGTGACAAAGTATTCAAGTTTGGGCTTGTTTGTTTTGAGGTCTTGGGTACTCACCACTAGATCTGATGTCGAGGGTCTGATGATGCAGCCGGAAGAAAGGCACTGGAACTGCCTAACGGAAAGTGATAAAGTAGTCGAGTTTGGGCTTGTTTGTTTTGTTGTCTTGAGTACTTAGCACTAGACCTGATGTCGAGCGTCTGATGATGCAGCCGGAAGAGAGCCACCGGAACTGCCAAACGGACGGAACGGACTACTTTATCCCTTACCGTTAGGCAGTTCCAGTGGCTCTCTTCCGGCTGCATCATCAGACCCTCGACATCAGGTCTAGTGCTAAGTACTCAAGACAACAAAACAAACAAGCCCATACTCGACTACTTTATCACTTTCCGTTAGGCAGTTCCAGTGGCTCACTTCCGGCTGCATCATCAGACCCTCAACATCAGGTCCAGTGATAAGTACTCAAGATAACAAATCAAACAAGCCCAAACTCGACTACTTTATCACATTCCGTTAGGCAGTTCGAGTGGCTGTCTTCCGGCTGCATCAGAAGACCCTCGAAATCAGGTCTAGTGGTAAGTACTCAAGACAACAAAACAAACAAGCCCAAACTCGACCCCTTTATCACTTTCCGTTAGGCAGTTCCAGTGCCTCTCTTCCGGTTGCATCATCAGACCCTCAACATCGGTCCATTGGTAAGTACTCAAGACAACAAAACAAACAAGCCCAAACTCGACTACTTTATTACTTTCCGTTAGGCAGTTCCAGTGGCTCTTTTCCGGCTGCATCATCAGACCCTCGACATCAGGTCCAGTGGTAAGTACTCAAGACAACAAAACAAACAGGCCCAAATTCCACTCCTTTATCACTTTCCGTTAAGCAGTTCCAGTGGCTCTTTTCCGGCTGCATCATCAGACCCTCGACATCAGGTCCAGTGGTAAGTACTCAAGACAACAAAACAAACAAGCCCAAACTCGACTACTTTATTACTTTCCGTTAGGCAGTTCCAGTGCCTCTCTTCCGGCTGCATCATCAGACCCTCGACACCGATCCAGTGGTAAGTACTCAAGAGAACAAAACAAACAAGCCCAAACTCGACTACTTTATTACTTTCCGTTAGGCAGTTCCAGTGCCTCTCTTCCGGCTGCATCATCAGACCCTCGACATCAGGTCCAGTGGTAAGTACTCAAGACAACAAAACAAACAAGCCCAAACTCGACTACTTTATCACTTTCCGTTTGGCAGTTCCAGTGGCTCTCTTCCGGCTGCATCATCAGACCCTCGACATCAGGTCCAGTGGTAAGTACTCAAGACAACGAATCAAACAAGCCCAAACTCGATTACTTTATCACTTTCCGTTTGGCAGTTCCATTGGCTCTCTTCCGGCTGCATCATCAGACCCTCGACATCGGTCCAGTGGTAAGTACTCAAGACAATAAAACAAACAAGCCCAAACTCGACTACTTTATCACTTTCCGTTAGGCAGTTCCAGTGACTCGCTTCCGGCTGCATCATCAGACCCTCGACATCAGGTCCAGTGGTAAGTACTCAAGACAGCAAAACAAACAAGCCCAAACTCGACTACTTTATCACTTTCCGTTAGGCAGTTCCAGTGACTCTCTTCCGGCTGCATCATCAGACCCTCGAAATCAGGTCCAGTGGTAAGTACTCGAGACAACAAAACAAACAAGCCCAAACTCGACTACTTTATCACTTTCCGTTAGGCAGTTCCAGTGACTCTCTTCCGGCTGCATCATCAGACCCTCGACATCAGGTCCAGTGGTAAGTACTCAAGACAACACAACAAACGAGCCCCATCTCGACTACCGTAGCACTTTCCGTTAGGAAGTTCCAGTGGCTGTCTTCCGTTCCGGCGGCATCATATAAATTAGCTTCTAATCTAAATATTATAAGCGCACACGCGCCGCGGGGCCCGCGGGTGATGACCTGACGACAAAGCCTTCAAAAGTGAGAAAGTGACAGTCGTGACATTTTAAACCGGTTTAATAAAGTTCCACGGAACGTTAAAATTCCGTTCTCCTAGAATACTGGTAACCGAAATAATTCGTTCTTTCACTAACAGGTATTTTGATAAACCGGTATTATGTAAGAACGAAATCAAACCGGTTTAGGAACAAAATAATACCGGTATTTGGAAACCGGTTCCGATCCCTGTATGGCGTTCCGTGAGTCACAGATGGCACTGGCTGAAAATCAGCGCTGTAGGTGTCAGACACCTCAGCATAATGCTGAGGTAGTGTCCAATTCACTGCCATGTGACATGTGGTGTGTGGTTTATGGGTATGTTTTTTATTCTGTTACCATTTTCGTTGTATGTGTTTGTCTTCTGTGTCGGTGAATAAATGATTCTTCTTCTAAATAACGATTACAGACGATTTAACATACCTAAACAACACAAACTCTCCTAAAATCCCCCTTCTTACATAGCCTTAGCGGTGTACATTACATCTCCTGTACCCCTGGCCCTTAAAGCGGAGGGGACGAATTAATACTAGCAATTAATGAAGGGCTGAAGGGCTTACGAAGTGAGCCTCCCCAGCATTCAATTATTGACGGCTATACTTTATTATTGAACACTGTCCTTTTACAAATCCCTACGCAATTTAGGTAGTAACTCCAATTGCCATATTTGCGTACTTAGGTGTTACTATGTATACGCGGTAATAGCCTATTCATAAGCTAATCTGTAATCTCTGTGTGCACAGACTTTTATCGGTACGGTATTTTTGGTACAGTAGAATCCGGATACAACGACAGTCAAGGGACCAGTGATATTACCTATACGTCGCACAAAACGGACTGATTTACTTTGAAAACGTTTGGTATGAAACCTATCGCTAATGTTATATGCGGAGTCGTTATAAGCTAATTCGACTGTATATGATCTTCGGTTTGGGGGGCTATTGACATGCTAGTTGATTACGTAACACATCAAGTTTAAGGCCCGTTTACATGATACGAGTTATTCGATCACACTGAGCGAAAATAATACTAATTATTAGTAAGTTTTAGTGAATCCCAAGACAGGGGATTATATACTAACGGTTACAAAACAGTTTAGTAGTAATTAGTAGGTAGTTACAAGGACAATTTTTTTGGTATTAATAAATAAGTAGGTACTATTATCAAAAACTGTTTTGTAACCGTTAGTATATAATCTCCTTGTCCTGGGATTCACTAAAACTTACTAATAATTAGTATTTTTTTTCGCTCAGTGCAACCCTGCAATCTACTAAAAATCGAATTCAAATTGTTGTACCGTGCAATATCGGCCTTACGCTAGGTATATCTGTCATTTTTAGTGTGCAATGCTCCAGAATGGTATATACGTAATCATCATCATAATCATTTTCAGCCTGTAATCGCCCACTGCTGAACATAGGCCTCTCTTCGAGTACGCCACTCGTCCCGGTCTTGAGCCAGTGTTATCCAAGAGTGACCCGCGATCTTCCTAATATCATCGACCCATGCATGTTACTGCCTACCTCCTGCTTACAAGTCTCCCGACGATTTACTGGGTATAGGTAGGTATATAAGCTAGTGAAATAATTATCAAGATCCGATGAGAAATACCTTAGGTTACACCCTACACGCAAACTTTAGGTACCTCAGTCATCCCAGTACAGTTGCATCCTGAAGGATGCCCAGGGTCCGCTACCTGATCCCAAAATTTAGCGTAGGCACTAGTTTTTACGGAAGCGACTGCCATCTGACCTTCTAACCCGAGGTGAAACCAGACCTTATTGGAATTAGGCTTGTCAAGAGAGTGGGCAACAAACTCTACCTTATTACGATATTAAAATATAGTTAGGAGTAGGTATTTACCGACTGGTATGGATACCATATAGTAGTAATAAACCTAGAGAGAGAGATGAGTTGACCGCAGTGGCCACATGTGTGTAATGTCGACGACAAAAGACTTAATAAAAAAAAGGGTGACCAAATACAACTGTATATTGTGTTGTGAACTATTTGAACTATAATTTATTTATTTAAACTTTATTGCACATTAAAAAGGTACAAATGGCGGACTTAATGCCTTAAGGCATTCTCTACCAGTCAACCACTGGGCCAAAAAGGAACATTTGTTGGGTGCAGGATAAAAACGTAAAGACAAATAGATACACACATTTACTACTATTTAAATTTCTCATCTATATTATACGTGAAGTCCTCCCAGGCGTTTCCGTCGAAGGCGACATCCTGACTAATTGAAACTAAAGAGAGATGTGTGTGTCATTTACGCTTCATTTATTATACTTACGCTAAATTATTACGCTACCAATAAATAAAACTTACAAGACTACTTGGAAAACAAAAAAAATGCTACCTATATATGTGCTTTTTTAAACATTTTTAAATGCATAAAGGTGGAAGTGGAAATAAGTATTTAGTTTGACAGTAGACAGTCATATTTCCCTACAAACATACCAATCGAGCGTTTTTGACGTTACATAAAACGTTGCTATTGTTTTTTGCGTGACCATGAACTGACCGTGCGTTTGCGGTATCGATGTCATGTCGATGTCAGGAGGCTTAATAACTGAGAGGGTGCCGAAATGAAATGTTTTATGGGTTATTGAAATTGTACGCAATTTCTCCCTATACAATATTAACTTTGTTTCGCGCTGTGGCTTGGAAGGGTTGAAGCTTTAAATTAGAAATGTTCTGTTACAATAGTTTTTTTTTTCATTTTATGATTCGTATCTAATAAGGTACTTACGTAATGCTCAATATCTTAAAACAAGATAAATATCGATATTAAAACGTTGCATTTAATAAATCATAGAAGAAATATTCACTAAAATATAACTTTAAATATTGTTGTTGTTTCAAATATATTCAGTACCCAAACTAGTTAAAATAATAATTTCAAACTTTAATTAAACGCCGAGAATAACCAGTTTAGTGAGTAAAACATACCATATGTTTATCAAATATAAATTTACAATATGTGTATAGCTTACCTATCAGTTACCTATACATAAAATAAGAAAAGTAAATTTCCTCAACAAATAAAAATCTGGAGGAAATCTTTTATAGGGATAAGCTCGCCTTTGTACATGCCCGTCAACTATTCTTGCATTTTTTGTTATGTTTACTCACGTACAATAAATAATATTATATAAGTACATATATACATAATATCAAACAATTGAATTAACATACGCAATTGAGACCGTGGTCGGTGCTACGCCGTAGATTCTATGGCGTAGCGTTCGCTACGCTTGAAGGGGAAATTTACATACATATACATACCTACATACATATAAAGGATGAGCCACATCGCTGTTTAAAATACGCTGACGCACCGGAAACGCAGCGACGTCACTCAATACGTGACGGTTTTAACTCATAACTGAGACTTGACCTATGAAATTGCCTTTATAAATGGCTATGAAGTCGAAAAATATATAATTGTAAAAACACTACACAGACTTGTTGATACTTACAATGATCGTTTTGCGTCTATTGACATCATGGTCATTAGTGCTGCCAAATTCAAAAAAGAAACACTAAAGTTACTTACTACAAGAATGTAACACTTAAACAGATAAGATCTATTCTTAGTACCTACGCATGTCTAATGTTGTTTAATTACTTTGCCTTATGTATCTTCTGATATGTCATTAACTTGTCCTTGTTATTTAAATTTACCTAACTTAGTACCTACGCATGTCTAATGATGTTTGATTACTTTGCCTTTTGTATCTTCTGATATGTCATTAACTTGTCCTTGTTATTTAAATTATCCTAACTGTTCATTGAACGTCAAAATTGTTTTAATCTTTTTAATGTATTGTACAGACTTTTACTAGTTTGCTCCCCATCTCATTGATGTATTAGTAACACATTCATTTGAGTAATTTGGAGTTAACGTTGTTGGTATCACAATTACCAAAACTGAAATGTAACATTTTGAATATACACTACTGTGATTACTGTTTGTTAATTTATAATAAATAAATAAAAAATTATGGCCATCGATTACAAACTTCGTCGGGGACTTTAATAAAACATGATTAATTTGTCATCATACACACACTCTAGGCTATGCGTTCACACAAGAAGACGCTAATGAAACGAACACATATTAGGTATTAAAACGCGCTAAAAACGTGTTTCAGAACTGCCACAACTAAACTGTATACGGAGAAAATATTAACTGGAAACACGCTGAAATCGTGAAAATTGAACAAAGTTTTTAACTTTAAATAAAATGAATAAGGCACCTGCGAGTCGACACAAGTAGTGGTTTAGGTAACGGAACACTGGGTCCGTAATACGATGTGCTTGCAGTAGAGTAACGTACCTAACGTGTAAGTGTAACTCTTTAATATAATTGTCAGCACCGACTGCAAATTAAAACAATAAACATTCGAAATAACAACAATAAATCAATAAACAACAAAAAACAACAAAAAAAAATCAATATCTGAATAGTAAAAAATCATAATCTGAATTGTTTCTGAATAGAACAATAAATCAGAATCAGAATATACATATTTATTGCCTCAAATTAATATAAATAGATACAAACTCTTTACAGACTAAACATAAGTAGTACTTAAATAAAAAATATAAAGAGCATTTCTCCTAGGTCCTGTCCTGTAATTCGATTACTAAAATGTACCTCTATGACGTTTCTTGATCTAAATATTGATGTCTGTTTCGAAAAGTTACCACTCTTGTGCTTTTTGTATCGGTCCTTTGTAACTATCTCGTTACTTTGAAAGACTTTTTGCCTTTCGTTATTTTATTTTACTGTTACACCAGCACGCCCCATTCGAAAGATTTGTCAGCTTTCATCTCAGTCCAATTTATCGCCTTAATTAACGAAAAAAAGCTATAGCTGACAAATATAAAAGAAAGAAAATAAGAAAGAAAGAAACATTTAAATATTCACACAGAGAGAAGACACAACACAGACGGATGTCTGATATTACTCCGCTAACGTCGAATTGAAGCCACGTTCGTACACCATTTACAGCGGAGCTTAGTTTGTCAGCGTCATCTCAGCCCTATCGATCATAAGTTTTTCATTAAAACGAAAAACTGACAAGTCTGGGTCTGACAAGGTTGCTATACTGTTGTACGCAGTCTAAGCGCGGTGCGATCTGAACAAGAGAAAGCGCTCGCGGGAGCGACACAGCCAAGAGCTGGCTAATTGCCACTTGAGCGCCAATTACGACGACGATACGCCGAGTTGGTCGGGTGCGGCGTGGTGACGGGCGCAGCGGCCAGCGGGTTGCTAAAAAAGCGTATGTTAAGCCTTGGTTTGGACGCCAGCGGACTGCAAGGCGGCGAAACGACGAAATGTTTCCTTTTTTTAGCGAATGCTTGCCAGGAGCGCTCGTGGCCCAGCGGCGCCGGGTACCGCTTGCGGTATCTAAGGTTAAGCAACGTGGGCAGCGGTCAGGACTTGGATGGGTGACCGTTTTGAGTGGTTACTAACTGAGCGCTCCCGTGCTTTGGAAGGCACGTTAAGCCGTTGATCCCGGTTGCTGTCTATGGCAGCAGTCGTTAAGCCAAGTTGGAGGCCTTCGGGCGGTTTGAGAACTTCAACAGTCAAGTTGCCCACTCACTTGACAAAGCCTAATCCCAATAAGGTCTATAGTTTCCCCTCGGGGTTGGAAGGTCAGATGGCAGTCGCTTCCTTAAAAACTAGTGCCTATGCCAAATCTCGGGATTAGGTAGCGGACCCCAGGCATCCTTCAGGATGCAACTGTACTGGGATAACGCTAGGAGGATGATGATGCTTGCCAGTAGCCTTGTGTTTTTCGCTGGACGTCATCTCCGTCTGTGGGAGGACGTCACTATGGGCATCGTGCGGGTGAAATGTAAGAACTGCCACTCATGGTCTCGCTGCCCTTTGCACCTTACAGCGACGCGCAATGCCGCGTTTAGCGGATGGGCGGTGCGAATCCCCGGCGGCTCGGTGGATAAAGAGTGATCTGAAACATTCTAACCAGGATCACGAATCACTCCGCGCTGACGTACGCTATAATATCATTGGGTTAAGTAAATCTATCTCGCGTATCTCTGCCTTAAAATGCAGACAGGAAAATAGTAAACATGTCATTCCGCGCATAGCACTAAGTCGCAGGTTTCGGCTGAAGTGTGACGCGGCCCCGGCGGATAAGGAGCGATGTGGAATGTGGAACACTCCAGCCAGGATCACGAGTCACTCCGCGCTGAGTGACATTCGCAATACACACAAAAGAGGACATTAGCTGTGTAGTTCTTTAGAAGCATCTAATATGGTAAGGTAAGTTTCGTAAGGTTTAGCTTCATGTGCTAATAATGGTAAATGGGCCATTTTACGGAAAGTTGTACACTCGACTTTTTTTTTTAATTTGGATAAAATCGGGTTTTTTCTACTCAGAATCGAAAGCACTTTCGAACCTAATAGGAGAAAAAAGGTGTCCCAAAATTCATACAATTTTCAGTTTTTCCATTCCGTTACCACCATACAAGCATTACAAACTTAGTATGAAAACGGTAACGGAATGGAATAAAAAAAAATTGGGACACTTTTTTTCCCCTATATCATTCGAAAGTGCTTTCGATTCTGAGTAGAAAAAACCCAATTTTATCCAAATTAAAAAAAAAGTCGAGTGTACAACTTTCCGTAAAATGGCCCAAATAATAAACTAATAAATATATCTCTGGCAGTATTCAAATTAGAAACGGGAAAGTTTAAAGTTTAAAATCTCGCGCCGCGTAGCGGCCTAGCGGCGTTAGTATTATGTTTTATTAGGTATAGTTCGTACAAAACTGTAAGGCCAAATGCTGTCAAATTAACGCAAGCAAAAATCTACCTTACATTCAGAGCTCTAAGTCTAGTTTTGCTAGCGTTCGTTTGACAGAATTTAGCCTTAGAGTCGTGGTCGAACTATACCTGACATTGGACAAACAAAACTGCCTGCCTGTCATTCAGCCATAACCTAAGGGAGCCTATGACGTCAATTGTGTTGTAACCTCCATGCACTGTAGCTAACTTTATCATTATCTAAATGTAGAACGCTGTGAATAGACACAGAATAGAGTATGTCCTTAATTAATGTTCAGGAACTGTTCATAATTAGGCTGGCTGAACCAAGTCAAAGGCGCCACAAGATAGATACAACGGTTCAACTCATTATACGTCAGTAACTCGCAATGTAATGAAACTTGTATATAAATGAAGCAAGTAGTTGCCAGTATTGCCACTTCGACGATACCTTGCATACGCATAAAATTTTGTTTTGCGTATTGTACCTTTCCAACGCTGCTACTTGTCTCTTTATTCATTATTTTACTTAAAGAAACAGAAAATTAGGTCCGTTTTTGAAAATCATCCAGTTC
The DNA here is from genome assembly GCA_951800055.1 of Cenopis cana. Taxonomy (NCBI): domain Eukaryota; kingdom Metazoa; phylum Arthropoda; class Insecta; order Lepidoptera; family Tortricidae; genus Cenopis; species Cenopis cana. The sequence goes on from OX637492.1 coordinate 10,291,268, forward strand.
AATATGTTATTTATTCTATAAAAACACATGTGATGTACATCACTTGGAATACTACATAAAGACTGCATTTGAGAACGAGGATTTATTTATCGTATGGCATTTATTTCGAACCGTGAGATCTTCGAGAAGACAGTACGGTTGCCAGTTTTTGTTGCACTTGTCCACCCAGGGGTCATGTGTAGGGTAGCGGTGGGTACTTTCCCTACGGACGTGGTGCAACTTCAACCCCCCTTTGTCAAGTGAGTGGGCAACTTGACTGTTAGAAGTTTTCAAGCCGCCCGAAGGCCTCCAAATTGGCTTAACGACTGCTGCCATAGACAGCAGCCGAGATCAACGGCTTAACGTGCCTTCCAAAGCACGGAAGCGCTCAGTTAGTAACCACTCAAAGCGGTCACCCATCCATGTACTGACCGCGGCCCACGTTGCTTAACTTTGCATAACGCAGGCGCCGCTGGGCCACGAGCGCTCCAGAGAACGAGGAAAAGCGTCGAGTAGACAATTAAAGTCTAAAATTGTATATATTATTAATTCGTAATTTATATTGTGTGGTAATTTTCTTGAACTTGCTTACGATAGCTAATCTATTAATATGGGAAACTTAAACAAAATATATTTCAGCATTGAACCCTTATATCGTCGCTGAAGATGAAAGCCAAACCCTACTAGTTTACCAGAGATGTATCATATCATTAAGTCTCTTTTATCCTAACGAGAGAGTTAAGCAATTAATGAACTGAATTCGGTTTGACGCATGTGCCATTCCAATTTAGATCCTATTTTATTACAAAAGGCTTGGTTTTGCATCATACAGTCGAATATGATGTGATCATTCGAAGGTAATATGCAGGAACTTAACCCCTATTAATTGTTATTAAAATTCATCGCCACAAACTATATCGCGAACTACGAATTCGGTTTGACGCATGCCGTTCTAATTTAGATCCTATTTTATTACAAAAGCATTGGTTTTGCATCATACAGTCGAATATGATGTGATCATTCAAAGGTAAAATGCAGAACTATATCTAAGTACAAGATTAGCATATGAAGGAGTCTTTAAACTGTAGTATTTAAGAGCTCTTTTCGATTGGCCGAGGTGACATGTTAAGGTTGTCGAGTTGGCTTCAAGATCGGTGCTGACGCAAAACTGAGCTATGAATAAAATATCTATGCCATATCTATCACCATTTGGTCTAAAACACAAGCTCCCGCCCTAAGGCACGTACAGTACCTATAGTATGTCCCCGCACTTATTCCCCAACCTTCAGTAATTAATCGGGAGGCCGTCGAGCCCCTTTATTATATTTTAGCGCTTTACCCCCCAACCCAACCCCGAATGAATAGAGCCATCACTTTTACTATTCGCGGGATTAGCGAGATGGATCCCGGTCCCTCGGGGCCCGGATTTGCTGTGCAATTATGCACTGACAAATTGAGAGTGTGCTGATATCGTGCGTGTGTTTTGGCACAGAATAAATAAATTATACTACACTTGCGTGTAGCGGGGCTAGAACATCTGCCGCTTATTCCTGAAATCAGTTAAGGGGTAGTTTTTTTGGCTCGACTGTCTACCAGATTGGATGAAGAATTGAAGACACCATCGTATTGGTAGTGACGTAGATACGATCTATAGACGCTTTGTGACTCCAGGATAATCACTGACGCTCTGCCGTTCCTCTTTTTTTTTCACGCAAACAAGCGTGTGGTCCACCTGATGGTAATCGGACACCGCAGCCTATAGACGCTCGCAACTCCATAGGAGTCTCGTGCGCGCTGCCGACCCTCTGTAAAATTTGTGGATTCACTGTGTTGACAGCAGAAGGGACAAATTTAGGTCCCTCGCTCTCAACACAGTAGGTACCTACATTCTCGGGAGCTCTGGCAACCTTGCTTATACCTCCAGGAACACAACACTACATACTTGTATAGTAAATAATGTTATTATGGCTGTGGTCTTCTGCAAGGCGGAGGTACTTCCCCAGTTGGGCTGCTCCGAATTCGAGCAAGATGACATTTTGTTTCCCCTTTTTCGATTTGAGTAGGTATTCGTTATGTTAGCTAGAGGCATGCAGGTTCCTCACTCTCAACACAACGCATCCTCGGGTGCTCTGACGACATTACTCACCGCCAGGAACCCAACCACATAGGTACTCTACAGAGCAAGTAGTGGTGTTCTTACGGCTATGATTTTCTGTAAAGTGGCCCAGTTAGGCAGCTCCAAATATGAGCTATATGATTTTTCACTATGCCCTACCTCTCTAACGTTGACTTAGGCGGGGGTTTAATAATGATGCGTTAGACCAAATGTCAGGTAAAATTTTGGTAACTGATAAATTAGACTGAATATATATTTTTTGACATAACGGCAAGTGACTCCGTGAAAGGTAGACCTCACGAATGTTTTTTTTAATCCTACTCGTAAAACAGAATCGACGGACCTGCTCATAAACATTCACGAGAATTGGTTGAGAATTGTGATTTGTAGAGAACAGCCGTAACCGGGCGGGCATATGGAAGTATTTTTGTCCAAGCTTAAACGGAGACCTTCGCTTCACTTCTTCAGCTTCGACAAAAATGCTTTCGTATGTCCGTCCGGATTTCCAGATTTCCAGTTGTTTTCCTGAACATGTCGCATTTCTCAACCGATTCTCCTGAAATTTTGTGACAAGGTTCGATAATTATACAGATTTTTTGTCGAGTCAGTCAATTTTTGGCAAATCTTAAAATTTATAAAATAAAATAAACTAGTGTAATGGGTAGATGAGTACGCATCAACACATGTGTGAACAGAGAAATTGTTTAGCGTTAGTAACGCGTATAAATTATGCCTACTACCCCACGCACGGAAGCCCCTGTTGGCCATTTACTTATTAATCCGCGCCTCCAGTCATTATTCATAAGGAACTTGTTATGACAAGCTTAATGTACATTAACGTGCGAGGGAGTTTTCCGCATTTCACGGCTTATGCACGTATATATTGTACAGTTAGCCAAGCTTGGAGGCGTCCATTATATAACGTGGGGCGTTTTAGAAATTTTTGAGTCTGTACTTACAATACCAATATGACGGGCGGGCGGGGCAGGCGATTAACGTGTTCTACGCAGACAAAAGTCGCTTGTAACAGCTATTTATATGTGTTAATTTAAGCAAAATACGAGCACAAAAAGTGAAAACAATTACCTACATTTACCAGCATAAGGCAAGTGCATGAAATAACTTCACAACAATATTTGTTCCGAACTACAAACCCAGTAAAACGGAAAGCAAAAGCGGATTTTAAAATAAAAGTAACAAGTAATAATGGGATTTTTCATGAAAGCACAATTTATATTTAATCTGTAGAGGATTCACATCAAGACAAGATGTGTATTTTACACTAGAGCCAGCGCTGGTCTTCCGTTGCGACCATTTGGTGAAACCACGGCACAGTGACGAAACAAACACACAAAACAACAAGAAATAAAACAGAAATACACGATTAATACAAAAAAAACATTAATAAAACTACAAAAAAAATTTGAAGGGGATACTTACTTACTACGCTGGCTCAGCGACCCGAAGTGGATCTTTGCCTCCGACACTAAGACACGCCACTGTGCTCTGTCCTGTGCAGGTTGTCGCCAATCAGCTGAAGCTGGCACATGTCTTTTTGGACTTCGTCGATCCAGCGATACCTTGGTCGGCCGATCGGTCGTCGACCCGTGGGACGCCCAAGGTACGCTCTTTGGGCAGCCCGATCCTCTCCCATCCTCTCGACGTGGCCGAGCCAGCGCAGCCGAGCAGCTTTGCTCTCCCCGATGATGTTGGGCTCGGCAACCAGTGCTTCTTCCTCCTTTGAAGGGGATGGAAGGGGAAAAAAAATACTACCTACTTTGTAATTATTTTCTATCGAGATTTTACGCAAGCATTGTTCGGCTATTATCAAAGAAAAAAATGTATAATGCACAATCCTATATCTGAAAATCAGTCCTTATTGTTACCTAATCTAGTCAGAACTATGTTTCAAGGAAATCGATGTTTTTCGCGTTACCTCAACCTGCCGAAACTCGCGCCTTTATTACTAGCAATCTTCAGATTATTAATTTAACAATAGACATAGATTATAGTCCTTGGAAACCTGATTCCCTGTTAAGATCCTTTATACATATATACGTTTCACTCTGAATTCTGTTCTTTCTGTGATCTAGTAGAACGCGCTCTATAGAATATTTGATTGCCTACGAAACTGATAACCAATAATTAGAACAATCAAAGGTTGAATCGAACAAAAGCGCACAAAAGCAAGGAAGCAGCCAGTTTCAGAATATCAGCCGCCACAATGCCGGTAAAAACGGATGTGTCAATAATTAACTGACTGAGCGATCGGCGCTCGCCTGCGGCCATGGGGCGCCGGTTATTGGAATACTGGACTATTTTATCGATGGTTCCGTATAAATGCATAGAATAATTATTGTGCATACAGAAGGTCCACTATCAAACTCAAATCCTGTCTGTGGCCTACTGCATAGGTCTGTGCTCTTTCTTCTAATTAGGTTTTGGCGTTATCAGATTCAGAATAGCACAATGCCGCACGATGCTCGAGTAACACACGTGACAACACAACGATATTCGATATCAAAACAAAAGTCCCCGTCGTTCACATTCAATATCAATATCACTTTTATGCTGAAAGAAATTCTTCAAGATCTCCATCTCACATCTCCCTCGGTCACTAAGACAGCTGGAAGAGCAGTCCTAGTTTTCCCATTTTATCGTAAGAGGTCTTAACTTCGGCGTGATCTCCAATTTTATTTTCGACTTTACAGATAATGTCAAGTCATAGATTTCCCAATTCCCCAAAATCTATAAAAATAAACAAGTGAATTTAATTTTGATAATAAACAAAACATTGAAAAGAAAATCATTTCGTTTATCTGTATCTGTACAATATTGAACTGCAGACGATTGACTTATGTCGGGCGTGTCAAGAAAAGTCACTGTTGTATCCACCATCAAACAAGTCAGAAATGTTAAATACCGGATATAAATCGATTGAACAACAGATGGACTATCTCACGGTGGGTCCACAGCTCCAGGCGGAATCCTAAAAAATAACGAACGCGCATTGTACTAGGACAAAAGAGTTCGTTCGGAGCTCCGTGTACTGTTTTCGCTCTCCGTAAAGTTAGGGTGAAAAATATTACACCCCCGGGCGGCCAATGCACATGCGTTTGTGCGGTACAATGGGTATCGTAATCGACTGGCCAAGTAGGGCTTTATGTATTGGCTTTGATATGTAGTAGGGACCAGATAATAAATGCGGATTTTACTGGTAGATAGATCACTAGACTGCGGAGTTGGCTTCCGAACTGCCAAAAAATTGAGCTTACATAAGAACATGGACTTACATAAGCATCCATCAATTGCTATGATACACTTTTTGTAGGTACTTAGATGTTCTAATTACCCCTCACTCATTAATTTTTGGATATTCGGGAAGCTAACCACATACTCATGCAATTAAATCACGATTACTCTATCAAAAGAGAAACCAACAATGTTAATTGGATTTATAGTAAAATAAGATGCTGCCTTCTACCTCAGTGCAATTAGACCTAGTGGATTGGATATGAGGATATTAGGTATCATTTGAGGCATATGTTATAAAAAAATATTCGACGGTATCGTATCTGGAGAAACCCAAACTTGGTATGTTTTCATTTTATTTTTATTTTTATTTGGAATAAGGGACTGATATGTAATAATGTGATATATCTTTAGAACCGGCTCATAAAGCCCTTTCATTTGATACCACACACGATAGGTTTCAGGACAATTTTTGATTTTTCCCCATACAAAAAAGACGACGTCATTTTCTCGGCCATCCCACTTGGGATGTCTAGGGACTTTCGTGGGCGTCATCCTGAAAGGTGTCCGAACATATCCCAAAAGGTCCCAATTAGTAATTATCAATGTTCGGGTAAAACCTAATTTCTCCGTAGTATTCGCCTTCGTACGCGCAATACATTGGGTATTTGACACATGTTAAAATATTTGAATAAAAAGCTTCACAAAAATGTTTTTTTTTTTAATACTTAGTGCAAATGTAAATTGAATGTTACCAATATAATTCTCATGTTTTAATTTCTCGTAAACAAAACGACAAATTCTTTTTTTTCGTCTTTTGTGTTGTTCTAATTGTAATTGGACCATACAAACACTTGATTATCTCTAAATACCGGTTCGAATGGCACCATAAAAAAAATAGTCAAATAGCGTAAGCTGCGTAACATAGCCTAGGTATGTCCTATTTCAGCCAGTTTAGAAGCTACATTACTAGATCCATCAATATCCGTTCAGTAGTTTTTGAAATGAAGACGAACAAACATCTCCACCAATTTTCACTTTAATATATTCGATGCGACATCAACTAAAAACAACTACTTTATGACAGAGCCTGTCCCTTCCGTTTAGGATACAAATCTTTATTTTATTCCCGTAACCGATACGAAAAACAAACTATCATTCATATTTATACGTCACAAAACCCGCTTTTTAATCAGATCCGATTGCGTTATCAAGATACGGTGGAGGTATCGTGATGAATAATTGAATAATGAATAATTTTTCTTGTGTAACGGGGTTGGCGACGTCCCAACGCGACCCGATCTAGATAAAGGGTTATTTGATATCGCGACAACACGAAACAGTTTTCCGATAACGCGGAGCAAGCACGGTATTGGAAAGAAGTGGTGTCACGCTACGGTTTGTATGCGATTAGTACCTCTAGTATAAGTTTTTTTGAAACAAAACACAAACGAACAGGTTTGCGTTTGGCCTTAATTTATATGGCAAAAATAGTTACCATATAAGGCCACCAGAGACACTGCTCGCGTTGCCTTACAAAATGAGACTAAACGCAAACGCGTTCGTTTGTGTTTTGTTTCAAAAATCTTATACCAGAGGCATAGAATTCGTGCAGCACTATGCCTCTGGTCTCTATGCTAATCGTGCTCCGGTCGCGCTGCCAGCTCTAGGGTAGAGCGGATGTAGTATGTCTGCTCTAGAAAACATAACATTTTGGATTCCTCTTACTCGAACCAAGCGCTTTTCATCATCTTTTATAATGCGCACTGCCAAGGTTTGGAATTCCCAGCCGGCGTGTGTATTTCCGAGTTCATATAACCTGGACCTTTTTAAGGCATGAGTGAATAGGCATCTTCTGGGTGAGCTCGCTTCACCGTCGGCCTCATCTTTGCCCCCTGACTAGATGCTGGCCAAGAGCAATTGCATTTTTAATTTTTTAATTTAATTAAAGCGCCTTTGAGTGGCGCTGATCGAATCGGTCAACCCTGTTCAGGGCTAGGAGCCAGCGCTGGTTAAAGTTTTTGATTAAAACAATATGATAACATCATTTTTCACATCTGCTATTCAGAAAAGAGTCGATTCGGGATTCGAACCAACGACCTTCGAACTAAAAGTCGTGTGCCATTCGAATACGTTTGCTTAAAACCAGCTAATATAAACTCATATTTAAAAAAAGTACTGAAGGAGTCAAAGGCAGATCGCAGGGCTGGCTCATTCCTCTGCCGAAGGATAGGCACAGCCATCCAGCGGGGGAACCTAGCCAGCCTCGTAGGCCTTGGACGACCATGAGGTCGGCTCAATTTTGATTTTTGCAGATCACTGGTACTGGTTTGGATTTTCTTCAATAAAACGTTGGATTTCCAAAATAGTCTTTTATTCCACTTGGAAACACTATTAAATGTGCTTAACTACACTTATTTTAATTTTAATACGCATCGATACAGAATTACGAGTTTGCGCTTGCGGCCATGTTGGATAGAGAGAGCACAAACTTTTTTTTTTAAATAAAGTTTACCGCGCAGCGCTGTTTGAGTCTTCGATAAACCAGTTATTACAGTTTAATGGCGTTTTTTTTATACTTAATACATACAACACTCAAACAGGCCTGACTAGCCTGCCACAGGGGAAGGATTTGGGGGACCCGTTTTAGATATATTATTAGTAAGTACGAAGTAGGTTAGTTTTATTCTAGATTTAATGTTATTTTGTTACTAATATTTTATAAGACTCATAAACAACAATCATTATCTCGGTAAATCTCATCCCATAAAGTCTTATAAAGCCTCCATCTAAACCTCAAACACAGGTGTAACACGTCTTTTTATACCCTTTATAGTAGAGATCTTTTCTGTTGGCCGTCATTTTATAAAACTGTTATGCGATTTTGTATCTTACACAAAGCAGAACGAAGTCGCAATTTGTAGGGATTACTTTGACACAACTGAGCCAACTCAAATGCGCTTAAGTTATATGCAACCACATGATATGATTGGCGGCGACAGGGCTTTGCGGCTGCCGAATTGTATGCGTATGTATGGTCTGTATGGGTGTCGTCTTTCACTAAGGCTTTGATTTACACGCCGGCTTTGGTAAGATCGAATGCCGCCTGCCTTTGAAGCTACCGCTTTAGTGTATGGCCGGAGCTATATAGGCACTAACACAAAGTCTGGTTAATCTATGCCGTATCTTATTGTCTATGGTTGATTGACGAACTAAATAGAGATTACTGATTGATTGATTTTACTGAATGACTTCTATTGGATGCTTCACTGTATTTCTCAATGACTCCTGAATGTGGAATGTTCAAGATTTAAAAGTATACAGCGTCCTTGTAATTAACGGTATAACGATAACTGAAAGTATAGTACTTTTATCTCACGAGCGCAGGTTGGCCATTGTTATAGTTGTGATACATACGAACACATAGACAACGTGAACTCATAGCTCCTACGCTGACGCACACAAAGACAATGTGCATGTGTAGCTCAACACACAACCATGGTTCACCCGCGCACGTGATTTCGTTTCGCTGCTGCGACGTATGGAAACTGGATGGTTGTAAATGTAATCCTTTTGATTTCTAACTGTTCAATAGCTTTACTTTGATATTTATTTAGTTGTTCGTTTCTAAACTTAGGTGCTGTAGAAGTGTAGAGAGAGAAAAGTGTGACATGTAAAGATTAACGTCTTCAAAAAACTATTTTCATTCAAACTCGAACTCAAAATATTCTTTATTCAAATAGGCCTAGCAACAGTAGCAACAAGCACTTTTAAATCGTCAGTTTTATATTACATAGTTTGAATCGAATTATTCAGAGCAATTTATTGATGCAATTATAGTTTTTAAAAAAGTTGAATTGCTGTAATCTATGTCATCATCATCATCATCATCATTGGCCTGTGACATCTATAAAAGATGATATGTCAAACAGAATATAACAAATTCACAAAAAGATCGTCAATAAGTAAAATAAAAACATATAAAAAATAGAATAATCTGGACAGTTTCATTGGTGTAAATATCTACCTCATGACACAATCATTAAATACTTGTTAAGGTTGGAAATAGGAAGCAACTTGATTTAAATACAAATGTAAGATTTAGTTAGGCATTTGATGACAATTCCTATAAATTCCACGGCTTTCTTTGTGTCCACATTTTGTGAAAAATATATAACGGTTTCTATGCCGTATTAAGGCCTGATGTAACCACCATTGAGGACATTATTTCCTTTTGTCATCTCTTATATTTATTTTCTGACACAAAACGAGAATTTTCATCAGGATTCCTCGAGAACAACAAACGGTACGTATTTCTTTTTTTAACTCGAACAAAACCCCGAAAAGCTATACGTTACCAGGATTGAAACGGGACAATCGTATCCGGGAACTTTTCATGCCCAGCTAAACCCATCGTCTAATGGATAGGTACGACAAGACTAATGTAACAACTGAAAACATTCCGGGCTCTAACAAAGCATTCATTTTCTGATGGCGGTAATCTCGCCGAAGGGCGGCATTGTTCATCATTTTCTCTGTTTTTTTTTATTTTCTCTGTAAGAATAAAAATACAGAACGGTATTGTCGACGCCGACGCTCGCGCGTTCGCGCAAAAAGTCCCCTGGATGACAACGAAATGACTGGAGCCGCGGGTGGCCCGTGGCCCCCTCCCTCCTAAAAAATGTCGCTGGAGGGGCGGCGGGCCTGCGACAAGACGGCATTTTTACACAACACCGTGCCGAGAAAACCTACATGCCACGTCGTCGACCCCCGGAAAATGATCCCTAACCATAACCTCCTACGGGGCACTATCGCTTGGCGTCGTGCGACTTGATTTTTAGAAATACGGTTTCGTGTTTGCGATAAATCGATAAGTACCTATATATACACGCTAAGAGCAGAGGGTAAGTAGGTACAAATTGCATGGATTTTACAGCTCTTTATGTCGGGGAGGCGCTGTTTGCCTTCGCTGTTTTAGGAAATATTAAACTAAAGTATTTATATCGAGTTTGTAAGTTTTTCCCCGCATAACAGTTCAAATACAAGTCGCGGACTTAGAGGGATTCCAAACTTGCTCGAAGTTTCTCGGTAATCGAACAATGGCGACGTTATTAATTGTGAGTATTGAAGTCTGATCGCTGTTTTTTATTGCAAAGATACGTTTGGTACTCGATCCGGTTTAATTCGCCTCATTATAAATGTAGAAAAGTTTTTAAGATAAGTTTTTGATAAATAAATACCAACAAGGCAACAACGTATTACCTATTTAGGTTAATTAATTAACTATACATATATGTATATGCAATTGTATGTAAGATGACGTAGTACAAATAATGCCAAAAGACATTTATGATTATGACCAACAACTTTTATGAGTAAAGTGTTATGTCAAATTTTATTATGACAATAGTTGTTATATCAATACACTTTTCACGGAATTTTCATTACGTAAGAAGCAGAAACTTGTTCTTTTTTTCAGAAATCATCAGCTGTGTAGAACCCAACCCATTAGGTATATCAGAATAGTCGGATAGATTGGGTTTAAAAGGTGGAAAACGGGTATATGACGACAGCAAAAATGGATCCACTTTGTATGGAAATTCAATGCAAAGATCCCATTTTATTTTCTCTTGAGTGTATTACAATCCTCTTAGGAATCTTTTAATACCTACGGCCCAGCCCTTTTCCACCACTGTGGAATAAAATAATGTTTTCTGTTGTCCTCAGATACCATGGCCACGGAGCTCGCTCAGAGTTACCAAGACACGCACCCCCAGCTGTGGGGGAAGGAGAACGTCGTCGAACAAATCGCGTCACCGAGAAAAAATACTGTGGATATGAGCAAGCTCTTCAATAAACCCAGCTTTGGTGAGAAAAATATAGTGGATTTGAGCAAGCTCTTTAGTTTCTATGGTGATGGTGAGTTTCTTTTTGTCTTTGTAGGTACGTCGTCATCATACGCCTTTTCCCATTTATTTGGAGTCGACGCAGCATGTCTTTTTCTTCCATACATTTTTGCCATTAAGACTGAACGCAAACGTGATCGTTTGTGTTTTGTTTCGAAAAAACTTATACTTAGAGGGTTTAGGGGAAGGAGGTCGTACTCGCTAGCAACTGCGTAAACGATTTATGTATGGCGATACTTAGTTCTATTGCGTAACCGCCAGAGGCGCTCTACTTTTGACCATACTAAATCGTTTACGCAGTCGCTAGCGAGTACGGTAATGCAAACATTGCAAACTCATGGTAAGGATACTGGTATGATTTGTAAAGTTACTGTTCTGTAATTCATCCATGAAATCACGGGTGTAACACCATTGTACCCCAATCCGCTACCGTTAACACTTAAAAAAACGATTCGAAATCCAAAACTCCCGTTCCTGAGCAGATGCGCATGCACAGAAAACCGTACAATTGTAATAGGTACATCTAATTTTACACGAGGGAACAGTCGTGAAGCAGAAACAGTATGATAACTTGTGTTTTATATTTATAACTAGTGGCTCTGTGTGCTGTAGACCTGAGTGTTTTTTTTTTTCGCAAACCTGTATTATTGATACTACTCACAAAATTTCACGAGAATCGGTTGAGAAATGCGACTTGTATCTAGGGGAGAAGAAACCAAAATCCGGCCGGAGAAACACGAAATAATTTATAAATAAATTGTTATTTTAAATTTCCACAGTGTTTCGACAAAAAAAATCTATATATTTACCACACCTGCTCACGAAATTTCACGAGAATCGGTTGAGAAATGCGACCTGTAGAGGAGAACAAACCATTACTCGAAAAAAACTTGCTAAAAAATGTGTTATTTTTAATGTCCTAAAACTGACTCGACAAAAAACTTTCGAAGAGAGTGCGCCCTGTATCTCTAGTATAAGTTTTTTCGAAACATTAACTAATTCGAACGCGTTTGCGTTTTGTCTCAAAATGTATGAAAACGCTCTCACCGAGTTTGAAATACGCGCGTTCATCGGTTAGCAACAAATGTTATACTCGCTGTTTTAGTTTCCACTAGTGACCACCAGAGGCGCTGTTCACGTTTTCATACCACTTTCATACATTTTGAGACAAAACGCAAACGCGTTCGAATTAGTTAATGTTTCGAAAAAACTTATACTAGAGCTACTGTAGCCCGGGCAGAGAATACGGGTACGGTATCATTTGCCTGTCGTAAAAGGCGACTAAAAGGGGTTCCTCGGGGTCGTAGACGATCGTAGTTGGGGGCAGCTGTCATTCATTTTACCATAGACTGCTGTCATATTCTGTATACTGTGCACAAACCGACCGCCGTAACGCAATCCAGCGCTGATCGACAGCTCCGATAATTTGAATATGGAGAGGCATCGGCGCGAGAGCATTGCGCGCAGTTGCGTATGCGCATATGCTATTGCAACTGCCAACTTATCTGCGACACATAGAAGTCCTTATACCGTTTAATATAAAATCTATTTTTGTTTGGTATCGTTCTTTTCTGAATGGCAGTTCTTCTAAATCGGTAATAGTCCTTACTACCAACTTATCTGTGAAACATAGTAGTCTTTATACTACTGTTATAAAGTGTATTTTTGTTTATCATAAACAATTTTATACCCGCACAGGCAAAGGCTTTATTTGCTTAAGGATTATTCCTCTGTTACACTTCTAACCATCAAATTTTTTTTAATTACACTCTGGGCACTAGTTCTCCTCATCTAGCGTATTCTTTTAACATATTTTTGTCTAGGTATAGTCAACATCATGGTTATAGAGCAAGAACAGAATTGGAAAAGGCGTCTCTAAACAATGCAAGCGGCAAATCATGTAACAGTTGGGGTGACAACGTTATCAGAGGGTTTGGACCCTGCAGAATACGGATCTGTCTGTCGCCATCTCGAAATTTGAGCCGGAAGTACGGTATACCGGAAAAGGTGCAGCCCATACAAAAAATTTCGTAGTACATTTAGTAAATTGTTGCTCAGGTACTCTAAAAGAGGTCCGATTGATATGGTTTTTTGGTATGTTGTGAAGGACAATATTAGCCATGGTAACCTAAAAATTTCGACCCTCCAGCTCCATAACTTTGGCCGCCATCTTGGAAATAGTGTCACTTTTTTCAGTTCTTTGCTTTTACTGTCGTCAAAGTTCATTCCAGTGCTAAACATAGTTCTGCAATATTGTAGAATACAAAATTTGCTAAAACTTTTGGGTACAAAGATTTTTTTCCATGACCCCTAGGGACGAAGATATGATATATCATTAAAAATTGCCACTTTTTTCTAGTTTTCCGTTCATGTTTACATTTTAAGTGCATTTTAGCGCTAACTATAGTTCGGCAATATTGTAGATCACAAAATTTGCTACAACTTTTGTATTGAAATATTTTTTCCACGACCATTAGGAAAGAAGATATGAAGTCATCTATGGAGTAGCACCGTCAAAATTAGCTACTTTTGCAGTTTTCTTCTCATATTTAGGTTTGAGTGCAATTAATCGCAATCTGTAGGGGATCTATGATGGTCGAGTGTTAGCGGGATAGACGACAAGATAAAGCATCTGTCACTTTCCGATCTATACCACTTCAATCCCTCAAAAGACAAAATCGTCTGTTTCCACGATACGAGTAAGATCGTAGGTACTTTGAATTTGCATATAATTTTGTCTTCTGTAATATTACAGACCTACAACTTGAGCTAAAATACACTAAAACGCAAATATGGGAAGAAAACTGGAAAAAGAAGCAAATATCGACGGTAGTACTCCATAGATGACTTCGTATCTTCTTTCCTGATGATCGTGGAAAAAATATTTCAATAGAAGAGTTGCAGCACATTTTGTGATCTACAATATTGCAGAACTATACTTAGCGCTAAAATGCACTTAAAACGCAAATATGGGAGGAATACTAAAAAAAATTGCAGTTTTAAAGATATCTCCTGTCATACCTTCGTCCTTAGGGGTCATACAAAAAATCTTTGTAGCCTTAAGTTTTAGCAAATTTTGTCTTCTACAATATTGCCGAACCATGTTTAGCACTGATATGAACTTTAGCGACAGTACAAGGAAAACACTGAAAAGGTGACAGATTTTCGAAGATGGCGGAGAAAGATATGGAGCTGGAGTGTCGAAAATTTCGGGATACAATGACAAATATTGTCCTTTACGGCATATCAAAAACCTATAACAATCGGACCATAGTTAGGGTACCGAAACCACGATTTACCAAATAGTACAACGAAAAAATTTGTATGGGCTGCACATTATCCGGTGTAACATACTTCCGGCTCAAATTTAGGGATGGAGACAGGCAGAACCGTATTCTGCAGGGTCTAAGCCCTCTGATAACGTTGTCACCCCAACTGTTACATGACTTGCTTCTTGTATGCTACTTCTTCAAAAATGGGCCTACTCTATTATTAGCAGACGAGGTAACTAAATATGTACACATCTTTATTATCCTACTATTACATATTATAAATGCGAAAGTTTATATGTTTGTTACTCTAACTCAAACACGCAAAAACGGCTGAACTTAAGATATTTCGATCAGTATACTGAAGCGACTGTGACGAAGCCAATTTAAATGCTCCCGATAAGACTCCTGATGTGAAGAGTGAAGTTTGGACGTGTTTGAGCTTATTGGTATTGTCATGAGATTTCACCCCAGTAATGACTTACGAAAAAGTGTGAAATAAATCCAAAATAAATAAAATATAAAACTTCCGACCATTTTACACCATAGCCTAAAGGAAGGACGCTGTTCTAGCTAGGCCTGCCTAAAATAGATTATTATCCCAAACAATAATGAAGAATGGTTATATAGAATGGAGTAATTATTATGATAGAATTAATTTTATATACCTACTTATGATATATTGACATGAAATTTTTAGTAGGCCTAAGTATTATTATGCGACAGTGGGTACTATTAAATACCCATACAAATTATGCCAAATCAATTATGCGAAACTAAAATAGGACACAAAAATAACGAACGAAAGGTATCCCACCCAAATAAAAATACGAAGGAATCATGCTAAGGGACATTTTATTATTGTTTCTTTATCTCTAGGTAGATACTTTGTACTTATGCTTGTAAGTATTAGTGTAATTAATTATATAAAAACACTATCACGTAGGTACCTACAATACATGATATAAGTATGTATAAGCGTGAATATGTAACCGAGCTGCATGAATCTGCGTTTTTATTATATTAATTAATATACCTTATATTAAATTAATAGGTACCTATATTAAAACTTTGCTTCTCACATCTCTATATACCTACCCATCCTTGGCCTCCGATTTAGGAAAAGGTAACTCAAGCTGTATATAAGAATGGCTGTTTCGCAGCGGTATCAGAACTTAATACAGTTTTAATACAAAGCTTAAGCCTAGGATAACATAGATTAGAAGAACAAACAAACTCGAGTTCGTATCTAACTTTATCAATCTATTCGAAACTTTATAAAAGCTAAATCTATGTCTGTACGTGTCTATTTTTTTTTTATATATCTACCTAAGTACATCTACGTTCGGACCAAGTACATTTAGAATCCTGAAAGTCCCCCATATTTTCAAACCACCGTTTACAGTTGTCCATGTGTGCGTGTCGCCGGCTCGGCCAATCGTCACCTCTCGCGCGAATTGTGGGCGTGGCCTGACACCCTCAGCGTCAACTGCGATCGATCCGCGATGCTCATTTTGTTTTTGCGACGAAGAACTGCTACTTACTGAGACAGATTTCCTGGAGGTATATTTTAGTGCGTCGCTTTTGGTTACGACGATGTTACAATACAATACAAATACTATTTATTGCACACCACAATAAAAATACAGACAGGTCAGAAACACAACATAGAGAGATATAAGCAGAGGTATACAACAGGCGGTCTTATCGTTAAATAGCGATCTCTTCCAGACAATCTTTGGGTAGCGGAAAGAGAAAAACAAACATAACCCGACTGCGGTAGATATACCAGTATGTTCCTATGTCTGTTTCTTTGAAACTCTCTAAACTTTATACTGAGTTTATTTTTGTAAATTTCGTGTGTAATGATTATTCCGATATTGCAATGCCGACGGCGCGCACTCATAATAATTCAGTGAGGTGTTATTAAATCGCTTAATTATATTTTTATGAGTATATTGCAAATAATGGGACAAATTTTTAAAGATTGTTGTTGGAATAAAAATGTAGTAAGGGCTCTGATCTTTTAAGGGACCTATTCTGTATTGACATACATGTTTTGGTTTTTTCATCTTCAAAAGTACTATCGAACCAACTGAATCGTGACCAACCGTGGAGCCTTGTCACAGAAAGTGTATACGGACGGGTGCAAAACGTGGACAATGACATGACACAGAGGGACAGAGAACGACTTGAAGCCTTTGAAATGTGGAGCTGGCGGCGGATGCAGAAGATTAAACGAAAGAAAATCTAACGAGGAAGTTCTCAGCATTGTACAAGAAAGGAGGTCCCTGTTGGAAACCATTGAGAACAGAAGGGGGAAGATGTTTGGGCACCTGATGTTACGACACGATGAATTCATATATCTTGTGGAAGGGAAAGTAGAAGGAAGGCGGAAGAGAGGGAGACCAAGAAGAACATACATGGACCAACTTAAGGAATAATTATTATAAAAATTAAAAACACGACTGCATTAAAAAGATAAAAACAAGTTTCCTAATAAAGAACTCGAGGAAATATATTTTGTTTGCAGTCGTGGGACCTAATATTTTGGTTTTATTTGTATGTAGTAGGTCCCCCGACTGCAAACAAAATATATTTCCTTGAGTTCTTTATTAGGAAACTTGTTTTTATCTTTTTGATGCAGTCGTGTTTTTAATTTTTATAATAATTATTTTATTTCGAACATTTTTTTGCTTGAAACACATACATTATATATATATATTTGGATTCGTCTCTTCAAATGCTTCATTTTGATACCTCGCGTGCTAGGATAGAATTTTCATTTTACGGAACACAAAATGGAGTCTACAGGCCGCCATATTGTTTTTATTGCAACGTTACATATCCTAAGTCACCCGGGATGACGTAAGGATTCCAACGATACCTCACACATCTAAATCGGTTAAGGGGTTGAGAAGTTCTGGGGGAACAAAAAAGTTCACATACATACATACATGAAACCTGAAAACATTACACTACTTTTTTTGGGCAGTCGTGTAAAAAGTAAACGTTGTGTTATATCTTTTTATTTATTTGATTGATTAAGAGCGCTCGTGGCCCAGCGGCGCCTGCGTGCCGCAACCGGTATGCAAGGTTAAGCAATGTCGGGCGGGGTCAGTTCATGGATGGGTGACCGCTTTGAGTGGTTACTAACTGAGCGCTCCCGTGATGTAGAAGGCACGTTAAGGCGTTGATCCCGGCTGTTATCTATGACAGCAGTCGTTAAGCCAAGTTGGAGGCCTTCGGGCGGCTTGAAAACTTATAACAGTCAAGTTGCCCACTCACTTGACAAAGGGGGGTCGAAGTTGCACCACGTCCGTAGTGGCGTCCGGGTGGTTCTAAAAATGTAACAAAAACTGGCAACCGTACTGTCTTCTCGAAGATCTCACGGTTCAAAATAAATTCCATACGATAAATAAATAAATGGAAATTAGTCCAACGACAAGAGATTGGCTCTTAAATTTATGATGATTATGAACGTCAATTTGTTGATTATGATTACCTGTATTAATTAAAAACATGCAGCCAAAACCCTGCGAGAAAACTATGTACTAATTAGTACACGCGTTCAGTTCACCCGCTTAAACAAGTTGGAGGGCCAATTCATAATGGCTGGGAATATTTATGCCGCGGCAGCCTAATAAGGTTTCCCGGGAAATGGAGAGCGGACGGAAAACGAGCGCTAAGGGAAAGTGAATTAAAACAAGCAATTTGCTGGCAACTTCGTAATGGCAGGTGACTAGCGCTTCTTGTCTTTTTAAAAGCACTTTAATAGTTAATATGCTTATTTAAGACAATGCAAAGTATGGGACCTCGAATTTGCGCTAAAAATGAAATCTAATAATTTTTATTCGCCTTTACTAGAAGAAGAAAATGAATGCATAAATCATATAAAACAAATAGAGAACCAAGTTTTAGGTACATCTGCACTCACTCACTATCAAATTATCACAATAAATAGTAAATTAGACATACTTATTAATTAAAATAATTAATTAAAGAATATGGAACTATTAAGATTCGCAAAAATGTATTTTTTGTTTATTGGCAAAATCTAAATTTAAAGTTACCAATAGATTTCTTATGTATCAATTTAAAAAAAATGGCAACTATAACTATATACATGAACGCAATATTTTACGCAGGCGTGACGTCACACATAGCTGTCAATCAGTATGGAGCGAGCGTCAGTGCTCGTTAGCTATGCTATACCTACTTTGCCTCTCATTTTCGAATTTTGTCTTTCTCTAATTGTAGTTGGTCCCATACAAACATACATATTATTTGATCGTCTCTAAAAACTGATTCGAATGGTATGAAAAAGTTTTATGGTCATCTAGCCATATATTTAGAGTTTTAAGTCATTATAATAATCTACTTTAAAACAATTTTGCAAAATGAAACCTTATCAGCGAAAAACTGGTTGTCAAGAAAAATTCGGCCAAAAAAAAGTTCAGAGAAGAGGCAACACACCGTAATTATTAACATTCTGAATTTAAAAGAACGAAACAGATGGCTTAGATGGCTGAAATTTTGTTGAAGTTATGCCAGTACTAATTTATTTAACACAGTCTACACGATTTCAGCCGAATTCTGTACTATGACAGATTAGCATTTTATTAATTTTATACAAGGTTTTGCCAAAATAAAAGCTGACCGTGTTCAGATTTTTACTTTGAGTCAAATAGTATAGTTTACTACTGAACTTACAGATTTTAAATTCAAATCTTGTAACTCTCCATAACAAATATTAAACACTGCATCTTAAGGGTGCCTTTCCACTTGAGCTATGCTATGCTATGTTTTCATACATTTGACACGTAGCTGGAGCTATGTGTCAAATGTATGAAAACATAGCATAGCATAGCTCAAATGGAAAGGCACGGTAAGTATGAGACGCATTCAAAATCATTTTCTCGAAATGCATCTAACCCTTCAAAACCTTCACTCCTCTTGCGCGGGTAAATAATAAAAAGTGAAAACGTGACATTTCCTACATTTAGGCGCCTAAACCGTTTGCAAACAAGCCGGGGCACAAGTAATGAAGGGGGGCAGGGGGTCCTAAACAAAAGGTGCGAGCTCCTCCCGCCAGATCGATCCGGGCGAGGGGCGGGCAGTAGGAAAGCCACGCTCAGCTCGGTACTGGGATAATCCTGACAAACTTTATACATTGCCAGCGCTTGCGCATAACACTCGCTCCCACCACAAATTCGCTCGAAACATACTCAACCAATGTCACTGGAGCGCAAACTCTTAAGCTAGCACCACACTTCGTCGTATTTGTGCAAATATTCGTATTGTATCTCTTTTTTTAACAAATAAAAACTTTTTTAACAAAAAAAATTTTAACAAATTAAACAAATACAAGGAAAATTAGCAGTCGTGTCGTATAATGAGGTCAAGGACGGCCCTAGATAGAGCCAGATGGAGAGAGTTATACACCGACAAGAGTCTAACTCTTAAATTTATGATGATGATCTCTTTTTTTTAAATCGCAAAGAAAGAGAGGCGAACAAGCAACGCGGTTAGAGCATTGCAGCATTCTCTGGATTTTCTCCCGACTACTCTGAACAACACACACCCATACCGGGCCAATAGGGGTCGGCCAGTTAAAGGTACGTGTGTTGATTTATCGATATCGACACTCAGGTTAAGAAACCTCATCCGGGAAAATTAAATTGGCGAAAACGCTATCTGTTGATAATTGTAATTACATATTTATCCTTTTTTTTTTTTGGTGATTTTCTTAACTCTTTGTATTTGTTGTAGTTTTATAGGAACAGTATGTATAGTATTCAACAGAATTGGAATTATAATTCAAAATTAAACGTTAGTTGACTTCTGTGGTGAATGTTACATGATTACTCTTTCCCTTTACTTAAAAAAAATAGAAAACAAAATAAATAAAACTTTTTTCTAAAAATCAAAACATTATTTTTTCATAAAATTTCATTTATAAAAAATATTTTTTTCTACTTTAAGTATTTGGAGCTCAGTTGCTCTAGCTTGAGTTACATTCTAGTCTAGTGCTTGTGCGCCAACATAACTTGAGACTACGATTTGACATGCCACCGATTTGGATACGCCTTCTTGATGAGGCAAGCCTGAGATTATAACATCACTTTTGGAACTTATGTCTCTCCATACATATTTAAATGCAATATATTTATATTTATTTATTGGTAATATATCATTACACGTCAAATTTTTACATTGTATAATGTCTGGCTTATAATTAAGTAATTAATTACATATTATAAAATAATTATTATACATAATTTCAATGTACAATTTACCTAAAAGGTGTTATTGTCATAGAGCTCACGATAATCGTAGAACGCCTGCTCGACAAGCCACTTCTTGAGCTTGAATTTAAATATAGGGTTGCTTTGTGCTGCAATTATGTCATGAGGTATGTGGTTAATTGTGGTTATATACCTTTGGGCCCATAACATGAATGAGTTTGCTGGACTTGGCCAGCTTGTGAGCCACGGTCGGGAGGCGGCGGGAGACGTCAGGGCGGCAGGCGCGAACCGGACGCCGCTGCGGCGCCGCGCACGCGGGGGCCGTCTCCACCTGGTCTCGCGCATACATTGCGGCTTGTAGGATCAGAAGGGATGGATACAATAGTAGATTGTACACCAAGTGCATAAAATGCACCATTTTACACGAGACGTTTGGATATAAAATCGAGTGTAAAATGGGTTTTATGGACGAGTTATACACTCTACTTTTCACGTCAGTTGCGAAGAAATTAACAAATAATTTAATTAAGGTTATATCATCACATTTACACTCGTGAGGTCGTTAACCTCGTTCGATGGAGCGCGGGCTGCCGCGCGCGCGCTGGCACTGCTGGCAGGCTGCGGGCGCAGCGCACGGGGTTGATCGTGTGGCTGTTGGACCGATTGCCTTGGTCTTCGAGTTCTTCGACGAAGATTTTACTTTATGCTCTAGAGCATAAAACTGTATTTTAGGCACTGTCTACGAAGCATAAAATTAAACTTTACGAGCAAGAGACGTGAAAATACCCTTTATTTCACAACCTCAACAAAAATAACTTAGTACAGTACATAAATTACTATGAGTAGAAGCAAACAACAGGCGGCGATACAATATTTGACATTTGGGGTCCAATCAGTATAGTTTAGAATCCCACCAGCCTCTAGCGTGGTCACCCCACATACAGGGTGGTTGTGCTTTTTTGCAGCGCGTGTCACTTGCGCGGCGGGGTGCGGGCGCGGCGGTCGACACTGCGGGCGTCGCGATCCGCTGTCCGGGCGCCGCGTTGCCATGGCGACGACACCGCTACACCCAACCCGTCGCCACCCCACCACAACACACCAAATACAACCTTATAGAGTCTACTTAGGGTTGACGATCAATCGCTTATATACCACACCGGGGGTGATACACATAGGGGCCGACTACATAAGACGATACGGTCAGGCGATGTAAATAACGCGAGATAACTTCGGGAGGGTCTAATGGAATAGGAAATCGTGTTTTGGAAAGTGCCCTGGAGAGAATGTTCTCGGTTGTTAGCCGAGGGGCCATGTTAAGTGAAAGTCGATACGGGATTAGGCCGAAATTTGATTATCAAAACGATCATTTAATAGTGGGCTTCCATGTGTAATTATTTTTGGTAATCTAATATTTAACGGGAAATAGAGACGGGTAGGTACTATACCTGATTCGGCACAGGGTATGCCGGACGAAAACGGTTTATTCTAACGGTTTACTTCAGAAATTGATTAAGTATGGTTTTTCTTTCTACAAACTTGAATGCATAATTCACTATTTCATAAACAGAAGCATGCTTGTGTTTACTTGGCTCATATGTTTACCTCTTTTAACGAAGCGAATCTTTCATCTCATGAATCATACACAGGCATGATACAACTAACCTTTTTTCCTAGCCTATATGGAGTATATAGGTTTCCCACTGCTGGGCAAAGGGCTCACCTTGAATCAATGCCAGACTCCCGTGTTTGTGCCTCTTATCCAACGAAGAATCTTCCCGCCATCTCCGTCTAGGTCTCGTCTGCGTAGCTCTTGTGCCATATATTTGGTAGCCATATTAGCCCACATGCCCGGTAGTACACGACAGACGTGATCCGCCCAGTCGAATTTGAGCCTAGCAGCTTTATCGCCCTATCTGTCAGCTTTGCGTTTTTTTAGAGCGAGCGTGAGGGTATTCCGGGTGCGTTGAAATTTTGGTCTATGATTATTATTTTGTTCACAACTTTAATTTTTACCTAAGTGTCATGAATTTCCTAATAATAAAATTTAAGAGAAATGAAGGATGTCGGCTTTAATAACACAATTTAGTGACTATATATATATATATATACTAGCCACCCGCCCCGGCTTCGCACGGATGCATACATATAAACCTTCCCCTTGAATCACTCTATCTATTAAAAAAACCGCATCAAAATCCGTTGCGTAGTTTTAAAGATCTAAGTATACAACGGGATAGACAGCAGGAAGCGACTTTGTTTTATACTACCTCTATGAGGTATGTAGTGATTTACAGAAATTGCCTAAAATGTAATGTGAGCTCGGTTATGATATGAATTACTTGCACAATGAATGATGGGTCGTCGGATTTACTGAAAGGGGTAGGCAAAATATATGAAATCTAATTTTCAGCAATGGTAGAAGTAGTGACTGTAAAATGTTTTAACAATGATAATGATTGTCTGCAGGTGAGAAGAGTATCTACGACAAGCCGGGTGAGATGGATGCCTCCAGCTCAGGAGTGAAAAGGATGGAACCACTTTCACCAATGTCTGGAGGTATGCTACTTGTTAAATCCAAAAAAACGGTTTTCTTTTTTTTAAACTGACTGACATATACGACACAGCCCTAATACCTGTCACAACCACAAGTATATGACATATGAGTGACATAACTCTATATCAGGGGGCCGGTTAGGACGTGTCAGATTATTTTTATTTTTTCTGCCTTGTTATAACTGCACAAACAATGAAAAAGCAAAAGACATAGACAACATTTTTAATATTCTGTTTATAAAATGATTTACGTAGGGTAAATTTTTTGTTTTAAGTGAAAGAGACCTAACACTGACAAGTAAGTATAACAGTTACAAATAAGGTAAGTATATGCGTGGAAGCAACAACTCAGGGTTGTCTCAAGGATGCTGTTTGCAGCAAGGGAACTACTACCGCTTATCCCGCCATCCAGGCACCCTACACCTGTCGGCTCCCCAGGTATTTTTATACCAAATCATTAAACATGGCGGCTGCTAGATGACAATGACGCACTCGGGAGATTACGTTCCCCCGCCACTTGAGCGCGAGGGGACTGATTGTGTACTTGTCGGGGAAAAAGTCATCAGACTGCCAAGCTTTAAATAAGTACCTACTTGACGTTGACGTCGCGCAACGTATTGGTTTGATATTGAATTTATATATGTTGCGCGCACTGGTTCTGATGGAGGTTTTCCCGGGGCGAGGTAAAATGGGAAATGAAGCTGAGGCATGTGAAAATATAGCCTTTGATGAGTTTACGCTGAGGCGACACGTGCTCTGGTCAAGGTTCGTGAGCGCAGCCTAAGTATTCACGTTTCTATACCATCGACAAACTATCGACACAACACTAGTTTTTTTTAATGTTATACAAAGATGGTTACGATCAATCTTACGGCCTGCTAATGGTAAGCAGACACAGACGCTACTCCAAAGAATCAAAAGAGCGTTGCCGACCTTTGACTTGAAGAGTCTTTAAGAGACATATGCACTATGCAGTGCAGGTCCCTCACTTTCAACACCTTGCTCACCTTGCTCACCACTAGCAACACAACACCGCATACCTAAAGAGCTAAAATAGTGGTGTTATTATGTCGGCGCTCTTCTGTAAGATGGAGGTACTTCCTTCTTACAAATATAAGCGAGGTAATGGTTCACCGTGCCCTACCTCTCTATACATTTTTGAAGGAGTCTAACCCTTTCAAAACTTAAGTATTTTTACAACTAAAGTCAAGACATGACACGACAGTGTGACCAGCCGAAAAAAAGATAAGAAGATTAATTACGTATCAATCTCTCTTCTATTTATGTATAAATCTGACTGGTGTATTGGTATGTTATGTTATGACATAAATCGGCTAAGCAAACAGCAGTAGTCACATTCGTCACATTATAAAAACGTTTATTTCTATTCTTCGCTACGCCTCCATCCATAAACAAAGGCCCTACTTGTACTGTATAACATTACACGCGGGCATCCGAAAATGAATATTTCATTACCGAAGGCCGCTTGTCCGGCCTACGGCTACACCGTACCTTGCTATTTACTTACTATATACTATATAAGCCGCTTGCCACACAATACTATTGCAGAAGGTCAGCTTAGTATAGACTATATATATTAACGCCACTAGGATGGAACAAGATACTGAATTATTATTGCCGAGGAATTGTTCACGCGTTCACTCTCGCAGTTACCAGGGTGATTTCTCTCGATACTTGTAATTAACATTTATTTGGGAGCTAGTAAGGAATCCTTAGTAAGGACCATCCAGTAAAATAGTAATTTTAAATGCGAACAATGGAATTGTATTGTCTCTTTTCGTCTTGTACTAACAAGCAACAACGACAGTTTGTTCTTCAATCTTGTCGTCAAGAATGAGATTATAGTCAGGATCTGAGCTTCACTCGTCCGCTCGCTAAGCGGCGTCGACAGTCCCACAGCTGTACCCTTATCATAAGTTAGCAATGTTTGCATTACCGCACTCGCTAGCGACTGCATAAAAGATTTAGTATGGCGATGGTGATTCTTAGTTCTATTGCGTATCCGCCAGAGGCGCTTGAACTATTATAAGGTTTGCGGGGATTGTAGATGTGATAGTCACGCGTTGATGTAGTATAATGAACTAATTCCTTTATTAAATATCTTCCTATCTTTATATACATTTTAGGTTGTGCTTATACAAGCAATACGCGTTATTGTTACAGTAAACTATTGTTACTGTTAAATACTAATAAATAGCCAATCGCTATATTACACGCTGTACTTGTGTCCATATTAAATCGTTTACGCAGTCGCTAGCGAGTGCGGTAATGCAAACATTGCAAACTCATGGTAAGGGTACTGATGGTTGCCTCAGCGGACACAGTGAACGTACTGTCGCCAAACGGATCCGTTTTTAATGCGATCCGTCCGGAGCGTGCGATGCGGAACTGTAGATTAGACGGAGGATATAGGTATTATAGATTTCTTTCTTGTATGCTAATAAAATTTGGATTGATATAGATTGCTGTATTTAATGTTTTTGACGATCTTCAACCCAAGCCTTAGACGTGTTTAGAACTAGGAACATCATTGAGTAAAACGAATGTCTGGGTTGGGATGCCTTGAATGTCTCACAGATAATCGATAATAATCACGCTTTATATGTCTGCCCACGAAAGGAAAAGAAAACTCTTTTTGTGTAGGTATATATTGTATTTATTTACATATGTAATTAATTATGATAAGTCAGTCTGGTCGTTCAGACCCAAGGCGTTAGACTTATTGTCCACTGCCTATGTCACTGTCACTCACTACCTGAGAAAATAAATCTTCAAGATTGGTGTCAAGCCGTCCGCTACCGGTGACTGGGATCCCCGGCCGAATAACAAAAGAATGTTTTGTTTTGTTTTTTTTCGCTGGGAGAGGACGGGATAACCCCTATACTGTTGCACCAATAATGTTAATCATTGTTCTACTGCGACATAGTGTCTTGTTGCTGTCTTTTCAGCTCCGTACACCGTTGTGTACGTAGTTACCTGCAACCAAATTTATTTATTTTAATTCTTAAAGTCTCTTAGTAGAGACTAAAGCAGAAAGTAATTGTGACATGTCAAGTAACAAAACTTACCGCCGTCATTGAGTCTGGAGTAAACACGCGAACGTGTTTTGAAACTCTTCCGTTTTCTTCCGTCTGTATGTGGATCATTTTGTTGTCATCTATTGTAATTAGCGCTTTCACCTACAACCAAATTAACGGAACATGTACGTATTGTTAAACATCCAATCAGTTAGAGAAACGTGGTGTTAAAATGTATGACGTACAGCAATTTCTGTCTTTGTTATGTGCCCTGAGATTTCCGGGCTCGGCAGATGACGGTTTAAACTGTACAATAATCTAAGTACCTACCTTAAGCAGTAAAAGGCCTTCCTTCCCTTATAAGCAATTTTGTACTCGGCTTAATAAATGGCTCACAGAAAAAAACATTAAGGAATATCTGGACTAGAATAAAAATTAAATAAGGGTTTTATGTTCCATATGAATTTTTATGTTATGTTGTTGGCGAGATAGGCTGTACCTATACCGACATGTGAACACCTTTGTGAACCATATTTTATGCAAATAAGTTTCAAACGATTTTTGAGAACATTTTAGCTAATCTAGGTTTGACTACCCCGTGAGTCCCAGACATTGAAATATAACAAACGGGTCACTCACGTTTTCAAGGTCGAATACCGCTCGACATGTTTCGGACCAATACGTGGTCCTTAATCATGAGGGCCCCAGCCGCGACAGCCGCGCGTCTCGCACTGCGCGCTCTCGAGGGAAGCGAGTTTCTAACCTCGTTTGTTAAATGTCGGGTTACACACAACGCTCACAACGTGACATGCTAACTTGCTAAAGTCTCGTCCACACTCACTTGACGAATGTCTATGACTATAGAGATCTGTGAATAATACAGCGAAGAGTAGTGCAGGTACCTTAACACCATCAGGCCTGGTCTCTTCTACCTCTTCTCCAGGAGTGAACGTAGTCCTTGACTCGGCCAACGGTGAATGGAAGTGAAAAGTGTAGGTCCCAGCTGGGTTGCGAGTCAGCCAGTTCTCCTGACTCAGCTTTAGGGCTAATTTTCTCTGGAAGTAGCTTTTATCTGAAATGGCAGAACATTTTTGGACTAGTGATGTTGTCACTTTCTATAGAATATTTAAGGGTCCTTATCAGTTAAAAAAAACCGGCCAAGTGCATGTCGGGCCACGCGCAAGGGTTCCGTAGTCGTCTACCCGTTACATTATATGGACTAAAAAGTTTGCAAACTTATATTTACTATGTTTTTGACAGAATTAACAACATTATCTAAGGTATCAATGGAAATTGTACGAAAGTTTGCTGTTGCAAAGTACATTTCTGAAGTTCGACTATTACTCGTTAACTAGTAATGTCTACTTAGCTGTGATAGTTTTCCTTTTAAATTCATCGTATATACTACTACCATGATTTTTTTCACATGCCTAGTAGCCACCGTTTAGCTGGCAGGGGGGGGGGGGGTGGGGGGGGGCACTTGACCATAGCTAAAATTATCACTTCAAAGCTTAATATCACGCTAACCAATTCTTTAATCAAAAAATGCTTTTAGAAACCTATTAATATTTTTAGAGCTTTTAGAGCTATCCAACGATACCGATAACGATGGGGTTTGGCAGAAAAAAAAATTGCACCACCACTTTACATGTAGGGGAAGTACCTGTAAAAAAATTTTTTTTAAAGATTTTATTGTACCGTTTTGTCGGCGTCATTGATATGTATACTCATGCCAAATTACAGCTTTCTAGTACTAACGGTTACTGAGAAAAACGGGGGTCGGACGGACGGACGGACGGACGGACGGACGGACGGACGGACATGGCGAAACTATAAGGGTTCCTTGTTTACTACGGAACCCTAAAAACGAACATTTATTTAAGCCATTTCTGTTTGAATTCACACATATCTTGACATTTTCTCAATGTTACTATCTAGAACAGGACTGTTGTGATTTAATGTCAATATACAGGTGTAACAAAAATACAGTTGATCCGTTTAAGGGCATATTCGGTATCGTGTTCTGATTAGGAAAAAGCAGAAGAATTTTTTATAGAATAATATTTAAATTTAAAATTTTGGGCTTTGTATGGAGGGTTGGCTTTGACTTGAACGACCTGCCACATAGAAAAAAAAAATTCCCCGCCATGAAAATTATACGAACATTATTTTTGTTACAATCCTGTATTATTTTAAATGTATTTATTGGATTTTTCAATAACTCTAGATCGATCATTTTCAAGCCAAAAATTATTTTCTTCCGCTTGAATTCTACTACACACAATAAAATCCAAAAATGTCTATGTTACTATCTAAAACTTTAATAAAATAATCGTATGATTAATACTTTGCCATAAAGTGACGACCGCTTTAGTTTAGTTGGTAGTGACCCTGCCCACGAAGCTGGAGGTCCCGGGTTCGAATCCCGGTCAGGGCATTTATTTGTGTGATGAGCACGAAAATTTGTTCCTGGGTCTTGGATTTTTTCAATGTATTTAAGTATATCATATCATATCATATCATATCGTTTATTTGCATTGAACATATATTCATCTATATAAGTATTAAGTATGTATATCGTCGCTTAGTACCCATAGTACAAGCTTTGCTTAGTTTGAGACTAGGTTGATTTGTGTAAGATTGACCACAAATATTTATTTATTTATATTTAATATTTATAATTTGAAATCAAAACATTTTGAAACTTGTCAGGGCCCTTAAGGGATATTGAACTTAAGAGATATCGGACTTGAATAATACTTTTGTCGTACAACCGCCGCGTTTAATTTTTAATATTAAATAATACCTTTTATAACCATTTCAAAGAACACGTAGGTATCAAGGGTATAAAATTTATTGCGACTTACCAATAAAAATAAGATATTCTTCAAAATTATCCGATGTTTTCAAAGCGTATTTTTTGCCCAAAAACTCTTCCATATTGAGACACGAATATAATTCATTGGCGCTCGTCCACAGTAAACATTCTACAATGCTTGTTTATCAGACGCTCGTGATCTTGAAAATATCTTATCGCTGTGATAACTATAGGTTATTTACCTGACTCTTTTGACGGGTGTTTTGCAATAGTAGCTTATGCAATATGCAACTGTTACATAATGAGCGTTCTTAAAACACGAGTGTTGGTATATAAAATGAGCCGAAGGCGTGTTTCGTAATAGGATAAAACGAGTGTTTTAAGACCTAATTATGTATACAGTTGCATACACTACTTAAACTTTATCTACATGCATATCCATAAATGTTCTATCATGTGTTCAGTGTAAGCACAAACTTGTAACGTAATGTCAACCCTTACAGGCAACTTCATTGCGACATCGCTGGATGAAATTATGCATTTATAGAGCTGACGTTATACGAAGATCCCTATGACACTGACAGTGACATACCATATAGTGATGTGCATGTGTCGATACTTCAATTGTTTTTTTATCTGTGGCGGTTCTTATCAGCGTCCTCTCACGTACATTAATTTAAACCTCAAATGCGGTTATCGTGTAAAAGACGTTTCTGGCTACTAAACCGCCATTTTTAGGGTTCCGTTTCAGAATGGTCCAAACGGAACCCTATTGTTGTCACTCATGCGTCCTTCCGTCGGTCGTCTGTCACAAAAGTATTATATAAGATGTTTTCAACATCTCCCTTTGACCTATTGACATAAAATTTGGACATAACGTATTCTTACGCCGCACCAGAAGAAAGACCAGTACCTACAGGTCAAAACAATAAGTGTTAAATAATAAATAAATATGCAATTTAACGTTGTTTTTTTTTTACACAGTCACGTAACAATTAAAATGAAATATAAGACACGTTTTATTATTATCACTTCAATTATCGACATCTGTAATCGACGGCACCGCTTCCTTAGTCGATACAGACCAACGATATAACTTTTGCAGTACGTCACCGTGTATATTCCGTTAAGCATATTTCTGGGAAATAAGGGACAATTAAAGTTTCTTTCATATTGTTATTATGTAAATGTTACAATCCTACATAAATTAATTAGCTACATTCCCAAAAGATGCTTATTAACATTTCGATGTGACATCGACGCTGTTCCAAGGTTATATAAATGAACTGTCACTGCAAGTGTCATAGGGATCTTCAAATAACGTCCTACGTATAGTAATGGTGGACATTTGCTAATCGCACCTCAACACATTATATTAGGATTTATGATATGGATGTAGATAAAATAAATAAGGCAGATATAAAGTCATTACATTCTCTATTAGTCAATAGATTCCCGAAGACACATCTATTCATAAAAAATGACACAGTATTTTAGTGGGTGGGGCATACTTGTCCATGATCCGATGGCTGATGGGGAGACGAGTTCTGGAGTGTGGAGACCGCGAACGACTCGACCTGTGAGACGACGCCCGCCAGGTGGACCGAAGACCTGAAAAGAGTGGCGGGAAGCGGTTGGATGCGCAGAGCTGAGGAACGGGTGTACTGGCGTGAATTAGGGAAGGCCTATGTCCAGCAGTGGACGACTGCAGGCTGAGAATGATGATGATGATGACAGTATTTTTGCATTTCCAGAACCATCAAACGGCGGGCTCGTGACCATCCACAAGAAACGCAAGTTGAACAGCCCGTGTGAGTCCAAGACTGAGCCTTCTACTCCTGAGAAGGCAGCCAGCCCGCCGCACGCCGAGACGCCTGAAAGCGTTCGGTAAGCTGACAGACAATACAGTACCTTGAGTATAAGTTTTTTCGAAACATAGCACAAAAAACGCGCCTGCGTTTAGTATAATTTTGTAAGGCAACGCAAGCAGCGCCTCTTTTGGCCTTAGAATCCTTAGATGGTAACTATTTTTTGCCATATAAATGAAGACTAAGTGCCAGTTGCACCAACGGACGAACACAGACCGGTCATCGTCAAATAAGGCGCCGGCAGCTGTCATCCCGTAGAAACTTGTCAAACTTTCCATACAATCAGATTTGACGAACACCGCTTACGATTACAGACGGTTTGGTGCAACCCAGCCTTAGTGCCAGTTGCACCTAAGCTTGCAGCTGCCGGCGCCATATTTGACGATGACCGGCCTGTGTTCGTACGTTGGTGCAACTGGCACTAAGTGTTCGTTTGTGTTTTGTTTCGACAAAATACTAGAGGTACTGATGTAGTGAATATTGTTTTCCATCGGGAAAACTCGGGAGTGCGAGCATGCCCGAAGTGTTTTTTATGTACCTACTGGATTCAGTGATTGGATCGTTTATGTACAGTCAACTGCAGAGAAACGTGACCCCCCTGCATACAAACTTCTTTGCTTTGGGCCTGACACGCTTTGATAAAGAAAGATAGCCTTATTGGGATTCCTATAAGAGGTAATAGAAAAGAGTGCCATGTTTTGTCTCTATCACCGACCGAACCTTTTTTCATGGTCGGGTTATAGGCACAGGCACAGTTCCATAACCAATACACTGGACATGCAAACCGGTCAAATTGACAATATTTCATAATTTCCAAGTCTTAATTCGAAAACCATTTCGGTAAAAACGTGTAAAGT
Source organism: Cenopis cana (assembly GCA_951800055.1). Classification (NCBI taxonomy): domain Eukaryota; kingdom Metazoa; phylum Arthropoda; class Insecta; order Lepidoptera; family Tortricidae; genus Cenopis; species Cenopis cana. The sequence continues at coordinate 10,323,172 of OX637492.1, forward strand.
ACACAAAAAACATTTTTTTTGATTTTTTTTCTCCGTTAGTTTTGGAAAAAATCGCAAATTACTGTAAGCCGAAAGTTGACGTCATCTTCCTCGCTGTATTCAGGGAGACCTTAGTACCTACAGAGTACAGACAATCGCTGCTCTGGAGTGGCTCTGGATTCTTGTTGGAAAGATGACGTCATATTTTACTTACGCCCTTTTGGAATGACCTACTTTTCAACGTGTTTTTTTTGTATGAAATAATGAGTTAAATTGAAAAAGAAAAAATACGGGTGGCTTAAGTTTTTACCTATTTTCTAACTAGTTCATAAAATAAAGTAGTTAAAAATATGAAATGTTGTCAATTGTGTAGATAGTACAAATTTTATATGAATATTCTTTCTCATACCCCCGGCGGTCGCTCAGTGGCACATCTATAACTACTTGTATATACTATATCTATGTTTGTAGAGGTCAGGTTCCACTGCAGCTCACTTTACATTAATGTGAAACTTGACCAGTATGTCATAAAATACTACCAGTTTTACATTCTGACATTTGACATACCACTAAAGTTTCATATTATTCATAGTCATATCATTTACTTATTGCATCCATAGTTATATTAGCTGCTGAGTTGCATGCAAATGCATTAATTGTTAAGGCCCCTTTTGCAAAACGCTTGATTTTCATAGAATTTAGAATTTTACCACGCGTATCATATGTTGATAAGATAAGATACGATAATAATGTATTTGCAGAAAAAGGGTATACAGGTACAGGTCTTAGATTAACAGAATTGTTCAGCCTTCTTGAGCCATTCCTTGATAGCATGCAAATATTCTTAAAGTGCTAAATTGCGGTTAAGTATATTTTCTATATGACATATACATACATACAAATTAATGAATAATGATTCAACTTTTTAATGATTGATATTTGTTATAATTTTCCAAAAAGTATTATTTTTCTGAATTGTTATGAAACTCATGAAAAAAATGTGAACTTTAATGATGTCTTTATAATGTTTTTTTTTTGTGTATTGTTATATTATAGTGTATTTTTATACCCATTTTACTTTTTATAGAAATATTATATTAAATTAATAACCTAGCCTAAGGACGAAAACTTCAAAATCGCACGCATTTATCTTATGAAATTTAATGAAGGGGCCTTAAAAATCGTCTGTTATTATGTCAGTTTGTCTTCGTTCAACGCCTAGCGTAGCTTTTCAGGGCGCATGATGCAAAAGCCTGCTTTCAACGGACACTCTTCATTACATACCTACTATAACCAGCTACTGGTAGTAAGTTAAAGCTTCATTGACTTTGCGCTTCAAAAAAAACAGCTTCACAATCCAAGCAAATACTTGTAGTCAGCATTTTAGCAAGCGCCTACCCCAGTAGTGAAAAGCATTATTATACAGGTATGACCTCTTATTAACCTTTGGGATTACTGTTTCTTAGCAACGCATGATTTTTATTATGGTTTGGAGTTGTAAGCATGCACGGAGATGGAATATGGATTATGTGTAAGTAGTTTGACGTTAATTTGTAAAGTAATGTACTTATATGAAGGAAATATTTTTTGCGACTAGTCTACGAGTAAGTACCCTTATAGCTAGGGCTTCGCGCGGCTTTTTGCAAGTAAAAAATAACAAAGAAAGGCAATCAACGCCGCTTTTGTCTCATAAGCATACACATTTTTACACGACTGTTAGCCTACGTCACTAACTAGCCTAGCATACATTTTAGTGTTCCGTAATTTATTTGAGGTCAAGAGATTAGCCCGTCACCCAAAGCATTTGATAATCACACGAAGTAATCGAAAAGGTCAGCCGCGCACTTGTGATGAAAGCAAGTATAACTAAATGGACTGACTGCTTAAAATAACCTACTCACTTCTAATGTCTAATAGCATAATGATTATGTGAATAATTTGAAGGCGTTTTTCTATACTACGCGGGGGACAAACAAGCGCACGGTCCACCTGATGATGGACGGATGACGCCCGCAACTCCAAAAGAGTCACGTGCGCGTTACCGGGCCATTTTACGGAAAGTTGTACACTCGACTTTTTTTTTTATTTTGGATAAAATCGGGTTTTTTCTGCTCAGAATCGAAAGCAGTTTCGAACCTAATAGGAGAAAAAAAGTGTCCCAAATTTTTCATACATTTCCAGTTTCTCCATTCCGTTACCAGATTCAATTCGTTCGTTCATTCCGTTACAAGCATTACAAGATTAGTATGAAAACGGTAACGTACCTAATGTGATAAAAAAAAATTGGGACACTTTTTTCCCCTATATCATTCGAAAGTGCTTTCGATTCTGAGTAGAAAAAACCCGATTTTAACCAAAGTAAAAAAAAAGTGGAGTGTACAACTTTCCGTAAAATGGCCTACCGACCCTCTATAAAATTTGGGTGTGTTATTTTAAGTAGTAACATCTACTGTACTGTACACACTTTCCTGAAACTTGATACAAAGTGAATCAATTTTACCTAATTGAATGCATGAAAGAAGACTGAAAATGAAATGTGTTTAGTTTAACGCGTGACGTCCGGTGGTGGTAACCCATTGCTCTCTTCCAGACGGCTGTACCACCTCATCACGTCCCTACAAATCCGGACATCCATGCTTGTTGATTCCAGCATACCTACAATCTACTACGGCGCGCGGACGCACAAACAACTACAGCAGGTCATCAAGGAGTTCAAACGGACGTTCTATTGCGGGGAGGCGTCCATGACGATACTGGCCAGTCGGGAGTACGCGTGCGTTAGGGAGTTCGATCGCAAGCTGTGGAAGACTAAGAATGATATGTGTAGAGGATGTACTAAGGTGAGTTCAGCTATGAAGCTTGATTCGACGTTCTACCGTGGAGAAACCAGGACTATACTGGCGAGTCGAAATTATGTAGTTCTATTAGCATTTGTGAAAAACTAAGAACGTTGTGTCTAGAGGATCTACCAAGGTGTGTATTTAGGTACATTGTCTCGTAGTAGGTATAAAAGGGTATTTAACTGCGAGGGGGTGGCGATGATATCTGTCTGAAGGTGCAAACTAAGTTAATTATGGTTGGATGAAGATTTAAGACAGAAGGCACTTCACGAGAACTAAGAACTTAATTAATGCCCATACTTACACTATTTAATACAACATAACTAGTGGCTCTACAAGTTGTAAACCTCGCGAGGAATTCTTTATTGTTTTTTAATAAAACCTAAATTTGTTTCGACAAAAAATCTATATAATTAGTGAACCTTGTCTTTTGTTGACAAATACGATCTGTAGAGGAACACAGTCAAAAGCATCGGCACTTCGCTCGCTCCGTCCCACCCAGTTTCAATTTTAATGTATTATTTTTCAGACCCACACCACCCCACCAGACGCTCCAAATAAGCAGGCCACCAACTGCAAATACTACGACAACCACAAGGCACTCAACCACACCTCGCTACCGGATGCTTTCGACTTGGAGGAACTGGTGGCAGAGGGCGAATCTCTGACGGCCTGTCCGTACTACGCGGCGAGGAATATGGCCGCATCCGCAAACATTGTCTTTTGCCCGTATAATTATCTCATAGAGCCTGGCATTAGGAGCAATGTGAGTACAGATTGTGAAATAGTATAATATTTCTTGTTTGCGGATACTGGTGGTAACGGTCTTCAAAGTGGGTTTGTTCTGGCGTGTCTTCCAGGCAGTGGTCCAATTTTAAGTAAATGCCAAGTGTCATTGCGGCGTATATACTTAAAAAATGAAATTGATTTATTTATGTAATTATTAACAACCTTCGATTTTGAACAATATTTACACCCTTCGAAAGACGCTGCAAGTATGCAGGGCGTTCATGAGAATGTTTTTAATATCATTCATTCAGTTTACGCATCAACTGTGTGTGAAGGCTAACCAATCAATCAGAGTAATCATTAATCAAGCAAAAAAATCATCCACTGCTGCAGATGTCAATCGACGTCCGCGGCCAGATCATCATAATCGACGAGGCACATAACATCGAGGACATCTGCCGCGACGCAGCCACGCAGACCGTCACACGCGACGAGATACAGCTCGCCATCAAGGTACGGTAACTACTATGCAACTATGTCATCACACTCAACGGCCTATATCATCACACACAACGGGGTAGAAAACATCGAGCTCATCACCCGCATCAAATACAACTCGCAATCAAGATAGGATATTTCCCCCTAGATCTTGCAATTGATACCAGCATTCTCTTGCTTCCTTAGCCAGTCTAAGTGCATTTAAACTCAAATATATCCAGGAAAAAAGGATAAACCGAGATACAGTGATTTTAGCTAGTAAAGGAAAAATTTACTGTCGTATCGTATCATTTAGAGAAGTCGAAAAATGTACACCGCTTAATTGTATGTTATTGATGTTAAAATTAACTGCGGTTTTTATCCTGCAGATTTCCAATCATCATAAATACAATTTTATTTTATCTCCGTGCAGGAACTAAGTACGGTAGCGGAGTACCGGTACGCGAATCAAGATGTGCTGTCGTACATCGACCATCTTCTGCAAACACTTAAATCATGGGATGACTGGTAAGCGATTAGCAGGAATAGACATGTTAAATAGTCTGCCTCCCGCGTTTTTCTTGCCTAAACCGGCCGTTCAAAATAGTCTAGAGCTGTTGCTCGAGGAAACTAAAACTCTAGTGCCACTCTACTGGCTTTGCGGTAACGTTGGTCCATGCACTTACACGCATCTCAATGCTCAATGGACAACATTATACCACCCATAAGCATAAGGAAAGACTTTATCCACGTCACAAGAAAATATTTGGCGGATGCGTAAATACTTAAAAACCGGTCGAGCCCAGATGTGCTAGACACAACTTTGTTTCAATCAGATTTTTTGCGTAGTCTTCTTTACTTCTCCATTCTTTAATATGTATATTCCTTAATAGTGCGTATATGTAACACTATTCCCAGGTTCGTGAACCAGATGCCACTCGTGAACAACAAACCCATGAACTACAACGAAGCGACGCACACGTGGGGCGTGCAGCACTTCGTGCAGACGCTCAACAACCACAACATCGGCCTGGGACAGTTCAGCGGTAACCACACACTTGTTACTTTACTCGTGAACTGCTCGTGAACAACAACGAAGCGACGCACACGTGGGCCGTGCAGCACTTCGTGCAGACGCTCAACAACCATAACATCGGCCTGGGACAGTTCAGCGGTAACCACACACTTGTTACTTTACTCGTGAACTGCTCGTGAACAACAACGAAGCGACGCACACGTGGGGCGTGCAGCACTTCGTGCAAACGCTCAACAACCACAACATCGGCCTGGGACAGTTCAGCGGTAACCACACACTTGTTACTTTACTCGTGAACTGCTCGTGAACAACAACGAAGCGACGCACACGTGGGGCGTGCAGCACTTCGTGCTGACGCTCAACAACCACAACATCGGCCTGGGACAGTTCAGCGGTAACCACACACTTGTTACTTTACTCGTGAACTGCTCGTGAACAACAACGAAGCGACGCACACGTGGGGCGTGCAGCACTTCGTGCAAACGCTCAACAACCACAACATCGGCCTGGGACAGTTCAGCGGTAACCACACACTTGTTACTTTACTCGTGAACTGCTCGTGAACAACAACGAAGCGACGCACACGTGGGGCGTGCAGCACTTCGTGCTGACGCTCAACAACCACAACAGCGGCCTGGGACAGTTCACCGGTAACCACACACTTGTTACTTCACTCGTGAACAGCTCGTTAACAACAATGAAGCGACGCTAACGTGGGGTGTGCACCTGTGCACCACTTCGTGCAAACGCTCAACAATCACAACATCGGCTTATGTCGGACCATTGTGCGTGGTTTGCTAGCTAGGGGTTTAGCCAGCCTAACTCCGACCAGAAGCGCAGGATCCTCCTGGTGTCAGCACAGGCTTCGCGAAGTGACCTCGGTGCGTTGAGGATTTGAGTCCGTTGTGCAGCCACACCTTCGCACTCCAGGATGACGTGGGGGGCTGTTTCATCGGCCGACAGGCATCCTCTGCATAGGGGGCTGTCGGTCGTACCTAGAACATATAAATGTTTGTTTAGCGGGCAATGTCCAGTGATCATCCCTACGATTATTCGTAGTGACGATCTGTTCAGGGAGAGCAGTCGTCTGGTGAGTCGTGCATCCGGGTACGGTACCGTGTCCCGGGATTGTCTGCACGTACTGGTATTTGTCCATTGATCGGTATGTTGTTTTGATGTTTTGAGTCGTAGCCATGACCTTAGCTGGTTAAAAGGTAGTGGGAGTATCGGATTAGGGCCAACCGTAGGTCGGCTTGATCCTCTTCTAGCCAGCTCGTCAGCTACGTCGTTTCCTAGAGAGCCGCTATGCCCTTTTATCCATTGTAGGGTGACAGTATTCGTCCTCCCTATCACTTCCAGGGCTTGGTGGCACTCTAGTATGAGCCCAGACTGGATAAGGTTGTTGTCTAAAGCTTGTAGTACTGCAGCGCTGTCGGACACTATGCGTATCTTCTGGTTTTTGATACTCCGTCTAGCTACTGCGTTGGCAGCCTGTATAATGGCGACGCATTCACATTGGTATATGGAACTATGTTCGCCTATTTTGCACACAAACAAAACCCATTGGTAAGAGATCATACTCGAAACATCAACCGTCTGTTTAAAATTCGGGTAACTTAATTACTCGATTAGCAAGTCACTATCATTTATATTTTATAGCGTTGAAACAAGTTTGTATTGTTATTAACCTGCGGTTAGTACCGCAACGTCCGCAGCGGCACAGAATTTTTCAAATTGTGGCTTTATTAACTATTTAACAAGATACAAATTGTAATAAACATTTTGTATATTTTCTCATTCAGAATTCAGCGAGAGCGCCGGGATATTCTGCCGGCGACTGCGCGAGGACCCGCGCACGTTGTACGGCGTCACGCAAGTCACTGGCACTCTCATTGAGTCCTTGCAGACTGTACTAGGTAACTATTACCACAGAATAAGTAATAGTACTACGTACAGAAGCCTCACTGTTAACAAACCCCCGCGAGGCAAGCCAAACGTGCTTACGCTTGGCCATCTCCTATCGCACGCGCATCACTCGCTACATCACTTTCTATCGCATTGAAAGTCACCCTAAGGGTGACCTTTGAGCGGCGCGATGACGTCACGCGAGTGAGTCGCCCCTGCTATTACTTCTATCTCGTTGATTGCGTTAGAATTTCATTACTATTCTTTTATTTCAGACACTTGCCTAGTTCCATACAAACTTTCATCCCCTTAAGGGATGATTTCGGGAATCCATTGAAATCAGTTCAGCGGTTTAAGCGTGAAGAGGTATAGTGCGCGCCATCCACGAAGGCGCGCCCCTCCACAGCCCAAGCCGTACAACTGCGCACAGATTAGTATGAGATTCGCTGTGGAGGGGCGCGTCGTCGTGGATGGCGCGCACTATAACAGACAGACAGACAGGCACACTTTCGCATGTATAATATTAGTATGGATTGTTCACTACATGAGGAGACAACTGGTCAAATGATCTTATAATATTCAATTCATGCTTGCATCGAGAGGTTCTTAACTGTAACCTTCTAAAGCGCATTAGTGGCGCAACTGCAGCAGTGAGCGATGTAATGTAGACCTTATCTCGCTGCAATAAGGTAAAAAATACTTAGTTCTTTGTGTACCTTGGCAGGGTTCCTGTTCCGCGACGACGGGAAGTACTTGGACGACTTCGTGCCAGCGCTGGTGAAGACTGGCGGCGGAGAAGACGGCGCGCGGCCCTCGGAGTACTCGCAGTACGGCCAGGTATACTTAAAATCATTACAGTTGAACGAATTGCTCCAAAGCAATTCCTACAAAAAGCTACTTTAGTGTTCAAACAATAAGGTTCAAAATACAATAACATTTTAATAGAAATACGTTCAGCAAAAAGAATTTCAACCGTATACAACTTGTTCATAAGTTAGTATCTCTTTATTATTAGTACAAGTTACTGGCTGCTTTGATAACTCCCTAATTATGAAAGTTAGAAATTCAGATAAACTCTGTTTTTTTTAAATCTATAAAGTTGCCATCAGAATACATGCCCGATTTCAATAGAATTTAAACCTTTCAAAACACATTTAGGCGCTCGGTTGTTTTATGCGTCAAACGCATGCGTTTCCATATAAATCCATTGAACGCAATTCGTTTGTCGCAACGTATTTATATGGAACGCATGCGTTTGACGCATAAAACAACCGAGCACCTTAAAGTTGTATTTCTTTTGTTTCATTCAATTTAGGAACAAAAGGAGTTGAACTCTATTTCGTAAGTAACATTATTCAAGTTAATGTGTCGATTGTACATGGTGGACCTTACTATAGAGTATATAGTATATAACGATAAATAGGTATCTTTTACAACAACATATTTTTTACTTCACACCTGGCCATAAAGCGAGAATTACCGCACGCTACATGTGCGAAAAATCCTACTTCCTGGTTTACATATTACAATTGTATACTTAATACTGGCTAGTAAAGAAAGCCTCAGTAGGCCTAGCACGAGTTGCGCTCGAGAGTATGTCGGCGTATGTCGAGCTATCCATCACTTGCTAACAGCACCAATCAGAAAAAAACGCGTAGCTCGAGATAAGTCGAGTTACTCTCGAGCGCAACATGTGCTACGGGCGCTGATCGTACATTTATCGCCCTTGTTTTACCGCTCTGTAGGTAATGTATATAGGGGGGGATGTTGACTCAAAAAAAATTATTACTTCAATAGAAAGAAGACATAAAACTATGCCAAATAGTGAAAATCCTATTCAAATATCTCAAAAAAATAACGAAGCTACAACGGTTAGAATGTTCGTAGTTAGAGAGAGAAAGTGCTACTCAACGTGACGTCACTGTTGAGTAGCGCCATAGTAAATGACGATCGTTCAATACAAAGGTGCGTTTTGCGGAAAAGGGACAGAAAATACCCACTTTGAACACTTATAATTACGTAGTTATTTATTTTTTTGAATTACTTTTTTCGCCATTTGAATGATAATTTGAGCCTTTATGTAGAAAATTTGGATTTATTGATTTTCTTTTATAGTGTCATCATCCCTATTATTACAGGCGGACAAAGAAACGCTCGCTCTCCGTCTCCTCTGCATGAACCCAGCAGTTGTATTCGAAGGTCTGAAGGAAGCGAAGTGCATCATGCTCGCGTCGGGAACGCTCACACCCCTCGTCAGTTTACACTCTGAGCTAGGCACGGAGTTCCCTCTGCAAGTCAGTCCGAATCACGTCATCCCGCCAGACAGGGTAAGCTATATACAACCTTATTGCCACTGTTATAAGAAGCACTGTTGTCCTTTCTGTATGAAATGTTACGACACTGCCACATCTGCTATTCACCTCTGCCAATGGAGAATGACAATAGGTCTGCAAAATCACTTGAAAGTTTGTTACGGTAAAGCTTTGATTCATACAAATACATTAGTTTTTGTTTCATTCAAAAATACCAAGTAGTTTTGATTTTACAGGCATTTAAAGTGAGTCCCGCTAACCGCGTGTGACGTTATTTTGCAACGCTAGTCTAGTTCGGAAGCGCGCGAAAGGAGTGAGCGTGTGTATGGCGAGTGTTGCACTATGGCGTCAAGAGGACGGGTCGTTGCGCGTCACTTTTAAATTCAATATCTTGGAAACTAATGGACGTATCGAAAAAATTCTTTCACATATATTTTTTATTTTCAGCAGAGAATACAGAAAAATGTCCATTCGTTGTTTTATTATAATATCCAGGCCAAATTATACCGTACACATAAGGCCAGAAAACGTGTATTTTTTATACTACGTCGGTGGCAAACAAGCGTACGGTCCACCTGACCGTACCTACCGTTTTATCCTTGTAAAAGGCTTTATGACCTTGATAAAAGATTGAATTTCACCTGGCCGGTGGAAAATTCCTGTATTCTTGCCATCATGTTACACACAGCTACTGTCGCCAACATTAGTAACATTACATTACGTTCTTGAGTCAACCTAAAAAAACCTGGTGCCATATCGTAGAGATTCTCACATAGCTGATCAGTCATAACATAAGACTGTATACATCATCACCATCACACTTGCCCTGCCCCTGTATGAAATTGAAATGCTCAGACCAAAAAAAGACGGAGCATTGCGATTACGAACAACCTAGTAAATCCGGTGTTTAGAAGTATGCCCAATAAGTAAGCATACGCTCACGCACACATATAAAAACTAAATCATGCACACAACTCGTCTAAAATTCTGTGCATGGTTTAGTGTTGCCTATGTATGCGTGACGTCTCATACGTCACGTACGTATGAGATGTCATTACCAAACTCAAGTGGAGTTGGGAGTGGACACATTGCTAGGCAGAGTGATGGCAGGTGGACCAAGAAAGTGTCAGACTGGTGGCCAATTCATGGCAAAAGGAGCGTCGGCCGCCCACCGGCTAGATGGGTCGATGATATTAGGAAGATCGCGGGGCACTCTTGGATAAGACTGGCTCAAGACCAGGACGAGTGGCGTACTCGAAGAGAGGCCTATGCTCAGCAGTGGGCGGTTACAGGCTGAAAATGATGATGATAATGATGTATGCGTGAGCGTAAGCTTATTTATTGGACATGGTTAAAAACTGGTTTCACTTAGTTGTTTGTAATGCTCCGTCTATTTTTTTCCTATGTCTATGGTAACAAATCTAGATTATTTTATTATATTTTCAGGTCTGGATCGGCACCTTATCAACCTGCCCAGACGGACGTCGCCTCGAGTGCAACAGCCGCGGCACTGACCAACCGGACATACAAGACGGACTGGGCCAGGCAGTGTTGTGGGTCTCGCAAGTGACGCCCAACGGAGTGCTGTGCTTCCTGCCTTCATACGTGCTCATGAACAAGCTGGTCAGACGGTAATGTGTCTTGATAATGTAGCATAAGGTTTAAAGTTGCATAACATTCAAAGCGGACTGGGACAGGCAATGTTGTGGGTGTCGCAAGTGACGCCCAACGGGGTGCTGTGCTTCCTGCCTTCGTACGTGCTCATGAACAAGCTGGTCAGACGGTAATGTGTCTTGATACTGTAGCATAAGGACTAAAGTTGCATAACATACAAGACAGACTAGGCCAGGCAGTGTTGTGGGTCTCGCAAGTGACGCCCAACGGGGTGCTGTGCTTCCTGCCTTCATACGTGCTCATGAACAAGCTGGTCAGACGGTAATGTGTCTTGATAATGTAGCATAAGGTTTAAAGTTGCATAACATTCAAGGCGGACTGGGACAGGCAATGTTGTGGGTGTCGCAAGTGACGCCCAACGGGGTGCTGTGCTTCCTGCCTTCGTACGTGCTCATGAACAAGCTGGTCAGACGGTAATGTGTCTTGATACTGTAGCATAAGGACTAAAGTTGCATAACATACAAGACAGACTAGGCCAGGCAGTGTTGTGGGTCTCGCAAGTGACGCCCAACGGGGTGCTGTGCTTCCTGCCTTCGTATGGCAGTCTTGACACCCACATCTACAACTCGTGTTTTGGAGCGCGTTCCCTGTTTCTGATTATTTTATTTTTATTTTATTTATTTATTAGGCTCACACAACAAATTACAGTCTTAAACACAAATTACATAAATAGCTTAAAGTCTAGATCTGGACTATAATTCTTAAATATGTGTGCACAGACAGATTAATAACATATACTACAAAATAATCACTAGATAACAATGCCAAGAACAGTAGACTTGCAAGAGTAGTGTATACAGTTGATGTATTTAATTTAATTTTAGAGTGTAGGTATATTTACTTAATATTTATTGCGTTAATAACTAACAAAAATCATAATTACTAAAATGCTTATCCTATATTATAAACAGTGCTAATGAGTAATGACTCAAGATCCTATTTTGATTTGCACAATATTTTTCTAACAATATTCATCAGTTCTGCGAACACCTAGTACACTGCGCTCCCTCGCCCACTGGCAGACCTCGAGTTTAAACTTCTGAGCCTCAGTCAATGTCAAAATACTATTATGTCGTTAATTTGTCGGAAAAGTAAAAGTTAGACGAGCGACATTAAGAAAATGAGAGCACTATTTATAACAGTTTTTCGTAAGAGAGTAATACTTAAATAAGCTTTCATAATTTTTATTGTGTTGTGATGCAGGTGGCGAGAAACTGGAGTGTGGGATCAGATGAACCAAACGAAACGCGTGTACATGGAGGCCAGGAACGCCAGGGATCACAACGACATCATGGAGGTAGGTGCAGACGTAGTCGACTCCGCTGTGACTGTCCGCAGATGCTTTACAAAGGTCAAAGACGTTACTTACCGCCATGAATAAAACACCACATATCTTTAGAAAGCGGTGGTGTTATTACGGCTTTTCTGTCTCTAAAATAGGTTCTGTAGTGTAAGTTGTGTGTCTTCTGTAAGGTGGAGACCCAAATGGGGAAGTACCTCCAACTTAGAGAAGACCGTGGCCGTAACAACACTACTACTGCTGTAGGAATGTGGTGTTGTGTTCATGGAGGTGAGGTAAGTAAAGTTGCCAGAGCTGGATGCGCTGTGTTTAGAGCGAGAGACCTGCATATATCTCCATATAGTTGTCGACGCAACAAATCGGGCAAAAAGGGTCGGTAATGCACTTGTAATGTCTGCTTACCATCAGGCAGGCCGTAAGTGTGTTTACCGATGTCGTTTTATTTATTTTTTAAACTTTGATCTCAAGGACCATGCACTCATTGCTTGGTGTTGTCCGATCTCGGGAACCATGCACTCATTGCTTGGTGTTGTCCGATCTCGGGAACCATGCACTCATTGCTTGGTGTTGTCCGATCTCGGGAACCATGCACTCATTGCTTGGTGTTGTCCGATCTCAGGAACCATGCACACATTGCTTGCTGTTGTCCGATCTCGGGAACCATGCACTCATTGCTTGGTGTTGTCCGATCTCAGGAACCATGCACACATTGCTTGCTGTTGTCCGATCTCGGGAACCATGCACTCATTGCTTGGTGTTGTCCGATCTCAGGAACCATGCACTCATTGCTTGGTGTTGTCCGATCTCAGGAACCATGCACTCATTGCTTGCTGTTGTCCGATCTCGGGAACCATGCACTCATTGCTTGCTGTTGTCCGATCTCGGGAACCATGCACACATTGCTTGCTGTTGTCCGATCTCAGGAACCATGCACACATTGCTTGGTGTTGTCCGATCTCAGGAACCATGCACACATTGCTTGCTGTTGTCCGATCTCGGGAACCATGCACTCATTGCTTGGTGTTGTCCGATCTCAGGAACCATGCACTCATTGCTTGCTGTTGTCCGATCTCGGGAACCATGCACACATTGCTTGCTGTTGTCCGATCTCGGGAACCATGCACACATTGCTTGCTGTTGTCCGATCTCAGGAACCATGCACACATTGCTTGCTGTTGTCCGATCTCGGGAACCATGCACTCATTGCTTGGTGTTGTCCGATCTCAGGAACCATGCACTCATTGCTTGGTGTTGTCCGATCTCAGGAACCATGCACACATTGCTTGCTGTTGTCCGATCTCGGGAACCATGCACTCATTGCTTGGTGTTGTCCGATCTCAGGAACCATGCACACATTGCTTGCTGTTGTCCGATCTCGGGAACCATGCACTCATTGCTTGGTGTTGTCCGATCTCAGGAACCATGCACACATTGCTTGCTGTTGTCCGATCTCGGGAACCATGCACTCATTGCTTGGTGTTGTCCGATCTCAGGAACCATGCACACATTGCTTGCTGTTGTCCGATCTCGGGAACCATGCACTCATTGCTTGGTCTTGTCAGATCTCAGGAACCATGCACTCATTGCTTGGTGTTGTCCGATCTCAGGAACCATGCACTCATTGCTTGGTGTTGTCCGATCTCAGGAACCATGCACACATTGCTTGCTGTTGTCCGATCTCAGGAACCATGCACTCATTGCTTGCTGTTGTCCGATCTCGGGAACCATGCACTCATTGCTTGGTGTTGTCCGATCTCAGGAACCATGCACACATTGCTTGCTGTTGTCCGATCTCGGGAACCATGCACTCATTGCTTGGTGTTGTCCGATCTCAGGAACCATGCACTCATTGCTTGGTGTTGTCCGATCTCGGGAACCATGCACTCATTGCTTGGTGTTGTCCGATCTCAGGAACCATGCACACATTGCTTGCTGTTGTCCGATCTCGGGAACCATGCACTCATTGCTTGGTCTTGTCAGATCTCAGGAACCATGCACTCATTGCTTGGTGTTGTCCGATCTCAGGAACCATGCACTCATTGCTTGGTGTTGTCCGATCTCAGGAACCATGCACACATTGCTTGCTGTTGTCCGATCTCAGGAACCATGCACTCATTGCTTGGTGTTGTCCGATCTCAGGAACCATGCACTCATTGCTTGATGTTACAGGACTACTACAAATACTCGGCCTCGGATGAGGGAGCGCTGCTATTCGCAGTGTATCGAGGGAAGGTATCAGAAGGCATGGACTTCAAGGACCACCAGGCTCGCGCCGTCATCACGGTCAGTCAATACCATATACAACAAGAAAATAAGTTTATTCAGGGCGGCTTAAACTTAGAATAACCAATATTTAACCCTAGGGCACCCATGACTCCGCAAATGTTTTACTACTTACCGTTGTACCTAATTTCCGGCCGCTAGTGTCTGGGGGTAAAAAATGAAGGCCGGAGATCTACGGGCTCGTCAAATAAGCGTAAGCACGATGAGAGCATGTTCTGACAAGTTTAGTGAGAGATACGACGAACGAAGAGGCCAGAGATCTCCGGGACCGGGTTGCAACAAATAAAATTTAACTTAATAAAATCCTTATAAACATTTATCCAGGTGGGCGTACCGTATCCCAACACGTTTGACATGGCGGTGAAAGAAAAGATGAAGTACAACGACAAATACTCCAGCCAACGGAAACTGCTGTCGAGTCGGGAGTGGCTTCGCGTTCAGGCCTACAGGTAATCATTAAATAGGGATGATGACACTATAAAAGAAAATCAATAAATTCAAATTTTCTACATAAAGGCTCACATTCTCAATCAAATGGCGAAAAACGTAGGTAATTTAAAAAAAAAAAACGTAATTATAAGTCTTCAAAGTTTTAAGAGTGGGTATTTTCTGTCGCTTTTCCGCAAAACGCACCTTTGTATTGAACGATCGTCATTTACTATCACGTCGTCGTCGTTCGTCGTTGTCGTTTAGTGACGTCACTGTTGAGTAGCACTTTCTCTCTCTAACTACGAACATTTTAAACGTTGTAGCTTCGTTATTTTTTGAGATATTTGAATAGGATTTTCACTATTTGGCATAGTTTTATGTCTTGTTTCTATTGAAGTAATTTTTTTTTTGAGTCAACATCCCTATTTACTTATTTATATTACGTAAATATACAGTCAAGGAATTTGAATGTTTCTCACTTTCGGACTCTATTAATAGTCATAGTGTCCAAAAGTGAAACAAACATTCATACTGAGCGTAGCTAGGAAAAGTTTACGCCCAAGGCAGAATAAATTTGCTACCGTTTGAAACATACTGCTTTTCACACCTCGTATGGGGAAAACCATGTTCTGAATAGCAAGATTTGAAAAGAGTATTTGTACTCGTATTGTCTTGTGTTAGTTAAATGAATTAATTTTTTTTGGTGCGCGGGGCCCCCAAATGCGCAGGGTCCGTAGTATTTGCTACTCATGAGGCATGGTCCGAATCACGCTTGCAGCGCTCAAAGCGCGCTTACGATCGGACCGATTCGCGTTTATAGCGCTTACATGAGATATCGTGACGTCATTGATGACGTCATGGACGGCGCCATGTTGACGTTTACGATGCTCACACTCCCAAGCCGTGTTCCGAATCAGGCCAACAACGCTAACAGCGTTTACAGTGCTGACGGCCGGTCCGAATCAGTAAGCGCGCTCAAGGCCGCGTGAGTGGTGTTTTGATTCGGACCGGGCATGTTGTGTTTACTGTCATGTTCATATATCAAACGTCAACTTGACGTTTGGTTTACGGTGCTGACGCCTCGGAGTGTGAGCACTGTAAACGCCAATATGGCGCCGTCCATGACGTCATCAATGACGTCACGACATCTCATGTAAACGCTATGAGCGTGATTCGGTTCGATCGTAAACGCGTTTATACGTTTTAAGCGTGATTCGGAACACGGCTCCAGTCGTAAGCACCTTGAGCCAAACGTCAAGTTGACGTTTGATATATGAAAATGACAGCCGTGTTCCGAATCACGCCAACAACGATCACACCGTTTACAGTGCTGACGGCCGGTCCGAATCAGTAAGCGCGCTCAAGGCCGCGTGAGTGGTGTTTTGATTCGGACCGGGCATGTTGTGTTTACTGTCATGTTCATATATCAAACGTCAACTTGACGTTTGGTTTAAGGTGCTGACGCCTCGGAGTGTGAGCACTGTAAACGCCAATATGGCGCCGTCCATGACGTCATCAATGACGTCACGACAGCTCATGTAAACGCTATGAGCGTGATTCGGTCCGATCGTAAACGCGTTTATACGTTATAAGCGTGATTCGGAACACGGCTGACAATAAACACGGGCTATGAGCGTGAATCGGTCCGATCGTAAGCGCGCTCAAGCGAATACCGGTCTGAAACAAAACATTTCTCGCGCGGCCTTGAGCGCGCTAACTGATTCGGACCGGCCGTAAGCACTGTAAGCGCTGCGAGCAATTTTAGCCGGAACACGGCTCTGCTACGTGGCTAATCCGCCACTGATTCGCGCAAAGTCGTGGCCGTAATGGTGTTCGTCTGTGGCACTTGGCAGGGCGCTGAACCAGGCGGTGGGGCGCTGCGTGCGGCACCGCGGGGACTGGGGCGCGGTGCTGCTGGTGGACGCGCGCTTCGACCAGCCCTACTACACCGACCACCTCTCCAAGTGGGTCAAGAACTTCGTGAGTATACAATACACCCTGCGACCATTCTAGAACGTTCCATCCACGAAGATGCTTTCTGAGACTTTGAACAAATCACAAAATTGTATGATTATATTTTTTCTTTGCTTGTGTTTGCATTACACTTATGATTTTTGGTCATTATGCTTATTTTTCTGTTAGCCAGACCCTCAAGACTTTATTTAAATTTTTTGTATTTTTTTAATTTTCATTATTTTGAATTTTTTTGCTTGACATTCTTCGCATATCCAACATAAACAAGCAAAAAAAAAATTATATGCGGGAGTGCCAAAACCGACGGATAAAACTTGCACAGAGTTTGTTTGGAGAATGCCTTGCCTCTACAGGCGCCTTAATTATAAATATTAGAAGACAATTTTACACAAATCGAACTATCCCCATATTAAGCTCAATAAGGCTTGTATTATGAGTACTAGATGAAAATATGTAATAGATATTAACCCCTCGTATGCTTAGACGTGGATCCGTGCCTAACATATGAACCCATTTATTACATCTCAAGATCACTACTTGATTGTACAATTTTGACATCCGCATACGAGGGATGAAACTGCGAACTAGTGTTTGACATGTAAGAAGGATTTTTTTTATTGATTTTTTTTTGTGACAGCTGGGTAACAACCACCACACGTACGAGAGCCTGGTCAACAGCGACAACAGCCTCGAGTCGTTCATGCATGACATGATCATCCGGGACAGAGAAGACTGAACTAGTGTGAAATATAGGGTAAACCGCACAACACTCGATCTTATTACGAGGTGATAGTGGTGAAAAACGTGTCAACACAACTTCAAGATTCATGGGGCCTATTAAAATTCTAATCTTAAAAAACGTTACAACAATCGTGCAGTTCTCGACATGCGATTTCAGGGAAAACAATGTTGAAAGGGGAAAATATGCGGCGTGTTATCTTTGTGACGTGATAGGTAGGCTACTGAAATAAGTGAAATTAGTACAATATTAATGTCCTCTGTTGTCTCAGGGAAACGAAGAAGTGTAGTCGAAAATTACCTTAAAATTCTAATCTTGAAAAGGTGTATAATACGTCACAAAGTTCATAATGACGGTATAATCCGCCTTGCAGAAGATCGCCGCCGTAATAACAACAGTACTTGCTCATTAAGTATGTTGTGTTGTGCTCCTAGTGGTGAGTAAAGGTCGATTTAGCAAAAACTAGCATGCAAGTTTCATTACATTGCGGAGCTGCAGGCTACCGAGGTAAGATGAGCACTATCAAACTCTGCAGTGTAACGAAAATTCACTGAAAATTGAACGTAAGTTCTTGCCAGTAGAGCTCCTGACGATGCGCTGTGTTGAGAGCGAGGGACCTGCAGATCTTTTCTCGTCGATAAATCGGTAAAACGCTAAGGCCGTAACCTTATTTACCACCGTCGTTGAAAAACAAACAAGCCGCTTTCATGAGGCAACCATTGTTAATATTAACAATTAGGTAGGAACTTTGTTTTACGTCAGAGACGCCATACTATTTTATATGTGCTATTAAATAGCAAAGTTATCGTTTTGTTGTCATTTCATAATAATGCATTTGTAAATAAGTGTATTGTAATCATTTAATTGAGTGTTAAGCAATAAATGAAGTTTTGACAAGAACATTGTCTATTTTTTCTTATCCTACTATAATAATTGGGTCATTGTCAAGCCCGAAGATTTTTTTTGCAAAAAAATTAAACAAGTGATTTATAAAAAACAAAGGTACATTACGACTCTTACTTTAGTTTACAACAAACATGAGTATCAGTCTGAGATCAATAATTCGAAAAACGCGATTTATAACGAAATTACGATATTTTGGTTCCACCGAAAAGACTAGTATGTCCACCGAGTGGACTTAAATGCTAAATAATGAAAAAATAAAACAATGAAAAAACGGTTAACACTGGCACAAAAATAATGTTAAACTACCTTGACATTATCACAAAAAACCAGTGACTTAAAAGAATTCGAAAAGTAAATAAAAAATGTTTCGTTTCTGTCTACCGAAAATATAATTCATTTCGGTGGTCAAAATTATGTCTTCGTCGTCAGAAGACCTGTAGCGTTGAACACGTTCAATAATGAATGTGGGGTTTGGTGATTCCTCTGTTTTTGACGTTGACATATCTGAGCTGTTAAAATATACTTCCGAAAATGGTTTTCGTTTATGGACATTGCCTCAAATCACCAGTGATGGACTGTACTGGCCAACTTTCAATGGTTGCTGCATCGCTGCTACTCTCAAGCGGACTTGACCATTGGCTTGCCACTGGACTATGCATAGGAGTCAAGATTAGACTCAGTAAATTCATCCTCTTGGTGGGAGCTACCGTGGTATTCAGGATAGGACTTTGCAGAGGAGTCGCCAGGACTGGACTTGAAAGAGTTGGGACATTATTTTGGAGTGGTCTGAGACATGGTGCTATATCAAGTTTTTTTGCAACCGAAACCATAATGTAATGTATACAAGTATTTTCTGGACTACATTTCATACAACTCAACATACAAAACTGAAGAACTATTGCTTTACGGTGACTCCAAGTAACCTAATGGACTGTAATGATCCACGAAACGATTTCCTGAACGATACTGGTTAAGTTTCTCACACTCCTTCCTCATACTCTGTGTTTTTGCTAATAGTATCATTTTATCTGGTTATTGTTTATTTAGTTAACTTGTCCTCGCTATTGCCTAAAAACCCGCAACAAGCAATGCAGACTGACGAAAATAGAGTAAAGCTGTGCAAGAAAAGAGCATGAGTTTTTAAAGAAAAAAGTTTTTCTTTAAGGGATGCAACCTTGCTCATGTTTCTTTTTTCATACCGTAATATAACAAGTATGAACCATTGTTAACATAGAGTATGTAGGTACGGATAATTACATTGACTACAAATCGGCATGGTGTAGGAAAGTATTAAGGAAGAGGTGGTTTAGAACATAATTTACTAACACAATCAAGCTAAAATTAAATAAAAAATAGTTCATTCGTCCTTTACTTATAAAAGCACCAGTAATCAGAAGCTTTACAAGTTATAATAACAAAATAATCCACATTCAAGTAAAGAAATATCCCACTCGGTGGACATTTGTCGTTTCGGTGGACAAAAGTTCCACCAAAAAGATGTCCACCGAATGGACTTTTTTCGCAAAATCATTTATACCACCCGCCGTTTATAGGTTATGTCAAAAACCAAGGTATATCTAAAAAGTTTAATCATTTAAGTAGTTAATAAGAATGCTTGATGAATTTATAGTGATTCGAATACAAAAATACAGCAGTAACCGAAAAGACAACTCAACTTTGACACTACTCAATATTTTTCTTTACACGACAACAACGTCTTCTGCGTACGAGTCCCGGCAAAATGGCCGCTGACAGGGATAGTGCGATATTGGATGCGTTCCATTTTACGTCCTGTTCCATTGATTTGACATTTCCTTCATTTTAGTCAGAATCGAAAGTAATGTCCACCGAAAAGACAAAAAATGTTGTGACAAGATTCAACCATGCAAAAAGTGTGTTTTATTTAAGTGTAATTTTTTAATACACTTAATTTTAAATGGTAAACATACGTAGGTTAGGAAAATAAATCTTTTTTGTACAATAATTAAAGCTACGTATTTTTTAAAGCTACATTCTATTGAAAAGGTAGAATCCGAACAGTCCACCGAAGTGGACTTTCAGGTACATTTTGGCAAAATATGCTAAAAATATATAAATTTACAATAAATCTGTTACAGTGTGGTGTAGTACGCATCGTTTACTTTATTATTATGATGTAAAATAGAACGCTATTATTAATGTGTCTTGTATAATTCGAAAGAACAGTTTTTTTTAGGGTTATGACAATGACCCAATTCCTAAATAGCTTCAGCTTGATTCAAATTTGGTGGACGGCACGATGTCATCCACGACGACGCACCCCCTCACAGTGAATCTCATACCAATTTATGCGCGATTGTACGGAATGGGCGGTGGAGGGCCGCGCCTTCGTTGAAGACACTATAGATATAGTCAGTGTGGTTATTACATCGACAAACGTGTCATATAATGGTAGTGTTTCGCAAATAAACCGTCGTATTGTGAATGAATTCAGATGGTACACCAGATACAGCCGGTTACTGGCGTCCAATGGGTTAAAACCTTTTCGATGCCAACGGTGTCAACAAACATCAACCTACTTGCATTTGTATGGGGTTGAACTTCGCGTTTGACATTCCCATGTTTGTATTTGACATGGCGTTAAAAAAGATTTTAAAACGCACGTTCGTCGTAGAATTAAACTAGGTTATGGAAATAAGATACATGTTTGGGCAGATATTTGTATATTAAACCATAATTTATCATATGCTGCACTATCACAGTCTTATTTATCTATTAGGAGAGGCATTGCCGACGACATCCCATCTTAGAACATCATCGCTGCACGCTGAAACAAAAAAAAACACAGTTATAAAAGGGCCATTTTACAAAACATTTTACTTTAAAAAAAGAGAGAAGTGGCTTACTGTTGCGTGCAGTCGACGATCCGCTCGTGGCGCTTGAGGTGCGAGATCTGCTGGAACGCGCGTTTGCATATATCGCAGGTATATGGTCTCTCGCCCGAGTGGTATCTGGAAACGATTAATTCATCATGATATAGTAATTGGGACATCTTAACATTTTTATACAATTTCAAACATATATTGATTGACATATATAATGAAAAAAGGTAAATCACATCTATTAGTTTGAATATCGCTCGACATCTTTTCACGATACAAAATTTGGAGTTTTCTCTCCAAAAATCAATCGGTGTTGCTTTTTTTTCAGATAAGTTCTGAAGGCCTTTCTTCTATACCTTTCGTGTTTCTGCAAGTCGCACTGTTTGTAGAACCTCTTGCCACAACCCTGACGCGAACATTTGTACGGGGTCAGCTTTTCGTGGTCGCGCTCCACATGATTTTTCAACTGCAAATGACAATAAATTCAATCAGTTGACAACGAAATGGTTTGATTAGAAAGACGTATGCTAACTGCATCTCCGAATTTAAGAGGCATGGCATTGCAAAAGTCCCGCTCTAACACGCGTGAGTTTTCAATTAATCATCCCGCTCTTTAGGGAAGCTCAGCGCGTGTTTTTCGTAAATATTGACGTTTATTCTAAATGTGTAATATATATATATATATATATAATCTTTTTTATCAGGTTTGAGAACTTATCATTTTACAACTAAAACCAAAAATCATTGTTAAACATCTTTTTTGGGTGGGAGGGTTTTAAAGATCCAACCAAGAACATAGAAAAAAAGGGTTTGTAAAATAAAAGTATCGAGATTTTTTTTGCAAATTGTGTTTTCACTTTTAACAGACTGGAGGAAAATAGTTCAAGATTAATATACCGAAAGGACAGATATTTAATCACTATATAGATGTTGAGATCTAGGTCGATAAACATTGGCAAAAGTTCATATGTGGGCTCATAAGTATAGGCCGTCGCTATCGGCCGGCCCGCTACAAATGCATATATCTATCTGTAAGTCAGTTTATCTAGATCTTTTCATGAATAAGTTGTAAGCCAGCACTAGATATTTATGGCATTAAGTAGATATCCGATGTTATATAAGTAATTATAGTATTTTTATCTCACGCTCTCACGCGCGCGGCTCTTGTGCGGCGCGGTGCTTCTTCAGCGTGGAGCGGTACCCGAAACGCAGCCCACACGTGCGGCAGGGTCTGATGTAATCAGTACTGACCTTCCACGCCGCGTCGTACTCCTTGTCGCAGCGCGCGTGCTCGCAGCGGAACCGGCGCGGCGCGCGCGGCTCGTGAGCGGCGCGGTGCTTGTTGAGCGTGGAGCGGTAGCTGAAGCGGAGACCGCACCTGCGGCAGCGGTGCGCGCGCAGAGACGGGTTGTGGGTCGCTGTACGTACAATACAATACTAAGTTAGGTTAGGGTGAGATAGGTCAGATAGAGTGAGTTTAACGACTTACGGATCAAAGTTAAATATGGCGACGGCAGCTGTTCTGTCATAGAAACTAGTCGGACTTTCCATAAGATTCTGATTTTGACGACCACCGCTTATGATTTAAAGACGGTTGGGTGCAACCTACCCTTAATGTTATTTTGCGAAATACTCAGTACTCTTACTCGTGGATCTCAAAACTCAAAAAATATAGTGACAAAACGCCTAAATTCCAGTTTTTATCTTCTCAAATTTTATTTATCGCAAGTGAACAATTTTACTTATACACAAATCGACTAGTCTCAAACTAAGCTAATAAACTTGTACCTATTAGAGTAGGCCCATTTTTGAAGAAGTAGAATACAAGAAGCAAATCGTGTAACAGTTGGGGTGACAACGTAATCAGAGGGTTTAGACCCTGCAGAATACGGGTCTGCCTGTCTCCATCCCCAAATTTGAGCCGGAAGAATGTTATATCGGAAAAGGTGCAGCCCATACAAATTTTTTCGTTGTACATTTGGTAAATCGTTGTTCCGGTACCCTAACTATGGTCCAATTGTTATGGATTTTTGATATGCCGTAAATAACAATATTTGTCATCGTATCCCGAAATTTTTGACACTCCAGCTCCACGTCTTTCTCGGCCATCTTGGAAAATCTGTCACTTTTTTCAGTTTTTTGCTTGTACTGTCCTTATAGTTCATTTTAGTGCTAAACATGGTTTGGCAATATTGTAAAACACAAAATTTGCTGAAACTTTTGGGTACAAAGATTTTTTCCATTACCCCTAGGGACGAAGATATGACAGGAGATATCATTATAAATTACCACTTTTTTCTAGTTTTCCTCTCATGTTTACGTTTAAAGTGCATTTTAGCGTTAACTATAGTTCAGCAATATTGTAGATTACAAAATTGGCTACAACTTTTGTATTGAAATATTTTTTCCACGATCATCAGGAAAGAAGATACGATGTCACCTATGGGGTACTACCGTCGATATTTACTACTTTTCCAGTTTTCTTCACATATTTTCGTTTTAGCGCATTTCTCGGTCAGCAATATTATAGAAGACAAAATTATATGCAAATTCAAAGTACCTACGATCTTCTAGGTATCGTGGAAACAGACGATTTTGTCTTCTGAGGGATTGAAGTGGTACAGATCGGAAAGTGACAGATGCTTTATCTTGTCGTCTATCCCGCTATCACTCGACCATCATAGATCCCCTACAGATTGCGATTAAATGCACTCAAACCTAAATATGAGAAGAAAACTGCAAAAGTAGCAAATTTCAACGGTGCTACTCCATAGATGACTTCATATCTTCTTTCCTAATGGTCGTGGAAAAAATATTTCAATACAAAAGTTGTAGCAAATTTCGTGATCTACAATATTGCCGAACTATAGTTAGTGCTAAAATGCACTTAAAATGTAAACATGAACGGAAAACTAGAAAAAAGTGGCAATTTTTAATGATATATCCTGTCATATCTTCGTCCCTAGGGGTCATGGAAAAAATCTTTGTACCCAAAAGTTTTAGCAAATTTTGTATTCTACAATATTGTAGAACTATGTTTAGCACTGGAATGAACTTTGACGACAGTAAAAGCAAAGAACTGAAAAAAATGACACTATTTCCAAGATGGCGGCCAAAGTTATGGAGCTGGAGGGCCGAAATTTTTAGGTTACCATGGCTAATATTGTCCTTCACAACATACCAAAAAACCATATCAATCGGACCTCTTTTAGAGTACCAGAGCAACAATTTACTAAATGTACTACGAAATTTTTTGTATGGGCTGCACCTTTTTCGGTATACCGTACTTCCGGCTCCAATTTCGAGATGGCGACAGGCAGATCCGTATTCTGCAGGGTCCAAACCCTCTGATAACGTTGTCACCCCAACTGTTACATGACTTGCCGCTTGCATTGTTTAGAGACGCTTTTTCCAATTCTGTTCCTCCTCTATATGGGCACTAGACAATGTATTAATTTGACATGAACATTTAAAAAAAATCCAAATACAGACTCGATAAAAAAATATTTACCGAACCTGCTCACAAAATTTCACGAGAATCAGTTGAGAAATGCGACCTGTAGAGTAGTAGTAGTAGACAAACGAAAGTACATACGAAATCATTTTTGTCGAACCTGAAGCAGAGGACCTTCGTTTCACTCGCTCAAATACATTTTGAAGAAAACCAGCATGCATTTCTAACTCACCTTTGTGTGATTTATAATTCTCCTTCTTTTTAAATACTTTGTTACACGTCCGACAAATAAATAAAGTACATTTCTTAATCTTTGGCTTCACTGAAGCATTTTTCTTATCATCTAGGTTAGGCACCTCTTTACTTAGTACAGGCTCTTCGATCTTCAACACAATTGGATCATCTATATTATAATCAGGCTTATCTAGTTCCGGCGTTACTTCTGTCATTTTTTCTTCTTCATTATTTTCAATTAACTCAACTCCGATATTGAGCATATCTGTTAATTGTTCGGCGTCAATAGCGCTATTCAAACTGATTATAAAAGTATCATCGTCTTCAGTAGAAACATACTGGACGTTATTTTCGCCTATTAACTGATTCAAATTCGCTGCTAAGTTTGTACTAGCTTCTAAATCTACATCAGTCTCAAAAATAGTTGCACAATCGTTCACAGAAACAGGAGGATTCTTTATTGGTTCAGTCGTATTATTACTTGTATCTGGAATACTCGGTGCAACCTCAGAAAGCACATTCATAAAGTCCTGATCCATGCTTCTTCCATTATCAGCAAAGTCGAATAGAATTTCACCGTTTTTATCCCCATAATCCATGTCATTTGTGTTCATGTTAAATATATGGCTAGCTTGGAAATTATCTAAATCGAGATCATTGTAAAATAGTTCATCATCCAAACTGTGTAGTTGATTCATTGCTTTCAAGAATTCTACGTGCATAACATTGTCATTGTTGTCTTGGATTTCATTTTGGTTTTGATTGTACACATTTAGGATTTCATTTTGAGTGGACATGGTCAAATAGTCGTCTTCGGCGGAGAGAATGTCGTCTACAATGTTGTCGACTGTTCTGTTGTGGTCTATCGTGAGTTGTACGTGGGCTTTGTCATCTTTCTCTGCGTCGGCAGTGGGGAGTGCAGGATTGGTGGGATTTGTGTGTTGTCTGTAAAATTAAAAACATCAGTTAAATCTGCGTCTAACTTGAAGTGACTTTTAAACAAACATTTTGATAAATCCATATTTGGGTCGATCAACTATTTCTTGTAGCTTGTTGCCATGGTTACGTCTCCTGGGTCACTCTTTAAAACTGTGATTTTACAGTCTTTAATCCTATTAAACATGATTTTTAGCGATGATTATAAATAAACCCATTCTGACGTGGACGAACTCTTAAGCATGCTAGAAGTACATAGGTATTTTTTTTTTTTAAGAAACTCGGTTACTGGTTTCTTCTGGCTGACGGGACAGAATAAGGAAAAGTTGATTGACCCATTTATCATGACATCATTGTACCTAAGCATTCATCAAGAACTTTATACCAGAATAAAAACTATTATAGTCTCCCGTCACCCTAAAACTGTTTTTTTTTCTTTTTTTTTAATATTACCTCACACAGTGCTCCAGCAAGGCATTCTTGTACTGAAATGTCATGCCGCAAACTCTGCAGTGATTCTTGCGGCCCGCTTGCTCCACACTAATATTGTTCTGATTCTTAGGACACTTTTGACTGTGCCTTTTCATGGATGCCAACTGGAAAACGAAATTATAAACTCACAACCAGACTAGAGTGCAGAAGCTCAAGAGCAGTCATTAGCAACTCCCAAACTCACGCACCCGCGTTTATGAGCGATAAAATACATATATGTACAAGTTCTTTATTTTATTTTACTAAACGGTTAAAACTCACGTAATAATTGTCACTTAAGGCGACATGTTTCGAACTCTTCGGGAGTTCTTCCCTGAGTTTATGAGTGAGTTTATCCTGAGGAAGAACTCCCGAAGAGTTCGAAACATGTCACCCGAAGTGACTGATACGTGAGTTTTAACTGCTTAGTAAAATAAAATTATATTATAACATGTCTCACGAAAGTTTGAATTCAAGTTCTTTATTGCACAACCTCAATAAAGAATAGAGTATAGTACATTATCACAATGAGTAGAGTAGAGGCAAACAACATTCGGTCTTAACGCCAAAAATACGATCTACATCAATCAACCTCCAGGAAATCAGTACGATTCGAGCAGGTAGGATGCAGTGATGCAGAGATAGTATATGAATCCTATTACAAACACAACAGTAAAATCTTAGTACAGTAAATATTATTTACCTGTTTATATCTATTGCCGCAGCCGGCACAGCAGTAGGGCTTCTCATTGGTGTGCCGTAACATGTGCCTCTTTAGATTGCATTTGTCTTTAAACTCAGCGTCACAAACAGGACACGCAAATTTCTTTACATCTGCAATTATAAGAACATATTATTAGTCTTCACTTCTTATTGTTAGTACTGACTTTTAGTTACCTTACCAAAAAGGTAACCTTTTAAGGTTACTTAGAGAAAACAACATAACCGTCATAAGGCTAGTGTTGTTTTGCATTGTAGTGCAACAGCAAGGAAAAACACTTACTGCTGTGCATATCTTTATGCCTTTTCAAATCAGATTTTTTATGGAAAGCCTTTTCACATTCATCACACTTGTGTGGTCTGGAATATAAAGAAAAATATATATTATGGACTCATAAGATAAGATATTAAACGGATTTTACATGTTTGGAAACCAAAATATCTTCTAAGGAAGTTTTAATTTCATTCTTGTTGTTTTGTGTGCGTGTTTGGTCACTGCGCTTTGAGTACACCAAATGGTCACAACAGAAGCCACTGGCCCTGCCAGCATAACACTGAGTTGTGACTGTGTCTTGTTTGTAAATGTCTTGTGTTTGTCATTAATGTTTATTTTCTATTTTGCCCAACAGCTGTTTCTTATAAAAGGTTAGAACTTATTAAGGGGAGGTATCCCCAACGCAAATGTCCCGCTCTAACACGCGTGAGTTTACAATTAACCATCCCGCTCTCTACGCAAGCTCTGCGCGCAGTTTTGTAAATATTTAGCTATAGTGATTAAGCCAATCATTTTATCAAAGCAAACCCTGCGAATTTGTCTATAACTATTTACGATCTTAATTGAGTACAAAAATTAAATGTTAAATATCAGTAATATAGCCATAGTATTGAAAATACATTCCAAAAAGGGGTAGCTTCGCGATTTTTTTCTATCAAGTGAAATTCATCAGATCATGTAACTGACTGCGATTTTGACTAGACAAGATCCTAATGTAACACATATATTTTTTTTAGATTTTAAGACACTATATTCTATATCTCAGATGGTTTCTAAAAACTCAAAAGTGGTAATACACGGCCTTAAATCACAATAATTTTACCTGTATTCTAAATGTGTGGCGAAGAGATGCTGCTGAAGCCTCCAGAGAGCCTCGAATGACTGGGTGCAGTGCTGGCAACGCCACACTCGCTCCAGAGGCTTGTGGGTCAGGCTATGCTTCATGAGTTGCTGCTTTGTGGCAAACTTCTGATCGGGGCACTTATCTAAAATATGTCCGCATTTAGATAACATGCTATGAACTTAAATTACAGGGAAGAAACAAATTCTGTTTCCTGTCTTGGCCTCCATTGGCTTCGTAATTTATGAAAAACTACAGAACTACACTAACATTTATGAATTTGCACAGTACATCATATGTACAACAGTACTACAGTACATTTACATTGTGGGTCTTTAAGCCCACTGTGGTAATTTTTTATGATTAGTTTAGTTGTTGGGGATCTCCAGGTTCGGTAGATTAGAGGCTAAGAAATCCTTAATCAAATTTATACACATACCACAAACCCAAGCATTGCCCTTGGAATGTATCCTTAAATGCCCATAATACTTCTTAGCGTTGTCGAATTTCTTCCTACATATCTCGCAGTGCAATGTAGTGGGCCCGTTGAGGTCAGGCTCCTCTAACGGCTCATCTGGGGACAGGAACTGGGCCAACACATCATCCGGGCCGAGCAGCCCGCCGTGCGAGGGTAAACTTGGGTGCAGTTCGTCATAACCACACTCGGGGTTCACATTCTTGATGTTTAGCACCAAATCAGCATTCTCTGAGTCCACGAACTGAGGGAAATAAATGTTGTTAGGGTATAGAATAATGGGCTTTCCACACTTAATGTATATTATTGTACTTACTGGTAGACTGAAGAAGGATAATGTAAAATCCATGGCTTATTTTAATAACGCCTACTTGATTATATTGATATTTTTAAACTAATTTATTTTAAATACACTTCTGTACAACATTTCAATCGTAATTAATGACAATTTTAATTCTATAAACATTATTTTAGGCAGACAGACGTAAACGTAAAAATGGCGACTTGACGAGTTGACGGAGACGGATGAATGACATTGACAAAGAATATAATACTCAATGAATGAACAACCACGGGACGGAATGTTGCCAGCAGTAGTGTAAAAAGAAACTTAATAACGAACAGACGACCAAACGGTTGGACTGTTAGATGCACACGGACGGACATGGACCAGTCGTCGGGTAATGTGTATGCCACTTTTTAAGAAGTTTTTTTTACAAGAACCATTCTGTCAAAAAAATTAACAATATGGTCTAGCTGACAGCTGACAATTTATAAAATATAAACAAATCATAAAGTTTGGATCTCTTGGTTATAACAAGACTTCGAATAACAAATGAATAAAAAGACATAATTATAAATGAAGTAGTCCCCTAGCAATAACCATATTCTAATCTGCTACTGCTAGCTGCGAACGTAAATATCTGTTTGAAATTGAATGTTATCAATTATCATAATTGTTATCTTCTTGATAATATTTACTTATACAAGTGTTTTATTGACTCCAAATCAAGACACAGTCTGTAAAGTAAATGTAAATAATTTACTACCGATAGTCTGAAGACGTAGTCTAAACGTATTTGAAGTAAGATTAAATATAAATTGGAGATGTTATGTAGAGTGCAGAATTTATCATATGTTCTCGGACATTGGTCTCAACGTTTTCAATATCTGCTAACTCCTAGTGGTATGGTTTTCCTTGTAAATATTGATTAATTTTTTTTTTTGTATTGTGTTATGTTTTCAATTTTAGCAAAAATGTGTATACTGTTTTCGTATTGCGGTGACAATGATGCGGATAGTGACTACAAGCTGATTCTGGCAGAGAACAGGGATGAGTATTATGACCGGTCGGCTCTCAACATGTCTCTATGGGAAGACTCCAATGTTGTAGCTGGTAAGTATTGAATGAATATTTTTTCTGAATATCCATTGATTATATTGTAGCACAAATAGATCCACATGTCATGTTGTAAGCAATTGTAATTTTTTATGAATAGAAATATTGTTAGGTAATTGGGTGATAGGGTAATAATATGTATTTTTAATTTTAATTATCTATAATGTCCTTAAACTGGGAAGAAGTAACCCAAGTTTCCCAAGACCGAAGCAAATGGAGAAAATTGATTCAAGCCCAGCAGAGGGTGATGAGCTCCTGACCGATTTCGGCCTCAGCAACTGTATATTCTAGGTTTTGGTTAACGGGTTAGGGTAACGGGATAAAGAAGGAGAAGAAGATAATGTCCTTAAACAAGCAGTTCTTGTATGTTTTTTTTTGGAGACCTCGGAAACAGCTCTACTATCTATTTAGATGATTTGCTGTTTAACTATTTAGATGGGATTTTTTCCAGTGAACAATTGATATAGTTAGATCATGTTCCAGACTAAATGGAGAACAAGGCTAAGCTTGGTCCTCCAGGCACTGGTTAATCATCAGTGATGTTAAATTTATAACTTTTATATGTTCTTTTTACACAACTGCCCAAAAAAGGAGTGTAATGTTTTTCTCTTTTATAATCCATTACCTAAACTTACAGGCCGAGATTTGGGTGCCCCTGATGGTGATGGCACATGGTTGGCTGTGTCTCCATTGCGGAGGAAGCTTGGAGTTCTCCTAAACTTGCCATACAATGTTAAGGAAAATGCAAAAAGTAATTCTTTTATAAGTGTTATAGTGTGAAGTAAAAGCTAGGAGATATCTAGACACACATGGAGGAACTCCCTCTTCTAATCCAGGATTTCTTAAACTGGTGCACGGACCCCTAGGGTATATGCGTAATGAATGCTACGGTTCCATGGGAAAGTTTACTAATCTCAGTGCATTAATATTATACCTAAATACGGAACCCTAATAAAAATGTACAGAATTTCGGAACAGGTCCGCAACCGTCTTTAAACCTGTGGGTTGACGGCGAAAAAAACACAACAAAACAATGTTTACTTGACTTGTTTTCGAGTCACCGGTCGACATGAGGTTAAAATTTCACAAGGTACAGTCAGCAGCAATGGTTGCTACGCGGGCGAGGCGCTCACAATGATCTTCACACATCTTTATTACTTATAAGGGAATAAGAGCGTGTGAAGATCATTTTGAACACCTCGCCCGCGTAGCAACTATTGCTGTTTACTGTACCCACTAGAAAAAAATTATGAAACTGCTTTAATCCACAAGAGACCCCTCAACTGTGTAGTTCACAGCCGATCTACACTCACCAATGGTGAAACGTGCCCCCAACATCTCAATTTAAAATGAGGCTGAGGGTGTAGTTGTAAGTAATGTTCATTAACATCTGATTGTATGGAAAGTTTGAAAAGTTTCTATGAGGTGACAGCTGCTGGCGCCACATTTAACGTTGATCGGTCTGAAATACAAATACAAAAGCGTTTATAAGTTAAGTCAATTGTAAGTTGGTGGAACCCACCCTGATAATGATTTACTAGCTTTTATTTAATTTAAGATGTAAAATGTTATTATATTATGTAAAATGATATATATATATATACATATATGTAAGATGATATGATGATAAACCTTTGTTTTATAATGTTTACAGGTAGAGGAAGATTGGTTACCGATTATGTACAATGTAATTCATCTGTAGAGGAATATATCAAAAGTAAACAAGACTATTTCAAAGAAACAAATGAATTTGTCTTAGTAACTTATGAATTTGGGTAAGTTAGTATCAGTATACTTAAGAAGGCCCCAGGTCCCTTTTGTGTGTAGTTCTGGTGCCTATTCTTCGAGTTGGACTATTTGAAAATGAACATGCAAAAGTTTTCTTAAAGTTTCCACCAGGGGAAAAAAAATCATACTCCCAAAATAGTAATTTAACTAAACACATTACAAAACTTAGGGCGGATCATAGGGATGTCATCTATTATACACTGTATTTATTTGCAAATATATTGATTGATCATTAGCCGTTCCAAAGCCATTTAGTGAAATTACCTACACTTGGTTGTAAAGGTTTTTTGCTTGTATAAAAGTTTATTGCACTTGAGAAAAACATATATTTTACAAAAGAGACAATACAACATAATATAAATGTACAAACGGGATCTCTCGGCTAACCTTCGTTCGGCACTGGTCCCACCGCCGCCGCCGACGAGTAGCGGGTACTCTCATAGTACTTAATTCTACTCGATTGAGCGACAAAACAAATAGAATTACTATGAAAGTATTGTAATAATTAATGTGTTACCAGTTTTTATTACAATTAATTTTTATTTTTTTAATGATTTTTGTAAATATTAATTTCATTGTGTGAAGTATAGGTACTCATCCGGTTCAAGCCACTCGTTTTTATAGTTTATTGCTTATTGTTGTGTAACGTATACTAACAGTAGTTGTAAGATTTTGTAATTTGTATCTACTAACACTTTATGGGCAATGCCTGAAATAAATGTATTGAATTGAATTGAATTCGCTTTTTTTATACAACAACGGTGGCAAACATGCGTGTACGTTAAGCGGACACCGCAGCCTATAGACGCTAGCAACTCTAAAGGAGTCACGTGCGCGTTGCCGACCCTTTTAAAGTTCGCTGCTCCCCGGTAGTGGGATCAGTGCCTTATACTACCACCTTGCAAATCAGAATCTTAGATTCAGATAATTTATTGGTAAAGATGTTATTACAAGTCATAATTTTTTACAGGCCAAGGTAAAATTAACACTACTAATATTTTATTACAATAATGTCAGTCATTTTACAAATATTATTTCTATATATAAAAAAAATACCCTGTAGTTTTATCATACCGATCGAAAGGCTTCATCATAAGGATTATTTCTTGCTAAATAACATAGTGTCAGAAATAAAAGGAAAACCATGAATTTCAACAAAACAATTTTTTTTCTCGTGTTGCGGGTTCTGTTCAACGATGTAAATATTTAAAAATCTATGAATGCAGTTAAAATTGTTTTTGAAATTAAAATAATGTCTTCTTTTAGTAAAATCTTCCATCTACAATATTCAAGGTACTTTCCCTGGATGGCCCATAGTTTTGGGACGCTCTGTATACATTGGTCAATCTTATGTGCTGTAAGTTTATACCTACAGACTTTAAATTAAATTAAAATCATCTTACACGTTTTAGAGATAAGACCAAAGTGAATACATATACAAACGCGACTGACGAACTGCGCGCGTGGGAGGGCTCGTGCTTGGGTTTCTCGAACAGTCTCCCAGAGAAGCCCCTGAAGAAGGCCGAAGCCGGCACTCGCGTGCTCGGCGACATATGCAACAGACTGAAAAAGGTTGCACTGAAAGAGGAGCTCATTGAAGAGCTACTTTCTTTGTTGAAGTCGAAGAAGCAGTGAGTATAACTTCTTTCTTGCTGCACATAAGGTCGTTTTTTGCTAGAATCATAAAAAAATATTTTTCGCGTGGTTTTTGCATGCACTTGCGACTTTTACGTTATTGTTAACTACATACAAAGCTGAATGAATTGAGACTAAACTGAACGCCTATATACTTACTGTGTTTTCGCTTCGCTTAAATTTGATTAGACGTAAGCATATAATACCTATAGGCGCATTCCACACACATTGAAACAATGTCCACTAGGAGAAGCGTGTTCATTTTAAGATTGGTCTTACTCCTACCTTATCTTTTAAATATT
Source organism: Cenopis cana (assembly GCA_951800055.1). NCBI lineage: Eukaryota > Metazoa > Arthropoda > Insecta > Lepidoptera > Tortricidae > Cenopis > Cenopis cana. Next base: position 10,357,145 of record OX637492.1, read on the forward strand.
TATTTTCAGGCATTTCCCCGATGAAGAGTTACAAAACAGAAGTCCCATGTATAAACAATTAAGTACAATATTTGTTACAATACCGGAGGGGCGATATGGAACGAGGTATTTCCAATTTTCCACCAAAGGGTGGGATGCACCAACTTACGATTCCAGAGTTATGGCGCCGGCAGCTGTCATCCCATCACTTAAAGAATTATCAAACTTGCTATAAAATCATATGTTAACGAACAACGCTTACAATTACAGACGGTTGGTGGTGCAACCCACCCTACGGCAGCATAATATTCTTTCATACAATCATGAACCAACTTCTTTGGACACATTCTGTTATTGTATTGAGATCATTCGGGCAGGCACAGATCAAGCACTTGGTAACAGGCCCGAGGGAGAGAGTGAGGGCACCACACGAGTATCGGGGGGTACTTTTTATAAAGAGGCCTGCTTCAGGACGGGCAACAGGGGCATTTCCCCTGCTTGTATCCGCGCCTACATTCGGATCATTCCAATTAACCCTTTTCCAGGCCGCACCAACCTACGTGGTTTTGCGAAAAACAAAATAAATATTTATATAAGCGCAAGTAACTTTTCGCTGAAATACAATTCGATTTAAACCTTAACTTTGGGCATTAAGGTTGAAATTTTAACTACACGCATGTGGTCGATAAATGCCTGGAAAAGGGTTCATTACATGGTCGCGCTCGCACATATTTGGTTAGGCACTTGCACACTCGCGCGAAGAAACTAATGATGCACTTACAAAATTCTGTTATTTTGTTATTTGCTGTGTATAATTATGTCGTTTTGTATCAGAGGTCCAAATTACACAATGAATGACCCATTTACGTCAGTTTGATAACATTGATAAGGCCAAAATATTTAAGATAAATGTTTTTCATTTTTACAGGACGCACACAATAATGCTACTAACAAAGACAGGGCATCTAGACATCATTGAGATCAGCTTGCAGAACCCAGTTGACTTACAGAACCCTAACTGGAAGAGAACTGAATACCAAACTAATTTAGAAACCGATGTCCAAGCTAACTCATAGAATAATGAAACATGTATTATTAATAATTATTACATTGTTTATTTCTGTTCAAAGGTTCTTTTTTATCCAGTAATAGACCAATTTTCTATTTGAAACAGTTCGGGAATTGAAAATTCCAAATCTTGTTCTAGTACACAGGCTAGAAGTTTTGGCACATTTAAAATTGTACCAGAAATAATGTGAGGGAACTTTGATTCCTTATTTTCAGTGTAGGTGAACATCAGCCTCTTGGTTATGAAATCACCACTGACTGATATATCAGCAACATTTACATATTTCTTCATGGAACTTGAATACATCTCTACTACAACTCTCAATGATTCCCACATGGATAGTTTATCAGCTGTAACAATGCTTATTCTGTAATGATAACCCAGTTTTGTATAAGCATCTTTCAGAATTTCTATTATTCTGTCCAGAGAGGCATCAAGTTCTTTAGAATCTTTATTGACATTAAAGATTTGGATGACAGAAGCTTGGCTGACGTGAAATAAGCTGTCTTCTTCAGTTGGTGATGGTATGTACTGACGGCCCATTGAAAAATAGTTCAATGGTAGTGATTTCGCAAATATAACATTTTTAGCATGATATGCAAAGAAAGAACAGAGTGAAGCGCCTCCTGTCAAGTGTAATCTGCTGTCAGGATTTACTTTGGTATCCTCATTATGGTGCAGAATAAATGTAGCATCAGGATCTGTGTGATCTTCTCCACAGCCTTCTACAATAACACTTTTTACAAAATCAGGATTTGAAAATTGAATAAATTTATTCTTTCTAAGCACATCATTGAAGTAAAACTTTGCCCCAAGTTCAAAGATTGCTGCATCTCCTGTGAGATAATAATTTTCATTCTTTTTAAAATTAATAAGATTTTTATCTCTGCCAATTTTCAAGTGGTCCTTATCATTATTTGGAGGTGAACTGTATGTATGAATAACTTGATTGTCCTTAAGTGGTGTTCTTGTATGTATAATATTAGGAAGTTTTAATATTTCAAGCATCACAGCTTCTTCAGCGGACCATAAAGGCACTTTTAACTTTTTAATGTTTTCCTTGACCAAATCACTTTGGATTTTTAACTTTTTAGTTACATCACCATCAGGTTCACTCTTTACTAACTTTCCCAACTCGTGTGCAATTTCAGTTTTCTTTTTATCATAGTCTGTTTTCTGTTTATTTAGTTCTTTGTACACTTCCCAAAGATTCTCCAATTTTTCAAAATCAATTTTAGCTTGTCGTTTTTCCAATTGTTCCTGTATTATAGACTTTTGTTTCATCAGTGTAGGTATATCAACATGAGGAGTGACAAACACAAATGTTTCGCTTGCTTTAGGGCCATTTATAAACAGTGCTGATGTTCTTACTATTAACTTCTTATGATTTAAGGCTTTGCGCGTGATAAAGTCAATGTTTTTACGTAGCATTTTCTACTTTCTTCCTTTTATTTGGGCTAACGTCGTCTAACACTGCATCACCATCTTCATCAATCGCTTTTTCAGTCTGATTCTGAGAAGTGATTTTCCGTTTTACTGGTTTTACAAAGTTTCCGTGGCCGGCTGCTCTCTCGGAGTCTTCGATTGTGTACGGCTGGAGTTCTAGAGCCTTTAACCTGCGTTTGTGAACTTTCGTCTTAAAATGTTCAGCTAACGCTTTGTCATCGATGAAATACCGTGAGCAGTGAAGGCAATAATGTTGCGCTGCACCAGGCAGATCCAAATCCACGTCCTGATTCAATAATTTTTCAGCATTATCTGAAAACAGACCAATCGAAATATTATAGACACAGATAACCTACAAATCTGAAACCATGTGACAGGACTATAACCTTACCTTCTTTGATATCTTCGTCGATCTGATCAAGATCCTTCTTCCGATTCCTGACCCTCCAACGCTTTTTTAAATGAGTATCACCGTGGTGGTACTTTTTACGCTTGTATGTCATAATAAAATAAGGGAAAGGGGAGGATAATTCGAAATCTAATCGCCGTGTAGCTGTCAGTGTGCTGTCATAATATTTCAGCTGTCTTTGTCAAATTCAGTTGTCAAAATCACGGGTTGCTACACTAAAAAAATATATTTTATGAACCCCTCATATTCCCCTACTTATATCGAACTCACCTCAACTATTCGTCCGATTTTCAGAAAGTTGCTCGCTCTAATGAGTGAGATGCTTTAACTCCCCTCCCCCAGTTAGGGCCCTACCGATAGGGTAGTGTGATAAGCCTTTGAGTGAGGGTCTACCGCGAACCGAAAACGAACGAAATTCTGTTGTTTGGATATCAAAGTAGCGCCATCTATTGAGACTCGTGCCTGTGTAGGTTAAAGTTTTTACCCAGGCGCGTTCTATATTTGAACATGTTTTTGTATGACTTTGTCATGTCAATATATTGTCAAATATATTCTCTCTTCGGTTTGCATTCAAGTTGGACGTTTTATTATAGGTTATGGGCCCAGCACGCTTCCACTGCGCCAATACCAGAACTTTGATGGACTCGTCGGATGAGTCATGTACCCCGAGCGAGTATGAAGATGCAGACACCACAACTGAGAGTGTTTCTACTCCTGTGAGGACCGGACGCGTCTTGAGAGCACCAGAGCTTAGAAAAGTACCTGACAGATTAGGTTACTCAAGCCTGTGTACAGATGTTAACAAGATGGATAACGCCAGTGGCCTTTCACTATCAGAAGCTTTGCAAGGACCTGAGAAAGAGCAATGGAAACAAGCTATGGCTGAAGAACTGAAAAGCTTTGAAGACAATGAAGCATGGGAGCTTGTCAATGTTCCAAAGGGCTCTAGTGTGGTAAAGTGCAAATGGGTACTTAAGAAAAAGTACGATAGCGAAAACAACGTGCGTTTCCGAGCCAGGTTAGTAGCTAAAGGCTATACACAGAAGTATGGAGTGGACTATGAAGAAACATTTGCGCCGGTGGTAAGGCATACAACTCTCAGACTTTTATTTGCTTTATCTGTGCAATTAGGTTTAGACATATCACATCTGGACGCTGGACGTGACAACTGCTTTCCTGAACGGCTATCTTGATGAGGATATTTACATGGAGAAGCCCGAAGGCTTTGCTTCACCTGAAGGTAAGGGCCAGGTGCTTAAGTTAAAGCGTGCCATATATGGTCTTAAACAATCCTCAAGGGCCTGGTACAGGAGGGTAGATGACTGCTTAACCGAGTTTGGTTATACTAGGTCTAAACTTGAACCTTGTTTGTATGTTAAAAAGGACAATGGTTTGACTGTAGTTGCTCTATATGTCGATGATTTCTTTGTGTTTTCTAACAATGAAAAAGAAACTAAATGTTTCAAATCAAGTCAAACAATGCTTAGGTATGAATGTATGCATTGATAAAGAAAATGGTATAGTGACTTTAGATCAGGCGGACTATGTCGATAAGCTGTTGCATAAGTTCAATATGCAGGACTGTAAGACTGCTCAGACTCCTATGGAGGAGAGGCTCAACCTTGACAAAGGAGAAGGTTGTGATGCTGAGTTACCATATCAGCAGCTTATCGGTAGCCTTATGTATCTGGCTGTTTTAACCCGACCAGATATTGCATTTAGTGTAGGGTATCTTAGTCAGTTTAATAACTGTCATGGTAGAGAACACTGGGCTCATGCCAAGCGAGTGTTGAGGTACCTTAAGAGGACAAAACATTACTGTCTCAGGTACAGTCGCGAACAAAATTCCAAACTGACTGGTTTTGTTGATGCTGACTGGGGCAGCAACGTTCTGGATAGGAGATCCTATACTGGATTCTGTTTTTATCTGTCAGGATGTGTGATTTCATGGTGCAGCAAGAAGCAAACTAGTATATCCCTTTCGAGTACTGAGTCGGAGTACATTGGTATTTCAGAATGTGTAAAAGAAGCCATGTATTTGAGAACATTGCAGCATGAAATTACTAATGACACATATTGTATTACAATATTTAATGATAACCAGGGTGCTTTGAAGTTGGTATCGAATCCTGTGTTCCATAACAAATCAAAGCATGTGGATATTCGCTATCACTTTTGCAGGGAAATTGCAGCTAAGGGTTTGGTGGAAACCAAGTACTTACCAACAGCTGAGATGCCAGCGGATCTTTTAACTAAGAGTCTTGGTTTTGTCAAACACCATAAGTTTACTAATATGTTAGGTATTGTACCTAAATAAGTAGATTGTTTAGTTGTCTTGTTTGTTAAGTAGTGATGGCTTAAGATGCTTTGATATAGTGTGGGTGTTGTTTGGATATCAAAGTAGCGCCATCTATTGAGACTCGTGCCTGTGTAGGTTAAAGTTTTTACCCAGGCGCGTTCTATATTTGAACATGTTTTTGTATGACTTTGTCATGTCAATATATTGTCAAATATATTCTCTCTTCGGTTTGCATTCAAGTTGGACGTTTTATTATAAATTCGAATATCTTCCTCTGTGTCGCACTTGCCAGTCGGGTGACAGTAAGGTTGCAGTAAGGGAGATAATATCCATAATTTGGCAAGATGTGCTGAACGGTCTCTTTTTATACCGTGAACGGGACGTGCACGTTCACGATATTGTCTATGGTTTATGGCTCCACGGTAGACATGCGCAAAATGTGTCACTAAAAAGAAGTGTGATATGTGAGAAGTGATATACTTCAATCCTTCACTGTGAAGTATATCACTCATTTAGTTCACTAGTTCAGTTTAGTTCACTAGTTCAGTAGCTTAACCGATTCAACTAATCATATTGATCAGTCATTCGTCGCGTCGCGTTTCTCTCATTCTACGGCTAATTCGGGGATAATGATATCAAATTTTATATATATTTTGAATAATTTAAATAAAAAAAATTTTTTTACGAAAAATTCGTCATTATACTTGATTTCAACTAATTCGGGGATAAGGATTTCAAATTTTACATTTATTTTGAATTTTAAGAAAAAAAAAAATTTTTTTGTAAAAACCGTTATGAGATGATTGAAACGATGACACATGAACTGAAGTACTGAACTAAGTGAACTATTGAAGTATATAGATCCGAACTGAACTAGTGAATGAATGAAGGACACCAAGTGAAGTACTTCAATTGAATCATTCATTCGTGAACTACACATGTCTACTCCACGGTAAGTAGAACGTAGTCTTTGCGGTAAAGTAAGCGAGCGCACACAGAGAGCGTTCTGTATTATACTGAGTCCCTAGCGACTCTGAATATATGACATACAACTCTGAACGCTCTCTGTGTGCGCTTGCTCTAAAAGCGACTGAAAAACTGCATGTTCCAGCTAATGTGTACCATGTCTCTAGCAAATAAAAATGATTTCATTTCGAACTTCGTTTTCGGTTCGCGGTAGGCCCTCTGGATTCCATACATTTTTTATTCACCTTGAGCGATCAATCTTGATGAAAATTGTTGAGAGAAACCATTATTAAAAAAAAATCATAGCTGGTTTATGAGAGCCAGCAGCTACGAGAGTGGATAAAATATTCTGGAGGTGGAGTTTCCGAATGCAAGGTAGAATAATTGCAAGTAAATAAGGTTGAATACACACACACACACACACACACATACATACATAAACTCACGCCTGTATTCCCAAAAGGGGTAGAGCACATGTATAAGAGATTGAATGACATATTATTTTTTATTATTAAGGTTGGTTGAGGAAATGGACGAAATATAAAACACGAGTTAGTTTATTCATACAATATAATCTTACTATAATAAATTTCAGGAAAACTTTATCATACATGAATAAATACAATATTAATAATAGAACAATGAACTTTCTTTCCACAAATTTATGTTAAAGATGTATTATTAAGAAAGAAATGAACATATCATAACAATTGCTATTATTATTATCATAATGTGATAGGAATGATTTGAATGAATCATTTTAACATCAATGATTTATTTGTAACTCGCATATTACAATAAGTAATAATTCTGTATCTGAAAATCATTACATCATTAGTCTAATTTAATAAAAAAAAAACTTTTGATTCTTTGATTTTGACACTCTTTTGAGATACAGAATTCATCACAAGTGAATGCAATCTACGTATTCTAAGAATAATAAGGCATTTCTGGGGTAATTCCGCATACAACTGGGTAAAATATGAATCTCTCCAAATAATAATGTGTATACAAAACTGTAACATAGATAAGGTCCCCCAGAGTGCCTTCTGGGCTCGCACTGACGCTACCACTGAACGTAAGAAAATAAACATATGACTCCCGAGTCATACGTTTGTGCAGTCTGCTTAGAGATTTTGCACGGTCGTGTTTGTCGGGAGCGAAACGGAAGTTTCTCTCCCATCGTTTTGTTGGTAGCCGACAGGTCGCGGCCACTCAGTACGATATATTTGACTTATCTAGCGAAGGCATCAATCAAAGTGCGATACGAACGCAACTAAACGGTGTTACACAAACACGGTCTCAACATTATACTCAAAAATAACATCGTACCACTAATTTCGCCTAAACTAAAACTAAACGTATCTAGAAATTATGAATTCATTACGACACTCGTAACCTCAGGATATCCTGTGCTCAACCAGATCTGGCTGTCTACATGTGTAAAGCTTTATATACATACAACAAACGCGGTCTCCGGAAATATCATGATAATTTTTGTACATTAATATTGAAGATACATTTCGTGCATGCATTGATTCGTTGGTATTTAGTTAAGTAATATTATTGCACTATTTTATATATTATTGTTCGATTGAGTTTAGTTTTCCTTAGATCTGCAAAATATGAACATTTCCAACTATTATATGAAGTCTTTTCAGTAATATAAAAAACGAATGAAAAATAACACATTTTAATAATATTGATAACATTGTAAAATAATCATAAGTATTAATTTCAATAATTTATTTATTAATTTAGTTTTCGGACGACATTCGCTACAAGTTGCAGCTCGCAGTTTCGGCCAAGTTTACTCAAACAACGAACAACACGCAACGGCGCCTCTCGAGTTGTAAACATGAACTACCGAGTTACAATGTCGTTCCTTGCAGTGGAACATCACGATAGAGTGAACTATGCACCTAGTGACAGATCAAAGCTTCATTCAAGTGTAAGCTGAATGATATTAATATTAACGACAGTCCCACAACATGGCAATCTACACTGTAACATTGTAATAGGTACACAGATAAGGCGCATACTTTAACCGTAAACTTGTAATGATTACACAATATCGCGTATGCGTACGACCTAACGCGGTACAATCGTAACGCGGTGGTATGTTCGCGCGCCTAACGCGACAACTACACAAACCAACGATCTAAATAACTCTCATTCTTTTAAAAATAAAGCACTTTGTAGTCACGAGAGCTACTTTACCATCAAATATATTATAATTTTGTACAGGCCAACATTTTATATAGTTCTAGTCGTCAGCCCAACCGCTAAACTATTCGTAAATCTTAAACGTATCTCTATGCACTTTCGACGTAAATAACTTTTTACAAAATGAGAATACTAAATAGAATACTAGTCGTAACTTAGGCCTCGGTAGGTGTAAGGGGCGTCTTCACTTATAATACATAGCCAATCAACGGAATGGAACAACTCCAGGGGGGCTACCGCTTACCACAAACGAAATTTTCCCTCTCTGTCGTACTTGCAAGTCTGTCCGTAAGTGCGACAGAGACGGAAAACTTCGTTTGTGGTTCGCGGTAGCCTCTTTGGTCGCAAGTGCATAGAGAGTATATCCATTGCGTCTTTACATCGAACGAGACAGGGGGCCCGGGACACAGCTTCGAGATTTATCTCTATGGACGCAAAATGACAATCGACTTTTAATCTATAGCGCTAATCGCTTTTCGATCGCCATTTCGTTATAAAGCTTACGATGAGAGAGCTGAGAATCCGGGGAGCTTTAACTTGTACAGAATAAAATGCACCTTTTCATATTATAATAACGTTCAAATTCGTTTACACATGACTAGCGTTCAGGCTGAAGTAGTGAGCGTCCGTTACACGGACACTGCAAGCGCACGTGCTCTCCTATTTTCTAACAGAGAACAGTGAGAGACGCTACCTCCGCTCGCTCATCGTAACCCTCAAGTTCAAACGCTTTTATCTGGATTTTACGATCGTGACCAGGTAAGGCCTAATGTATGGTACACGAAGGCAGGAGAGCAGACGGAATTAAATAATGCGAATGTTCCCACGAACTTAACGCGTCCCACCTGATCCGTTTTTCCCACACTCCTGCTTTGTCGGGTACTTATACATAAAGCACAGCAAGGCTAGCACAACTGACTTCACGTTGCGACGCAAGAGAAGATCTACCCTCCTCTTTCTAATTTTCAGTGCGATTGAGACAGAAGTCGCTGGAGCAGCTGCTAGCCTCTCTGTGTATAGTCAGCTGCAGAGAAACCTCACCCCACCTGCATACAGATTTCTACGTAGGAGGGGTCATATTTCCGTACATCGGGCGTTACAAGTACATCCCAGATAAAAGCGAACATTATACCATTGTGGGAAACTGTCGTTAGTCCCGGAGTCCCTCGGTGCGCGCTCAGAAGCGCGGTCGGCCCCAGGCCGGGGGCATGTGTCCCTACATGCCGTAGCCGTGGTATGGCGCGGGCGAGGGCGCCTGCGCGGCGTACGCGTACGGCGACGCTTGCGCGGGCACACCGGGGTACGCCATCGATGGACCTGCGGACATTATTCACGTTTGAATGAGCACGAAATATAACAGACAATATAACAGACATGAGCGTAGTCAGATTTTTCTTTACGCGCGTGCTAGACGGTCGCCGAAAAGCGCCTACAACGCGACCTTGGTCCGCACGGACCGTGTTCAAACGAAATATTGCTGGAAACAACAGTCTACACCAGCGGTCGGCATCAGGCGACCCTTTACTTGCGGCCCGCGAGTCTCCTTATTGACAACCGACCATGCCCTATTGACTGATAGTCACAAATTATTAACACTTCTCTGGCTCGCGACCATCTTGTTAGCAAACATGTGGCCCTTGGTTGCTAAAACTGCCGACTCCTACACGGTCCAAGGAACTTGTCGGTGACCGTCTGGCACCTGCTTTAGAATGCAGGCAGACAAAGAAGATACTCTTAAGCAAGGGCAGCTATTTTCTCTGCCCTTACCCGATTTCGCTCATAGAAATCTGTGTAACCAATGAGGATGGTAAAAAATGTCCTGCGACGTCAGACGAAATGGTGCAATCTGGCCTTGTATTATGGTCGCGCGATAGCGAGATCAACGACAAGATAAAGCATCAGTCACTTTCTATCGCGTGTTATCAGAGAGTGACAGATCGCTATCGCGCGACCATAATAGACCCCCAAAAGTCAAGCTAGTAATAGAACTGTGGAATGGAATGTCAACCAAATTCTTTCTTTCTAGAGATTTCGTCTTATGTCGCTGCCGACACACAGCTTCGATAATTTGCCGTCTATTGGCTTCAGAGCCGTTTCAAAAATAATCTGACCAAAACATAAATAAATTAATAGAAGCATTATTGCCAAGACTAGACGCTCGTGCTTTATGAGAGCTATTTCTAAAATAGGCGTAGGCTCACAACACCTTCTATAACTCAGCAGGCAACCCAGCATTCGAAGGGTTATTTTTTAGTACCTAATAGTTCGAAGAAACATTACCCTTCTTAGCAGTCGAGTAATTTCCCCATTACTTTAATCACTCTAATAATAGTTCTAACAGGTGTCATACATTAAACAAACTTTGAGTATTTTAATGAGTTTCTTGTTGGAGCGCTAAACTCTCGTGTGTTGGGATCAATACGCTAACGTTAGGAAGGTCATTTGACTGATATAAAGTTCTCAGGAGGGATTAAATGAAAGTACAAACTACTTTATCTCACGAGCTCGGGTTAGCCAAAGTTGAAGTTGTGACACATACGAACACATAGACAATGCGAACTCATAGCTCCAAAGCTGACGTATACATTGCATAGACAATCTGCATGTATTCAACACACAACCATGGCTCACCCGCGCTTGTGAGATAAAATTACTGTACCACTCTAATAACTTATTTAAACTATAAGGCACATTAAAAATGTACAAATGGCGGACTGAATGAATGCCTAGGCATAGTCAGTCAGTCAGTCAGCCAGTCAATAATAAGTGTAACACGTGTCATACAGTAAACAAACTGAGTATTTTAATAGGATTCATTCGAGTTGAAGTGCTAAATTCTCCTTTGTTGGGATTAGTAAGGTAAATTGACTGATAAAAAGTTCCCAGGAGGGATTAAATGAAAGCAAGTGGCATCAGGTACTAAAGTACCTATATGCTGGCATGCATGTTAGCGTTCGCAAGGCTAGCTACTCACTAAGATGACAATGTTGATCATCATGGGTCGTGAGAGCGTTGCTATTATAGCCTGCCACGTCTCGATTCGTTTTCAGAACTCGTTTGGTCCTGGGTTGTTTCTAGATGAAATAAACTATTATATAAATATGAAAAATCTAGAAGGCTCACCAGAAAGAAAGCCTAAGAAACCCAGCGCATAAGAGCACGGCACATTTTGTTGTCATGAGAAATCCGTAATTTACTTCAATCCATATTTCGGTTTCCCTCAACTGGATGTATATGTTGCATAATCTAAGCTAGCTAAAGGTTGTCTGGAACCCTTTTTAACAACAAGAATTTAAGCTTTATGTTCTCATTGTGTTCTTTTTTGAGGTGTGCAACTCATGTCGGCTTAAAACACTCAACTCTTATGTGAAATGTATATTGTTTTAACCTATTTTTGTGTACAATAAAGTGCTTACATACATACATACTATACGTATTTGTATTGTAGGTAGTGTGTATGCTTGTTAGCAACCGACAAAGGTAAGTTACCTGCTGTGAGCATGAGCTGAGGCTCCATCATCATGGCGGGCTTGGTTTCGTTCTCGGCGCTCTCGGTGCTGCGCTTCGCGTCGGCTTCTTCGAGCTTCTCCACCTTCGTCGTCAGCTCGCGGACGGTCTGAAAACATCATCAATATTCTCAATGACCGTACTGTGTGAGGATAACATGCTATTTCTCGTTTAAGTTCGCACGTATGTATAAATTTATTCATTATTTTTTGTTAAATTTGTCCAACCGTCCAATTAACTCGAAATGAAGACTACTGTAAGTCAGATCAATGTAAATTTTGGACTGGGAACCGATTCTTGGAATCCAATGCTATCAAATTTAGGCTTAGTTTATCCATGTATATGTTCTTTAAATATTTTTGGTAAATTTGATCAACCAAAATCAAAACCAATTCGAAACAAAGCCTACTCAATAAGCCTGATCAATGTAATTTTCGAATTTCGAATATTCCATGCAATCCAATCCTATCAAATTTAGGCTCGGACCTCAGAGTCACCCTAACTTATTATATTCAATCCTCTGTGATGACACTCCATAGTAAACTCATTTAGCGCTATTGAAGAACAGTTTTTTTATATTTAATATTTTAAATAAAATTTTAAAAATGTAGGCTGTAACTGACCTGGATGAGGAAAGGCATGGCAAAGTCCATGATGTTATGCCTCCACGCCAGCTCGATGACAACGTCGGGCTTCAATAGGTCGTAACACTGTAAAAAGACATGTTACTTAGTTTTAGTTTCGCTTAAAGTCCTTGAATTCATTGATGAATTACTTCACATAATATTCTGCACCTATTTACAAGAATCTTTTTCGGTTCTTCCTCAGATGAGATGAACGTGATGAGTGATGTGGGACATAACTGTTGTAAGTTAACTTACATCTTCTGAATCAGCGTCATTTAGCAACTAGGAGTGTGATTTATAATTGAAAATCGGTAAATGAGAAGTCACTATGACATTCCGGCCTCTTTTATAATTGACTATATTGCATACATTGACATATATAGCAAGGACAGGCCCAAGGCCACGTCGCACCACCCCCAAGACGTTGGCGTTCGAAAGACGTTAGAGACGTCGCGTTGTCGCTGGTAAGACGCCACTGGCGTCATGGCACAGTTGCGCCGCCGTTGCGTCGACGCTGCGCGAGCTTTGCGTCGATGCCGATGCTCAAACGACGCTAGTGTGGGGTTACACTTGAAATAATTGGTTTCACAATAGTGTCATCTTGCAGCGGCTAGGGCAGCTAGCTAGTATTGTTGTACGGAGTGCGGTACCTGGTAGAGGCAGGCGGAGAAGCACTCGTAGTTGTCCCGCTGCAGGAACCAGTCGAGCAGCTCCTCGGCCACGTCCGGCTGCCGCGACTCGGCCGCGTACTCCATCGCGTCCGCGTACAGCGCATCCTTCTTGCATAGCTCCACCGACTGCTTCCACCGGTTGTTGCCTAGCGACAGTTTTAACCATTAAACGGATGGTTCCCGACGACGGGACGTTCACCGCGCGATCGCGACAACACAGACACATAATCCCTATTCGTCCCGGTTCCGCCGCAGTAGTCAGTCCGACCCAGGTCGGGCCTAGCTGAGTTTCTCGCTGGACTCGTCTTAACTAGGCTATGTTTAGTGAACCATCTGTGCGAGTACTTGCTAACTCACACATTTACTTGATAGGATTCTTGATAGTAGTTTGGAACACAAAAGACGATTTCTTGATATAATCTTGATTTATTTAACTTGATAGGTGTGCCACACTTATGAATAGCGAACGTAAAGTGAGGTGAATTGACTTATTTGCTAATTACGAAATATTATACAAAGCAAATGCTGATGGTGCAATGACGCACGCGCGCACGCGCAATGTACTTGTACACCAGCGACAAAACTCCCATTAGCTCGATTTTACTCACACATCGGATTTGGTTGAATCCACTGAACCAATCTCACTGGAGCACAACTATTTTACTCATACTCATTTATTGGTATATTACATGTCAGTACTGAATGTACTGATAAATAGTTTGTAGTATATGTAGTGTATGTAGTATATCAGTTTCATTTCCTTACCTTTGTATAGGTAGGCGGCGATCCTCCTGAACTCTGTGAGCTCGTGCTTCTCCAGCTGCTGCGCGAGCGCGATCGTGTCGAAGTTGTCGAACGCGTCTATCGACGTTCGCAGGCCCTGCGCACAGAACAAGCAAACATTTCCTTTTAGGAGACAATGGGTGACATTTTCGGAGTTATACTACTAAAATTGGTTTTAAATCATGACATAAGACGCCTTACAAGTATTAATAGTACATTACTTACCAAGGGCGATAAAACAAAGAATGTCTCAGATCGCAGGTATTTTACGCCCGAGCCGAAGGCAAGGGCGATAAATATGCGATCTGAGGCTTTCTTTATTATCGCCCGTGGTAAGTACAAAATTTTATGTCACCCCCTGGCCAGGAAGTGGGTTTTTTCGCGCGCGGAGCGTGCGATAATGGCCACTTTATGGCCAGGTGTGACATAAAATATTTTAATTTCAATTTTTGATAAAAGTATTGATCATACCAATAAAGTGATTATAGGATACGATGATGTTATTATAGTTTTAGATAGTGACATTGCCTTTTCTTAATTTGTTGTGTGTAGTTTAAAAAAAAAAACAGTTTTTACCTCGAAAATTATCGATTTGGAGTGATGTTTGAAACAATATTTCTTAAACCCAAAAAATACATTAAAAAGGCATATCATTAGGTCGCGATAGTCCTGTTCTAGATAGTAACATTGAGAAAATGCCAAGATACGCGCCAATTAAACAGAAAATTGCCTAAATAGATGAGCCTTTTTTATCTGATGTGTGATCCATGCGCGACTAGGCAACATGGCTAAACAGTCAGAATTAAACCTAAAATGATCTCACCTGGTAGTCTTCCTCATCAATAAGTAGCGAATTGAGCGCCTCATTGACGGCCTTATTGTTAAGGCTCTGCACGGAGCGAAGGTACGCCTTAACCAGCTGGAGATGGCCGGCCTTCGTGAAGAAGTTTACGGCGCGCGTGTGGTCCATGCGGGGTGCCAACACCAGGAGTAGGTCGTTGAGTAGGAGCGGCTTGTAGTCGAGGTAGAATTGGATCGCTTTGTAGTATAGCTCCATGTTTGCCACCTAAAATGTAGGGTAGAAAATTTAACCTAAGTGAAAAATTAGAATTACAAAATACAAGATCCTCCTCATCATCCTAGAGGATGTAATTGTACTGAAATGACGCTAAGAATTTCAGTACATTTACATGCTGAAGGATGTCCGGGGTCCGCTACCTTTTCCTCGGATTTGGCGCAGGCATTAGTTTTACAGAAGCGACTGCCATCTAACCTTCCAACCCAAGGGGAAACTAGACCGTATTGGGATGAGCTTGTCAAGTGAGTGTGCAACTTGACTGTTGGTACTGAAGGAGGTATGGTTGAGTAATGTACTGTGAGAGAAATTCTTGTCATTTTGCGTTGGTACCTCCAGTGACCACCAAGACCGCAACAGACTTCACAAATGAGTGCTTCACTCAGTCTTAGAGGAAATTTAGTGACGGAGCTTTGCACAATTCTATAATATCATACAAACAGATGTTTGTTACAGGAACAGTTTATTAAGAAGAGGTCTGTAGCTGTAAATTCCAATCGCATTATGGCACTTTCTTCGATAAAAATCGCAGATGGCAGGTGAGTTGAAGGGCGAGTCTGTTGATGGTCCCTGTGAAATGTTTTACGTCTGTGCTGTCCTGTACGTTGCTTGCCTAGTTGTAGTTCGGTTGACGCTGTGCCTTGAAGACAGTAGCTAGTAATACGTGATTGTACTCACTTTGGTGATGATGTCCTTGAAGTGTCCTTCGCGCCAGGCCTCGGTCGGGTGCTGCATCATGGTGAGAGCGGCGTTGTCGTACTCCTCGTACTTGTCGTAGAGGAACACTAGCTCCGACCACAGGTGCGCGTGTTCGGCCGCTCGTAGCACCTGGACATACATAGAAAATGTTATATAGATATTCATATGCGAGTAGAGAGTACTCTCATAGTAATTCTACAGGCTTGGGAGACAAAACGAGTAGAATTACTATGAGTACTCGCTGCTCGCCTGCGGTGAAGCCAGTGCCCTAGTCAAGTAGTCACACACTAGCACCCGAACATATACAACTATGCTAGCTGTATATATACATATACAGCTATGGATCAACTGATCTGAAAATAAACAATTTGTACTTTTTATATACATAGCAAGTGTTATAGAAAAAAGTGCGCGGTATAGTATGGTGAATTCGGATGCCCACAGCAAACGCGAAAATGTATGTGGTTTGTAGCGCGAGTTCATAGCTGCAGTTGCCAAGGGCTGTGTGTTGGGTACAAGTTTCCTCATAGGAGTGAGAGCGGCTTGAAGTCCACACGCTGTTCAGACTACTGGCACCAATATTGCTCTTGGGAAATAAGAATGTCAAATTGTGAACTTTGCCCCGCGACCAGAACAGCTCCAAGTACTTTCGCACTTTAGTGGATTTGTAACATGAGCAGAATATGGTGAACTCCGTCATGCCCTATTATTGGGCAGGTCTCTTTCCATGAACAAAAGAGAATGGTAGTGCCCCTTTTTTCCGGGTCCGTGAGTCTGTAACTGTAACCTGTTAACGTACGTTCCGGTGCGCAGCGGTCACGCTCTCAACGCGCCGCGCTCGCTGTATGACCAAGCCTTTATGCTGAAATGACTCACCTTGGGAATGTTGACGCGCGACCAGAACAGCTCGAGATGTTCGCGCATCTTGGCGGGCTTGTACTTGGAGTAGAGTATGGCGAGCTCGGTGAACATGCCCATGTGCGCGCGCTCCAGGCCCAGCGCCGCCTCCAGGAGGCTGATCAGCTCGTCGAAGTGTCCGCGGTCCTGCACAACAATGTACACTTTATTTATAAGACATTTAGGTGTAATTTAAATAGTAGATTATTAACCAAGGGTTGAAATTGACCCATTTCACCTGTGATATTTTAGAGCTCGAACGAAGTAAAAGCGCCAATAGTTCAAGCGTGAAATGGGTATTTTCATCCGAGTTAAACACTCTACTTTTAATTTCGACTACGAGGAAAGTAAATGAGAAGTAAACTTTTACCCCGTTTATTTATAAACGTCCATCAAACCTATATTAGTTAACTTGCCCCTAAAGTTCGTTTGTCCTTATTTGTCAGTTTGATATTTATGTTTGTGAGAAAAGAGCAAAAACATTTTAGTAGAGGTTTGTTAAGTTTTATGAATAAGGGGGTTAAGGTATAACTAAACAAGACACAAGACAGCTCTGTCAGATTGTACTAGGTCGCGTTCAATTTTAGGCGGAGCATGCTACACACACCGTCACTAAATCAGCTAGGTTTCGCCGGAAGATCAGCGCCGGCATTATGCTGAGGTGAGACCTTTTTGTGACCATTTTTTATATTTTATGTTTGTTTCGTCATAAATAAATGTTTTTTCTCCTTCTTCTAAAAGGTCATTGTGAAGAACCCCATTAGATCTACCAGAAAATTTGCGCAAAACATTATTAAGCATGGTGTACCTGGTAGTAGTTGATGAGGTCCTCGAGCTCGTCGGCGTGCACGACGATGTGCAGGCCGCACATCTGCGCGAGCCGGAACTCGCCCGCGTCCACGCACGCGAAGCACACCTCCTTCCACGTGCGCGTCGAGTTAGCCTTGCGCGCGCCGTCCACCGCGCCTGATTACATTACAACACATGCCAAGTTTATACCTTTGAAAACATATACCATATAGACAATGTGAACACAAAGCTCCCACGCTGACGCACACATAGACAACGTGCACGTATATTGAATTGAAGAAAAGTCTAGGTGAATACCAGAGCTTTTCAACAGCTTAATTCTGTCGAAGTTTCTGGCCATTTTGATGATTCAAGTCTTTGAATGAGGTCCCAGTGACCAAATAACACCACCATAAATCGTGCCCCCTGAAGTCCGCTCGACTTTTTAATCCACCAATTAGCGTATATACCAGTTTTTGCGGACATCTATTTGCCTTTCTAATATAAAAGAAAACTAGACCTTATATCGATTAGACTCCAATCGACGATCATTAGAGATTTCATCTTCGAAGCGGCGATAGCTGATCTGCTATATGTGAACGTGGTTCGGCAAAATAACTATTCGACGCCCCCTCCTTACCCTGCCCTGCCCTGCCTGCTTACCCTGGAACTCCTTGAGGTGCACGAGAGTGATCGCTAGCCGCGCGAAGTTGCTAACATTGTTGTACAGGAGTTTAGCCGCATTGTACATCTTGTCGTCGAAACAGCGGTCGCCGATTTTCTGAATATCCGCGTGGTTGGGGCCCGAGATGAACTCTTCGAGGTCGGCCAGCCGGCCGGTGCGCGCGTACGCGTAGATCAGCTCAGATTCTATGTACGATTCGCGCGCCTTCTTGCGGGCCATCTGGAAGTGCAAATGGTTAATGGTAAGTGAGACTACCAACTGATATGGTTCATGTGGCTAAAAAATAATAATTTTAGTGAAACGGTGGTGGTTTAATTTAGCTTAGTTTAATGTGCTGAATTTCCAATAGATCAAAATTTAAAGTAAACTTAGTCTCAAATTCCTCGTATATAAGATTTGATGAATAAAATTATAATTTTTACCAGAATTCCTAGCTTAACTACTTCAGTTTAAAGAACTTTATTTATTACTTTGTAAATGAAATCCCTACGCCAATCTCATGCGAAGGACTCTAGGATCACAATAATGAAAGCCCTGGAAGTTCCACTCGGCGAATATTCCTATTTGCCATTTACGACAGGAAGACCTCGTTGTTTTATTCCCGTCCTAGTGTATACGATCAACGGGGTAGGTTGATCGTTTAGGCTGCGTTTCCACCAGAGATGTGCGAGGATGTGTTTTCATATATTTGACACCTCGCTCGGCGCGTTGCCAGGTGACAAATGTATGAAAACGCATCATCGCACATCTCTGGTGGAAATGGAAACGCAGCCATACATTCTGGCCGGAATAGAAGTAGTACCCACCTGCAGGTATCTGACGAGGTCGTCCCACGACTGCTCCTGCGTGGCGGTGGCGACCACGTCCATGTACGCGGAGGGGTCGTCCGCCTTGATGTACGAGTCGATGGCCTCCTTCACGAGCCCTTGCTGCAGTCGCGACCACACTCCTGACTACTACCCACCTGCAGGTATCTGACGAGGTCGTCCCACGACTGCTCCTGCGTGGCGGTGGCAACCACGTCCATGTACGCGGAGGGGTCGTCCGCCTTGATGTACGAGTCGATGGCCTCCTTCACGAGCCCTTGCTGCAGTCGCGACCACACTCCTGACTACTACCCACCTGCAGGTATCTGACGAGGTCGTCCCACGACTGCTCCTGCGTGGCGGTGGCGACCACGTCCATGTACGCGGAGGGGTCGTCCGCCTTGATGTACGAGTCGATGGCCTCCTTCACGAGCCCTTGCTGCAGTCGCGACCACACTCCTGACTACTACCCACCTGCAGGTATCTGACGAGGTCGTCCCACGACTGCTCCTGCGTGGCGGTGGCGACCACGTCCATGTACGCGGAGGGGTCGTCCGCCTTGATGTACGAGTCGATGGCCTCCTTCACGAGCCCTTGCTGCAGTCGCGACCACACTCCTGACTACTACCCACCTGCAGGTATCTGACGAGGTCGTCCCACGACTGCTCCTGCGTGGCGGTGGCGACCACGTCCATGTACGCGGAGGGGTCGTCCGCCTTGATGTACGAGTCGATGGCCTCCTTCACGAGCCCTTGCTGCAGTCGCGACCACACTCCTGACTACTACCCACCTGCAGGTATCTGACGAGGTCGTCCCACGACTGCTCCTGCGTGGCGGTGGCGACCACGTCCATGTACGCGGAGGGGTCGTCCGCCTTGATGTACGAGTCGATGGCCTCCTTCACGAGCCCTTGCTGCAGTCGCGACCACACTCCTGACTACTACCCACCTGCAGGTATCTGACGAGGTCGTCCCACGACTGCTCCTGCGTGGCGGTGGCGACCACGTCCATGTACGCGGAGGGGTCGTCCGCCTTGATGTACGAGTCGATGGCCTCCTTCACGAGCCCTTGCTGCAGTCGCGACCACACTCCTGACTACTACCCACCTGCAGGTATCTGACGAGGTCGTCCCACGACTGCTCCTGCGTGGCGGTGGCGACCACGTCCATGTACGCGGAGGGGTCGTCCGCCTTGATGTACGAGTCGATGGCCTCCTTCACGAGCCCTTGCTGCAGTCGCGACCACACTCCTGACTACTACCCACCTGCAGGTATCTGACGAGGTCGTCCCACGACTGCTCCTGCGTGGCGGTGGCGACCACGTCCATGTACGCGGAGGGGTCGTCCGCCTTGATGTACGAGTCGATGGCCTCCTTCACGAGCCCTTGCTGCAGTCGCGACCACACTCCTGACTACTACCCACCTGCAGGTATCTGACGAGGTCGTCCCACGACTGCTCCTGCGTGGCGGTGGCGACCACGTCCATGTACGCGGAGGGGTCGTCCGCCTTGATGTACGAGTCGATGGCCTCCTTCACGAGCCCTTGCTGCAGTCGCGACCACACTCCTGACTACTACCCACCTGCAGGTATCTGACGAGGTCGTCCCACGACTGCTCCTGCGTGGCGGTGGCGACCACGTCCATGTACGCGGAGGGGTCGTCCGCCTTGATGTACGAGTCGATGGCCTCCTTCACGAGCCCTTGCTGCAGTCGCGACCACACTCCTGACTACTACCCACCTGCAGGTATCTGACGAGGTCGTCCCACGACTGCTCCTGCGTGGCGGTGGCAACCACGTCCATGTACGCGGAGGGGTCGTCCGCCTTGATGTACGAGTCGATGGCCTCCTTCACGAGCCCTTGCTGCAGTCGCGACCACACTCCTGACTACTACCCACCTGCAGGTATCTGACGAGGTCGTCCCACGACTGCTCCTGCGTGGCGGTGGCGACCACGTCCATGTACGCGGAGGGGTCGTCCGCCTTGATGTACGAGTCGATGGCCTCCTTCACGAGCCCTTGCTGCAGTCGCGACCACACTCCTGACTACTACCCACCTGCAGGTATCTGACGAGGTCGTCCCACGACTGCTCCTGCGTGGCGGTGGCGACCACGTCCATGTACGCGGAGGGGTCGTCCGCCTTGATGTACGAGTCGATGGCCTCCTTCACGAGCCCTTGCTGCAGTCGCGACCACACTCCTGACTACTACCCACCTGCAGGTATCTGACGAGGTCGTCCCACGACTGCTCCTGCGTGGCGGTGGCGACCACGTCCATGTACGCGGAGGGGTCGTCCGCCTTGATGTACGAGTCGATGGCCTCCTTCACGAGCCCTTGCTGCAGTCGCGACCACACTCCTGACTACTACCCACCTGCAGGTATCTGACGAGGTCGTCCCACGACTGCTCCTGCGTGGCGGTGGCGACCACGTCCATGTACGCGGAGGGGTCGTCCGCCTTGATGTACGAGTCGATGGCCTCCTTCACGAGCCCTTGCTGCAGCTGCGCCTTGGCGAGCTGCGACCACACTCCTGGTTCGTTGCAGCGCTCGGCGAATTCGTTCGCGCGCTCGAGGTCCTTCACTTGTTCTATTAACACCTGGAATAAATTATTTCGTAGGTTTAGGTATTACGCAATGTTCTAATACAATGAAAAATACTCGCCTAGTGGGTCGTTTCATAAAACCACCCTCGTATTTTAAGGTATTCCCTTATTACGTAACAGTTACGTAATAGTAGTTTATGCAACTGGTACATAATGAGGGGCATTAAAACACGAGTGTGTTTTATGAAACGAGCCGAAGGCGAGTTTCATAATAAGGTCACACGAGTGTTTTAATGCCTAATTATGTACAGTTGCATACATTACTTTATCTACATCCATATATTAAATCCTCTTTCATGTGTTTCGTGTGGGCACTTCTCGCCGGCGTGCGCCATGTTTGCGTCGACAGGCCGGCCCGCGCCTCCGCCGCCAGCCCGCAGCTGTGTCTTAATTTTGTACGTGATATCATTTAAGTGTTATATTTCGTGATCTAATAGGGGACGCACGCAACAGCCGCACAGTATATCATAAAGCGGGGTCTTATCTACGGCATTTGAACTTATAAAAGAGGATTTACTGTATGGGTGTAGATAAACTACTATTCTCTGATTATAGCAGAAACATGATTATTGAATTATAAAATATAATGAACGAGTCACTCACGAGTTTAAGCTTGAATATCGCTCGACTTGGTTCGGACCAATACTTGGTCTTCAATCATGAGAACTAACCGCGACGGCTGCGCAACTAGCGCCGGACTTTTCTATTTATAATTGCGAAACATGATGCATAGAATTCTAATTTATCTCTAGTGGCTGCCGCAGCATCAAATCTACCGTAATAAACGCATCAAAATATGAAAAAAATATTTCAGATTTTTATTTTTGTAATCACATTCACGCCTTGGTCTTCCTACTTTGCATGTTTGAAGAGTCGACAGTAACCATTTGACTTCATAAATAACTTACTTGAATAGCTGAAGTGTTAACGTCGAACTTCTTGAATATAGCGAAGGCTTCCTCGTATAACTCGTTGTTGATGGCGATGTTGGCGATGTCCGGCGCGTCGTAGTTGTCCAGCCGGTTGATGTACTCCATCACGCGGGTGCGGTCCGCCTTTATTGCTAAGTTTATAAGGTTCACATTAGTATACGCACAAAAAACAAGTCTGTCAAGATTTTACTCTCTTTTTTAAACACTACTCCTCACTGTATAAACTTTATGTACTATCGACGTCAAGGTTAACTCGTTGCAATAAGACTCACGGATGGTCAGTTAATTTTGTCTTCGATAGTACGTAACAACATCTAGTTATTTGAAGGCGTACGTGAATTTAACCTTTTCAGCCCTCTGTCAAATACAAACGTTGTCACTCACGTGCGTATGACGTAGGAATGTCAAACGTGAAGTGGGCTATCTTTGGATTTTTTGTCCCAACTCTCACATGCTACTCGTTCCCTTCGAGATGGCCTTCGCAAAATGAAGTTACAGGTGCAATTGCTAGTACGCGTAAGCTGGGAAGCTGAGGTAGGTAACTGTCAACTCAAAGCTAACGAGTATTAACGGAACATTCCGGGTCAAAGGACTCTTGGCCAAGATGGGACTAGCAGACAACATGAATTGTAGGATGTGTGGCGAGGATGACGAGACAATGGAACACCTGCTGCGTGAATATCACGCCCTTGCCAGACAGAGAATAAATGACTGGTAATGGCTACCCAGAATCAAAGGAATTCTGAGTACTTCCGCTGAAACTCCATAATCCAGTTTGTGGAAAGGTTGGAGAGCAGCTTGGAGTAGGCATAAGGGAGGGGGCAATTGCACAAAAGATCCCATTGGGTCGAAGTGCATCTGCAAGGGTCCTATCTAGATAAGATAAGATAAGTAACGGGACATTAGAGCTCACCTGTAAGGATGAGCAAGTTCTGCAGGTTCCTGTGGTCGGAAAACACAGAATTGTCGAGCACAATCTTCTCGAGCAGCTCGATGAGCTCGTTGGGCAGGTCGGCCGTCATGAACGCTTTTACTGTCACGGAGATGTCCTCGGGGTCTTGCGTTTCGGAGAGAGCGGTCTGGACAACCTGTGGGACAAAATGAAAAATCACAGCTGTTGGAACGACGCATGAAAATATGTCAATATAAGTGCTTTGGTGGATCCCGAAGGTAACATACTAGCAGGAGTAGGTACTGTTCAGCAGTCCAGCTTTAAATATGAAAAATATACATAATATGCATTTGGCAAACCCCATGGATTAGGAAAAACATAGGGACAGCGTTAACGGAGCGTCGGTGCACCTCCCACATGTCTCACAGTCTGGTGAAGGTTATAGAAGTCAGTTGGGGCGGCAAGGGACCTATTATATCAGTACAAGTTGATCCACAGGTCTAACAGTCTGGTGAAGGTTAAGGTCTGGTGGTAGGTGGTCTGGTAGAAGTCAGTTAGTTGGGAGCGGCAAGGGACCTATTAAGAATAAAGAATAAAGAATATTTATTTGCATAAACATGGTAAGTACATGTCAGGTGGTATTATAATTATTTGTTTCACATGTTTAGCCTATTATGGCATGCAAATTTACGTTCTACACAATAATTCATCACATTACGCTATATATTATATGAGCCATTACATAACATTAATTACAATTACAATAAATATTTTGATAATAATTCAAATAATAATAATCTAAGGTTGTTTTTAACATTCCACAGTCTATATTTAGTTGTCAACGTTCAAAATTTACATTACCTACATTAAATTATATGTCAACTGTTGAATAACAATAAATAAATATGTCAAATTATCATTCCTTATATTCTAAAAACTCTCTGATACTATAAAAACATTTCTCTATCAACCATTTCCTTAACTTAATCATGAATAAATTCTGTTGAAGTTGGCGTAGTTCTAGTGGTATCTTGTTATATACAACAATACTCATGACGTAACTGTTCTTTTTATGTAATGCGGTAGAATATGGAGGCATTATTAGCTTATGTTCGTCTCTTTCCCTGAGCCTTTGGTTCGTTTTCACCTGGGTATATAAAGTAAAATTTTTTCGCACATATGATGCCACTTCAAGGACGTACAAAGAAGTCAATGTTAACAATCCTAGTTTTTTTACACGAGTATAAAGTGGTAGTAATTGGGTAGTAAGTATAAAGTGGGTGTTAGTCACAAGGTGAATTTTTGGGTGAATGAGGGACAAACACACTAAATTCTTGGGCGAGGTTTACACAGCAGTGCGTGTGTATGTGTGTGTGTGTGTGTTGTACCTGGTCGATGAGCTGCCGCTTGTACGGGTTGGACTCGGCGAGCACCTCGAGCCAGAGGTCCTGGTCACGTCGGCGCACGAGGTAGCGCGCCTGCGTCTTGAACAGGGAGTTGTCGTTGCACACGGCGATCAGCTCGCGGTCGCACTGCCCGCGCTCGTACGCCACGCACGCGAGGTGGGGGTCCCGCTTCTCGCAGTACTTGCCCACTACGCGGGAGTCGTACCTGATGACAAGTTTTGGGTTAGAGTTCTGTTTGAGGGGGATGAAAAGACTTTATAGTCAGACCGAGAGGCAGTCCACGATATCACCATGACAGAACTCCGATTCTCGTGGTTAGGCCCTAGTTAAAAATAGATAAAATTACGATTAAATCCGATCAGAACAAGCTTCTTCCTCGCTATATAATTATTAATCATCTATTTTCAGAAAATCTTGGCTATCTAATAACGAGTAGTTTGAGCTTGCTCATCCGTTAAAAATCCAATGAAGAAATTTAGAAGACTATAGTGCGCGCCATCCACGAAGGCATGCCCCTCCACAGCCCAAGCCGTACAACTACGCACAAATTTAGTACGAGATTCGCTGTAGAGTAGCGAGAGAGTAGTAGCAAACCAATATAAAACAAGAACAAAAATGGTGACTCAGTCATGATAAAATAGTAGTACTTGATACTAATGATAGTGGTATACTTTGACTTAGTTTCAGTGTAATGTGTTGTCCTCACCATTGGTTCTCCTTGAGGAACCGCTCCGGGTTGTTGTTGGAGTCGATGTAGATCTTGGCGAGCGCGTTGTGCGTGGCGGGCTCGTTGCATCCCTCGTGCACGCGCGTCTCCAGCCACGGCAGGAGCAGCTTCAGCCTACGTACGGACATCGTTAGACATGTTCCAACATTATGCTACGTTTACATTCAGCCGAAGTGAGCAGGTAAGTGGGCAGGACGAGCGCGTAAACACGATACTTCTCCTGCCACTCGCGCTGCCCGGCGGTTTTTTGTGAGGAAGTCAAAGGACCGGCAGTGTGTGTTGACATTCTGCTCCGTCGATAATATTTCGACGTCTGCCATTGCCGAAACTTGAAAGCGAAGCGAGTAGTAGGGTAGTATGTAAAAAAAATACTCCTTTCGATCCTGCTGCAGCAGAATTTAGGGAATTATTAAAGGCAGCGCGGGGAGCTGCGGCAGAGGTGGAATGTAAATGTAGTATTACAAGCCTCGAATACAATCTAGACGTGATATGAATCGGTAGCGGCAATGTTACCGGCAGTAAAATTTGGTTCAGATAATTTTTTGAATATTGTTTATAACAAACAAGCGTAGCCGCAGCCGCCCAATTGAAATCGGCTTCAATAATGGGTAGACAAAGCATTTAGAAATTATATGGTTCCCTGCTTGGTAACTTGGTACAGAGGGGATCAAGTATTCCCTGAAGGTAACTCTAATATGAGAGTGTATTGCGTATCGTGCCGTTCCATTCACTCTCGTTTTATACATTATATGAGTGGAAGGGACGGCACTAAACGAATTTCGGATTTCGATGTTCGGAGGACAGGCCCAGGGATCTAAACTTTTTTAAACAACAAAGATTTTACCTGTTCCTCTTCTCCACCTCAGCTACGAGTTCGTCAGTAGAGAACTGGCCGCGCACCACCAGAATCAGGTTCTTGATGATGTCTTCCGTGCAGTCCACGTCCAGGAGACCGCCCACTACCACCGGCAGGCGCGAAGGGTTCACCTGTAACACGGGTTTTTTAGTACCAAGTCTTAGTTTTCCTATATAAGTTGGGCAATTGCTGGCATGACACTGATAAGGGTCTCCCCAAACCTATACATACGGAGTCGGCATAAGCTGAGTGCTTTACTCCACAAGTACGTAATCAGCGCCTATAGTAGTCGCTTCGCGTCGGCCGAACCGATTAACGTGATTTTCGCTCTTATTGCGTAGACATAAAGCTTTTTTTTATCGGTTCATGCCGACTCCGCGTCGATAAGTTTGGGGAATAGACCACGGAATGCGGCTTGATTCATCTCAGGACAGTTGTTACCTTCTGCACGTAGATCTCGATGTACTTCTGCAGGCTGTTCCTGTACAGGTACAGCACCAGGTCGTGCACGAAGTCGAAGCGGTCGCACACGATGATGAGCGGCAGCTGGTCGGGTAGTTTGGCCTCCTTCAGGAAGTTCTTTACGCGCTCAGCGTTGTAGCAGTTGGATTCGCGGCAGATGCGCTCCACTTCCTTGATTTGACCGGTCTTGCAGGCAGCCTGGAAATGTTAAGGGGATAAGTATGATGTCCTTGTTTGATAGGATATGGCACTGGTCCCAACGCCGGTGAGTACCGAGTACTCTCATAGTATTTCTACTTGCTTGAGCGACAAAACGAGTGGAATTACTATGAAAGGACTCGCTGCTCGCCGGCGATGGGACCAGTACCTAACAGTCTTGATCAGTTTTGGGGAAACCACATAAGCTACTATACCTTGTTTTTTATCGATATAGTACTATACGATACAAGTTCTATGCAAGAATTCGCAAGAAACAAATGAACGCGTCATACATTTTACTATGGCAGTACTTTATAAGTAAAAAAACAGGCTATATTTGTTGTTAACTATGGCGGCGTCTGAAGTTTACCTAGTTATTTTCATTCCGCGTTTCATTCCTTCACTTAGACGTAATATATGTGGAGTTGTGGACGTAACTTATTTGATAACTTGTTTGTTTGTTATTCGTCAATTTACGTGGATTGGATTCGATATATCAAAATTTTACGTTATAATGAACAAAATGGAAATTTACACTATACACTTTTTAATGTTTAGCGAATTAAACCTTGAGTTGGGACAAAAATACTAACCTGAATGTACTTAAAGTGGACTTCCGGATCCTGGCTGAAATTGACAATGGAGCCCAAGAAGTAGAAAAGTCCCTCATAGGTCTTGAAGCTCTCGAAAAGCTCAATCAGCGCCTTCGTAGTCAGCTGTTCGTGGTACTTGGTCGCGATTTGCACGCAAATCTGCAAGTTCTGTCGGATGTTCGCTTGGAGCATAGCCTTGAGGCACTCCAGGGAGTCTTCCACTGAAAGGCTGCCGAAGTATGTGACGAGCCATTCAGCTGAGAGCAGGTGGGTGTGAACCTGTAAAGAAAGATGAATATTAGAAATTTTTCGTTGAAATTGACTAAAACTCTCGTAGTTTGTTGATTTAGGCACTAACATTGTGTTCAAAAGTTAGTGCCTAAATCAAATATTTTAAAGGGTCGATGAATGAATTATTTAAAGGTTCGGCAATGCGCATATGACATCCCTGGCGTTGCAAGTATCCATAGGCTACGGTGACCGCTTACCATCAGGCAGGCCGTACGCTCGTTTGCCACCGACGTGGTATAATATATCATCGGCGGGTGAAAGTACCAGGAACGCATGTTACAACAGGAGATGTACAATACTGACCACTGCGCGCTTGATGTCGTAGAGGTCGGTGTAGTGCTCCAGCGCGCGCTGCAGCAGGCCGGCCTTCTCGCACAGCTGCGCCACGTGCGCGCGGTCGTAGCGCGTGAACATCGCGTTGCCGAGGATCGCGTCCGCCACTTGCGGCGCCGACATCAGGTTCATCTCCAGCAACCTGACGAATTAGCACTATGTTAAATGACTTCTAGAAAGAACGGAACTAGGGTAAGCTGTGGTAATGTTAGCCCCGCCTCGATCATTGGCCTCTTGAATGCTGTATTTTGTTCAAGTGTTCTACCTATCAATATTGAAAACTATCTACTACATTTTGGAGTGTACCATAGAAGAAGAAGCGAAACGCTACGCAACGAACTATAAGGACCGACTAGCAATTCATCCGAACCCCTTGTCACAATTGCTTTTAACGCCAAATCCAATTAGGAGACTCAAACAAGCTAATGTGCTGTCTGACTAAGGGAAGCTAGGGCAATGGTCCTATCTTGCCAAAATCGCCAAGCTTTTTTCAACTCATATGCTCATAGTTGTTGAGACTGATCGCAAATTGTAGCAGGAATAAAAAATAAAAAAAATTGAGTGTAGTCTGTGTAGTAAACAAAGAAAAATATAAAATTTATTTTCTACCTTGCATTGAAGGATTGCGCTTAATACATTGAATTATACTTCAAGAGGTCATATTGTAACATTACTACCAGGTTACCCTATTTATGAGGCACGGTGATATCAAATTTCTAGTATTAAATCTTACTTTTTAAAGTTATCAAACAACAATGGCACTGTAGTTAAAACAATTGAGAATAGGGCACCACAATTTAGTAGCAGTTCTTCTGATCGTTTAAAGTGCCAGGGAAGCATGACACAGAAGAAGCATAGGTAGTCTCAATGCTAGCGTCTTATACAATCTAGTTGATGTCACCCAAAAGCGGATCCTGACTTCTTCAGCGACCAGCTTATGTCTGTACCTTGGTAACTGACCTGGTCTGCAGCGGGCCCTCCTCAGGCCGGTTATTCTTGAGGACATCCAGCAGGAAGGCCGTACACTGCTGCACCATGTTCTGCTCCATGAACACATCTACAATTTGGTTGATGTCGGCCAAGGGCGGGTCTTCAGCGACCAGCATGTCTGCGAAGCTTGCGTCTAAAACTTGGTAACTGACCTGGTCTGCAGCGGGCCCTCCTCAGGCCGATTATTCTTCAGGGCATCCAGCAGGAAGGCCGTACACTGCTGCACCATGTTCTGCTCCATGAACACATCTACAATCTGGTTTATGTCGGCCAAGGGCGGGTCTTCAGCGACCAGCATGCCCGCGAAGCCGGCGCCTTGCTCCGGGTTCGTGCGCATCACGGAGCGGAGGAGGAAGATGTAGTCGGGTGTATAGCCGACCTGCAAGGCATAGTTCAGTAAGCAATGCTTTGCTTTTGTTCCTACGTGAAGTAGTGTCGTGATTGGGACGCCTCGCTTCCGTGCCTAGTCACTGGCTTATCCAAGACTTCGGAACACTTCCACTACCCCAACACCCTTTTTTGGATAAGCTGTCTCATTAGTCAGGTCATTGGATTAAATAATCGGACTACTGATACTAGGTGTAAGTTTGCAGTATGTTCACAAAAAAGGATGCTTTTTTTGTTTCTTGTTGAAGGTATTGTTCAATCCCATATTTTGTGTCTAAAATTCATAAACAAAAACGCTTCATCAATCGCAGGGTACGGATTATTTGATCATAAATAATCACGATCAAATCTCATCCGAAACAGGCTCCAAATGCTCTTTGAGAAAAGCCGTTTTAGACGAAACAACTCGCGACTGCCGAATAACTTATCGCGCCTTTATTGTTTGAATTCTCTAACACATGTGTAGGAGCCGTGGTGCGGGCGACATGTGTGCACTAGAGCCATCATCGACAACGACCCGTCGTGCTCCCGCCCGCTTGACCGCCGTGGTGCGGTATGGAGATCAGTGACTCACCTTCTTGGCGTAAAGCACGATTTTCTGGAACTGGCCGGTCTCCGCGAAACACTGGATGACCTTGCTGGCCACGTTGGCGCGCAGGTACACGGACAGCGCCAGGGTGGGGTCCACCTGTTTCACCAGGTCTCCGAGCTCCTCGGAGCATTCCAGCTTCTCCTCTTTAAGCCACTTCTCAAGCAGCTGCTTGCGACCTGAGCGAATAAGATTATATTATAATTTGTAGTGAGACAAAACCTTTAATAAACACAGGTCCTGTACAAAGGCAATTTTTTCTGAGGAACTGGATGGGAAAGATTCAGAAATATACACTACTAATATACTAATAAGAAAGTTAATCTATTGCATATTTTGAGAATGCGTGACACAAAACAGTCTTGTCCCAGCTTTTATTGTTTCGAGGATCTATCGAGATGAAGATCTGAAACAGTTTGACCCTGACTAGTTGCGTGTGACCGCTATGCTGCTCATATGAAGTCCAACTAACCTCTCAAGTTTTTTTTCTAATCACACAAGTTGCACGGCTTCCGTGTCACTCGCACTTTATTCATCAGATAGAGCTTAGTTGTGTGTGTCAACATCTAATATACTCGTATCTATACAGGCTAAGCGCAAAAAATGTGCGAACATAGCCTTAATACAAGGGACTAAGAGCGTATATAGCGTAGCGTAGCGTAGTGTAGCGTATAGGTTGTCTGGAAGAGATCGCTCTTTAGCGATAAGACCGCCTGTTGTTTACCTCTACTTTAAGCCTAATGTTTCTGTACTATGATCTTCTTGAGGTGTGCAATAATAGTAGTTTATGCAACTGGTACATAATGAGGGGCATTAAAACACGAGTGTGTTTTATGAAACGAGCCGAAGGCGAGTTTCATAATAAGGTCACACGAGTGTTTTAATGCCTAATTATGTACAGTTGCATACATTACTTTATCTACACACATATTATAATTACTCTAAGATGGGTTCAGAAACCGTAGTAAATAAATACAATAATTGTGTTAATACAACCTTTTTTGCACGGTTGTGGAAATATCGAAATCAGAACTGGCAACCGATACCTGAATGTTATTTTAAAAAGTAAAGAGTCCTTATTCTGATGTGATCATGTCGTTCTAGCTCAAATTTCGTGCGATATATACTAAAAAAACATCGAGCTGACATTTCGCATCGACTGAATTTGAATTTTCAGTGATACTAGAATAGGGACATGTCAACTTTGACATTTAAATTTTGACAGTTTTGTTTGACGTAATATTTTAACATCATATATGAGATTAAAATAAAATATTTTATTACTGCTGTAGCCTTAGCCACAGATAAGAAAATTGCCATAAATTCATTGAATGTTGAAATGAGAGTCATTTTCTACGGTTTCCGAACGCATATTAGAGGATTTATGATATGTGTGTAGATAAAGAGTAAGTATTTGTTTGTTTTGTTTGTTTGTATATAGTTTTGTTTGTGAAATTGTGACTTTCTATCCTCTATGACAGGAGTGTCTGTCTCAGCTATGAGAGGAGGCCTTTGCCCAGCAGTGGGACGTATATAAACGGATGATGGGGATGATGGATAATGATTTCTTTGACAGTACCTTGCAGCAGCACGGGCTTGCACAGTTCGAGCGATTCGAACTTGTTGAGTTGCGCCTGGTCGAGCAGGATGCCGAAGTACTGCAGCAGCGGCGACGTCTGCCCCGGTTGCGTGGGCACCTGCTGGAACCGCTGGATGGTCTGCGGCGTGCGGAGGATGCCACGCGGCGCCATCGCTGCCACCTGACATTATTATATTTATTAGGCACACCCTAGGTTTATTAGGTACACTATACAGGCCACAGTGGCGGAGTTCAGACCAGTTATATTTCTCATGAAAAATAAGAAAGGCAAAGCGCGTTCTAAGCGATACCCGGTCCGAAACCAAGCACCACACACGCGGCCTTGAGCGCGCTAACTGATTCGGACCGGCCGTCAGCACTGTAAGCGCTGTGACAGTTGTTAGCGTGATTCGGAACACGGCCACGGGGTAAGTAAGTTAAGTTTTTTCGAAATAAAACACAAACTAACCTGTTTGGCACTTGCGTTTAGTATCATTTTGTAAAGCAACGCGTGCAGCGCCTCAGGTGGCCGTAGGTTTTAGGTAACTATTTTTTTTCGTTCGTGTTTTGTTTCGAATAAACTTATACTAGAGTTAAGTTATAGACTCACCTTGGCCGCCTCGCCGTACTGCGCGTTAGTGAAGAGCATGTTGAACTTCCTGACGAACAGCTCCTCGGCGCCGGCCAGGTTGTTGCGCACGGCCAGCCGCAGCGCTAGCTCAGGGTTCTGTAGGACCGTGTTGATGTACGGCACTATAGAGTCCTCCTCCACGGTCACGGAGAGTACTTGACCTTTGCGGTTCACGCCTGTAAAAAGGAAATTCTGTGTATAGTACGTCCACCACCTGTGACACGCGAAGAACGTAAGCGCTGTGGGTGTGTGCGTGCGCTGTCGGTACACGCGTCGATTGTTTGCGCGGGTGCGTAGCGCGTGGCGCGGACGAATCGCGAGGCGCGACGGCACCCGATCGACACCAGGCGGGTCTCTCAGGGACGAGGTAACTGACCTCGGTGCGGGGGGTTCGTGTCCGTTCTGTATGTAATACTATTATACTATTCTGTAGTACGTCCTAAGTTCTAAGGCCAAATTTTGTCAAATGAACGCAAGCAAGAATCTACCTTATAGTCAGAGCCTCTTAGTCGTTTTTTTGCTTGTGTTCGTCTCACAGCATTTGGTCTTAGAGTTTCGTATGAGCTATAAACATTTCGATAACCGTGGCTGCCTAGGTAGCCGATGGGTTTACTTATGTCAAAATTCGGTTTCATATCAGTATGTGTAAGTGGCTCCCTGGGGCGCCAGCGGGTATCGCGAGGTAATAACTATTAAGTTGATATTAGAAACGGGGTTATATCACGAGATAGTAAGCTATTCTAATTAATTCTCATGCCACAAGAAAAACCTAATGAGTTATTTCCGATATTACCTCCTACGAGTATACACACACATTAGTATCGATCTAAATATCGCTATTCATAAGCTGCGAGAATATTTTAATTTCCCTCAATCAGGGCTCGGAACCGGTTTTTTTTTAACCGGTTAAAACCGGTTTATTTGGGTTTAGCTCCGAACTTTATTGAGAGCGCGAACGTTTTAAGAACTTTATATAAACCGGTTTATTCCACGAGTGGCGCGACCGCGGCGACCCGGCCGGGCCCCTGCGGGGGTCGGCGTCGGTAGGTACTTACGTACACACACACAAGCACGCGTTGCAACTTGTCGGGTAATTTTTGTAGACGCGTGCGAGTTGGAGTACGGCTCCTTAGCTCGAAATACGGTCCCATCTGGCAGAAAGCATGAAGCTTAGTAGTAGTAGTAGCTTTCATATTTGTGCTTCAAAAAATTTAGGGAAACACGTTGACAGAGACAGACCTTCCCCCCCCCCCCCCTTACCCCCACTTTTGTGTGCCGAATTACAGTTTTATTTTATTTTATTGAAAACGGCTGAAGCTAGGAGAAAACCGTCAAAGGGAAAAATGTTCCTTATAAAATTATCTACAAGTTATTCTTTGGATGTATTTCGATAGGACCTAAAGCTTTCAAAATATACGAGCATTCATTAAGGTAAATACAGCAGAAAAGATGCTAGAGGGCAGATTACTAACATTTTTGTGCGCATCGGGCTACAAGCATGAAATTTGTACCATAGATAAAGTGTTCCGCGGTGATTCTTTTCGGATGTGGAAATTAGTTAGATTCGTCCCCTGGGGAAGGGGAGAGCGGGGTGAATTGGATCAAGAATACCTCTTCTTAGTCTTTTTCTCATTGATCAGTTAAGGCTACTATGGCTTGTGGGGTTTCGTTTTCGTGTAAACCAGACATCAGGAATTCATTTTTAGGGCTCCGTACCCAAAAGCTCCAAGCGGAACCCTATTTTTGTCAGTCATAAATCCGTCCGTCGTCTGTTTTACAGGTTTTACAGTCAAACGTCATCTTGTTGACCCAAAGCCACAACAATTGTAAACAATTTTTTTTAATAATTTTTAAAGGGGGTCTCCCATAGAGCTGAAGGGGGCGAATTTTTTTTTTTACCCACCCCTTCGAGTGTGATATCGTTATTTATTTATAGTGAGTCCTAAATTTTTTTTTTACTTTAACTGATTCTATTGAAGATGAATAACAATTAAAAATACCTTTTGCCACTTGAAATATTGTTTTTAATATTACCCCGTGTTACTCTTCGACATGAAAAAGACAAACTGAAAAATATGACAATTTTGAATAGGTAAAAAAGA
The DNA here is from genome assembly GCA_951800055.1 of Cenopis cana. Lineage (NCBI taxonomy): Eukaryota > Metazoa > Arthropoda > Insecta > Lepidoptera > Tortricidae > Cenopis > Cenopis cana. Next base: position 10,391,646 of record OX637492.1, read on the forward strand.
ACAAGTCAAATTTAAATAAAAAATAAATAAAAAGGAAATATATTAAAAAAAGGTTAGTTGGCCGGTCGGCAACAGATTCAATAAGGTGTCCTTCATAAAAACAAGGGCGTGAGAAGTCACTAAAGTCCACTATTTTAGAAAATTTGTTCCTAAGATTTTTTAAACTTCCCATTGACCTGTGAATTTGATATTTGGTAGTAATGTCTATTATGGTGTATATTTTACTAACAAACACAAAAAAAACTAAAACCATTTTTTGTAAAAAAAAATCTTGTAAAAAATATTTTTCTTTTTTTTGTATTTGTTGGTAAAAGGGACGTAATATTAAATATTATAACCAAATCGAAAGTTCGTAGGTCAATGAGAAGTATAAAAAATATAAGGACTTTAGTGACTTCTCACGCCCTTGTTTTTAAATATTTTTTTACCGACGACCGCTTTAGCTTAGTTGGTAGTGACCCTGCCTACGAAGCTGGAGGTCCGGGGTTCGAATCCCGGCCGGGGCATTTATTTGTGTGATGAGCACAAATATTTGTTCATGGGTCTTGGATGTTTTCTATGTATTTAAGTATTTATTTATCTATACAAGTATGTATATCGTCGCTTAGTTTAGTACCCATAGTACAAGCTTTGCTTAGTTTGGGACTATGTTGATTTGTGTAAGATTGTCCACAAATAATAATAAATAAAATAAAAATAAACACAAAATAAAGTTTTTATCTATTTAATTAGCTCTAAATAACGATATCCCTCTCGTTGGGGTGGGTAAAAAAATTCTTTTTTCGCACCCCTTCAGCTATATGGGAGACCCCCTTAAAAAATATTTAAAAAAATCTGACTTCGGGTCTACAATATGCTTAATACTGTGAAAATTTTAAGCCTGTAGCCTAAACCGTTTGGCTGTAAAACCTGTAAAACAGACGACGGACGGACTTATGACTGACAAAAATAGGATTCCGCTTGGAGTCCTAAAAATGAATTCCTGATGTCTGTTTTACATGAAAACGATACCCCGCAAGCCATAGTAGCCTTAACTGATCAGTGAGAAAAAGACTAAAAAGAGGTGTGCTTGGTCCAATTCACCCCGCTCTCCCCTCGCACAGGGGACGAATCTAACTAATCTCCACATCTCAAAAGAATCACCGCGGAACAGTTTATCTTTGGTACAAATTTCATGCTTGTAGCCCGATGCCCCCAGAAATGTTAGTAATCTGCCCTAATGAATGCTCATAGATTTTGAAAAATATAGGTCCTATCGAAATACATCCAAAGAATGACTTGTAGATAATTTTATAAGGAACATTTTTCCCTTTGACGGTTTTCTCGTAGCTTCAGCTGTTTTCAATAAAATAAAATAAACTGTAATTCGGCACACAAAAGTGCGGGTAGGGGGGGAAACAAAGGTCTGTCAACGTGTTTCCCTAACATTTTTGAAGCGCAAATATCAAAGCTACCTGCATGCCCAGTTTCATGTTTTCTGTCAGATGAGACCGTATTCGTCATATTTTCGAGCTAAGGAGTCGTACTAATTTTGGTAAGGCACTATTTCATGCAATGTTATTTATCAAACGTAAACGTCCGTCCCGAAAGCGAAGTTAATATGAATGAACACACACAAATGCAAACGGCTTGGGTATATCCGATAGGTAGGTAATCGTGGGTTCGTTTTAACCGTATTATATCGTTCTAAACCGGTTAATCGAACGAAACCTTTATATAAAGCTCCTCCGTAAACCGGTTTAAAAATAGCGGTTTTTGTACCGAAACCGAAATATAAGGGTTTTGCTGCAAGTATATCATAACGGTTTGAAAAATTAACCGGTTTCCGAGCCCTGCCCTCAATACCGACCGAGCCTTCTACCCTCATCTGTATTCAGTCGGCGCGAGGCATTAAATGCGCAGACATGAAAAATCGCGCTCTAATATTAGAAGAAAGCTCCATTCTTAATAATGGGGTAAAAATAGTTACGACCTTGTGGCGCGGGAAGGGTCAATGACTGCGACATGAACTTGGGACATGCAATGTTTTGTGAAATTGTTGTGTTTTGCTGATAACGGAACGTGCTTTACTCGTTTTAAATGAATTTAACACGTATATGTTATGCTGACGAAAATTGCAACGCGGCGGCGTTAAATATAAAACGAAGCAACAAACACGAATGTCTATGATATACGAATATTATTTTGTACGAAGCAATCGGTATAAGGACAACGTAAGCGTGAAGTGATTCCCCATATCAGTAGGACTTTAATATTAACATAGTGGACGTCGGTACGCGACGCGAACCTATGAAACACGGCTATCCTAGGAAACCAGAGCTTAAGTGGCATGAGAAACAAACCTGCCCAAACCACAGAATAAGTAATAGTACTACGTACAGAAGCCTCACTGTTAACAAATCTCCGCGAGGCAAGCCAAACGTGCCTACACGTGGCCATCTCCTTCTATCGCACGCGCATCACTCGCTACATCACTTTCTATCGCATTGAAAAGGCCCCCGGCGGCGGACCTTTGAGCGGCGCGATGACTTCACGTGAATGAGTCGCCCCTCCCCAAACTGAATGTTTTCTTCTTCATCTATGATTCTATTTGGATTGGCTACTTACCAATGATGCCGCCAGTGGCCTCGTGCGGGGCGGTCACGAAAATCGTGTCCGAGGAGATCCGGTTCATGTAGATACAGGCGCCAGTCTCGATGTCGTACATGTGGATATACCTGGTGGAAACATAATTCACCGAACGTCCAAATGTAAAGGCCAGATTTTTTATTATTAATATTTATGTGTTTTCGTTGTTTAACCCTCCAGTAGGAGGAAACTTTAATCGGACGAACTCGCGAACTTTTAGCCAAACGAGTACGGAATGGTGAATCCTACTGTTCTAATCCTAGGAATTAACGTACTACTCGACTTATGTTCATGATGTTGATGACCTCTTTTTGTAGGATGATAAATAAATTATTGCATTGTCGTCACATCATATATTTATTTATGCATTTAGATCGAGAGATCGATCGATAGAGTTCATTAGTTTGCATAAGTAGAGTGAAAATAACAAAGGTCTGCAATAGCAGTTTGTCTTAACACGTTCACTGTTCGAATCTGAATTGTAAACCTTATGATTTTGTAATATAGGGTTGCCGTGGCCCATATCAGAATCACGGACAGTGAAGTGAACTAAGGGAGCAGAACAAGGGCGAATGCGAAAATATTAGAGTACTTACCCGTATTTGGTGATGAGATAGATGACGTCATATTTGGGGGAGACCTGCATGGCGACGGGGAAGTCGTTCTGCGCTTCCGCGGGAAAGAACACGTCCACCGCCTTCTTGGGGAACGGCTGGTTGCCGGCGGGCGTCTGGCCCACCTCTGTTGGGGGGAACCACAGTATTAGAAGAGGGGTATTATTGTAACATTTTACAGGCATCATGGTATCGTAAAATCCAGCTAAACGCGTGTCGTGCCACGCGTAATGAAGGTACAACAAGTTCCGTGGCAAAAATTATCACTTTAAGTTTAAAGCTTAATATCCCGCATGGATTTCTGAATCAAGAAGTGGTTTTAGAACCTCCACAATATTTTGGAACGAGCTATCCAACGATAACCTAAGGAGGCCGCGTGGCGCTCGATCGGTAACATCTAGAGTATCCCGACTCACCGATGACATGCAGTTTGCCGCCCTGCGCGGTCCTCACGGCGAAGCAGAACAGTGTCGACGGCTCAGCGTTGCCTTCAGCCTTGAATGTGGCGAAGGAGGCCGCGTGACCCTCGATCGGCTGCGAGCACTTGCGCTCCACGGAGTAAAGCTGCATCGCGCCAACCACGCGGTTCTGCTGGGCCGAGATGCCTAGGGAAAAAATTATAGAAGCTTAGTATACGATAGATTTAAATTACAGATAGAGAATTGGGCATAGAATACATCTCTCAACATATCTCACAGATATTATTACAGGTACGATAGCGAAGATTGTAAAATACAAGACTATTTAACATCATACAAAGTATATCCCGACCAAGGTATATCGTATAGATTTTCTGACGCAACTATTGTTTATTCGTTCGTAGTTCGCCCGCTGTATTTATCAAGGCGCAGGTTAGCCCAATCTTGGTTGGCAATCTGCCTAGCTATTCAAAAAATGTTTTGTGTCAAATACGAGTCTGTTGCTATTATAACTTGATCCGAAGATGTATCAACTACGCATAATCAGAAATCATCAGCCTTACACTGGTTAGCCTGTAGCCATGCGCTTGTATTTAGTTGTTGTGAATAACAGGCCTGCAGTGTTTTGTTTGCGTTTACGATCGTTTCCGACTTTCTTATTATGCTTCCGTGCGACGTTGGCTTCTCTGTCTATTGAATACCCCATATATCTTGGCGTTTTAAATTGGCAGTGTAATCGTCTATTCATACACGTACCGAAGCTTCCGAAATACTACATCAGTTTTGTACGGACTTATTGAAGGCGGATGTTCGTAATCTTCCTTCCAAGTTCGACAAAACAAAAACAGACTATTCCAGGATCATTTACACAACATTAACGTTAATTATTTGATACAGAGAACAAATACAAAGCAAAATTAACCGTGATCTGCACGCAGCCTGAGACGGGACCAATAATTTCGTACAAATAGTGTTAACGTTAATCCCGGTTAAGTCCATATTTTAGCCGATCAGTAAGGCACGTGACTTACATCTAGAGGTCGTGGGTTCAAAACCCGGCTAGAACCACTGGATTTTAAAAAACGTATGTTCGTAAAACTAGTGCCTACGCCTAATCGAAATACCACCTCCTCCTTGCGTCGTATTCTGCTCAATACTGAGGGACGTGACTTCGCCGAACAATCTTCTCGCGGAACATATCGTGCCACCATGCCGTCATCAGCAGAATTAATGGCATCACAGACTGACATCACATACGAGTACAACCTGGATAGTGCTAGGATGATGAAGTCTATATTTTGGTGTAATCAGAGGGATGATTACGTAACGTTTTCGAAAGTCCGTAAGGTTGATCTAAATTTCTTTTTCCATACAAAAAACGACACTAAAATCTAAGACGACAGTAAGTTTAACACCCTACATAGTAAACTACCAGTACTACTTTAAATAATAGTTCTGTGTTCACTAGGTCTTTCACAATCGTGTCGTAATCGTGATCGAATCGTATGCTGACGCTGACTGTACACCGTAACATCCTGCTATTTTTAAGCGAAGTTTCAAAATGGCGCACGAAACGCAACGAGACGTGAAAGAGATAATTGACTTTCATTCACTCCACCGTGACGAGGAGACCCCGTGTTTACCTTTTTTAGGGGAAAATGTGTTCTATAAGGGTTACCCGTCCCGTCTGACCGACTTTAACATACGTCATTCAGACAAATAGTACTGTATATAAAAGCAGTAAAAGGCTTTTTATATGTAGACTTAAAAAGATGAAGTGCAGACTTTTTTTAATACAAATTCGCTGGAAATGTGCAATGTATTGAACTATACGAGATCGTACAATAAAATAAACATTATTTTACCAAATTCTGATAAACTTTTACTTCTTATTCCTATCGTATTGTTGCAAATCTTTTATTAGGTAATCTCGCTACATTATACTAATACTATCCCAATCCACCTGCACATCTGTCGTCAGCTTGAAACCATATGAATGTGTTTAACAGGTCTTTAACACGCTCATAACGCCATTGTTACTTTCTCTCTCCAACTACAATGCTTAGTTAGTTGTGTGAGAGAGAGAGCGTATTATTAAATAACATATTTCATAACTTCATTGTAGGGTCGCGACCCATCGGCTCAATGCCAGTGAGTTCGTTAGGAATGTGACACCAAAATGTTTATTTAACTAACCGTATGTTCGTTGGAACGGAAGTCTTTACTGTTCTATGACTGTTGACGAGTTAATCTGATTTTCTAGTTAAATGTGTATATAGTCTAGAAAGATTTTTGATAGGTTTTTTCCTGATAGATTTTTGAGGGGATTACAGGTACAGCAGTCCAATTTTTTCATTTCTTCTCTACGATTTTTGCAAACAAGGCTCAATCATTTAGCAAGATTACTAAGCTGTGAATTGATGGGAAGAAAACATTAGCTCAGCAAAGCAGTGAGACACAACTTCTCTGCGCTTGACGGTGCTCAAAAGAGCTCCATCACTTCCAAACTATCCTGATACTAATCCTTCTTTTTATACTTAGTAGAATAAAGAAAACAAATGCTAGCGATAATGCGGCTAAAAAGGAAGAAAATGCTGCTAGAAACGAAAAAGTTAGAAAGAAAAAGACTTACCGACAAGCAGCAACCACTGTTGCTTCGGATCAGTCCTGTAGTTGATAATTTGACAGTCTGCGAGTGACGAGTGCCTGTCAAACATCTTCACAGGCGTCGAGTCCCCTTCCATGGACCAGTGGTACACGGACATCTTCGTGACGAGGGCCAACGTGTTCAGAGATATCCACTTCCAGAACACCACGTCCTCGGTCATCGTGTGGGCCTTCATTTTGGACTTCATTTCGATGTTGAAGATTTGTAGTGTCTTTTGGGCTGTGGACAATATCAACAGGTTAATTCATGACTTAATGACCAATTTTTATTTTATTTAAGAGCCTAGCTAGCATGTCAAACTGCTGGGCAAAGGCCTCGTCTTTCTCATGACCCATGACCAATATTATAGTGTAATTTTTTAGACCTGAGGTTATTGAACGTTTGTGTTAACCCTTTTCCAGGCATAGTACGATTTATCGACCACATGCGTGTAGTTAAAATTTCAACCTTAATACCCAATGTTAAGGTTTAAATCGAATTGAATTTCGACGTAAAGTTACTTTCGCTTAAATTAATTTCCAATACATAACTATTTTGAATATTTTGTTTTTCGAAAAACCACGTAGGTTGGTGCGGCCTGGAATAGGGTTAATTGTGCCACTAGTCACTACAAAATAACACTTTATATATATGTTTCTACATTTAGGACTATAATACTTTGTTTGCGATGTTTTTGCCCACATTCACCTAATACCAAAATGTTATTCACGCCTTTACCAACTCTTTGTAATTTTGCATGTTTATTATTATTAAACGTATTCTATCTACGTTATAGTTCAGATTCGTACAGGAATAGATTAGTCATATACGCAACCACATTTTTGGTACTTTGTATAAATATAACCGAATTTGACTGTAATATTATGTACCAGTGACGGAGCGTCCATACAACTCGATTCCCACCGGCTTGCCTAATTTCCAGCCAGTCCAGTTATTTTACTACGGCTCATGAAGAATAGGAAAAGCCAAGTATTTCCGGCTTCCCTAAGAATATTTTTGACGCGCCGCCACTGTTATGTACCTACAATGACCTACATACATATAAGTATTCATATTTCTGTGGAACATTCATGGAACAAGCCTGGCAAAATAGTTTCGATACCGTATGAATCATAGCGATTTTAAATTAGGTACTTATCTTGAAATAACAGGTATTATCGATATCCAATTAACTATTAGACACATACATACAAAATTGTACAAAGAATAACATAAAACCTATATGTTTATGACCCGCCTGTGAATAGCCGGACATGTTTAAGAATAACAATAATGAATAAAACATTGTCCTCATTGTATAAGCTCACATAAGAACAAAGACCGAAGAATAAAGGGCGAAGAAGAAAATACCTGAACAAACAATAGTACATTATTGCCGTGGCCGGGAAGGAAGCAATTGCAAGCTGAGTATTTGTTTGAACGGACGAGCTTGCGAGTCCGTTTAATTATAATACGAAGCCTGCAATTTCTATGGTAAGAGCAGAATCAACGCGTTGATAGTCATAGCATAGCCATCTATAATTACGTTGGACCTTTCGCTCGCAAGGGGTCCGACCTAATGAAGGATGAGTCTTGGATGTTGTCAATGTACCAAGTACCCATAACACAAGCCTTATTATTAAGCTTACTATGGGGCTAGTTCGATTTCTGTAAGTTTTTCCGATAATATTTATGCATTTAGATTTACGATTAACAACGGGATATTTACCATGTATATTTGTATATGTGGTTTGTGGTGTAATCGTAATTCTAATGTAAATGACCATGTGAGCTTAAAATCTTATAATATTTATGCATATGTATAATTAATGATATTAGGCCGCTTTTACGTCAAAGGGGCGTTTTTAATGGTCCGGTGTAAGGTTTATAACGAATGTGTGCACATGCACCGGCTATCGATGCGACGGCATACACCACCGCGAGACCGGCAAAAATACGGAACCCTAAAAACGGTTCGTTGTCTGGTGAAAACAACGGACGTGTACAAACGGACTAACTTTATTTGTAATTGATACGTTTGTTTTGGCTCTACTATAGCGTAATTTGAACTCATAATTTTATCTATAGGTAATCGGAGGTCAGTATATGCTAGTCACCTAAGTGTGTAATTTTAATGTAATTATAGGTAATATATTTAATTTGTTTTAATCTTTATATTATAATTTACCGTTATGGATACCTCCGCACCGCGGGGGCAGCGCGCAGGTTATGTCGGACTTGCACCGACTAAAAACCCCCCGATTGTCCTCCTCGACCCTTTTCGGACGGCTCCGGGATCTCCTATGGAACGCTCCAGTGCCGCCCTAGAGTCCACCTATATGGGTCCTACCACGTTTTTTTTTATGGGCGATCGCAGCCCCCAACTACGACCGTCTACGACCCCGAGGACCCTCTTTTAGTCGCCTTCTACGACAGGCAGAGGATACCGTAGCTGTATTCTATGCCCGGGCTACAGGGCGCAACTTGTCATACCTACTAAAGTATATTAGAATAATAATGTGTAGTACTGTAAATGACATGTAAAAGTGTTCTTTTATGAATAAATGATTGAATTTAATTGTGTGGGCGGTAAGCATAGTGGTGAATACCAGCCAAGACGCGATTGTCCCGAGTGTATATATAATGATAATGACTCAGTGGCGATTTTTTCACTTTGTATGAATTAAAAAGATACCGTATCAACTTTAATTAACGTTTGGCACTCTGAGCTGAACGTCGCGTATTCCACTTAAACAATTAAAGTGAACGATGTATAGCAATTATAAAACTGATTTGGCTAAAAGATGATGCCCGAATAATGCGAGGCTTACGACCGGTAGTTATGTTTTTTCGGAAGTTTTTTTTGTCAGCAGGCGACATTAGCGGAAATTATAATGAATAATGTTGGTAATATAAATTATGTAATAAACAGTGAGTTTTTTTTTGTTATAAGTAATTGCAAACTTTTTCAGCAATTTCAAACAAAAATTTAGTTATGCTTTATTTGAAGGCTGTATTTTCTTATATCTGTATTTTTTTCAAAGGCTTTTGCCAACAAACAACAATAAACACAACAACAAGAGTAGTAAGTACTATTAATTATTCTTTAGCCTTACTTAACGAATTAAGATAAACGAAATAAATACCGGTTAATAAATAAAAAAATAGGCTTTTGTTTACTCGACTGTTACATTTCCTTGGTTTTATTTTACGGTGACAATAAAAACTAAATACCGCAAAATGTCATGGAAGCTCCAGACATCCTCGCGGGCGTAGAGGTGGGTGATAAATAACTTCACGATGAAAAAATCACGGTGATCCGCCGTTAAAAAGTAACAGTGTGTCTTGTCACGAAGTAACGTTACAAAATAACGTTGTTACTTAGCGACGATATTACAGGAACAGTGCGTAAGCGACGCGTCGCGTCGTGCCTCGTAACCGCTGTTACTAACTGTGACACTAACATACTGTGATACTAACAGCGCACCGCAGTCACAGAGTAACATCAGTTGTTACAAAAATTTCAGTAACTGATGGGAACGATCGACACGCAAATGTCGTGACACGAAATAACCGAGGTGACAAAGTCACGGTGATTTTTCTATGTTTTTTTTTTGGAACGGGAATAACAATAACGGTGATCGAAAAGTAACGCTTTTCCCCATGTCTACGCGGGCGTAACAAAACGTTGGTTTGCGGCCGATTGAGGTTTTGTTACGAAGTGTCCTAATTCCATCCACCCACGTGGAGAGCCTGATCGATACCGCGAGTCTTTATAGGAATTACTTGTCCTTAATAAGGTCAGGTACGGTGATAAAAGGGCGAATTGTAATGAGGCCCAGGTCATGTACTTTTAACTGTTGTTGTCTTTGTAGGATGGTCACCAGTAATGTATTGGCATGTGGGGCGTGTCAATAAATGGAGGAGTGTCGGAGACTTATATCAATATACTGAAATGTATATCTATGACCTATAGGAATGGACTATAACAAGGTCGACAGTGAAGTAATGAAAATACATCAAGCTTGAATCGATATTAGAATTAAGGTTCGGTGCGTTTTGTACCATTACTACAGTGAGACTAAAGAATTTAGAACTAATAAACAAAAAATAAATTACTTTAGAAAAAAAACCCTAATACTAAACTACAAATCATAATGAACTTAAATCGGTGTCCCTCTTGCGTATCCATTGGCACTTAATAGGTTTGGTTTTTTTTTAAAAGAGTACCTACCTTCAAAAGTATTATATTGCTATCGCAACGGTTTTCACGAAGCGTTTAGAATTTAAAATACAGTAACAAATTCAGTACATAAATATGACAGTCGGTCCGCGAATAAGACTGCGGTATGTGGAATAAATTGCTGAAGCTCCTGATATTTTCAATTAACCGTTTTACGGTTTTACATTTCACTCGAACTTGATATGGTACAATGAGTAATTATATTTACCCAATGGCGCAAATGTGTTAGGTAAATTTAATCAATCGCATCAAATGTATTGTCTAATCACTAATTAATTTGGTTCAAGTTATAAATAGCTTGATTATTTGTTGGGATTCAATTCATTGTTAGATTAGACATTCTATTCCTGTTTTCTAAGTCTACGTAAAGGTTATGAGGTCAAGGCCGTCGGAGTAATACCTAAGTTATTAAAGCTACAGGAGCCAAACCTTCTAGTCGCCCTAGTCGGACAGGAGTCACAGAGGACCTCTAAGAACCGACATTTTATACTTTGATCTGGCCTTACGCACAATGTTTATGCGAGTAATGCTAACACCACACTTCGCCGTATTTGAGCAAATATTCGTGCTGCATCCCTTTCTTTAATATTGCAAAAGAAAGGCAGGCGAATACGCAACGCGAACACGCATAGCGAAGTGTAGTAGCGGCCTAAGAGAGAGACCACAATGGTCAAAAATAATTTTACTGTTATACAACAACAACAACAACAAATACTCTTTATTGCACACCTCACATAAACACACATACAAAAGAAAAACAAAGAAACAGGGATACAGAGGTAGAACAAAAGGCGGTCTTATCGCTAAAGAGCGATCTCTTCCAGACAACCTTTGGGTAGTGGAGTAAAGAAGTATAAAACAGAGTAGTAGGTGGTGCATAAATTATTAAAATGAATAATAATAATAATAATAAGGCGTAGGGATGTGACGACCCCATCGCCCACTGGTTTTCCAGTGCAATCAGTCAACGTAAGGCAGCCTGTGGCGGGTTGTTAGGGAGTAGCGACCCTACGTACCTGAGTGCTCCTGGGGGTGGCCCGTGGGTTGGTGGTACAGGCCCCTCCGCCTCTGGCTTGCCTTAACCAGCTGTCCAGAGTGGAGTCGCAAGAGCTGTCGCTCGAGGGTGGATGTGGTCACCTAAGTGGCGAGTTGGCTATATGTTTAAAGTCCAGTGCCACCTCTCCACCCCCAGCTCTCTGACCGGTGTTGCCCTTAGGCCATTTTATAATGTCGCTATTCTATGGGGGCCCATCTAGCAGAGAGCGAGTCACCGTCTGCCGGAAATAAAAATCTGAGACAGTTTTATTAGGCAGGCGTCCGTTGTCTCACCCAATAGCCCAGCCATTAGTCCATCATATTCACCCAATAGCCCAGTTTATTTAGACTCCATGAATCAGCAATAGTTCCTATACACCCTGGCGGGTGCTGTCTCTGTGTGCGTCCCATGACACGGGCAGGGACAGCATCCGCTCGGTGTATCCCTTGCATTTCATTAAATTGTCAAAAGGGCCTCTACGTGTTGGCTATGTGGTACTCGTTGGTACTTCGGTGCCTCGGTACTTCGGCTCCGCGCACGCCTCCCAAAGGTCCGGGACACCATTGTCCCGTGAACGGGAAAGACATACAAATAATAATAATAAGATTATGAAAAACAACTCATCAAAATAAATACACATACTTAAATATTATATAAATACTATAAAACTATTTGAACTACTATTTGGTTATACTTAAAATTATTTGAACTGTCCGAGTTGTATCAAATTAGGTCGTTCAAAAAGCGACTTTACTGTCCAAGCGTGAAGATTCAAAGTCCAATGACAAGTATTATAAAATGTCGGACATTTTAAATAATTTCTACTATAACTAGAGAGTAGAGACCTTATCATGCTCATCTATGATTCAGTGGCATTCGTATAGCAGGCCTTGTTGAAACTCAACGGGTCGTGCGTGCCTCGCGACGAATTCACGTGTGTGTTGCCCTTGCGGCAGGGGTCGGATACCGGTATTTTATCCATAGGTACAGAAATACCGGTATTATTACGTTCTTTTTTGTTCTTTGGTTTATTACTTATTTCACTTATAATGGGACAATCTCATAACATAATAAGAAGTTGTTACCCAAATACATGATTCAATCCCACGTAATTCAAAATATTGGGGTTTTTTTAGGATGTTTTAAATAAAACCGGTTTCGATCCCTACCTTGCGTTGCGGTAGGTAGGTACAAATAAAATAAAAATAAAGTACGTAGGAAATAAAAATAAAACTAGAATCAGACTATAGAAGAGATGATTTTATAAAAATTGTGCCAAGTAATAGAATTACGTCCTCAGGAGCAGTGTCAGATTTGCAGTCTTGGCCGCGCACGATCGTGAATTAATTAATTATCAACCGCCCCTTTTTCATGGATCCGATTGTTCATACAAAACTGTAAGGCCAAGTGCTGTCAAATTAAAGCAAGCAAAAATCTACCTTACAGTCAGAGCTCTAAGTCGAGTCTTGCTTGCGTTCGTTTGACAGAATTTGGCCATAGAGTTGTGTACGAACTATATCTACTTGGATTATTTGCTACGATGGGCTCCTCTAAGGACTGGTCGTGGCCTTCCTAGGCCGGGACTGCACCGACCCATACGGCAAATTGAGCTTTGCTCAAGAATCAAAAACGGTCCAGTGAAATACCGCCCTAAGGGCTCATTATCATTGATCATTAGAGCTAGAATCCCGCAACACCAGGATGCCACGCAAATATTTCCCCGCATCCGGCATGCGGGTTCTGAAGATATAGTGAAAAAGACCTCTAATGCAACGGATCCACCAGTTGGGTCATATAAACCAGACATAGGTCTGCGTGGCGTGACTGATATGGCCAATTGTATGGAGACAAAGCATTGGTGGATGTGTAGCCTAAGCCCGAGAGCGCAGAATTCGGGGTAATGTTTGCATGACTCACTGCCAGGCCTGTTATCTTTATCCCAACAGGCGAGAACAATGCGTGATGTAACCAGACATAACATAAATGATGCAAATGATTAATAACGTAAATGTAACGTAACAAATAATTGACAACATTTCAAATTTTCAAGTTGGCCTTTTTGAATGAAATTTTAAGGTCCACGTGTTTTTTTATTTCTCCCGAAAACCTAATTTTCATTCAAAAATATCTAATCTAAAAGTAGCGAATCGTAAGTGAATTATGACGTAATTTTATGAATTACCTATGTTTGACAGCATTGCCCCATAACAGTCGGTAGAAATGACGTCACGCTTCCGTTTTATACATTTTGGCGATTTTCTTTAAATCTAGCGAAGAAAAAAATCTAAAATCATTTTATTACGCTCAGGTAGCATATTTACCGAAATGGTTTTCGATTTAGGCATCATTATAAATTTAGAAATGTTGTCAATTGGCATGGTCTTTAGATATTGAACATTTTAGTACAATACTAGACATTACCAATTGAACAAATGAAATTATATGTAAATAAATAGACGAATTTTATACTGCTGTTACATAATTCAAGTCCTATTTAACCTTACCTACTTAGCATCAATTTAATGCATTTTTTAAATTGAAATTATTGAGCACCTTGGATAGAATAAGATTTTTGAAAAGGATTGCCTAATTTTCAACTGGCACAATGCAAGTTTCATTTGTAAACCTTGGAATTGAACCTTTAAAGATACATTTGGATGTTTCGTTTTATTTGATTTACATAAAATAGATATTATATTGTACTAGCGACCCGCCCCGGTTTCGCACGGGTGCAAATTATACATATAAACCTTCCTCTTAAATCACACTCTCTATTAAAAAAAAACTGCATCAAAATCCGTTGCGTAGTTTAAAAGTTTTAAGCATACAACGGGACAGACAGCAGGAAGCGACTTTGTTTTATACTATGTAGTGATAACAAAGTAAGAAATAAAGTATTTTGTAATGTTCTTGGTTCTTTCCTGTATAAACCATCCACGGTCTTGTTTGTTTTGAGCCACATCCATGAATGATAACTTCCCATTTGTCTGGGGGCAGACGCTTTAATAATAAATACTCGTAGTCTTATCACCACCACTATGCTAAAGTACTAATAATTGTTTCCTGATAAAAGCAAACTGCTTACGTCTATAAAAAAGGGGATTTCAGTTATTTGTTTTATACTTAAATAACGATAGGTATTCCATAGATGTCTAGTATTTTTTTTATATCTTATATAATACAATTTGTACTAAAAACTGAAAGTGGCACTAATTCTAAACATGTCACCCCTTTCTTAGGAGTATGCCAACATATAAAAGATACTCTCCAATGACACAAGTGGTTGACCAGCAGGGCTGCCGCCACGACGTATCTTAAAAGAAACATCTACACTACTCTTTTTCATTCAATATTATAGTGCTTTTTGTATGGATTACTTTGACACACTTCTGCCAGTGCCAACTCAAATAATCTAAATATATTATTGAGAAATTTTGTCATGACAGGATAAGATCTGGGGGGCTAGCACAACTCCAGCTGCGATGCGACGCGAGTAGAGAAAAATCTACCCTGCTTTTTCTAATTCACACAGTTCGAGCGAGATAGGAATCGCTATGTCGCGCGAGATACGACTTGACAGCAAGTTGTGCTAACCCACCTGAATTAAACTAATCTTATATCTTTAAAGGAGCAATTCTTGTATATATCTATATATATTTAAGAGTATTTGTATTGTATTGTGTATTTATTTAGGGATCTCGGAAACAGCTCTAACAATTTTGATGAAATTTGGTATATGGGGGTTTTCAGGGACGAGCAATCGATCTAGCTAGGTCTCATGAATAAAATAAAATGAATAAAATGAACTTTATTCTGTAAGTAGGCCGCAATGGCACTTTTACAAGTCAAACCCTACTAGCATGCCCGGGAAAACGCCCAGATATTGAATATTATAAACCAGGGGTACCAGGCGGCCCGCAAACCCCTTCCTTGCGGCCCGCAAGCCTCTTTATTGTCAACTGACAATGTGGTACCTTTTATCTGATGATGGAGTAAAAAGATATTAACATGTGTGGCCCGTGATAAATTTGTCAGCTACCATGTGGCCCTTGGCTGCTAGTAGTAGTAGTATTAGTAAATTTTCTTACCTTCAACACCAGCCTTCCCCTTCAGCGCGATAACCTTGCTGGCCGGATTCATGATGGCCGAATCCGCACTGATGGGTCTCCTGATAGGATTGGTGGGGTCGGCCATGTCAATGATGACCACCTCCGCCGTCTCCCCAACCTTCTCGCGGACACAGATGAACTTGTCCGACTCCATTGTGAGGGTGTTAAATGAGATGGATGCTGGATTGATGCCAACATTTGTGAGCTGCAACAAAAATATTGATAAGGGTTCGGCATAAGTAGTCCTAATTAGTAAAATTAAGTATGCCAAACCAAATATTCGGCCAAATTATTTGGTTCTACATAATGCTTAATACATTGTTTGAAAATAGACTGATTCATTGGTAAGAATTTTGCTCATTAAGAAAGCAAAATATTGACCGTAAATTATGTGCAATAACAATGGATTAAGAATATTAATCTCTCTATTACACTTTCTTCTTTTTTCTTTTTTTCTTTTCTTGTAATTTGTAACAAAAACCTCTCAAAATTGTTGAGTAAATATTTGGCTGCTGATCCGAATAATTCAGCAGAATACCTAAAATTCTAAACAGAGAATGTGTGTTGGTAATTGGCTACTGTGCAAGATTCCTATAAGAATTTTTTAAATTGGATGAATGTTAGTATTATACATATGCTATAAGAAAAATGACAATTTGCAAAAAAGGGTAGATGTTGGGTTTATATAGCACTCTTGGTCTCCTAGAATATTGATCTTAAACACCACATCTAGAATATGTAATATTAAAATGTAATTAAACTTATATTGTGATTCACTAAATATGCAATTTAAAAATATACATCTCATGTACCTACAGTGATTGTTTTTGGGTTTGGTAATAACATAATTCATATTTCAATGATTTTATTAGATTCCTATAAGATTCATCTACTAATGTAAATAGGCTGTGTAGTAAGGTACTTAGGTGACTTATGAATGAAATAAAATTATCAATGAAAGTGTGAACAGTGTTGGTTGGTATGAACTTTTCATTCAGTACAATGTTGCATGGAACAATTCTTTCAAATTGATCAGAGAAAGTGTGATATTGACCTATAATGTATCTTGGCAAGGAATTGGGTAAAACATATGATCCAGTGGTGAATGTAGAGCAAATCAATACCGGCCGCTCGCTCCCGAGCGAGTAGGGGGTGGAAGCTGTCAACTTAAATTGCGCAATGTCACTGTTACTCCCACACCTCCCCCCAAAAGACAATAGAATCGACAAAATTCCCATCAAACACCCCCTACTCCCTAACTGAATGGTGTATCATCCCCATCAAGCCGCTATCCGCACAAGTTCACGGAATCGATGGGCGTACATACCTGCAGGTGCTCCTGGAACCGAATAGGCAATACTTGCGCCATGGCTGCTTGATCTTCACCCTAACTAGACCGATATAAATTACACGCGACCCTTCGAAATCGCAGTCTGAAATGATAACACAAAAAAATCTTTTCACTGCTGTCTCATCGGAAAACACTTTTGACAATCAACATGGCGTTGCTCGAAAGTGAGAATGACAACGGCCGGATATCTATGAAACAATTTATGGATTTATAATGACGTAGCGATTTATTCACTCACACAATCGATTTATTTCTACATTAAGGAAAAATAGGGCTTGATAATTTCTCTAATATGAGGAGAAATTACGAAAAATTCTACAACACCCGCAGCTGCCACATATACAAATGAAATGGCAGATAACAGAGAGAAAAAGAAAGGTAGACTCAGCGATGACTAATCGATGCATTCACAATATTTTTGCCGTGAAGTATTCAAATATATATTTTGAGCGATTGGATTTTATTATTTAGTTAGTATAAAATGTAATATCTATCTATTTATGTAGTCAATACAACAAAAAACTTTGAATAAAGAACACTAAACAAACTTATTTAAAGTAATCTATGGCAACACTAGATTTGGCAGGAAAAAGAAAAATGTGTTATGTGGACCGTGTGGACCAAAGAGCCAGCAATAACATAAAAAAATAGTATTAGGAGTTTAGAAATAACGTATAATGATAAATAAATAATTACACTCCAGGGAAATAAATAATAAACTTGAACATTTTTTTTAGATTCATGATCCGGTTCAATATTTTTAGCCCGACAACATCGACCAAGTGTCAAGCCAGCTGTCAACTCAACTGTCAATGGGTGTTTATTTTCTATAGCTGGGCTGTGCATGATTTTGCAATAAATTAAATTTTCTTTCTTTTTTGTGTTATAAAAGTAAAGTTAAATAAAAATATCAAAATGGTAGGAATCCTATTAAATTTATATTATCATGTATGGAAAGTTATTTATAAATTGCTTAACATACACGTTTTCAGTTTCAGTTTGGATTCAACATGTTTCATGAGATATCCAGGCCTTTCAACATGACCTACAGGTGCTTCTCGGTGTCAATGCTGCCAGGAAACGAAAGACAGGATGTTGAAAGAGGAGGCAAAAGTTAGCAAATACTTGATTTTAAAAAATGGGGACCATGGATAGGCTTTTGCAACACCTCTTTGTCTCACCTCCATGCCGATCCTACGTTAATAACTATCGTACATATTAAATGCTTAGTTATTTGCTACAAATTTATAAACTGTTATTTATTTATTTATTGTATGGCATTTATTTCGAACCGTGAGATCTTCGAGAAGACAGTACGGTTGTTATGAAACTACTATTAAACATATATATGATGATATATTAAATTGTGGAACATTGGCATGCTGTCAAATATGTAGAAATATTAAAAAATAAGAAACATTTGTTTGTAATTTTGTCTGCTGGAGCATCTAATTGATAGATAGTCTAATCTTTCATACAAATATGTATCCGAATTTGCATTCTAAATCTGTCATCTACCAAACCCGGTAATTACCTGCCACATGTTGTTGTGTGTATTTTTTTTTGGGTGGTAGACAAGAGGTTAACTTGAAGCATAAATCTTCCATTTTCCTCATAAATTGATTTTTATTTGATGGAATTTTTGATTGAATGTACTGAAATTTTGCTGCTGACTTATTATATTTTGAACTTTCAAATAAAGGCGAATCTAATTGTATTCCTATGTCAATAAGATTTGAATGAATTCTTATTAGAATGTATTTTCAGTAATTATGCCACCATCAGCACTTGAGCAGCTCACACGGTTGAACATAGAGTACCCTATGATCTTCAAACTCACAAACAAGAAGTCCAAAAGGTCCACACACTGCGGAGTCTTGGAGTTTGTGGCTGATGAGGGGAAAGTGTATTTACCACATTGGGTATGACCTTTTTTTTATTAATTTGTGGTTTAAGTGCTTTTTGGCCATATCTTAAAAAATACATTATGAAATATAAAATAATGATTTGCAATTTTAAAAACCTCATGACTAAGTTGCGAAACATGTCGAGTGGTATTAGACATTAAAGATGTGAGTTACCCATTTATTATATTTTAATATAAAATAATGACTATAATCCCTGTCAACTGGCTGGTTGGGGACTTGTCATAAACCTTTGAGTTTCTTTGCAGATGTCTCCAGTTAGTTTCCTTACAATGTTTTCGTTCACCAAAAGTGTGAAATATCAACATCCAAAGTTCCATTCCAAAGTTTGGAATACGCATTCCAAATAAGTTTGGAATTTAGCCGCTATTCGTAAACGCGACCGCCGCGCCGCTTGACAGCCAGATACTTGAACAACTATGAAGCTTGGACTATTTTCATTTGTAAATATTCTATTTTCAGATGATGGCCAACCTGGTGATGGAGGAGGGGACACTGCTGCAGATTGAGAGTGTTTCTCTACCAGTTGCCACCTTTTCCAAGTTCAAACCGCTTTCTGAAGACTTCTTAGACATAAGCAATCCTAAAGCAGGTAGATACAAATAATTTCGTACAGCACATGTTGTGATTGAACTGTTTACATTTATTACACATCACATGTAAGCAATTTTACCATCAAATATTGTAATTAAGCGGTCGTCGGATAATGAATTTATTTATTTAGTATTGGAGAACTGCCTGCGCAATTTCTCGTGCCTGACGACTGGTGACGTGATCGCAATCAAGTACAACTCCAAGGTGTACGAGCTGTGCGTTCTCGAGACCAAGCCCGGAAACGCCGTCATCATCATCGAGTGCGACATGAACGTGAGTACTTGTACCTTTTTAGGGTTCCGTACCCAAAGGGTAAATCGGGACCCTATTACTAAGACTCCGCTGTCCGTCCGTCTGTCACCAGTCACCAGGCTGTATCTCATGAACCGTAATAGTTAGACACCTGAAATTTTCACAGATGATGTATTTCTGTTGCCGCTATAACAACAAATACTAAAAATCGGGATACAGTAAATATTTAAGGGGGCTCCCATACAAAAACATTTTGAGACCTTATGTCTGATGAAAGCAATGAGCAAAGTTTTTTAAAAGTATTTTGCTCGTTGCCTTCATTAGGCGCTGGGTCTCAAAATGTATGGAAAAACTAAAATCCGACTCGCACTTGACCAGAATTCTACTTGATATTAATTAACATTATTATTTATAAATAATGGTACGGAACCCTTCGTGCGCGAGTCCGACTCGCACTTGGCCGGTTTTTTTTATACCACGTCGGCGGCAAACAAGCCTGATGGTAAGCGGTCACCGGATTCTATGGACGCTTGCAACTCCAGGGGAGTCGCGTGCGCGTTGCCGAACCTTTAAAAATTTATACACTCCTTTCTTGAAGAGCCCCATACTGTAGTCCCTCGGGAAAACCTCGGCAGGGAGCTCATTCCATAACCGGGTAGCAAGATAAATCAGTTACTCCGTAATAATGGCGCTTAATTGCAACAGTGCCGAAATATCGGAAATATACATGGTAAACGAGTTGTTTTCAATAAATTTGTACATAGTTAAAGGCTTTAATTAAAACAAAACTTAACTATTGATTCCTTTGTGTAACGATGACTCATATATTTTGTATGGCTAACTTTCGTTACACAAAGGACGCGATCGTAATTTTGTTTTCATCAAGCGCTTAACTATGTAATTTTTTTTTGAAAACGACTCAAATATCCCGTTATTAATCATAATTCTAAGATAAATCCTTGATTTCTGCCTACCTCTCTCTCAGAACCAGGCAAAATTATCATGCTGTGACACACAAACTTTTTTTTTAAATAAACGATTTTCACACATTATTATTAGGAAACGGGACTTAGTCGCGTACAATTATAACTAATTTACCTTTTTTAAGATTTTCTTCGACGTTCCGAATGTATCCACAGCACACAGGTAGTACAGTCAGCATCAAAAGTAGCTTGACATATGAAGATGTCAATAGTTCCTATTCCCTTGTAATAAAGACTTTTGACGTTGCTGACTGTACTAACAAACTTTTTCCCAAACCAGGTGGAGTTCGAATCGCCCGTAGGCTACAAGGAGGAAGAGCGCACGAGCCAAGACGGTATTCAAGGCGAGGGCGTGGACCAGGACCCAGCGGCGCTGATGCCGGAGCCTAGTGGCTTTGTGCCTTTCAAGGGCGAGGGGAACCGGCTGGACGGGAAGAAGAAGAAACAAGTGAGCGAGAGCGACTCGGAGCCGGCGGGGCAGAGCCGACAGGTCAGTGTTACCAACATACAGACTTGTTTATTTTGCTCCTCGAGGAGTCGAGTGGTGTTGTGCTTTTTAAGGCCGAGGGCTGGACGGGAATGAGGAGAAACAAGTGTGCGAGAGCGACTCGGAGCCGGCGGGGCAGAGCTGACAGGTCAGTGTTACCAACATACAGACTTGTTTATTAACTAGCACTGAGGGTTGCTCCTCGAGGAGTCGAGTGGTTTTGTGCTTTTCAAGGGCGAGGGGAACCGGCTAGATGGAAAGAAGAAGCTAGTAAGCGACAGCGACTCAAAGCCTGCGGGGCAGAGCCGACAGGTCAGTGTTAGATACCAACATAGACTTGTATATTAACTAGCAATGCTGAGGGTTGCTGATGGAGGGACTGAGTAGTTTTGTGGCGTGAAACCGGATTGATGGGAAGAAGGTTAATAGGTTATCGTTTTTTGTAGGCCTACGTCCGCGGGATCCCCGACTACGAGTACGAGATCGGCACGATCCGGTTCATCCGGACGCGGCCGGCCAGCGCGCGCGAGGACGCGCCCGTCGAGTCCTTCCAGCCGTTCAAGGGCGAGGGCTTCACGCTGCGCACCGCCAAGTCCAACTAGTCTCGTAGCTAGACTATATAGGCTTGGTCACCCAGCGCAACGCAACGCGACCGCTGCGCGCCGGAATGTATGATGACGTCCCGCTCGCGTCGCGCAGTCTGTGTGGCGTCGCTAACCTGTTAGGCCTTGGTCTCCTATAAACGCCATCGGCCGCTTACAGCGTCACGCCAATGCTTACTATAGAGATGTACTGTTAGGCCCTGACAGACCTGTGAGAACATAAAAGTACATCGCTATAGTAAGGCCCTGGTCTCCTATAAACGCCATCGGCCGCTTACAGCGTCACGCCAATGCTTACTATAGAGATGTACTGTTAGGGCCTGACAGACCTGTGAGAACATAAAAGTACATCGCTATAGTAAGACCCTGGTCTCCTATAAACGCCATCGGCCGCTTACAGCGTCACGCCAATGCTTACCATAGAGATGTACTGTTAGGCCCTGAGAGATCTGTGAGAACATAACAGTACATCGCTATAGTAAGGCCCTTCTCCTATAAACGCCATCGGCCGCTTACAGCGTCACGCCGTACGTTATGTTCTCACAGGTCTGTCAGGGCCTAACAGTACATCTCTATAGTAAGCATTGTGATGCAGCGTACGGCGTGACGCTGTAAGCGGCCGATGGCGTTTATAGGAGACCAGGGCCTTACCGTACGGTCCGGCGCACAGCGCTCGCACACGCTGTTATAACCGGGCCATTTTACGGAAAGTTGTACACTCGACTTTTTTTTTTAATTTGGATAAAATCGGGTTTTTTCTACTCAGAATCGAAAGCACTTTCGAACCTAATAGGAGAAAAAAAGTGTCCCAAATTTTTCATACAATTTTCAGTTTTTCCATTCCGTTACCACCATACAAGCATTACAAACTTTGTATGAAAACGGTAACGGAATGGAATAAAAAAAATTTGGGACACTTTTTTTCCCCTATATCATTCGAAAGTGCTTTCGATTCTGAGTAGAAAAAACCCAATTTTATCCAAATTAAAAAAAAAAGTCGAGTGTACAACTTTCCGTAAAATGGCCCAACCAAGCATTCACACATTCATCAACTCGACCACTCAAACTCTAGTAGCCGGATAGACGAGCGTTTCCGCGCGAGAAATTCGAAATCCTAACTTCGTATCGTGCCATCCCTTTCACTCTCGTGGTATACACTATATGTGTGAAAGGGACGGCAGTATACGAAGTTCGAATTTCAGAGTACAGTACATCTAGCATAAGGTTTTTCGAAACAAAACACAAACGAACGCGTTTGCGTTTAGTCTTAATTCGTATGGCAAAAAATGGTTACTACGTAAGGCCACCAGACGCGCTGCTCGCGTTGCCCTTCAAAATGAGACTACACGCAAACATGTTAGTTTTGCTTCGAAAATACTTATATGGTTGAAATTCTTTTTGTTGAACGTATTTCTATTACAATGTTATTGGATTTTGAACCTTATTGTTTGAACGGTAAAGTAGCTTTTTGAAGGAATTGCTTTGTTGCAATTCGTTCAACTGAAATGATTTCA
The DNA here is from genome assembly GCA_951800055.1 of Cenopis cana. NCBI lineage: Eukaryota > Metazoa > Arthropoda > Insecta > Lepidoptera > Tortricidae > Cenopis > Cenopis cana. Next base: position 10,415,050 of record OX637492.1, read on the forward strand.
AGTTTACTAGAGGTTCTGGCCCTGCGCCATATATTTTACGGCTCGGTCTAAGTGGGCACTGGTTCATATTATACAAAGATGCAGAATTTTCAAGGAATTAGTTTCTCTGACATGAAATACACACAATTTAAAAAGGGTCACAAAAATATGTATGAGAACATTATTTCTACAAGCTACCCTTTTTGGAAATATTGTTATCATTCCACGTATGCATTGTATTTGTCGAAAGATAGTTGCTGTGGGAATAAGTTTTCAATCATGTTATGTGGCCCATCCTAAGTAGATTTTGTACATAAGCATATTGATGTATGGCTGTATTGTATTGAAAGATTCTGCGAATAAATATCTTACGTGATCTCTACTTTGGAACGAAAATCTTTTATTTTCATGCTGCTAGGGTCTAGCAGAAGGAGTGGTCGTTCTACGCGACAGGTGCCAAAGGGTGCCTAAATGCCAACGGAAAAGAATCAAGGGAAATAAAAAAATGCGACTTTTGATTGGTATGGAATAAATACGGACCCATAGGCAGCCGTATGCTTGTTTTCCGTCTTCCTGCTATATAAAAACAATTATGACAAGTGCATTTACCTGTTTTGACGTCAAAGTAGTAGTTTATGTAACTGTTACATAATGAGGGTTCTTAAAACACGAGTGTTTTAAGACAGTTGCATACACTATGATTGCAGAATTTGTGAGCACACGCCTGTATCTTAATGTCAACATTAAAGTACAGGTAGTTTCATTATGACATCACATGATGAAATCATGTTCTTAGAGTTGTAATGTTGGTAATTTGCTAATCTTACCTAAACACGTTATAGAGGATTTATGATATGGATGTAGATTATCTATATTCTAATTGAAATAACCAACATATAAAAAGTTACAAAAACCTTTTTGTACTAATTTTGCACTCAATGTGCCTACCAATAAACTGTTTTACTGCAATAGTCTCCTTTTCCTGTTTCAAATTAAGCAAGTTTTGGAAGTTACATACATAAAACGCGAATAAACATAAGTATTATATTACACACTATAATTATCCTGTGCTATAATTTCAAGTTAATTAATTTTACCAGGAAAATATCAATGGTATTACTATATTTATTATATGCATACTGGGTGGATACAGTAAGCCATGGAAGTGGTCTACCGCTTTTGTACATTGACGTAAAAATATTAGCCCTAGGCGGCGCGCTACGCGGGACTGGCACGAAAATATATAATGGCAATTATTTTACATGGCGCCTGTACCTCCTGTACAAGTAGCTCTTGTAGTCTGTAGTAGTACCCCTTGTAGTGAGTATTATATTCTATAGCCAGTATCCTGCCAAGTGCCAATCTATGGCGCCTATTAATGCCACCAACTGAATTTGTCTAAATTAACTGAATTTGTATAAATGTATAAATTTGTCTAAAAGCTTTACTCTAGGTACCAAGCTCCCACTCTGTTGCTATTTCGAGTGAGAGAGACTTCGGTTGACAGTAGGCCAACAGGATTCAACACGGACAGTGGACCTATAGTCAAAAGAGTAACTACAAAGGCATAACTTGTTTTATTGATTTCCAAGTCAAGACAAATAATACATGATATTAAAACTATTTAAATGAAATTCAAGTTACACTAGCTCTCTGACCATATGTTACAAATAATGATAACAAAACTATATCAACATATAAAGTCATAGTATATTTTTTAAATAATAAAACTTAGCATCAAAAAATTATACATTAAAATTCATAATTTTATTGCTCTCTTCAAGTATTTTGTTACAAATTGGCTACATATGTGAATGTTAAAAATGTATGTTTCATTTTTTGCTACTCATATTTTGAATGAAAGAAAACTGGATCTTTACCACCCTTAGTAAGTAATGTACTATATTTTGAGTGTAGGTAGCATGCAAGTTATCTGAAAGCAATCATTATTTTGTATTTCTTATCAAGTCTGGATCAAATTTCTTAATTAAACTACACTAGCATTTTAAAATAAGTAGCAATTACTCTGTTAACATAGAAATACTTAATATAATTAAAATCCCACAATAAAATGCCTTAAATTAGGAATGAGTAACATCACATAGTTTCAAAAAGCAATTTACTGAAGATAATTTTATAAACAGATATAAATTAAATGCCTACTCATAAAGAGGACTTAAACCTAGGTACTTATATATTCCTCTTCCTCTACTGTCACTTTTACAGGCTACTCTTATGAAAGAGACAAGTTTCTTCTTGGCCCATTCCATGCCAATCATTTGCATGCAAGAGCAGTATTTGCCCTTATTAGTAAATATCCTTTATACAATTGTACAGTGGCTTTCAGGCATATTAAGTTGTATAAACAAAGCAAGGGTTAAAATTCAGCATTACTCTGTGGGATGATTATACCAGGAAAGAAAGATATGGGCTACTATGTACAAAAAACGAACATTGTTCATGTAGTCCTTTTATCTCACGAGCGCGGGTGATCCATGGTTGTGTGTCGAGTTATACATGCACATTGTCTATGTGTGCGTCAGTGTAGGAGTTTATGTTGTCTATGTGTTCGTATGTGACACAACTACAGCAATGGCCAACCCACGCTCATGAGATAAAAGTCCTATATCTCCTTCTCTATCAATCAAATTGGCACTGAACTGGATTGGGATATACAACATGACAATTTAAACTCAATTTTTCAGTTTATGTGTAAAAGGTTTTTAGATCAATGCATCAGTGTGCAAAAATATACAATGTAATTTGAATCAAATGATTAGGATAATAGATTTGAAATTTCATTTGTTCTAAAATTGTACAGGACAAAACCAAATCAATGGCTTTATTTAAAATTTGATTCACATAATCGAACCATTTTATTCTTTCTGTAGGAACATAGGACTCAGGAGGGTATATGTACCTATTACTGAATTAATACTTGAACTGGCTTCATATTTTTTTTTGTATAAAGGTACCACTAACAGAGAGGTATGTATGTGTGGGAACTTCTCACTTTTTACATAGTAATATTTTTATATGACTGAGCATTCAATCACTCATAATTTGAGCACTCCACAATTACAATCCTTGGCACCGAAGTAGAACTAAGATTGTGGCATTCATGCCGGTTCCAGGCTCTGATGTTACTAAACTGAATACTGATGATTACGGCTTTAAGGCCTTTGCTATTTTTTAATAATAGCCTACTTATCATGCCTAATGATCCACAACAATTTGGAACAAAATCAAAACGGCTACTTACAATAACATGCTTTACATTCACCCACAGAGTATTGCTTGTCATGTGGAATAAAAACAAATATAAATTAAGAATCACGTCAGTCACTAATTCTCAAGTACCAAGTGCACCACAGTAAGGCTTATGCCCCACATTTGAGCTTAACTAGAGTTACGGGTGGGAACTAAGCTTGGGGCTGCGGCAGCCTCATCATGTCTCTAATACCAGTAGATCCCACTTAGAATCGCTTCAGAAACTCCTCAGAACAAATACGCGCGCGGGCGTTAACGGCCAATTTCATTTCACTGATTTCCTTATCAATTTCTTCCATGAAATATATAACGAAATCGACTAGTTTGTGCTTAAACATCTGCTCCGTGTGGAAGTTCGTGATGAGGAAGCTGATATTGTATCCATCAACGGGTTTTCGCCTCAGGACGATGAAGTTCTCTGCTCGCATCATCATAAAACGCATGAACTTTTTACACAAGATCTTCTCGATCTCGTCGGCTTGCTTGATCATAATACTCACTCTGATAGAGTTTATGGAGGACTCTATAAGTACTTTCTCGTTGGCGTTACGAGATATCACGACAGGGTTCAACAAGAGCTCTTTGCTCGTTCTAACCTCGACCTCTGGCTTGTTGTATCGCTCCACGACTTGCGACGAGAAATGCTCTAAACACATCGCGGCAGTCAACGTGTGGCGCACGGCTGTTAGATATGGTTTCAAAGTGGCCGACATTTCTGTATTTTCACTGAAAATGGCAGAGTACCACACCTAAGTTAAAACAAAACTTTTATCTATATAATTCTGACAGCTTGATTACTCACTCACCTCACCCCCCTTGACGAAACGAAATCACAAATATTTGACATAAATAACCATGTTTGCATCTCTTTCAAACTTACGATATTTGCCGCAACGCTAGCGCCAAATAACCGTGCGCTGAACTGACTGACAGTTACGCGCTATTCTTTTTTTTCCATGTTTATTCGCTTTGGATTCGTGATATTTAAGTTACAAATCCACGTACACATAGTCACCGAATAAACCTATACGGATCAAAGTAGCAGTAGGCTTCAGGTATCAGTAAAATTATTTCAAAGATACATATCTGAAATTATTTCATAAAAAAACCGTTCCTAATTAATCAACGCGCATCGAAAAAGAATTATCTCTTTCTCTTCTCTCTCTGTGGCTTGAATTTGCAAGTGTGAGTGAGACAGGCAGATATCTAAAGCTTTGTCCACACTTGTTCTTTTTACCGTATCAGATCTCCGTCGCGTATCGAGCACGCGTATCATGATCAAGATCGCGATCATGCTACGTAGAACGTAGTGGTTATATTCTCTTTGATGCTACGCCCCGTATCATGATCGCCGCGATCCAACATGCACCGCGTATCTTAAATGCCCCGCACACTCGCGTATCGGATCGGATCCGGTCGCGTTCGCGGTAGGCCGTCACGTCAGTGCTGCCATAATGACTGCAATGTCATTACATTTTGCATAATGGCAATGGCACTGAAATTAAAAAAGATAATAATGGCGGACGTATTGTAAAGTGACGCAAACGTAACGTTTTACGGCATGCGTTTTATTAATATTTTCACAGTTCAAGTTGTGTTAAATCGTTTTTTAACGTCATTAGTGAACACATGACCAATTAGAGAATTGTCGGTAGTAAAACCCGAACAATGGCGCGCGAGTTTGATCATCTTTTTAAACTGCTGATTATCGGTGACAGTGGTGAGTGGGCGAGGCCTCGTCAGTAACCGATTTTCCCTGTGATTTTGTGGTATTATGTCGCTCATCGGATTAACGGTGATGTGTTGCAGGTGTGGGTAAGAGCTGTCTGCTCCTGCGGTTCGCCGACAACACATTTTCTGGTAGTTACATTACGACGATAGGCGTCGATTTCAAAATAAGAACCCTGGAAATTAACGGGGAGCGAGTGAAGCTGCAGATATGGGACACGGCAGGGCAGGAGCGGTTCAGGACTATAACTAGCACGTACTACCGAGGGACCCACGGCGTCATCGTCGTTTACGATGTTACTAATGGAGAGTCCTTCGCGAACGTGAAGCGGTGGCTGCACGAGATTGAACAAAATTGTGATGTAGTGAACAAAGTATTAGGTAAGTCCTATCACCCTGTAATTAGCCTTAAGGAAGTTTAATTCTACAAAGGCTTTTGTCTAACTTGTAGCAGGGCTGTTATAGCAATTCCGTGCTCCGCCCCCTAAAGCAATTATTTGTCATTAAAATTGGCCTTGAATTACCAAATTTAAGACATTCTGACTTGAAAACTGACGAAAGTGTTACAATGGGTTAGTCTTTAACTACACTAAGGATTAGGTTAGGATAATACTATGTAATGATATTTGAAAAGTAACTCCTTATTTCATTTGTTTTTTAAGGTTCCGTCCGGGAGCCTATTACTAAGACTTCGCTGTCCATCTGTCTGTCACCAGGCTGTATTTCAGGAACCATGATAGCTAGTCAGTGAAATTTTCACAGAAGATGTATTTCTGTTGCCGCTATAACAACAAATACTAAAAATTCGAATAAAATAAATATTTACAACAGACATGATTTTTGTGCAGTTTTTATTGATAATAGTACAGAACCATTAGTGCGCGAATCTGACTCGCACTTTTGCCAGTTTTTATTATAAAATGGTTGCATAGAGCCTATGAACAGTGTACCATGGACATACAACTTTCATAAAATTATTAAATAAATTATTAAAAAATACAGTATCTAAATACAATGATTCAAATTGTAGAAAAACTCAGTTCCCCAAATCATAAGTCATTGCATTATGCTACTTGTATGTGTTAGTAATCTAATTACTTGTTTCCCTTTCCAGTAGCTTTGCTTTATTGATGACTCACCAGTGATACCACACTCAATAGTCATAGGTCAATAAATCTTTTATCTAATGTCAAAATAAATACAAGGCTGACCTTTGGCAAGGACTAAAGTACTGGGATACTAAAGGAACAAAGATTTACTGGCCTCTGATGTTTTCATCTAATTTCGGCCATTTGACATTCATATGTTTTTGTTATTTAATGATTAGTAAATCTAACATTACTCATGTATTTGCTCCTGGTTCATGATTGGATTATAGTTAGGTCATTCTATATTTGACACATAAGTTTCAAAACTTTATTAATTTGTTTTACTTCCCCATATATTGATAACACAGAATGACCATACTAATAGATTTCATTCGTTCATAGTACTTAACACCAGCCTATTATTGTTCATGGAAACAATCATCAGAGCCTTATCGTTTCTGCATCCTAAAAACTATAAATAAGAACTCTTATCTCTTGACTGGGGACATGCAAAATTACAGAGTTAAAATTCCAATTGATAATGGAATTAGTCATGCAAATTGTCATGTAATGGTGTGTCCTGATTAAGGCGCGAGCCGACTGGTTTAATTAGAAATGTTATAGACATAACAATAATCATTTGCAGGTGTGGGTTCAACAACTACAATATATGTATACACTGCATTTTTTTTACATTAACAAAAGCCACCAGGGGCCTGTTTCTCGAAGGTACAAGTTACAAATTACAAGCGGAAGTCTCTTTCTATTAAAAGGCATTGAAAAGAGATTGTAATTTGTAACTTGTAGCTTCGAGAAATAGGCCCCTGGTATCTTTTTGTTTATATCGTTTTTTTTTTGTTTTTCATACATAATAATTTATTAAGATATGAATATTACAATGTAAAACAATTACACAAAAGTTACTGTCAAGTATGATAAAGTTTATATTTTATTGAATGTAATGTTGAACAAACTCACCTCAATAACCTCCTTGTATTGAATAGCCATGAATTGATAACTGTTTACTGACAAAATTAAAAAACTAATGTAATAGGGACCATTTACAGTGGTTCAGCCATTAAACATATTCATTGAATATTTATCTCAAAAATAGTAAGAGTTATGACACAGTTTCTTAGAGAAATTAACTCAATGTGACCTGAAGAATCTTCCCTAAAAAAACACGGTGTAGATAGTCCTCCTTGTTGTATCTGGTAACCCTTACAACTTTCTCTAAGGGCATGTATATGGGTCGCAAAACCGAACTTTGATTTAAATACGACGACCGCTTTAGCTTAGTTGGTAGTGACCCTGCCTACGAAGCTGGAGGTCCCGGGCTTGAATCCCCTTCAGGGCATTTATTTGTGTGATGAGCACAAATATTTGTTCTTGGATCTTGGATGTTTTCTATGTGTTTAAGTATCTATTTAGTCATAGTTATTTATTTTGGTTGGTTGGAATGGAAGAGATAGAAAAAGAAAAAAAATACCAAGACAACATATGGAAATCATATTTCATTTCATGACGCTAGTTTTCGTAGTAAAATTGTAATAACAAAGGAATGATACATAATAAACTATTACAACACATTAACATCTTACAAATATGCATAAAAATCTGTTTAATTATACCATAAACCATTAAAAGTGAACCACTTTCCTTCACTGGCCGAAAATAAAACCCAACAGACCATGGTAAAGGGGGCGTTAGGCATTACGTCATCGGTGTACTGACTTTAAAAGACTGCTAATGTCAATCCCTCCTAAATTTGGCCTCTCATTCCTTAGGATAGAAGACTTTTATAAAAAAAAACTCGAGGAGTTTCCATTGGAGGGCTGCATTAACCGCCATTAAATGCGACACCTGGTTGAGTTGTGTGGGTCTTAATACTTGCACTACCAAGAACTGGCTTAGTGGGCGCTCCTTAACTTTTCTTAGATGCCTAGTGCCGCTAGCCGGGTTGTCGCCATAAAGGCCATATTTTATGTAATCAAGATTAACCCCCTTATTCATAAAACTTAACAAACCTCTGCTAACTAAAATGTTGTTTGTCCCTTTCTCACAATCGTATGTCAAAGTGACAGATAAGGACATACGAACTTTAGCGGCTTGTTAACCAATAGAGGTTTGATGGACGTCTTATGAATAAGGGGGTTAGTCTGGCCAGTGATGTTAATGTAAAAGTTAAGCTACTAATGTCTTGCGGTATCCAAAATATTTTCAATTTTTTTTCATGCGAGTTCCGTTTTGATTCCAGTTGGAAACAAGAATGACTGTCCGTCGCGGAAAGTGGTGGTCACGGAGGACGCGCAGCGGTTCGCCAGTCAAATGAATATACCCCTGTTCGAGACTAGTGCAAAAGAGAATATCAATGTCGAGGAGATGTTCCTCACTATCACAAAAATGGTAAGCTTGCTCATTATTAATGGCGCCGTATACGAAACGATTCATCGTTACGATCTTTCGGCTCAGAGTTCAGACTGATCGAAACGACAGATCTGTAGTGTATGGTAAGATCGTTGGTACCAGAGGTATAGTTGATACTACACTCTACAGATCTATCGTTTCGATCAGTCTGAACCGACGAATCGTAACGATGAATCGTTTCGTATATGGGGCCCTTTAGTCTCATTTCGCCATATAAATTCAAGCTGCCTTTTTGCGAGATCTGCAAGATGGAGGTACTTCCCCAGTTGGGCTCCAAATTCGATCAAGATGACATTTTACTGTGCCCTACCTCTCAAACGAATGTGTATGAATGAAGCAAGACCGCGCGCGAGATAGATTATCTGTCTCATTTTGGTTTTAACACTTGGAAAGAGTCTAGTAGTTTATGTCGCGAACCGCCTGGGGCTAGCCTAGGATATGTCTGTCTATATCTAAACAAACCTGACAACTTGATTGTTAGCGATTTTCAAGCCTCTAACTGTTTCAGTGCTGTCTTCTACAACAACTGAGGTCAAGTATCTGATGTGTCAGCTTAGTAACCACTTAAAGGTGTCACTCATCTATAAATGACCATAATCATCCTCTTAAATACGTTCCAACGCTGGGCACAGGTCTCCACAACAACATGGATGAGAGGGAATGGGCAATATAGGGATTAGAGGATATGTGCATTATTTATTAAGTATTATTATGTCTTCCAGACTTAATTTTGATTACTCAGTAACCTATTTGTATAGCACTTTTGGCTAAAATTGCATCATCTCATTCCAGGTACTAAAATCAAAGTTGGAAATGAAGGAGAGACAAAACGTCACATCCAACGAGACAGTCAATCTGAAGAATAGTCGCAGCAAAAACAGGAAGAAGTGTTGCTAGTGAACATAGGGCGCAGTGCCGGACACTTATCGCTATGCTCAAATACTGTGAGACTTGCACAACCCTAGCCGGTACCTCGGACTATTATACAAGTGTTTCATTATTGTCAGAGAATATTTTCCTATTTGGAAAACAGTTTCGACTACCTGACCAATCTCTGATGACACAAGAATGGTTTGTTTAAACTTTTTAAAGCCCACGGGCACGAGATGGCTGCACTTATCGCGAGACAGTGACAAATGATAAGATGAAACATTGAGCTCTTTCTTACGCAACTTGAAAGAAAGTGAAAGGTGCTTTATTTCATTGGTCACGTGATTAATATGACCATACGCCTTCTGGTTTCGATATTATATAAAGTGTAAGTTTTATGTTATTCAGTAATCAAGATTGGGCAGGATATTGACATGAAGGGTAATTTAGATGCATTTTGTAATGCATATTATAGAAATGTTGATCTCTGTTTGAAATTTTGTCGCAATTGAGTTTAAAAGTTAATATCATTCTTATAGGGGATCATTACGGCCTGCAAACAGCACAATAGAATAATTTTTAGACAATTTGTTGCCACATATTTACATTTGCATTATTATACAACTATAACCACCTGAAAGTAACTAAACTTACATAGATGCAATTGGAGTACATACAGCAAACACCACTAAAAGTAGTGAGTCATCCTCATCAAACATTCTCAAAAACAAACGAAATCCTGTTTTTTTTTCAGTGGGATTACTCCGTATTGTAAACATTTGGTTATGGACACAAAAGTGATAGTATTAGATCTCGTTTATGGACAGGCGGTGTTCTGGGGGTACACGCAAACTCAAAAATACGCTGGCGTTTTCACACGCTTTGTGCCCGGGCAACGCTACGCGCGTCCCCGGATGAGGCCTTACAGGTGCAGTATGGCATTGTCGATATGTGGCTCTTTTAGTAACGCTGGGTTGACCAATCTTGCACGGGGAGCATCTATGTATATGGATGGATATATTGACTCCAAAAATTACATTAGGCTATTATGAATGCGTAGGTAATGTATGTTTGTACTCCCATAATGGGAGTCCCATTATCTTTATGTGGTGGAGTGTCATGTATGATATGGAAATGTTGCATAGAATATATAAATGTATACCATTAATTTAATTTTATTGAGGTTTTTGAGGGCAAGCTTTGTTCGGTTTCATCACATGAGATTTTATCACGGCTCAGTCACATTTCAGTGGATTCCTTATATACTATTTTGTACATAATTTTTGGCCTACAATATTCATATATAAAAGGTTAGCAAGCCGTGAAGAACTCAAGGTTTCTAGAATTCGAGAGTAGGCACTCGGCGATTGGAATAACTAATATCTTGTTAAGTTTTATGGATTAGTCTAGTGAAGTTGTCACTATTTGATACTCCGAGAAATAAGGGGACAGCACGTGACTTGCGAACATGTCCTGTTTTGAACCCCCGACGCAAACGATGGGTATTACAAGTTTGAAAGATGAAACGATTTGAATGCTGTTTTTGTTAATCTAAAATACTGATAACAGAGTTGCTACGTTTGCCGGGCTTTCTTAATTTTTTATTCTTTTGATTAACTTTTTTGTTTGTGGGCATATGACGAAATTTGTATGCGTAAAAGGACATTCGGGAAATCCGCAATAACAAAGCAAAACGAATGGACTAAACCGCGAACTGTGATTGGGCCATATCGGAATGAATAAGGATAATTTTAAAGGAAATTATATACAAGTGAGGAGTTTTGTATTATTATGATAATTTAAGTAAATGGTTCACTGGGTGCGTTATCGAATGAGGTACAGAATGAATTGACACCACGGACTGTTTCTAATATATTCTAACTTGTAGCAAATATTAATAAAAGGCAACTCATTTTATTGGCTGAAATGGATTTTATGTTTGTAACAATGCTAAAGATTTGAAGGTACACTTCAAATCTTTCGTATATCTTTCATCACTTCATATAAATTATATTCACATATCATTATATGAACCTATTGGCGAGGCGGTGATAATACCAAATTATTAGTTTATTTTGTAACCCTTGGGTCTCTCCAAGTATTGGATATTTGTAATACTCAGCCCTGTCGACGCTCTGTGTACTGAATAAGATTCAATTGTAATTTTAAAGTGATAAATTGAAAAAAAAAAAACTATGTTACAAGTGGGATTTGAACCCACGACCTCTGGAACCCGTCCATTGGTCTAAACCAACTGAGCTAACCCACCTGTGGCGATTAACTTTTCAACTTTGAAAATTATAATTACGATCGGACGCATCCGCTTGGGATAACTGTAAAAATCGATTGCTTCATTTCATCAAGCGTTATAAAACAGTAACAACTTTGTTGAAATTATTGTTTTATTATACTGGACGTAACGAGCTAATATCCAGATGGGCTAGCTTAACTTGCTGCCAAGTCTTATTTCGCGCGACTCAGCGACTCCTGTCTCGCTCGAACTGCACTAATTAGAAAAAGTTACAAAAATTAAAGAGGTGGGTGGATTTTTCTGTACACGCGTCGCGTCGAAGCGGCAGTTGTGCTAGCTCTGCAGCTGGTGGTGGAGGCCGAATAAAGAAAAAACAATAGAATGTTAAATTATGCCTTTTGAATGGCGCGGCATGGATCGATCGCTCCATCCCGATCAGAGGCTAGGGTTGGCGAGGGCCTGCCGCGAACCTAAAACTACGTCTCTCTTTGTCACTCGAATTGGCAACTTTTGCAAGGGCGACAGAGAGGGGGATACTGTTTTCGGTTCGCTTCAGGCCCTTTGATGATGTGGTTGCAACTACACTATGGAAAAACATTATCATTTTTGTGCACTGTCACATCCGTGGATGCCACTAGCGTGGATGAAATATAGCTCAATCAATTATGATGTTGTGATGAGTGAGTTATGATGAATAGTTATTGTGAGTATTCAATTAATATACTCAATAAATTCATCATTAAACTGGCATGTAGTTGCTGATCTATAACTTCATCCACGGTAGTGACATCCACGAATGTGACAGGGAAATGAGAATGGCGCAGGCGTAAAAATGTTGCGGCACACACGAAATATTCCTATATCATACGTAGCTACAAGTGTATTAAAGTGAGAAAGTAATTTTACATTAATATTGGCGAAGTATAATTTGTGCAGTATTGCTTATTCCATTCATTTTATTTATTAAAACCCGAAGGGGAACCCACTGAAAGACATGGATTGGAATTTTTGTAATATAATATATAGTTATAATTTTAATCATTTATGATTATAAACAAATATTTAACCGGAGTTTGGGAATTTTATTCGTAAGCGGCTGCCATATTATTCTCTGTGTCCAGTGAGACAAGGAGCTTTCCGGCTATACCAATTCGGCCGCGTACGTAACCGGAACTTCGTAACCAGTGGCGATCGAATACTCTTGCGGCCTTATACGAAACTAGTTGCGATCGAGAAGTTCTACGGACACGAAGCTCCGGTTACGTAAGGTAAAAGCACTAGTGCTCGACGCCGCGCCGCACTAGTATTCGACATGGGCACTTTATGTCCGTCAGCGACAGCGTCGAGCACTAGTACTCTTACCTTACGCGGCTGAAGGGATCCGAACATTGACATCCGTGCCGCACTGAACAAGTCCTGAAATGCATGAGAATAATTACAGAAACGAATATTTAACCCATTCGAAGCCATTATGCATCTCATCTTTTATTGACCCCACAGGGCCTCAGGGGTAGGACCTCAGTTGTCAGTGCGGACACGTCCTTTTAACTTACCAATTAATTTGTCATCTGTGCTAGTACAAATAGCAGCATACTAAACTGGAATTAACTATAGCCTCCTGAGAACCCCATGTTCTATATAAAGGACCAAATATCAATAATGGAAAATAGTCAAAATTTGAAGTGACATTTGTTTTGGTTCGTTTGATTACAAAAAAAAAATAGTATTTCAAATTTAAACTGAATTTTTAGGTTCAAATTCGATTGTATTTTTATTTGTATGGTTGTTCTTAGGAGGATAGATCTTATCTCGTTGTGATAAAGCACATAAATGGTCAGCTGCCTATCGTCGATGGTACGGTCGGCCGCATAAAGGCCCTAACATATTTGTACCGTGTCGATTTAACATCATGTTTAAACTGTCATACTAAATTTCCAACCGATGAAGGGGAAAAAAATGAAGGCCATTATTTTTGGTGAACAATAAATAATATTTGTATTGTATTCTCCAGCCAAGTAGCTCAAAGTACAAGTTCAACTGTTACTTCTTTATATATCCACATTATAGTAGTCCCGATGTAGTTTACACTGTGAAAGTGGGTATTAAATATGCACTTCCTAATTCTTATTCGAAAGCCACATACAAACCAATTACAATACCAGGCCCCGTTCTATACGCCGTTTTATTTTAAATTTTAACGGTCATTTTAGCCTACACTTCTTCGTTATCTGAGACACCAGAGGATAATATTGTACTAATTCCTCTTATTTCTGTAGCTTATCACGTCTCAAAGATACGCATATTTCTCCGATTCAAGATTGTTTTCCCTGAAATCGCACGATTCTAATTTAAAAAAAACGACGTATAGGGTAGAGTAGAGCGAATGGAGAGCTCACCTTGACCCTTATTTCACTAACTTGAGAATAGTCACCTGACAATGACAATTTGGTTTACATTACCGGTGCGGTAAGTATCGATGCTATCCAACGACCATCTTTACGTGACGACTCAGAAGTGTACTTGGAATTGTCATTGTCAGATGACAATTGACAACATTTCATATTTTTAACTACTTTATTTTATGAACTAGTTAGAAAATAGGTAAAAATTTAAGCCACCCGTATTTTTTCTTTTTCAATTTAACTCATTATTTCATACAAAAAAAAACACGTTGAAAAGTAGGTCATTCCAAAAGGGCGTACGTAAAATATGACGTCATCTTCCCAACAAGAATTCAGAGCCACTCCAGAGCAGCGATTGTCTGTACTCTGTACTAAGGTCTCCCTGAATACAGCTAGGAAGATTACGTCAACTTTCGGTTTACAGTAATTTGCGATTATTTCCAAAATTAACGGAGAAAAAATCTAAAAAAAAGTTTTTTGTGTACTTCACACGTTTTTACCGAAATGGTTTTCGAATTAAGACTTTTGGAAATTATGAAATATTTTCAATTGTCAAGTTGGTGAAATAGGGGCCTGAATACCGAATAAGGAAAGAAAGAAAAGGAAATATTAAATGAGGCGCCTTTGTGTGGCGTGGAATGGCTGTACCCAGGTGGGCTGGCACAAGTTGCTGCCAAGTCGTATCCCGTACGATTCAGTGATTCCTGTCTCGCTCGAACTGAGCGAATTAGATAGAGGCGGGTAGATTTTTCTCTTCTCGCGTCGCGTCACAGCAGCAGCTGTGCTAGCCCCACTGATCAGGGGCTAGGCCGGCGCTGTAGACAAGTATTCTATATTCTTCTTGTATACCTAGGCTTGGCACATAAGTATTAACCTGCGCAGAGCAACGGGGGGCGTATACTATTACTATCTGAACATGCTTCCTAGTAAACCTGCGCAAATCCGCCATCTTGTTAATACTTAAATGACGGGCATTTTATGTTATGTCTAAAAAAAATGCCAAATTGTTTTAGTAATAGTGAATGGTGTTTATTCTTGTTTTATCAACTATCATTCCGTACAATGGTTTGTCTATGTATCATGTCTAGATCCACTCATGTTTAATTTTAAGAAATGTTCATACCAGCATTTTATTTGTTTTTAAATTGTAAATATACAATATATTTTGCCCATAATAATAATGAGTTTTATTTTTATCGCGATGGAAGTTTTGACAAAATATTATTGGCAGTTAAAAAAGCGAACATGCATTGTGTAACATAACTGAAGGCTATGATATGGATGATTATTTTATGACTCTCGTCTTGTTCCTTTCAGAGCAGTAGTTTACCACCGCTGCAATAATAAGATCCGGTTCGAAGGACCATTATATGTACTGCTATGAAATGGTCTTAGTGCCCAGCCTAGATTATTAACATTACAGCGGATCTAAGATGATCGTTTATATGTCGGACATTAGCATTCGTCTCTCTCGCTTATATTACGTTACATAGCGTGATCATAGCACAGGGCGAAATATGATGAGGGCATTGTAGTTCACGTATGTTGCGGCGTGAATTGAAATAATAAAACAAATAACATCGTTTAATTAACGCATTACATGCTATGCTGTCATGTAAACGTATTGAAATCTAATATAATCCGGTTCGAAGGACCCATTCTTATAAGATCGACAAAACTAATTCCCATCAAGATTATTGAAAACAAACCAGCTTAGAGGGTAACCTTTTTAATAATAACGAATACATCTCATTGACGCTCTGGTTGTGCTAAGTAACCTACCACTATAGCTTCATCGGACGGTACCTCAAACCCTGCGCCTCCATCACCGCCAAACAACTTCTTCTGCTTCATTTTTTTAAAGTTGCTCAACTTATTTTTACTTTCGGCATTATAGCCTACTATTATAGCTTCATCATCCGGTACATCAAAGCCTCCTCCACTTCCCAACAGTTTTTTCTGCTTCTGACTTTGCGCCCCTTTTGAACCGTCTAAACTATTGTAAGACTCTTCATCTGCTACGCCTTCATCATTTTTAACTGCCTGTAGTGCCTTTACATCATTACCGACTACCACGAGCTTCTCATCACGACTGTTTAATTGAACATCATGGCCGGGTATTACCACCCCACCACTACCACCATTACCACCACCTAGCTGGACGTCATGACCATGTACTACTATTTGGTCACCTTTCCCTCCATTGTAACACGGTCCAGCGTTATTTGCATTATCAGAGATTAAATCGAGTTCGACATTATTTCCACATTTGTTCATAATATTGCCGTATTGAAGCCTTGTGCATTCTTTGCCAAATATTCTTCGGAGCTTCACCTTGTCATGATGTGATAATTGGTCTGACGGCTCTATTTTCAATCCTGGAAGCTTTAACAAACATTCATTTATATTAAATGACTTCAAAAAAAAGAAAGAATCTCAAATCCTTAAATTTTTTGAAGTTAAAGGTAAGCATTCACTGGCCCGCATAGGACGTATCGCATCGCATCGCATAGGGATGTTGACTCAAAAAAAAAAATACTTTAATAGAAAGAAGACATAAAACTATGCCAAATAGTGAAAATCCTATTCAAATATCTCAAAAAATAACGAAGCTACAACGGTTAGAATGTTCGTAGTTAGATAGATAGAGCGGGACATCCTAACACAGGTTCACTTACCTAAAAGGAAGTCCCACCCACTGATGGCAATTGTATAATTTATAACAGGAAAATAAACATTTTTCATTTTCATTTCATTTTTTCATAGAGAAAGTGCTACTCAACAGTTAACGTCACTGTTGAGTAGCGCCATAGTAAATGACGATCGTTCAATACAAAGGTGCGTTTTGCGGAAAAGCGACAGAAAATACCCACTCTTAAAACTTTGAAGACATAATTACGTAATTATTTATTTTTTTGAATTACTTTTTACGCCATTTGATTGAGAATTTGAGCCTTTATGTAAAAAAAATGGATTTATTGATTTTCTTTTATAGTGTCATCATCCCTATTGGGATCAGTCCGCGTAGGAGGAGTGGCTAAGTACATGCTTTAAATCGACAATGTGATTTGTGCAGTGACCTAGTGACGACTTTGCAAATCGGATGCGAGGAGGAGCCGCACTTACGTAATCGAGAGACAGACGGAGATCCGATCGGGAGGAGCTTGGAATTTGTTTGCTGTTGCTTTTGTTCGGTATACCTACTTTTCTTTGCTTTTTTTCTGACTGTTTTTATAGGCCGGGCCCAATAAAGCGATAGGGGTGCGCGACGCGAGAGTAGCCTGGGGAAGATCACGCGGTTGGTTTTTCTGGATACTTACCACGGGCATTACGGTGGGCTGGCCGTTGACGCTGTACTCGCGGTCGTGGAAATGCATGATGCTCATCGGATCGTATTCCGACAATTGGTCGCTAGTGTCCATCGACTGGATGCCGAACATGAACCTGAAGGCTGAGGAAGTGAAAGCGAGGTTAATGTAGATCAGGGGAGGGGAGATTTTGCATCAGGTGATTCAGTGGTGGGTAAGATATGACAGAGGGGAAGGGCACTATATCTAGCGGGCGGGGTGGTAGGGGGTACTATCAGTTAACAAAAACTGTACATGACTATCAGTCAGGATAGTAGCTGTAGATATATACACGTTTAAAATTGTGTATATATAAAGACACATCTCCACCCATCCTCCTAGCTAATTCTAGTTTTTTCCCGGTCCCAGAAACCCAGGATCCAATCCGTCCGTTCGTTCCCACCCGTTTTGGCACCTAATCCGAGGATTTGGCATAGTCACTAGGTAGTTTTAGCAAAGCGACTGGTAGGTAAGACTTGATCGGTTTGATTTGATCTGACCATCCAACCCAGAAAGAAAGACCATATTGGGATGAGACAGATTTCTTCACCATTTTTCGGAGAAATACTATTGTTAAATATCAAATGAAAGACCGATCGCCACCGCATCCGCAATATAAAAATCTGTAGGTACCTGGTTGTATGTTCTCCCACAAAACCCTGACGAAGAGATCTCTCTTCGGGTGCGTAATCTCGTCCCGGAACCCAAATCCATGCAGCACCGTGTGCAGCACCTCCCGGGGTTTGAGGCAGTCGTAGCCCAGCACTATTATCTGTACGGTATAAAATAAATTAGTCTCGGTAAAGCCCATGCCAGATGGTCGAAGGCAAGCCCCAGACCGCGCGGCCTTGGTCTCTGGCTCGTCGCAAAGATCGTCTGAGTGTTCTGGCTAGACGATCGGCCGACCACGCTACAGCGTCGTTAATTCCGCGACAAAATCCCGTTCACTCAGAGTCGGCATCGCTGAACTGACTGACATGCGTACGCGACACTTACTCTGAGTGCACTGGCGTTGGACGGTCGGAGACAGGCGGCTACATGGCTCAAAACTCGGACCGCGGTCTCTAGCGCACGCTCGAAGACGAAGGGCGTCCGAAGGTCAAATGAAATTTTGCTACACGGTCCGTGCGGCCCAAGGACGCCCGGTCTTTGGTCTTGTCTTATGACCCGTCTGGCGCGGGCTTAAAGGTAGCCACTTTAGCCAGTCCCCGTGTTCCGACTTCGGGGCCAACTGTGAGCAGACTTGCAGGTATTTGACCTACGGTGACAGCTTAATTGCAGGCCTTTCATACTCTTGTTGGCTACCAACGTGGTATTAAAATTGAGCGAGATGAATGACCTTGGTTTTCTCCTTATAGTTTGCAGGATTGTATTGTCTGCAATGCTGGACCGCCTGGATGCGGCTTAAACTGAGTTTGTACCAACGCCGCATCAGGGTGGAGTGATTTATATTGCGCCACTCAAAAGGCATCTCCAAAATTTCAGCTTTCCCTTGATCGCGCGACCATCATAGGCCCCGTGCTGAAGGCCTACCGCGAACCGAAACGGAGTATCTCCCGTCGCTTGAATACAAAAGTCACAGAGAGGCAGATATGGTCGCTTTTATACTTTACCGTGGACGTACACGTCCACGATATATTCTCTATGGTTTCATTCATAATTATTCTAAAGTCTATTTATGAATGAAACCGCCGTGCAAGATACACGGTAAAGTGTAAAAGCGTCCATTTAGTTTCAGGTTAACGATAGGTTGATCGCGTTTATGTGGGACATACAAATCAATTCGTCCCTTATACTAGTATGTAAGTGCGAGAAGGACAAATGCTACATGGGGAATGAAATTTCGCCTGCGGTATTCCGGACATCGTCAAACTTTCAAGAAAAGAGCGTTTTCCCATCTGAAATGCCAGCAACGCACTTGTGACTCCTCTGGTGTTGCGGGTGTCTATGGGTGACGGTAATCGCTTATCATCAGGCGATTCGTCCGCCCCCTATAACATAAAAAGATCTCCGACATATACGCGACCATCCTACCTATTCCTAACAAGCTGAGCGTCTACTTCTACTCTGTTATTCGAAATCTGAAGGCTCTGAATTTCGTATCGTGCCGTCCCTTTCATTCTCGTGTTATACATTATATGAGTGAAAGGGACGGCATGATACGAAGTTCGGATTTTCAATTTTGGACTGGTTTCTATAGTGATCTTACGATTTCTCCGCCCTTACTGACGGCGGGCTCATGCACACACGGCCGCACTCGGTCAGGGTTGGTGAAGTGCAGCCAATCCCCCTCGGTCGGCTTCTGAGTCACAGGCACGAACCTCGGGCATTGAAAGTCGACCGCGACCCGGATTAAATCGAACGCCATTGTCAACAGTTCTGATACACCGTCGCCTGTTATCAAAAAAGATTTTTATCAGAATTAAGGTATGATTCCGCTGCCGACCGCCGCACTCCAAATTGAACCGTAATCATGAGACTAAAAGTCCCAATTTAGAGTGAGCGGCATGTGTTGTTGCGACACTTCTCCGCTCATTTCAAATTGACCTTTTTTACGCATACCATTACGGTTCAATTTGGAGTGCGGCGGCACGTGCAGTTGCTATATGCAGTCGGCAGCGGAATCATACCATTAAGCACCTAGGTAGGTGCACCCACAGCCAAGTGCAAATATACTTCTTCCTCAAAAATATGTCCAATGGCTCTTATGGCGGCGAATTAAGTTTTCGGTACATATTTATGAAAGGATTAATTCAATTCAATACATATTTTTATTTCTGAACTTTATTGTAAATATATTAGGCCTTTTATTTTATGTACCTAAGTACTGCTGGGGGACTTTATTGTACACCCGGGTCCGCTACTGTACTGCACACCCTTTTCAGCGCTGAGGTATCGACGATAAGTATTTGAAAACCCTTATAGAGCAGGTCATGCTCATTGGGTGCTATTGGCCTGTCCGCGCCGAAGGTGACGAGGGTGGCGAAAGGCTGACTTACGGCATGGACACCCAGCGTACGCGACGCAAGCGGGACACCGCGACGCCGCCGGAATGTACCTATGGAAACATGTCGCTGGCTTCGCACAACCTGTGTGGCGTCGCTAACCTGTTATCTGTTATCGTACGTTCTGAATGTTTCGATACCGCTGCGCGGACGGGACGTCATCGCGCAAGCTATGCCCAAGTAGGTATTTAGTGTTATGTAACGAGGCCCGTCACCCCACTTACCGTAAGTATCGCCATCGATGTAGTACCTGACTTGTCCGACAGGCCCGTGGTAATGTTCTTTGGGCACATCTAGCATCCACTGCGAAGACATCTTACGTTCGTACGGCAACTTGGCCTTTAAAGCGAACAAAGAGCCATCCGTGCTCTCTTTCAGTTGAGCATTTAGTTTTTGTTTTAAATTTGAAGTGCCATTTGCGATCTGTTCTTGAATTGGTGCTAAACAAATGAAAATATAGACCTTTAGTTGAGTAAATAAATACCAGTACCTAATTATAAAATAAAATATTAACGCTCCGATTCTTAGAATCAATTGTATCAATGTGTGAGTTATGTGTATTAATGCGCCCTTCTATTATTACATAATGTACACTTTGCGTGAGCGGAAACAGACAGTGGGGTGTTTAGTCTAAGATTGGTTTTACTCTACTGCGTATGAATATACATAGTTTATTATTCAATACATAGTATAAGGAGAACCACGTTTACGTTTAGGCTATACGCGCATACCCAACAACGGCGGCGTCGGGAAACGTCATAGCCGCCTGATCTCCCGCCCCTCATGTAGCGCAGCAAGTAATCTATATGAATATGTGGTTTAATTTTCAGCAGGAAATAAATAAGAGTCAGTGAACCCATCAACATACCCAACACAATTTGACCATTGCAAGTGTAATAGAATAAGAATATTAAATAAATAGAAACTCTCCACGACATGTCACCGTTCACAACCGTAAAGCCAAGTCAATATTTGAATCTAAGTAGGTAGATTTTACAACTTCGCAGTTATTGCAAAATCAAAATTTTATGTTAGTTGGATTTTTGTTACCTACATTTTATCGATCGATTATATAAATGTAGAACTATTCGGACCGTAGAATCTAGAAATGTACGGATATACATATAAGTTATGTTGCTTTGGTTTATTTAAAGAAAAAAATCCGCATAACGGTAAACAAGAGAAGATCTATTTAAAAGAAGTCGTCAACTGCAAGGTCCAACGTAAATTGCTTTCAGAGGCATTAGTTTACGTAGCACTTAATTAATTTTATTTCTAAAAAACATAACACTCACTGAAGGATAGGCCGTGGCGTCTCTAGCCCATGTAGAGCCCAAATCATTAAGCCCATGCCAGACGGTTGCCGATAAGTCCCTGGGACCGAGCGACCTTGGTCCACAAAGACCGGCCTTCAAAGCAAATATTGCTGGAAGCAACTGTCTACACGGTCCGTGCGGACCAAGGTCGCCCGGTTTCTGTCCTTGTTTTCGACCGTCTGGCACGCGCTTTACCCTATTACACACGGGCTTATAAAAAAAGATTAAGCGCCAAAAAACATATATTTCGACACTCTCAAGGGAATCACAATTACTTGCCAAATTTTTCACAGTTCTAGGTCAAAGGAGGGTAGTTTCCTTCCTTAAGCAAGTAATATTGTCTTATACTACAAGTACAGGGAAAAATCTGAAAACTATACATTTGTAATTAAATAATAAAAAAATATTGTACTCTCCAATCTGTAAATTTTTACAATTGAGGCGTTATAAACTAGGATAAACATAAAATTCGCAGATGGTTAAAAACCAATCACCAATATTGCCCAATTGTACTACAAAACTTCCGTTTTCTAACCATGATTTTCTACTTTATCGGGCATTAGACGCAGATTTTCATGTTCTTTAACTTGCTAGTAAGCAACTTTACGCTAGAATATATGAGCGATAAACCGAAAATAGGGTCGGCAGGCCAGTTACGCGGCCTTTTTTTTATTAAAATAAAAAACGGGCTACTGACGGACTAGGTTCCTTCAACTAAAGATGTAGTTGAAAATATTGTGGTTCCAAGATTACTCTTACTACCAGTTTTGATATTTAATTTACTCAGTTGCATCCATATACATAATTTATATAAATAAAATCTACTACTCCACCTCTTGCAACATAGTCCTCAGCTTTGAACCTCTACTGACTGCGTCGCACTTGCGATTTGCAATCATAATGAGTTTTTCAATAGTTCATGTTTCCCATCGTGAATTTTCAAGTCTGCCTTTGCGAATGCTCCGATATAGATAGGATGTTTTTTTCTGCAGTGTGTTTTCTCTCATGCCTCACTAATTGTGTCTTTTGTCTGCACTTGTAGTCACAGTGGGTACATTTATATGGGTTTTCTCCAGTGTGTTTTCTCTCGTGAACCACTAAATGTGTCTTCCGATTGCACTTGTAGTCACAGTGAGTACATTGAAATGGTTTTTCTCCAGTGTGTATTCTCTTGTGTTGCACTAAATCTACCTTCCTTATGCACTTGTAGTCACAGTCACTACATTTAAATTGTTTATCTCTGGTGTGTTTTCTCTCGTGACTCACTAAATGTGCCTTCTGTTTGCATTTGTAGTCACAGTGTCTACATTTATATGGTTTTTCTCCAGTGTGTATTCTCATGTGAATCAATAAATTAATTTTCCGACTGCACTTGTAGCCACAGTGAGTACATTTGAATGGTTTTTCTCCAGTGTGTATTCTCTCGTGCCACACTAAGTCTGTCTTCTGTGTGCACTTGTAGTCACAGTGACTACATTTAAATGGTTTTTCTCCAGTGTGTATCCTCTGGTGACGCAGTAAGTCAGTTTTCCATTTACTCTCGTAGTCACAGTCACTGCATGTAAAACGTTTTCCTCCACCTTGTGTCTGCCCCGCCCCCTCCTGCAGCTGCCTGACCGAGCAAGCCCTCCCAAGGGCCTCCTCTGCTCCGCTCACAGCCACTGAAA
Source organism: Cenopis cana (assembly GCA_951800055.1). Classification (NCBI taxonomy): domain Eukaryota; kingdom Metazoa; phylum Arthropoda; class Insecta; order Lepidoptera; family Tortricidae; genus Cenopis; species Cenopis cana. The sequence continues at coordinate 10,438,400 of OX637492.1, forward strand.
CATATATGACATAGATTATTAAATATTGGGAGACCATCTCACACCAAACTAGTCCCAGAATAAGCAAAGCTATGACTATGGGCTGCAGGGTATAATATCATAACATAACCTACATATACAGATAAAGATTATACTAAACTTTGTAAAACATCTAAGACTAGCAGAAACCAATATTCATAATCGTCACACAAATAAATGACCATTCCAGCCCAGTATTCAGGCCTTCATGACATTTCAACTTACATCTAAATGGCGGCATTGATGTTGAATTAAATTATTTAGAGTAAACGGCAGAACCAAAGAGAAACATAAATTTTTGTTTTCATTCAAAAAGCTTGACTTCATATTATGCTAAGGTACTGACCTGGAACTGTGGGAGCCACACAAGGCCGGTGCATCTCCTCTGGGCCCAGCACAAGCTCGTTCTTGATCTGGTGGTCTGCATACAGCACCGCACTGTCCTCACACTCTGCCTCCTTCTTTACATGTGCCCCGGTCTCCTCATTGTTACACTCCTCAGCTTCCTCTTTCACAAACACCTCCTCCGCCTCAGTCTTCACACACAATGTTTCTAGCGACATATTGCTCTGTGGTTCTTCACATTGAAGGTGCATTGAAGATATGTAGGTAGTGGTAGTCCACCTGCAAAGCACAAACTATCTGCAAAGCAAGCATCTAGTAATACAAATACAATCAATATCAGACAATTACAATCTACTTACTACCTTACCTTACCTACTGGCGTCAGTTACACGGTCAATATTATCACGCGATACAGTATTGGCCTCCCTCTCACTTCCATAAAAGTGAGAGAGAGGCCAATACTGTATCGCGTGATAATATTGACCGTGTAACTGACGCCACTAATGTCAACTTGTTACAAATTATTTGACAGTTAGGTAAGGCCGGTACGCACGAGCGCTTTTTCAACGCGCGTTAAAACCCGACGTTGGCAAAAGTCCTTGAGGCTGCCATTTCTCTTTTATATCTAACTAACTAATTTATCCCTTCGTGTGTCATTGGCAAAGGCCCTTAAATGAGGCTGCCATTTCTCTTTTATATCTATCTATCTAAACCCGACGTTGGCGCTTCCGTAAGCTTAATTCGATTTAACGTCCAACGCCCAACGTCAAAAATCGAACAGTGCTGGATAAAAAAAACGCCGCGCTTTAAAACCGCCTTCGTGTGAATAAATACATGGTTATCTTTCAACGTTTTTTTAACGCGCGTTAAAAAGCGCTCGTGCGTACCGGCTCTAAAATGGGGGACGGCCGAAAAAATATCAGCCGTGTTCCGAATCACGCCAACAACGACCACAGCGTTTACAGTGCTGACGGCCGGTCCGAATCAGTAAGCGCGCTCAAGGCCGCGTGAGTGGTGTTTTGATTCGGACCGGGCATGTTGTGTTTACTGTCATGTTCATATATCAAACGTCAACTTGACGTTTGGTTTAAGGTGCTTACGCCTTGGAGTGTGGGCACCATAGATATAGTATATACTCTGTAGTTATAGATGCGCCAACAAGCGACCGGGGCTATGTCTTTCTCATATTATGACGTCAAAATATGGGGATACCATGGTTGCAAAAAATTACCCCAAAAATTTAGTCGGATAGTACTTAGTTACAAGTGATCAAATTCCATAGTGACTAAGTCGCCATTTTGACTCACTAACTAAATTTACACAACATCGTAGGCGATATCGTAAAATAAGTGATCTCGACCGGCCACTTTTTTTGGGATAATCTTACCTATAAATACATAGTCACCGGTTATCACCGTTGCATCAAACGGCGATTTCACTGATCCAAATCTATACATTTTGTTCTCGCCGCTCGCCGCTGGTCGCTGGCCTTCCTGCTCGCCGCTTGACTTGCTGGTCATCACGTCACCCAAAGAACCATGCTAAATGTTTAAGTCTCTAGACGATGAAAGTAGTAAGTAATGTAACCAGACAGTGCTTACTATTTCCATGCCCCTTTTTGTCTTTCACAGATAAATTATGTAGTTGTTGGAATAAAAGAATAAACTTCAATTTAGAACAGGTAATTTATTTACAATAATATATTACATTTATAACTTTATTTTTCAATAAATAAACAAATATGTAATAAGCAGTTATAGATTATTTTACCCAATTTAATTTCCTGTTCCCTCAGTCCTGAAATCCATTTTTTCGGGATTCATCCTCTGTTGAAAAACTGAAAAAATCAAATTACTTGAAATTCCCGAAACGTGGGGTAATCTTTAGGGGTTTTTTTATTATTTGTTGGTATCCCGAAATCGAATTATAAACCGACTGAATGGTGGGACATCAATGCTAAGCTGGCTTCTATGGTAGATTTCTACTACGCGATTTGACCGGTTTGTATGTCAAATGTTTGGAGGTTATTTTTTAATTAATTCACATATTTTTCCTATTTCATCTATTGTCTCATGATATAACTAATGATTTAGCTCAGTAATTTGGTTCCGGTGAGATTTTAGAAATAAACACGGGTCCAAAATTCAAAGAAAATGTACTTACGCATGGAATGTAACATCCGCATCGAAATTGCTTTTACAGCCAAACACTGAACACCCCACCATGTTTGCACTGAACAACCAAACACTACGGATCTGATGATTGGTAAATTATTATTCATTTAAACCAAATTCATCATTAATTTTCCACTTATAAATTGCACTGCAAAATATTGCCACTTTGTTTTGCAATCTTCTTGACACTAATGACAGATTACTTTTACCCGACCATGAAAAAATGTCCGGTCGGTGATAAGGACAAAACATCGCACTTTTTTCTACTTCCTCTCATAGGAATCGCAATAAGGCTATCTTTCTCTTACAAAGCGTGTCAGGCCCTTGGTGGGCACTGTAAACGCCACCATGGCGCCGTCCAGGACATCATCAATGACGTCACGACATCTCATGTAAACGCTATGAGCGTGATTCGGTCCGATCGTAAACGCGTTTAATCGCTGTAAACGTGATTCGGAACACGGCTATAGTTCTATCTGTCCCACCGGCAGGAGGGGCTTACTACCGTGACGTCATCGCGCCGCGCTAAGTACATGCGGCCGCCGGCTCACACATTGTGTGACTATTCAAGCTTAAGCCACACAGAGAGCGGGCCGGCGGTGGCGGCGCGGGCGCGGGCGGCGGCGGCGCGGGCGCGGGCGGCAGCGGCGCGGGCGCGGGCGGCAGCGGCCTTTGTCGGTGGCGGCTGCCGACAAAGGCCGCTGCCGCCCGCGCCCGCGCCGCTGCCGCCCGCGCCCGCGCCGCCGCCGCCCGCGCCCGCGCCGCCGCCGCCCGCGCCCGCGCCGCCACCGCCCGCCCGCTCTCTGTGTGGCTTGAGCTTCAATGGCTGCGGAGCAGCGTTACGGATCGCACGCGCACGCGCTTGTACGATCATAAAAAATAATTCTTTTCGTGTAGTTTCGTGTTAAATAATAATGTCAAAACCACAGCATTATTGTATTGCAGCAGGTTGCACCAATAATAATAAGAACGTAGACGTAAGAACGGTCATTGAGTTTGGTATTCACCAACGGTTGACATAAAAGAAAACGAAAATGAAAACGTTGGTTCTAAGAAACCTCTTTTATTTTTTAAAGTGATGCCTTTAAAAATTATATAAAACTTTGTATCCCCTGGTCACATGTATGGAGTGCCCCCTCCCCCTACTTTAATATTTTTTCGTCATTTCACATCACTTTTACGTAGCGGGTCATACGAGTAGAACACACCTTCCTGCTAAATGTTTTAATTGTATTTGTAGTGCTTATAGTCTCCGAGTACATCGGCCGTCACATACAGACGAAAAGACGAACGGACGGGTTCCGTTTTCACCATTTTGGCTACGGAACCTTAAAAGTACTATTCGTAATTGTATTGTAAACAACACTACTAATAATAAAGTACATATATTAAAATAGGTTCTCGCTGGTGGTAACCCTAGCGCTGAGGGCGGGGCCTCGAAAGAGCGCGTTGCGTGCGATAGAAAGAGATGGCCACGTTTAGGCACGTTTGGCATACCTAAACGGGGAATTTGTTAGCAGAGAAACTTCTGTACTTGTACTATTACTTATTCTGTGCCACCGGGCGGGCGCAAATGCACGGTTTCGAGCTTTGGTTTCGCTCTTAGCCTGGCCGCAGACGCACGGAATTCCGATACGGTTTCAGAGAGAGGAGATTTGAAGCGTCTCGCTCTAAAAGGCCTTTTAACACTGTCGGTCTGCTTTACTGTGTGTCTGTTATTTATGTCTTGAAATGTTAGACCGTCTAGATGCGACTTTAGTGTATTTGATTTATTGTCTATAAGTAATTAGCATGGCAAGACTTTCTTGACATTTGCGTTTATCTTGTCTGTGGTTATCTGAAAAATTTGCGAGACCTTTCGACGTGCGAGTGCGGATTTTTTTCCGAAAATGTCTTTGTTGGGTAGCCTAAATCGCTCTGTGTTCAAAAGAACATCGACCTTCTTCCTGGTCGTTGCCGGAGGCACTTTCTTCTTCGAGCGAACGTTCGATTTGGTAGCAGTCTCCATCTTCGAGAGTATAAACAAGGGAGTGAGTATTTTGTTATATAATTGGTCTCTAATAACCTGAGCCCTCAATTTCAAAAGATATCTATATTACAGTATCTTTATATTACAGTAAATAGTTCGCTTCCCGACCAAGTATAATTATATTAATTCAGAGCACTTTCCTGCAAATTTTTAAATTTAGTAGAGTGCGTCTTGGCATAGGCCTCCTCCAACATCATCCACTGCGCTCTGTCGCGCGCCACTCGTCTCCAGTTGTTACCAGCTGTGAGTTTTAGATCTTCCCATCTCATTAGTTGGCGTCCTCTATTTCGCTTGCCATCCATGGGGTACCAGTCCAGTGTCCAGTGGTGGATGTTATCTTGTATCAATTTGAGAGCCATATTAGCTGTATTGATTCTTGGTTCCTTACCAAAAGTATTATACAAATTATATAGTTAACAAAATTTTGATTGACATGTTTGGTAATGGTATTATTTTGTTTGGCATTTGAAGAATCTACATTATCAATACTTTTTTTTTTCAGAAACTCTGGAAGGACATTGAGCACAAGTACAAGTAAAAATACAACAACATTATGTAATTAATTTATTAGCAAATTTGTTCAATAATGATTTATTAAAGATGAATTAAAAAAATATGGTGTATTATTTATTTCCTTTATAACTGCACAACTCGCACTGTTGTGGGTTTGGAATACATTGGGAGATTTGATCTTGATCATGGCTTGTGACATCAACTGATTTATTAATTAAACAGGGGCCTATTTATTACAAGCAGTCTCTTTTCAGTTTCATTAGAAAGAGACTAAGTTACAAATCATCCTGCAATGTGTCCAATAATGTTTCCAACCAATGTAACAGCCATATCATGACAGGTCATAAAATTGTTAACTCTCATTACATAAGTAGGTCATATAAATAATCTATCTACCATCATAAATTATGCAAGTGTTAAACAAACCTACCAATTTGTCACCTTTGAAGTGAATTAATTGAATGATTGCTGTCTTTTTCCCATAGTTGCAGCTCTAGGTCGTCAATGAAAAATTTATAGGTTTGTAGAACACTATAGGAATACACTTTCTGAAAGGACATAGTTTATAAGAAAGGATCCAACACAAGAATTCACTGGAATAATTCAAATTTGCCAAAAGTTTTAATTTCATAAATTTTATTGCATTGTTTGGATCCTTTTGCTAGACTACATTCAAATAAAATAACGTCATTAACCGTTAGGCACTAATAAAGTTTTATTATATACAATAATGACTAGATTAATAAACATTTTCCGTGTAATAGTAACATATCATAATATCTAAATAAATCTAAGGCGTGCGTTTGTCTTATGAGTTTCCATATAAATCCATTCAACGCAATGTATTTATATGGAACGCATGCGTTTGACGCATAAGAGAAACGAACGCCAAATAAAATAATACAAAAAGGCCTATTAACACTCGGTGCCAACATTTTTCTGTGTTGACAATCACAGCAAATGAGCAAACACTGACCCCCTTATTCATAAAAAACTCAACAAACCTCTGCCTACTCAAAATATTGCCAATGTCATACAAGCATGTGTGTCCAAGTGCCAAATAAGGACAAACCACAGGGACAAATGCTTAGACGTTTTTTCTTATTTTGTTTTTGTTTGCCTACTAATTTTTTGATATTTTTGGATCATTTCCACTGTCCAAAGGTTGTCTGGAATATATCGCTCATTAGCGATAAGACCGTTAATTGTGTACCGTTTTAGAGTTTAAGTTTCTTGTATTGTTTTATTGGTAAACAATAAAGAATATTTGTATTTTTGTATGAATAAGGGGATGAGTCACTCCACAGATAATTGAGGTTCCCTTATCTTATACTTCACTCCCATGGTAAGACTAATATGCGTGGTTTAATTTAGTTAAGAATATAAGTTTCCTTTTAGTCTCTATCTATTTATTTATCGTATGGCATTTATTTCGAACCGTGAGATCTTCGAGAAGACAGTACGCTTGCCAGTTTTTGTTGCACTTTTAGAACCACCCAGGGGTCACGTGTAGGGTAGCGGTGGGTACTTTCCCTACGGACGTGGTGCAACTTCGACCCCCCCTTTGTCAAGTGAGTGGGCAACTTGACTGTTAGAAGTCTCTATGTAGTGTGACAATAAATTGCTGCTCTATTCCAAATCCTTCGTGTAAGAGGTTGGTTCCCCCTTAACACTGTAGTTTGGAATAGTCAAGTAGGTATTTACGTAAACGGTCACACAGAAATACAAATAATAAATGCAGTTTTGATATACACTATTATTCTATTCTACCCACTACCGAGGGCCCACCGCGAACGAAAACGAAGTATTTGCCTCTCTGTCGCTCCAATATGTAAGTGCGACCTAACGGTTGCACCAACTTACAACTACAGAACGATCAACGTTAAATATGGCGCCGGCAGCTGTCATCCCATAGAAAGATGTCAAACTTTCCATTTCCATACAATCAGATTTTAACGAACACCACTGTTTAAAATGGGAAATTAACACAAAGGATTAGAAAATAGTCTTTAGGTCATGTCCCTTGCTCGCATACCTCCATTGCGAAGTCCAGGGTTCATGGCGCAGGCACACATACTGATTCACACGCGGGGCAATACTTTAGGTAGGTGAGGTCACAGGCAGGAGCGACACACGCCCTATTCGAATGCAAGCGGGTCCTCTGTCTGTCGAACGTCATTAGAAGCGCGATGCGCCCGCGGTGCGAGGGAGTGTGGCATTTAAATTGTTTATTGAACAACAGCTTACGATTACAGGTGGTTTGGTGCAACCCGTCTTAAGTGCCCAGTTGCCCAGATCAGTTTTAGCTCCTGTCCTGTCCCACCACTGCTGCTTAAAATTGCAGACTGGTGTGACCCACCCTTAGTGCACGTCTACCAGTAGTTGGGATGGTCGGGCCGACGCCGATGGTCGTCGTCGGCGAGCGTGTCGGCCGAAGAGGAGGAGGGCAGGCGGGGCACGGGGAGCGGGGAGTCCGCGCGCCGCGCCGACGCGAGTGCCACCACGATGTCTACCAGCAGCGGCTGCGGTAGCGTCTTTATGGACTCCTGGTGCGCCAGCTGTCGGGGAACAACACAGTTAGTTACTTATATATTTATTTGAGGCATCTGTGGCTTAAATTACAAATACATGAAAGGCTAACATCACCATCATCATCATATCAGCCGAAAGACGTCCACTGCTGGACATAGGCCTCCCCCAAAGAGTGCCACAATGACCGGTCCTGCGCCACCCGCATCCAGCTCCCACGACCTTTTACCAGGTCATCAGTCCACCTTGTGGGAGGGTCTACCTACCCACGCTGCGCCTTCCGGTTCAACACGGCTACTGACCTGGTAGAAATTGTGCACGATCATCTTGAGCGCGTACTCCTTGATGTCGGCGGCGCGCAGGATGGCCGGCACGTGTCCGACACGGCTACTGACCTGGTAGAAGTTGTGCACGATCATCTTGAGCGCGTACTCCTTGATGTCGGCGGCGCGCAGGATGGCCGGCACGTGTCCGACACGGCTACTGACCTGGTAGAAGTTGTGCACGATCATCTTGAGCGCGTACTCCTTGATGTCGGCGGCGCGCAGGATGGCCGGCACGTGTCCGACACGGCTACTGACCTGGTAGAAGTTGTGCACGATCATCTTGAGCGCGCACTCCTTGATGTCGGCGGCGCGCAGGATGGCCGGCACGTGTCCGACACGGCTACTGACCTGGTAGAAGTTGTGCACGATCATCTTGAGCGCGTACTCCTTGATGTCGGCGGCGCGCAGGATGGCCGGCACGTGTCCGACACGGCTACTGACCTGGTAGAAGTTGTGCACGATCATCTTGAGCGCGTACTCCTTGATGTCGGCGGCGCGCAGGATGGCCGGCACGTGTCCGACACGGCTACTGACCTGGTAGAAGTTGTGCACGATCATCTTGAGCGCGTACTCCTTGATGTCGGCGGCGCGCAGGATGGCCGGCACGTGTCCGACACGGCTACTGACCTGGTAGAAGTTGTGCACGATCGTCTTGAGCGCGTACTCCTTGATGTCGGCGGCGCGCAGGATGGCCGGCACGTGTCCGACACGGCTACTGACCTGGTAGAAGTTGTGCACGATCATCTTGAGCGCGTACTCCTTGATGTCGGCGGCGCGCAGGATGGCCGGCACGTGTCCGACACGGCTACTGACCTGGTAGAAGTTGTGCACGATCATCTTGAGCGCGTACTCCTTGATGTCGGCGGCGCGCAGGATGGCCGGCACGTGTCCGACACGGCTACTGACCTGGTAGAAGTTGTGCACGATCATCTTGAGCGCGTACTCCTTGATGTCGGCGGCGCGCATGCGGTCGGCGGCTTGCAGGATGGCCAGCACGTTGTCTGGTGTTACGTTGCTCTGGAGGTTGTGCTTGCAGAATACTTGCAGACGGTTGTTGGTGAAACCTGAGAACGTAGTTCACGTTAAAATAACTCATTAGACCGTGAACAAAGCGCGAGTGGCAGCGAGCAGTCTCGCTAATGCCGCCTCGCCAAAGAAGATAACAAGAAGATAAGATAACTAAGAAGTAGTTAAGAAAGGAAAGGGAAGATAAGGTTAACTGGAAGAGATCCCTTTTAGGGATAAGTTCGCCTTTGTACCAAAATGTCCTAATTTGTTTGTATTTTTTATGTGTTTTTTGTGTACAATAAAGTTATTACATACATACATATAAAAGATATATACTGGTGTAACAAGAAGCGACACCAAAGCATGTGTGCTGTAAACCCGTCTCGCGGCTATGTGTGCGTGTCCGGACGCGAGCGGGGGCGCGCGAGGGTGGCGCAGTGTGTGGAAAACACTCCTCGGACGGGCAAACTAGCTAAATTGCTTAGAATCGTAGCGTCCCAAGGTCACCGACACTGTTCACACCGTAGACCAGTGTCGCGCCTTTGGCCTCGCTAACGTACACACATAGTATGTTGGACGAGTTATCTCATTACAGTATTTTTTCACTTCGTACTTCAGGGATAAATCGCGCACACTGCTGTTCGATGGACGTAAAGTCGACGATGAAGCATGGTTTCCGGCACTCACAGTTAAGCGACCCAAGAGACATGCGACACGACTGACACGGCGTGACATCTGTTCGCCACGGGCAAACATTGGGGCACACTGGCAACAGTGTATGCACCTCCCGCATTGGCATAGTTCTTACGCAACTGTAAGGCCAAGTGCTGTTAAATTAACGCAAGCAAAAATCTACCTAACAGTCGGAGCTGTAAGTCGAGTTTTGCTTGCGTTCTTTTGACAGAATTTGGCCGAACTACGGTACGAACTATACACACAACCACGAAAGACTTGTCTCCCTAATTGACACTGCTTGCATAGTCAGTAATAAACTCAAAGGCCATTGATGCCGGTAAACAAGTACTTACACTGGCCACAGACACCTACCTTAATAAATAGGCGCCTGGAACAGATACAGGAGGCATGTTCCGAATCACGCCTACAGCGCTAAAAACGCGTTTACGATCGGACCGAATCACGCTCATAGCGCTTACATGAGATGTCGTGACGTCACTGATGATGTCATGGACGGCGCTCACGGTGCTCACACTCCCAGGCGTAAGCAACTTGAGGGCTTATCCAGAAATCACGCGAGGTTCCAAAGGGGGGGGGGGGGGCTTACGAAACCCTCACTACTGATCACGTTGGGGGAGGGGGGGTACAAGGAAACCTCACATGTATTTTTTACTGCACCTACAATACCGAGAAATGATATCTACTCATGTAGCATTTTCTTAAAAAATAGAAGAAATTACACAATCACGTTTTCATAACTCATATACCTACCAAAATAAGCACAAGATCAACTAATATACTTCATTTTCTTAAAAAAATTCATAGGTGGTGATAAATTCAAAAAAATACACATGGGGGAGGGGGGGGGTCTAAAAGTGGCCCAAAAAACCTCGCGTGATTTCTGGATAAGCCCTGAGCCAAACGTCAAGATGACGTTTGATATGTGAACATGACAGTTAACACGGGCTATGAGCGTGAATCATAAATAGCGGTCCGAATCAAAACACTACTCACGCGGCCTTGAGCGCGCTATTTGATTTGGACCGGCCGTCAGCACTGTAAGCTCTGCGAACATTTTTAGCGTGATTCGGAACACGGCTGGGGAATCCTCGGTGGGCAATGTTGGTGTCTCCGTAGTAGCGAAGCAGCGAGTCGAGCGTACTTACACTGGACACAGCACAGAAATCAGGCGGGCCGCACGCTTGTTTGCCACCGACGTGGTATAAAAAAAGAAACGTACCGTAATAAATAGGCGCCTGGAACAGATAGAGCGAATCCTCGGTGGGCATGTTGGTGTCTCCGTAGTACACGTAGCGGAGCAGCGAGTCGAACGCCTCTTCTGAAGGCACCGTGTCGCATATTTGGATCTGTCAGAAATATAAGAGAGGTATAGTTTCTGCCGGTCTGTTTATGAGATACCTATATCTGTGTCTTTGTCTTATTACACACTTATTTCGACTTATGGCACTTCAATCCTAAATTAATAATTTGTAGAGTTAATGCGCATCGTTGGGCCTTGTCCATTACTGGTGGTGTTAGCCTATTATGAAACAGTATGGCTATTTATATAGGTAGTGTGGTCGGAAAATCATAAAATCGTTTTAACTTGACTAAAACAAGTAATTAACATTGCCTTGCCGGCGGGGGCGACTTTGGTTGCGGGTGATACCGCGATTTCCTTATACCGATGGCATGAGACACAGTAAAGTTGTAGTAAATAAAAATACTGTACAAGATATAGTGCATGCCATTCACGAAGGTAAGAGATTCGGTGTGGAGGGGCGCGTCGTCGTGGATGACACACACTAACCCCCTTATTCATAAAACTTAACAAACCTGTGCTAAATAAAATGCTGTTTGTCCCTTTCTCACAAATATAAATGTCAAAGTGACAGATAAGGATAAACGAATTTTAGCGGCTTGTTAACTAAAATAGGTTCGATGAACGTTTATGGATAAGGGGGTAAGTATATATTATAATATAAGATGTAATGGACGCGTAAGTTTGGAGTATGGCACGGCATACATTGACGGTGTTGTCGATGGGCGAGAAGGAGCGGAACATGGCCTCGAAGTATGCGGCGCGCGCGGCCAGCACGGAGCGGTGCGCGGCGCGCGCGGCCGCGCCCACGCGCAGGCGCACGTCGCTCAGCTCCGCGCCCGCCCCGCCCACGAACACGCACATGTCCTGCTCCAGCGTCGTACCTTAATCATACAATGCAATGCAATATACACTTTGTTGCTTATACAGAGCGATAAATCCAAATGGGTCAGTATGACGAAGTAGAAACTATAAGAGATGGCGGCGCGGGCGGCTTATAGATCGACAGTCTTAATGAGCCCGGTCAAGGATGCCCGTGACGGGGCAGGGGTGAGAGGGGTGACGTCAAAGGGTGTCGGGCGGGCAGCGGGCGGCGCGGACGTGCCTCCCGCTACCGTTCCTCGGGGTCTCAGTAGTGGTCGACCTATAGGATGGTGACGAGCACAAACCTATAATGTCTTCGTCGCTCTCCTGCGGCGCGGGCGGCTTGGCCTGCGGCCGGTGCCGGCGGCGGATCATCTCCACCATCAAGCTCTTCTCCATCGTCTCGAACTCCGGGGACATCACTATTTGGGTGAAGTTGTAGTCCTTCACTAAAAACCTAAAATGCAATACAAATATTATTTATTGCACACCTCAATAAAAATATAAAACAGTTCAAAAACATAACGTAGCCAGATATAAGCAGAGGTAGACAACAGGCAATCTTATCGCTAAAGAGCGATCTCTTCCAGAACACCTTTGGGTACCTACGAAGTTTATTTGTATTTATTTGCTTGCCAGACGAACGTACCGCCCCGTAAGGACACCAGAATAGCAACAAAACAACTTAAACACTAGATTTTAAGTCTACTCCTGTTAAATTACATAAAATCTCGGCTTCATCCGAAATCGGAAGAGACAAAAAAAATCAATGTCAAAAAAACTATTACCGGTTCGTAAAATAAACCTCTGCCTCGAGAAAAGTAAGAAACTCGACGACATGTCATTTTTTCAAAACAATTAACCCGTCAAGCGACTTATAGACACAGTGTGTCCATAAGATTTGTTGGCAGGTAGCGCCTTATGGTCACACCGTGTCTATAAGACAAGTGCTGCTATTGGTTCAATGATTTGTCCGCTTTGGTTGTGTTGTCACATCAAAACTGTATTAAAAATGAGGGAGTAACAGTTCTACCAACATAAAAACGCAGATATTCTCAGTTTACTCGAATCCAAGGCACAAAAATGAATAAATTTCCGAAACGTATGAAAAAATTTGATATTACCGCCATTACACTTCGCGGGTGTTGCGCGAGTGCAAAGTTAGTGTTTTGTGTTTTGTGAATTTTATAATGAAAAGGTAAGTGTTGCTCAAAGAATTATATACTAAATTACTGGAAATTAAATAAGGTTTTTGCGTCATGTGTACGTTTTTGTAATATCGAAAAATAACTTGATGATAAAAGCCTCCAAAGTTTTATGACACCAAGTTTTACGTACTTCGCCAAAGTACTTTGGCTGATAATATATTGTTACTTTGCTCGAAATACAGTAAGATATAGATAAGTTTGTAGAGAATTTATATAGGAATACAATTATTTACTTTGGTTGTTACGTAATTATTACAATTTCTCGTAATCGGGTTTGAACGAACAAGTTCAAGGGCACAGGCTCAAGGGCGCCGTCAAAACGTACCGTCAGCAGACAAGAAAAAATTCAATTTGATTTTTGATGTTCAATCGTAAGAAATTCTCGTAGGAAATTATGTTAGTTCTAAAACTATGTAATTATTTATTACATCAGTTTAGGCAGAAAATCTTACTCATTGTATAATTATTATATTTCTGTTATTACAGTACAAAGCTAACAAAGTTATGTATTTTTTGAATACTACGTCGGTGGCAAACAAGCATACGTTCTCCTGGTAGTGAGCAATTACCGTAGCCCATAGACGTATGGACCTCCAGGGGTGTCACACGTGGATTGCCGACCCGTGAAAAACCTATGAGTACACTACTATAATCACTATTGATCTATAATTACTATTTTGTATTTTTAGGAGAAACTCAGTCGCTCGGGCGCGCAGCGTCACCCCTGGGCCGGAAGACTGGCCGAAATCAAGGCTGTCAGCGGCAAGGCGGCACTTGATTATGGCCAATGCGGAGGGTTGCGAGAGGGACGTGTTTGTCGAGCCCGAACCAAAATTATGGAAACCGCCCTCGTGAGTATACTCAATCTTCGGGGGAGGGGATAGGTTTGGGCTTTCGTTTTTACATTAAACAGACGGAATGGGTATTTACCTTATTCGTAAGTATAATATAAAAACGAAAAAAAAGAGATGGGTAAGGCGACCTTCATTTTTGAATTTATATATGTACTAGTACGCATACAACTTCAAAAATGTTGTTTACCTGTCTTGTCTCACTTCTTACAAGTATTCATGTTGAAACCGCAAATTTATTCCATTTTTATATAATACTGCCTTTGCGCCTGCTGTTATCTGTTTATTACCCTACCCCGACAGTCGAACTTATTATAATAAAACTGGTTCCGTCAGCTTTTCGGGCAACTCGACTACACATTTTATTACGTCGTCATAAGGATCTTTCACTATTTGCAAAGTTATTATGCATCACAAGTGATATCGTAATCGTTTCCGATTCTTATTGTAAATGATTATGATATTGGTTGTGATACATAACAACCAGGCCTCGACCTGATGTTCCAGTTCCAATGATGTAATTTTTATTTTATTTTTTAGAATCAGTATAAATTATAATTACAAACCACATACAAACGTCAACAAAACAAAACACTAAAACTTAAGACTAGCTTAAGCCTATTCAAAAAGCCCCCCCCGAGATGTCCCTGGTGCAAAGGTACCCATTACACTGGCCGCGTTGCCACGCTGAATGGCGACCGACAACCTTAGCACCATGATGTAATTCGATTTTTTGAGAAACATAATATTACTACTTATAACAAATTTCTGCATTTTAATTTTTTTTCTTACAGCGCCCCGTATCGCCTGCTCTGCCCAGCCGCCCTCGACAGCACACTTTTATTTTTATTTTTTGTAAATATATTTTGATTTAATTTGTGTTATATTCGTTTTATTTTACCAATTTATAATTACGGTGTCATTTACCTAATGCGTTGAGAACTTGAAACCGTATTTTTTTACCGAATGCATATAAGTTTTTAGTAAATTATACATGATTCCTGAGAATAATAACCTAAAACACATACCTAATAACCTAGATACGTTGTAAATGCCCATTCAACTACAGGCAAACAAATATTTTTGTACCCTTACTTTAGAACAACATGTAAGTTTTCAACGGCTCAAATAAATATATAAAGATTTTTTAACTTTTGCGACGCTAAATACTTTTATATTCGAAAAAAAGGATCTAATGTCCTTCCTACTATGCAATAATATGTCTTATGGATATTTTGAACAGAAATTCCATAAGAAATGTAGTAGTTACATAATGTATACTTTACACCTGTTTTTTTAACTACATGAAACCTTAATAATATAGATTTAAAACCTACAAAACCCTATAATTAAGTATATTACTTAAAAACTATACGATATCAATTTTTTTCCCATTGAGTATATTTTAAGTCAACTAATTGCTTTAGCAAAAAATAACAGTCCAGTAATTGGCACACTATGGTTATACAATGTCTGTCCGTTTCCTCTCCTCTATAAGACCTGTGCCCAGTAGTGGGGAGTATTTGTATAGGTTGATGATGACACAACAGACACGTCAGACACTTATTTTTCCTATTCAGCTATTTCAAAGCACTATGTGTTACGCAGTGAATGGGTAAAGGTTATTGGTTCAACACGTAAATAAATAAGTTATCATGCAAAAAAACTTTTTTCTAATGATTTCATAATACAAAACAAATACAAAAAATATATTATATGTTCCGTTCGACATCTGAGATCCGTTGATTTGAGAGGGCGCCGCTGCGCTCGACCGGAAGTAGCCTTTTGCGTCAAAAGAGTCGCCCCACGCCACCGCTGCCACGTGACATCCGCTTCCGCCGACCTGCGAACAGCCGAAAGCGCGCGCCCGCCTCTCGCCGCCATGATGGTTCCTCATTGTTGCGTCGTCTGCCGTACTGATCGGACGTACCTTTCTTGTAAATTACGTAGACAGGGAGGAATCTTAATTCTCCATATTTAATTTGCTACGTAATTATCAAGAGGGAGTTCTAAAAATAACGCGTGATAGGAATTACGATTTTTAAAAATATCACTTTTATATCGGACTACCCTCTTTTGTAAATTTTGTTCGCGAGTGTTTCGGAATCTCGCTATGAACAACGAGAGTCGCCCCTCGTCGGAGGAGAAGGAGTGCGCTTCGGGATCATCGTGTCTCGGCGACGCGCGGCGCCGGCCGGGCGCCCCGCGCCACGTGCCGGCGCCCGGGCCCGCGCCGCCAGCACTGGACGGAGGTTTGAATACATGTTATACCAAATTGGTGAGTCAGAATAATACTTTTCTCTTGGTTACAACCGAGTCCGGTGCCGCCGCAGCCGCGCGGCCCCCGCCGGGGACACGTGGCGTGGTCGGTCGGCGCACGCGGGCGCCGCTAGCCCGGCCCGCGCGCTGCTGCCTTCCTTGTCTGCCGCTTACCCCGGGGGCCGTGCAATTTAAGTATATTACATATTACATGCACCTATAAGGGTGCCGCCCGCCCGGTGTAAAATAAACCTCCGGGCCGTCCGCCCCGAGGGCGATGGAAACTTCGACGGTGTTGTACTGTATCCAACTACAGTGACAAGACGAGCGTAGCGTAGGTGGACCACTTTATGGCGAGTGGATCCTCCAGCCTGTAGATGCCTGCAACTCAGAGGCAATCGCGTGCGCGTTGCATACCCTTTGTGGAATTTGAGGATTCACTGTTGTCTGCTGCAATGACGGCGGCGACCACTATGGTGCTGCCCGTCATAGTGGCGCCACATCTTACCCTGGGGAGGTCCGCCCCATGGCGACGGCGACCGCGTTGGTGCTGTAGGCCGCGATGCAGCGATGAAGGTTTGTGTCGTAATGTCGACGCTGTCCTCAATGATGTGTCTGCCGGAATAGCGACGCTATCCGCCGCGATGACCCTGTCCGCCGCCATGGCGACCCTGTCCGTGATGATGATGTCCACCTTCGCCCGCCACGTGGGCGCCGCCCGCCGGGTCCGCGCCGCTTCGGCGCCTGCCGCCGCGACCGAGCCGACGCTGCCCACCTCATGGCGGCGTCCGCTGCGACGGGGCCACCGACTACGATGGTGCCGTCCGCCGCAATGGCGCCACCGACTACAATGGTGCCGTCCGCCGCAATGGCGCCACCGACTACAATGGTGCCGTCCGCCGCAATGGCGCCACCGACTACAATGGTGCCGTCCGCCGCAATGGCGCCACCGACTACAATGGTGCCGTCCGCCGCTATGGCGCCACCGACTACAATGGTGCCGTCCGCCGCAATGGCGCCACCGACTACAACCGTGCCGTGCGCCGCAATGGCGCCACCGACTACAATGGTGCCGTGCGCCGCAATAGCGCCACCGACTACAACCGTGCCGTGCGCCGCAATGGCGCCACCGACTACAACCGTGCCGTGCGCCGCAATGGCGCCACCGACTACAATGGTGCTGTCCGCCGCAATAGCGCCACTGACTACATCGGTGCCGCCTGTGGCACCACATCCAGTCTTGGTAATGTATATCGCGCCGCGCCGAGTAGCTCCGAACGACACGCAGGAGCCGGCTCCGGCCGCGTCACAGCGTAATCGGGTATAGTCTTGACACTAGCCCACTACTTCCACTCACGTCTCTACTACCTTATAGTGCAGAAACGCCGATTCGAGTGGTGCAGTACGCCGTATGTCTGGCGCGTGCTGCCTAAATATTTATGATTAATCGAATTACAAGGTAATACATTCGACTGATGTAGTTCATCTTCAAGAGGCGTGCCCAGGGGACAGCAGATTCGATCTGCCTCGATCCATCGAAAGTAAGTACATAGGGAAGACATGGGAAAATTCCCAACCTCTGTCGATTCAATCGTCATTGCATCTACGGAGTAGCATCGACAAAGTTAAAACGGATCTCACTCGTCTCAGCTCGCCCTCGCCTTACTGCTCAGGTTAGATCCTATGAATAATCTATTCGCAAAGGCTCTAATAAACAAAAATGGGTCAAAAACAAGACGTTATTCTAAAGCGAGCCCGAGATTCCGCTCCATTGAAAAAGGGTAACCCATTATAGAAGAATGACTTCCGGGAAGTCCTTCGATCTGTCTCCGACATTATCGAAACAGATAACTATCTTAGATCTCATTGTCATCGGTATGAATTTATTTTCGTTCGGAAAACCCCCTTTTTATTTTTGAGTTTCTTACATTAGTATGACTATTAGTCCCTCTATGACCTTGGTATAGAATATCTCTTCAAATTTCATCAGATGGCATTTCTAGTACAGTTATTTTTCCCGCTCAGAATTTTGATAGTTTACGTGTGATTACTTGTTGCTATACCGCTTTTGTTGGATGCCTTATTTTTATTCTTAATTATTTCACATGTCTACATGGCTCCTTATTTTGTTTTTCACTGTAACACAGGCATAGACGCTTGTTAACGTGGGACTCATTAAATGAATTAAAATTCCATTATACATGGACATACATCGATACAGTTGGACTTTCACCCTTGACCTTTACAAAATTGATTGTGTACATACTTCTTATAACAAACCAGTCGCAGTTATCACTAATTAAACTAATATCGAAATCCACGAGAATCACCCTTAATCAATTTAAATTAGCCATCACAACGGCTGTTGCGGACCTCGTATTAAAACAGAGTCCACTCTCTACCAAAGGAAAAGGTAAACAAACATGTTACTGCGTATCTTATGGCTCTACCCGGCGTAACTTTCACACTACCTACGAGAGGTTATGTCGACTTTGCAAACGTACCGCCCAGAGAAAGTTTGCATTGCAGCAGTCTTTAGCGATACCTGGAAAAGCTGCAAGACCGCATTTATACGAAGGTGAGAACCGCGAAGCATGGAGTAACATACGTAACAGGATTTATGCTACAAATGAACAGCCGGATCGCTGGAGCATATAAGTCTCTCCCTTGCTGCTACGAGTGATGAGTCATCACTGATGATACTTAAGGGTCC
Organism: Cenopis cana; assembly: GCA_951800055.1. NCBI lineage: Eukaryota > Metazoa > Arthropoda > Insecta > Lepidoptera > Tortricidae > Cenopis > Cenopis cana. The sequence continues at coordinate 10,457,233 of OX637492.1, forward strand.
GTCTGCAGGTAACACTGGTCCTTTACTACCTGTCAGGTCATCATAACTCCGCGGCCGATGGGCTATCGAGGGGACACTTCACCCCCCAGTGGCATCTGCGCCCCGAGGCCGCTAGGATCCCGGAAGGACGCTGAGTCGTCAGCCCTTCGCCCGCTGAGGCGTCCGCCCTTCATCCGCTTGGGCGTCCGCCCCTCGGCCGCTTGGGCGTCCTGCCCATCGACCTCTCTCTCTCTCTCTCTCTCTCTATCGTCTCTACCGCGCCTGCGATCACGATGCGTCTGAACACAGTGATCGTTGCCGACAGCTACACTGACCGTAAACTTGATACCACGTCGGCACTGTTCAATATGACGAACCCCTAGCGGAGCAGGCGCTGCTGGAGCCTGGCGAGACGGAGCGGAACCGACGGAGCTACACAATCTGCATGTGAGGACATCCGCCACCATAGAATCTTAAAGGACTGGCCAGTTCATTACAAGTGAACGCTTTGACACCAGGCTGGTCCGTGCAGCGGAAACGCCTACTGGTGTCACGCTAGCGCACGTCAACTATCTATCAAGATATGGTGTGCTAGGGACGAGATCAACAGCAGGTAGTCAAGCGTTAGCTTGCATATGTTTTTCCAGCGAATAGGTTTGTATACTTTGTCAGGTATGATTTTTATCCGTAAATCAGTCATTACTGCAAAGTGCAATCGTCATCTTTTATCGATCTCTATATTTTCGAACGCCTAAGGCAAAAATGTCTTAATGTCTTAACCTTTTCGACGCCAACGACGTATGCGCACCATCGGCGCGATGCCTACGACGCATACATCCGTCATGGCTTCCAGTGCGATATCTGTCTGCATGCATTTCTGTAGGGTTCAACTTCGCTTTTGACATTCCCATGTTATGGCGTGAATAACGTTTTTTATTGACAGGGCGCTGGAAAGGTAAAGTAATTTGACCAGCGTATTCAGAAGAACTGTTGTGGTGCTTGATACGTTCAATCATGACCTTGCGCTACTAAACTATGGTCCAGACACTAATAATTCTAATAAAATACATTTCTTACTCTAATACAAAACAAACGTCTTCTTATTCAGAAAACCAACGTTCTGAATAAGATATCAGAATTCTGGCTACGTCGACGTGTAATGATTTCGGAAAACTTTCGATAAGTTGGAATTAACTTATTGTATTGGTGCCAGTTATAGCTATCTGATCCAGCCCCGGTTATACTACATAGGGACGCGCTGTTAAACTATATAAATATTCTTACAATACGCCTTGTTCTAGATGTCTTCTGGACATTTACGCATCCTGTTGCTTTTGCCCCGATGCAGTATCTCCTTATAACGGGCTGAATAATACTAATGTCATTGTAGCAATATTTGTGGACAATCTTACACTTAATAATCGGTTGATAACACGAATAATTACTCATTCACCGCTAACCTACGCTAGTGACTCAAAAACTGCAAAACATATACTTAATAGTTCAATCCATATATACGAAAATTGCCTATAGTTCTCTGTGGGATAGTATTCGGGTCTATATATTTGCCAAAAAGAACGACTCTGACCCGGCGTGCCCGTGTGCTGTTCTAGGAACTCGCGAGTCGCGACCCGGACTTAGTTACTCGTATTAACTAATAATGTTTACTCCATATACTACTTATTCCCTTTATCTACTATGTGGGTGTTACCATAATGTTTGTGCGCCCGCTTACTCGCCACCAGGAGATAATAAACAGATCTCAAATCAACGGATCTCAGATGTCGAACGGAACATATAATATGAAATTTTACCTTCCAATAAAATTAATATTATATTTCCTAAGACATCTGAGATCCGAGTAATGGCTTCCTGGTGGGCTGCCAACGGCATTTCCTCCGCAACAATGAGGAACCATCATGGCGGCGAGAGGCGGGCGCGCGCTTTCGGCTGTTCGCAGGTCGGCGGAAGCGGATGTCACGTGGCAGCGGTGGCGTGGGGCGACTCTTTTGACGCAAAAGGCTACTTCCGGTCGAGCGCAGCGGCGCCCTCTCAAATCAACGGATCTCAGATGTCTTAGGAAATATAATATTAATTTTATTGGAAGGTAAAATTTCATATAACTTATACTACATAGAGAGAAAAATAATCAGATTCTTATTTGTAATACCTAGCATCAATTCGCATGTGTAATAGGGGCTACCGTTTTAGCGCTCACCAGTTGGCGACACTGTGCTCTCGGTCCAGCTGTCAAAGTCTGTTATTGGTTATTTTGGGCGAAAAACCAAATTTACTTTGAAATCGTATTTTTTACATTAAAATCGCACCGTAAATATTTTTATCGAATATCCCATATCGTAGCACAATCCTCTTTTGTTCGGAAAAAATAATGAAATAAGTTTTCGAGCGATAAAATTGTCGCAAAGTACTGAAATTCGTTGACCCGTAATTAGTATTTGCCATTATAAATCTCAGATATTGCAAAAAAGTCACCATATTAATATAATTATAAATAAAGACGCGTAACCCACCCATAAAGTTTGGAATTCGACATTACGATGGACCTGACGCGACACTAGCGCCCCTGGCGGCGAATTCATTCGCGGTAGCCCTCATTATGTAATTTAAATTTTCTCAAAAATGGTATGAAATGTTCTCATAACATCTGTGAAGATAGTATCCGAAAGTGACTCATCCTGGACAATGACCAGAAGTGTCCAGGAAATCGCGCCTACTGTCCAGGAAGTAAGTATGTAAATCCGGTTACATATCATATTAAGTTTGGCGCCGGCGCGCGCGCGCCGGTGCCACCAGCCCCGAGCGCGCGCCGCCCCCCCGCGCGCGGGGGGCCCGGCTGCAACGCACCGGCACCAGCGCCATGCTGGTTTTTTCAACGACGGTTCTAGAATGATCGAAGCGGAATTGGCAAAAATAATTTATTATTGTTATTCATACAATTTGTTTCATTTTTGGGAAAAGCACTATACATGCCTCGACCGTAAGTGCTATCCTGGCCTCGTATTATAGCCGGACTTCGCCTTCGGATTCTTATTCGTAATAGTATCAATTAGCATACGTAATAGTGTAATTCAACTTTTCAAGAAAACTATTATTACCTACGTAAAACTACAATACTAAAAATTTATCCTTATTTTACTGCAGTTGAATGCACCATATAGTAATAAATTTATTAATGCAATTTAAAATATTTTAGTCTTAAGTCGGCAACCCATTTGTTTTGCCAACGCTACACGCAACTTTCGGTGTTTTGGTCAGTAACGCGCCGGCAAAATGGCGCGCGTAAGCTAGTTTTTAGGTTATGCAAATAATTAGTTATAGTAGTGTAAATAATGCATACGATAGCGAAGTGATTATTTTAATTGATGCATAGTTTAATGAAGTTCACATTAGTGCAAAAGCAGTGTGCAAATGTGTGATAAAGTTTAGTGTAAACAAGCAAAGTGTTTCAACCAGTGACAGAAAACAAATGAAAACCTGACAAAATGATTTGATTTCGCGGTAAAGAAACAGGTCAGTCAAATAGTTCACCTAATAAATGGATAGACAATTTTATCTGCTTTCCAACGGTATATAATGTTTACAATATAATTATAACATATTAGCACAATTTCATGTTTTCTAACGCAGGTCGTCCGAAATTGTTTTTTTCGAAATTCCCGGGGCACTTTGCGGTTCTGAGCTTGTGGAGGGGGGATCGCTTGACGGGTTAATGTAGTTTTTTTACGAAACATCTAGTGTTTCATAGTTCATACTTAATTTTACGTCAGCACAGGACAGGGCCAAAGAGATTCTAAAAGCAAGGAATTCAGTAATAAAAGTAATTATTACGTAACTTCATAACTGGCATTTCAACAGAATTCTTGCGGTAAACCAGAACAAATGACTAACCTGAGACAGTATTCTTTAACAGAGTGCAACTGCGCGTGATGTGCAGAGTGAAGAGCTGGCAACACGTTACTGTAACACAGGTTGGCTTTGAGGAACCGAGCGCAGAGTCCGCGAAGGCGAGGTATGTTAAGCCGCAGCGCTAGTCTCAACACTTCCATTACCTGCAGGATGGTCGATGGCTTTTCAGGGTCCTCATCTGTACAGAAGGACAAGTTTATAAGTCTTATGAATACGGAATTGAAGGTATTTCTTAACACATTATGTCACTAGCTGGCACTGTAGTCTTTTTGACAGCAGCAGTCGAAATCCACAGAGCAACATGATGGTGGGGACATCTAGACTTTTTTCCACCAGTTGCCGGCTGGTATTATAAGGATTCCTAAAAACTCTCATCTAAGGAAACAGTAAAATGCAGTTATAGCTCAAGTCCCTGGCTTTATTATATCCCAGCACCTCCACCATCAATTGTTAAGTTGGATTTACATTTATTTATCTGATGCGCTCTAACGTGACGTGCCGTTGAGAACCGTGAACTCTGAAGACTCACATTTCTCTGAAGGATCGATCCGATCTGTATAGATGAAGTTGAGCACCATGCCGAACGCCTCCGGCGTGGCTTCGGGCAGCTTGAGCGTGAGCCGCGGCGTGGCCTTGTAGTCGTACACCTCTAGCGGCTTCTCTAGGCCCTCGTCGATACGACGAGCTAACTCTTCGCGGGCTTCCCTGGAGAGATAGCTTGTTAAAATATTGGGTTGACATTTAACCTCCTTCTACGGCCTAAGTGTTCTCAGTATAAAGTTCATATGGAATCGGACTGTACGAGAATACAGTGGCTCCAACCAAGGTGTGGGGATGAGCTCGCTGCCGATGGCGAGCGGTGCGATGATGAAAGGTCAGGTTTGTCATGGGCATCATGTCAAATATTTCTTTAGAGCACATCCCGTTATACAGGCAGTAGAACACGAACACAAAGTCCCTTCTGAGACCAAGCGGTTCAAGGTCCTGTCACACTGGGATCGTCGACAATTCTCAATGCACGCATCTGGACCGAATCACAAGGGCTAAGTTGCCTATAAATGAGAGCTCCATATGAGGCCTAAGTTGCGACTTGTATAGTTGCAGCCTTTGTCGAGGTGTGATGTGAAGTACTGCTTTGACATGTTGAGCACCCCAGGTTTCTTTGATGCCAACTCAACCTTACTTTTTAAGTGACTACGGAACTGCACGTTACTGGAGATATCAACACGAAGGATCCCAATGCTCTGAGACATGGTTAGGGCTTCCATTCCGTAATTACGTAATTACGGACAGATATTTGCCTTCTAATAATTACGTAATTCAAAGGTTAAATTCCGTAATTACGGAATTATGTATTACAACTTATTTCTTTAAAATATGCCTACTATTTCAGTCCAAAAATGGAAAAAAGTTTTACGAAATTGTAAATTAACGTATTATTAAATAACATAAAAGATTATGGGATATTATTTGGAGTTAGTACCTAGGTACCTCGACACATCACTAGCGAGAATGGACAGGATTGCGTTGTAACCCTTTCGACTAGGTTACTCTGATGTCTGTGGACTAAATACAAGAAGGAGGTCCGACAGGGGCCAGGGGTGCAATATTTTACCGGGTGGGTGTTCGATGTGGTGGCTGGAATGGCGGAACAGATCAAAAACCTATTAATATCATATTACTATTTGGGGGTTGTGGCTATCATTGCGACCATTGCTGAACTATTGGGATCCTAAAAGTGGGTAAAGTCCTGCAAACTTAAAGAATGGCAGGATTTTGCTGAACTCGAGAAACTTAGTCTCTTCAGGGCACATGACGTGTTTGCCTAAGAAAGATCTACGGCTGTGTATTAGGCTAGGGCAGTCAGTTAGGATGTGTGCAAACGTCTCCTCCACTTCAATGCAGCGTCTGCACCTCCTTGTGTCACTCAATCCTAACGTGTGCATGTGATTATTTAGTAAGCAACCTTACAAACATGCGTAGTCGGTCCCTGCTTAGCAATAGGCATCAGGGGACCCCTTTTTGTTAAAGGCCTTAAATAGCGCCTTGGAATGGTTCAGACCTGGGACCTCCAGGCCTGAATCGTTTTGTAGAAACAGTAGATTTCCAGGGTGAGCTTGGTTAGACGTATGGGGATGCCACAAAACGATTCTGGCCCACAATGCATCCCCTTCGCCTCCGCTCGTGCAAGCTCGTCAGCTCTTTCATTTCCCGCGATACCTGCATGCCCTGGGGCTCACCGTAAAATAACCTTGTTTTTCGCTCCAAGGTTATTTAATGCTTCCCGCCAATTCAAGAGCACCGCCTGGCTATACGATTGAATATAAATGATTTTATGTCACACCTGGCCATAAAGCGGCCATTATCGCACGCTCCGCGCGCGAAAAAACCCACTTCCTGGCCAGGGGGTGACATAAAATATTGTACTTAACACGGGCGGTAATAAAGAAAGCCTCTGATCGCATATTTATCGCCCTTGCCTTCGGCTCGGGCGTCAAATACCTGCGATCTGAGACATTCTTTGTTTTACCGCCCTTGTTAAGTAATGTACTATTTTGATATTGTTGAGATAATTGCTTTGCCGATTGGTTGTCGCACACTCTAAGATGGCGTATACCTCTACTTGGAAAATAGAGGAGTCCTTTCCCAGATTCCAGCTGATAGCAACTGGATTGAGTGCTAGAAGTAAATTTGTGGCATACCTACTTCGAAATGGATATCGTACCAATTCATCGATTTTAGACTAGCACAATATTCGAATCAGACTGTCCACCGCACTACCATACTTGATTTATAACAACTGGTTGCCAATAATACAAATAAAACTTAAAGACGACCGTATTAGTGGGAGAAGTTCCTCAAGCTGGACTGACCATATACGTTCAGCTCTTTGTTCTGAAAATTACACGTGGATGCTGCGATTTATTTAAATAATGGTGTTAAAAATCGTTTCCCTTAATTATAATTAAAAATTATAACAAATACAAATTATTTAGAGATTTTTAATTTGAACTCCGGGTCAGTTACGTAATTACGTAATTCAACGTTCTAATTTCGTAATCAATTACGTAATTGACAAATCCGTAATTTTGGAAGCCCTAGACATGGTAAAGAGTGTGCTCTGAAACTGAGGGAAAACAGTAAATGTGACGTCAGGATTTGACTGAACTTGACCCAGTGGTATGTATATGTATGTGGTGTGTATGTATGTGGTGGGTGGTGGTGGGGCATGGTCCTCACTTGATCTTGGCGCGCAGGTAGGTGGAGCGCGCCGCCAGCAGCGCCTGGTGCGCCAGCACGCAGCTCTCGTCCGCGCCCACCAGCACCACCACGTCGCAGAACTGCTGCGACTTCAGGATGCGACCGAAGTCGTCGTGGAGCGTGCAGCGCGGGTAGTCCGACAACTGGAAGATACTTCTTTTAAATGTATGGAAAAACAATTAATTCATTGCATCGAATACGACTCGAAAATGCGAGCTACACTTACCTTGTGCTGAGATTAGATGGTGGAGATGCAGGGATAAGATGGTGGAGGTGCTGGGACGACGTGGAAGTGTGGCTATCTAATACGCACCTGGAAACAGAAGAACGCGACGCTGCGCACGTTGTTGTTGACGGTTCCCCCGAACACGTAGAGCGAGGGGGTGGATGGTGGAGGTGCTGGGACGACATGGACGTGTGTCTATACGCACCTGGAAGCAGAAGAGTTCACCGCTGCGCACGTTGTTGCCGACGGTGCCGCCGAACACGTAGAGGGAGGGGGTGGATGGTGGAGGTGCTGGGACGACATGGAAGCAGAAGAACTCGACGCTGCGCACGTTTTGTCGACGGTCCCGCCGAACACGTAGAGGGAGGCGATGGATGGTGGAGGTGCTGGGACGACGTGGAAGTGTGGCTATCTATACGCACCTGGAAGCAGAAGAGTTCACCGCTGCGCACGTTGTTGCCGAAGGTACCGCCGAATACGTAGAGCGAGAGGGATGGTGGAGGTGCTGGGACGACACGGAAGTGTCGCTATCTATACGCACCTGGAAGCAGAAGAGCTAGCCGCTGCGCACGTTGCTGTCGACGGTCCCGCCGAAAACGTAGAGCGAGAGGATAGATGGTGGAGGTGCTGGGACGACGTGGAAGTGGGGCTATCTTTACACACCTGGAAGCAGAAGAGCTCGCCGCTGCGCACGTTGTTATCAACAGTGCCGCCGAACACGTAGAGCGCGTCGCCGAGCACGGCGCCCGCGTGGAACAGCCGCCCCACCGGCACCTGCGACTCGTGCGCCGGGTGCACCACCGACCTAACCAAATATAACACAAACGTCTACCATTAAGTTTGTTCTCCTTGTATGTACTTGATTTGTGCAATAAAGTGTTTACTACTACTACTACGTCTTTAAGTTATGGTCTACTTCTTCTCTTAAGTTGTGGCACTCTTTGGGTCTATGTCTTTCGACGAATATGATGATAGTGATGATGACGAAGATAATACTCACCACATCTGCGTGTCCAAATCGAAGCTGTGTAGATCACTGGGCAGTGTGCTGTCCGCGGCTCCGCCGAAAACGTACAAATGTCGTCCGTGGGACACCATGACGTGTCCATAGCGACGCGCAGGCGCCGGGCCCGCGCAGCGTAGCAGGTGCTCCGTGCATACGCGGCTCCAACTGTTACAATGTAAATATTACCCCCTTATTCATAAACTTCCATCAAACCTATTTTAGCTAACTAGTTGCTAAGGTTAGTTTTTTCTTATCTGTCATTTTGACACATTTAAACTAAATGCATAATCAAACTACATTGCCTGCTTACGAGTTAATTTACAACATATCCGCGATACGGCGTTTGGATTAAACTACTTTGGGGTTGGGGAACTATGCCACGCGCCACGGTAAGGGAAAGTTGCAACAAATTAAAGACACATAAGTGTCTGCTGCGCTTCCGTTGGGATTCTACCTTAACCTTACAGTAATAAGGTTTAAACTCACGTGTGCGTCTCGAAGTCGAACTGGAAGAGCGCATTAGTGATCTTCGCCCCGCTCTGTCCGCTGAACACGAACATTTTGCCCCGCGCCACGGCCACGGGGAAGTTGCAACAAGTTGGGGGACACTGGCCTTTTTGCTCTACGCGCTCCCATTGGTGATTGTCACCCTAAAACAATCATGATAATAATGAAGTTGCCGTTGTAATTAATTTGCGTTGTACAGTCAAGTGCAAAAATATGGGTGCATACAACTTGCTCAAAAATATGTCCCATAGCTCTTATGTCGGTGAATTAAGGTTTCAGTACCATATTTATGAGAGGATACACTCGATAAATATTTTTGCACTTGACTATAATACAAAATACTGGCTAAAGTGACTTAAGTCACTTTTGGGTGTTTTTCAAACAAGACGAGATAAATAGTGGCGTGAGAGAGAATAGGAGCGAGACACTAATAATGATGTGTAAGACAAGAAAGAACTACCTATGTCTGGCTTTACTTTATCTGCGTTCATAGAACTCGTCGATTATATGAGTGCGTGGTCTTAATGCCTAAGATGTGTGTGTGTAATTCAAACGCATTAGTTGTTAAAAAATCTTCTTCAAATTTCGATGAGAGTACATCTCTACTATTCCCATAATGAACTGACTGTATGCAGTGTTCCTATTTAATAATTACGGTAATAATTCAAATATGGACCTGGAAGAGGCATAGCGATGCCTATGGATTATTATTTATTATTTTCCTAAGCAATCCCAGCAGTTACAATCAAAGTGTCGGACTGTCGGTGGTAGGTAACTACCAACCGTACTAGTATTAAAAAGACCATCAAAGTAATGCATGCCTATGTGAACTTGACAAATACAATGCAATGGTGGTAAAAGATGGGTATAATCATGCTTACCACGAGACTGATGGTCCACATGTCATTAAGCCGCGCGTTGCCGTCGTAGCCAGCGAAGATCCACAACTTATCGTCGTACACTGCTGCGCCGTGAGCCGACCGCGGCACCGGACACTCTCTGCGCACAAGCATGAATATTACATATGTAGACAAAAACCAGTCAGCAATCAAATGTAAAAAACCGGCCAAGTGCGAGTCGGACTTCGCACATTTAGGATTCCGAATCGACCGCAAAGTTAAGTTGGTTTTTATAGGAAAATAAGGAAATTTCAAATAAAAAATCATTAATATATTAGTATTTGTTGGTAAAATATAAGTAATAACAAACATTATTACCAAATTTTAAGTTTATAGGTATTTGGGAAGTTAAAAAATTCTTCGGAACAAAATTTCGTAAAAAAAGCTGACTTTGGTGGCTTCAAATTCCTTTGTTTTCCAATATATTTTTTAATTAAAAATATAGTAAGTATCTACTCAATGAGCTCTAACCAACGATACCCCACTCGATATAGTAGGATAAAAAAATGTTTTCGGGCCCCCCTTTAGCTGTATGGGAGCCCCCCTTAAAAACATTTAAAAATAAGTTTTGACTATTTGTATGGCTTCGGACCAACAAGATGCTTATACTGTGTAAATTTGAAGCCTGTAGCTCCAACCGTTTGGGTGTAAAACCTGTGTGACAGACGACGGACGGACGGACGGACGGACGTCTGGGCGTCACCAATAGGGTTCCGTTTTGACCCTTCGGGTACGGAACCCTAAAAAGCAGATAAAAGGAAAAGAAAAATTTAGGCTCTAAGCAAGATTTGAAACTACTTATTTTATTCCCTTTTTGAAATGTATAAGTAGTTCTAGTTTGCGTTATCAGCGTTACTGCTGCGTAGTACAAAACTAGCTTTCGTCCGCGTAAAATTCCACCCCCTATTTCATCCCTTGGAGGGGTGATTTTCGGGATAAAAAGTTTCCTACCTGGAAGGTTTCCTATGTGTTTATAGAAACTCGTTGTACACCAAGTTTCATCGTAATCGGTTCAACCGTTTTTTTCCGAGTAACAAACAACTTTCGCATTTATAATATTAGTAGGACGTAGAAAAAAAATAGTCAGGCGGCCAAATGTGAAAAATCCTTAGGACATGTAAAACTACGTTTTATGAAAAATAAATGAATGAATGAATAAAAGACTAAAGCCAGTGTGAATATGTAGACGTGGCGTATCTGGCCTCTGAGGAGTGCGAAGTTCATACATTTGCTGTTTGCAACTAGACAGAAAATGTATGAACTTCACAATGGGTAAACATGCCATCACGCCCCTGTCATTAACCTTTTCGCCGCCGACGTATAAATGCGCACCATCGGTTCGACATCGGCGACGCATATATACGTCACTGCGTCCAATGCGATAGCAACCTACATGCATTTCTATAGGGTTTAATTCAACTTCGAATTCCACATTTCTAGGTCATGATCATGACGTCTGAGTGACAGCATTTGTGTTTAACAGCTGTACTGTTTTTCATGCTGCCGGCGCTTGAAAACCAATGTTTGGGACCCAAACTTGGTTTTCAAGCGCCGGCACATTAGCATGACCCAAAGTTTGGGTTTGCTAGTCACTCGCGCGCTCATGCACGTAAATAACATCTCGCTGATAGAATCGAATAGTCAGGATGTCTGTAACAATATGCAGCGTGCGACCCACATGATGGCTAATGACCGAATATAGCTACAGCATACGTAATCGCGATCGTCAATAATGAAAAAGAAATCCAAAGAAGAAGTTACTCACTGTCCCTGGAACTTCCACTGCACCCACTGTGCACTCGAGAACTTGAACTCAAAGAGATCGTTCTTGTTGGTGAGGTTCGAGTTGGCGAGGATGTCGCCCGTGTAGCCCCCGAACACGAACATCGACGAGCGGTGCACCTGAATGTGAACAAGGATTTAAGGAGAGTTGCACCGACACTGACTTAGGCTGGGTTGCACCAAACCATCTGTAATCGTAAGCGGTGTTCGTCAAATCTGATTGTATGGAACCTTTGACAAGTTTCTATGGGATGACAGCTGCCGGCGCCATATTTGACGGTGACCGGTCTGTGTTCATATGTTGGTGCAACTGGCACTTAGGCGATCTTCGCACTGATGCGGTTTCCGGACGGTTTTCACAGAGCGAGCTGGATGGATATTGGATATAGCTATGCAAGTCTATAGCAGACTCCGTCTCGCACTGCGAAAACCGTCCGGGAACATTAAACATGGCCTCAGCAGCTGTCATCCCATAGCATCTTGTAGAACTTTACATACATTCAGATTGAACACCACTTACGATTACAGGCCGTTTGATGCATTTTTTTAGGTCAATCGAGTAGTAGATAAAAGAATATGACATAAGTTGTACATTGTAAAAGTGCCATTGCGGCCTACTTACAGAATAAAGTTCATTTTATTCATTTTAAGGAATTGAAGAACTAGGGATTGCCTACCTCAAAGATCATTCTACTTGGGTTGGGATCGGGACTTGGACCCAGATATCATCTAATTACATTGTTAATAATGATAAGCATTAATTTTGTCATGTCATCACTTACAACAGCAGAGTGATGGTATCTGGGCGCTGGTGGGGTGCCCATGTAGCCCACTTTGGTCCAGGACATCTCCCATATATCGAACCTCACGAGGTCATTCAGCATAAACTTGCCGTTGTCACCGCCGAATACGTAAATCGCGTCTTTGTATGCTACCGCAGTGTGCTTGCTCCGTCTGTGGAGAAATGTATATTGACAAAATACCTATTACTGCACAAATATGATACTTCACATTGGAATTCGTATGAAAAATTTTGGCCATGCAGGTGCCAAAATGATACTTGATACTTAACTAAATTCAATACAAATTTCAAATAATTTAGTGTTCGATTACAGTCTGCGACTTCTTGGCTAAAAATATTGATCTCGGCTGAGCATTGAAGCACAGCTTTTAACTGACTGAATATGAAAGTTATTTTGCAAAAAGAAATTAACCAAATGAAGTGCTTTGAATTGATTTTAAAATGTATTATAGCTGATCAAAATTTTAACCAGGTGATATAATAGTCTACAATACAGTTAAAACACTGAATTTACCATACAATAATTGTCATAAATCTTACTTGGCTCCAACAAATTCATAGCACTCTGATAACTTCTTCCATTTATGTACTGTCTCGAATGGACCAAACTCCATCCGAAGGCTGATGTCTAGCTCATTCGGATTCCTCAGCTGCTCCGTTATCATCTTCTCCCGGTTCTGCATTCAGGCGGCCTTTCCTTCAAAATACAATACAATACAATAAGTGCAAGATAGTGAAAGTGTAATATAATAAGTGCAGTGATATACACGCATCAGCTTGTAGCTGCTAGTGTGTAATAAATAATAATAATACCAATACCTACTCTTTATTGAACACCTCAGAAAGAACACAGTACAGAACATTAGGCTTAAAGTAGAGGTAAACAACAGGCGGTCTTATTGATAAAAAGCGATCTCTTCCAGACAACCTAATACACACAACACAATTCGATTTTCCTTTTCTCTCAGCAATAAAATTATACCTTTATTCGATTGAATATAAGGAGTCAATGTTCAGACTAGACGGCGTAGCTAGAAACCCACTTTCTTCAGTATCTATTCCGGTAAAAAAGGAACAAATCCTAAAATAAACGGGAACGGGACGCGGAAATAGGTCGCTAAACACTTGCATCCGCAATTTAGTTATTGTTTCCCGTTCGACAGGAAACATACATCATAGGACTAATCGGTTTAGTAGATGTAGTTAGTCTAAACTTACTTTTTACCACCGTACTCGGGAATTCTTTGATGTCAATACAGTAATTTATAATCTTGAATATCTTGATACAAACAAACAAAATTTTATCAATGAACTTTTGCAGATTGATCAGAAACGTCAAAAAACTCACGTTTGTTAGTGTTCGTTGAATTCTAAACCATACTAGAAAGCTATAAAATCTATTTTAATTATATTTGCAATCATGCTATCGTTTTCTTTTTCTACATAAATCGAATACAAAAGAAAGGACTTTTGCCCCGAAACTCTCTTGCTGGATGGTGTGGAAACACCTTATTTCGTTCGAAAATGTAGACCCAATGTGTTACCAAGTGACAAAAGTTTTCTTTTGTTTACACGTTATTTCTGAACGTAACCCTAAAGTGACTGAAGGAAGTACTCACGCAACGCAATTGGTGACTTTTTTCATTGTATTTTCATTGAATTATATCCAGTTTTTCGTAAAATTCGTACAACGGTGTTTACATTGGGAATCAGCAAAGTTTCTGCTACACGACATTAGTACCTATCGGTTAGAGTTATTGCTTGAAAATGTCTTCACCGGTAAGTTTAATCAGCATTATTCAAATTTATAAACGGAAAAATTAAAACGGTTCCTAGGTTTTTTCTTTAATCTTATTTGGTTTTTCTACTTTATTTTATGCAAGACTTGCACGGTGTCGTATCTCTTTAATTTTTAGACTGAAGAGAGCGTTAGACGGAACAGTGAGAGTGAGGGAGGCGAAGTGGGAACTCCAGAGCACGACCCCCATTATGACCCCATAGTGTCGCTGCCCCTGGTGGACATTCAAACGAACGAAGAAGAAGAGGAGGAGTTAGTGAAGATCCGGGCGCGGCTCTACAGATACGACACGGCTGATCATGAGTGGAAGGTCAGTTTCTTTGTCTATACAATAAAACACTGTTCATTGTATTTCTAGTCTTATTAACAAGTTTTCACTGTTCTTATTACATAGCTGTTAATAATCTTTAGCCTAATTGTAGCTCCTAATTAGGTACCTATTGTGAAATTGTTGATTTGTTTCAATCTTGTAATTGGTTTGTTTTTGCTTGGGTCACATAGGTATTGCATTACTATTTTTTCTATTTTTCATTATATTTCATTGTATTGCATTTTTCTAGAAACATTAAAACTACTGGTAAATATACATTTATGAAGTGAAGAAATATTAACTTGACCAAATTGGTTCTAGGAAGCATGATTTTTTTTAGGTTATCCTTATCTCATACAATAACATGTACCTATTATTTAAATTTAATTATTTAGTAAATCCTGTTTTTTACTAGTATTAGTTTTATCTTCCCTTTATTTCTTTCCTTATTTCAAAGTATGTAATAATATTGTGCAATTTACTACACATTCCCCCTCCCATTGCAGCCTAGCCCTCACCCAAAAAATCAATATCTAGAATACCTACATAGTGCAGGTGTAAATCATTTTCTTAATGTAGGTAACTTTCTTTACTGCTCCAATTTCAGAAACAAATCAAATTATTATGATTATTATAGTGCAAGTTTTCTAATTGATACTGTTATCAATTACTTATGTTTATTATCCATACCATATCCATTTTTATTTATGTTTTACTGGATTCATCACTCCCATCTCCGTTGTCATCAATGTAGCCTTGAGCTCCATTATGTGGAGTCATTTCAGAAAATTATTAGGAAACAATCCAGTATACTTTCTCTGCTGTAATGATATGGTGCACTTCTTCTTTGCGATCTGAATTATAACAGAGAGCACAAAGTGTCATAATTTCTAATAAAAATGCCTCATATCATAACCCCTAGTATTGTGCTTAGGAGATTATCATGAGATTATGAATGATTTCAAAATTAGTTGGTGTAATTGTTGCAAAGACTAATATGTAATGTCAATGTAATAAAAATAAAATTAAATTCATTTACTTATTCTTCAATTTAGGCATAATGCCCTATGCCAAAAAACTACCACCAGCCTCGGCCTAGCAATAGACCCCGCAGAAAGGTCTCAAGATTTCTATGTGAACTTTGTGGTAACCAAATTGAAGTAGTTACATTGTAGGTTTTTTTTTAAAAAAAGGGTGTTGCCTGGGGTCACATCACCTTAAGTAATAACTTTAAATTTGATCATATCAAGGAACCAACTCAACTAATCAGTGTTAAGGGTCCTTCTAAGTTTCATAATCTTCATCAATTTAGGCCCATTTTTGTTTAATTGACACATATCTTGACATTTTCTCATTGTTACTATGTGTGTATCTAGAACAGGACTATTTTGCAATAGTCCTGTTCGAGATACACACATAGTAACATACTGAATGACATAACTTTTGCATGTATTTTTAAACATTTTCATTTAGGAATATTGTTTGAAACATCACTTCAATTCGAGCTACAAACTGTTTTTTTGCCCAAATTCTACTAAACACAATAAAACCAAAAAATAGAGGGCTATACACAGGCAGTAAGGCAAAGTGCTGTCAAATTAACGCAAGCAAAAATCTACCTAACAGTCAGAGCTCTAAGTCGAGTTTTGCTTGCATTCGTTTGACAGAATTTGGCCTTAGAGTTTTGTACGAACTTATACCATCTAAAATTTTAAGCAAATCATTGTATCCTTTAATCACTGTATTATTTTTTAGGGTTCCGTACCAAAAAGGTAAAAAAGGAACCCTATTGGTTTCACTTTGTCTGTCTGTCTGTCTGTCTGTCTGTCTGTCACATCGCTAAATATCTCAGGAACTACTTATCCTATCGATTTGAAATTTGGAATAGTTATAAACAAGGGTAACCCAGATACATAGAAGATGGTTTTTTAAATTATTTTATTTTATTTTCTGTGAATAATGACAGATAAAAGGGGGTTCAAAATTTTAAAGTCTGGCAACTATATCAAGTGGGGTATCATATGAAAGGGCTTGACTTGTACATTCCGAAACAATTTTTAGTTTTTTTTTTCGTTGGGGAAATTTCGATTTGCGAGGGAAAATGTAAAAAAAAATACCATTCCCCCCCCTTATCTCCGAAGTTTACGAAGAAAAAAATTTGAAATTATTACACAACATTAATATGCCTGTATATTTTATAGGAAAAATATAGCCATAGCCCTATCTAGTTTTTCTTTTTTTTAATCATCAAAAAACTCTTCTACACTAAGTTTGTAATTTAATTACCTTTGTATATATTTTTGTTTTATATTTAAATTTACAAAATTACGTTGAAAATACCTTCTTTCAAATAAAAAAACAATTATTGAAATCGGTTGATGTGATAAAGAATTATCCTTGAAAATCCAACATGCATACTAAGTTATTCAGTCGCGCAAATTAGTAACACAATGCGCCGATAGATGGTGCTGTCATGTTTTTTTAAGATTGTTCCTGAATTAATGGGGTCGGGACTGGTACACAACTACACAAGAACTGTGTACGGAACCCTCGGTGCGCGAGTCGGACTCGCACTTGACCGGTTTTTTTTAATACTTGTAAGGCATCTTAAATATCCTTAAGTTTGATTTTGATACTTTAAATTTGATCACATCAAACAACCATTCATTTTACTAAGCACCCATGTAACGATTGTTTGTTGACCTAAATAAATGAAAAGAAAAAAAAAACAACTCAAGTATTTACGTGACGACTCCAGGAACGAGGCACGGGCGACATAAAGCTGCTCCGCCACAAGGCCAACAACACAGTGCGTGTGGTGATGCGGCGCGACAAGACCCTCAAAGTGTGCGCCAACCACTTCATCACGCCGGACATCCGCATGAACGTACACTGTGGGTCCGACAAGGCGTTCAACTGGTCCGTGTTTGCTGACTTCGCGGATGAAACTATGAAACAGGAGTTGCTTGCTATCAAGTTTGGAAATCCACAGAGTGAGTATAGTTTTTGTTATATGAAGGTGCACTACAGCTCCAACAAAGCGTTCAACTGGTCTGTGTTAGCTGACTTCGCGACGAGACTATTTAACAAAAGCTGCTCGCTATCAAATTTGGAAATCCTCCCTCAGAGTAATATTTTTTGTGGCCAAATTACATAGCTTGATTATTATGAGTAAATCAAATGACATGATTTGCATCTTCGTCTGGACCTGCGTAGAATGATAAACTTAAAAATTGAGAAATACATTAGACTAATATTTAATTTTAAATGAATGTACTCTTAATTCGTTTATGAAGAGATATGAAAATAGCTTTAATTATAGCGTGTAATAGTTCCATAAGCGCAATTACTTAACTAGCTCGTTAACACGCATGTACGTTACCTAACGTAATACTTTCCAACTGCAGATGCCGAACTGTGGAAGGCGAAATTCGCTGAAGCGCAAGAAATAGTCCGGACTAAATGCAGCCTTTACACCCAGGACCCATCGTCTGATGATGAGAGCAGCATCACCCGAAGCGAGGACACTGACACACCGGAACCAAAGAGCTCCGACAAAACTGATGAGAAATCTGCTGACAAATCCGACAAGGACTCTGAAGGTGTTGTTTTGAAGCTCAAAGAGCTCACAGTGGACAGTGAGAAATCGGAATAATTTCATACTTTAGTCTAGCTAGTACTGTAACATGTAATGATTTACAATAAATGGCGTGAAAGCTGCCCCAGTTCTGTGAAATATCGGCTGATAATCTTCCTAGCCTCGCATTTTAATTGGGTACAGTCACCAGCATTAATATCTGCCAAAACAAAGGCGGCATAAATATCTGACACAACTATAGGGCTTTGTAGGGCCGTAAGGACGTATCAGATATTTATGCCGCCTTTGTTAAGCAAATATTGGTGCTGGTGACTGTACATACTTATAATTTTTTTGATATGTATGACAGACTTTTTAGAAGAAAAGGAAATGAATATGCGAGGAGGAAATCTATCAATCGATATAGTAATTGGCGTGTGATTTCGGGGTATTTTCTGTATAAAAAGGGAACGGCAGGCATGAGAAAGACTAAATAAGTTACTATGTAACAGAATCTGCTAGAGCTTGGGGATGGCTTCCCATAGAATGTCTCTGCGTGTCATGAGTTACCCCCAAGTCACACGCATAGCCTGTAATGTATACTAATATACAGTTGTTAACAGACTTGCGAGCATGAAACACTTAAACGCCACATTTGTATAAAAAACGCACGAATTTAAACACTGTCAATGCACGTAGGTGTATTTTATACTGTGATGTCACATATTTAAGGTAATGGCGTTCGAAAGGTATTCTGGTTCGTACAGTCAAGGGCACCAATATGTATAAATTTTTTCACCTTACTCCATTGAAATAAGGTCCAAAAATGTATACATATTTATGCCCTTGACTGTACCTCACCAGCACGGACGAGTAATGACTAGATACGAGTAGTCACTCTCATTACTTGTAGATCCAGAAATCTGTAAATTGTCATAGTTAAGTCTCAATGGAGAATGTTAACTAATTTAGAATTCCATTTTTCTGTATTCTCTGTTGAAAATAAAAAATAATTATTTCGATACATCCATTAAGTTTCCAAGATATTGAATTTTAAATTGACGCGCGACGACCCGCCCTCGTGACGTCATAGTGCAACACTCGCCATACACGCGCTCACTCCTTTCGCGCGCTTCCGTACTAGACTAGCGTTGCAAAATGACGTCACACGCGGTTAGCGGGACTCACTTTAAATGCCTGTAAAATCAAAACTACTTGGTATTTTTGAATGAAACAAAAACTAATGTATTTGTATGAATCAAAGCTTTACCGTAACAAACTTTCAAGTGATTTTGCAGACCTATTGACATTCTCCATTGTCAAGATGGTGACTGACATATATTATTATACTCTTTGATGGTGACGTAGGGCTTGCTAAGTACAGCCAGTAACAAAAGTTGCTACGCGGGTGAGGTGTTCTAAATTATCTTCACACGCTCTTATTCCGTTATAATAAAGTTGTGTGTAGATCATTTTGACCTCTTCGAACGCGTAGCTACTTCTGCTGCTGACTGTAGAACATTGACAGATACTTAGGCTAAGTTATCCGTTTATATTGTCTCAATGGTAGATAGATGTGTTGGAATCTTGGAATATGTCGATAATTATATATCTTTACTTTCGGCTATTGGGACTATTGGGAGAGCTGTATCTGGATCAGTGGCCGCGCGTCAAAAATATTCTTAGGGAAGCTTTATTATCCTTCATGAGCCGTAGGAAAAGAACTGGACTATTATTATTGGGGAACGGGGCTTAATCGCGCACAATTATAACTAATTTACCTTTTTTAAGGTTTTGCCCGACGTTTCGAATGTATCACAACATCCGTGGTCGCGAGCTGACTGGCGTGAGCGGGTATCAACATCTTCTAGCCGCGCGGGTTTTCCGAACTACCCGCACCCAATAATAATGTGTGAAAATCGTGTAAGTTTAAATCAATATATTAAGAACTGGACTGGCTGAAAATTAAGCAAGCCGGTGGGAATCGAGTTGTATGGACGCTCCACCACTGATCTGGATTTCTGTTTGTTTCTTTATATTGTTGGATTCACTCTTTCATAGCACTTGTAGGACCTAGGGCAGTGAATGAGTGAAGAAAGAACAACCTGTGAGATCACTTCCTACAAGTGTAGGAGCGGAAACGAATGTTCAATGGTAGTTCGAAATGTATTCAAAAATCAATATTGGCTGCCACAGACAATATGAGATTGAGGTTGGCAGTCGAAATGGCCTAGATGCGCTTAGTTTTTTAACGCTAAAACGCTGTCTGGTAGAAAACATGGCCCAAAGCCTACTGTTTCTACGATACATTTAAAGCCCGAAACGCACTGACAGCGATAGCGGGGCGGAAAAAAAAAAAAAGTATGAAAGGGTCCGCACAGAAAACCGGCCGGGAAAAAAGCGTTCTGTGCGGACCCTTTCATATTAGTTCGAACATTACAACCGGTACCGCCTCCGCACCGCGCCGCCACCGCTGTCTGTGCGTTTCCAGCTTTAGTGATATAAAAAGATACCTACATAGAAATTCGTGTTTGAAGTTAGTTTCTATGGTAACATTGGTACCACATGAATGAATCACAGAATTACTGCTTATTGATTACGATATTTATGGCTATCATCGCTACTTTAAATGGCAGCCTCGTATAACCATTGTTTATTGCTTATTTATTGCATGTTACAGTCTCCATGAATTGTGTTAAGTTGTTAAAATAAAACTTATATTTGTAGGCATGAATGTCGTGATAACTTGGATTTGATATTTCATATTGAATAAGCCCAATAGAATAAGCGATGGTTAGACCCCATTATTGTGGTACAGCGATCAAAGTATGTCTGTTATGTCAACCACATTAATTATAGATTAACTAGCTTATGCGCGCCAATTCGTCCGCGTAGAACTCCTGTAGCGAGTTAGAATATAATTGAATATTTCAGATGTCTGCTTAATTATTGCTCTACCATACAAATTTCCGCCTCCGTAAGGGTTGATCTCCGGGATTATAAGTATCCTATGAATGTACATTCCCGGATCTCAAACTATCTTGCGTACCAAACTTTGTCGAAATCGGTTCAGCGGTTTAAACAGATAACGGATAGACGGTTCCTTTCGCATTTATAATGGATAAATGGTAAATTTCTGTTAATTTTTTATGCTTCACCTTTTGATCGTTCGGTTTCTAAATCAATACTAGACTCCAAGCAATAACCTAATAATCTTTGGTTTTCTACAGCACTAATAGACGTTTGACGTCAGCGAGACAACTTTTTGATGTCGGGATCTGCTGACTAGCAGTCCAACCAAGGGTTAAACCGTTAAACGTTGAGCCGAATTACATAAAATATTGGCGTGAAGGGTAGTTTGAGTCTCGAAAATCAACCTCTTATGGTCAGGGGAGGAATATGAGAGTGGGAACTGTTAATGTTTCAATTGATACCTAGTTAATTCAACCACAATAATGGGGTCTATTTAAATATTAAATAGTAACAATGCATTTCCACTTTTTTTACTTACGAAATATCTCTGCTAAACGAATTTTATAGTTTCATACCATTTGGAATACAATTTTAAAATTGTGATGTAAGTACATTTTGTCGTACACGGTACGGAAGTAGTATATTAAAGTTAATGGTGTAATGAATTGCATTTTTAAATCTAACATAGATGGATATGTTGACGTGATTTATTGCAACAGATTCATTTATGTAATCTTATTGGATCTAAATGTCTTTAAAACCTTTAAATTCCAATTTAATTCTTTAAATAAATTGGAACGTCAAATAAATTTTATGTGTCACATGTATCAAAGGCAGTAAAGGGGACTAAAACATTGCTTTTACATTCCGCAGGCATTTTTTGTTTTTACGTGATGAATTTAAGTTTGTGACAACTTCTCAACCTGTTTTACGTGTTCTGAATCGTAAAAATAAATGTACCTAATTCGTGGCATACTGTGTATGGTTCTTCCACGTCTTCCTGTCTAGTAGAAACCCAAATGGTAGTTTAGTAAAGTGAGTGAAGGGTTTTTGTACAAATGTTGACCAGCATTTTGGCTGAGGGTCCAATATTGTATTGTCAACTAACGCATGTTAGTCAATTTTTATGTAAAATCAATCACTTTTAGGCTGCCTTTCCATTAGAGCTATGCTGCGAGGATGCAAATGCTACTCTACGAAACGTATGTGACCCGCGAATGCTAAGCTATGTAGCTATGCGAGGATTATGCGCAGCCGCGAGGTAGCTGTGTGAGGAAGAAACGCAGCTCGAGCTATGCGATGTATCAACAGGGGGCGCGGGGAGCGGTAGCGCGGTGAGGGCAGAGGTGCTTACGTGGGCGACGCATCCATAGCACGCATCTTTCCATATAAAAAACATAGCTGAACCTGTTTCCACCAGATCCATGCTATGTGAACCAATGAATGCGATTGGTGGATTTCAAACGCATCCATGGCAACGTAGCATACCATAGCTCTAATGGAAAGGCACCCTTATGTGAATCCTTTTTCTGGCTGGCATGGCAGTTGAAAAAATATAGCCACGCAGCCACGGTGCCTTATAAGGGCTATAAATAATTAAAGTAATTTGGGAATTATCGTTCATAAGTTTTCAACCGACTTGAAAAAAGGAGGTTTTCAATTCGTCGAGTTTTGTTGAGCGCTAGCTAATGAGCCTTAGTTATGCAAGTTTTCCTTATTCCATAAAAGACTATGCATAAAAATTAAAAACCACGATAAAACATTACACACGGATGTATTTCATACATTCATCAGCATCACACATTGAGCAAAATTAAATACAATATTACAAGTAGCATGAATACTGAATAGTAGCCGAACAAATTCAATAACAATTTCAGGAAATTTTTATTGCACAATTGATTCGGCCGTGTTGCAAAACTCGGCAGACTGGATACGGAACAATGACCAACTTTTATGGGCGCCGAACCGTAAAAACGAGGCAGTAATTTCCACGTTACAAAACACGTGCAAAAGTACCTAATAACAATCATATGCTATGCGTATTTTGTTAAGGGCGTGCATCCTTGAAACGCCTTTCTGACCAGACGAGGAATCAATAAGGAATGATTTCCTGGACATATAAACATATATGGTTCTTGACTATAATTATTGCTTCTCTGATTAGAGTCAAAACATGATTGTTTAATAACTATAAATTTTCTTGATAGAATCAAGGCATCCCCTTAATCGTGAGAGTCTGGCTTTGGTCTGGCTTATCGTATTGTCAGTTGACAACCAAAACTCACTTTATATTTATTTGTCGTATGGCAATTAATTCTAACCGTGTGATCTTCGAGAAGACAGTACGGTTGCCAGTTATTGTACTTTTAGCACCAACCAGGGCCCAGGGATCACGTATAGGGTACTAACTAGGGTGTAGTACACTCGCAAAGTAACAAATATCGTAACTGCAAGATTTCAGTACCTACTGACATACAGGTTAAGAGTAGTGACAGATTTGATACAGAGTTTTGGTTGTCACGCGACGATGTGTCACAAAAGGTAGATTAATGACTAATCCTATACATATCCTACATAATGCTAGCGTTGTTACCACGAAGAAAGAGACTGTGGGCCAGGCCAATTCTGCTACTAAAACCACCTCAATTGTTTGTGTTTTAGTAGTAAAATTATCTACTACTGTGCTCAACTGCTGCAATTATCCGACGCTTGTGACTTGTTACCATGAAATATGAAACAAGCGAGTCTAAGGAGTGGAGTGCCTAGGGACTTGGAGTAACTAGGCCTGCTAATAAATATGGAAAAGGAACATTTATTCCAATTACCTTATGTTATGTCTGACTTATTCTATAGTTGCCACAGGCCCATTTGATAAATTCACTTTCCCTTCAAAATGATATACCATAATAATATTGATATTATCAATAAAATATATTAATAGTGCAATAATAATATATTACTATTACAATATATTACAGTAAATTTGGAATGTCTTGGTGCAAAAACACATTATCGTTAAAACACCCTGTATAAAGTAATATTAAAGATTGTTCTTCATATAAAACTAGTTCTTACTCATACACAGGGACCAGGAAATATTGTATTAATACAAAATTCTTTATTTCCATTAATTAACTAAATTACTAACAGTATCAGATGTAGCCAGAGAGAGGAGAGTGAACAGCTGTTTTCTTTAGCCAGATGAGTTTGGGTAAAGCCCTTTAAGGTAAGATGAGGGGAGAAGTCTCCTAATATCATTAAATCTCTGATATCAGCATGCAGCACAACAAACAATGAAAACTTATATGAAATGTTGCGTAGTCTGGTAAAGTTGCATGAAGTAGCTCACTGCCATTGGCAAAAAGTCTGTTCCCTACAATCTTCTGGTTTATATGTGAAGAGTTCCAAAGCAACTATTTTTTGTTTGTCTGCCCCTCTGAACAATCCTAGCTACACCCTTGTACAGGTGCCAGCAAACATCTTGAAACCTAACCTTGAGTGCGCAGTAGCGTGATTTGTACGTAAATTGGCTACTGCACACTCAAGGTTAGGTTCAAGATGTTTGCCGGCAATGTTTTATAAGTAAAAATAGTCAGGTATTAAAATCACAGCTCGTCTTTATCAGCTTTGGTCTTGTCATAAAGTTGGAATGTCTGCAGGATGTTGACTCTATAGCCCATCTCTTTTTTCTTCTCCTCAGAGAGTTTCCCAGTGAGCAGTTTAGAGATTCTCTCATGTTCCGTTTTCACAAATTCATCACCCTTCTCAATTATCTTCTCCATGATTGTCTTGTAGATCTTTCCGGAATTTGCTTGCTGAAAATATTGATAGAATTTAGTATGACAAAGTATAGGATATATATTTTATAGAAAACATCTATTGTCTAACTAGAATTGAGGAAGGATGAAGGAATTATTTGATAGGATATTGTCATAGCAGCCGGAAATGAATCCTGAAACAAGTAATAATGCTTCTCTGTTTGTGAGGGGTTTGCAAAAACATCTAGAACTATCTATAGAAGAAAAAACAGATATTTACCTTGCTAGGCAGTTTTTTGATAGCATCTTCACCATCCTTCAGAATATCCTTCCTGTCATCCTTGTCGGATTTCATGAACTTAACGGCTAGCTTGTCGAGACTGCGCACACAGCCAGGCAGGCTTAGGTGCACGCCAGCGTTCTCCCGCACGAACCGCCGCAGTTCATCACTAGTGAAGTCCTTCGGCTCGAAAGTTACCGGCTCCTTCTTCCCCTTTAGAAAAAGTTTCACTACCGGGAAATTGTCTTTGGTAGCTCCGTACTTCTTTGCCAAAGCTTCGTTATCCTTCTCCCCGTAATCCTTCACACCCACTTCCGCAATGAGCAAATCATCCTCTTCCTTTGCATCCTTAGCCAGTGCGGTGTATGCGTCGTGCTTGTCGCCATATGGGAACGCTACGTCAAACTTCACCAGCGTTGCATCGAACTTCTTGACGATTTTATCAAATGAATATTCGTTTAACTCCACCGAACCGCTGAGTGTGTTCGAGTATGCTGGCACTACAAATAAGAAGCATAAGGAAAGCAGAAACAACTGCATGGTCAATGTCCGAAGTGGAATAGAATGTAACCGTGGAAATATCTGGAATACGTCGTGGACGGATGAATACTGTTTGAACGAAATTGATTCTCCAAATGTAAAAGAACCGTATCTATCGGTCAATCAACCTTTTAGCATGTATTTATTGACAATGACAGACGACAGCTTGTTTTATATGTGTTTCGGCCCGTTTACCTTACCGACCAATCATAAAATCCGAGTCATTATAAATTCCTATTCCTATTGGTCCACTGGAAACATAAAATCCACTTCATTTTACGCTTGTGCTAAATTCCAAATCTGTTTTATCACAATTAATAATATTGGACTGGTAATTTCACTATAACATTTTTTTAAATTATGTTTAATTTAAAATATTAAAATTGTAATATTCTGTAAATAATATGCCAGTTTGATAAAAATCTTCCGTGAAATTAAGATAGATGCAATGGTTTTGATGCATGTAATGGAACATTCGCTACAATTTTCGTTTGACACATGGCCGTGTTTTTTTGCGATTGGTCAGCGTAAACGCCGGTATTTTCATGGTTTACGTGGTTGTTCTCATTTACAAGTGTTTACAAGACTGAAAAATCAATAAGTCAATTAAAAACATTTTATTTAGAGATCTAAGTCATAAAGAACTTATCCCATTCCAAGCGGCTTGTGTAAAATATCTACAAATTTAAAGAGCTGTATGAAGTCGAGTCTGTAAGTATCTACATTAATATGAAGTTTCATATATAAATCTCATAATAACCGTAACCGAAAAACTTTATTCTGCTAATTAGTATTTTGCGCTACGATATTTTCTAAATGACATGTGTATGACACACATGTTACTTTATTATTTCCGAAGTTGTTATTTTTCTTTGCGCAGTTTTCCTATATTTACAAACAATAGATTACACCTATTCTCGCTGTGGTTGCAATGATATTGATATACCTAAGTAGTTTCAAAGTGTAACGGCCCGGCCACGAGCACAACTTCGAGTAGCGGCGGTTTATTGCGTGTGATCGGGCATCAGGGTGTGATCGCAACTAAAGCTGCCTACACAAAGCCCTGCCTGCAGGGCCCTGCTTGCAGTGCCACTGCCAAATCGTATTGTGTGTAGGCATGCAGGGCCGATTTTTTTATCTGTTAAAGCTTAAGCCACACAGAGAGCGGCGCGGGCGCGGGCGGCAGCGGCGCGGTCGCGGGCGGCAGCGGCGCGGGAGCTGCTTTTGGCTGCTGCCAGCTCCCGCGCCGCTGCCGCCCGCGCCCGCGCCGCTGCCGCCCGCGCCCGCGCCGATACCGCCCGCCCGCTCTCTGTGTGGCTTAAGCTTAAATCGGCGATTTGGCAGTGGCACTGCAAGCAGGGCTTTGTGTATTCAGCTTAACTGCAACCGCAGTGCGTTGCGTCACAAAATAAAAAATATACAGAAGGTCCGTTCCCGCCGTTCTTGAAAATACATACCTAAACTTGCCTGACTCACAGGGTTGCTTCTGTATTGATTCTGAATTATAAAAAGGAGTAGGTATATTAAAAATTCTTCAACATGACATTTAAATATGAACCAGCGTATCTTGGTAAAAAACCGGCCAAGTGCGAGTCGGACTACGCACATTTAGGATCCGAATCAACCTCAAAAATATGATTTATCAATATATTAGTATTTGTTGTTAAAATATACGTAATATTGAACATTGTCACCAAATTTCAAGTTCATAGGTCAATGAGAAGTCTAAAAATTCTTCGGAACAAATTTTGTGACAGACGACGGACGGACGGACGGACGTCTGGGCGACACCAATAGGGTTCCGTTTTGACCCTTCGGGTACGGAACCCTAATAAATTGATACGTGACCCGCTGCGAGTTGTGACTTGTGCCGGCGGGGGTCGAGAGCGCCAACAAAGAATATAAGTACCTAATTAATTAGGTACCTACTTAACTAAACCATAGTACTTAAATAGTGGCGTTTTACCAGCGAACGATAAGATGAATGTGTAATGGTTGATCGTCGTTATCAAAGATGCTAGTTTCAAAAAATCACCTACCTACCTAGGTATTGTAACTACCAAAATGAGAAAACCGTTTTATTTACCTTTCAATATCGTTTGAAAATTTGAAGAAAGTGTATTCACAGTTTTTTGTTGTACTTAAACAATAAAATACATTCCAACTGTAATAATATCGGTTATTCATTTTGACGTACGTGACACAAAGTACCTACATAGCGGCGGGGACGTCAAGTGATCAACGCGCGCACAACTAGCACTCGCGACGCGACAGTGACAGTCGCGACTAAGCTCGTCCGAAATCAACCGAGAATGCCTGTAAATGTTACGTCTGTGTGCGTGCGGCGAAAATGGCACTTTGTACTGAGCGGACTCTCTGCTCCGGCGCGCGCCGCCGCTATTTACTTTGTGGTTGCGTTGCGCGACTAGATCGAGGAATGAACAGAAAAAACGCGTACGTGTATCTACTACGAAAACCGCTGCCGCTGCCGCCGCCGCTCGAACTCGTGGCCGCCGTAAGCGTCTATCGAATACGGAATCTGCTTACCTACGACTTATCAGATAGACCCGCTTCTTTGTGGCCGTCGTTCGGGTATAAAAAAAGCAGGTTACGAAATAAATTTAACTTATCAAGTTAATTACTGGTATAATTAATATAATAAAAAAATAAAACTGGTATAATAATGTATGAATCAAACAATACTTTGTAAAGTTTACTTTTATTGTTTGTTAAGAGTTCGGGCGATGTGTTTCTTTCTTGATTGGCACTGAGTAAAATACAGCAGGTTCAGTTTCTGCACATCTATAGAACTTAGGCCTTGCCAGTGGCCCATAGCCCAACCATCGTTCTGAAAATTATTTAGTTCGTGTTTAAATAAGAAATTGCATTAAGTTTTGGAAAAAAACCTCAGACTCCAGTTAGGCTACATCATAAGGTAGTTTACGAGTAGATACGTATAGGTACCTACCTACCTACTAAACAACAGTTCTTTGGTATAGGTGTCAATGTAATAAATTCAGTCAGCTTGCATCTCTAATTATTGTCGCTAATGTGTTAACACGAGCTTAACGAATAAAAAAAACTCGCTGTACTTGTTAAAATTAAAAGTGCGTAAACAATGAGTGAGGGATACTTAAAAGGTTTGTTTTAACGGGTCTAACGCGATATTTATGTATTTACCTTTTTTAGCGACGTTTCGTTTCGAGGTAAATACATAAATATCGCGGTAGACCCGTTAAAACAAACCTTTTAAGTATGTTTACAAAGCGCGAGAGTTTAAAGTGTTATAATGAGTGAGGGAACCACTGACATAGTTTAGCTGGCTGGCTGGCCGGACTTCTAACCTATCGTTCT
Organism: Cenopis cana; assembly: GCA_951800055.1. Lineage (NCBI taxonomy): Eukaryota > Metazoa > Arthropoda > Insecta > Lepidoptera > Tortricidae > Cenopis > Cenopis cana. The sequence continues at coordinate 10,486,215 of OX637492.1, forward strand.
TGAAATCAGTTATATAGAAAAGTGAGGACATACTCTTAGGACCCAGCCACCACTTGTATTGAGAGCGGTAGCGTCAGCAGTACGCTATAGCGCTATACCTATAGAGAAGCGATAGGTAGCGCTCGACCTCTTTCTTATACGCGTGGTGTATCGCTAACGCTCGGAGTCGTGGCCGAACCCCAGGTGCCTTACCCATATAGGATACATGATGTTGGTGACGCCATTCTTGATGTCGAGCCAGGGGTAATGCATGACGCTCTGGTAGTCGTAGGAGAAGCCGACGGAGGCCGCAGGCGGGAGCTTGCTTTCCAACTCCGCTCTTAGGGCTTTGGGGCAATATTTAGATTAGGATCGATGACTTAAAGTACAAGGAAGATATATAATATGACAAGTGCACGTCACGGATAAGCCGCACACAGTCAAGATATGAGATAGAGTGCGAAAACCAGAGTTTTTCACCTTCATATCCCAAACTTTAGCTTAAAAGTTGCGTCACGTGGCGCACTGCAGGGTGGACTGCTTGCAGTACCATCTATATCAGAACAGGTGGGGGTACATTGCCGTTCGCTGTTGCCGTATTCAGAACTGACAGCTTAAATGAGCGAGACATCTAACAATAGTTAGCGAGGCGAGACCGGCATGACACCATGATGCCTCCGTGATCAATCCTCTCTATAATTAGTAAAATCGGGGGCCAGTTTTGAAATTATTCTGCCAGGAAACTCACAATCGGTTACGTTTGTCCAATTGATAGCGAGGAAGTCGTCGCGGTCGTGGCTATTGTGCTGGTGGTCCAAGCCTAATACGTGAACGAACACGTGGAGCAAGTCGTTGACGGAGTTGAAGCAGTCCGACGTGATCACCAGTTCCTGGAGAGGAAGGTAATGTTAGGCTTACTTAGTGCTTAGTGCCAGTCGCACCAACGTACGAACACAGACCGAGACCGGTCATCATCAAATATGACGAACACCACTTACGATTACAGACGGTTTGGTGTAATCCAGCCTTAACGTTAAATACTTATGAAGCAGGCTCCGATTCCTACATCCGGTGTATGTAGCTCAGAATGTAGTACCTAATTCCTGAAGTGCTACCGCGAACACGCATGCTTAGCTACGCCACCGAGTGGTCATAAAACGTAAAACGTCTCATCTGGCTAACGGCTAACAAGCAACAGTAAAAAATAAAAACCGGTCAAGTGCGAGTCGGACTTCGCACATTTAGGGTTCCGAACCAACCGCACAACTAAGTTTGTTTTAATAGGAAAAATAAGGAAGTTTCAATGAAAAAATATGTTTTATCAATATATTACCTAGTATTTGTTGGTAAAGTAAAGGTAATAATTAACAATATCACCAAATTTCAAGTTTACAGGTGAAAGGGAAATTAAAAAATTCTTAGGAACAACCATGGAACAACATTTTGTAAAATAAGTTAATTTTGATGGCTTCTCATTGCTTTGTTTTCCAATATATTTTAAAACTATATATTGTGTGTATTTTATCTACTCAATGAGCTCTAAACAATGATACCCCACTCGATGGGGTAAGTGAAAAAACATTTTTCGCACTACCCTTTAGCTGTATGGGACAAAACAAAACATTAAAAACATTTAAAAATAAGTTTTAAATGGCTTTGGGTCTACTAGATGCTTATACTATGAAAATTTGAAGACTATAGCTCCAACCGTTTGGCTGTAAAACCTGTGTGACAGACGACGGACGGACGGACGCGTGAGTGACAGCAATAGGGTTCCGTTTGGACCCTTCGGGTACGGAACCCTAAAAACTGCTAAAGGCCATCAATATGCCGCGTTCTCAAGAGCACTTCTGGTCTAGACCACTGTACCATCTGAGTGCTACCAACGCCAGGCTCCGGGCACCGGCATCCCGGCTCTGGTGACCGAGTCAGCACCAGCAAGTTGTCGGCATGGCGTCGTGCTGGCGACGCAGGAGCGGCTCTGCGGAATCGCCTGCTACCTGAAAGACATGGTACAGTCTGATTTCTGGGCTACTTCGTAACTTGTCACAGTGACATTATATGAGATCTCTAGCTAGCCGCTTTCATATATATAAATAATAAAATACGTTTTTCAAGATTTTTAGTAAATAGTAAAATATAGGATGCTTAATTATTATCCCGACAATCTTCCCCCAAATTGCTGAATATAAATAATAGCTGTTCCCGCTCAATAAAATAAGTACGTACCATGTTCATCGACAAAATAAAACAAAACTTTACTAATACAAGTAACACAGGACTTCAAATCAACAAGTTTTTTTTAGAAGAAGAAGAAGAAGAAAAAATATTTTTCACTTCTCATGCTCGAAAAGTGTGTCATATTAGACTTGTGAAGCGGGGCTAAAGTAATACATTTAAGCCCTAGGGAAAATATGTATATATATTTATGGTTCACTAAAATTTTTAATTTGACCAATCAAAATACTTCACCTATTAAATCCACCAATCACAGAACAGCAATTTGACAGATTAAAAAATATTTGGTAAAAATATCAACCAACCAGAATACAGCTGTACTTAAATCGACCAATCAGGAAAGACGTTTTTCAGTTCACTAAAGATTAAGCGGTGTCTATTGTCAAAGCAATTACGCCTCTTAAAATAAAAAAAAGCTCATGTTGCATCTCTTTCTTTAATATAGCAAAAGAAAGGGAGGCGAATGCGCAAAGCAAACACGCATAGCGAGGCATGGTGCTGTTCTTAAAAAAAAACATGCTGTCAAATTAGACATACGCCCGCCAAGAGTTAAATTATTCATTTAAGGTGGATAATTTGTGTTTATGTGTTTTCTCGCAATCGAAGTGAAAAGTAGAGTGTATAACTCGGGCCTAAAAGCCATACTACTACTCGAACAATTTTCCCTCACTTACGTTCGGGAAAATAACCATCTCGTGGTAATATGGCTTACTTTAGACCCTTGTCAAACAATCTACTATATTGTCATTAGTAAAAAGTATTACATGTATTACCTGATCTTGACACATTAGCCCATATATCTAATTTTTTATTGGGTTCACTGTCAGAGATTTTGTTTTTGTCTGTGTCATCAGAATCATCTGAGGTATCGGAGGTATCGGGATCCTTAAGCTGAGATAGGACGGTTTGAGGGGATGAACTGTCTTGTTTGTTATTGTCTAATTTAACGTCATTTCCAATAACAACCTCATTTCCATCATCAGCCTTCACCACATTATCATCAACTGTGGTAGTTTCAACATCATCGTCGTCTTCGGTTGAAAAATCTCTGAATTCTATACAAGTTTCTTTTTCAATATGTTTTATTACTTCTTCAATGTTTTGTTTTTCTTCGATGGCTAAAATTTAATGAACCAAATTGTGGGATTTTCGACAACGTCTTAAATAATACATCGCAGTAGCAAACTGATTAAAACAAGAAATATATAATTTATTTACATATGTATTTACAAACATATATACAAACTTATAGATAGACTAGCGGACCCGGCAGACGTCGTCGCCTGGCGAAGCAGCGCCACCTACCGCGTCGAATTGTATTTTCAAACCTTCCAGGGACCAACTCAAATATACACGCAAAATTTCATCCAAATCGGTCCAGCCGTTTAGGAGGAGTTAGGTGACAAACACACGTACACAAGAATTATATATATTTAAAGAAAGATATACATATAGTACAAAGAAAACCTAACTGAAATAACCACTTTGGGTCGCACTCGGTGCAAAAGTTCCCATAGCACTGGCAGCATTGCCTCGTAACCTGATTGGTAACAGAAGTAAGGCAGGTCACTATACACGTCAAGGATAAATAACTATTTGTCAAAAATATATCAGTTTTTTTCGTTCCTACTAATTTCTTTACAAGAGAGAAACATACCTGATACGTGAATTTAAACTTTCGTGAGACATGTTATAACTATATTTTACTAAACGGATAAAACTCACTCCCGAAGAGTTCGAAACATGTCGCCCGGAGTGAAAATTAATGCGCGAGTTTTAACCGTTTAGTAAAATATAGTTACCTATACCTGATACGAGCAGCCATGCATGCTTACTAAGACCATGCAGCACGGTCGGTGTTTAACATTTTGTATAGTTGACGAAATATAAGCTGCACCGATTCCTCGAACAAATTGTATGGCGAATCGGTGCAGCTTATATTTCGTCAACTATACAAAATGTACCCTACCCTGATACCCTTTGTATAGTTTGTGTCAGTCATCCACAACGGCACGGCACGGCCATCTACAGCGAATCACATACCATTCTTCTATGCGCAATTTTACGAAATGGGCAGTGGAGGTGCGCGTCTTCGTGGATGATACGCACTATAGACTTTTAACGTCTTGTTTAAATTAGCATACTAAATATTCCAAAGAGTGAAAGCTACAAAATACCAAAGTTTCCAGTTACCTACCTATGAGTTCGATAAACACAAAAATAAAATAACTCACAAAATTCCATCCTGTCTTTGAGTTTATAATTAACTATTCCATATGACCATAATCTGTCTTTGAAATATTCGTCTATTTCTTGTTGTGTAGCTTTCTCTGCACTCTTCTGTTCTTTTGAGGCTATAACTGTAGGGCAAGTGACCTCTAAATAGTGTTTGTTTCGTTCTATGCATTCACCGCTAAATACCATTGAGACTTTTGCTATGTCTATTTCACTCAGACCATCTCGTTGACCAAAAGTGGTGCCAGGCTAAAATGGAGTTAAATACAAGATTTGTTTTATTTTATTGTTACAACAACAACGGAAAGGTTACTTGATAATTTTTTCATCATATACCTAACTTACCTCTGCCATGAGAGTATATTTTCCATTTTTAGAAAATGCTCTTGGAGGATAATGTAGTACACTATTAAAGTCGTAGGGAAGAGCAGACAGTAACGGCGGGCGTTGTTTGGTCTCAAAGAATTTTTTGTAGCCTGGAAATATCATCATACAAAATATGTAAGTAACTCATTGTACCTACATTGGTAACATAACGTAAAAATATGGTAACATAGCTTAAGAAAGGAACAGACTACAATTGCATTGTGTCTTGAAATAACAATAACAGAGAAAAGTATGCTAGTGCAGCTCTAGAAAGGCACACCCAAACTTCAAATAGCTGTGATGGTGGTTTTAAGAATTATATGTATAACGGTATCGTACGGTTGAGAACATATGTCTTTCTACTTGGACGGAGAAATAATATTAAGTAACATGAAAACATACCCGGTTTAATGTTATCCCACATTACAGTGATATATTGATCACGGTCCTCGCGAACATGCTCGTGAGAGAATCCAAGAATGTGCATGACTTCATGCAATATCTGGCCTTCGGACATACAATCGTAGCCGAATACTACCCACTGTAAGATAATATTAGTTAGTTATAGAACTTATAGAAGGGGCTATATCGCCAATCGTGCGTGAAGGGTCACAGGAGAAGTACTTATACCTAAAAACCTGTAAGAGCTCTGATTTGACTGTGTTTAGCACAGGACAGTGAACCAGGATGAAACAATTAAATAATCTTTAATAAACAATGGCCGAAGACACGCCCGAAGACTATCACTATAATCCTGATGAATGAAGAAATGGTCAGATTTCTTTATCTTAAGTAGGTTTAGTATTATCATTGTAATAAGCATATTTTTGGGAGAAAATGGCTGACTGTCGAGTTTCTTTCGGCGTTTCTTCTCGGCAGTGGCCTTTGTGAAACGCTAGTAGGGTTTGACTTGTAAAAGTGCCATTGCGGCCTACTTCCAGAATAACGTTCATTATATATTTTTTTTTATGAAGATGTCCTTGTTTTCGTTCTATCGCAAAAATACTGCGTGTATGTATAGTTTAGAAAATATGAATTGGCCGTCCGTAATATCTGTTTTGCGATCTTTTGTTCTGCGTAAACACTTTCCTAACCCAATAATACAGCGTCGTACACGGATATAGATTACCTGAACTCCTGAGTTAGTTTTCATCTCGTTGCTGTGCACACACTGCCGTGTGCCGGAAGGATTTGTGATGTACAGCCACTGAGCATTTTGTAATGACTCTTTGTCTGTTGGCCTTTCTCTTAGACGCTGTAATCGTATGCAGGTGCTTTGCTCGAAGTTGTCAAATGCTTTCGTTATCTTTTCAGCGAGGAACGTATCTGGAATAAAATAATGATAATGTTATTATTTTATGTTAATATCGGGCAGTCGCGTTAACCCTAAGACTATAGTAGACCAATTCGCACAAATTATTGACTAGCGGGTATGCAATAAATTTTAAGAATCATAATAGTGAAGAGTTTATATACCGTATGTGTTCGAATCGATGAAATAGGGTACGATGCCATGTTTCCAATATTTGTGCCATGGAACGGGGACGGTTTTTCCCTCATCATCTTGTCCATTGTCATCTACTCCATTATTATTTGGATCGTCTTTGACATTGTGGTCCAAAACTGCAGGAGCGAAATCGAATCTTCTTGCGGATCTTAATGCCTTTAAGATATTAAAGATTACAGTAAATTTTATAAATTTTCGTTATATTATTGTAGTAGGTATCTTTGGTCCGCCAAATAGATGGAACGTGAAGTACAAAATATGTATGTATGTAATGTAGGTGTTTTATTTCATGTGTTCGTTTGTCCTAGTTAAATTATTATTATTTTAGGGGCTTACCTCAATCTTAACTGTGCTCGTAGTAGTTACATTATTTTTTCTATAAGCGACTTTTTCAGTCCCTTCTTGTTCATCATCATAGAGTTTGTCTACAAGTTTTTCTATTCTCTCTTCTTTTTTCAAAGGATCTTCTTTTTTCGGTGGAACAGCTGCTCTCTTAACACGATTATGTAAACGAAGTTCATTTTGTGCCTTTTCGTTTTCGACGTTGAACATTTGACATAGATCCAGAGTGTTTTGACGTTTCCTCGCAATTAGATGACGGTTAACTTTGAAATAATTTGTTATGTTAAATATGGAGAAATCTGGATACTTTTCATTTGTTCCATAAGAACCAGGAAATACTTTCTACCTCGCTCAAAAAGTGTTTCTTTAGGACGACTTAGAAGTTATAGTGCGCGCCATCCACGAAGGCGCGCCCCTCCACAGCCCAAGCCGTACAACTGCGCACAGATTAGTATAAGATTCACTGTGGAGGGGCGCGTGCACTATACCTACCCAATTTAATATATAAGAGCAATCAATAGCAAAAGCGCAAAAACAGTATAAATTTATTGTGAAACATGTTGAATAGAATCAGAAGCCTGTGTGATGTCTCAGAACCACATAGTCTGTGAGCCTACGACGGATTTCAATGACCAATTTCCTCTCGCACCATAACCTGTACAATGGTATAGAAAGTTGTTTTATGAAGCCCTATGAACGTCAGCTGCGATACCGTTGGTGGGTTGAGGAGCAGCAGCCTCCCAAAGAAGAAAAAAAACGGATTTTCCTATCAACTGAAACTTGTATCAAAATGATAGTTAAGCCAATACCTTAAGGAATAAAAATCTTCAGTCCATTGTAGAGCGGTGGAATACCCGTCAGTTGGTCGTCACATGAACAAAACATTTTTTGTGTAATTTCCTTTCGCATGTTTTTTTTTCAGATGATAGTTTAAATACGATTGTGAATAAAATTTATTCACAATCGCTAAATTTAATTTCTGAAGGAATAGGCTAAAGCTTAATTGGGAAATAAGTGTACCCAAATATCGGATCACTGCTGGGATGGTAATTTTTGATGATCGATTATGATGCTGGCTGTTAGATGATGGATGACGAACAATCGAATGATCGAATATATACTCACCGGCAGAAAATTTGGCCCAAATTAGAAAAATGCATTTTTATATATTAAACATCATTTAATTTATTCAATTTATAGTTTGAAATCACGAAAGGGCTTGGGCCAAATTTTCTACCGGTGAGAGTAGTTTGAATTGTTTTCGACTAATGAAAGAGTTAACCGCTGATGTAAGTAGTTGATAAGTGGGACACGAGTAACCTATTCACTATTTAAAGCATATTTGGTGCAAGGTACGAAGTGTAGTGTAATGAAGTGTGTTAATCAAGTGAGGCGCGAAGGCTTAGCCCGCTTTTACGTGCTGATTAATTACTTCAGAATGCTCGTATTTTCTTCAAAATGTTTAGTTAAAATCAAGGGACATTGATACTACGAAGGTATTCTTACCATTTCGATTTGCGATTGAGATCCTGATAAATCTACTTAGCAAATCAAAACAGTATTTTTAATGCCGCTAAAAGTCTTATTACAAAATACATAGGCGTTTTTGTTTCAAATGTTATAACGTGTTTAAGTTGCGCTAATCTGCATGCGACAAGTGGCGTTCATATGGAGATTGTATTGCAATAGATGCTATGGACAGGTTGTCGAATATTGTTTTCGTAAAGATAAATAATTGTATACATACGTTTACGGACAGATAAACTTCCTGGGTGCAAACATTCTACAAATATATCTAAAATGTAAAATAAAAATACTGTTTTGCAAAGTCCTAACATTCTGTAAACGTTAGGTTCACAGTAACATTTCTCTCAATAAAAATATCAATCAATTGCAAAATCTTAATATCAAAAATGTATTGCATGTTTTATGGTTTTCGATTAAGTAGAGTGCTGGCGAGGTAAATAACGATAAACATATGTATACACATTTCAGTTAGAAAAAAATACATTGTAGGGAGATGTACTTAGTGTATTTTGTGGCAGCGGCGCTAATGAGTTAGTAATATTGTCTTCGGTTTCCGCGATTGTTACTCATAAATAGGTAGCTTTCCTCCGAATAATGTTAAACGGGCTCACTTAATTAATTCAAAAGAAGAAAGCAAAAGCAAAGCTAAGTAGGCAGGTACATAGCTAGTTTCTGCAATTCTGCATATGATATAAGCTAGTTCTAAACAGAAGTAGGTAGGTGCATGAATCTACCTCATTGGCGTAGTCATGTATACAAATGTAGTACGTGGTAGTACCTAATTGTGTGCAAGTGTAACATATCAATTACCTAAGTTTAGCATAACCATGCATGCTTAACAAATGAGGACAAGAGGCTAAACCTTGATCTGTGACCCCGATTGTCTGGTAAATGAAGAAATTGCACATTTACCTGCCCGACTACACATTTGTGTTTTATTACAAAGTGCAGCATAAAATGCGAATAGGTACTGTCTATGAATGCGTCTTTGTTGTAAAAGTAGCTCCATGGTCGTGATTTAACACGTTAATAACCCCATTTCACCCCCATAGAAGATTAATTCCAAAATGAAAATTGCACATCCTGTATTCTACATCCTTTCGAGAACTAAAAATAATTACATTTCGTTGGCATTTGTTTAGGCACCTCCTTTAGCATTTTTAATATTACATAGAATATGCTTTCCAGGTTATGGACGAGGGTAGAGTAACTTGTGAAATGGGGATGAAACCTGTGAAGTTTTTAGTACGCATTTCTATATAACTGCTAATTATTAAGATATAAAGTAATGGGAAAATATTTAATTACACAATTTAGAGATTGACAGCTATAAGGTAGTGGACCCGGGGCATCCTTCAGGATGCCACTGTAATGTGACGATGATGATGATGAGAGTTTAACAACGATACCATTTGATTTGTCTTAATTGATACCGCAGCGATATTCTGGCTTTGATACCTAAATTATTTTGTCATAATAATTTAACGTGCTTCTGAGTTCACATTTTGTCATCTCGCATTATTACCCCTGGTTTACTCCCATGGTAGAGAATAGCCTCGGTTCGAATCTCATGCAGCGAGTATTTATAAAGTGGATTAGTAGAAGGACGCAGGTAGACTGTTCCGATTGTACCATAACTTTTACTTACATACACTGGGCAAGGAAAAGGTAAACACTTTATTAGGTACATTTAACTTCTGACTGTGTGCATATTAAGTGAAAATTCGACTTGTTTTCAGGAAGGCTCGTTTTGTCCGTGTTACTCTGAACTGCGTTATAGAAACAGGTCGTACAGCAAGGTTGATACTTGACGGATATGGTTTCAATACGTATGATTTGCCAATTATTTTGCATAAGTAACATTTTTATATATAGAAAATACATTCAAAAATTTTATCATATTTAATCAAACTTGTAATACTCTTATTTGCCCAGCCTATATATGCTCTACCCTTTTTTCTGCTAACTAGATTTTCATTACTAGGGACCCTATACGTACTTATCTTTTTGATTGGACTATGATAAGATAGTGGTATCTACGTACCAAAATAAAATCTGGAATCAACATGTACATTAATTATCAACAATTGGATTGTTAGGAACGTTAAAGTGAATCCTCTATTCTGTAAGTAGTATTACCAATGTAAGAGTAATATAAGCCCAACTATTACTATTACTTTCTTGTAAAAGCCGTCCGTTTTCTACGGTTGGGTTACCGCCTCACCTGTTCAACGGATTCGCGAATTCGAATTTAGAAAGTTAACTTTTTTATTCCATCACAACTTGTACAAGGTTTGAGTGGCCAGTCGCGGGTTGTGTGTCAGTGTGTCCACACGCACCAGCCTCCTAAAGGTAGTTCCTCACGAGTGCGCTCACGCCCGGTTCGCGCGTCTATACGTGATTTAATTATTAACCTAAGGATTTTCATAGACACGGTAAGTTGTGTTTTATAATTTTGTTTTATTGTGCTCTAAATCTAATTGTTTATGCGGTTATAACAGCAAAAGTAATGTCGCGTCTTAGCAGTTTATAGAAATTAGTCACGTAAGCAAAATTCCGTTGCCGTTAATTTTGCATGCGTGTCCTGTCTCCTGTCCTATTTCTACTGCAGAAATATGCAGAAAGGTTGATTGATAATTGATCCCATCTATTAATTCAAGTGGCGTTATTCGTATTTGCTTCTTATCGGCATAGAGATAAAGCTTATAGTAGAATGGCCACGAGGTTATTGTACTCCTATATTTGTTTACACACATACACTGTCGGTATGTGATTATTGCGACTTTTAATTAATTAATTAACCCTCTATACCCAGTTTGGTCATATATGACATGACAATAAACGTTCAGAGTAAACTTATGAATAAAAAGTTATGTTATTTTCCTCGCGTGTCATTTTTACGATGAGAAAGTAAGCAAACTGAATGAATGACGCGTCTTTCGTAATACTATAAGTAGGTTTTTTAACTATTTAGACACAATGTACGAGTATGTGTGTGTCATTCATAGGTACTACGTGCGTGTTCATATATGAAGGTTTTTAGCACATTCAAGATTTTACCATAAACGGCTTAGGCAGATTAAAGATATATATATATATATATATATATATATATATATATATATATATGGATGGAGTTCAAATTTTTGCACGATAGTATGTAGTAAGACTTATAATTCATTTATAATTTGATTAATTCCGTTGTGACACGAACATTTTGTTATTTAAAAGACTAAAAAAAATAGAGTGATTTTTTTTTGCGTGTGTAGGTACTTCTTACCTAATTGCTACCTATTACGGTACTATACTTACGAAAAGGCATAAATAAACGAATATATTTGTACACAATGTTTATCAAGATAACCCGTGGTAAATACATAATACATAATAATAAAAAAGTAGTAAATAAAAATTTGCATAAACCTTTACGAAAGCCTGTAAGTAAGTATGTAGTACAGTAAGCTACCTATTAGTTATTTTTTATCTGTAATTATCACGAAAAACTAATCACAAGTTATTTTCTTCGAAGTTGTAAATCGACGTGCGTGACGATTTCGCGACAGCGATTAAATTAAGTAAAATAAAATAGAAGTGAAACAGGAATGTAGAAAAAGCGTCAATTATGCATTTCGTCCGGTCAGTGGCCTGTCGGGGTCCGCCAAGCGTAGATGTAACATAACATTCTAGTGGCCAATTATGTGATAAGGTTGACGCTCCTTTGTTTCATTTTTGTGATCCACGATGTCAAGCATACGTAGTTTTGGACTGTAAATTCTTATATCTTACTCGTAGCGTAGGTATTGCGCGCCGCCGCGTTAAATAGGTATAGTGCGCGCCATCCACGAAGGCGCGCCTGTCCACAGCCCAAGCCGTACAACTGCGCACAGATTAGTATAAGATTCGCTGTGGAGGGGCGCGTCGTCGTAGATGGCGCGCACTATACACTCGCGAGCAAAAATAATGCATACACGTTTTATTGAACTTCCATAGAAAGTCATCATCATCATCATCATCATATCAGCCGAAAGACGTCCACTGCTGGACATAGGCCTCCCCGAAAGAGTGCCACAATGACCGCTCTTGCGCCACCCGCATCCAGCGGACTCCCGCGACCTTTACCAGGTCATCAGTCCACCTTGTGGGGGTCTATCCACGCTGCGCCTTCCGGTCCGTGGTCGCCACTCGAGAACCTTTCGGCCCCAACGGCCATCGGTTCTACGTGCAATGTGCCATAGAAGGTGTAGGTACCTTATTTTTGCTCTTGAGTCTGGTGTCCGCGTGGGTGGAATAAATAAATTATTAATTAAATTCCACTCACATCTTAGATTCGGCTAAAGCCGCTCAATCAATCTCACTCGAGCACAAACTCTTAGAGTACCTAACCTATTCCAATGTTTAAGCTACCCGCGTGGTCGTGTCTGATATTTTCCCTGGATTTTCCCAAGCTACTCTCCAACGCACTTCTATCGCTTTATTAAGCTCGGCCTATAAATAAAGCTACATTTTGGGGGAAAAATAGTTACGTTGACCTGAGTATATGGTTTTAATTTGAACTCGATACCTCCACGCGTTCCGGAGATAAAGGGTCTTGACAACCGACAGATAGACGGACAACAAAGTTAGCCTATAAGGCTGCGTTTCCACCAGAGATGTGCGAGGATGCGTTTTCATACATTTGACACATCGCAACGCGCCGAGCGAGGTGTCAAATATATGAAAACACATCTTCGCACATCTCTGGTGGAAACGCAGCCTAAGGGTTCCATTTTTCCCTTTTGAAGTACGGAATCCTAAAAACGAAGTTTGTTCGAACAAAATTCGATCTTCAGAAAATGATTTTAATATATCGGAAATCGGAATGCACCTGCAAGTTTTGCTACTTAAGGCGCAGGGGTGGGCAAGGCATTCTCCATACAAACTCTGTGCACGTTTTATTCGTAGGTTTTGGCACTAACGAATATAATATTTTTTTGGTTGTAAATATTAGATAAGCGAAGAAAATATTTCAAAAAAATGAAAAATTAAAAAATTTAAAAAATATCTATAAAAAAAATTACATCAGGAAATAGCTATCAGAAAAATAAGCATACTGACCAAAAACCATAACTTTTGCAAACACAAACGAAGAAAATCCTGCACTAAGTTTGTATGGAGAGAGCTTGCCCTACCCGTCCTCTTCTACGGAATTGATATCTCGCACAAGAATCGCCGGAACACGACACCAAAAGGTCAGCACACGCGATAATACAAACGCGAACACAGTTAACTGGCCATTCGTGACCCTTATTACAATACGTATAAAGTGCACGAATAGTTACTTTTACCTATGTCGGCTATGGTACCTGAGTCCATGTCTAGACCTAGACCACGTTAGGCACTCTATCACGGCCACCAGTTGCAAGTGCTCAATACAGGATGGCCCAAACCTTGACGTCAAAACTTTTTATTAGATACCTCACGTCGTGGGCTATCAGAATTAGCCTTTGTTAGCCGATTTTTCGTAGTTTTCGACTTATGAATTTTTAAACTTTTCTTTGCTAAGAAATTCTGAGGTGAAGCAATTTACCTACTTATTAAAAAAAACTGTTGAACTTTTTTGAATGTTTCGTTTTGTAACATAATGCTGGAAAGTTCCCAAATTAGTATTCATAAAAAAAATTGTTTTGTTATTCATAACGTTAAACAAACACATAATAACCACAGAATTCAATGTTGTGACATGTGACATGTGATTGGCATCATAACAACAACGTTACCACCCCCACCAAACTAGTTTACAACAGGTTTTCAAACGTTCGACCTTCTACTTCCATACAGCAAAGATAAGTTTAAAAATTCATAACTTGAAAACTACGAAAAATCGGCTAACATACATGGGGTATATTCGGAGAGCCCACGACGCGAGGAATCTAAAAAATATTTTTTGACGTCAAGGTTTGGGCCATCCTGTATATATGCAACGGCCGCTAATGCAACATTTTGCAATCTAAAATTACATTGCAATTTGATCTTAAGCTAACTAATGAATTATAAATTAGTTTAGTACTGTACAGATGCCACCTTATCTGAAATAATCAAATGAACCATAAACTATCTGACAAAACTGATGTTGAACAGTTAGAAGATGCGAAATCCCAGAATAGCAAGTGCTCTTTCTTTGTTTCGGTCGTCAGTTGGCTTGTCAATTGTCAATATTGTCATCCATGGCACAACGTCGACCGCGCGACGAGATGTCACTGTCAAGTTAATTGGGTATTTGACACATGTTAAAATTTATAACATGGTTGACATGGTGTCATTTAATGGATAGTAAGTAAAATAAAAGGTATAAGAATGCTTATGTAAAAATAAATATAAAATTGTACGGAAACAATGTACCTAAACGCATTATTTCACCAAATTTTTGCCTTTTATTGTGGTCTAATTGTAGTTAATCCCATAGAGACTTTTGATCGTCTATTAAAACTGGTTCGAATTGCAACATAAAAAAAAAGTCAAATAGCGAATTGTAATCGGATGGATTCTCAATTCAGCAGAAGCGATAAGTGGTACAGCCGTGCCTCAATATCAAGTGTATCGTGCTTACAAGCTCTTGGATATTCGCATACGCAAAGTAGAATGCATGAACGTAGATGATTATGATGATGATAAAGATGATGAACAATAGGTTGTCTCAAAGAGATCGCTCTTTAGCGATAAGATCGCGCATTGTTTATCTCTACTTTAAGCCATGTTTTGTCATAAATATGTTTTTGTTGTGGTGACCAATGAAGAGTATTTATATAGTACTGTATGATACTTATGCCTTTAATACGTTTAATTGGTCCATAGGTACAGTCAACATAGAAAACATTAATACAAATACAAATACAAATCATTTATTGTCTGGTTATGGGTTACAGAGGTGTTAAGCATGGTTTATGTTCTCCATATCCTGCCTCATAAAGGCGTATGGCGTAATGGCGCATAATGAGGCGTACTATTACTTATTCTGTGATGAGGCTTGAATATAAATACCCAAAATATATACGAACAAGACCTTAATGACAATAACGTAAGAGCGTACAGATATTTTATTGTCATTTTGTTAATATTTTAAATTTATGACTGACTGTACCGGACCATTTCACACAACCATTGTGTGAATTATGTTCGGAAAACAAAAGAAGGACGACGTGCGACGAACAGTCGGAAGAAGTAATCAAAACATGGGCGCCTAGACATAAATTATGAACTAAACGCAAAATTACTTACATTTTTGTAAAACATAAATTTAAATATTTTACACTATTTATCCGACAAATATTAAATGTCAAAAGTAAAAGCAAATTAGATACACTCAACTTTAAATTTAAAATCAACCTAAAATATCGATTTCAAACCATAATAACAACTCAATTAGGGCGGACTCATGGTTTTTGATGAGCAATTGAGCATGGACCTTTCTGACATCATATGCGTTTATGAATAACACCATGAAGGTATAAAAACCTGTTGAACAGAACCGGTTGGACAAAGGGAGACACGACAAGCTGGGAGTGTCGACTCGTATGTCTTATCTCGTTGCAGTAAGGGTTACGTTTGGTCAGTTCGCAATGTTGTTGATGTTAATCATCTCAGTCTTTCATACAAGTACAGGTTGGAATCTGTGCCATTGATAAAGCTGCCCAATGACCTACTGAAGGTAGATTTTTTATAGAGATTGATTGCTGTCAAGTTATCCCTTCAAACAAGAGGAAGGAATTATAGCACTTTTTTATTATTTATTGCGTTATATTACGTGTGACGTACTAACGTACCTATACTACCTATCATACGTTGCGTATAGCTTTGGTAGAGTAAAAACCCATCTTAAAATGAACTCGCCGCCAACGTATATTTAAATTTAAGTAGGTAATTTTAAACCAAGTTTGATGTTGTTGTGATTTGTGATTATTAACGGTTCTGTTTAATCATTAAGTAAGTAAGTAAGGAGTAATTTTGTTTACATTTATTTTGTAAGTCGTAAGTAACCGCATCATTTACTTGATTTACCTTCTAATGAAAAATTGATTAATCCAAAGCTTAAGTATACATATATTGCTTGAGTTTGGCAGCATTTGCATACAAATGCAGTCGTCAGAACAGAACTGTTAGACACTCTTGATTGACTCTACTTGATTGTATAAATTGTATTAATAATAATTCAAATTAGACGGTGGCCATCTATCTTCTTATCGTGCGAACCGATAAATTATTTGACGAAATAGGCAAATTGGACTCGATAGCACTCGCATATACTACTTATTGTGTTGTTCGTTATGATAATTACTCTCTCCGATCGCGTAAGTTGATGCAACAAGCGGCGCGCGAGTGTAGCACGCACCACAATTTCAATTCTAGTCGCTTCGATGGGCATCAGGCGATGCCGGCTTTCGGGTCAGACGTAATTCTGGATTATACTGGTTATATACTTTTTTAACCTGACTGTGGCTTGATAGGCCGGGCCCAATAAAGCGATAGGAGTGCGCGGTTGGAGAGTAGCCTGGGGAAAATCCATCAGGGGAAACCTCCGACATGACCACGTGGGTGGTTTAAACAGGTTATATGAAAAAAAAATTGGTAGGCTCGCGTTAAGATCGCTTATGTGTCACTGGAATCTCCAGAGAATGCGCTTGATTTATTCCCATTGTATTTAGATTCGGAGGATTCTTGATTCGTTACACTTTTTGGATACGGGACCTTTCGAAATTACCTAGTTTCTAGACCTCATGTCTACCGGTGACTCGTTTTCAAGTCGGTGCTTAAAAGGAGGGTATAATTTGTTTAATATAAACCCCAAACATTGAGAAATTGGAAATACATTAAATAGAAATGGCGTAGGTCAATTGTCTACCATTATATGTGTATAGCTTAAGTTCCTTATTGTTTCATTTCTTTTATGAACAATAAACAATATTTTTAAGTTGTGTATTATTGTAACATACTCTCATGACCCTCACGAGAGTGCTCTGGGGGATCGACATCACCGGAAGGATTATTCAAGCTTAAGTAATTATGTAAGTATAAGAATCAAACGTGACGTATCAGTGTTCCAAGGTCCATAGTGCCCTTGTTTTGGCCCTTGTAACAAATTGATAATAACCATAAACTTGCAGCAACCAGAATATCTATGGGGCATACAAAGAAACAAGTGCCATTGGAATTGCATGGGCATAGAACATAGATACTTACTGTTAATAGTATTTATCTTGCGGTTGTGAGTCAATGTAGTTATTTTATTGTGCTCTAACTATGTCAAACGAAGAATACATATGTCAAAGTGCCTGAAGAAAATGCATGATGCAAGAAATACCAATCGCAGCGGAGATGGCGGGACTATTTGTATGGAGTATACAACCTTACCTAATAATAACCAAATAGTTTGCAAGATTTACCCATGCATATGGAGAAACGAATAGTGTTCCTATTAAATAGCATAGCATAACTTCAATCGCCGTTAGTTAACACTAAATTAAATGAAGATTTTTTTACTTGACGCTAAATAAAGATAGGATACTTATGCATGCATTATAAATAAGAATAATTTTCTTTTAATGTCACAATTACACTCACGAGAAAAAATAATGCATACACTTTGTACCTATTGAACTTCTATAGAAAGTGTAGGTATAGGTACCCCTTAGTTTTGCTCTTGAGTATATATTTATGACCTGTATCTTAAGTATCTAATTCTACGATGATTAAAACGTTCCTCAAAAGTTTCTCGCTAGTTCATGGTAAGATACATAACATTTAAAAATACGAATATCAGTTGAAGAGAGATGGACATGAAACATCTATGGCATGAAAACACTTGGCGCTGATAAAAACCTTTGTCATGGAAAACCTTGACTTAGGCCGAAATATGCATTCATGGGCTTGATTGACCGCCATTCCGTGTGCTGTGCGAGCAGTCGAGCACAGGTTGCCGCGCTTTCTCGCGTAGAAAGCGAGTTATGTCAGATCATTACGCGACCTCGCAAATAAACCCGTTAAATGCCAATCTGAATTTTACAATATTCTGGTAAAGTACCTATTGATTAAACTTTAACCTAGATTTGATTATTCATTCACTCAATTCTCATGCGTTTTGCTGATCTAACAACTGATCAATTCATCGTAATTTAAAAATACCTACAGTTATTTTAGAGTCATATGTCCTAATTCGCGAAAGGTGTATTTAACGCCGCTTTGGTTCCGCGCCGCCGCCGCTCCGTAAACCGCTCCGAATTCGGAAAACGATCCACGACCAGTTATTGCGTATGAGTGAGTGTACGCAACGCGGTTATTTTATTACGTTTTGTTGTACAAAATGAAAAAAAGGCAATATGAATGTGATCTAAACGAAACGCCTACGTAAAACGAGAGTAAGAGGTAGAGTTTTCCATGGGCAACTAATCGTGTGTAATTAATATATACATTTTTTAAGAAATTAAATAAAGCAAATAGCATCTAATTAATAACCGCTTAACCGTCTTTATAATTGATAAACTTCGAAAAAATAGGGGGAGCGATATTATAGGACTACTTGTAAGGATTTTAATGGCATTCTAAGACGATTAACGAGATAATGCAAACGAAGTCGAGCAAATGCCCCTACAATAGTATCTAACTAGGTAGTTAAGTACATTTTTTTATTACATTTATACCAAAGGTTATACTATATAATATATACCGTACTGTATTCTCGAACATCTCACGGTTCGAAATAAATGCCGTACGATAAATAATAGTACATTACTTACCAAGGGCGCTAAAACAAAGAATGTCTCAGATCGCAGGTATTTTACGCCCGAGCCGAAGGCAAGGGCGATAAATATGCGATCTGAGGCTTTCTTTATTATCGCCCGTGGTAAGTACAAAATTTTATGTCACCCCCTGCCCAGGAAGTGGGTTTTTTTGCGCGCGGAGCGTGCGATAATGGCCACTTTATGGCTAGGTGTGACATAAATAAATATATACAACAGAACCAAAGTGACAAAGTAGCCGATTGTGTAGAAATAGTTACTATACCGCGGGACCTTATTAATGACTAGTGAAAAACGGCAAAGTAACAATACAACTGCAATATGCAATTATGAGTTGCAGGTAATTATTCACAACGCAAGGCAGTCGAGCCGAGTCATGACATTCTTTATTGTTATGCTTAACCTTTTGCCACCGAATAAGTAAGGACCGTGTAAGCATACACTAAGCTAGTTTGTTTCTTGTGCTAATTAGTACATCCAGTTAATATTATGTTTACATGTACTGCGAACGCTTATTGTCTAGACACGAATAGGGCAACTAGGACAAGTTTAAAACTGAACAAATGTTCGTGAGAATTTCATTATTATTTTTTTATTATTATAAATAACGTCTGTCCCACAAAACGGTTTTCACAGTTTGACTGTGGGATCTGAGTCTCTTCGGTAACTATAAATTCACATATATAACTATTACTATGTATCTACTATGCTATCTATAAAATTCTTGAACAGTTTTCTTTTAAATATTGCCCTATTGGCCTCCAATCTAATATCTGCTGGCACGCAGTTTAAAATTAAACTTTTATCAGTTAGTACCATAAGTTCTATTACGATTTAGGGCCAATACTAAATATTAAAATTCATCGATTCTCTATTTTATTGAATGTCCAGGAGGATTATTAGTTATAACTACAGTTGTATAGGTAATTGTAGCTTGTCACATTGAACTACAACAATATCAATTACGTTATACCTAGTCGTCAATCACACAACACTACCATATCCATTATATGCAGAACGGAATAAACTCATGTTTTCCGCGGTTAATCTTAATTTTATGTTAAGCGCCAGAGTAAATTTTTCATCACGAAATTGTGCATTTCCTCAATACGCAGGACGCTACCGAAGGACACAGGAAGCCTGGAGTCCAGGGTAATGAGGGTCTACCGTTGGTTTCATCGATTTCTTGTGAGATTTAGTTCAGGGGCGTATCTAATACGCAATCATGTAGAAAATAATTTGGTCAATGGCACTGGGTTTAACGGAAGCTCTACCCCTTTAGCACGCAGTCAGTACAAAAATGACAATCGATTGTCAGTTTCACTCGTGCGAATTAGAGTAGATACAATACGATGGGCCACATGGGGGTTATATTTATATACCACCTAGGTACTAGGATGACACCGACATGGATGTCCCACGCCATCATCTTTCTGTTGATTATTTGAGTTATGACACACTAGTTTTTTTCCCGCGACTTCGTCCGCGTGGAACTCGTTTATCGCGATAGAATTGCTATTTTTTATATCAGGCGCTTACCTAGTTATCACTCTTCCATACAAACGTCCACTCCCTTAAGGGATGGTTTCCGGGACAAAAAGTATCCTATATCCTTCCCCGGGACTCAATCTGCATGCCAAATTTCATCTTAATCGGTTCAGCGGTTTAAGCGTGAAGATGCAGACAGACAGACCAGACAAACTTTCGCATTTATAATATTAGTATGGATAGTTGCTTTGTCTGTATCCTGATGTCCCCTTCTGACAATTAAGTAAGTAAGTTAGTATTTTTTTATTTGTAAACATAGGTTACAGAACGGTGGTGCAAGAGGTACAGAGTGGCACTATGTTTCGCCGGTAGGCATACAAATTTAAAGCCAGATGGAATAGTACACCTGTTTGTAAGTGAAGAGTGGTGAAGAATGGGTTAACCTCTGAACATTGTAAAACATATAATGCCCAAAAATATCTGACATGCTCTGATAGCTCATGATAGGACACGTAAGGATTAAAAGACCGTAAGTTATGTCAACAAATTGAATACCGTCAGATATTCTAATGTCCTGACTGACTATTAAGTATACCCGTCTAGACCCGTCGTGACTTTGAAAAAACCTTGACTGTCTAGACGTTACTTGTCGGAAAAACAAATATTTTATACAACGATAAATAAATACTTACACTGATAGACCTGAGGTCATTGAGGTGATTGTAAAACATCTTAATAAATGTGCGTGAATATTTATCAACGTCACTTTTAATCACTATCAGTAATTTAGTTTTTCTCTTTATTTTGGCACAAACAATCATTACATTTTGAACGACTTTGACAGCTAATATCTCACCAAAAGGGTCGTTTCTTCTTTAGGAAAATATTTGCGCCCTAAATTTATTTTTCAACCCCCTTTTCACCCCTTCAGAAGGCGAATTTTGAAAAACGCTGAAATACGTTTTCTTGTAATTTAATGATAGCTATAAACGAAGTTTCAAGTTTTTAGCTTAGAAAAGCTACTTGTACAAACTTTTAACCCTTTTTGATAAACGCTGAAAACAGTCTTTTTTCCATTTGAATGCTAAGTCTATAAGCGAATTGCCAAGTTTCTATCTTAAAAATATTTTTTTCCCACACAAACTTTCCACTCTATAAAATGAAAGATGGCCGACGGAGGAGCTGGTTCCTATCAAATTCATAAAGCCTAACCTAACCTAACTAAACCCTGGAAAAAATTTGGTGCTTTTTTCCAGCGTTTCCACATTATCACGTAACACTGCCTCACTATATGGTTTTCATTTTAACTCCACACGTTCCCGAGAAAAAGGGTCTTGACACACAACCAGTATGACAGACAGGAGGACAACAAAGGGATCCTATAAGGGTTGCGTTTTTCCCTTTTGAGGTACGGAACTCTTAAAAAACAAGATGAGAGTTTCATTATCAAATTTCCTTTAATAGCTCTTTAGCTACTATAGCTAGCTATAGGCAGGTACTTTACACGTATCGCTACGGAGCTCGGAGCCCGGGTCGTATGGTCATATTTAAAGTGCTATCATATATGAGCCATAAGGGTCTAATAAAATTTAGTTTTGGACCGTATAACTGCAAAATAAGATTTAAATTTGCGTGCACATATATTTAGCCAGTACAACTGGATTTACTAGGAGGAAGCTGCTTTGTTTATACTTTCTCGTTGTGCCTTTCTCTGATAATGCATCCTGTTCTTGAGTAATGTGAGCCGAGTTACGTGACGTCGGAAATCCTTCAATCTGTTTCGCTATGAGATTACCAGTATTCACTTCACGTACAGCAAAACAGAATTAAGTATTCAATACTAGATGCCCCCGCAGCACTGTCCGCATATTACAATGATCGTAGGTGGAGCTGCAAGATAAAATGAAATAAAAATGAAGATTGTTGTAGGAAAAGATAGGTATGAGTACTGAAGGAATGAAGCTCAAAGGTTGAGGAATGATGAAGACTTAAAAAACTATATTTACTGCATGGCGAGAGGTACAGACGGAAGCTCCGCGGCCGTGAGGAGAAACTCTCGAGGGCGACTGCTTGACTTGTGACTGCTTGTCTTTAGTCTTCTTGTATTTTTAACCTACCAAACAGCCCAACACAAATTGAAATATAATAGACGGGTCACTCACGTCGTAACGTTTATTATATGTCTCAGCTCAGCCTCACGGGAGTTTTCTATTGAGAGCTCAAATACAACATGAAAACTTTAAATGATGTTGTATAGGCTCTACAATATAACTTACAATACCATGGGCGAAGTGACGGGTAAAGTATCTCATAAACATGAATTTTATAGAATGTGTCTTGTTTCAGAGGGTGGAGTGAGGGTGCGCGCGCAATATGGCGGCGACCAAGTACTCGCACCCTTTCATGCAGGGGCTGAAGTCACCGCCGGAGGGGCACGAGGAGGAGATGCAGCAGATCAGAGAGTGGTGAGTGTTTTATATACCTAGACGATGACAAACAAGCATACGGCCTGACTGATGGTTAGATACCTTAGCCTATGGACGCCTGTGATTCACAATTTGAGTTTTCGAAATTTTGCCTGAAGATTGACTGATAGAGACTGAGTTATAGCATTATGTTAGCCTGTTGTGTCTGTAACTTGTTACTGTGCGATAGGTAAAGTTTAAATACATAAATGTAGGTCGCACTCAACACAGTACTTATAGTAGAAATTATTTAAAGTGTCCGACATTTTATAAAACTTGTCATTGGACTTTGAATCTTCACGCTTGGAAAGTAAAGTCACTTTTTGAACGGCCTAATTTTATATAACTCGGACAGTTCAAATAATTTTAAATAGATGAAATTATTTAAAATGTCCGACATTTTATAAAACTTGTCATTGAACTTTGAATCTTCACGCTTGGAAAGTAAAGTCGCTTTTTGAACGGCCTAATTTGATACAACTCGGACAGTTCAAATAATTTTAAGTATACCAATAAGATAAAGCAATCTGTCACTTTCTATCGAGTGGAATCAGAGTGACAGTTGCTGTATCTTGTCGTCTATCAGTCTATCACTCGACCATCATAGATCCGAGGGGGTAGGTACCTACGCTTACTGAGACATGCGTGTGGGCACTTCTGTCACGGGAAACGCGGGTCTATTATAGACACTACAAGCTGTAGCTAATCTGACTTAATTTTTCTTCAAGGTCTAGCAATCGAGGATTTCCATCCAAAGCCAATCTCCCGTATTATCAGGATTCTTTCATAAATTTCCTAGTTTTAGCAATCAATAACATTTAAAATAGGAAATTAAAGGCAATAATTCGTAGGAAGCGGTCTATATTGCTTAAAACGCAGCGCCGCCGCATCAAACATTGACGCAACAGACGCACCTATACTGTAAACTGTAATTAGTTGAATGTTATTGATTTCAGTCTGAATTGGACCGTGAAGTAAATTGTTAACTTACCTAGGTAGTAGGTACTTTAGATACAATATACTAGACAAGCGGCGGTAGCCGAGTGGACTTGGACTCTATACCTGAGGTCGAGGGACTCGTGGGCTCGAATTCGGGGTCGTACGTACCTACTAATACGTTTCTTAGAAATTGGGCGACACTCATTAGAGAATTTAACTCCCCTCCCTCAGTAGTGTGATAAGCCTTTAAGTAGCTACATAGGTGTTATGATACAGCATGTTGATAGGTATATTTTATATATGGTATATGGTACCTATATATGGTCTTTATGGTATTGTACGGAACGGCAAAACGTGTGAAATTTAACGGAAGGAACCTTTTCAATGGAGCCCTCTTCTAGCAACGATCGCAACAGACGTGCGGGTTAAGCAACTACGTCATTTGTTTTGAGTGCTAACTGAGCGCTCCCGTGCTTCCGAAGGCATGTTGAGCCGCTGATCCGGATTGTTGTCGTTAAGTCGAGTAACAAGCCTTCGACCGGCTTGAGTACTTCTAATAATCAAGTTACCCACACACCCGACGACGTCCTGTAGCGCCTTCAAGGTCTAAGTTTCCCGCCTGAGTGTTAGGCCAAATAGTTAATTTTAATATCATTCATATCTTTAGATCTAGTTTCGTTAAGGTCTAATAGTTTCCCCTCGGGGTTGGAAGGTCAGATGGCAGTCGCTTCCGTAAAAACCGATTAGGTAGCGGACCCCAGGCATCCTTCAGGATGCAACTGTAGACGCTAGGAGGATGATGATGATGATTTATATCTTTAGATGGATTTAACGATCAGCCCTCTTTTCATCTAACCCCATCGATAATAAAATTATTCCCGTTCCCCCATTCGATCCTTTCATAAATTACGGGTTATTTGGCGGGTGTTTTATTTGATTGCTAAACTTCACAAAGTCTTATAATTGGGTGAAAATCGGGAACATAAACTATGAAAAGAAGAGTAATAAAATATCATTGATATTTGGTTTTGCCCGCGACTTTTTCCGCGTTCATCGCGTTAGAATTGAATTTCATTTTTTTCAGGTGCTGACCGCTATCGCTCATTCCATACAAACCTGCACCTCCTTTAGGGATGATTTCCGGGATAAAAAGTATCCTACGTCCTTCCTCGGCACTCAAACTATCTCCATATCAAATTTTATCTAAATCGATTCAGCGACGTGTGAAGAGGTAACAGACAGACAGATAGACAGACACACTTTCGCATTTATAATATTAGTATGGATAAGAACCCTCACGGTAGTTTTTAATTTACTTTTAGTCAATACAAAAAGAATATTACTTTCAAGTACCTATCATATCTTTTTAAGATTTTGATCATATTTGTTAATTTACTTTTTATTTTAATTTTGATGATTTAATATCCATATAGTGAGGTCTTAATAATATTAATTCCGCATGCATATTCCTTATTGTCAAAAACAGGTATTAGTCACACTAAGTATAAATCAATATTATATCATATTATCATATGCAAATTGCAAACTGTAATTAGGTTAAATATGCGAATATTTTAACTATACCAACCACGAACTTTTTTAACGGAAATGGCTCGATTAATTATGTTATGTTATGTAGGTACTGTTTGGTACTGTGTAGGTCTGTAGGTAAACAATCGTCAAAGTGCCTATATCGTCAAGTTATATTCAATCCTTATTCTAGTCTACATGCACCGTTTTTAATTTTTTAATTTTATCAGGAAGGTTTAAGTCACATTTTCCTGTGTCTTGGAACGAGTCTGTAAAGTGACGTGATGTACTTATTGCTAAGTAAGCAATAATAATGACTGATATTTTTTACAGCCAATTATTTACCTAGAAAATAGCATAAGATTACTAGGTAGTCGTTTCACGTCTGTGCGTAATGTATGCGGAAATTATTCGTTATGATGGCCATAATCCGTACTCTAAGGTACTTAATGTACAAATAACCAGTGATAAATACCCATAAAGCATCTAAATACTAGGTAGTTATAATGTTATTAATGTCACAAAACTTAGAGAAGAAACATTCCATAAAGAAGCTATACTCGTAGTTATGTGCAGCCCGCCGTAAGTGATGGAAAGTAGAGTAGAGACGTACCGGCTACCGGCCACATTCATAGTCGGCGAATAGTCGGCGACTTATGCGTTCCCGCCGGCGGGGACGTTGCGATCGCGACAAAACAGACACATATAGTCTCTATTTGTCCCGTTACCGCCGCATACCCTACCCGGGTAGTGTTAGTCCGATTCAGGTCGAAACAAGAAAAGAAAATTACAAAAATTTCAATGTTTTTCAGCTTTGGCTTCGGTGTGAAGACCCCTCAGGGAAATGGTCTGAAATAAGAGAACTTATAAGTTTTCGGTACGGTTACTTACTTACACTCTGTATGTGATACATAAAGCTTAGGTACATACAACACAAGTCGAAACCCACCCGTAGTTATGAATCCTTACTTTACAGCAGTCACAAAACACGCTAACCCAGTAAAATCGAGTTAAAAATAATGTGTTTAACGTGCAAGGAGGGCAGTTTTGGTTCGGTGTCACGTATTGCAATATGCAGCTTGGTTGGAACCACTGCAGAAATATTGTACCTATACCTCCTTTTTACTGGCTAAGCGCGCTGCGCCATGTTATAAAACTAGGCCTTGCTCGTGACTTGCGTAGACACCTTAATTGCTAATAGGACATTTGCTACAGGTTTTTTTTTTTTTTTAATACTACGACGGTGGCAAACAAGCATACGGTCCACCTGATGGTAAGCGGACACCGCAGCCTATAGACGCTCGCAACTCCAAAGGAGTCACGTGCGCGTTGCCGACCCTTTACAAAATTTGAGGATACACTACTGTGTTGACAGCAGAAGGGACCAATTTAGCTCCCTCACTCTCAACACAGTGCAACCTCGGGAGCCTTGCTCACCTCCAGGAACACAACACTACATACCTGAGTATATAATGTTATTATGGCTGTGGTCTTCTGCAAGGCGGAGGTACTTCCCCAGTTGGGCTGCTCCAAATTCGAGCAAGATGACATTTTGCTGTGCCCTACCTCTCCGAGGTGGATTGTGATAATGAATAGGTACATCACAATCCCGTTGAATCTTCCACACAGCTTTCCGGGATACAATAGTAGATTGTTAACCAAGGGTTGAAAGCGACCCATTTCAGACGAGATATTTTGGCGCTCGAACGAAGTGAGAGCGCCAATAGTTCGAGGCTGAAATGGGTGGTTTCACCCGAGTTAAACACTCTGCTTTTCATTCCGAATACGAGGAAACTAAAAAAAATTTTATTTCGTTTAAAATTCAAAATTAATATAAAATTTGAAATTCTTATCCCCGAATTAGTCCAAATCGATAATGATGATTTTTCGCAAACAATTTTTTTTGCTTACATTTGAAAATTAATGTAAAATTGAAATCCTTATCCTCGAGTTAGTCGAAATCGAGTTGACGATTTTTCGAAAGAATTTTTTTTTACTTTAAATTCGAAATTAATATCAAATTTGAAATCCTTATCCCCGAATTAGTCAAAATCGAGTATAATGACGAATTTTCGTAAAACTATTCATATCCATATCCATATCCATATCCACATCCACATCCACATCCACAGCCCCATCCACATCCACATCCACATCTACATCCACAATCCACATCCATATCCATATTAATTTGGCTGTCGACGTGTTTTGTGATTGGTGGATTCAACGTGGTGAAGCATTTGGATTGGTTAATTTAAAATGTTTTGGAATCAAAAATATGTATACATGTTAGCACGTGGGGCGCAATGGCCCACTTTCAACCCGCTCCTTAGGTCAAATATGACCTACTTTCAGAGTATGAGGAATGAAAAATATCTTATATTTCACGGATCGATGTAGATTGTGATAATGAATACATTGTCACAATCCCGTTGAATCTTCCGATGTGCCGATTTATTTTTTCAATTAATGATCTGATTGGCCTCCTTTGGGGCCAGTTTTTCTTGTTGTCGGTATATCTAAGTCTCGGCCTTTAGGGCCGAGCTGCCAAACAGTTTGTATAACAGCATCTATTTCTCTTGTTTCAGGATGAAGAGCCAGCCCCATCTCCCGTATATCTCTGACGAGTACGTGACCCTGTTCCTGCACTCCAACTACTACAAAGTGAAGGAAACGAAGGACACAATCGAGTGTTACTTCACGCTGCGGACCAGCACACCCGACCTGTTCAGCAACCGAGATCCGCTCGCGCCTAGGAATAAACAGATATTAGATATTGCGTGAGTAACAATCGATTTTGACCACATTGTAGAGTACTTTTATCTCACGAGTGCGGGTGAGCCACGCTTAGGGCCCTGGGACCGAAAACGAAACGAACGCAGCACGAAGCATCTCCCTCTCTGTTGTTCCAATATGCAAGTGCGACTGAGGCAGATATTTCGTTTTCGGTTCGCGGTAGGCCCTCTTTGACACATAGGTATATAAAACCTTATTATAGTTTATAGTGCGCGCCATCCACGACGACCAGTGCCGGATTAACCCTTAAACAAATTAAGCAATTGCCTAGGGCACCACGTCTAGGGGGGCACCAGAAACACCACGAAAAAAAAGGTCATTTTGAAAATCCGCACGGCTAGTGTTGACGTTCGGGGTGATAAGTGGTGATAAGTGCCCGCTCCCCGCTTGCTCGCTCGTTCCGGTTATAGCACTACCATTTGTTAGTAAAATATACGTAATAATAAACATTAAATATGAGCAAATTCGAAGTTCATAGGCCGATGGGAGGCAAAAAAAAGCGGAGCAAAATTTCGTAAAAATATATACGCGATACAAAACGGTATATCTCTCTAACTCCCTCCTATCTCTTATAGAAAATCATACCTACACCTCTCAGGAGCAACCAGGAGGGTAGGTTGGGAGGTAAAAATACAGTATTTATCTATTCAACGAGCTCTAAACAACGACCGGTCAATTCATAATTTTTTTTAAAATATTTTTCGATAATTTGTATGGCTTTGGGTAAACCGCGTGCTTTAAACTATGAAAATTTTGAAACGGAATTTCCAGCCATTTGGCTTGAAAACCTGTGACAGGTGACAGACGTACACGTGAAAGGACTCCAATTGGACCCTTCGGGTATGATGAACGAAACCCTAAAAATAAGTTCATATTTCATATTTCATATTCCTTTATTTATGCCATCAAGTACTTACAAAATTTTCATAAGTGACATGATACCCCGATGGGGCGCAGCAGTCTTACACTAAAACTTAAAAATAATTATTAAAATATAAATAACAACATTATAGTGATTCTGATTATAACTAAACAAGTTTATCTAAGAAAAAGTCTTCCAAAAGTCTTCAAGTTGATTAAACATCGTGGTTTGCATAGTTATATTTTTCTAGTGTCAATTTCTACTGGGTATTTATTTATTCGGAGAACCATCAGCTGCTATTTTTACATTAATTATGTATGGTTTGTTATGCGCGCCTGCATCATAATGTTCGAAAAATTTCGCGCTCGCTGCGCTCGCGTTTACATCCATGACTTGATGCGTATGAAGTATTTTCCGCACCTGCATCACAATGTTCGAAAAATTTCGCGCTCGCTGCGCTCGCGTTTACATCCATGACTTGATGCGTATGAAGTATTTTCCGCACCTGCATCATAATGTTCGAAAAATTTCCCGCTCGCTACGCTCGCGTTTTCGTCTAGATATGTTATGACTTGATGCGTATGAAGTATTTTCTGCAACTGCATCATAATATTTGAAAAATTTCGCGCTCGCTGTGCTCGTGTTTTCGCGGATGGGGTGCCCACAGGCGTGGATTGCCTAGGGCATCAAGTAGTCTTAATCCGGCACTGACGACGACGCGCTCCTCCACAGCGAATCTCGTACTAATCTGTGCGCAATTGTACGGCTTGGGCTGTGGAGGGGCGCGCCTTCGTGGATGGCGCGCACTATAATATGGTGTGACTAGTCGATTCATAAATGGGGGTTTGAGGAGTGCTGAACGCATGGGATGAGTTAGGAGGTTTAATTGAGTTTCACTGAACTAATGGACTAAAATTTGGCTCGGCTCCCGGCATAGCTTCCATTCGGATTCGGACATAGTATATTATAGGTACTTCTGCATTCATTATGTAGGCTTCACTTAGGTATATAATTACAATATGTCATCATTATTTACTCCATCAACGTCACCTAGGCTTTAACGGTTCATGATATGGCAGTTATTGATCTAACGTTTAATACTGAATTACTGATGGGTGACATCGATCCCGCCTTGCCGGTTTATCTGCGTCTCACATCTAAAGGGCTAGTTTTCCCTCATCCACAGTTACACATGCGAGCATGTTTTATACGTTTTTAGTTTTTTACGGCGAAGCACTTGACACGTACTCCATGAAATCAAATATAATGTTTTACCTTCTACTAACGTGAGGGGCTTCCATTATTTACGTGAAGGGATTTTTCGACTTTCCCTCCCTCCTTGATGAGATGTGGTGAGGTTTGGGTAAACCGGAGGATTCCTAATGTCACGTGATTTTTTTCTGAATGCTTATTATTGCGTTAGATAAAACTAGTTACGGCGAGTATTTATGAGTACTAAGACAGTGGTTTAGTGGTGGTTTAGAACCACAATAACAAAATCGGACAACAATATATTCAAATAGGATTTAGGAACCACTACAATAATATAATCAAAGTAAAAGAACAACCCAGGGCTAGGTATTGGTCTGAGAGACGAGCTACGTCAGATTATAAACCGCATTTGTTATTCAAGGGGGCATTATAGGAATTGTGGTGAAGCTAGCTAGCGTTTCTGGTTAAAACATGGGTGGTTAAAGCAATGGAGCATCGGCATCGCGGTTGCAATCATCATAGCTGTAATGTAAGGGCCTTATCATCCTAGCGATTAGCGAGCGTGTTGCGAAAAATGGTACCAGTGAGGGTGCAAGCCAGAAACGGGCTCCGCGGTTGCGTGGCGTCTGTGCCGCGACAGTGCAACGTGATCGCGCGCTAACATCTTCACTGCGGGCAAGTATTTAAGGCGAGAGGTAGGAGTTAAGCGTGTGATATAGTATGCTTATTTTTCTGTCTGCCATGTCCTGTAGTTTTATTTTTATTTTAACTATATTTTTAATTATTATTTTTTTCAGTTTTTTCGTAATCCAATATTTACAACCAAAAAAAAATCGGGAGTGCCAAAACCGACGAATTAAACGTGCACAATGTTTGTATGAGAATGACTTGCCCTACTCTCGCCTTAACTGTAATTAACCCTATAATTACAATCGGTACGCACAGCCTGTTCCCCCTGCTGCAGTGAATGTGTTAGTATAATTATGATTTAAAGTGAACTGATCGCGTCGCTCGCAAATCGCTTGTAAAGCGATTTGTGACAAGGCCCTTACGGAACAACTATCGTGATGATGCCAATTATCATCTCCTACGCTTGGATGTGAATTGCTTTCTGGAGCTCGTAAATAATAACATACATATTTCAATCGACCGTGACATTGGCAACGACGATAGTTATATATAATGCATCGTAATATCAACACATCCGTTATTTATTACGGCTCTGTCCTGCCAGTGGTAACGCGACTATAACGACTTAACTTTCGTAGACGATCAAAATAATAGTCAATCTCAAGTCTTATTTTATTTTATTTATTGGAGAAACAACAGAAATAGGTACATAATATTTCATGTAAGTGAGTATGTAGGATATTAGGTGTATACCTACTCCCTTAAACGCTCTCACTAAGAGTTATACAAAATGATGCATCTTATATAGAGTTATACAAAATTGAGCACTGTATCTATGTAGGAACTATATACAGGGTGGATTTTCTTTTTGGGTCCGTGAGGGCAGCTAGGTACCAGATGCCGTGCTGCTATGCGAAAGTAGTCTTAGAAGACCTTCCCTTAATTTCGAATTAATGACGTGGCGTTTACAGATTTACGGAAAAAACATACAGGGTGCGAGAAAAAGGTCATTTTTGTAATTTTTTTTTGAATGACAATCGATTCCATTCCTATCCATGATGTATGAGACAAAAGAAAAATTCCGACTAGAAAGCCACAAATCGAGGAAAATCTTTCTTACCCCTTTCTGGAATGTTGTATTGTATGTTCCTGCTTTAGTATTCTTGAAGAAGCTAGCAAGATTGATTGTCCTATTAAAAGAATACGTGTTAAAATAGTACCTACGTGTCGAAGTATTAATAATCCGATGTCCATCAAAGCCCGTTAATGTCCCCTTCCTCAAGGTGAGCGGGTATACTAACCTCTTGTCGAAGGCCAGGGCCACTAGTTCCACCTCATTCTAATTTTACGTCGTTTCGCTATTACATAACTATAAACATGCAAGACCTTAAATTGCTGTTCAGAATACAGTTTTTATTTAGAAACTGAGGGTTATTTTATGAACAACAAAGACCTTTTACTAAAGTTAATAATCTGCGGTTGATCCCGCATCAAAGATACTTATAAAGTACTTAAATGGGTCGTTTTTGTTCTGAAACAAATGTTTTTTTTAAAATATAATTCTATATAACCATCGAATTAATTACCTTAGATTACACAAGTCTGCAATGTCTGCATACGTATAACTATACTTAGTGATTTTTAATAGAAAACTCCCGTGAGACGATACGTCAGAGCAAAGTAATTCAGTATGCAGTTACATATTTACATAAACCTACTTTTCATAAAGTAGGTAAACATTACTGAGCATTCGTGTTCTTCTGCCTAGTCCGCGATATTATGCCAAAGTGGGCAAGCAAGTTTGCCGTGTCTGTTTTACAAAAGTTGTATGTACATATGAACTTCCACCGCGAGGCGTCCTACCGTTCATTTGGCAGACGCGTGGTTATGTCAGGTCAGGATACAAGCAGGTTACTTAACAACTGCGCGCGTGTTTAAGCGAATTTTACCGCATAATCTGTTTACCTAACAACATAAATGACGAGAAGATTACCTACTGGAAAGTCAGTGTTACAGATGATGATGTTGATGAATGATATTTTTTTTTTCGAATAACTGTATTCCAAGACCTACCTAGTATATTGTATACAGGGGTGCTACCGCGAGCCACAAACGAAATTTTCTCTCTCTGTCGCACTTGCAAGTCTGTACGTAAGTGCGACAGAGACGGAAAACTTCGTTTGTGGTTCGCGGTAGCCCCTCAGTTATAATATAACAGCCTCTTATCTCTAGTCTTAGATTACTTTTGAAGTGAATTTGCAGCTATCCGGTAATGTGTAAGTACTTAACTCTGTACTCATTCGTTAAACTTCGCCAAGTGATAAGACAAAGCACATTTCGAATATGATTTGGCGTTGGCATTCTTTGGGCACGGAACCCTAAATCGGTTTTACGGTAAACCGCCAACAAATGCGAATAATATTTTTATATCGGAAAAAACCTACACAATTCGATCTAAGTATATGTAATTATAGTTCCAACCTAAGTCACTATAGTCCCACCGCCGCCGAGCAGCGAGTACTCATAGTAATTTTATTCGTGTTATCGCTCAAGCAAGTAGAATTCCTATGAGAGTACTCGCTACTCGCCCTAGAATGGAATGGCCCTAAGTGTAGAAAGTGAGTGGACGCTCGAGCGTTGCGTCCAGCGGGGCGTGCATGTCAAACAACTGAAACTCATACTGGTGTCCTGAGTCGCCGCCGCACAAATAATATGGACGCTCGGCCGCACCGCACCGCTGGACGCGACGCTGAACGCTCCGCTCCGAGCGTCCACTCAGGCCTTACACTAAGATACTAAACACAGCGTCTAGTAGATGAACTAGATGACAAGTAATTGCGTCTATACCTAACATAATGCATTTTTGTTCTAGCCATATGATCGGGCTCCCGAACAAGACGTCGGATGGCTACCACGTGCTGCTGTACCGGCTATCGGACTTCGACTACAGGTAGGTACTGAGAGACCATCATCAAATTTAAGAGTTATCCTCTTGTCGGTGGAGTATTTTCCATTTTTCCCTGTCGCACGCCAGCCCTTTGACTTCTTGATACGACACGACGCCAACTATTTCTCTTATTTGGTCCATGTAACTGCGCCTTGGTCTTCCCCTGCCTCGCCTTCCTTCTATCTTTCCTTCCAAAATGGTCTTGAAGAAGTTGTCGTGTCGTATCAAATGTCCAATCATTTTTCCCCTTCTATTGTTGATAGTGTTTAACAACGTTCTTTTCTCTTTCACTCTATGTAATACCTACCTCCTCATTTGTTACTCTCTCGGTCCAACTGATTCCTTCCATTCGTCTCCAGCACCACATCTCAAATGCTTCCAGTCTCTCTCGATCTCTTTGTGTCATTGTCCACGTTTCACTGCCATAGAGAGCAACACTCCAGATATACACTTTAATTAGCAACTTTTTGCTCTTTCGTGACAGACTAGACTTGAGGAGCTGTTTCTTCTGATTGAAAGCCTTTCTGACTGAGATACCACTCATGTATAATAATCGAAATCAGCAGGGCTAGCACAACTATCATCAAAAATTTACCCTCCTTTTTAGGGTTCCGTACCAAAAAGGTAAAAAAGGAACCCTATTGGTTTCACTTTGTCTGTCTGTCTGTCTGTCTGTCTGTCTGTCTGTCACATCGCTAAATATCTCAGGAACTACTTATTCTATCGATTTGAAATTTGGAATAGTTATAAACAAGGCTAACCCAGATACATAGAAGATGGTTTTTTAAATTATTTTATTTTGTTTTCTGTGAATAATGACAGATAAAAGGGGGTTCAAAATTTCAAAGTCTGGCAACTATGTCAAGTAGGGTATCATATGAAAGGGCTTGACTTGTACATTCTGAAACAATTTTTAGTTTTTTTTTTCGTTGGGGAAATTTCGATTTACGAGGGAAAATATAAAAAAAAATACCATTCCGCCCCCCTTATCTCCGAAGTTTACGAAGAAAAAAAATTTGAAATTATTACACAACATTAATATGCATGTATATTTTACAGGAAAAATATAGCCATAGCCCTATCTAGTTTTTCTTTTTTTTAATCATCAAAAAACTCTTCTATACTAAGTTTGTAATTTAATCACCTTTGTATATATTTTTGTTTAATATTTAAATTTACAAAATTACGTTGAAAATACCTTCTTTCAAATAAAAAAACAATTATTGAAATCGGTTTATGTGATAAAGAATTATCCTTGAAAAACCAACATACGTACTAAGTTATTCAGTCGCGCAAATTAGTAACACAATGCGCCGATAGATGGTGCTGTCATGTTTTTTAAGATTGTTCCTGAATTAATGGGGTCGGGACGGGTACACAACTACATATACAAGAACTGTGTACGGAACCCTCGGTGCGCGAGTCGGACTCGCACTTGACCGGTTTTTCTAATTCGCACAGTTCGAGCGAGACAGGAATCGCTGAGTCGCGCGAGTTACGACTTGACAGCAAGTTGTGCTAGCCCACCAGTGTCATAAATACAACGAGTAATTGTGCCATGATGATGGCAAACAAGCTAGGCTTGCCTGATGGCAGGAAGTTACCGTAGCCTATGGACGTTTGGAGTCATAGAAGAATTAGTATAAGCGCGTTTTATGACCCTTTATTGATTTGAAGGTACAATCAATCAAAATAACCAATGCGTGAAAAACATGAAAATTTTAATCAATATGAATATTGACATGATTTTTCACGCATTAAATTTTTTCTCTTTTTTTATCTTCCACATATTTTAACGAATGTAATCGAAGTCTACACCACCCTATAACTAGTCGATTGACGTCTATTGGTTAGGTACATACGATGACTGGCCATACAGAGCGATCAATGTCGACGTATGTACCCATACGCCCTTGACGCCTTGGATTTACGTAACCCTTTGAGGAGATTGCGTTTTATTTTATTTTATTTTGATTGACCTATTAACTCTGCACCACCTTACTATCAATTGTTATGATTTGACTTGATTTCCGCTAACCTAAGGTTGTCTAGCTCTGGAAGAAATCGCTCTTTAGCGATAAGCCCGCCTGTTTGCCTCTACATATTGTGATTTTGTACTGTACTGTGTCCTTTATTTAAGGTGTGCAATAAAGAGTATTTGTAGGTAATACAATACACATGTCACTCACGTCTTTAACGTCGAATATCGCTCGACATGTTTCGGACCAATACGTGGTCCTTAATAGACATGGGGAAAAGCGTTACTTTTCGATCACCGTTATTGTTATTCCCGTTCCAAAAAAATCACATTGAAAAATCACTTCGGTTATTTCGTGTCAAGACATTTGCGTGTCGATCGTTCCCGGCAGTTACTGATATTTTTGTAACAACTGATGTTACTCTGTGACAGCGCACCGCAGTCACAGTCACAGTTAGTAACAGCGGTCACGAGGCACGACGCGATGCGTCGCTTACACACTGTTCCAGTGATATCGTCGCTAAGTAACAACGTTATTTTGTAACGTTGTTACTTCGTGACAAGTCACACTGTTACTTTTTAACGGCGGATCACCGTGATTTTTTCATCGTGAAGTTATTTATCACCCACCTCTAGTCCTTAATCAATGAGGTCTAGTCGCGACGGCCTCAGTGTTAGTGCATTGGAGTCATATTATACGTTAAAGACGTGAGTGACCCGTTTATTCGCGACCACTTTAGCTTAGTTGGTAGTGACCCTGCCTACGAAGCTGGAGGTCCTGGGTTCGAATCCCGGCCGGGGCAATTATTTGTGTGATGAGCACGAATATTTGTTCTTGGGTCTTGGATGTTTTCTATTTATTTAAGTATCTATTTTTTTTATTAATAATGAAATTCTTTAGGAACGGAAATTCTGTAGGAATAATGAAATTCTTAATAATGAAATTATTAATAATAATGAAAATCTTTAGGAAGGTTAAATCAACCCATGACTCACTACTTATTCAATCGGACCTCGCACGACTAGACGATTACTGCCTCGACAATAAATTGGAATTAAATCCATCTAAGTGTGCCGCTATAACATTTTCGCGCCAGCGACATTGCATCCCTTTTACATACTCACTCAAAAATCAACCCTTAAACACAGTCAGTTTTGTAAGAGACTTGGGTGTCGTTCATGATTCCAAACTTTTGTTTGACAAACATATTGATGGCATAGTTAATAATGCTCTGAAAGCTTTAGGATTTATAATGCGTAACTCAACCCATTTTACTCAAGCTAAGACTCTTAAAGTTCTTTATTGCTCACTAGTAAGAAGCAAACTCGAATATGCTTCGCAAGTTTGGAATCCCTGTTACAATACCTATATTGACAGGATTGAACGCATTCAGAAGAAATTCGTTAAATACCTATGTTTCAAGCTTAAAACTCCGTACCTCTCAAATAATTATTTAAGCACATGCAAAAAACATCATTTAATTCCATTACAAAAACGCCGGGAAATTGCTGATATTACATACTTTCTTAAAATTACTACTGGAAATATTGATTGCCCCGAACTACTTTCCAAACTATCGTTCAATACACCTACCTACTCGATCGAAAAGGTTTTATTCCCCCATTTCAATCCAATGTACCTCTTCCAAATACAGACAAAATAGCTTTCTATGTCGTGCAG
The DNA here is from genome assembly GCA_951800055.1 of Cenopis cana. NCBI lineage: Eukaryota > Metazoa > Arthropoda > Insecta > Lepidoptera > Tortricidae > Cenopis > Cenopis cana. The sequence goes on from OX637492.1 coordinate 10,523,706, forward strand.
CACGTAAGGTGAATAGTTTGTCGAAGGATTTAGATATTGACATTTTTAATTGCTCTATTCCATGTGTGAGGCGAACTTTATCCAAACGTTGTTTCTTATCCAAATAGATGCAGGTGGCGATATGCTTCTGAGTGTGACCGACTTAGCATAACATTTTGTTTTAATACGGTAAGCGATGGGCATTTCATGTTGCGGTTACTGTTCCCCATATAGCCTTTAAGTTTAAGTTTAAGATAATTTTAGTATCAAAGTGTGTAGTGTAATATTTAATATCTTGTTTCTATAAGTGAGTTTCTGTAATTGGCTCCATGTTTCTATTTAAGAATCCAAATTGTTAAGTTAGCTGTTGAAACTCCTTGAATAAATAATAATAAATAATAATAATAATAATGGGATTGCTCTATATAACTATATATTGTCACTGAGTACCCATAGTACAAGCTTTGCTAAGTTTGGGGCACAATAGTAGTTTATGCAACTGGTACATAATGAAGGGCATTAAAATACGAGTGTGTTTTATGAAACGAGCCAAAGGCGAGTTTCATAATAAGGTCACACGAGTGTTTTAATGCCTAATTATGTACAGTTGCATACATTACTTTATCTACACACATATTATAATTACTCTAAGATGGGTTCAGAAACCGTAGTAAATAAATACAATAATTGTGTTAATACAACCTTTTTTGCACGGTTGCGGAAATATCGAAATCAGAACTGGCAACCGATACCTGAATGTTATTTTAAAAAGTAAAGAGTCCTTATTCTGATGTGATCATGTCGTTCTAGCTCAAATTTCGTGCGATATATACTAAAAAAACATCGAGCTGACATTTCGCATCAACTGAATTTGAATTTTCAGTGATACTAGAATAGGGACATGTCAACTTTGACATTTAAATTTTGACAGTTTTGTTTGACGTAATATTTTAACATCATATATGAGATTAAAATGAAATATTTTATTACTGCTGTAGCCTTAGCCACAGATAAGAAAATTGCCATAAATTCATTGAATGTTGAAATGAGAGTCATTTTCTACGGTTTCCGAACGCATATTAGAGGATTTATGATATGTGTGTAGATAAATATGTATTTATTTATTTTTTATTTTATTTTATTATATTTCAATATGTCTGAGACTCACGGGAGTTTTCTATTTAAAAGAGTATTTGTATTGTATTTTATAAAAGTAAATCATTTATTCATCGAACAACAACATAAAAAAGGACATTGCAAGAAAAAAATAAAATAAACTAAACGCTACTAAAAACTAAAAGCTACTTATAAATAAAAAATATCTTCTAAATCAGTGCCGATGGGGAGTGTGCCCAGAAGGCTGGCCGCATTGCCACGCTGTATAGCAACGCTAACGCGTTGTGCAAAGTATTGGCCAGCCCTATTTGTATTGTATTGTATTGTATTGTATTTATATTTTTCTTACAGCAAGTTGAACTTCGCGGACGCGGTGCGCGTGTTCTGCATGTTCAACGACGTGAAGCTGTCTGAGGACCGGCTCTCTGACGGCTACATCGTCATCTTCGACATGAAGGGCTGCAGCCTCGGACACCTCACAAGGGTCACTCTACCGGCGTTAAGAGCGTTCATGCTTTATATACAGGTTAGTTACGTTCAGAGGCGGCCTCGCGCCTTATTTTTCAACTGTTTTTAAGGTTTCGTACCTACCTCAAAAGGAAAAAAACGGAACCCTTATTGGATCACTTTGTTGTCTGTCTGTCGAAACCCTTTTTTAGGGTTCCGTACCCAAGGGGTAAAACGGGACCCTATTGCGAAGACTCCGCTGTCCGTCTGTCTGTCTGTCCGTCTGTCACCAGGCTGTATCTCATGAACCGTGATAATTAGGCAGTTGAAATTTTCACAGATGATGTATTTCTGTTGCCGCTATAACAACAAATACTAAAAAACAGAATAAAATAAATACTTAAGGGGGCTCCCATACAACAAACATGATTTTTTGCCGTTTTTATAGATATATTGGTACGGAACCCTTCGTTCGTGCGCGAGTCCGTCTCGCACTTGGCCGGTTTTTATTCTTATAAATCGCGCAATCAGAACGCCTCGCTAACCTTGCCCGCTGGTTACTTTTAGCAGTTCGGTCCCACTTACCGCTTCGGCTAAACGTGCTATGCGGTTGAGTGTACCTTATGTATTGCAATTCTATGCTTTTATCGCTTTCCAACGACGATCGATGTTAAATGTTTCCCTGGTGGCTGAAAGCCCGCAATTTTTCATACCATTTCAATTTGGTAGCATAACCACTGCCGAATGCTCACAACTAGGAAGTGCGAAATATAGGATTTATGTTTACACTAAGCCTAGTTTCAAATAATGTCCCCAAAGTGGTAGTGGCATATTAGAACAGAACAGAGGCCTATGTTTAGCAGTAGGCGATTTCATGTTAAAAATAATGATGATGAATGTCCCCATAAGTTTGTAAAAGGTATTATTTGATTTAACTTTCATTGACTCAGTCCATTTATTTCCAGAGTGCGCACCCGTGTCGTCTGAAAAAGATCCACGTGGTGCACACAGTCTCGTTCATCAACCAAGTGATGTGCCTCGTGAAGCCCCTCATCCACTCCAACCTGCTGAACCTCCTCAACTTCAGCTCAGAGGGCCCCGCCTCCGTGGTCGACAAGGAACTCCTGCCTGAGGACTATGGCGGCCCCCTCCCCCCTGTGAAAGACTTCCACGCCGAACAACGGAAGAACATGGAGGAGAACTATAGAGACTGGCTCATAGAAACGGAGATGTTCAAGGTCGATGAGAAGAAGAGGATCAAGAAGCCCAGCAGAGGCATGTTTGCAAGCTTTACTAGCAGTTTTAAGAGCCTCGACATCGACTGACATACGTCGGCCGTGATATTAGGGACCTGAGCTCTTGCTTTGGACTCTTATGTTTTTTTTCTATTTATTTTTATTTTGACTTGTATATTCAAATTCCTTTTTTTTTGCACCAGTAAGCTTCCAAAATCGGTAGCTTGATGGTAAATCTCAAATGTCATATCACAAGTTTGTTATTGAAATTTTCATCAGTCATTTTCCTGACTTCGCCCTCCATTGCCATTGTATAAATGGGTTTATTGTGTTGTTTGTTACTAGTTGTAGGTACGTTGCCAAAATACGAAGTTTTCCCTGTATTTTTCTCGGATTTAATTGCTCAATTTATTGTTTTATTCTTTGATAATCATGTTTTTATAGACGCTCAACGATCTTTAAAATGTTTTGGAATTAGGTAGCTATTTTAAGAAGACCATATTACACTGATATTTAGGTCTATTGAAATGAGGTTCAAAGTAAATGATAACTCTTCAATAAAAAAGACGATCTGTAATCATACCTACTAAACTTTGTTATTTTTTTTCAGTTGAAAATAAAACCTCATTTCTTAAGACTGCTATAATTGATAACTTTCGTCTATCACGAATATACTTAGGTAATTCAGGGTATCTGAAAAGATTTAAAAAATTGTCGTTGAGTAATGTAATACATATTTTGGGTATAAATCCTATATCATTGTTGTACATACATATCATAATAGTGTAGATATGTCCTAGTTAAGCTAAGTTTACACTACGCTTATATCTTAACTATTTTTTAAATATTAGATTTGGGGGCTGTCTCCTTTTGTAATATTATTTTCTGAGTATTTGATCTGATGCACTTTTCTTTCCAAAAAAATATTAACATAAAAAGAAAGAAAAGTTACCGGTATTACAATTCAGACAACCCCCTATAAATCTTTTGTTAAGTTATTATATCCAAATGTTGCCAACTATAAAGTTTAACTTTTTTAGAGTATTAGTATATTTTTGAAAATCATTTTATTCAATGTTAATAGGACGAACCAAAACATCGTTTGTATAATATAAATAAAATTTTAGTCACTAAAAAGTGTTTATTTCGCGCGAAAATCCAACAATAACCCATGTAGTTCACGAGTCAATTACACGTCTCAAAAGTACAGTCGCGGAATTAAATGTACGTCACTTTTTAGACCTTCAAATCATTAAAATAAATTAAAAAATTGGCGATCCTATTTATCTTATTCCCCGACTATATTATTATTGCTTTTTTATTTATTACTAGTTTTTTCCCGCGACTTCGTACGCGTGGAAATCTTTCATAACCAAAGAAATCATGTAATTGCTATTAAGTTATATCAGGCGCTTCCCTAGGTATCGCTATTTTATACAAACGTTCACCCCCTTAAGGGATGATTTCCGGGATAAAAAGTACCTATTCTATGTCCTTTCCCGGGACTTAATCTATCTCCATACCAAATTTCATGTAAATCGGTTCATAATCAGAGCTTTATTCGTGACAACAATCAACATACAAAACATAGTAGGTATTATAGTAAAAAATTGAATAGGAACTGCCGTGTCACGAAATGGACCCAACTCAGCATAATGCTGGCTTAGCAACCAGCGCTGATCTTCCGTTCAGCGGTTTAAGCGTGAAGAGGTAAGGTAACAGACAGACATATAGACACACTTTCGTATTTATAATATTATATAGTATGGATTATTTATTTAAATAATCAAAATACAACACAACACTTACTCTATCTATATAAATCTGTAAGACTGCAGGTAAGAGTCTCCAGTTATTAATAAATAACCCTAATTAAAAAAATACTTTTATGTCACACCTGGCCATAAAGTGGCCATTATCGCACGCTCCGCGCGCGAAAAAACCCACTTCCTGGCCAGGGGGTGACATAAAATTTTGTACTTACCACGGGCGATAATAAAGAAAGCCTCAGATCGCATATTTATCGCCCTTGCCTTCGGCTCGGGCGTAAAATAACTGCGATCTGAGACATTCTTTGTTTTATCGCCCTTGGTAAGTAATGTACTATTCCTCTCAAGTCATACAGGCAGTATAATGCTTCAAGGAGATGATTCTGTAAACCGCGCCCCCCGTGTAAATAGTTACGCTTATCTATTTATGTATTCCGCAAACAAATAAACGAGATAGAAACAATAGATTACGAAGAACCTGAAGAAGACATTTTCAAAAATTTCATAAAACTGAAAAATAAAAAATATAAGAACACCAAAAAATAAACCTACAGGTTATGGCTAACAGAAAAATAAGCATGGGTACTGACCAAAAATCATAACTTTAGTGCAAAAACAAACGAAGAAAAACTTGCACAAAGTTTGTAGGTATGGAGACAGAGCTTGCCCTACCCCTCGCCTTAACTTAAATTATATACCTGCCAAAGGTTTCAAATAATTGTGTGTTTTTTATATACAATATATAAAACAGGGTAGAGGCATTATTCCATATCTATAATAAAATAATGGTTTTCAATCAATCATATACCTGGTCAAATGTAATTAAATGTCTAAAAAACATACCTGAAACTGGAACGAAATATTTTTCATTGCACGCCGTAAAGTTGAGAATCCTAGTCGCACTTTTACTTTTTATTCCTGTGAAAACATCTAGCTGGTATTTTATCTAAAAATTATGTACGTAAGCTTTCTTTTTCATCAGTTGCTTAATTAATCAAGCCTGACTAGACGTGTGCAAGTATGTTGATGTGTCTTATCTATTTTTCATTAACTGGCTGACTGATATCAGTTGACAGAAAATATTGTTAGGTTAATCGCGCTGCGGTTTGCTCCAATAATTAACAAAATGAATTTAATACGCAACATATTGCAATGTTTCGATGAATTTGGACATTTTTTACTGAAAATTTTCTGCGTCAGACCTGAAACAAGCGAAATTGAACGAAATGTTGAGGCGTGGATCGAAGAGAGTGATAGAAATACACGGGTTTCTGCAAATCATCCAGATGTAGGGTTAAATGAATATGATGTCAATAGATTAAGTGCTGTAGAGACTAATGAAAATAATACAACTAAAATAGTTTCACAGCATGATGTTGGAATTAGTGAAAACAATCGCGACAGTTCAAGTGATGTAGCTCCCATCGGATTTCAATTTATGAACCGTAAACATAGAAACACCTCAGAGATTGAAGAAAATGATGTCGATGAAGAACGTAATGCAGAGTCTAATAAAAATGAAACGGTGGAAATTAATAGTGAAGCTCACAGTTCCAATTATAATGAGGAGAGTAGTAGTCGCATCATTAAAACTGGCGATACGTTAGGTGAAACTGACGATATGACTGACGATGAAGAGCCTAGTAGAAGTGACGTCATAAGAACAATTCAAACACCAAGTGATGAGACATGTAACAGTGATAATGATTCAAGTGATGAGTCCGGAGCAAGTGAAGTAATCCAAAAGACGCCTAATCAAAACGAATTCTGTGTGATTAAAGTGATTTGCAAAAACTGTGGAAGGGACGTGATGTGGTACATACCAGTCAAATGTCTACAGGCATTGATGGAAACCGCCGCCCAAGAGGTACTAAAACAAACAGTTACACTTTAACCCGTAGCACAAATGAATTAACTTTTAAATCTATGGTTACTTGGTTAGGTAAGATGTGTGTGACTATTTACAAACTTTGTACTACCCAACATAATTATGCAACATAGGTACTCGTATTATCGTATTATCTAAGGGGTGCATTCTAGACAATTAAGTCAATTTTGCGAAGCCTAATTCCAATAAGTTCTGGTTTTCCCTCTGGTTGGGGAATCACATGTCAGTCGCTTCCGTAAAAACTAGTGCCTACTGCCTACGCCAAATCTTGGCATACATAAATATGATCCCAATCATCCTTCAGGATGCAACGGTACGGTACTGGGATAGGATAGGATACGTTTGACAAGACTCGTCCTGTCTTGTCAGACTGTATAGAAAATCCATACTAATCCATACTATAATATTATAAATGCGAAAGTGTGTGTCTGTCTGTCTGTTACCTCTTCACGCTTAAACCGCTGAACCGATTTACATGAAATTCGGTATGGAGATAGATTGAGTCCCGGGGAAGGACATACTTAGGATACTTTTTATCCCGGAAATCATCACTTAAGGGGGTGGAAGTTTGTATGAAAGAGCGATGAGTAGGTAAGCGCCTGACATAAGTAAATAGCAATTACTTCATTTCTATTTCGATAAACGAGTTCCACGCGAAGTCGCGGGCAATGACTAGTCTAGAAATATATTGCGAAATGGACCGCAAATTAAAGAGCGTACCTACTCCCCGCGATCATCAGATATCCTAGGGAAAAGAAGAGACGTGACCGTGAGCAAAAAGGCATAAAAGGTATTTGGAAAACAAGTTGCAAATTGTGTACGAGTATATACTTATATCGCGACACGGAGTTATCGAATATGTCCTTCAAAAACGCGGCAGTTTCAAGAATGGGATGACGTCAAAATAGTCCAGTGGCCCATTAAAACACTTCCCTTATCATCTCATTAGCATACTAAGTATTATGCGCAATCATTCCCGTCCTTCGAAGCTGCATTCATTAAAACAGAACCGATTTGGTTTTCCATAAACGTATAATCGATGAAACAGAGATAGTAGGATCCAATTGCAGCCGGTCAGTGGGCCATTAATCCGAGGTACGGAGTGACAGTGATTGTTAAATAATGAAGGCGTGTGGGGCTCTCGGCGGCCGGGCCGGCACGGCGGCCCATTGAGCAGCGCCGCGCGGCGCGAGTGCGGCGTGACGTCACGGGGCGCCGCCGCCGCCCCGCGCCTGCGCCCGCCTATCGAGCGGCAGGCATGTGCCCCTTACAGCCGGCCGACCACTCCACCCGACCGACTCACACTTTTTTATTTTCCCTCCGTACGTAGTGACCGCTGTGACATCCCGAGTATAACATAGAAACCGTAGGCCGCGACTCCAGGACGCTGTGATCACGGCTCGGGGGTCCCGCGCCGCCGCCCCGAGCGCCCGCCTCGATTCCAAAATGGCAGGATGTAGGCCCAGGCCAGGGGCGCGAGCCTGTGACGGTACGGTGTGGCTCGCGTGAGGCATGTGTCCTGTTATATAAATGTTACGCAAGCTGAGGACGTGCCCACTGAAAGGTGCAACTGTAATACGAACTAGCCCGCGAGCCCGTTGGTGCATTGTGCTCTGGGATCCATGTAACCCGCGGACGGTGCTGCCTTGGTGAGTAACTAGTAACCACATTAAAGATACTCCGTACATCGAGGTCCAAGCTTAAAATATGAAAATTCTTACGACAACAAAGCGTAGCGATCATGTAAAAGACTCGAGTGGCTACTGAAGTAGGTCCGACCTGTATCGATCGCCTCGTTATTCCTTACGAGAAACCTGTGTATATTTCCTGTAAATTAGCCCGAGGATCCGATTAAAGGTAGGCTAATGTGAAAATAAGAGCCAGACGGCCGCCATATTGGCTCGCAGGCATCGCGCCTGTAAATAGTTGGACTCCCTGTAGGCAACCGTTGTATTGATCAATCTTCTTATTGTTTTGGATGCCTTCTATATTTGATGAAATTGTCATTTGTGACCTTACTGTAAGAATGGTTTGATGGTTCTGGTAGGCAAATTGTGCCCTATCGGTTCCCTATTCATATTCATTTATTCATAAAATATAAAATTTTACATGTCAGTTAATTATTATAATTAGTTATAACATTAGTAGGTTTTATACTTAAGGGGAGGTATCCCCAACGCAATTGTCCCGCTCTAACACGCGTGAGTTTACAGTTAACCATCCCGCTCTCTATACGCAAGCTCTGCGCGTAGTTTCGTAATCGTCAATATTTAGCTATAGTCATTAAGCCAATCATTTTATCAAAGCAAACCCAGCGAATTTGTCTAAAACTATTTAGGATTTTAATTGAGTACAAAAATTACTTAAATGTTAAATATCAGTAATATAGCCGTAGTATTGAAAATACATTCCAAAAAGGGGTATGTTCGTACAAAACTCTAAGGCCAAATTCTGTTAAACGAACGCAAGTAAAACTCGACTCAGAGATCTGACTGTTAGGTAGACTTTTGCTTGAGTTAATTTGACAGCGCTTGGCCTTACAGTTGTGTACGAGTTACAACTTCGCGATTTTTTTATAACGAGTGAAATTCATCAGGTAACTGACTGCGATTTTAACTAGACCAAGATCCTTATGTAACACATATATTTTTTTAGATTTTAAGATACTATATTCTAATGTCTCAGATGGTTTTTAAAAACTCAAAAGTGGTAACCCGGCCTTAAGATGTTGGCTCCTACCTGGTCTAGACCCCGTTTTTGTTTAAGATTAGAATTCTAACGGTCATTTTCGCCTACAATTCTTCGTGTCCCTAAGACATTAGAGGATAATATTGCACTAATTTCACTTAGGCTGGTTTTCCACTAGAGCTATGATATGCTATGTTTTCATACATTTTACACATAGCGAGCTCGACCTACAATATTTTCATCAAACTGTCGGGCTAGTTTTGTCAATCTGGATTTTTTCAGTGTACAATACAAACTGAGATAGTATACCCTGTTCTTTTGGTTGAGTAATAAGTTAGCTACCTAATAAGAAGCCCACTGGACAGGGACACATCTGGACAATAAAATATCACGGTCATCATCATCATCATCATCAATTTAAGAGCCAAGCTCTTGTCGGTGGAGCAATTTCCATGTATCTCTTTCTTGAGCCTTTCGTTTGACCGCCTGATACGACACGACGTTTACTTTTTCCTTAAGTAGGTCCATGTACGTTCTTCTTGGTCTCCCTCTCTTCCGCCTTCCTTCTACCTTCCCTTCCACAATATGCTTTATGAATTCGTCGTGTCGTAACAGGTGCCCAAACATCTTTCCTCTTCTGTTCTCAATAGTCTGCAACAGGGACCTCCTTTCCTGCACAATGTTGAGAACTTCCTCGTTAGATTTTCTCTCGGTCCAACTGATCTTCTCCATCCGCCGATATCACGGTAAATTTTCATAATTTAAACAAGCTTCGCGCTTCCTTATTTTCAAATTTCAAGTTTCCCTGTACTGACCCAATTTTATTGCTTACTGTGAAATAACTGTTGTATAGAAATAGCATCTAGACGTCTGTCTCTAAATGCTGGGACATAAACAGTAGAAAAAAAAGTGATCCTTCCTGTGGTCAATAGTTAACGGCTTATGTGCATGTCAGTTATGCTTTCATCACATGCTGTTGTGTGTAAAAAAGAGAAAAAAAAAAGTTTAAAAAAAAAGAGTTTAAATGGTGCTACAAGAAACGCTAAATAAAAGGTTACAATGGTTACTCTTTCTTACACACAAACACACTTTGTTTGGTTAAATACTTACTCCTACAACTGAAGTTTGCCGGAATATACTCTCGCAGAGCTTCAACTTTTGGTTCAAGGACCGTATAGGCCACCTGAAGGAAGGGATCGGACTGACAATTGAAACAATGCAATAAGACATATTCCCTATTCAAAGACCCGCGCTTACATGGCGGCCTCGGATACCGCTCAGACAGAATACCTTAGGGCTACACTTATCTAAAGAACCGGCGTCGACTTGAACGGAACGCGCGGAAACGCGAGACGTCAGCGCGACGCGTTAAAGTCTTTGTAAAACGACCCTGGCCAGGTATTTGGAACGGACTCACGGTTTGGAGGTCGGGCGTAGACGACTCCACGGAATCCCGTTGATGGAGGTAAGGTGCAGTCCCGAGGCACGTTGACAGAAGACGGACAACGTAGAGGTCGTTCAAAGAAGAGGAAGCGCCCTCGCGTGGTCTTGGCATGGTGCGGCGGCCGAGCTAGCACGCCGAACTCGTCCTGGTGAACATCCTTGGACCACGGAGGCGCGTCGTCGCTTTAGTGGCGAACATCTAAGGGGCGGCTAGGGCCCATAAACCACGCGGCGGCAACTGCCAGCCTGCGCGGGTGGCTGCACTGATGCAGTCCATGGTGAGCGTCACTCGCGGCGCGAATACACATCCCGCGAAGCACCAATTACACTCGCGGGTCGCGCCTTAGCGCTAACACACTAACTCGAGCCCACGGGTGGGCCGAGGATCGAAGAAAGGGGTGAGTACCCATCACGCGCTGGTGTGTGAGATCACATGGCGTTCGAGCGCGATCGATTTTCGATCTTTTTGAGATGCGCGCGTGCGGTCCGTATGACGGCAGCGGAGGGACCGACTAGCTGTCATGTCCCGATAGGGATTGAACAAATATGCAGTTTTTAAAGGTAACCATTCACGAAGACATGAAATTTGGTGAACTTGGAATTACGAATTTAAATATAAATGTATCTAAAATGTAGGGCTTTATTTGTAGATAACTAATACGACAGGCGGAATCCTCAGAAACCTCTGGTTAGGGAGAAATCACGACTTGAAGTAAAAACCGATAAGGTCTGGGTTACAACACTAGTGGCGTCATGTCAGTGTCAATAATAATAATTTAAAGTTTTCAAAATATTATGAAAATACGCGAAACTGTTATCCTAATCGTTTTCTTTGTGAGATGGCGATTCCAATGATATATTATACCTGGTATTTCTAAGCTACGGTTGCCGAGAAAAGTGGCTTGACAAACCGGCGAATGTGCATTTGTTTTTACGTAAAATACTAAGTAATTGTGGGACTTCGGATGCTCTGGGATCACGAAACCTGGAGACCGAAGATCACTGTGCGTGATTAAAGTATTAGTTCCGTTCGGAGATTGTTTTCCTACAAGTTCTGGTAAGCGGAATTACTTAACCTATAAATCATGCATTTAGATCGTGTTTATGTAGAATATACACGACAATGCGTTTATAGAAACAGAGACACATATTGTACAACTTATCTGACTGTCGAACTTATCTCTATGAGGGATCTCTTCCAGCTAACCTTTGAGGGATTGAGTGGAAAGTAAGAGAATGAGATTGACAAACTTACACCATGTACAACGCTTTAATATATAAATAAATAATATCTGGGCGACCGAGCTTTGCTCGGCGTTTCCCGAGCATGAGACCTAGCTAGATTGCTCGTCACCGAAAACCCCCACATACCAAATTTCATTAAAATCGCTAGAGCTGTTTCCGAGATCCCCGAAATGAATAAATATATAGGTATACAAGAATTGCTCGTTTAAAGATATAAGATAAGATATATGCTGCTGTTTATGCGGGTTACTAGACCAATCCAAAATTAAGCTTTGTTAACTTTTGATATGTCCCCAGGAAATCGCGAACCTAAATCTGGTTATGACCCAACTAATACTTACGTCTTAAATTACCAACATATAATTACTGGAGCTTGAAGTAGGTTAGTAAAAATACTCTTTCTACTTAATAGTCCATATGTGCCGTGCTCCAGATGTTGTTTTCATGTTATTGCTGACCTACCATCCCTGAGCAGGGACTGGGACCGAGAGATATTCTGCTTTACATGCAATAATATAAAGGAAATCTAAATATTCTTAAAAGTAACTTCAATTACTTTCCGTTACCGCGAAATTATAAAAAAGAAAACAATTATAAAATTCTCATACAAAAAAAAACTAATGCAAACACTTTTTTGTTCATGGGTAGGTAGGTATTCAAATAACGTGATTGACTAATAGTAAGTTCACCACAAGTAAATATAAATGTAATTAAAATAACGAGAATATTTGATTACCCAACTATTAAGAAAATTGAGATATAGAAACCTGTATTTAAAAGACAATTAAAATAACTATCTAATTACATAAATATGGCTTTCCGTGAACACGCAAGTCTTCTCACATACTACGAGTAAGTAAACGCGATATAAATAAATCATGAATGATTTTTCTCGTGACATAGCAACAACAGGCGACTTGTATGGCGACACAGCATTTCCCTACATAGATTTATGAGAGGTAGGGCAACGCAAAATGTCATCGTGCTTCAATTTGGAGCAGCCCACATAGGGAAGTATTACCTCCGCCTTTGAGAAGACCACAGCCATAATAACATCATTTACTATACAAGTATGCAGTGTTGTGTTCCTGGAGCTGAGCAAGGTTGCCAGAGCTCCCGAGGATGCACTGTGTTGATAGCGACGGACCTTTTATGCTGCTGTCAACACAATGAATCCTCAAAATTTATTAAGGGTCGGCAACGCACACGTGACTGCTTTGGAGTTGCGGGCGTCTATAGGCTGCGGTGTCCACTAACCATCAGGAGGACCGTACGCTTGTTTGCCACCGCCGTTATATAAAAAAAATTAGTCACCTGAAGTTTCGTCAAACTTGTCGCCTCTGCTACAAAACGCGCCCTATACATGCCTAGTTATTAGATATTTTTATCGATTTGCGGGGGCAGGAGACGCATCCGATTAACCACGTCTGATAAAGTATTGAACACGGCTTTCGTAATTGATATTGATAATACCTTACGCTACATTATAGCAGGAGTGAGCGACACACATCGATATTAAGAGGAGTAACAGTAACGCCAAAAGGTATTTTTTTTTTGTAACTAAATAAGACTTAAATGGGCGAGCGAATTATTCTGAATATATAATAAAAGCACAGCATATAGAGCTATTACTAGCGAGCGAGCAAGACAAAAATTTGAGAGCACCACGGGCCTTAAACAGTACTGTTAACCAAGGGTCGAAAACCATCCGGTACAGACAATATTATCCTTTGGCGCTCGAACGAAAACTTGATGGGGAAAGGGTAAACCTAACCGGTCACGCGGCGTGCAGCACAGCCGTACGTGAAAACGCCTAAGGATTCCTTCTTGACTAGGAAACCGTAAAATGGCGTCTCTTTCTGTCGAAAATAGCTGCTTTCTTTTAGTAAGGCACCTTCATCGAAGTACCTTACCTACGAGGAAACCACGGTTTAGAGGGGTACGTCGTCAAAAATTGTTCAAGCTCTCCTGCTGAATGAAACATTTAAGGATGTAATGGAGGCAGAATATGTTGTGTAAATTGTGCAACATGCACGTTCCAACATAGGCGCGCCTTCGTGGATGAGACCCGGATGGATCCAGAACTCCCGAGGATGCAGTGTTGAGAGCGCGAGTGACCTAAATTAGTCCCATCTGCTGTCAACACAGTGCATCCCCAAATTTTATAAAGGGTCGGCATCGCACACGTATCTCCTTCGTAGTTGCAAGCATCTATAGGCCGCGGTGTCCACTTACCATCAGATGGACCGTATGCTTGTTTGCCACCGTCGTTGTATAAAAAAAATGAGGACAACTAATGTAATAATAAAAAGGGGGTGATTGGGGGTGAAAATTGGGGTGAATAAACCTTGTGTTCTCACGCGCGGATGAAGATGATATTTCGACCTACCTACCTAAGATCTATAGGTAGTATGTGCTATGTAGGTATATAAAGCTTGGTAATAAATCTACGTACCTAGACTTAATCCATACATCATATTTAGATGCTGATTGAGTACATCTTTAAATAAAAAAGGGGCTGGCTGATCTCGACGTGTTTATACGGCAAGATTGATGAGGCCAAGAAACGAGGGACATGTTTAAATCGACACAGCGCGAAGATAAATAACTCGAAGCGACACAAATGGACGCAGTTAAGCAGAAATATCGGATTTGGATAAGTTGATACTTGAACAGCCGTTGCGGGAGCAGTCTCCCCTCGTTTCTTCCGACTATGGCAGAGCCAAAAGACTTCATAAAATTTACCTTTGTGTCAAAACTAGGTAAGCGTAAACGATAGTAAAGTAACCTACGAGTTGGAGTCCAAATTACTTTAATGTATCAACTAAAAATGTACCTTAATAGTACATTACTTACCAAGGGCGGTAAAACAAAGAATGTCTTAGATCGTAGGACAAGGGCGATAAATATGTGATCTGAGGCCTTCTTTATTCGCGTACCGGGAGTGGGTAGTCTGACTGTGAAATTACAGAGCTTTGAAAGAACTTGGTTTTCAGTTAGATCTCACTTCTTTTATTAGTAAGAAAATATATACACGAATACAACAATAACTAAAATAATATTAAAGCTAACTGCAAATACAAGTTAGGTATCAAAAAATAAACTAAAATTAAAACTAATTTAATTAAAATATATCTAAAAAGGGCCCCCGTGGCATGGTACCAAAGACGCTGGCAGCATTCCCTCGCTGTATGGCAATACTTAAACGTTGTGCGAGGAAGCTGCCAGCTCTTTGGTCACCAGTGGCGTCGACGAGCCTTTTACTTAGCTCCCTATGTAGTTGCCGAGCGCTCGGGCCCCACGGCCCGAGGGTCTCAACACCGAAAGCCATGAAATGGTATTGGGTGCCGAGACCCCGGTATTTCCATGTTTTTTTCGTCTCGGCCGCTTCCGCCGCCCCACCAGCCCTGGATACCGTTCTTGAAAGATGGGACGGTGCCAGTGTATCAACGCAAGTAGCGTCCCACACCAGCACTCGCCCCATCTTCCAAGGGACCAGCGTCATCCCATCCGGCCTCTTGCCATCGTCTCTTAACACGCCGTTGGGTTCGAGAATTGCTGGCGTGTTGACGGTGGCAAGAGTGCGGCGGATAATGTCGTTTAGGGCGGCATGTCGGGATAGGCGGCCGGCGCTCAGATGGCATGATAGGCCGTGGTGGCCAAGCTCGTCGACGAACGAGCCACAGGGGCACTTGTGGGGGACACATATCTTCACGCCCAATCTCAGGCTAACCGCCAGCCTTAGGGTGTCAGGTTCTAGGAAGGTTCCTGTGGGAGGGGAGGGAAAGGCGTGTAGCCACTGGCCGGATTCCCGCTCTGCCGCTGCCAGTAGCCTTGCACGAGTATGACCTGTGCTAGAATTAAGGCAATTTGTGTATTCAATTTTGCATTGAATGTCGTCCCAGCTCCGTTGGACGTGTAATTTCGTAGGCGGATCTTGTCCGGGGCAAGCTGATTGCCAAGCATTTCTAGCCTCCGTCAAGCATGCCGTCTCGCAGTTTAAAGGGCAAGCCCTTAGGATTTTACCCACGAGAACGGAAGTGCCATGGACGGAGGATATAAAAGCTGGCAATGCAACACTAGTAATTTTGCGCGTGCCTAACCCACCAAACCTGATGGGTAAGGACGCCTGGGTCCAACACTGCTCACTAAGTTGGATATTAAGAATGGATTCCAAGGAAGATTTAATGATTTCATCAATCGGGAATAAAACATTTTGGTGTTTGAAAAAAGGACTACAGCGTAACATGTATGTAAATTTGGGTACAAAAAGACAACATTTTAGAATAGTTAAGGCGTAATGGGAGTTAATTTCAAGTAGACGTTCGGAACATTTTTTGAATTTTGAAATTGCATTTGTAATGGTATCAGGGATGCCTTCTTCAAATATTGGTGACCCTAAAAGGCTTAGGGACTGCTTATCGACTACTTTTATGTTAGGAGTTAAAGCGCCAAATTGTTGAATGATATCAGTATTGTTGCAATTTAAAAATAATTCACACTTATTAAAGTTTAGTTCCAAACCGATAGAAAAAAAATTGGCTTTGATATCCACAAGGTCTGCGAGTACTGTTTTTACATCCCCTCCGAGAGTCCCATCATCTAAATACCACACATTGAATTTCGATTTTAGTTTTTGGATAATCGTGTTGATGGCTAGGCTAAAAATGGCTGGCCCGAGAGGGTCTCCCTGTTGACAACCTACTTCTGAAGAAAGTTCATGGCTTTTGTACATTAATATTGATGGATCGGCGTAACAGTGTAATAAATAGTTATAAAGTTCCGGGATATGATTTCTCACTTCTGAAAGCAGGGTGTCCCTGTTTATAGAGTTGAACGCATTTTTCACGTCGATTTTTAGAAGTACCTCACACTGGTCATTGACTAAGCAGGTGCGCAGAGCATGGACTTCTTTTATTAGTGAAACCGTTTACGAACTTGGCGTTTTTTCACATGTATGTTTTTGATGGGTTTAGGCTTTACATATAATCCACCAAGTTATGTCCAACAAAAGGATGCGAATCTAAATCTACGTATTACTATGACAATTCATTCGATACGTTAACATTAACTTTAATATGTCGCTAACCGACATAGCGTCTCGGTCGCAGCATAGCCTGTAAATTATGTGAATGAGCGCGAAGACATTCCAGCTTCATGTAATTGCATTCCATTCTCACACAAAGTTCTTGATTCAGCTCAGATAAGCAATTTCTAGACCTTACTATAATAAATCGCAGTGTGTTGTCAAATATATCGAAGTCGTAGGTTAAGAAACGTTTGATTTATTTGCCCGATTCGCCGGTCATTAAATGTAATATTTTATTTTTTGATACCAAACTTGTATTTGCAGTTAGCTTTAATATTATTTTAGTTATTGTTGTATTCGTGTATATATTTTCTTATTAATAAATGTTCAATATTTATATCTATATTTATATATATCTATATCTATTTATATTTCCCGTTTTTTTAACGTTGTGATGGATTAACGCGTCCTCTACCAGCGAAAAAACAAAACAAAACATTGTTATGTGGCCGGGGATTCCCGTCACCGCAGAGAGGACGGCTTTTAGTACTTGTATCTTTTAAGATTAGCACGCACTTTTAATCTGTGTGAATAATTATAATTTTAAACATGGATTACGTCGATTTTTATTTATGGATTGTGATTTTCGTACATTTTTTGGCATGGCCAGAATTCCACCAGGAATGAAGCGAGAATTCTCAAAAATAATCGTCATGAAAATTCGTGCCTTAGTTGGGCGCCAATCCTTTGAAATCAATCCAAATGTATAAATTTAGTTTAGCCGTGCCCTTCAAATCAAACTTCCATTAAAATTATGTAATCAATCGATAGCATCACTTGTCTTCAATTCCAATCGCGCCTCGGACCTAACCATTAAATAGGGATATGTGTAGTAATAGTAAATAGGGGGGATATATGGGTATTGTATTCGAAATCGATATACAAATGAGTCGAGCTATACCTGGCATGCTGTATGATTCTGTTTACCACTATGCTTAGGTACCAATTGCATTATTTAAAATGTTGATTCTGGGCAGTTTTTATAAGTATTGTACCTATTGACAGTGAATTTTTACGTCGGCGATACAAAAATGTTTTTCGTAGAAATAAGTATGTTTAAAGGAAACTTCACTGTTCTAGCAACCTCTTGAAATAGGCACGCGATCAATCTGTTCAATTATTGTAGTTACATGATATTTCATTTCATTTCATTTATTGCAATAATCATGTTCATTGTACAGTGGATGTTAAAATATAATTATAAGTAGGTACATGATACCCTGCTAGGGCACTGCAATTTTACTTACATTCTAAAATTAAGCACTTCTATACATATTATTACTATAACAACAACAATTTCTCTATTCTATATATTAAATTACTGTTTTTAACATACATATAGGTTCTTGTATAAATGTATATGTTGGCTTAGGGTGCCTTTCCATCAGAGTTATGCTATGCTACGCTGCTATATAGATACGTTGATATCCACCAATCATATTCATTGGTTCACATAGCATAGCACTGGTCGAAACTTCTGTTGCATTATTTGTGCAGACACAATAATATATTAACGAAACATATCCCAATGAGATGTGTATACAACAAGCGGGGAAAAAATGGATAAATTATATTGTAATACTAGCAGCATACCCGGCGAACTTCGTATTTATAACACCTACCTAAGCACCTAACAGTCAATGAATGTCGTGTTAACTTAGGATAAACATACGATTTAATAAACGTGATAAAAAAATATTAAGTACAATATTTAGCTGGTTCCTTCTTTTTCAGTGAATTGATTTGCAATGTTTAGAAGCCTCAATGCATTAACGCTTTGTTGGATAAGACTAAATCTTCTGGATTTCTGGTAGTAGGTACATGTAGATTTATTTCTGTAACATGGTTTCTACTAAAAACTCAATATTTCCAGTGTACCAGTTAACAGAAAGCTAGTATTGCCGCCATAATTTCCCGCCATTTGAGAAATCAGAATAGCTCGTATCATCGGATCACTTCAAAAGCCATTAGTGTTCTGGTTCGCGTCAAAAATATTGATGGATTGAACGAGTAAGATTTATCTGATGGAGTCGGGATAATCTTTGAGAAACGGTTATCACGCAAGCTCAGCTGGATCTGAACTACTTTGAACCCTCATCATATTCTAGTCATCATTGAGACATCCTGTCTAGACGTCTTAAAAAAATAATGAGACCTGCCAACGGCATCTATGAATGGTTTAATTAAGCACTTAAATGAATATATAATTTCTAGCGTGTCTAAAGAGTTCGTCTTTAGTTAAGTGTTAGTTAACTTGGTATAAGTATGCAATACTATATATACTATTCTGTCTTGAATTGATTCCAATTCATCTAATTATACCTACTAATCTGCATCGTTGAATTAATAATTGTATACCGAAGTAATAATTTTCAGATGCAAAACAACGTCAAGTTTAAGTAAACTGCGCAACCGGGGGACTCACAAGAACTGAAACTTGCCATGTATAGCCATGGAAAAATGGCTACATCTAGCCAGTTTCACAATCACTTACGACTTTTGTGCAGTGGTATGGCCGCGCGTAGGCACCCTGCACCAAAGTATGGAATCGATAAGTGCCGCACGCGACTTCTTAAACGAGTTAAAAGAATTCCGTGCTCGTAATTATGAGTGCTATAAGTTTTTTTGAATTCACCGAGTAAAGGTACATTTATTTATTTAAACGTGTGACATACATTTAAGGGGCTGCCTCGATTCGTGTAAACTACGACCCCCATGTAAATGCGCCACGATCTGCCAGATTCAAAATGCTAACGCTTTCACATTTCATATTTCGATTTGAAAGAAACAACCCTTATGTTAAGTTAACAAAATGTTAGCTATAAAAACATGACGCTATTTCCCTATCCTACATTGTTTCTTATTTCGCATTTCCACCCAGAACCTTCGCTACTTGCATTGGGTCGTTTATCAAAGCCTCAGCGCGGATGATAGGAGCAACACTAATATACGTCACACATGTTGCGGACTTATGAAACACCACAAAGTTTGCTACCAAGGGTGATATTAGCCACACCGGGCAGTGTTCGACCGATGTTACGAGTATATACGATTATCAGACCAATTTAAAGAAATCGGAAATCGCTCACTGTATAATGTATTTCAAGAAACTGATGTCTAATTTCATTTTAAATAAAAAAAATAAAAACCGGTCAAGTGCGAGTCCGACTCGCGCACCGAGGGTTCCATACACAGTTCTTGTATATGTAGTTGTGTACCCGTCCCGACCCCATTAATTCAGGAACAATCTTAAAAAAACATGACAGCACCATCTATCGGCGCATTGTGTTACTAATTTGCGCGACTGAATAACTTAGTACGTATGTTGGTTTTCCAAGGATAATTCTTTATCACATCAACCGATTTCAATAATTGTTTTTTTATTTGAAAGAAGGTATTTTCAACGTAATTTTGTAAATTTAAATATAAAACAAAAATACATACAAAGGTGATTAAATTACAAACTTAGTATAGAAGAGTTTTTTGATGATTAAAAAAAAGAAAAACTAGATAGAGCTATGGCTATAATTTTCCTGTAAAATATACATGCATATTAATGTTGTGTAATAATTTCAAATTTTTTTCTTCGTAAACTTCGGAGATAGGGGGGGGGAATGGTATTTTTTTTTACATTTTCCCTCGTAAATCGAAATTTCCCCAACGAAAAAAAAAACTAAAAATTGTTTTGGAATGTACAAGTCAAGCCCTTTCATATGATACCCCACTTGACATAGTTGCCAGACTTTAAAATTTTGAACCCCCTTTTATCTGTCATTATTCACAGAAAATAAAATAAAATAATTTAAAAAACCATCTTCTATGTATCTGGGTTACCCTTGTTTATAACTATTCCAAATTTCAAATCGATAGGATAAGTAGTTCCTGAGATATTTAGCGATGTGACAGACAGACAGACAGACAGACAGACAGACAGACAGACAGACAAAGTGAAACCAATAGGGTTCCTTTTTTACCTTTTTGGTACGGAACCCTAAAAAGATTCATAGTCATAGTCATAGTCATAGTCATTTATTCGCTTAAAATGTGGTACAGAAGATGTTATACATTTATCACATAGAATCACACATTTCACCAGCAACTGGCATGCAAAATTTTAATAAAACTAAATACAAAATTATATTATGTCAATCAAAGTAAAATAAAATTAAAATTGGATCTCACAAAAGTCAAGTTTTATAATACCTGAAATAATCCATAACAGAGTAAAAAGATTCCTGTATTAAAAATGCTTTTAATCTTGACTTAAATATGTTGAGTGGTAATTCTTTAATGTCATCGTGCAACCTATTATAAATACTAATTGCCATACAATAAGCGTTGTTGCCAAATAATTTAGTTTTTTTAAGCGGAATAGCAAGACGATTTGGGTACCTAGTGTTAAATTTGCATTTATCACTTTTTTTATTAAACAACTCTGGATGAAGTCTTACAAATAGGCAAACTTCATATACATACATACTTGGCGCAGTCAATATTCTTAATTCTCTAAAAAAAGGTTTACAAGATGTCAGAGTATCTAAGTTGCAAATAGCTCGTATGCATTGTTTTTGTGATATTAACACTCGTTTTGCATGGCTCGAATTACCCCAAAGAAGGATTAGGTCAGAAATAGTAAAAGTATTAGTAAAAAGTCACTGTTCCACATAACACTCCTTCTCGCTTCGGTCGTCATCGTACGTAACTACTGAAAAATTACCTAATTTTAAGTTTTTAAATGACCATTTCAGACGCATATATTAGAAATTTGATATGCGATCGAAAATAAGGATAATGACAATTTTTCAAATTATTTCATTACTTCAGCATCAGCTAAAATAGCTATGAAGTTGTTTTTTTCGCAGTAACATAAATTATTTAATTAAAAGAAAACGTCTAATTGATGAAAATAAATTGCTAACTGATAAGTTTTTGATGTGCAGTTAAATATATCCCTTTTTAAAAGACTTTAAAACGATGTAGCGTTTGTCGTTTGTCAAAGACTTAGCTAGAATCATGGGCATATTAAAGGAACTGGGTGCTATAAAGCAGAATTAAAAAGTTTCGCTGCAGCCGTGGCTGTTCGAAACTTAAATTAATAATAAGAACCGGTTGCCGCCGCGCTTGGCGAAGTGGCAATCATGCCACAATATAAAGAATATATTTTTCGTTGGTTTCTTCAATAAAAAAGAAAATTGTTGAAAAAAAGAAATAATATCAGAAAACCCATAAATTATAGTTCAGTTCAGTTCAGTTCACTTTTATAGGGAAAAAAATATTTTTACAAGTCAGAGTTACATAATGATAAAAAACCGACTTCACTTATTACACACTTTTTAGTGATGCACTGCCAAAGTTCATCTCATGGCAATTCCAATAAGCCCAAACACGGCTAAGCTACATTGTTTTTTTACGGAATTCCGTTGCCTACCTTCCGGGTTCCATCATCAGATTCATGTTTATGTTAACATTACATTAAGACCATTTAAAATGGCTTCCTCATATTATAAAATCGCTAAAATGTTTTTTCCTTGAAGTTTTGAGGATTTCCCTCAATTCAACAACGGTGGTCCCGTCTGTAACCATATGCTTTCAAACAAATAAATAATTTTCCAAATCTGTTCATAAATGGCGGAGTTCCGTTGCCAACCTTCCGGTTTCAATTACCAGATCAGGTTGATGGTAACATTACATCAGGACAATCTAAATTGGCTTCTTCACAGTCGCTTCATTATGTTGTATTATGTAGATCGAAATATCTTAGCACCTCCCACGAAACGGTTGGAGTTTTCTATTCTGACCATCCGTGGTCTTCTTCATCAGTTCCAACCCACCAAATGCTACTTTCTGAATGCAAATGTCCGATTTGCAACCGGAAATACTAAAATCGTTATATGTTTCCCTTGCAATTTTGAGAAGTTCCCTCAATTCCTCATGGATTCCATCATCAGAAGTGGACTTTGAGAACAACGGGACCAATCTGGAAGAATATGCTTTTGAGCAAAGAAATAATTTTCCAAATATGTTCATAAAGTGCGGAGTAATCGCGTAACAATCATACTTACAACAAAAAAACCAACAACCAACATACAGGCGAATTGAGAACCTCCTCCTTTTTTTGAAGTCGGTTAAAAATATTAATCTTAGTTGCACTAACATTTAAAAGATTTCAAATTTTGATAAAAGTATTGATAATACCAATAAAGTGATCATAGGATATTATGATTGTATTAAAGTTTTAGATAGTAGCATTGCCCTTTTTTGATTTTATTGTGTGTATAGAATTTAAGCGGAAAAAAGTAGTTTTTAGCTCGAAAATGGTCGATTTGGAGTGATGTTTGAAACAAAATATCTTAATGAAAAATGCAAGAAATACATTTAAAATTTATGTCATTAGGTCGCAATACTCGCAATAGTCCTGTTCTAGATAGTAACATTTATAAAATTTCAAGAAACTTGTCAATTCAACAGAAAATGGGCTAAATAGATGAGCATTTTTTACCTTATAAGGACCCTTAAGAGTGACATCTCCTACCTATTACCTCTTTAAATTTATTGTATACCATAAAACGGGTAAGCAAGCGAGAGAAAAATACAGACTTGAATACTCTTCAAATATCCCCGGACTGTACTTATGTATCGTTTGTGGTAGTCATTATAATTTTAACTTTATTGTGCTACTTATAGTCGTTGTAAAGAGCAGCTGTGAAACCAGATGTTAAAGTTTCCGTACCTCTGTAGCCGTTAATTAAAAACTTAAAATGATAATAAGACGGTTCAATAAAACGTTTCCTTGAGGCCCCATTGTGCCCGGGGCCCGTTTTGGAACGGTTCCAGGTAATAGCATAATAATTACGGCTCAGCCTCTGATCTCTAACGTGTATTCAAAAATGTAGAAATAAGGTCAGTTGGTGCAAGTAAGAAATTTTAAGATAGGCGCGCTTATAACCCGCTGGCGCACTTATTCCGACTGTTTCTAACAAGAATTATACCGTTCTTTTGACTGCTGTCATTCCGATACGCGAAATGTCAAAAACGACATAACATTTAGAACACGAACTCAATTCGACACTTAGGTTTTGCATTCTCATTTAAATCAATATATATGTTTTGTGCACTCATTGGTCGTTTTTATACCTAGTAAACTCTATGGTGTCATTCATAATTATCAAATAATCAAGTAATTTATTGCTTTCATGTTGTTTATGTTATATAGATGATAATAAATACGAGTAGTTAATAAAAATACCAAACATGAGCCCTGTAAGGGCATCGCAACGGTCTTATAACTAACAGGTTTACAATTATTAGGTACAACACTGATCTTGTAGTGTAGTGTAATTAGTGTAAAATCAAAATAGCCTATGGTCTATTTATAAATGAAACCATAGAGTTTATCGTGGACGTGCATGTTCACGGTAAACGTGCATGTTTCAAGGAAGCGATCGCCCCTAGCATTTTGATCACAACACGCGTGTAGCACATCTACGCCGTAGCATTCGTGGCGCGTAGCATGGGTATGGTATGGCATAAATAGCGAAAACTGAGGAGTAGCAGAAGTTGCGAATTATTTAAATAAAATTAATCTGCTCACTCATTGCTATTTTTTTAATATTCTGATTGAGAACTCATAATGACCGACCGATAATCGAGAATTTCCTCGAGCGCCAAAATAAGGTTTAGGAGCCCCCCTTAAAACATTTAAAAATAAGTTATGACTATTTGTATGGCTTCGGGCCAACAAGATACTTATACTGTGTAAATTTGAAGCCTGTAGTGACAGACGACGGACGGACGGACGTCTGGGCGTCACCAATAGGGTTCCGTTTTGACCCTTCGGGTACGGAACCCTAAAAATCGGTCGTTGGCCACCTACTCCAGAAAGGCAGACGTCCTTCGGGCGCGGAGCCGCGGAGTCTGCCGCGGCGGCGCCGGCGAGACGGCCCGGCGAATCCACATGTCTGTATAAGTAATGCCGGGACCTGGTTCGGTGATATTTATCACTGATTCTCACCGTATTCCATTTTCTATTTTTGGAATGAAACGCAACGCTTGGGCCGCGCACCCATTCAAGGCCCATGACGGTACATAACTAGTGGCTCTGTGAGCTGTAGACCTCGTGAGTGTTTTTTTGATTTCCAAAACTATGTTAGATATCGAACCTGTAGAGCAGGGGTCGGCAACCTTTTTGCACCCACGGGCCACATAGTAGCTAACACAGACTTACCAGACGAGACACGCAAACCACGTGCTCGTGATCAAGCGAGACTGCCATATACAAATCTCGGTAAGTGCGACAGAGAGATATGGAGTATCTGCTGTCTTTGTCACCGTGCTACTTTTTTTTGTCTGGCCCAACTTCAGTTTTGACACTAGTTGGGCCAGACAGAGCCGCCATCTTACCGCCATTCATCAATTTAGGGATACCAGCTTTAGGGTAATTTAGGATTACATGAAAAATGTTAATTTGTGATGATATAAATAAAATACTTATTATACTTCTAGACTTGGGTGAATTGTATTATCTACATAATAAACATAATTCAATTCAATTCATTTATTCATAAACAATAAATACATTGTGTTTGAACATTACAAAAATAAACTAAAATAATATTAACTAAGTAAATATTTGATACAGAGAACAAATACAAAGTAAAATAACATCAAAATAATTCAGCGAAATCCAATAAATTAGCAATAAAAATGTCAAAGAAGATTAATTATAAAATAATAATACCTATCATTAATTACATTTAATTGCGAAAAACATGTTTCTTAGCCTAAAAACTCCTCCACACTGTAATAACACTTTTCTAATAAGTACAATTTTAATTTAGTTTTAAATTGTTCATAACATAATATAGCTTTGAACTCGTTTGGGAGTTTATTGAACAGTTTTACTGCCTGAAACCTAGCTGTGTGTGCTACCACAGCCAGCCGCGGAGCTACTACAGGTGGCGGTAAATTTTTAGTTCTGGAAATTAATCTCAGTTCCAATTTCTCATCTGATTCAAAATCTCTGCGATGTCTCACAAGATCCGTCAAGAGAACTAAAATATAAAGGCAGGGTACAGTAAGTATGTTAAGCTTCTTGAAATGATCTCTGCAAGAATCCCATTGTCTGATACGCACCATAGTACGGATTGCTCGTTTTTGAGCAGTAAAGGCCCGCTTGATATTATATTTATAGCTATTACCCCAAAGTTTAATGCTATACCGTAACTTGGATTCAATAAGGGCGTAATACACTAATTTTAATTGCTCAGTGTTTAACTGGTCTCTAAGAGTGCGCAGAGCATAACAACCGGAAAAAATTGAACTTTCAACACAATTTAATTCTTCTTTCCAGTTTAAGTTATTGTCAATGTATACACCTAGAATCTTTATATTGTCTACTGGTTTAATTAATTCGTCCTTAATTTTAATGTCAAGAGTATCATTATTCCTAGCAGTAGTCTTAAATAACATAGTGTAAGTTTTGCTGTTATTTAGAATTAGGCTATTTGCCGAGAACCAGAGGCAGCATGCTTCAATACAATTCCCTACTTTAACATTCAAGTCATTTATGTTTTGGCTGGAGATGACTGCACTAGTATCATCTGCAAACAATACTAATTTAGCGTCAGGTATTTCCTTTTGCAAAAATAGCGCCAAATCATTAACATAAATAATGAAGAATATTGGGCCTAAAATAGACCCCTGCGGAACACCTTTTGTAATAGTTATTGGACTAGATCTATGTACTACTTCCACTGAATTGTCATTTATCTCCTTCACTTCTACAAACTGCTTTCTATTACACAAATATGACTTGAAAATGTCTAAGACTTGTCCTCTGACTCCGTAATACTCTAACTTCCGAATCAAGATGTCATGATCTATTGTGTCAAATGCAGATTTAAGATCAAGAAAGACACCTGCTACTTTCAATTTATGGTATAACTTATTGGTAATGTCATCAATTAAGGTATCCAAAGCATCGGACGTTCCAACGCCATGCTGGTATGCGAATTGCCTTTTGTTCAAAATGTTATTGGTCTTAAGATGTCTAGTAAGTCTAGATTTTATAATTTTTTCTAAAATTTTCGATAAAGTCGGCAAAAGCGAGATTGGCCTATAGTTGTTATGATCTGTTTTGATGCCTTTCTTGTAAAGTGGTAGAATTTTTGCAATTTTTAGTTGATCCGGGAAAATGCCATATTCAAAACATAAATTGCAAAAATGCGATAGTGGTTTGGCTAACTCAGTGACACTAGCTTTGATCACAGTTATGGGCACTTCATCATACCCACATGACGTCTTATTTTCCATGTTATCAACAATTCGTTTGATTTCATATGGTGTTGTCATCAATGGTTCCATATTACAATCAACTTTCTTTGTGTTTGACATCAGAAAGTCGATAGCTAATTGTGAGTCGCCCTTAGCTTTTATGGATCCTGAATCAAACTTTTTAGAAAAAATGTTTGCAATATCAGAAGGATTGCTAATTACACTCTGATCTATTTTGAGTATCATTTTTTCCTTAGAGTCTACTTTCTTTTTATTCGTCTGTTTATTGACAGTATTCCAAATACATTTTGAGTAATTTTTTGCTTGACTTATCTCTTTTTGTACCGTTAGTAATTTAGCATGTCTCAAAACTCTATTAAAAATTCTTAGGTATTCTGAACGATATTTAAGTAGACTTGGGTCGCTACGAGATTTATCCAATACACACAGTACTCGCTTCATTTTGCTTGATACTCTAATGCCTTTCGTAATCCATTTAATTGTATTGGTTTTTTCTAAGTTGAGTTTTTTTTTAACTTTCTTGAAACTCTTTTCGAATATGAGAGTAAATTGTTTTAAAAAACTATTTATTCCCAAAGCGTCCCAATCAGTACTTAATATATTACTTCTAAAGACCCCCTGGTTCCTTACGTTAAATACTCTACGATCCACAAAAATAACTTTTTCCCTATGCTTTTTTTGTTTGACATTATCAACTACAAACTCAGCCAGAATACCTGCATGCCCATCTGAAAGACCGTTATGATCTATATCAGTTCTTTTTAAATAATCTTCAGGAAGATTCGACAGAATGTTATCTATGCATGAGTAAGAGGAGTTTCGCATAAAAGTAACCTCACCATTGAATAGATGCCTGAAATTATAACATTTTAAAAGATGAAGCCGTTTTATTCTGGACTACAAGGTCTATAGGATGTCCCGTAGTTCAGAGTGCCTCTTGGCATAGGCCTCCTCTATTCATTATCTATATACTCATTATTTAGCAGTTTATATTGTGAAAAAAAAATCACTAGGTAGTAGGTATTCTTACTAAATGGACGTTCGTTTAAATTCTATTCTACAGAAATGTTTCTCGTTCTGTTCCATCATGTTTATTAGGTAGGGGGTGAATTAGGTATTACTTATTTATTTACTTCGTGCACATTTTCCTTTTAAGTGTAGATGTATTAGTGAAAACTTTGCTGGTTTATGATCTACTTAACTGTAATAGCTGTATGTATGATTAGTGCTGTTTGTTTTGCTTTCCTTAATCAAGCAAAAATAAATATTTTTCCGCCTTTCATAATCATTCTGATATTTTATTATTAAATTAATGTTTATTAAAAAGTGACTATAATGAATCGCATTATACAAAATAAACAGAAGCAATGGGGTAATTTTAGCGACATGGTCACCCCACGGCAGCCATCTTGCTTTATTGCCGTCCCTCATGATG
Source organism: Cenopis cana (assembly GCA_951800055.1). NCBI lineage: Eukaryota > Metazoa > Arthropoda > Insecta > Lepidoptera > Tortricidae > Cenopis > Cenopis cana. Next base: position 10,552,333 of record OX637492.1, read on the forward strand.
GCACACGTATTTCGACTCTTTAGTATATTTATCCTCTAAGGTAGCTAAAAAAATCTTCGCGGGCCGCAGATGATAATAATGATCACTGTCTGTTGATATCAACTCGAAACAAATTGGTACGTCGTACGCGACAGTAACGTAGTAAAAATTCGCACCCCTTTTTACGTGAAAAACGAGAAAGACGAAAAAACCGACTTTTCACAGATAAACCAGCTAGTTTCCTTACCAAACCCAGATAATTCGCATTTCAACCGCATCGTAATTTCGCGATTATATATCGCGATATAGAATAGCAGATATAGAAACTTTAAGGGGACGGGTCATAATTTTTCGAACACTGATGCAAATGCGGCAAATACTTCATACGCATCAAGTCATAACACATCTAGATTAAAATGCGAGCGTAGCGAGCGCGAAATTTTTCGAACATTATGATGCAGGTGCGGAAACTACTTCATACGCATCAAGTTATGTAGATGTAAACGCGAGCGCGAAATTTTTCGAACACTGATTCAAACGCGGCAAATACTTCATACGCATCAAGTCATAACAAATCTCGTTGAAAACGCGAGCGTAGCGAGAGCGAAATTTTGCGAACATTATTATGCAGGTCTGGAAAATACTTCATACGCATCAAGTCATGTAGACGCAAACGCGAGCGCAGCGAGCGCGAATTTTTTTGAACATTAAGATGCAGGTGTGGAAAATACTTCATACTGTCTAACGCAAACGCGGCGAGCGCGAAATTTTTGAAAAAAGAATTAGATAGATTTAACTGTAAAATATACTTACAAACACATATCTCGTCCTGACCAACTGTGAAAATATTCGTGGTTGGCGATACAGATGCTTTCACGTATGTTTAGAATTTCAAATTTTACCTTTACAAACAATAAAGCCAGGGAGGCTCACGGGCCGCACGGAAGGGGCTCGCGGGCCGCCTGTTGCCGACCGCTGCTGTAGAGGAGGACAATCCATAGATTTTTTTTAGATTACTCGACAAAAATATTCGATGTAATCAAAGAACGTGCTCACAATACTTCACGAGAATCTGTTGTGAAATGCGACCCTTAGAGGTGAACATATCGAAATTCGGCCGCAGAAACACAAAATAATTGATAAAAAAATTGTTTTTTTTAAATTTTGAAAAAGTGACTCGATAAAAAAATTCTATAGAATTACCGCACCTGCTCACAAAATTTCACGAAAATCGGTTGATAAATGCGACCTGTAGAGGAGAACAAACCAATGAATAAAATAAAAATAAAAAAATTTACAAAAATTTACTTGCCCAAAAAATTCTTTGTAATCATTAAACCTGCTCACAAAACTTCACGAGAATCGGTTGAGAAATGCGACCTATAGAGGAAAAAACGGCCGCAGAAAAATACGAAATCATTGATACAAAGTTTGTTCTTTCGAATTCCAAAAAAGTGACTCGACAAAAAAATTCTATATAGTTACCAAACCTGCTCGCAAGATTTCACGAAAATCGGTTGATAAATGCGACCTGTAGAGGAGATCAGCCAACGACGTAAAAAAAAATTTTTTTAAATTTACAAAAATTTACTCTACAAATAAATTATATGTAGTCATGGAACCTGCTCACAAAATTTCACGAGAATCGGTTGAGAAATGCGACCTGTAGAGGAGGACATACAAAAATCCGGCCGGACATACGAAAGCATTTTTGTCGAAGCTAAAACAGAGACCTCGTTTTACTCGGTCAATTATGCGTCATGCTTGTACGTAAGATTTCCGCAACAGGGCGGAAAACACGTAGCTTTTGTGGGCCACGAATGGGTTAAGGGCCCTTATAAGGTAAAAAAATGCTCATCTATTTAGCCCATTTTCTGTTAAATTGACAAGTTTCTTGACATTTTATCAATGTTACTATCTAGAACAGGACTACTACAACCTAATGACATACATTTTAAATGTATTCCTTGCATTTTTCATTAAGATATTTTGTTTCAAACATCACTCCAAATCGACCATTTTCGAGCTAAAACTGCTTTATTCCGCTTAAATTCTACTACACATGTACAATAAAATAAAAAAGGGCAATGTTACTATCTAAAACTTTAATAAAATCATAATGTCCTATAATCACTTTTTTGGTATTATTAATACTTTTGTCAAAATTTGAAATCAAAAAAAATTCAAACTTTTAACTTCAAACTTGTAAGGCCTCTTAAGAGGCCTCTTATATGCAAGTTTGATTACATTGCGGGCTGTGGAGATAAGACGAGGATTACAAAACCCTGCATTTACAGAAAAACGGCCAAGTGCGAGTCAGACTTCGCACATTTAGGGTTCCGAACCGACCGCAAAGTTAAGTTTGTAATTGTTAAGTTTTTATAGGAAAAATAAAGAAATTTCAAAGAAAAAATCTAATTTATCAATATATTAGTATTTATTGGTAAAATATAAGGTGCAGCGGGGCAATCTAGACTGCGGGAAATTAAAACTAATCAAAATATTTTCCGTGTTTTACATCATTTACTAGAGTGCCAGATTAGTGAAATTGTGAAAACGCTTTTCCGCTATCCGGGCCTAGATAGAACTCTAGTAAATGATGTAAAACACGGAAGGTATTATCGATTCGGGTACGGAACCCTAAAAAAGAAATACTTATATCGAGAGTTCCTAGTGTTACGAGGTTTCAGAGTTTCATGGTCGTTACATTATTTTGGCGAGACGAAGTGGCGACTTTCGATATCCGTATTGGATGTTCTACTTGTGTATTATAGCGATGAAATCGTCGATGTCGATATAAAAAGGCTGAATTTACTTAGCGACCATTTAAAAAAAAATGTGTATCATAATATCATCGTCTTAGACTCTTGGCATAGATCCAATCCAGTTATATGATCCGCGGATAAACATTACGGCTTTTAAATCTTATATCTTTAAACGAGCAATTATTGTATACCTATATATTTATTTATGTAGGTATAATTATTTATTTCGGGGATCTCGGAAACGTCTCTATCGATTTTGATGAATAAAAAAAAATGATGAAATTTGGTATGTGAGGGTTTTCGGGGACGAGCAATCGATCTAGCTAGGTCTCGTGCAAAGAATATAATAAGTTGGTCTCATGCACGGGAAAACGCCGAGCAAAGCTCGGTTGCCCAGATATTTAAAACTAAAGACAGCATAATATATGTATATATATATAATATACAGGATCATCGCCAATGTCAAACAGACATCCAAACTGCAAATGAGGCTCTATCATCCACTGGCACCCATTCTTCGTGAAATCCATCCTATCTCGGATATATGGAGCGGCTGATATTGAGCCCATTGTGTTCGAACCGACGTCAGCGGAGATAACGACTAGGTACCTATCTAATCGATAATTTGCTGCCGGTCTGTCAATAATGCGCGCATATAGCCCTTAGTCACAACTATTTTAATCCATTCACCTTACCCGTGGTTTAGAATAATAGACTATTTGACACATGTTAGAATTTGTAACATGGTGTCACTTTATCTTATCTTATATCTTTAAACGAGCAATTCTTGTATATTTATTTATTTATTTATATATATATTTATTTCGGGGATCTCGGAAACGGCTCTAACGATTTTGATGAAATTTGGTATGTGGGCGTTTTCGGGGACGAGCAATCGATCTAGCTACGTCTCATGCCCGGGAAAACGCCGAGCAAGGCTCGGTCGCCCAGATATTGGATAGTAAACCATCAAAATATCACATTGAATTGAAAATTGTAAACTTTACCAAAATAGAAAAAAGATATTTAACATCGAAAATTCGGAAAATTATGGTTTTATTTTTGCCATCCAAAAGTCAAACAAAAGGTATCAATAGAATACTTAAGCAAAAATAAATAAAATTAATAGTTTAAAACACTAGAAAAACACGCTTTGCGTGTTAATTGAAACCTGATCGTGTTCAAAGTCCATTACGTGACCTTTCTCACAAGTGCAAACACGACTATGATACGATATTCCATCATGGAATGCCAGTGCCTATCTTCCGTCTTCATCATCAGGCCTTGAAACCTAATCGTGGTCAAAGTTCATTACAAGACTTTTCTAACAAACTCAAACACAGCTATGATACGATGTTCCATCATGAAGGTCCAGTTCATATCTTCCGGCTCCATCATCAGATCAGTTCGACAGTACCATATTATTGTATTGTCATCAGAACTACATACAGCTGCCAATTTTCATGACGCTACGATGCTTGGAAGATGGTTAAATTAGTTACCTTAGATTCCATTAGGTACATAGTTACATACAGGTCGACCTAATAAAAGCGTGTTAAAAAAAATGTACTGCAACTATGTACCTAAACGCATTATTTTACGACCAAAACAGCAAAATACTTATTTTCCCATACAACAGGTTGGTTCGATACCAGGTGGGTGACGTCATCTGCCCGTGCTAATTTGTAGGAGCCGTTTTAGCGGCCGCTAGCGGCGAGCTAGGTTCATCTCTATTTTTTGCCCTTTATTGCGGTCTAATTGTAGTTGGTCCTATATAGAAATTTGATCGTCTATGAAAACTGGTTCGAATGGAACCATATTTTTTTTAAATTAAATAGTGTATTGTACTAATCAAATAAAATTCAAACCTACTTGAATGATTCGTTTCTTAAACCAACCTAATAAAATCCCGTCAAGTAATTGAATTATGAGTAATAAGTCGTCAATGACAATTGCTAGTAGATTTAAGAGTTTTTTGTTTTTTGACATAAGGCCTATCAAATTTCCCGCCACGCCGGTTGTACTTTGTTTCGCAGACAGAAGTTTCATAGACGTATCGTTTCGCAGAATTTTCAGTTCATAGAAAACATTTATTTACAAAAGGGTCGCAGTTCTAACCTAACCTAACCTACTTTTCTGGTAGATCTAATTGGGTTCTACAAAATTGCATTTTAACTGTACCTAAAAAGTTACCGGTTTCTCAAAATGAGGTACTCACCGCCTGATTAAAGGCTGAACTGCCCGCCGCCGGCGTAGTTTACTAGGACCCGCTCCGTGCAAACCGCGTCGGCACTGAAAGGAACAAAATTTTCTCAGACATGCTGCGAAAATATATAAACTTACGTTCGCAACGAGTTTAGGTAAATGGAATTTTGCCCTACTTTTGTATGAGGGATGCTTTGGTTTAAAGGGTTCGAGATTAGCAATCATGTGTATCTAACGACAGTAAAGACAAGAGCTGATCAACAATGATCATAATGTGTACTTAGCACCGTGGAATGTAAGCGGATATACGTCAAGCGATTATTTTTATAATGAACTTTCCACATATTACAAAAAAAAAACCTCTGTAAAAACATTAAAGACTCAGAAACAAATATTCATACAAAATATTTTTTCTCAAAAATAGTATGTAATGTTCTCATAACATCTGTGAAGACAGTATCCGAAAGTGGCTCATCCTGGACAGTTGCCAGAAGTGTCCAGGAAGTAACACCTACTGTCCAGGAAGTAAGTATGTAAATCCCATTACATATCATAAGTTAGGAGCTGGCGGCGCTCGCGTCCAGCCCGGCGCGCGCCGCGAGCGCGCCAGCGCACAGCTGGTTCTTTAACTACGATTTTAGAACGATCGAGGCGGAATTGTCGAAAATTATTTAAATATTGTTATTCATACAACTTGTTTCATTTTTGAGAAAAGCACTATACAAGCTTCGACCGTAAGTGCCATCCTGGCCTCGTATTATAGCCGGACCTCGCCTCTCAAATGTACTATTTCTCACCGTCTCAACATTCCCGGCTTTTGCGATTTTATCTTAGTACCTATACAAGTATACATAGATATTAAGTAGGTATCAATGCCACCATGTACTCCACGTAAGAAATGTCGAAACAAATAAGAGATCTTAGAATTTCTTAACCTTTTCACCGCCATTGACTAGAACATTAGGTGCCTCACACGCCAATCACTTCATAATGAGTCGATCAAGTCGATGTAAAGGCAAGCTACGTGCTAAGGCACCAAGTGAGGTTCATTTCTAAATAAATAAATAAAATAGATAAATAAATTTCCAGTCTTTTGCTACGAAGGCTTTGCCGTGTGAGGCACAACTTACATATAGTCTACTGTGGCGGTGAATAGGTTATATAGAGAGACTATATTTTGTTTCAGCAGAGAATGAGCGGTTACGGCGGCGGCATGTCCGGCGACACGGACGCGCTGTCGCGTCGGCTGCGCGACGCGGAACGCGCCCGCGCCGACGCCGAGCGCGCGCACGCCGACGCGCTCGCGCAGCTCCGCTCGGCGCAACGCAGCTCGCTCGACGCGCACTCCGTCGATCAGCTGCAGTCGAGGGCGAGGGAGCTGGAAAAGAAGGTATAGACTATAAATAATACTACAAGATCGTCTACAAGACTCGTACGCGCGCTTGCGTAGTTCTACAACACAACGCAGCCCGCTCGACGCGCACACCGTCGACCAGCTGCAGTCAAGGGAGTCGGAAAAGAAAGTACTAATAACTAAGCACTATAATAGCCCCGTACGCACACAGCGTAGACCAGCTACAGTGCCATACATACAATATGACGAAGACTCGGTGTATAGGGCTTCCGCAGCGGTTGTACGATGTGAAACGTAAGAGGGGGGAAAAAGGTTAAAAAGGCATAGCGAATCTCTTTCTCGTGAGACTTTGATCCAGTGTAACCAGTTGACCACATATCAATTAAACAAGCACTAGACTCTAGTGTAATAGAGTAATGATTGTTTTATCCAGGCGGCTTTAGAAACGGTGCGGTGCGAGGAACTTCAACTAGAGCTGTCGGCGGCCTTGCGCGCGCGCGGCGCGCCCGCTGGCAGCTGGTCGCAGCAGCAGTCCCAGCAGCCCGCCTCCGAAATTGAGCGCATCATGGCCAAGATCGAGCAGGACAACCGTATCCTCGCCGAGCTCGAGCACACCAGGTCGACCACGCACGGTAGGTTGCACAGATGTAAGTACCAAGGCTTCTTTTATTTTGTTAGACTTAAGCTTAGAGGTAAGGGTATGGTTCAAGTAGATTAGGAGCATGCCAATTTTTAAGGCAGGACTGAAAGTTTTACGAGTAAGCCCTCAAATATTAAAATATGTTTAATGAACATTATACCACGATTATTTTAACATATTATATCGTATTCAGCAGCATTAGTAGCTTTTCACACTGTGTCGCAGCTGTTACAATATGAACTAGACCTTTAAATCTTGGTTACAGTTTAACTCATGATTCTCATGAATATCTTAAGTTGCATTGAATTATACCTGACATTATTTTGAAATTATATTAGTATTAATAGTAGTTAGCTCAATCTTATGGCCATGTTGTTTGGTCCAGGTATGCAAACGAGCGGTTCCAACCAAGCGCTGGGAGACTACCATTCACCGGCGCCGTCGCCGCTGCCGCATTCGTACACGAGCGCGGGTCACCACCCGGTTGCCATCTGTCAGAGCAACACCATGCCCACGCTGTCTTCGCTCCACGCCACCGGCCAGTTCACGGCGCCAAGTTCCAACTCCGTTGCTTACTCGATGAGCGCGCACAACCCTACCTCCTACTCCAACCCTGTCTCCGCTTACTCAACAAACTCCTATGGCTTAGCAAATACCCACCAAGTCACATTCACGAACCCTGTTACCGCTCCACTCGTCAACAACATCGGACAAATAACTAGCACTCTAGCGGGTTTGCAGAGCAACTTGCAGAATATTACTAGCAATGTATCGGGTATGAGTTTAGGAGGCGGCTTGACTGGACCGACGCTAACGGGAACCATGGCGGGATCTGGGTTAACGAGTTGCTTGAACAATGTACAGACCAGTTTATCTGGAGGCTTGACTAGCACTCTTGGAGGAATGCAATCAACGCTGACTGGAGGGCTAGGAAACGCCCTTTCAAACCTGACGGGTGCCACTCAGCTGGGTGGATTAAACACGAGTTTGACAGGCAATAACGCATACGGTGGTGGGACTGGAACTTACACAAATCCGTTGCTGTCTAGTGGTCTAGGAACCAACACTATGAACATTAAGCTGAAGCCGCTAGATGAAATAGACCTCGGGATGGGGAGATACGGGACGACCACGTCAGGCGTGGGCCGAGTGGCGACGCCGGTGACGCCACACCAACCCTCGTGGAGTTTAGGATTAGATAGCCAATTTGGAACTGATAGATTAGGTGCATTAGATTCGGGTTTCAGTCACGACCGAAACCAAAGAGCTTTGTCTAGAATCATACCTAATTCTGGATTGGAAATGGACAGTAAGTTTAAATTTTTCTTTTCGTCACCTTTGTCTAGTATCACAAAAAATTCACTGAATAACATTCAATATATTTTTAGTTCGAAACACGCATTACATGAACGGTACTGGCCAAAACCAGGAGGGTCAAGTGGACATGCTGGACATTCCTGGAAAAGGTCGTTGCTGTGTCTACATCGCTCGGTTTTCATACGACCCACCAGAGTAAGTGTCATGATGATTGACTGGATCGTTTTCGTTATTTTTCGACAAATTGAAATAAAATCCCATTGGACGAATTAGGAAGTCAAAAGGCATTTGGACCAAGTCCAATGTTAAAACAAAAACGAACCAGATTTATTTGAAGAAAAGACTACTGTAGCGAGGCCTGCCAACGTCGATTACCTAGTTTAGACTTCATTTAATTACTTACAGATAATAAATATTAAATAATTATCATTATAATAAATATTAAAACACAGATTTATAAAACAAATAAATAAATAAATGAAATAAATAAACTTTATTCTGTAAGTAGGCCGCAATGGCACTTTTACAAGTCAAACCCTACTAGCGTTTCACAGAGGCCACTGCCGAGAAGAAACGCCGAAAGAAACTCGACAGTCAGCCATTTTCTCACAAAAATATGCTTATTACAATGATAATACTTAACCTACTTAAGATCAAGAAATCTAAGACACATAGAATTCAAAATTCAGAATTCAAACACTTATTCTGCAAACAGGCCACAAGGGCACTTTCATATGTCATAATGTTAATGTACAATTTTAAAAAAGTCTTACAATATAAGCATATGATAGATTTTTCATGAGAAAATATTAATTTACAATTTAAGAAATATATCAATAAGAATTTAATACATTTTTCATGTCAAAATATTAATTATCTATTACAAACATTACAATAATAGTAAAATTGAGAGATGTATAAGGTCTCAGTCTGAATAACAAAATTTAATATAATATCTCAAAGATGTAAATGGTCTCTGAGCGTCAAAATATTCTTAATAATGACTATTCTAACGTGCTTTGGGATGTACATGGTCTCAAAGCGTCAAAATAAAAATAATAAGTTTTAAATATAAAAGGAAAAAAAAACAATTTAATATAGAGGTCTCTCTCAGAGTCAATGTCAACAAAACTAATCCATAACAGGGTGATGTCTCTCGTCAATCTCCAAGAGAAGACACTAGTATTAAAGTAGTTACTATGTCCTTGCAAGCATGAACGAACTCAAGCTCTGAAAATGATTACATTAACTCCCAGAGCCTTTGAAAATCAAATATGCTGGAAAGCTAGTTCAACTTGCTGTTACAACTTCTTGTAAGTTTAATAGGTATTTCATGCAGTCGAGAGGGCGACTCATATTGACGCGTATCAAGCAAGAACTAGAGTCGAGTCGTGGAAGCTAGAGCCTTTCACTCATATAGTGAAAGGGACAGCCCGATACAAGGTTCGGACTTCGAAGTTGGGAGTACAGGCCCAGAGGCTAGAATTTTTGGTGTTTTTTGCAGCATTGAAAGCGCGGAAGGCGAGTTGTCAGTGAGCGCAGGCGACTACCTGCTGGTGTGGGGTCCGCCGGACTCTAACGCCGCCATGTTGGACGCCGAACTGCTGGACGGGCGCCGCGGGCTCGTACCCGCCAACTTCGTGCAGCGGCTCGTCGGCGACGACTTATTAGAATTCCATCAGGTAAGTAAATAGACGAAAGCGCACCGTCTCCGATGGCTCGGCCACGTCGAAAGAATGGGAGAGGTTCGGGGCGCCAAAAGGACCTATCTGAGCCATCCAGCCAGGAGGACGTCCCAGGTATCGGTGGAGCGACGCCGTAAAATCAGACCTGGCACATTCTGTAGGCAACTAGCTGCAATAGGAGTAGGCAGGTTCGATTATTAACCGTGATCAAGTTCCGAATGTACTTCCAGTGTAGGTATAGTCCTCCAAGTTTAAATGACACTCACATCATGTTCCGCAGGCTGTTGTAGCGACGTTGAGGGACGCAGACGAATCAGCGACCACCGCCATTAGCGATCTCTCGCTGAGTCGCGACGTAGCGCGCCTCAGCGAGGTCGCCGACCTCAGCGAGGGCCAAGACGACGACGATAACGGTAACATCTAGTTCCAACCTGCTTTATTTACTTACGAGTAGAACACAACCAATTATTAATATCATTCACTCGCTTAAAACATTGATCTCAGATTTAATTCACCAAATTGTGGCACAAAACCATTGCATGTTTTCTTTTGTAGGTACATTATTAAATAAACGAATTCAATGCAGATTTTGTCATGTATTTTGTAATTGAGTTCACATACAATTAGTTATTACACATTATAGTAATTACATTTAAAGTGAAAATAAATTTCTTTTAACATTTTTTTTTTTACAAGCTTTTATTGCCGACTGGCACTTTGTCTTTTCTAAGACAGTTCCAATGAGCCCAAGCATGATATATGTGCATAGTTTAGGAGTTGCTATCGCGATATTCTGTCCGCAACATCAGATCAGCGTGGTAGTACAGTCGATGTCATTAATATGTATACACTTTTTTACCTAATCGAATGCGGTCGCCTACAATTTGTAAGCCTACATATTAATGACCTCGACTGTACCATTATGGCATTGTCACCAAATTTTTAAAAGTCAATAAGCAAAATTTCAACTCAATGAATTCAGTTGCAAGGTTTGTCCCACACGTTCAGACATAAATATATAGATACACCACTACTATCCAAGTATCTTCTAACAGGGCAAGTTAAATAAACGCTTGTAAAAAATTAAGTTTCAAAAGTATATTTGCCCCAGCTTTCAGCAACCCATAGCATAGGTAGGTAGCCAATTTGACGATTTTTAGAGTTGCTAAGCTTTTCTAGATACATTTCTAGACCCATTAGTATTATGGCCCAACATCTCGAGTACCTAATGTTGAGCCATCGTGTGAATATAGCAATTAAAGACACCTTATAACTGTCTCAATAGCTTAGTTGGGTCATAAACAAATTTACGTTCGCGTCTTTCCTGTGGACGTATCAATATTAAGGGTTACAAAGCTACATTTTTGATTGCTCTAGTAACCCGCATAAACAGTGTCTCCGTTACTATAGGTTATTATTTATCGTATGGCATTTATTTTCGAACCGTGAGATCTTCGAGAAGACAGTACGGTTGCCAGTTTTTGTTGCACTTTTAGAACCACCCAGTTACTATAGGTAAATCCATGTGGCAAAAGCATAACTTACTTGCCCATAAGCCGATAACTATTGACTACAGGAGGGACGACTTTTGTTTTTTCAAGTGTTTATGACCCAGTTAGCGTTAGACATAGCAATCAACAGCAATACCTTTATCTTCCCTGGACCCGGACGCACGCTTCGCATGTCCTCGCACGCCATCGCGATTGCGATTCACGACAGCCGAGCTGTTTTTCTCGTCGCTAGTGCCGGCGCCCCGGCAGCTGACCCTGGAACGCCAGCTGAACAAGTCGGTGCTCATCGGCTGGACGGCGCCCGAGGGCGTCCAGCAAGCCAACATCGAGAGCTACCATGTGTATGTTGATGGTGTGCTCAAGACGACCGTGAAAGCTTCGGAGCGCACGCGTGCGCTGGTTGAAGGCGTCGATTCAAATCGGGTGAGTGTCTTTGCTATTGTCTTTTTAGCGGTAACGCACACGTCGTAACTCGCTCGGCAAGGTATAATACATATAAAGTTGGCGGTATAAATCAAAAAGTGAATTTTATGCCACTTTTACTTACCTAACACAATAGGTACTAATCACAAGATTCGATTATTAATAAATTTATACTTAGTAGCACTGAGTTCTTCTACTACACATTTATACACCGTCTTACTTAGGTACTATTGCCAAATTGCGTATATAAGCGTACTATGTAGAACGTAACTATGAGGTAACTACCACTACACATCGTATACTTGCTACTCCCACTAGATATTCCAGTAAGTTAGCCTGCTAAACTGTGTGGTAGCACCAAATATGTAGCTGATTTCTTGTTTGTGTGTAAGTACCTAAATGAGAACAATTTTGACATTTTCAAGGCATTCCCGGTTGGCAGGGTAAACAATGTACAAATCTAATATAGCCTTATTTTTGTGTATTTAGTTTATATTCATCGTTATCTCCTTGAACTACTTTAATTTAGACTTTTATATTCTGCGATGCTTGTTCATTACCATTAGTCATCGGTGAAATTACTAGTGTAGAGGCAATTCATCTTAGGCCTCAGAGTTGGTAACTGTTTGCATTAGAGCATTTTACACGGGCCTCCTGCCTCGTCAGAAGGTTTTGGGCTAAACAATAAATAGCATTCAAGTATACCTGCACCATTTTCATGCTGAATTAAGATGAAGCATTTAGGTAGTTCGGTACACAATACACAAATTAGAACGTGGATATTTTTTGAGACTACGTCGATAGGTTCATTTTGTTTGACACTGTATATGAAGTTGCACATTATACCATTGTTGTTAATTCAGTAATAATTTATTCTATCGTTCTATCTACGTAATCTCAAATTTGAAAGTATCCACTCGTAAGTAGGATAGTCTGATTTATTCGTAAGAGTGCATTTTGCTTTTAGAAATTTTAAATTTTTAGTTTGTAAGATGCCAGGTGTATCATACTTAGTTAAGTCTTCATTTTCAAATTTCATTATACCTAAGGTAGGTACAGTCAGCATCAAAACTAGCTTGGCATATGAAGAGGTCAAAAGTTCCTATTCTCTTGTAATAAAGACTTTTGACGCTTTCATATGTGCCAAGCTACTTTTGATGCTGACTGTACTCATAATAAGACGTTTTTTTACAAAAAAAAGGAAAAAAACCGGCCAAGTGCGTGTCGGGCCACGCGCAAGGTAGGGTTCCGTAGTCGTCCACCCGTTACATTATGTGGACTAAAAAGTTCGCAAACTTATATTTACTATGTTTTTGACAGAATTAACAACATTATCTAAGGTATCAATGGAAATTGTACGAAGGTTTGCTTTTGCAAAGTACATTTCTGAAGTTCGACTATTACTCGTTAACTAGTAATGTCTACTTAGCTATGATAGTTTTCCTTTTAAATTCATTGTATATACTACTACCATGATTTTTTTCACATGCCTAGTAGCCACCATTTAGCTGGCAGGGGGGGGGGACACTTGACCATAACAAAAATTATCACTTCAAAGCTTAATATCACGCCAACCTATTCTTTAATCAAAAAATGCTTTTAGAAACCTTATAATATTTAAAGAGCTATCCAACGATACCCCAAACGATGGGGTTTGGAAGAAAAAAAAAATGCACCACCACTTTACATGTAGGGGAGGTACCCTGAAAAAAATATTTTTTTAAGATTTTATTCTACCGTTTTGTCGGCGTCATTGATATGTATACTCATGCCAAATTACAGCTCTCTAGTATTAACGGTTACTGAGAAAAACGGGGGTCGGACGGACGGACGGACGGACATGGCGAAACTATAAGGGTTCCTTGTTTACTACGGAACCCTAAAAAGGACTGTACTGACATATATCCTAATATATCTACCATCCATTACCATACATTATTCTACCATACATTAATACCAGACTAAAAAATGTTTGATTCAATTCTGAAAACAGAACGGCACATTATTGGTTGTAATTTTGTAAAGCTTCTCTCCCCCACGTAACGTTTCAGACCCGACTCACTGAATTTAAGAACTTATCAACACCAAAAGTTGGTAACGGTTGACGGTCTGACAATAAAAGAATTACTTCAGCATCGTAATACTGACCTTCTTCATCAGCCGCACCGAATTAGCGTGCGATCTGTAACGGTGACCCGGCGCACGTCCCGCGACGCAGCGTGCACCATGGTCATCGGGCGGGACACGGCCAACATGGGCCCGACCTGTGTGAGGGCCAGCGGCGTCACCTGCTCCCAGGCCGTCATCTCCTGGCTGCCAGCCAACTCCAACCATCAGCACGTCGTCTGTGTCAATAATGTTGAGGTTAGTACAAGTCTACAGGATCATGCTGTAACGGTTACCGATACATGCACCGATACTCATAATAAAACAAATTTTTGGTTTATATGTATTCAGATTCCCGATTCATTATGTCAAATTCAAACAGGTTCGAACTGTAAAACCGGGAGTATACCGCCACACCATCACCGGCTTGTCACCAAGCACCCAATACCGTGTAACGGTCAGAGCGAAACACCTAAGAGCCGGGCCACCTTCTGGTATACCTATAGAAGAGGCCCCTGGCGCCTACACGGATTTCCGAACGCTCCCCAAAGGCCTTCCCGACCCGCCGAACGAGATCATGGTACGTGGCACCCACAACTTGCCACTGGCATGAAGTGTACGAAGCATGCTTTAACCCAAATTTATGTACACACACATTCCCCGCTCGCTGATATTGTAACTTATTTGTATGTAATTGTATGTATTCATTTCGGGTAGGTATTCCAAAACATGATGTGGGCAATGGAGAACTTCAAAGACTTGAAGACAACATAAAAGAGCACACGCACTTATAAGTCAGCTTCCAACGCTCCACAAAGTGTGAGATGGATAAATTATTTATATACTTTACACGAAAACTAACACGACCCTGTTTCTTTCAAATAATAACACAACCTCAGAGCACACAGCACGCCCAACCGTTTCGAGGATGTCGCGTCAATCGCAACCATAAATCCAGCTCACCTACAAAATTCAATTGATGGCTCCTTCCCTGTGTCGTTTAGCCTAGCGCCCCCGCCTCTGTTATTCTTTCGTCGATGTGGCTTGTTGATGTGTTCGAAGCTGGTCATGCGATAGAAATATTGTCAAAACCCAATTGGCTAGCATGAGGAATATTTGGCTGGATTGTTGGTGGTGATTGGTGCGGTGTCGCAGGTGGAAGCGGGCCCGCAGGACGGTACGCTGCTGGTGACGTGGCAGCCGGTGTTGCGCCCGCCCGCCTCCGGGCCCGTGACCGGGTACGCGGTCTACGCGGACGGCAAGAAAGTGACCGACGTGGACTCTCCCACCGGGGACCATGCACTCATCGACATCGGAAAGCTAATCGGCCTCAATCCTAAATGTGTCACAGTGAGTACGGTTCGATGTAGCTTTAGGTATGGCTTATCGGACGCTACGTTTTGGCAATATTTTTTCCACTTTCAACTTATATCAAAACAATCCGAAAACAGCACTTGATAAAAATACTTTTTTTTTTCATAATATCCTTTACAGTGTTGAATCTTAACTGCACTTAGTGCCTACAATTAGATTTCTATTCGGCTAGCACTTATTTGTTATTTCCAGGTTCGTACAAAGTCTCGTGACAGTCAGTCGGGAGACAGCGCGCCGACGCCGATCCCGCCGGCGGTGCTGCGCGGGGTGGTGAACCGCGGACCCCGGGGCCCCATGCCGCCGGGACAGCCGCAGGGCTTCCGCGCCCAGCAGCGCCCTCAGCCCTACCAGCAACACCAGCAAGTGCTTGAGCACGACGAGAATCTCTCCGATAAGGAGATATTCCCCACCGCCAACAGACACGACCCGCACGCCGCTCAGGTGACCTTTTATTTCTTTTAAATCTTGAATTCTCAGTGACATACCTAAAATAAATGGTCCATAAGTTAACCTGAGCAAAGAAACTCTTGATACACATCTGAATTACATAAGCCTCTGTATTACCTCCTGAATATTTGAAGTGTTTAATAAAATGCCCTTTAGTTATTATAAATGCTAACTGTGTTCATTAAATCTGTAACTAAATGTTCGTTGTCACGGCACCTTGTCTACATTGGTTTGCAAATTAGTGTTGTATTATATTTTGTGTGTACCTTCGTATTTGAGTTCGCCAGTACATTTTCTTTAATATGATCTTGATCAAGTATGTAAATGAGCTTCATATTTTGATTTTATCTCTGAAGATCTTCTTCGTCTGTGTCTTTAGCTATCATTATAATTATCAGTGTCATATGCTCTCTTCTAACGCGACAAATGGGCCTGGCGTCCGCTTGTAGATACTTTGTTTGTGGTAATCTTTTGGCATGAAAGCGGTAAGCCTGGGACTGTTTGTCGCGTGACATCAGTGTTGCAAACTGCACTCTTTATACTATCTCCTGTGGTTCTGTCGCTGGTATCTCCTACATGTCCAGTCCGAGTAGTCTCCGCGCGGCGCCGGCGCGACGCGACACAACCACGCGCGACATCGATAGCTATGCACTCGGCTCGAACATTCAAAATTAAATGCATACCTACTGCTTGCGACTAGATCAGTATTAGTCCTAGTGCTATTGGCCGATACCCGATACAACGCACGACACCTTACAGAAATACCTACCTATAGAACAGTTAAAGAGCTTGTACTTTGTGACACAGACAGACCATCCATGAAGCTCATGATAGAATCATGTCACCTATAGTCTAACCTAACCTCGCTCTCTCACATAACTGTTACACCTTTCCGTAGCCCGCGAGCGGATTCGGCACAGGCCTCCTAAAGAGTATATTCGACAAAATAACCCCTTCGGTAAGGAATTTTAACACGTCTTTTCAAATATCTTCTTTTGTTTCTTTCTATCGTTCTTATTCACCTATTTGATTTCTTTAGAATGAGTTTGTTTTGAGAGTGCCTTTCGTTTGAGTTATTAGTTACGTAATGAGTTCTGGTATTATTTGGTTATCAACTTACACAGTGTGCCCGTTTTCTAATAGTATCGTAATATACATAACTAAAGTAGTCATATAATCAGCATATGAAATAAATATTTACCCGCTTCTATATTATATTCACAATAAAAGTAGACGAGACAAGAATGTAGAAAACAGAGATATATATTTTACGCATACATACAACATTTAGTTATTTTCATATGGAAACTTAAACTTTCTCCTCAATTATTTCAGTGAATGACTTTATATCTTAGAAGTTTTAATAGATTCATAGAGGGTTACAAGATCGTAACCCAAAACAAATTATACCTAATTAATGTACTTCCCTAATGTAATGACAATCATTTTTTAAATATCACATTTAAAAGATTTTTTCTTGAATCAGTAGACTTTCTAAGACTTTTAGATACTATGTTACTTAACATCCAAATCATACTCATACCAATCCCAAACTCATACCTCATACCTAAACACATCAACTTTCACTTGCATTAAAAACGCGGCGAGGAATAAGTATTTAAGGGAAATATAACAATGTCAACTGATCAACGAAAAAGTAGCCTGAGTAAACCACGAGTACCTTATATCGGAGAAGTCGCTTCCACGGCAAATAACTTCCACCTTCCACTTCGCTTCCTAAACGGCTTCACTTGCTCTACTCGTAGCGTCTGTACAGCACCTACTGTAGACACGCGTCAGTGACTCTGCTTAATGTTTTTATCAGTAATAAGTATGTACATTATAGGTATCAAATGTGTTGACGCAACAAGTTCCATATGACGATCACGAGCGACGCCATCATGTTTTTTGTTTTAACATTCGCCATCAACATGGACCATCCCGTCAGCACTTGTGTACGACATTTAATTTGATATTCTGTTATCCTGTTTGAGAGTAAATTTGTTCTATGCTAAATATTGAATGACCGTGTGGTATCAGCAATCGGGGATACCGGCCATCGAAATCACTAAAGAGGGAGCGGCGGAGCTGGGTAGTGAGGACGAGGACCGTCGCCGCCAGCAGGTCTGCGATCTCTCCTAGCTGTCATCGATGTGCTCACCTATCACAAAGCTCTCTCAATTACAACTTTTTGGGGAATTTATCCCAATCACAAGTTTCCACTTTTCGGTGTATCTGTGTTGTCATCTTCACTTGTAACTGTACGTCCTCGATGTCCGACGTCCGACACGCAGGGTGACACAAGCACTTCTCGAGGCCCGTCCAACGCTCGATCGTAGGCCAGTCCAGAACCTTGACACAGCCACAGCACTCGATACAGATCATTCACTCGAGCATGCGCGCCGTCTTGTATAGTTGTTCCTGCATGTTGTCTTGGCTTCGACGCGACACTCGACCCACACCTCCCGTCACACACCATCACACTCAACCTATAAATGTTAACTTAAGGACTTAGTCGGGGTGCTAATCTCAATAACAATAAAACTAACGGATTCCGGACGAGTTTATCTATCTATTTAAATGTTGAATCGCATTTGTTGTCAAGCACTTCTGAATTAAGATCGTATAACTTATTGTATTGTCTGCTATTGAATGATTGGTTCCAAAGTGTTAAGCGCTGCACGCTAGCTTTCGTTGTGCATGGGGGTTGAATAGAGCTACAACGGAATGTCTTTTACTATTTATCGTCAGAGGAGAAGGTAACGTTTTTATCGCTTGACGCATAACGCCGATAAAGGATTTCTGTGGCTATGAGCTTGAACTATTGCTATTGGCTTTGTTATGGAAAATCTAACCTTATTAATGTGTTGGTTCGTACGGACGTCAGCAGCAACCGTCCCAACCAGCGCAAGCGTCGCAGCAGCCATCGGGTCCGCCGTACCCGAATACACAAGCCTACCATGGCACGCAGCAACCCCCCTATCAACCACAGCCAGCCGGCCAGTACCCAAGTAGCCAGCAGCCCCCGTACCCTGGCGCCCCGGGGCCCGCGGGCAGCGCGCAGCAGCCGTACAACCCCCCGCCGAGGAACCACCACGAGAGGGGCCGTCCTCCTAACCCCCACCAGGTTCTTTGACCTTCCTACTCATTACTAACTTCATCTTTGACTGTCCCGATCAGCTTTTGGAAACCAACCTTTAACTTTTCTTCGTGAGATTGAAGCATGATCTACCTATTCGTAGTTTTTCAACTTGTAACCTTTCTAACCTTATTACAACTCGAGTCTTATTGAACCGTTCTGCTTGCATTTTGCGATGAACCTCTAATGCTTGTCTTTTAGGGAACAATTTCTTCAGCTCACTTTCGCGGCAGCCAGCAGGGAAGTTGGCAGCGAGAGTATAAAAACATTTAAGGTAAGTTGGGGCAAGGTCTGAAGCGGGGGAGTTCGGAAAACGTCGTCAAGTATCCTGTGCAGTCACGGGTTCCACACTTTCCCGCTTCCGATATTACCCTAACTTACAATACTTATTTATTTGCCAAAAAGTTCGCAAAAGCATGAGCTCGTTCACGTTGCTTGGTGGTCCTGATTTGAAAGCATAAGTATGAACAAGGTCATCTTTTCCGGAAATTAGCCATTGAATTCGGACTTTTTTGTTTGGGTAAGGCTTTGATATACTTCCTTTGCCCACTTCCCTGCTGGCTGTCACGGGATTGGTCTGAATGTAACTTGTGATCGCGTCCACAGCAACAACAACAACAACAACAACAAGGACAGCAGGGCGCGTACGGGCCGCGCGGCGGCGCCCCGCCCGGGCCGAGGGGCGCCGCCCCGCGCCACACGCAGCTCTCGCAGTCCAAGCGAAGTCGGTTCTTCATGGCGCTCTTCGATTACGACCCGGCCACCATGAGCCCTAACCCGGAGAGCTGCGATGAAGAACTGCCGTTTAGTGATGGCGACATCATTAAGGTGCGTCATACTCCCAATGTTGTTCAAAATCAAAATTATCTCTTTTACTTATTTTTTTCAAAATTAAGTGCAGAAGGTCGAATTATCGTAAGGTGCGTATCAGCACTTTCATTGACATTATCCATAATATTTAGATTTTTCATTGACTCCTTGAATATGATTGCATCGTTTCATTATACAGGTGTGGGGAGACAAGGACGCAGACGGTTTCTACTGGGGCGAGTGTCGCGGTCGCCGCGGCTTCGTGCCTCACAACATGGTGGTGGAGGTTTCGGAGCAGGACGCGGGGCAGGCGGCGACGAGCAAGCCGCGGGATCGCTGGACGGACTCGTACGCCAACCAACCCGTGCGGCGGATGGTGGCGCTGTTCGACTACGACCCGCAGGAGCTGAGCCCCAACGTGGATGCTGATGTAAGTAACTCTAAGTAGTAGCTTCCAGAGCTACTGATGTTGCGTTATCTTGAATGTGAAGGGCCTCCATTTGTCAACACGGGATAATTTTACTGTCGAATGCCGTAGCGTAAAAAAGCATCAAAGCTATGCCAACCCCAATAACTGAGATTAACGTCAATGGGATTAATACTAGGACTCACCAAGATAAGGTATATTCCTTTCCATATCTTCATCCACACCAATTAGCTGAACTAAATCGTAACATACATCTTTTCAGGCGGAGCTAAGTTTCAACACGGGGCAGATAATCCATGTGTACGGCGAAATGGACGACGACGGGTTCTACATGGCGGAGATAGAAGGCGTGCGCGGACTCGTGCCCAGCAACTTCCTCGCCGATGCGAGCGACCAGTACCCCGGCCCCGGGCAGCCTGGCCAAGGTTGGTGCACTTTCAGACCTCGATGAGCTGGAATTAAGGCCAATTGCTACAGTACGTGACAGAACATGAGAGCAGGAGTGCGGCCGGCGAATAAGATGGGGCTCGGAAGTGCTCCGCCTCATTTCAATAAAAATCCATATCGACCATATTCATTTGTGGCTATCTTAAAAGTATTTGCATTTCCACGATTACATTAGCACGAGCTGTAACTGAAACACATATGGATTTGGTAATCTACATAGATCCACAACCTAGATCCTAGCGTTCTTACAATACATTGCATTGGCACTTACTGTATTTAGTTAGTGCCTATCGAACATTGGCATTTTCTTGTCCAAAAACTCCGAACCGGGATATCTTGATATGATGCAATGCTGATCATTGGACAGTATAGCACTGATCAAAAGCAAAATGCTGGGTCTGTGTCTGGACACGTGTGTATTCCACAGGCGGTGTGAGCGGCACGAGAGGGGCGGCGATGCGCGGACGGGGCGGAGGCGCGGCGCCGGGCCCGGGCGCGCGCGGGCCCCCACCGCCGCCGCGCGACAACGTGGCTCCCGCGCCGCGCAACCACCAGAGGAAAGGTACCACCCACCACGCTCTCTATGTACTGTGTAGAGCCGCGACTAGGGTTACCAACGCCTGACGAAACTTTAACTCCCGTTAGAACGCCAAAGGTGAACCCGAGGCTCGCATCGTAACACGGTGATATAGGTTCCTGTGTCCTTTCTCAACTCGCCTATCCCTCGACTTCCCAATGGTAACCCTAGCCGCGACCGGCTTTTCAATATTCGCTGTCCTAGTTACTCTCCCTGTTAGCTGTATAAAGATAATAAAAGAAAGAGTTTGGTAAGTTCAGTGATGACGATTAGGTTCGGTTCAGATCACTGAGAGCTTTGAGTGTTTCATGTTTGCACCTTGGACTTGCTATGTGACTACTGAGAGACGCTAGCTATTTCGCTCTGGTACCCTCTATCATCTTTCCTGTACACGGTGTTGCGATTGCGACGGGACTCGCTTCGGCGGTCACGAGTTCAGTCTCGAGATTACCTTCCGTTCCATCCCTTACATCTTGATCACGCCGACGCGACGGAGCATAAGTACATACGAATGAGATAGCATTTTACCGTACATTTTCTTCATACAGCGACAATAAGTGTGATCAAGACGTTGTATTCGCGGTTCTACATTAGGAATAACTATCTGTTCAATCAAATATTATAAATAAATAAACAAAATTTCAACTAATTTGTAAGAGCTGGAACATAAAATGCCGGCTAATTATACCAATGTCTGAAATAATATTCTAAATTGTTAATTAAAACGGGATGTTTTGTACAACGCGAGTCCGGTTGCAATCTACGGAGCACAAAGACTCTTGGTGTACACTTTGCTAATTAACACTATCTTGGATTACACAGTCACAAACATCGTTCGAAGAATGTTCTGGATTCACTCGGATTTACCATAACTGCCATAACTCAGCGATAAGCCTGTTATACACATCTACGGGAGCAAGCCAATGTTACAGTGTTCTCGGCACAATGCGTTTAAGGACACCTTATATTATTTTTGTCTACGTTATCTATCCAATTCTCTGTCCTGTTTTTATTTTGTTTTCACGTGTAACCCCGATGTATGTGGTCACAGTTTGACTCGTTAGATCCACGAGAGTGGGTAGGCTCTGTACAAATACACGCAACATACTCAGCACAAAAGTCACGGTGTGCGTGAGGTGTGATCCAAGATTCAAGTGGTTGTCTGTGGTCACTATATATGTTGTGTGTATTGTCTGTTTGCTAGATGCCTGCCCTCTTCCCCCTTCTCAGTTAGACCACAACACTTGCGCCAGTAATCCAGAACAGGTGAATTCTCAGGTAAAATTAATATCTACGGTATATAATCGACCCACAACAATACTGTTTCAAATATGCAACGATATTAGTCGTTTTTGTTGAACTGTCACTTCATCTCTCTACATTTATTTTCTCACTATTTTCTTTTCTTCATTTTTTGGTTTGTTTGTATATGTTGTTTACCTTGCGAATCATTGTTACGCTCAGTGTACCTTGAGGGCGTTTGGTACAGTCTGATAGTCCGACGCCAACGCTCAGTCGATCTATAGCGACTTCGGCTACGCCGAGCATCCACTAGCATCATGCCATACTGGGCCACCATACAGCGATTACTTAGTACAAACTGACACTGGCGTACCTATACTTCACTCACATCAGATATTACCATATAGACCATTCATCATATTGTATTGTAACAATCTCTCAGAGGCCTGTGAGTGTGATCCTTTCAAGTGTTATGCGATTATTAGTAGATAATGATTAATGATTAACTGGAAGGAAGTTAATAGGTATAAGAAGAATTCTCAATTGTTTATTTCACAAATAAAACGGCTCAGCGCAGGTAATGCCGATATGCAATTAAAGCACCCAAGTTGGGCCTCAAAGAGTGAAAAAACATTACTTACGTAAATATATTTACTTACTGATGTAATCGCATATTGCTTCTCTTTGAATGCTTATGTTGTAGTTATTAAAAGCATGATACTTATGTACTAATAACGTACAAATTTAACACACTATTCAATATTATCTAAACATTACTTACAAACTTGAAAGGAATGCCCACTTAGGTATTGTAAACTTGTTCATCACATCAAAAAAATAACATTTTCCTCTAAGCATCTCTCACTGGCTTTGTTGAATGGCATGCATGTTTTAAATTATTGCACATTTTTTTATATTTAACGTATTATTGTATAAATGGTATTTTTTCCAAGTGATTACCTCTTGCAATTGATGCAGTATAACGGTTTTTCACTTAAGTAAGAATTCTGCATGATTCAAATTCAATATTGAAAGTAACTGAAAGAGAGAAATCCACTTCTAAATTATCACTGCTAACTTTACTATGATATATAGCTATAAATACAATCTAGTGACTAGTTTCCTCAAAAAATGCAATTAAATTGTTCTTTTCTCGAGCAATGAATTTTGTCGGTTGACACTTAACGATAATGTAATAATTACCAAGATCACATTGAAGCTCACAACGGATCACTAGTAGTGAATATCGACAAGATGCATAGCGAAATTCTAAATTCACGCTTAGATCACAATTTGGGCCAAAATGATTCGGCCGTTGCTAATAACGAAAGGCGTATGACGGTCGCGCTTCTCGCCGTAGACAAAGCCCACGCCGCCTCGCTTTATATTCTTCAGAAACACGCTTTGTTACGGCGATTACGGGACCGTCAAAGGCCCGCAGTACTTGTGATCGCGACTTTATAATTCTCGAAGAGTAATGTCGTGGGACACAACAGGCGAGGGCGAGAGGCGCGGCGACCGCGCCGGCGCCAGCGAGCACGATCGCGCGCACGAGCGCTGGTAACGTCGGCACGCCCGTGCAGTCGCCCGCCACGAGCGGCGCGATGGGCGCGATGGGCGCGCTCGGCGGGATGGGCGGGATGGGCTCGCTGGGCAGCAGCCCGGCCGCCGCGCCGCCCGCCGCCGCGTCGCCCGCGCGCCGCGCCGGCCCCGCCGTCGTCCCGCAGCCCGCCGTGCAGCCCCTCCAGACGCCCGCGCAGCAGCAGCCGCCGACCACCCAGCCCAACCTCATGCAGAAGTTCACAGAAATGACCGCCCCCGGCGGCGACATCCTCAGCAAAGGGAAGGAGCTTATCTTCATGAAGTTCGGGCTGGGCGGCAAATAATGGCGGCGCCCCGGGCTCCGCGGCCCCGTGACGCCCTGCGCCGCCGCGTGACGCGTGTCGCGTGCCCGACGCTCGCCCGGCGCGAGCCCCTTGTTTCGAATTATTGCGCCCTGACCGTATGGTTCGTTATGTACCGACGAGAGTACTGTAAGAAATGTATATATATTAAAAGAATTCAATAAACGCACAGTCTAGTGAATATTCAATATTAGTGCTGTCTCGATAGTTACCTCTCCACGGTCGGGGTGGAGCCATCCGCCTCGAGTTAGTCGTGTACGTTTTCTATCTCTCGGACTTCTTGCCCGTCTGTTAGATTATATAAATTGTTTACACATTATAGCATTGTAACTGCATATTGTCGTATGTATAGATATGAAATTATAATGAGGTTATTGTCAAATTGTTACTTTACAGTCCTCGTGGCATAGTTGTTGTGATTTTCTACGTTACGTTTACGATCGCTAGCTGTGAGTTTTCCTTACTTACAAACAGAAATTAATCCTTGAAATCCCCCTTTTTATAAGTATTGTTTAAATACTTAACTAGTCTGTTTCAAATAATGAATAATATACAAAATTGCAAAGATGTCCTGTTGCAACCGTCCTTCTGACCACGAACTGTGTTTAAAAGACTTCGAGGATGCTGCTAGTTGACAAACAACTTCTGAGAAGGTTCGAGGCTCCAGCACTTCACCTTCTGCTGGGAGCAATCAGAGGCAACTGCTGCTTACCTGTACTTGGTGAATCGAAACCAATTTCAGTTGTTTATGGTCCGGGCCTTACTGAGTGAAACTGCCAGAAAATAATTATAAATTTATCATAATCACGTGATACAAGCATTATTATAATAATTCCCACGTATTATTGAAGTTAGTGTAACACGTTAACATCATTAACAAGTCTATAGCCGTTAAACTTAAACTATCTGAAGTAAGTAGACATCTTGAGCAAGCGGGACAGTGCGCCCCACGATATTCTCGAAATAATAATATTCTGTGATAGTAGACGTGATACCATCTTTATCATTCTAATAATAATAATTGTACTACATTAATAATTCTGCGTCATTTATCACTAAGGAATTTCGAAGGGTTCTAACTTCAAATTGTTTTTATTTTAACAACTATTCTATCGAAAAGGGTCTATTTACCTATTTGATGAGGTTCAGACTACGGAGAGCAAAGAGCATCGAAAGTTGCAACTACGCTGGGCTGGTTAAATAATCTTCTGTCCCTTTCCGAAAGTGCACGATCGAAATAAGATTTATATGTAACTACCTAGAGGCATAATTATTATAACTAAGCGGTCATTTGATACGAAGGGGATGTGAGTTATGCCAGCGATAAACGCTTGTTGTAATTCAGCTCTTATATCTTTCAACTTTGTGAACCAGTGATTAAGTACAAGCATCTACTAGATTCAAGTTACTTTAATGCTAAAGATGCTAGACCATTTCATAAATTGTTTTAGTTATATTTTAGTGGTGCAACCAATATAGCTCATAACTGATTTACCCATATTTTATTTTACTATAAATATCATCTTCTCCATTCTATTATTGGTTGCACCACAATAGCAACTAAAATAACTAAAATTAATGTTATCCAAGCCAACTAAATTAATGTCATTAAAATGAATTTCATAGTAAAATAAATTTGGATAAAATAGTTATGAGCTATAAAGGTTTTCTCAACTGAAAAGTTACAATATACCTAACTTCTACGGCAATTCAGACTGAATCGGTTAAATATGCCTATTCTTTGTTAGGCTATATATATAATATCGGTTCATAGGTTTTGTGCTTAAGTTGATATATAAGTTAATAATTATAAGAATATTGACACAAATTTATGTGTTCATTCGCGATCGGTTTATGTAGATCATTGACATTTTTAAAACTCTTGTGTACCTATACGCCAGATCACCATCATTATATGTGATGTACTATCACCTACACTGCAATCACTTTCACATACTTACTATTGTCTATCGGCATATAGTTAGGTAGGTAACTATACTAGTAAATATGACATAGGTGCGGTATCGTTATTGTGCACTAAACAGTACCTACTTACCAGTGGCGGCGCGTCAAAAATATTCTTAGGGAAGCCGGAAATAGTTTGCCTTTCTTATTCTTCATGAGCCGTACTAAAAGAACTGGTGTGGCTGAAAATTAGGCAAGCCGGTGGGAATCGAGTTGTATGGACGCTCCGCAACTGCTACTTACACAAAAATCTCTTTACACAAGTAACTATTCCCAGGTGCAATCTCTGTACGGTCGAGGGCATAATTATGTATACATTTTTGGACCTTATTTCAAAGGAATAAGGTGAAAAAGTGTATACATATTGGTGCCCTTGGCTGTACAGAACTAACAGAACATTGTTGGATAGGCTGGTAGAAGAAATACCTCGAGGACTCTTTTGTCCATCGTTCAAGTGCATATAACTAATAAATAAAAAATGGATAAAGTTTCACACCGTATCTATATATAATGTCAGTGATCTGCCGAGTTAGTGAACTATAGTAAATGTTTTAGTGAATTTAATGTTTTCATTTACTTTAGACACAAAAGCGTACAAAATAAATGTTACGCGATAGAGCAGTGTTCGTGTTTGCGGACAAGTCTTGTGTTATTATGGAAATGATTGTTGAATTGATGTTGATAAATCATTGGATATTCGATATGTGTATTTCCAATAAATAAATCCATGCCTTGCCTAAGTAGGTATATAATAAACAAATTAAAGGCTAGCTCGTTCTACACCCGATAAGACTGCTTCGTGGAAGTTTCAACAAAAAGCCTGTTTATATATTTTATTTCTATCCTGCATCTTCATTAATTTCATTATTTATGCTAAGTAGAAAATATTTTTTGAAACAACATCTTAGATCGTTTACTAAGATTGATTATTGCGTTGGAGTAATACACTTTAACTATAGGTACCTACATTGTAACATGGTTAACGATTGAAGTGTCTGTTAGCGAAAAAAAGTTTGGCAAAATATTTTATGTTACACCTGGCCATAAAGTGGCCATTATCGCACGCTCCGCGCGCGAAAAAAGCCACTTCCTGGCCAGGGAATGACATAAAATTTTGTACTTACCACGGGCGATAATAAAGAAAGCCTCAGATCGCATATTTATCGCCCTTGCCTTCGGCTCGGGCGTAAAATACCTGCGATCTGAGACATTCTTTGTTTTATCGCCCTCGGTAAGTAATGTACTATTATGTCACACCTGGCCATAAAGCGGCAATTACCGCACGCTCCGCGCGCGGGAAATCCCACTTCCTGGCCAGGGGGTGACATAAAATTTTGTACTTAACACGGGCGGTAATAAAGAAAGCCTCAGATCGCATATTTATCGCCCTTGCCTTCGGCTCGGGCGTCAAATACCTGCGATACGAGACATTCTTTGTTTTACCGCCCTTGTTAAGTAATCTACTATTGTCTGTCACCTACGGGAAGCAATAATGTATTCTCATAGCAATATAAATAGCAGTCAGGTTTTGAGGACTATTTTCACAATTATCGTATTTATTACCTTTCCCTTTAGGTTGCTATTGCCAAACTTTTTTAAAAGTTGAACG
Organism: Cenopis cana; assembly: GCA_951800055.1. NCBI lineage: Eukaryota > Metazoa > Arthropoda > Insecta > Lepidoptera > Tortricidae > Cenopis > Cenopis cana. Next base: position 10,580,259 of record OX637492.1, read on the forward strand.
GGCGCTTGGGTCGGGTGGTTATTGGCTCCCGAGCGACGACAGCCGCCGCGCCGGGAGCGGTCGCTTGAAGTAGACTATTTCGAGATTGCTCACTTCGTACAAGGGATTCATATTAAGTCCTTTAAATAATCGCTTCGGTATACCCAGTCATGTTTAAACCTTTTCACATATAAATACAGAATTTGCGATTCCTAATAATAACCATTCGTATGTACTTAACGTATATCGCCACTGATTAGACCACGTGAACGTATGTACGTATAACTATGTATTGTATGTATAATTCGGTTGTTGTACATATTGCGCGCCTACGGATGTTTTAGCTAAGCACTACGCTACATATCTATATAATATATATGTACCTATAACCTGTACTATTTGGACATTTTCTATCATTAATAAATATTTAGCGTTATTTCTAACACCGTTCAAAGTTGTTCACTTGTTTATACATTGTTATAAATCTGTATCCATATCTTTTATCACGACTTGTACCGTGTATGGTTATTTATACGAAATAATATAAATTACGTATATTAATCGTGCATTCATGTGTGCATAATTTAAAATAAAGAGTTGTATATTATAATTAATGATGGTTTATGGCAAACACTATAATGGATAAATCTTTAACAATGTACCAATGAAATATGCTGAGACAAAATAAATAATACAAATGCCGCTTCTTTATTTATTGTATTTCTACACACATACTTAATACGTTTCTCTGTATATAACCTAGGAGAACGATGAAATAATGACCCCGTCCCAACACGAACTGCGAGTAGCTATGTGCCTCTACTCGTATGGATGTACGTACTAGACGTGTGCGCCGCGCCGGCGCGCCGCCGCCGCCGGCCTTTTTGCCACGCCGCCGCCGCCGACAAAATGATCGGCGTGAAATCGGCGTAACCTTGACTGAATGCCAAAGAGTCCTTTTATTAGATAAAAGAGTATAACTAACATTTTTATTTAACTTTTTTATTGCTTTGTTATTGTTTTAATGTATGTACAGTGGTACACTTCTTATATTAAATTTGTTGTGTGACAATAAATATTTTTCTTAGTTTATATATACTATCAGAGCAGTCTGAAATACATTGAGCGCCTGAGTATGGAAATCCGGCTGAGAAAATCGTATAAGTAGGCATCTATAGCCAAATAATAATAGCAAAAACAAACTCTTATAGCTTCGTCATATCCGTCTGTCTGTACACTCTGTACGTATGTCCTGTAATGTCACAATCCTTTTACTCAGAAACGATTAAGAATTTTTCAAAGACTTTTTACATTGGGAATAATCGATTCATAAATCTAATATAATGTCCCCCTCCCCCTCCTCTAGTAGTTGTCTCATTCGGAAACTGACGCGATATGGCGTTCCTGAAGGAGGCCCGGTAACCTTGGTGTGTTTCGTGCTGGGACAACAGAACTAGTGGATATGGCATAAGACGATGGTAACCATCCTGATGGAGTCACGTTGGAGCCGTGGAAACTAGGGAGGGCTCTGGTGTGAAACTACGCATGTGCGCAATCCCATTTCCACGCAACTCGCTCCCAGGCCAGTGCTGGAGCTGACGAAGCTCTCAAGCACCGCAAACACTCGTCTTTATTGTGTAAGTAACTCTGCGAGTTTGCAATGCTTGCATTGGACTCTGGACCCTGGCCGGCTGACATGAAGACATTCATAAGAGCTTTGTTGTGGCGACTGGTCGGTATCTCGGGGACCTGACACTTTCCTTCCACAGAGAATTTCTCTGGCAATACAGAGGGGTAACGCGGCTAGCGTTATGGGGACCATGCCCCATGCGGAGCTTTTAGACTGGATATTTTTGTTAGCTATATCTGTCTCTCTTGAGTCGGTCCCTCATTCCTGAGGATCGTGATCACTTCTGGATTTCGCCGCCCTGAGGACTTGTCTCCAATGTCTCCATCGGTCTCGATCGATGTGGCTTCCTTAACCTGATCTGTCCATGTAGTTGATGAGCGTCCCCTAGCCCTCTTGCCTTCCATTCCATCAACCACGACCAGTTTCTCCAGACTATCAGCACCACTGCGCATTACTTGTCCAAAGTATGAAAGCAGCCACTGCCGACAAACAGTGGATAACCGTGTCTTGATACCGAGCTGGGTCATTGGTCCGTTTGGCTGTCCAGGGTATCCTGTGCATTCGCCTCCAGTACCGTATATCGAATTCTTTGTCGCTCCCTAACCAGTATTGTCCATGTTTCTACCGCATTTTTGTTATATAGGGATGTGGTTTACTTGTATGAATACAGATTTATTGCATTGATCTCGATTTAAAAAAAAACGAATTATTTCGCATTTTTATTTACGTGACCTTCACGCCGATTTCACGCCGAAAGTACGCCGCCGCCGCCGATTTTTTGGCAAACGCCGCCGCCGATCATTTTTAAATCGGCGCACACGTCTAGTACGTACCCTTTTAAATTCTAATAAGTCTCTGAAAAATAAAAACGTGTTGCACTCCGGGAGTGCCTGCAGAAGTGAAAACCAAACACACGCACATTCGCGCAAGCGCCCTGCGCCACCTAAAGCGGGTATTACACTGTCCTGAATTCAGGACACTTAGATGGGTTCGTTAGAGCGAGATGCTTCAACTCCCCTCCACTAGTTAGGACGCCTGATTCAGGACAGTGTAATACCCGCTTAACGCATTCACTGCCACCGCCGCATATATGCGTCACCGTGACTTTCACGCAGTGCCTTCGACGCACAGACGCGTTCATAATATTTGACACTTGTACCCTGTGCCTTAGTGCCTTAGACTTAAAATAGTCGGTTGAACTCACATGTGCGTTTGGGGCACACAGCAAAGTGCGGCACCTGCCGAATGTCCAGGAAAAGAGGGTGGCAGTGAATGCGTTAAACGAAACAGCAGGCGCAGGCATACATTTTCGCCGCGCGGTAGTAGAAGGAGAGGAGGATAAAATCATTTGTTAGTACTTATTTGTATTGAAACAGGTCACGTGTCCGTCTTACGCTTACGATATTAGGAGGGGTCAACTTAGCTGGTCGTAGAGCGTCCTAGGGGTACTTCCGTCCACTATATTGAGACCTCCTTACGTGTCCGTCGTAGAGCGTCCTAGGCGTACTTTCGTCCACTATATTGAGACCTCCTTACGAATCTGTCGCGAGTTTAAACATTTTTCGTCATCACAAAAAGTGCTCAGCGCCGCTCAAGAAGTTTTCACTTCAAAAAGTTTTTGGTACAAGCTCTTATTGCCCACTGTAATTTCTTTTACTCAAAACTAATTTGTGTCAGCATTGAATTGATTTCTTTGAATTGAATACGAACATTTAGATGTTTGTTACTCAATCACGCAAAAACGGCTGAACTGATTACTAATGATGAAACGTGATAGACAACGAGTTTATAGCCTGGACTGACAAGATTTTTTTTCCCGAAAATAATCTTTCAAAGGGATGAAATAGGGAGTAAGCGTTTACGCGGAAGAAGTCGCCGGAAAAAGCTAGTGTTAAAAGGCTTATCACCCTACCCTATCGGTAGGGCCCTAACTGGGGGAGGGGAGTAAAAGCATCTCGGTCATTAGAGCGAGATAGTTTAACTCCCCTCCCCGAGTTAGGGCCCTACCGATAGGGTAGTGTGATAAAGCTATAAGGAAAAATTATCTTTAAATACTTTCAAAACTTTTCGAAGTTCGGTTGAAGATGGCGGGAAACAAATGTTGCCATAAAAAAAATATTAAGGTTTGTATACACTTAGCGTAAGCGATCAGCCATACAGTCCTGCGAAATAGACTAAAGGCAAGACCGCACTAGGCGACGGGACACTACGCGACGCGTCGCCTAGTGCGGTCTTACCTTAATTGTACAAATCCGATTCAAAAACGTTTTAATTTGTAAAGCGGGTATTACACTGTCCTGAATTCAGGACACTTAGAAGGGTTCGGACCTATACGTTAGAGCGAGATGCTTCAACTCGCCTCCACTAGTTAGGACGCCTGATTCAGGACAGTGTAATAGCCGCATAAAGATCAGTTGGCGTCAGTTACACGGTCAATATTATCACGCGATACAGTATTGGCCTCTCTCTCACTTTAAATTGCAAAACATACTAAAGAGAACCATAACATACATAACCACTACGTGTACCTTGATATAAACTATGCTTATTTTCTCAGTCTTAGTAAAATTTGCAACTCTGCTAGCTTCGTAAACGTAACTTAAATGTCAAAGCTGTCAAAATTAGTTTTGTTTACGTTTTCTATTTTATTCATTTCCGCGATAATTTTCCGTTATACCTTAACATATAAAGGGTATATTGGTAAATCAAATTTTAAATAAGAACTAAAATAAATATCCGTAATGGAAAATCTTAGAAACATTTGGAAACCCGAGCGTAAGCGTATTGTAAATGTATCGATCTCATTTGTGAAAGGATCCGAATAACTTAGTAATTACTCATTTGATACATAATTATATTGCAGTATACCGCATCCAACTAGAAGCCCCGAAGCCACATCGTATAACTTGTGAAAACTGCATAGACAAGCCCGAGTTTTACGGGAAGGAATACCATGGTGTTATGGGTCACAAAGAAGCAACTTTACGATTAGAAAACGAACCTAACGGTGCATTTCTTATTAGAAAAGGGAATGATTTTAACGATTTTTACACTTTGACTTGGAGGTGAAGTAAACTTAAGTGACTGTTAAATATTAGTTGTGAGAGGAAATGTTGGTTATAGAAAAATATTTAGTTGATATTATTTGAGGATAACTGTTATAAGATTTTTTTTTTTTATTTTTTATTTATTTATTTATTTGGGTAAACAAACAGTTACTACAAAAAGGCTTAGGTATAGTTTGTTGACAGTAAATTTTTACAATATGTGTGACCAACACTGTTTACCACTAATTAATAAATTAATAAAATTTATCTACTTTTAAGTTTTTATGTTCTGTACTAATTTCATATATTGAGATGTGCAGGAAAAGTAATAATTATAATAAATGAATAATAATAACTTGTTATTACAGGTTTAATGACAGAATCCACCATTACAAACTATATTATGATGGCACCCATTACACCAAAGACAAGCGGTATGACTGCATCTATGATCTGGTGGCAGACGGGCTCATCACCACACACATGGAGCTCAAGGCTCGACACATCTTGGAGATGATCAACTCGAGGACCAGCTATACGGAGAGCCCATATGTCACATTAAACCGAAGGAAGCTAAATACTTTATCACGGAATCAGAAGTGAGTTGCCATTACAATTTCATGTTTACATCATTAAATGGAGGGTTTCAGACCAAACAAATAAGCATACTGGCAAGATCGGGTTTTCACACATGTTACGTTGTAAAAAGATATCATATTTTCCAGTAATCTTTCATCAAATTTAAGTTCTAGATTGCTTCTCTTTTTTTGTTTGATGATCTCGCCATTATGCACAAACTTGATACCGGATGGATTTGTGTAATGGTGGTGCCAGTGTGGGGGCTAGAACATATTCTCCTCCAATCTTTTGTTGTCGTTAGTTCATTCATCATTTGCACTTCAAGTATACAGAAATAACACTTCTGTTTACAATCAGGTACGTGCCTATCACAAAGTAACTATATAAATACCCGCTTTTTTTTTTTTCTTACCAACCCGATCGTGCGGCGGCAGCCGACCGTCAGTCATAGGCGAATATATAATAAGTACATAGATAGATAGATCACATAATAGTGTCACTACCTAAAACTTTAATGAAATCATGTTTCAATTTTCACTTTATTAGTATTATCAATAGTTTTGTCATAAGTTACTTAAATTTAAATTCAGTGTTTTAAAATTTGTAAGGCCATTGATGTCTGAAGTATTTCTTTGAATGTTTAATAATAACTTGCTTTTTAAATAAGTACATAAATATAAATAGTGTGTGAGGGTATATAAATGTATTCTGCCAACAAACTGTCATACAGTTTGGCAGATCAGTAAAAATGTAATTATGTTACTCTTTATTGTAATAAATAAATAAAAAAAATAAAAAAATCCCATTGTAAGGATGTGTCGTCAATATTACAAACTTGTTTCAAGGCATGCCGATGTTGATATTTTCAATTCACGACTTGCGGTTTTCAGGAGGTAGATAACTAAAGTTCTCTGTCAAAGTGCTCAGTCATCATAAACTCCAAATTTGCATTTTATCATATCATTTATTTGTAACAAAATCTAGTTAAGTTGCTCATATATATTGCTTTTGTTTCATACTTTGGTGTAAATTACTTAGGATAGGTTTCACTCATTATTTGTAATCATGCTGTGCATGCATGTTTTGGGTGGCGTTCCATTCCAGAACCTTTCAATCATGTTATTGTTGCTACATAATGAATTTTACCTGTTTTGTGTGCCTTTTAAATAATAAAAAAAAAATCTCTGTTATCCATGGGAGGCTTGTTATCAGAATGGGATATCATATCAGTATCAGCCTATAGCTATGCCTTCAATTGCAGAGTCGGCAGAGAACTCCCAATAACCACTACGGACAACACAAGCACCTTAGAACTAGACAAGAAGCCTGTGCCAGAACTCACACCCTCACTGGAAGACAACCCATTGCTTAATAAATATTCCAAAAGCCACACATTCAAGGTTCACACATTCAAAGGCTTGAATTGGTGTGAGTTGTGTGCGAATTTTTTGTGGGGTTTCACCGCGCAGGGTGTCAAATGTGAAGGTAAAATCTGTATAATTTGCCATTCACATTTTTTTTGTATTTTAATTTTCATGATGTATGATTTTACAGCATAAATAATGCTGCTAATAAGCATAAAAAAGCTGAAATAATGCTTCAAAAGAAGCAAATTTATTTATCATGAGATTCATGAGAGGTAGTTGTTGCAAAGCCGTATGGTAGCAATTTTCTGTATTTAAAATATTTAAATACGCAAATCCGTGCTGCAAATTTGATACACGCATACCGAAATTTACTGGCCTCTGGAGGCGACAAAAGCTGACTTGACTGCTTAAAATGTTTCCAGATTGCGGCTTCATAGCCCATTCGAAGTGCTCCGAACGCGTGCCGGACCACTGCGTGCCAGACCTGAAGAAGATTCGCGGCGTTTTCGGAATAGATTTGACGACGTTACTGAACGCACACTCTAGCACACTGCCGTTCGTCGTACGGAAGTGCGTGAATGAAATCGAGGCCAGAGGCATGGACTCCGAAGGCATCTACCGGGTGTCAGGATTCGCTGATGAAATCGAGGCGTTGAAGATGGCTTTTGACAAAGGTAAGCTAATACTTTCCATGTTCCAATCTCTCCTGAAACACATGCCCGACCTAACGCTTCGCCACGAAGTCGAGATAGAATTGAAAAACGCTACAGAACGTGCACTCAAGCACGTTGCACTCCGTCGTGGGGACAATGATATCGATGCCGAGGGAATTTACCGGATTCGATGACGAGGTCGAGTCATTGAAGTAGGCTTTGACAAAGGTGAGTCGTACAGTCACGAGTTTTAATTTGGGACCCCCTTAAGGTTGACAGTACTGTCAAACAGTATAGAAATTCAAAGAAAAAGTTTGCGAAATGGGTCCTAAATTAATGCACGTGACCGTATACAACACCTCAAAGGGGACGATCCATCCGATCACAATAGAACGAAAAAGCACGATCTATGCGAACGTGCGAGCGGTTTTTTTTGGACCCGTGTACCTGGGAGAACGAAAACGAAAACCATAAGCGGGATAACATTATCTGAATTTTCTAGCTGTCCAACATCGAATTTTGGTAGACAGCTGACTTTCTGTACAAAAGTACTATATTCATGTTGAAGCTCCACATTCCCCAATGTGATCTGATGGCAGAAAGTTTGTACAGTACAGTTGTTGGTACAGATGGTGAGGCGGCGGACCTGAGCCAGTTCAGCAACATTAACGTGGTGGCCGGCACCCTCAAGCTGTATCTGCGGCTGCTGCCCGTGCCACTCATCACCTACGAGGTGCACCCCAAGTTCGTGCAAGCCACTCGTGAGTGTTGTCCATACTATATTATAAATGCGAAAGTGTCTGTATATTTTATTCCGGGATGGAAGAGCGATTACTAGGTAAGCGCCTGGAATAAAAGGATAGCAATAAAATAGGAATGTTGAATCAAAAAATATTATTACTCCATACGAAAGAATACATAAAACTATGCCAAATAGTGAAAATCCTTTTCAAATATGTCAATAAATAACGAAACTACAACCGTTAGAATGTCTTTAGTTCGAGAGAGAAAGCGCTACAGATCAGTGACGTCACTGACCTCGAGCGCTATAGTAAATGACGATCGTTCAATACAGAGGTGCGTTTTGCGGAACAGGGACAGAAAATGCCCCCTCCTAAAACTTTGAAGACTTATAAATCTTATAATTATGTAATTATTTATTCTTTTGAATTACTTTTTTCGCTATTTGATTGAGAATTTGATCCTTTTTCGAGAAAATTTGGATTCATTGATTTTCTTATTTGGTGTCAACATCCCTATTCTAACGCCATGAATGAGTTCTATGCGGACAAAGCCGCAGGCAAAAGCTAGTCCTTTGTCCTTTATAAGTGAAATCAATTTCTCAAGAGGCCTGGTAAAGTTCGGACTTTATATGAATTAACAAAGACTTTCGGCCTTCAGTACGCTCATTACGAAACACGAACACTAGTACGATAGTACAGTCAGCTCAGCCGCAGAGACTGCACATTTCTGTGTCAGACTCCGAGCGGCTAGGGAAACTAGAATACAATTCTATTATGTTAATGTCTCATGCACTAAGAAGGTCATTGGTGGTAAAGTCAGTATTTTTTCAGAGATGAAAACCCCATCAGACCAAGTGGCTATGCTCCGTGAATGCTTGGATCTTCTACCGAAGGCTCACTACAACTGCCTGCAGTACATGGTGCAACATTTATACAGGTACTTAATTATCAACATTAAGTATATTTACAACTCGTTTTTTTGTTTCACTCGACCAAAGTTCGCAAAACGTATCTCTTGTCTAAATATATTTTTGGTGTATGTATGTGAAAGTGAAAGTGAAGTGGTGATGTATGGTTGAAATTCTTTTTGTTGAACGTATTTCTATTAAAATGTTATTGGATTTTGAACCTTATAGTTTGAAAGGTAAAGTAGCTTTTTGATGGAATTGCTTTGATGCAATTAGTTCAACTGAAATGATTTCAAGTATATATGTGGTCATGTCTTTAATAAATTGTCTATTCTATTCTATTCAATGGTATTTTTCATAAAATAGTCAAATGCTTTTATTATTAAATCGGCCACTGAAATGAATAAACAAATCATCAAGAACAATAATAGACTTGAAAACAATGAAATGTACACATAAATTCAACTGAGATTGCTGTCTATCGTTCATCCGGTAATCAAAATCATTGAAAGTGATCAGAGTTATTATTATTCAGTCTCCGAATCGCATTGCCACCTTATGATATGAATCATATGATATAATGGATATGCCTGCGTTATTTTATCGTAAATTCATATTCTCCCTAGTTGATAGATATTGTAGACGCTGTACATCTAATAAAACCCGTAAAGATGGAAAATATGTGCAAAATTATGTATTTAATGAAGTAAAAGACAGATATGACAGTAAAATACCTGCTGACATTTGTAAAAAACATAAATTCTATGAGCCAGCGGCACTATAAAGATGCCGTCGTCAACAGATATTCAGCGTTCATTTAAAATATTGCAGGGTGTCACAAATGGCAGAGGTGAACAAGATGGGATCCCACAACTTGAGCACAGTACTGGCGCCGACACTGGTGGCCACGCCCCCCGCGGTCACCGATGTCTCCTTCGAGATACGCGCACTTCAGGCGCTCATTGACTACAGCCCCGCCATCTACTACCAGAGCAAGTGAACAAGTGCCACGCACCTCAAGAGACAACATAATCCGGTTGGAAGGACCAAGTGAACAAGTGCACGCTCCTCACATAATCCGGTTCGAAGGACCAAATGATTTTATTCGAAGGACCATTCATTCCTCGAAACTAATAATAGAAGAAAATATAGCCAGGAGGCTCATTGGCGACGGTCAGGTAGTAGGAAACAAGCTACAGAGCCTAGCACATAGACGCAAAGTAGCATGTCTGTGCGTCTTCTACAAATTGTACTTCGGAGAGTGTGCTCAGGAGCTCCATGAGCTCATACCGCCATCCCCCTTCTTCCATCGGACATCCAGACGTACGGCTGGATTCCATCCTTACTTGGTCGTAATTCCTCTTATTCGAACCAAGCGCTTTACATCATCTTTTATAATGCGCACTTCTAAGGTTTGGAATTCTCTGCCGGCGTTTGTGTTTCCGAGCTCATATAACCTAGACCTTTTTAAGGCACGAGTGAATAGGCATCTTCTGGGTGAGCTCGCTTCATCGTCGGCCTCATCTTTGCCCCCTGGCTAGATGCTGGCCAAGAGCGATCCCATTTTTAATAATAATAATATGCAGCGATATTTTTTTATAATATAGTTTTCTGTAGCGCCAATACGCGTTCAGGCATACGATGGATATCTAAAGAGATGTCCATATGGGGAAGTACATGACTGTACTTCCCCATATGGACATATATGGACGCCAATGAAAATGTTGAGCATACTTAGAACCTTGTCACATCGAAATCTAAGAAATATTTAGACCGAAACGTCATAAAATTTGAAACCTCTTTAATTTGACAAAGTACTAAAGTGCTCAACATTTTCGTTGGCCCACTGTACCTCCATCTTACAAAATGTTCTTTAAGGCTGGGTTGCACCAAACCGTCTGTAATCGTAAGCGGTGTTCGTCAAATCTGATTGTATGGAAAGTTTGACAAGTTTCTACGTGATGACTGCTGCCAGCGCCATATTTGACGATGACCGGTCTGTGTTCGTACATTGGTGCAACTGGCGTTGTGATTGTAGTGTAGTGATGAGTAAGATCGCCAGAGTTACCGAAGATGCGCTGTGTGGAGCTGCTATCTGCTGCTGCTGTAAGGGACCTGCAATCCTGCTGTGTCTGGCTGTCAGCACAACCAATTCTCAAGTCAAAGGGTCGACAACGCTCTTCAGAATCTTCTGGAATCGCAATAAGCGTGCCTTGATTATCGTAGTTGTATAAAACAAAAATCTCATCAAGCTTTCGGAATTGCTACGTAGGCATTGTTTTTCATGTATATACGCGTATTTAGTAAATTACTATTTATGTTACAACTGGCCATAAAGTGGCAATTACCGCACGTAAAATTCCACTTCCTAGCCAGGGGGTGACATAAAAAATTGTACTTACCACGGGCGGTAATAATGAAAGCCTCCGATCGCAGGTATTTGACGCCCGAGTATTTGGCGACGGGCGATAAATATGCGATCTAACACACGAGGACATTCTTTGTTTTAATTACCGCCCTTCGTAAGTAATGTACTACATTATTGGGCCACCTAGCATGGCAAAAGAGTTTCAACACTGGCATAAAGAGTAATTTTGCGTAGCGTATTTTATATATATACTGACATACCGTATTGTATATTATGATACATATACTACCTATAAGGTAATGAATGGTATCATCAACTTACGTCGATTGAACTCACATTTGATTGTTATAAGGTGAAATTAAGTAAAATTTATAACATTCATAATAAATAAAATAAATAGCATAGGCATAGTTTATCATATCCAATAGTGACTTCATATGTAATTTAATTCGATATTCATTGCATATGGCTCAAATATCGTGAATAAGTGTTATATATACAATTTTATTTAAGCATATTTAATCTCAATAAGATGTAATAGTACATTACTTAACAAGGGCGGTAAAAGAAATGTCTCAGATCGCAGGTATTTGACGCCCGAGCCGAAGGCAAGGGCGATAAATATGCGATCTGAGGCTTTCTTTATTACCGCCCGTGTTAAGTACAAAATTTTATGTCACCCCCTGGCCAGGAAATGGGATTTCCCGCGCGCGGAGCGTGCGGTAATTGCCGCTTTATGGCCAGGTGTGTCATAATAGTACATTACTTACCAAGGGCGATAAAACAAAGAATGTCTCAGATCGCAGGTATTTTACGCCCGAGCCGAAGGCAAGGGCGATAAATATGCGATCTGAGGCTTTCTTTATTATCGCCCGTGGTAAGTACATAATTTTATGTCACCCCCTGGCCAGGAAGTGAGTTTTTTCGCGCGCGGATCGGGCGATAATGGCCACTTTATGGCCAGGTGTTACATAAAGTATGTTAAAAAATTATATTAGTCCTTGTAAATTCTACAGACTTACGCCGGCCTCACACTGTTCTGAATTCAGAACGTTTAGAGCGGTACGTACCTATATGCTAGAGTGAGATGCTTCATCTCCCCTTTCCTAGTCAGGATTCTGAATTCAGATCAGTGTGAGGCCGGCGTAAAGGAATTCAGGTCGAACTAAGCGTGCAATTCGATTACAATAATAGTTTCTTAGAAAATTAAGTTACAGAATCTTCCTCTTCAAAATTGTGATATTACACTATTGGTCTTTAAAAAAGATATTCGTTTATGACCATTCCAGGTTGTGTTATTTTAGGTTATATTAGTATATTTTTTCCAGTACATTCAACCCTTTAAAAATGCTGGACTTTAATATGCGCCATTCTTAGGGAAAAGCGATCTTATTTTTGTTGGCATTGGCACTTTGTAATTATTATCGATGCGCTACATATTCGACGATTTATAGCATAATAATAGCCAACCACAATATGGTTCATTTTCGCTGAGAACACATATTGTTTCCCTTGTGGATGTATTGATTATAAGTTATAAAACCAATATATGTAGGTTAAGATTTTTTTACTTTTATACATATATCAATGTAAACACAAATCACACTGAACCGAAGTATTAAATAAAAGTATTAATCACTTTAATATAATTTTATTGCTAAGTTATTATCACAGATTATTTCTTCTTCCTTCTTTTCGGCTTCACCACCTCATTATCGCCATTTTGTTGAAACTTCTTAAGATCTGCACAAAACAGCACCTGAAACGAATAAAATATCCAACAATCATTCATAATAATCTTGAAACAAAAGGAAACTAGAACTACTAAAAACTATTATTGCTCACCAAATAATTGTTAAGTTGTTCTACATATCTAAATGCTGTAGTTAATTCTACACAACACCTACCAGTCTCAGTAAATAATATTGATTTACCTGAATATATTTCGCAAGCGTAAGTCACTCTCGATAGACGCCAAAATATTTTAAGCACTGGATGAATAAAACTATCCAGCTCGAAGGACCAATTTATTTATTTATTTAAGCTTTATTGCACAAAACACAGAATTGTTTGAAGAAAGAAAATAAAAACCAAAAAAAACCACAAGAATTGCGTAGGATTTTGCTCACATGTGCAATATGCAAATTCAAAAAAACCTCAAAATAAATCACGTTCAACCTCAATTTTCACGACTACCAAACTTTGTGGACTGTATTTATAAATATACTAGTACGCATTCATATGATTCTGATTCGAATGGCAAGTGCCTTACTTTTCTTTGATGCCACCACCGAAGAGGCCAGCAAGTAGTACTACCCGGTTACTAAAAGAATGGACCTCGCTGGAATGTGATTCCTGTCATGGCAGGTCCAAACTAAAACAACTATGTAGCTACTTACAGTATGAGCCCATCCCGCCAGGTCCCCGTACAGGGTGCGGAAGTGGTCCCCGATCTCAGCGTACACGGCGTCTGTGACGCTCTTCCGGCCGCGCAGGTGGGGCAGGTACCGCGTCGCGATCTGGTACACGTGCGTGTCCACCGGCAACGCCTCCAAGTGGTTCAGCGACATGAGGCAGATGCAATCCGCTACCTGAGGGGCAATGCAATACAAACACTATTTATTGCACACCCCAATACAAAATCACAATATGTAGAGGCAAACAACGGGCGGTGTATTGAGCAACATAGCCGTGCTTGCCTCAACAATAGGCATGTTGACTCAAAAAATTGTATTACTTCAATAGAAAGAAGACATAAAACTATGCCAAATAGTGAAAATCCTATTCAAATATCTCAAAAAATAACGAAGCTACAACGGTTAGAATGATCGTAGTTAGAGAGAGAAAGTGCTACTCAACAGTGACGTGACGGTTGAGTAGCGCCATAGTAAAATGACGATCGTTCAATAGAAAGGTGCGTTTTGCGGAAAAGCGACAGACAATACCCACTCTTAAAACTTTGAAGACTTATAATTACGTAATTATTTATTTTTTTGAATTACTTTTTTCGCCATTTAATTGAGAATTTGAGCCTTTATGTAGAAAATTTGGATTTATTGATTTTCTTTTATAGTGTCATCATCCCTATTCATGCCACTAGTAGGAATTTCAAAAGAGGGCAGCAAGAAAGTTATTTTTCTATGGGGAGAGGTTGTAACAACTCAGTCTCTCCTCATATTTTATAGAAATAGCAATTTTTTGCTACTACAATGAATAATATACCTTTGGTCCAATACCGTGCAGCTTCATGAGCTCCTGTTTTGCATCCTTGTATTTCATTTCCTGAAGAGACTTGAACCACCCCTCGCCACCCCACTCCACTATCTGTGCCGCAGATTTCTGGATGAACTTTGCTCTGTAGCCGAAGCCAAGTTCCCGAAGCTGTCCTTCCACCTTAAGAATAAATAATACAATCAAGAACAGAAGTTGCTCTGCATAACATAATTATTTTCATGTAAGCATTTTCGTAAAGCTTTAATTCCGCAGCCGACAGCAGACGGCAACTGCACGGTCCGACGCACTCCAAATTGAACTGTAATGGTATTCGTAAAAAGCTCAATTTGAAATGAGCAGACAAGTGTCGCAACGGCACGACGGCACTCACGCCGCTCACTCTAGATTGGGACTTTTTCTCTTACGATTACGGTTCAATTTCGTGTGCGGTGGATTGTGCAGTTGCCGTCGGCTGCGGAATTTATACCTAACTTTAAAGTATAGATGGTGAACCAGTTTGGCTTTCATGCTCATTTTAGCATTTTATAGTGCATTTAATTTACGAAGGTGCGCCTCCACAGCCCATTCCGTACAATTGCGCATAGATTAGTATGAGATCCACTGGGAAGGGGCGCGTCGTCTGGATGACATGCACTATATTTGATGTTTGTTAAAACTTATAGTTCATAAACATAAATTAGTTTGGTTTAGGTCCTACCATTGTTAGACCTTACATATTTACCTTTGGATCACTCAGCTTCTCAACTTCAGGGAAGGCATAATATGTGGTTCCATCATGGTTGCAGATTTCTTCTCCATAGTTTGAGCACAACTTTTCTACCATACTTGATATCCTGAAATAACAGATCGAAATATGTTTAAAAAATTGTCCACGTTTCGGCTAATGAACAAAATGATAAATATGTTTTTATAGTTTATTGCCAGAGTTATATGTCCTGCCTAGCTAGCATGATAACTAGTGTTCGGAGTTTCGGTGGCAAATTTCACAGAGGGATCGTTCAACAATTACGTGATCATTTTTGGCCGTTTTTTTAACCCCTCCCCCTCTATGTGATCACAGCGTAATCTTTTGTTTTTATCCCCCCCCCCCCGCCTTGATTACGTAATCTTCGTCCGTGCTTAAAATTTTTGCTGTTTATTAGCACTGACACGTATGTCATGTTTCTATGGGTCTTAAATTACCTAAATTTGGGAAGAGGGTGTGTCATTTTGTCAAAATGCATAAGGTAAGAACTATAAAGTTAAATCAATAAAATAGATAATTTCATTAGTCTTTATTGAAACGACGAAATAAAATCAACTCTTTCTCACTAAAATAAACTTCAAAATTATTATGATTTTGCGGTTTCAGCAGAAGGGGCGCAGTGGAAGCGTGCTGGGCCCATAACCTATTATGATTTTGCGGTTTCAGCAGAAGGGGCACAGTGGGAACTATGTAAATATAATGTACAAATATAATAGTAGTTTATGCAACTGGTACATAATGAGGGGCATTAAAACACGAGTGTGTTTTATGAAACGAGCCGAAGGCGAGTTTCATAACAAGTTCACACGAGTGTTTTAATGCCTAATTATGTACAGTTGCATACATTACTTTATCTACACACATATTATAATTACTCTAAGATGGGTTCAGAAACCGTAGTAAATAAATACAATAATTGTGTTAATACAACCTTTTTTGCACGGTTGCGGAAATATCGAAATCAGAACTGGCAACAGATACCTGAATGTTATTTTAAAAAGTAAAGAGTCCTTATTCTGATGTGATCATGTCGTTCTAGCTCAAATTTCGTGCGATATATACTAAAAAACATCGAGCTGACATTTCGCATCGACTGAATTTGAATTTTCAGTGATACTAGAATAGGGACATGTCAACTTTGACATTTAAATTTTGACAGTTTTGTTTGACGTAATATTTTAACATCATATATGAGATTAAAATGAAATATTTTATTACTGCTGTAGCCTTAGCCACAGATAAGAAAATTGCCATAAATTCATTGAATGTTGAAATGGGAGTCATTTTCTACGGTTTCCGAACGCATATTAGAGGATTTATGATATGTGTGTAGATAAATATATTATTTATTCAACTTAGTATGACATAATGTGTTTATCAAAAGACGACATACAGAGACAGCACTGACAGTCCAAACCTAATTCAAAATATGAATCGTATAGATGGCCAGCGTTATCCTCCAACAAAAATTGGATGTAAATATTTAAATGTAATTTATTTTCGGAAACGAAGCGCAGATGACGTAATCATGGATTCTTGCAAAAAAGCACAAAGAACAACATTATACTGTTACGTATGGAGATCTCCGGGATCGGTAGATGACAATTTAAAAATACTGTGTATATACCTTGATATGTGGTTATTCTGGCTGCAAATAAATGAAAACAAGTTCTCAACTGGCTCCTGCGCTAGCATCCTGATGCCGTAGAACTGCTGTCCCGCCGTCTGGAACATCTCGTCGCTTTCCGACCACTTCTTGTAGTAACTACCCAAGTCCACTTCCGTACGGAAATATTTCTCAAGCATACTCGCAAATAATACATCTTCGGTCACAACCGCTTGATTACTAATCTGTTTCGTTTTATTTTTAGGCGGTTTGTTCAGCAAAGAGCCTATAACTTGGTATTGTATGCAATCATCTTTTTGACGTAATTTCCACAAAGTTTTCGAGAAAACCCCAACCCATTCATCGGCGTCCTTGTTATATGTCCATCTACAACAATTCGATTAGTAAAAAAAGAGAATTTCACCAAATACAACATTGAAACAGACATATCCACCTTACCTGAAGCTTTGACCTCCATTAAGAGTTCCAATCAATTGAATCTCGCGAAGGCTGCACAATATTTTATTCCAAGTCATTTCGTCACAATACTAACAGTTACTTGATTTACTAGTGAATGTAATTTCATTTCATAAAAACAATATAATATATGTTTACTATACCACCATAACCAAAAGCCGCGCGGTTTCTTTCACAACGTCAAGTCAAATATGACAATGACAGTGACATACAATATTTGACGTTCCAGATTTCGTTCAGAAATTTAGTTTTTCATGCTAGCAACATTATTTTAAAGGCTTAACACACGGCTTACTAAGAATACATAGGACATGATAGTGATCTAATATAATGTATACAGCATGATCAAAACTGGCAAAGTAATTATTTTACAACTTTCAAATACAAAAAAAGGAAAGGTCAGAAGAAAGAGCCTATGCCAATTTAGAAGTGTAGAGCCGATGGGCTGGAAATCTATGTATGTTTTTATAAAATTTATGATTACTTATTTACGATGCTAATTTAATTAAGTTCTTCCGTTAAATTACTATCGCATCGGGTCATCCTCTACAAAATAAAAAGAAAGTTTGCATCTTATTATATTTTATTACTCAACTCAATGTGATTTTCATCACTAAAAGTCAATTTCAAATCACTCGATATCTAAATATTAATTTCGTATGATATTCTTTATCCATTCCATAAATTTAGCTGCATCAGTAAAAATTATGTACTCATTGAGGTCGCATGTAGATTCACCATTTTTCGGCCGAAGCGATAATGAAACTATGCCCCTGAGGCGCCAACGACCTCCATCCAGTATGTATAATCCTCCGCCAGAGTCCCCTATACAAGGACCAGCACCATTACGGTCGCCTGAAAACAAAAAAAAACCGGCTAAATGCGTGTCGGACTTCGCACATTTAGGGTCCCGAATCAACCGTAAAAATAGGTTGGTTTTAATAGGAAAATTAAGGAGATTTCCTAGAAAAAATATGATTTATCAATATATTAGTATTTGCTGGTAAAATATACGTACCTAATAATTAGTGTTCGGAGTTTCGGTGGCAAATTTCACAGAGGTAAATGGAGTCGCCTAACTATTTTTTTTTGATTAATGAATAACGATTAAATGATCATTTTTGCATAATACTCCTTATAAATTATCTTGCGAGCATTACCTACTTATACCACGATAACACAGGACTACTAATAACACAAGTATGTAGGTAAACATTGTTTAATAAATTTATTTATTTTTACTTATTACATACGTACAAACATGTCACCTAAATATTCGAGACAGTATAATGTGTGTACCTGCCGCCAAATGTCATACTAAGTACTTCAGGTAAATGAATAATTTATTAATTCAAATCTTAAAAAGTTAATCATAAAAACGACTCCATTACCCACTGTGAAATTTGCCACTGAAACTCCGAACACTACTAATAATAAACAATATAAACAAATTTCAAGCTCATAGGTCAACGGGAAGTTAAAAAAATCGGATCAACGGACGCATGAGTGACAGCAATAGGGTTCCGTTTTGACTCGTCGGGTACGGTACCCTAAAAATAGTATAAAATGCTACATGTAGTCAAGGTGGAGAAAAAACGTATTTTGTAGCTTAAAGTATGTTATATTCTGTCCAAGTTAAGTATCTAATCTAATATACACCGCATAAGTAGTTCATCTAAATCTATTCCGTTGTTCTTGCGTAATCAATCGATAAACATCCCTTCTCTCTAAGCATGCAAACTTTTCATTCGACTAATATTAAAATACCTACTTAATTTTAGATATTTGGATAAAATACAAAAACAAAAGAAATATTAGCCAAATAATGTCTCTATGAATTAATTTAATGTAAATTTGTTTGTCTATGTACTTAAGTATTGTGAAAATTCGATAAAAAAATACCTGCACATAGCGTTGTTTCACTGGTGAATACGTGGAAATCCGGCCTGCTAGCGCGACACATGGATGTGCTGACGATAGGTATTCGCACCATGCGGGGCTCACCCGCACTACCTGGTGCTCCTAATTCGCTTGCACCCCAACCAGCAACCTATAAATAAAACTTCTATTTGCAATCCAGGTACTCCTTTAAGATATACTTTTGTTTTATACCAGGCACGATTATATCAGAATCAGATTTTTTTTATGATAAAATTTCATTTTACATGTCAAAAAATTTATGTGAATTAAAATTATGTACTTATATAAATTATAATTAATCATTAAGTTAGGTTCTAAAATGATCACTTGAAACAAGGAAATTAAAGCTTGCCTTTGTCATGTTTTTGAGGTTAACATACTGACTGAGGTAAGGTAAGTTAAGGCTGATTTCACAATAATTACGCGTGGTAAATATTATTCTTCAAACATATACGTGCTAATTATACAGGGAAACATACCACCCCTGAAGCTCCCACTATCTGGCCGAGCTCGTTATTCCCTTCCCAGAGACAAGCCGGTCTGATGTTGGTGTTAAACATTACGCTTTTTTCAAAAGTAAACACGAGAAGATCATCTGTGAAACCACAAGAATTAGATTACTCATAGATATGGTGGGTTAAATTGGGTGTTGAATCACAAAATGATGACCAAAAGGACCCATTTAACTGTATCAATTCATTTGTCATACCATGTTTTTTTTTGCATGAATTTAAATTTTGCATTCTAGTGAAGCTCAGAAGACGTTCTAGTGATAACACAGGTTTTGAAGTTAATGGTTTGACAGTGCACTGGGCTTCTACACACACTGAAGTAAAACTTACTCTCATAAGTCGAAGAATTGAATCGCTCATGAATTGTAGCAGATGCCAAAGTCCTGGTGACGGTGATATCGTCTCCCCAGTCATCTAAATTGTATACGCCGACTTTTATGACTATATCCCTGATAGCAATGAGCGTGCTTCTTTGCTGCAAGCAATGGGCAGCTGGAAAAAAAATTAAGATTAATATCAATACTTCTCCCCTAACCTCGCCTTTTTACATACATGACAACTGTTCTTGTTTTTTTAATGATATGTTTAGACAAGGAAGTGATAGTTTAGAAGACATTCCTTCTATTGTAAATTAAAGAAAAGATTGGCATTTACAAATTTTGGAAAGAACATACACGGTGGAATATAAAGGTCATGCAGCCATTTTTTTTATTTCACTCATTCTATTTCCTATCCGGAATAAAAAGCTTGTATAGGAACAAATAAAAATGTCAGGCTAGAAAAACCTTAAATCGTTTTCATACAGTATTTTGGTCTTTAAACGTAACAGTACTGTACTGATTGGCGAGATAGAAAAATCTGAATAAAATTTCACTGAAAAGAAAAATGTGAAAAAAATAGTTTTGTATACTGTATACCCCCCCGATATTCCCCCAGCCTGTTAACCATAAAATCCTTTTAACCCAAGTCTAATCCCCCTTTGTGTATGTCTTATGTAAATTTATTAAAATTAACTTGATTTTGTAGTAGTTAGGTAACCAATAAGTGTTTGCTTTGTTCTTTATTTTAGATTCTCTTCTGAGTGAACCTGGCAATCGGAAGTCACCGGTCATATTAATAATAAAATATAATAATCACGTGCCTTTTTTAACCTTGACGTTGGTGGAATCATTGGCAAAACCGATGGGACCATAAAACCAAGGATTGATCGATTAATTTATTATATAATTAGTGATTTCTGATGAAAATTACGATTTAAAAATTGCTATACATATTTTTATAAACACAATTTAATATAAGTAATTTATCCTAATAGACACCCATTACGCGTCGACAATCTTGGAAAATTTAATGTTTAATTTTTTATGCTTGTAAGTCTTCGGAGGGGTTATTCAATATTTACAGCGTATCCATACCATATGACCACAAGTAACTATGATAGGTAACGACACCCACACTCTAGATAAAAGATAAAGATAATGTTTATTTACCGAAGAAAAATTTACATGGAAATTTTACCCATGACCTCCACACTAGGCTAGGCCTAGCTAGCCATGTCGTGTCTGGAGTACCTCAAAATTGGTATGTTTCGAAAATTATTTTTGATTTAATTTAAAAAAATGGTTCAAATGTGATGATGTGTTATATTTTAGAATCGCCTCAAAAAGCCCTTTCTTTCATACACGATACGATCACGATAGGTTTCTGAATTATTATTTTTTCCATACAAAAAAAGAATGTTCCGGCACTCCCTTCCTAAGGGAATTTTTTTAGGAACTGCGGGTCAAAAATTTTGTTATGACCTCTAGTATGCGTGTGCCAAACGGCTAAACTGTACATCGATTTGCGGTTTTTTTAATCGTACGGCTTACACTACCTGTCTCGTGGGGTCAAATCAAAGATTAGGTACCACTTCTACCACTCTTACCCGAAACCACGTGTCGATCGGACACCAGCGTCCCAGTGCAGTGGTAAGAGAGACTACCTCCTTTACGCTTGTAAATGGCGACCAGCCATGGCCAGTCTCCACGTGTATAGCTCATCCCGTGGAACACCAGAGGCACCCGTTCGTTTCCTCCGGACACCACGCCGCACTCTGTGCTTGTAAAGGATGGTAGGCGCGAGGGTGTGGATGGGCTGAGAAGTAACAATGGGGTTTCGATTACTACAGAAGTTACTTCAGAATACCGTTAATTGTAATCTTCAGCATTTGTTGAAAAGTTGAACACTGTGTCAAGATATTGAGTAGGTAATTCAGGACACTTACTAGTCAGGTGGAGGTCGTTGTGGTGGAGGTGCTGGTCTTTCAGTAGTAGTAGTAGTAGTAGTAGTGGTACTAGTAGTGCTTTCCGGGTAGTACTCCACTGGTGGTGGCGGTGGGGGTCGTTGCGTCTGCGGATGCTGTTGAGGACGTTGCAATTCTGGAACTATTTTTTTTATGTTATAGGTACCTAATTGTTAATCAAGGCTAATTAATGACAATAACACATTTATGTCTCTCACCTTTGTCTCTTGGCTGGTCAGTTATCACATGAACAGTGTAAAGCGAGCCTAGTGACGGAGAGATGATGTCAAAAGTGTGTTCCTGGGGCTTAGGCTTTGGTTTAACCTGATTCAATCCTTGGTTCGAACTCAGATTTAATCCATTATTAGATCCTTGGTTAAATCCTTGGGTAGCAACTGGTCGTCTGTTTTCGAAATATAGCATATGTTGAAGACTGATTGTCGTCACGTATAAATTAGGCCGAGCTACATCTGGAATTATTTAAACTGTTAATTGTATTAATCTCATCATCATGCTAATTAACATTTTATCTACTTGGCGTTGGTAAGCAGAGAGTTACTCGTATTTAGTCAAATACGAGTAACTCACTGCTTACTCAACTTCACCGCAAAAGTACTTTTATGTTTATATTATGACCGAAAGTTGCAGTGCCATTCATATCATTATGTAATATTATCACTATTGTCAAATTGTCGCCAAATGATAAGTACATCAAAGACAGAACTTGGTTACCTCCAGGGCCGTAGCATAGGACGTTCCCATTGACAATGAGTTTGGTCAGCCGCGGTATGGGCGTAGAGACCGGGAAATCCACACGATAGTTAATAGGTGAGTTTTCATTAAACTGGATTCCTAAAGGATTAATCGGTTCTAGGCGGCCTGGGTACTTCTGAAAAAAAAGGTAAATACTAAATAGTAACAAAAATAATATAAAACCTGTTAAAATATAAAAGAAATGAATATTCAAAGTGAATACAGAAAAAATCGACGTACTTAGAATAAATACTTTCCGAATGTACTTATTACAAATGCTGTCTGTTTTGTATGCTGTGCCATGTCGGGAGTCAGGACTCATACAATAAAACTTTGTAGAAAGCTTGTTTTACGACATTCCAACAAGAGATAGACAAGCACGCTAAGTATACTTATCATCTATTCGCTATACATATCATTTGCTATTGAGTTTTGTGGTTTTCTGGGATATATCAACGAGACCAAAGCATATATATTCATTGTTTAATTACGTTAGGAAATTTTCCCACAAAACTACATCCGCCGTGAATTCCATTAAGCTCGGTATGATGTCATTGTTCATTATCTAGTATGTTTCACCTGATGTAAATTTTGAGGTATGATTGAACCTCCTGATTTTGAGGTATGATTGATCCGCGGTCATAGCTACAAAACATAATTTATTTATATCTCCTAACACGAGTCGCGCAGTATGAGGTATTAATAAAGATTATTATAACATTAATAATAAATAGTATTGTTATTTGACGGTGTTCGAATAAATAGTAAGCTATTGGTTTTCAATATATCCGCTTCAAAACCGCGACCTTGCCTCATAAAAAAAATCAGCAATGCCAGAAAATTGGGTAGGGCAAGGCATTCTCCATACAAACTCTGTGCACGTTTTATTCGTCGGTTTTGGCACTAACGAATATAATTTTTTTTGGTTGTAAATATTAGATTAGATATATGAAGGGCGTGTAGTAGAAATTTTTAAATATTTCAAAAAAATAAAAAAAGAAAAGATAATAATAAAATAAACATCAGGAAATAGCTAATAGAAAAATAAGCATACTGACCAAAAATCATAACTGCAGTGCAAACACAAACGGACAAAATCCTGCACAAAGTTTGTATGGAGAGAGCTTGCCGTACCCGTCCCCTTAAGCAGTCAACCACAGTTCCTGCTAAAATGGTCCATCCTGATCCATACAATAACTACTCGATAATGTATACGATATTTTGAGTGACTAAAAAAATTAGTTTTTTTAAGCGTACTAATCTATTGTTATCTATTGAGCTAAGTCAAGGACGGACCGAATGAACGGTCGGATCGGACATAGCGAATCAAAAATATAAGGATCCCTTGAATACTACAGAACTCTACAAATAGTGATGTATCTTTCTTTACAATATTTTCAAAAATGACATTCATCTTTCCAAATAATACAATTTAGTTTACTCAGTCTATTTTTTGTTTAAATTACGTTTTAAGTTACCCTAGGCGCGCACGAACGAATTTTTATTAGCAACTTTTTTGTCTTTTTCGCACTTTCATACTGGACTTAATGAGAGAGATATAAAAGTGGCTGAGAAGAAATTGCATTAAGGCCTCAGGCACTGGTCCCACCGCCGCGCCGGCGATGAGCGAGTAGCGATTACAGCTAGAAACTAGAAACGAGTTGACGACCAGCGAGAAGCGAGTGGTAGTTCCGATAGTTTTGTCGTTCGGCTATAAGCGAGTGTTCGAATGCGATGGGCGATTACTCGAAAATGACCGCTGTTTAGTTTCTGGTCGCCAAGCGAGCATCGCTGAGCGAGTAGCGCTAGTGAAGAGATTCCTCGTCGGCAGTGTAAACAGCCAGCGATCAACTACAAATATATCTGTCACTTTTACTGCCACGGGATCTACATCTTTTGTTCGTTTCTTAATAATGAAAACTATAGAAAAACATATTACCTAACAAAAATAAAACTAAATACAGCTAAATTAAAATCTAAATATAAAACTAAATTAAATCTAAAAAAGGCCCCCGCGGCATTGTGCCGAAGATACTGGCAGCATTTCCTCTTTGAATGGCCAAACTTATTCGTTGGCCGAGGTAGCTGCCAGCTCTTCGGTCACCTGTGGCATCGATAAGCCTCTTCGATAGGCCCTTGAAGAGGCTTAGAGCGCCAGGACCCCACGGACCGAGTGTCTCGACGCCGAAAGGGGTGAACAAGTATTCGTTTCTTGAGTTGAGCGAGAAAATCGCCGATAGCTAATCGCTTCCTCGCCCTTGGTGGAACCAGTGCCTTACACTGACTATTTACCTATTTACACTTTATAGAATTTTGCAAGCTAAGTAGGTAAACCCTAATGCCGGCTATACACATATGACCAAGGTAGTTGGCCCGGCACGTTCGTCACATCATCACATCTCATGTCATTATTTTTTATGTTACCTACTTGTTTTAGCATACCTACTGGATACCATCCAATGCAATATGCAAATTATGAGAATACCTATTAAGATTATCAATTCAATTCTACCCAAATAGGTATTCATTGTGGAATTTGTTTACGTCATTATTATCTTGTTTGTGTTTGAGGTTTACATTTGGCACACCTTATTTACATGACTAATCTAATACACAGATAATTCTAGATCATAAAGATCAACTAGTATTGAAATATCGCTATTTATAAGTTATATATACGGGTTCGCTTAAAATACGTTGACACGGGATTTTTAGGATATTTTTTTATTACGGCACGACTACACGACTTTAAATTATAAAAATGTTATACGCTAGTTATCTGCACTCCAAAATATCCCTTTTGACGTCAAACTGACTATCAAAATGCCGCACGCCCATTATTTGGTAAGTGTAGCTTTCAGAAGGTCTAGATTTATATGTTTAGTGTTACAGGCCCTTGTCTCTCAGATAGACTAAAAATTATAATCCATTGGATTAAGATCAGGCGAGAATGGTGGCCAGTGTTTTGATCTTATGAAACTAGGGCAATTTTCACGACAGTTCCAAAATTTCCCATATTAATAAGCTGATAAAAGTATAGCTGACTACCTTACATACCTGACCTTAATCAATAATAGTAGTTGGTCAACCTTAAAGACAAGGGCCTGCGTCACGAAACTTAGAAATACACATTGCTCTGAAAACAATAGGTACTTGACAAAAAACCGGCCAAGTGCCAGTAGGACTCGCCCACCGAGGGTTCCGTACAAATTTGTAGGGACATATTATACATTCTAGATCCCTCAATCGTTATTAAAAAATATCCTAAAAATTATTTTTCAACGTATTTTTGTGCCATCCTGTATGACTTGCGTTTTCCAAATTTTCATTTTTATCTTTTTTACTATATTTATTATGTATGGTGTGGTCCTTGAGGACATTGAGTGGTGTGTAGGTTGCCGTTATTAATAGATATTGCAACAAAAAATAGTTTTGATCAAAGCTGTATTTTAGAATTAGTTTTATTTATCAAATCAATTAACGGCAATCACTTATTTGAGACTGGCTGTTAACTTAACGGTCAGTCTCAAATAATTATTTTTAAAACTGCTTACTTTATTAAATAAAACTCTTACCGAAGCCACTCTAGCTGCTATTGTAAAATTAATTACGACATGTATTGTCGAAACGGGTCCATAAGGCTGAAGATGAATCAATCCATACACTCCACCATCACCATCACTCTCGTAGTCAAAAGTCCCCGGGCACGGGGAATCCACAATTTCCACATATTGGCTAATTACTGGCAAGTAATTAATATAACCTAGGATAAATAAAACACTATAAAACAGTTGGCTCATTATCACAGTATCGGTTAATGTTCGATGAAGTTACTCATTTTCAAAACATAAATATCACGCGTGTGGTCATGACTCGTCGCGGCCTGGCACTGACTTGACTTGATTGACTTGATTCTGACCAATCTGACTGACGAGTATTGCAACCGTATCGAGGATCTATCAATGTGTTGGTCAATGTCCGGGACTGACGATGGTATATGGCCCACAAATATAAAAATAAATATTAGTAATACCCAGATCGCCTTAAAAAGTGCGTCCTTAGGTACATGACGTCCGTCTCAGGCGGAGCATTAATATATAAAATAGCTATTGTTCAATTATTCATATATACTATATATACGGATATATAGTATATGTATATTATAATCTGAGAAAATTAATAAAATCAGGGGAAATAATTCGTGTAGTAGTTTTGAAAATTGGTACAGTTATACCTTGCGATATCCAGATGAACATACTAAAAGTCCTCTAGGGTGGACGGTGTGGGGGGGATTAAAGGTACTTTTTTTTAGTATTTCGTAAAAAACTCGTAAACGGTGGCCTTTTAGCAAAAAATATTCTTATACATAAGTAATCTACATAAAATTATCTACAAAAAACTTAGCGGTCCCCCGACGCAACGACGCTTGGAAAATAAAAATATTTGAACTTACATAATATATGTAACGATAATAATTATAAAAGGTTTAAAATATCATTTGTTAGTTTTTAGATTATTTTTTTTATATCGGCGGGTTATTAATTTTTAAATTTTTACACAGACGGCTGTGATGGGTTTTAAGTACCTATAGATAGATAAATTACTGCTCTGACAAATTAAACTACTTTCGTAATCATAGGCAGGTAATTTTCTACCAATTTGTGTGGAATATTTCTGGCTTAATTGGTTTGATCATCAGTTGTTAATTATCCACTACATAGTTCTGTGACTTCCACTAACTCTTTGATAAGATTATATACCTAATTAAATACCGTTCTTATGAACTTACTTTACTGATCTCATTATCTTCTTCTTTGAATATGTCAATGCTGTGCTATGTTATACTTTATCTTTATACTTACCGCAATGATTTTACGGTGATTTTAAGCTTACTGAATAGAAATGAGATGTATTTTAGTTAATTAATCGAGACTGATTGGGATCATAATGATCATATTGTACGCAGATCAGATGCTCATATTATTAAAAAAAATTAATAGCTTACTTTAACGAAAATATCTATTCATCTAACGACGTATAGATTATCGATGTCGTTAATATTTTAAACAAGGAAAACGTACGGCTAGGACTGGAAAAACCAGTCCACGCGTCTTCAAAGTGTCACAATCACAATAAAGAAAAAAAACAGTACATTAACCAAACATTTATCAGTAGGATTGCAAAATTAGGAGTCACTGTAAATGGTCTTACTTATTAAATAGTTTCGCTATCATTATCATCATCATTTTCAGACTATAATCGCCCACTGCTGAGCACAGGAAAGACATCTCGCATTCGGCCAGAGCCTGGGCCTCGGTTTTGAGCTAGTTCAATCCATGATTTTCCTAATATCTGATGCTCCTTTTACCCGACACGAGTGGAGAAAAATCTACCCTCCTCTTTCTAATTAGCACAGTTCGAGCGAGATAGGAATCGCTATATCGCGTGAGATACGACTTGGCGGTAGGTTGCGCTACTCGAACTTTGTTCGTTTTCGGTTCGCGCTACGCCCTGTAATGACCTCTCTCAGCAATCCTCAGTAGAGTTTCTTATAGAAGTATAGATAGACCATGGGAATAAATAAAAGGACCATTTTTTTTCTTCAAAATTACCTTATGCATACATTGAAAGTACAACCTAGGCAACATTGGTCGACAATGTGTATGAAATATGAATCCATTATCTGTTCAAACATTCACAAATCAATTCAATCAATCATCATTTCACAAATGATTCAATGAAATACTATACTGAGATTACTGCGTAGTTGCGTACACGCATCAATATATCTTGCATGAATAATGCTTTTACCCGCATGCCCTGTTGCCCAGCCCATACTTGTCGCAGGTGGACCAGCCACTTATTTACTTTCAAGAAAGGGGAATTACCGCGCTCAAATGAGCAACGAACGCGATGGGTGCCTATACACATAATCACATAAGTATCGGAAAAGTGTGTAGTTTTTCGTAAAGGTTAATGATCGCAATAATATTATGGAAAGTGAAAGTAATAAGCGTACGTTTATCTTTGTAACTTATGATCAAATCCAAACAAAATAGACTTACATTTATATACATACAGCATATATAAAAGTAATAATTTCAAATACATTATCTACGACGGTATGCATGGTTACTAAGAACTTAAAGCCGTCCTCTCCCGGCGAAAAAAATATACAATGCCATTCTTTTGTTATCTGCCCTGGGATCCCAGGGACTGGTAGACGACGGGTTACCAGAGCCAATTATAATACCCCTGCCACAAAAATCCATAATGAACTAAATCGATACATTAAACACTTGTATCAAAGAAATACACGTATAAACAGACAAAAGAAATACTACTGGAACGAAATCACAAACTCGCAACCACACTACTGAAACCACACAGAAACCAACTACGTAAAGTAGTAGGAATACTTTATAACAGGATACAACACACTAAACAAACATCTTTACAACTTAGAGCATGCATGGAGGCAGAGGAGACTGCTAGACACATTCTACTAGACTGTAAGCAGGTAGAAGTACCCATACAGGAGGGTCAGGAAGAAGCATAAAGGAAATTCGAACACACTGCAGGAAACAGTAAACAATAGAAAATCACAAATAAGCGAGTTTCATACAGGAACTAGGTACTAGGGTGGTTAGAGTAGCGCTAACCCATTTTCAGGCAAAATAGACACGTTGGATGTCGACTTGCAGAAAATGCCCAGTAAATAATTTAACTACTTATTTTTTGTTACTCTAGCTATTCAATTGAAGTCATATCTTTTTGTTGCGTAAAAAAACTACGACTACGCAGAATTTTATAAGCAGTCTGTCCATCATGATAATATTTCTTACGATTTAGGGGTTTTTTTGGATACTTCAATCAATTTCAAATATTTTTTGTGCGGTAGGTATTGCTTGACTGCATATCTAAATACCTTTTAAACAAAAGTAAAAAAAGTGGTTAAAAAAACATTTTTTACTACCACACTAACAATGGTCGCAAATAAGCTTACAGCCAGTCGAATGCTAAACGGATACCGAAGTAATATGGATGCCAGAGGGAGAGAAGGGAGGAGGGGAGGGGGAGGGGGTGGGGGGGAAGAATGTAAGTGAGGGACCAATGCCATATTTCCGACATATACCCAATCATCCTCTTAGCCCTCAGCAACTCTTCCCTTGGGTTGACGGTGAAAAAAACAAAACAAAACAATATTTTGTTATAAAATCGTACATCGGCGACACCGGTAGCCAACGACTTAAGCAGTTACACCAAGGTGTCGATTTTTGAACAAACACAGTCATAAAATCTTTTAGGTAAAATAATTCACAGATATATATATACTATATAGCTGGCATTTAACATGAAACCTGTTTAAAAAAACATATATGCGTCATTTATGTCGTCGCTATCGAAATGATTTACTAGTCTGTAGATGTTATTGAACGCAGTAAAACAACATTATTGTTGTTTATACTATAGCACATTAGCGAGCCACACGCCAATGGTAAAACGCAATTTTAATATAATAAAGTAGGTATTGTAAAAGAGCTTACTAGCACTTGCGATATAAACATTTTAATTTTGATTTTTTTAAAGTAATAAGTCAGCGCAAGTTAAATTTCAAATTTTTTTAGAATAGCCTATTCTTTCGCGATAGCCATCAGTGGCCGGATATTGGTCTAAATGAAGATTTTTCTGGTAATTGCTTATTTTACATTCTTTAAACAATTTATTTCTTTAACAAAATCAAAAGCAACATTTTTAACAAGCAACGGCATTTGCAGCGTAACAGGTTATGGCGTTATGGCCGGTTTAACTTTCCACCCTGTATAAAACTATACAAATTTTATGTTTAGAAATCGAGTAAACAAGAGACGGATCGCATACTATATAATAAATTAACACGTCACGTGTAGCATAGCAGCGTGTAGTAAGGCCTTATTGCCGCGAACCATTTTTTTTAGCTGGCAACACCTATATCAATATATCATCATGGACGTCGTTTGTTAAATTGCGGCGTTTTGTATCACATAGAAAAATGTGTTTTTAAACAATAAATCTTAAGTTTCGCTTAGTTAAGGTATTTTAGAAAATGGTAACGCTTGCCGACGATTTAGATTCTCTGTCTTTGCAAGAGCCAATTTTCAAGGATGTCAAGTATTACCTCTCTGGCGATGTGTCCGACAGGGTTTGTTTTTGTGTATAATTAATGGTTTCTTATGTGTTTATGTGACAAAGAACTTGTTTATATTTATTACGTGTTTCTTAATTATAGATTATGCTGCTTCTGCAGACCGGTGGGGCTGAGAACACGAAATATTTCTCAGACTATGTCACTCATTTAATCTGTGGACAGAATGCGGCGGACACAGACCTCGACGACGCGCAGGACATTTATCAGATCCCCGCTGTGACCGAGTACTGGGTGCTGGCTTGCGTCAGATTAAGGAGACTCGCTAATCCCAAGCCCTATAGTCCCAATAGAAATAAGATTTTTTCGAATGTGATTGCCTGTGTCGCGCAAGTGTGTCCCGCGGATTTGAAAACGCTCTTTGCACTAATCAGTTACCATGGCGGCAAAGTGAAGGTCAATTTAGACTCGCAGTGTACACATTTGATCTGCGGAGCTGCTTCAGGCAGGAAATACAGTGCGGCACTAACTTTACCCAACAACAGGGTCAAGATTGTTACACCAGACTGGGTACTTGAAAGCCTAAGGGCCAGAATACAGGCTGTCACTGAAGTGTTCCACCCCAAGTTACTCGTAGTGCCTCAACCACCTCCCAAGTCAATGGATCGGATAAGTGCAATTACAGGTTTTGACTTTGAAGAGGGAATAGCAAAGAATGAAGTGCCTACCCAAAACATGTCAGAAATTAAAGATGAGAGTACTCAAGCGCTGTTGGATAAACTTGATAAACTCAAGCAGAGGATGCCCTGGAATCACCCTCCGTCTTCAGTGAATACTTCTACTGTACCAACATCAGCCGTAAGCTCTATGGGTTATTCAAACACTATGCAACCGGGGAATATCATGAGTAAGTCAATCCCTCAAGGTATTGTAACTCAAAACCTGCAGATCCAAGGCAGTCAGACAAATACGCAACTTATGCAGAAGTTCATAGCATCACAGGCTAATATGAATGTAGGCCAAATAGGACTACAGCAGCAAGTGTATGGTCAGCAGCAACAGCAGCCACAGCCCCAGCAGCAACAGCAGCCCCATGGTCTCACTGCCATACAGATCCAGCAGCAAAAGTTGCTGCAACAGCGCCAACTCGCAGCACAAATGCAGATGTTGCAACAAAAAACCAATCAACAAAACCAGCAAGGATTCTCACAGTCAAATGTCTCAGTTTCACAAATGAACCAGACCATTCCAAGCCAAATGCAGCACATACAGAGCAACCAGCACCATATACAACAAACCCAGAATATAACCCAATCCAACAGTAACTTGACATCTGCGCAGCAACAAATTGAAAATATCAGTCAAATGTTGAGCCAGAGTGCTAATAATCTTCAGCAGCAGCAACTGAATCAGCAGAATATGGCCATGAAACAAAGTTTGAGCTTGAGTCAGCAGACTGCATCACAAGCTGTGCAAAATATCGCCCAGCAATTAGCTCAATCCACTCAGAATCTGCAACAGAAGCTCAACCAGAACATGAATCAAGGCCAAGTCATTAACCAACAACTTATGAGTGCAGGACAGCAACTGTCTTCACAGAATCAAAACCTAATTCAACAACAAACTGTCCAGTCTTTGACAAATCAACAGCAGAACTTGAATATGGGTGTGGTCAACCAACAGGGAATGGTCTCTTCATCTCAAGCCCAAGGGGGTCAGGGAGTGCAGCTGAACCAACTTGTTGGAAACAGTGGCCAACAAACAATATTAGGCCAGCAAATACAGTCTGTGCAGCAAAGTATCCAGAGTCAGCAGGGCAATGTGCCAGTGCAAGGTGCATGGAGACAACAGAATATACAAATGGTGCAGAATGCCCAGGGCCAACATCAGATAATAAGAAGTCCATTAGTACAACGCAATCCACAGAACCCAGTAATTTTACAGCAACAAATAATGCAGACGCAACAGCAGGCTTTAATCAACAATCAGCAGCAGGCACAGTCCAGCCCTCAGCATACAATACAGCAAAGTAATCAGCAAATCTTGCAGCAAACAATTGGCTCTCAAGCTCAAAGTATTGGCCAAACACATCATCAAATATTGGTGCAAAAGCAGCAAATATTGAACGGATCAAACCAGCAGCAAATAGTTCAGGCACCACAGCAGGTTTTGATAAATCAGCACACAGGACAGCAGCAGATATTGGTCCATGGGAACCAGCAAGTGACTCTACAGGGTGGGCAGCAGATTGTGTCTCAAAGTCAGATAGTCCACCAGGGAGGTCAGATAGTGAACCAAGCTGGACAACAGATCATCACGCAAGGCACGCAGCAGGTGCTGTCCCAAGGGGGGCAGCATGTTATATCACAGCAGGGTCAGCAGCATCAAGTTGTCATTGCTCAGTCCTCACAGCAGATTGTTTCTCAATCAGGACAACAGATTATCGGTCAGACTGTGGGACAGAACCAACAGATGCTCTCACAGGTGCCGCAGTCCCCACAGGGCAGTTCACAGTTGTCTGCCGGAGGTGGCATTCAGCAGATTATTACTCACAGCGGGGGACAGCAAATTGTGTCCCCGGGCGGACAACAGATAGTGCAGGGTGGACAGAATGTCTCTTGGCAACAACAGCAACAGTATTTACAACAACGACAGCAGCTGGGGCAGCCTGCGGCTGTTGTTGGACCTAGGGTGAGAAACTTCACTTTATCTATAGATAATTGCTAGCTTTATTGTGTGATTTTTGCAAGTTTAAAGTTTTTTTCATTATTTTTAATTAGCTAATTGCAATGCTATCACTGTGAACAAATTTGGCTAAACCAGCTAATTAACTAATAAACAAAGAAAAATTACTGAGGGTCCTTATTTCTATGGACTGATTGAAGTTGCGCTAGTCGGGTATTTTTCGTTTACCAAGGTTTGTTTATTAAACTGTTAGGTAAGACTGATTTGTGGATGTTTTAATTGCCAGGTTTCGTGGACGGCGGGCGGCGGCGGACGGCAGCTGATCCACCTCGACGCGCAAACACACGCGCAGCTGCAGCAAATGGACCCCACGCAGCGCGCCATGTTCGTGGCCCAGCTGCAGAAGCGGCGCCAGCAGCTGTCCATGCAGCGCGCGGCGCTCCAGCACCAGCAGGTAACACCAGGAACACCTGGAATCCTGGATAGATGAAGCCACGTAGCGCGCCATACTCATGGCTCAGTTGCAGAAGCGGCGCCAGCAGCTGTCAATTCAGCGCTCCAGAACCAGCAGGTAACAGCTGGGCCACCTGGATAGGTGGAGCCACATCGCGCGGTACTCGTGGCTCAGTTGCAGAACAGGCGCCAGCAGCTGTCAATGCAGCGCTCCAGCAGGTAACAGCTGGGCCACCTGGATAGGTGGAGCCACATCGCGCGATGCTCGTGGCTCAGTTGCAGAGAGGGACCAGCAGCTGTCAATGCAGCGCTCCAGAACTAGCAGGTAACTGCTGGAACACTTTGATATCGCGCCATATTCATAGCTCAGTTGTAGAAGCTGCACCAGCTGCTGTCAATGCAGCGCTCCAGCACCAGCAGGTAACTGCTGGAACACTTGGATATATGGAGTCACACAGCGCGCCATGTTCGTGGCTCAGTTTCAGAAGCAGCTGACCGTGGAGCAATATCAACAGCTGGAAAACCTGGACAGTGGTTATATATTCGATTCTCAGAAGAAACAAGGTCCATATTGACAACAATTACATTGTATTTGATAAACTATCTATGCTTAACACTCTTCTGATCATGATCATCAGAATACCTGTTCCGTTTGAGGATTCCTACTTAGGGCCAATTAACGTTATTACTCTTATTACGTTATGATAATGTCACTATATATAATAAAGTTTTTTTAATGATTAACTTGTTTAGAACGATAGATAAATTTGGTTTTATCACACGACAAAATTGCAACGTTTGTATTTTCTTTTCTCAGACCCCTATCTCTTCGCTCGTCGAATGTGACGCTTGTGTTCCTAAAAGGGGTAGGCAAAGCGCCTGAACTTATTTCAATTCAAAGTATCAATGAGTTTGTTACAGCAGCCCGGAGGCGTGGTGGCGGGCGCGGCGGCCCCGGGCGCGCCGCAGAGCATCACCTTCATCCGCGGACAGCTGCCGCCGGGACAGCAACAGGTATGGACGTGTTCACTCGCCACCAAATTCCTGGATATCTTGGTTGCACTTGGAAAGTAGTGGGAACTTTCGCCATGTCATCGCTAAGGATGGCCAAACACATTGATGTAGAAATTGTCTAGTAACTGTAAACTTCTAAGGTAAATACAGAGCTTGTCTAAAATTCTTGTACTAGTATTGCCATTTCTAAGCGGAAAGACTTGCCTCTCATGTTTCGAGCACTAGTGATTATAACATCACTATTTGCTCTGTCTGTAGTATGTGTTTTGATGGTGTCACTCTCTCACTGCACTACCTGCCTGACTACCTGCTATTGTTGGTTGGTATTGGTTCCTGGCCCCTACGTCTGTTTCTAGGGTACATTCAAGATTTAAGTCTGGCATTGAAATTAATTGGCCACTATAATAGCTACCCTAACGGCGTGTTGTGTGTTGTGTGCAGGTGCAGTGGCTGCAACAGCAGGGCGCCCGCGCGACTGCCATGCCGGCTGCTTCGCCAGCGCAGCCTCCACAGTCCCCAGGTATAGTAGACATTATTTAAAATGTCCGACAGTTTATAAAACTTCTCATTGGACTTTGAATCTTCACGCTTGGGCAGTAAAGTCGCTTTTTGAACGGCCTAATTTGATACAACTCGGACAGTTCAAATAATTTTAAGTATAAACACATTACATTACATTACCGGTGATACTGATTTCGTTATCGGTTATCCGGTGTGAAAAAATGGTTACATCTTTTTGTAGTTGTCTGTACTACCAATCCGTACAAAATAATAAACAATGAAAAGTGGCACGATTTTCGATATTATGCTCCCATCATCGAGATAAAATTGACACTGCATTTTGTCAAGTATAATCATTAATCCATACGGTTTTCATCATATTACTACTGTTATTTCAGTCGGTAATTTCTCGTCCAGTGAATTCATGAATGATGACTATTGATGACCCAGATTATCCGATTCTGAAACAAAACGTAGCTTAAATGCGAAACTTGTTTCTTCTATTTTTTAAAAACTAGAGTGTTTCCAAGCCCAGTTATGCATTACCTACACAGCTCTCGGATCTACTCATCCCTCTTCCCTACACTATGTTAACTTGAACCCGGAATCCGTAAAGTCGCAACCAAATTAACTTAACAATCATTCATCAAAGAGTACATCTGAATGTATCGCAAGCGTTGTGGAAC
Organism: Cenopis cana; assembly: GCA_951800055.1. NCBI lineage: Eukaryota > Metazoa > Arthropoda > Insecta > Lepidoptera > Tortricidae > Cenopis > Cenopis cana. The sequence goes on from OX637492.1 coordinate 10,616,528, forward strand.
TCAGCTTCACTGTGGGACGTATAAGTTAGGGATCTATTCGAGAACTGTTTTTGTCTCGTTTTGACACGTTAAGAAAGGTGCGCGGTAGGTAGATAGTTTAAGTGGCTGACACGACCAAATTTTGTTGAAATTAATGTTATTTAAGCAGTTTTTTAAGAAAAACTATTTGTTCTAACATATCAAAAAAACAAAATTCATATTTCAAAGACCGTGAACGGACTCGATACATAATTGGAAAATCGGCTCGATAGAAAATAATTGCAAAGATTGGTCTTAAAATCATCAATCATCTTTATTTTTATTACGTATGGGTCTGCAATTAAAAACATGAAGTCAACATATTCATACCTAAACCGCCAACGAGTCACATTTCACAAATAATCCATACTTTCTTTTATTTCAATATTATTATAGTATTTAATTACTATTCTGAGCTTCCGTAAAGAGCGGGATGGTTAATTGGAAACTCACGCGTGCTAGAGCGGCACTTTTTTTAGGTCTTGTCAGCCTATTAATAACGAATTACAACACTCAACAGCATAAGTAGCTACGCAGCGCGAGTGAAGTACTCAAAATGGTCTACACAATCTCTTATTGCCTTACAATAAAGACGTATGTAGGGCATTTTAATAACCCTTTGAAACGGGTACCTCATTCCGCTGCCGACTGTATTCACTTCTTGGCTTGAACGATCCTTGTATTATAAAATTTGTGTTAGCGTAGGACATTTCTTATAACCAGGATCTATCATGTTATTGAAAATCGTCCAATAATCCGCAGTTGGCAAACCGCGCTCATACATAGTGATGCGCTGACGCGGAGCCCGCATTATAATTTCAATTTCGTTATCTAGCGCTAACCTAAGCCTACAATTTAGTCAATTTTCTCCTCTCGGCCGGGACATTTGCTTATCGTGAAAACTTACTTGTGATGAAAGTTTTTTTGACGTCGGAGTTTAGAATGTCAGAAGAAGAGTGTGATCGGGAAGGTTGTTTTTTATAAATATTGGATAAAGATAGCATTTGTTTATTAAGGCCGGTGTTTTTTTATGGCTTTATATTTTCCTGAAATCTTGACTGATAGTCTGGTTTACCATTGGTGATGGGTTTAGACTCATTATATCTTTTTGTTACGGCAGCATTGTTATCAGAATTAAGGAGATTAGTGTATGTTTTCAGTTATTCTGCAACACTGACACTGTTGGTGCTCGTTATACATTTCGCGACTGGATTTTGAAACTTCAATGCTTGACAATGTAGCTAAGAGGTGTGGAAGGATAAGAAGAGCACTGGGAAAAGACAAAAAATTTAATATATTATTAATAACTGTCCCATCTCACCTTATCGCATAATGAAAAGCGCGAGAATCTAGTTCAGCTGTTAAAACTACTTCAAGAAATATTGTTAAATTAAGGAGAGAATAGGAGGGTGTTACATGCGTGCCTAAGATAGTGCCTATTTAGGTACTCTCTTCTTCAATAGGTCCAAGCTTACTTCAATTTATTTAATTCAAACATACATAAGCATAACAGTAAATTTCACCAAATCGCTTACATACTTGTCACAATTATGAAAAATAGTGATCACAATAGATGTTAATACAAATTATTGTATTGAGATACAATCATTATTAAGTTATATAAAACTACGTCATAGCTATCTGTCTTAACTATTAGGTACAAAATTTGTCTATAATAACTGTGAAACCTTCCTGTCAAAAGTGTCAAACCACCAACACTATCCGCAAATACATCGATCTGTGGGGTATCTATCTATATCTATGGACATGACATTTAGGATAGCAAGTTCCCTCGCAGTGGGCGCGCTACCGGCGCGGCGCGGGCGGGTCGGGCGCGGGCGGGTCGGGCGCGGGCGGGTCGGGCGCGGGCGGGTCGGGCGCGGGCGGGTCGGGCGCGGGCGGGTCGGGCGCGGGCGGGTCGGGCGCGGGCGGGTCGGGCGCGGGCGGGTCGGGCGCGGGCGCCCCGCGAACAGGCGCCGCGGCCGCCGCGCGGGCACTCGGGCAGCGCTCAGACCCGATGGGCAGGAACGACAAACTGGGACGTAGAGACCTAGGCTCACACAGAGGCACACAGGGGCTATTTACAATGCATCAATAGTATTAGCTTCCGCCTTAGCTTCAGTGTCTCAAATTACTTGTGATTGTGATACGTTATTGTATAGTGACATGTGTTGTATTGTATGTCAGTGGGTGCCGGCGGCGTGGCGAGCCCCGTCGGCGGCGGCGTGGAGCTGCAGCAGCTGCAGATACAGCGGGCGCAGTACCAGCGGCTGCAGCAGCTGCAAGCGCAGCGCGACCACCACTCGCACCACCACCCGCACGCCAAACAGGTAGCTCATTCGTTCGTTTCAACCGCTTCACTCTCATGGACGTTTTTGACTAATTGATTGTAGATTTAATTTAATTTAAGCGTTCATCAAACTTTAGCTAACGTGCCGTTAATATTCGTTTGTCTTTATATGTCCCTTTGACATTTGTTTGTGTGGGAAAGTGACAAGTGTTGTTAAGTTTTATGTAAGGGGTTAGAGTATGCCAGTGTTTAAACCGCCAGCATGGTTGTGTCGGAGGTTTCCTATGGATTTTCCCAAGGCTACTCTCCAAACGTGCACGCCTATCCCTTTAAGCGTACTATACACTGCAGCGGCCTGCGGTGGTGGCCGCGGTAGCGGTCAGTTGTGTACTACGATACTCCTAACAATAATTCAGACACTAGCGGCCTGGATTGTCATACTGTCAACTGGCCTCCACCGCAGCCGCTCCAGTGTGCGATACGCGTTATTGTGCTCGCCCTATAAAGCCACAGTCGTGTTAAAAAAAATAGCTCCACTATGTGTTCACGATTGTTCTCACGAGCTCGCCGACGTGTTGCCGGCAGGTGGGCGGCGTGTCGCCGCACGTGGCGGGCGCGCTGGAGCACGCCGACGCCGCGCTGCTGAGCCCCGCCACGCCCGACCCGCAGGGTGAGTGCTTGAGTGTTGAGTGTGCAAGTTTTCCTCGATTTGTGGCTTTTATAGCTGGATTTTTTTTGGTGCCATACAAGCTTTTGATCCTGGACTGGAAGATCGATTGGCATCAAAAAAAAGTGTGTCATAAATGACCTTTTTCTCGCACCCTTTATGTGTTTTCCAAAATCTGTAAACGCCAATTTACATCAATTCAAAATTAAGGGTCTCCTAAGACCATTTTCTTGTAACAGGGATCTGGTCTGGTAGGTGCCCTCACTGACCCAAAAAGAAAATCCACCCTGTATACACTGTCATATTTTCTATGCACTTATGGAAATATAGTACAGTTGGCATGTATGTATGTCACTATCAGTATCTTTAATGAAGGATGTCGACAAAAAGGTTAATCACGTGTTTTATGTTCGTGTTGTGTGTAGGTGCGAACAGCGCGCTGCTAGTGAACCCGAAGACGAAGACGGCGCTGGCCAACATGCTGTCCATCCGGCTGCAGGGCGCCGCGCCGCCGCCCGACCACGAGCCGTCTGCTGCCGGCACGCTCAGGTCTGTACTGGTGGTGTAGTGTAGGGGGAACAGCGCTGCTAGTGACGAAGACGGCGCTGGCCAACATGCTGTCCATCCGGCTGCAGGGCGCCGCGCCGCCGCCCGACCACGAGCCGTCTGCTGCCGGCACGCTCAGGTCTGTACTGGTGGTGTAGTGTAGGGGGAACAGCGCTGCTAGTGACGAAGACGGCGCTGGCGAACATGCTGTCCATCCGGCTGCAGGGCGCCGCGCCGCCGCCCGACCACGAGCCGTCTGCTGCCGGCACGCTCAGGTCTGTACTGGTGGTGTAGTGTAGGGGGAACAGCGCTGCTAGTGACGAAGACGGCGCTGGCCAACATGCTGTCCATCCGGCTGCAGGGCGCCGCGCCGCCGCCCGACCACGAGCCGTCTGCTGCCGGCACGCTCAGGTCTGTACTGGTGGTGTAGTGTAGGGGGAACAGCGCTGCTAGTGACGAAGACGGCGCTGGCCAACATGCTGTCCATCCGGCTGCAGGGCGCCGCGCCGCCGCCCGTCTGTCTCTATTGATTCAAAGTAGTTCTGTGTCTCACATAACACACACTGGTGCGGTTTCCGCAGTGCGAGCGAGACACCGCTAAAGACTTGCATAGCGCTGTGTCGCTCGCACACTGCACCGTCGTACGGATACTTCCGTAATCCCGTCTGGGGTTAAGTCTACACTCCCTCAATCAAGTTGCCCTTAACATAATAACCACCTACTTACACATTGTTCAAACACTCCATCAGCTTCTAATTCTGCTAATATTATATTCTTCTGGTTCCTGTTCTCCACTCAATAGGGATGTTGACACCAAATAAGAAAATCAATGAATCCGAATTTTCTCGAAAAAGGATCAAATTCTCTATCAAATAGTGAAAAAAGTAATCCAAAAGAATAAATAATTACATAATTATAAGTCTTCAAAGTTTTAGGAGGGGGCATTTTCTGTCCTTTTTCCGCAAAACGCCCCGTTGTATTGAACGATCGTCATTTACTATGGCGCTCGAGGTCAGTGACGTCACTGACCTGTAGCGTTTTCTCTCTCTAACTAAAAACATTCTAACGGTTGTAGTTTCGTTATTTTTTGAGATATTTGAATAGGATTTTCACTTTTTGGCATAGTTATATGTATTCTTTCGTATGGAGTATTAATAATTTTTGAGTCAACATCCCTATTGCTCAATGGTTAATTGGAAGAGATCCCTTATAAGGATAAGTTCGCATTTGTGTCAACATAACCGATTTTCGCTGTATTCTCTACCTGTGTTTTGTGAACTTACAATAAAGTAATTACATAGTACATACATACATTATGTATTCACACAAAAACGGCTTAAGAGGTGGGGTAGGGCAAGCTATCTCCATACAAACATTATGCAGGATTTACTTCGTTTGTGTTTGCATTAAAGTTACGATTTTTGGTCAGTATGCTTATTTTTCTGATAGCTATTTAGTGATGTAATTTTTTTTTATTTGTTTTTTTTTTTAATTTTTTTTTAATATTTGAAAGTTTTCACATCACTATCTTCGCATATCTAATATTTACAACCAAAAAAAAATTATATTCGTTAGTGCCAAAACCTACGAATAAAACGTGCACAGAGTTTGTAATTTGTATGGAGAATGCTTTTGATGAGATAAGGAGCCGAAGTTTACGACGGAGACGCAAGCAAAAGCTAGTGTTCAATAATAAATGAATTTATAAAGTCCGTAAGCGGTCAAGATAAGTCAGCAATAAACACGTTAAATATTGCATTGTAACGGTGCGGCCGCAGGTGGCTCATGCATGAATAATCTCGCACGCTCGACGACGTGAACTCATTTTTGGAAATTTAAATATTATCGTGTTTTCCCGTCGTGTTTGTCGTTATAATTTGGGTGGTAAAACCAATCTTATTAAGTTTCTGTCAAAAATATAATTTTTAGTACAAGCTTTTATTGCCGATTGTAAAATTTTTCCCCAGTCATCAACTCGCGGAGACGGTTCTAATGAGCCCAAACACGACGCTTCCAATGGGTTTATTTTGTGTAGTTTAGGAGTTGCCACAGGCCTCCTTCTGTCTCCATCATTAGATCAGCTCGATGGTACCATAATATTGCATTGTTACCGCACTTACGTAAGCTGACCTGACGCTGACCGTTTTGATGCCCGTTTGGCCATCCAATAAAGCAGAAAGAGTTTGTAAATTTAATGTTTAGTACGGTGTTACCATAATGAAGGAGGAGTTCTGTCAAAGTAAAATAGTAGTTTATCTACACCCATATAGTAAATCCTCTTTTATAAGTTCAAATACCGTAGATAAGACCCCGCTTTATAATATACAGTGCTGCTGTTGCGTGCGTCCCCTATTAGATCACGAAATATAACACTTTAACGAGATCACGTACAAAATTAAGACACAGCTGCGGGCTGGCGGCGGAGGCGCGGGCCGGCCTGTCGACGCAAACATGGCGCACGCCGGCGAGAAGTGCCCACACGAAACACATGAAAGAGGATTTAATATATGGATGTAGATAAAGTAGTGTATGCAACTGTACATAATTAGGCATTAAAACACTCGTGTGACCTTATTATGAAACTCGCCTTCGGCTCGTTTCATAAAACACACTCGTGTTTTAATGCCCCTCATTATGTACCAGTTGCATAAACTACTATTATGCAACTGGTACATAATGAGGGGCATTAAAACACGAGTGTGTTTTATGAAACGAGCCGAAGGCGAGGCATTATGTACCAGTTGTTTTCCTGGTCTGGCCGAAAAGTGTCGTTTTCCGGCGGTTTCGCGGCCAGTTATTCGACACCCAGAGTAAGCGCCTCGCGTCGTCGTCCCAACGCGATACTACTACTATTTAGTTTTAGGAAATATAATGATATAATATGTATGTTAGTCTTTAAGGTATTTGTATTATGGGCCACAGATGCTTGAAATAAATGATTAAATAAATAAATAAATAATGAGGGCTACCGTTTTTGTATTCACCAGTTAGCGCCACTGCGCTCTCAGTCCAGCTGTCAAAGTTTGTTATTGGTTATTATGGACGTATAAACCAAATTTACGTACATTAAAATCGCACCGTAAATATTTTCATTGAACATCCCGCAATCCCGTATTATTTGGAAAAAAGTATGACATAAGTTTACGAACGATAAAATTGTATCAAAGCACTGAAATTCGTTGATCCGTAACTCATATTTGCCATAATAAATCTCAGGTATTGTAAAATAGTCATCATATTCAATTAAATTAGAAATAAACGCGCGTAACTCACCCACAAACTAAGAAAATTGACATTTCGACTGACATCACTAGCGCCTCTAGTGGCGAATCCATACGCGGTAGCCCTCATTGACGTGACGTGTTTGTCTCCCCTTAGGCTGATGACGGCGGCGCACGCGGCGGGCGGCGCGGTGCGCGCGCCGGCGCGCCTGCTGCTGGGGCCCGCGCACCACCCCATACAGGTAAACAAACACTACATTATATTGGCCTCATTTAAACCTCTAACAAGAATTTAACTAAAATTAATCTGTCTCCCCCTGTTGTCTCGACATTTCTGTTCGTGGGGGACATTAGTAGATTGTGATTCGTGTCTCAAGGGAATAATAGTACATTACTTACCAAGGGCGATAAAACAAAGAATGTCTCAGATCGCAAGTATTTTACGCCCGAGCCGAAGGCAAGGGCGATAAATATGCGATCTAAGGCTTTCTTTATTATCGCCCGTGGTAAGTACAAAATTTTATGTCACCCCCTGGCCAGGAAGTGGGTTTTTTCGCGCGCGGAGCGTGCAATAATGGCCACTTTATGGCCAGGTGTGACATAAAATACATAATATATTTACGGCGAGCGTGGTATATTGAATCCTGAGCAGGAGGGGCTTACTACCGTGACGTCATCGCGCCGCGCAAAGTACATGCGGCCGCCGGCTCACACATTGTGTGACTATTCAATGGCTGCGGAGCAGCGTTACGGATCGCAAGCGCACGAATTAAGATAACGACAACGAAGTTTTAATTAAAAAAAACTTTATTTAAACCGACAGAGTAACAGTCTAGCTTTACAATCAAGAGTATTCTAACTTAATTTAATTAATAACTAGTATTTATACTAAATAAGTGCAGATCAGCATTGACGCAATGCCCTCAATTGGTAAGTGCTGAACATGCGTTAGGTTCTGCTGATAAAGCAGATATTGGGAGTGGAGGCACCCTTAACTCCTCCCTCCTTAAGAGAGAAATTATCTGAAGGTGGCGTAGCTGGCTTCAGAGAATTTCGTCTATGCAATAAGGGGCGTAATTTATGAGTTACGTATACAAGTACTATTGCGGCTAAGAAAACATATAAAATTAGGGTCCATACACTGACTCTATTGCTAATAACAAAGCTTTCACTGTAATCACTTTCACTGTTGTATTTAACGCTGTTGAGGATGTCCTTCACGTCGCTGAAATCCACACCTCGTAGATCTAACTCGTTCTCGTTCTGCTGGATCTCTAGCCGTAGTTCCGGTAATGTGACAGGGGGTAATATATAGCTCGTTACTGTGGTGTTACTGACTGCTTTTATGGTGATATCTTCTACTTGCGTTTCGCAGTTTTTGGACGGTGTTACTATATATGTTCCTTCTAAATTGTGTTTGGAGACTTCATCTCCGCAGGTTTCGGTTATTACTGCTCTTTTTCTTGTGTAAAGGAGCCAATGGTCAGATGTAATTTTCTGGATAACTGTGTCTTCGGTCTTGATTGTTTGCTGGTTGCATTTGGAAAGGTTTCCTTTCAGTAGCATGAGTTGCTCGATGCATGTTGTTATCGGATGCTGGACTATGTCGTCGTCTGTGCAGATGTATCTATCTTCCTCCGTTTCTTCGCAGAGTCTCGCTATGGGTCTGAGTTTCAATCTGTTCATCATAAGGTAGGGGTATTTGGGAATGATGGTGAATGTTTTGTCAGTTTGGGGATTATAAACTGGGATGGGAATAATTTTGTAATAAATATATGTGCTCTTCTCGATTAGTGGAATATCTAATACAAAAGTTAATCGATTATTACTAATAAAGGATTTTAAATCTATACTACGTTCTAATTTAATCAAGTTTGCCTTTGATACAGGGTATATTAAAGTGGCATGTTTTTCTACTTCTAAAAGTATATTAATTAATTCCGTTGAATTTATTACAGATTGGTGTAATGTGGATAGCTTGCTGAAGGCAATAGCTGTTTCTATCTCTTGGATAATATTATGAATGGTGCGGAAGTTATTTAGGATCTGATACATGCTGTTCATTACGGCAATCAAGTTAAAAAGTTTATTTTCATCTTCTTTGATGGATTCTATTTGTTTAGTTTTATTACCCAAATGCTTAACATTTAGGTTGATGTCGCTTGAAACGTTAGTTAATTTGTCAAGAGCTTTTTGAAGTAATGTTACTTTATTCTCTACTGATATCTCCTTATGCTTCATATTGTCTATTACTGAATCGTATCTAATAGCGTCTTCATTATCTAAATTTCCTGTTATAACCTTAACTACAGATCCTAATGGGTTGAGAATGCCTCGTTTATTTCTTAAATTTGGCAAAATTTGTAATAATCTATTTCTAGAAAGGTCTGTAAAGGAATTGATTTGTACTTCTAAACCCATTAGTTCGTTTTTTAATTCTACATTATTATCAACTACCAGTTTTAACTTATCATATTGTTCTAAGTTTATTTCTAGCAAAGACTTAATCGATTCTAAATCTATAATCTTAATTATGCTCCAGGAGCTAGTCCTCATCAGAGCTGTACCCATCCTGACTGGAGCTATCCCTGGATTCCGCTCGAGGTTTTGGATGTTGAGGCTGCATCCCTGATGTGCCAGGCTCGTCAGTAAAATCACTCGCCACCTGTGGAGGTCGTTTGATATTTTTGAGAGCTACTCGGGTATTCCTCTTTTTTAATTGTACGGGAATTATATTCTTTTCTGGTTTGCCAATGACTTTGGCCTTCTCGTACCTGGGCAGTTCCTTTGCTTTACGGATCCTAGTATCTTTCATGTAAATTGTATCTCCTTCTTTAATTTCTGGTGGGACTTCACCGCCTTTCTTTTCTCTAACTTTAACTTTATCGTTAACTAGCTTTTCGCTAACATATTCATATAATACTTTCAATCTTCTTCTATGATCTATAAGTAGTTTCTGCATAATGTTTCGTTCTCTATCTATGTCGAATGTATTTCCTGAGTCTGTATGACCGAAAACAATTTCAAAAGGTGTAAATGTTGTTGCGCTATGTATTGAGTTATTGTAGGCCATTATGGCATATGTCATTACTGCTGCAGCATCTTGCTCACTCCTGTCGTATTTGGCTAAACGATAGATTTCTATTATAGTAGAATGGAATCGTTCCACTATGGCCATTGAATTAGGATTATTCGGTGTTCCTATGTGCAAATCTATTTTGTATAGACTTAACAACTCCTTCATAAGCTCATTATTAAATTCCGATCCAGAGTCGCAGCTTATTTTCCTAGGGATACCATACATGCTAAAGTATTTGATCAAAGCTCGAACTACTTCCGGTGTGCTTCGATTAGGTATATCTATCGCCTGTCCCAGCTTGCTGAATGCGTCTACTGCTGTCAGATAATATTTGCCCTCGATAAACAGAAGATCTATAAATATTTCCTGAAATGGTGATTCCTGACTCTGAGTTAGTTGTATGAAGGGTTTGATGGGTTTTCTCTCATATTTCATCTTACGGCACTGTTCACATGCGTTTATTATGGCTGAAATTGTTTCTTTCATGTTGCTCCACCAATATTCTCTTTTAAGTTTAGCAAGGGTTTCATTAATGCCCCTATGGCATGTTTTCCCTTCGTGATATTTCTTAACTAATTCTTTCATATCGTTCTCATCTGTTACGTTCACAATGCGTTCTGTGCATTCTATTAAGTTGTTCGTCCCTTTCTTATAGAGTTTAGTTACCACGTTACTAAATACTCTTCTAAATTCTGGTGTCTCAAAATAGACAAAGTATTTATTTTTCATATCTACGTATTCCTTTAAAAATTTATTCACTAAACCCTCGTTATCAACCGGCATGTGTACTTCAAGGATTTTTTGTTTTTTATTAGAAATGTCCTTGACGCTAATGTCATTTTTGAACCATGTGTGGACTAATATTTGTTTAGGTTTCGAGTCTATAGCTTCGTTTAATATTGGGATGCCTTCGTGTTCTCGGTTAGAAATAGAATGAGCTGTGGCTCCATCATCAGAATCCGATATTTCTACTGTCTCCATTTCTGGTTCAGATTCGGGTCTACTTAATTTAGCAAGTTGGTCTGTTAAAGATTCTACGTATTTTGTCAATTCTTCTTCTTTTTCGTCCACATTAACGGCCATTGACTCGTTGTCGTCGTTTGTCATATTAAGTCTTATACACGATTCGGTTCTACTCAACTTAGCAATCTGATCTGTTAAAGATTCTATGTATTTTATCAACTCATCTTCTTTGTCGTCTATATTAACGGCCATTGACTCATTGTCGTCGTTTGTCATATTAAGTCTTATACGCGACATTGCGTCAGCGTTGGTGTTTTGGTTCCCCTTTTTGTAATAAATTTCAAAGTTATATTCTTGTAACCTTAATCGCCATCTCGTGAGCTTACTATTTGGCTCTTTCAATGAGTAAAGCCAGGCGAGTGGTCGATGGTCGGTGTAAATCAGGAATTTGTTTCCATACAAATAGGGTCTAAAATGTTTCACTCCTTCTATTACAGCTAATAGCTCTTTCTCTATTGTGCTGTATTTTACCTGTGTATTGCTTAATGTTCTGCTGAAATATGCTATAGGCTTATCGGACCCGATTTGTCCTTGAGACAATACTGCTCCTATAGCGTAATTTGACGCATCGGTTGTCAAAATAAAAGGTTTGTTAAAATCTGGGAACTGTAACAGCGGTGCATTTGTTAATATCTTCTTACAAAGTTCAAAACTTTCTTTATATTCGTCATTCAATATTACTTTTCTTCCTTTTTTCAGACATGCAGTCATTGGTCGGGTTATTTTCGCGAAGTCTTTGATAAATTTTCTATAATATCCTACGAGTCCCAGGAAGCTTTTAATTTCGCTTGTAGTTTTCGGAATGGGGTAATTCAGTACGGCATTAATCTTGTCATTATTTGGCTTAAGTCCTTCACTGGTGATCGTGTGTCCAAGGTAGAGGACTTCCTTTCTGAGGAAATGGGACTTGTCCAGTTGAACTTTTAAATTCGTTGCCCTGAATCTATCAAATACGGCTTTAAGCTTCTGAACATGCTCTTGTAGACTTTTTGAGAATATAATGACGTCGTCAAGGTACACTAGACAGTGTATCCCTTGCAGGCCCCTAAGGACATTGTCCATTGCTCTCTGGAACGTTGCTGGTGCTGTTTTGAGTCCAAACGGCATTCTATTAAATTCAAAATGTCCAAATGCTGTGCTGAATCCTGTTTTGGCCCTGTCCTGTTCATCTACTTCTATTTGGTGATACCCACTAGCCAGGTCCAATGTCGTGAAGTATGTACTTTTCCCCAACATATCAAACAGGTCGTTTATGTTTGGTAGCGGGTACTTATCGTCAACTGTGATGTCGTTAAGACGTCTGTAGTCGATCACCATACGCCACTTCTGTTCACCTGACATATCAATCTTCTTTGGGACTAGGTGGACTGGGGCACTCCAAGGAGAATGTGACTCCTTAATAACATTGTCCTTTAGCATCTTATTTATTTGCTTCTTTATTTCTTGCGTTTGAACAGGTGGCATCCTGTGGGCTCTAATAAAAATAGGGTCCTCGTTGACCGTACGAATCTTATGCTTCACCTGGTTGGTAAAGGATAATGGGATATGTTCACAGTAAAATATATCCTTATACTCTTCACATAGTTTACCAATCGCCTTTTTCTCTTCTTCGTTAAGGTCATCTAATCTCAATTTCGAGAGATTTTCAGTTAACAGTTTATCCGTCGAGGCTATATCCTCGGAAAAATTTACATCGATTTTTTCGCTACTATAAGGCTGGACCTGGACAGCTTTCTGGATCAGCTAGGTTGACTGGATACTTCTGCGGCAGGCTCGATGAACGTTACTTAATAAATTTATTTGTTCGGCTTCCCGTTGAAACGTAGAAACGTACGTTGCCCGACACGGTGTGATCGCGAGATTTTATCGGCCACTGAACGTGCAAGGATAACGACGGGAATCCTGTCCTCAGCGCCAATTAAGATAACGACAACGAAGTTTTAATTAAAAAAAACTTTATTTAAACCGACAGAGTAACAGTCTAGCTTTACAATCAAGAGTATTCTAACTTAATTTAATTAATAACTAGTATTTATACTAAATAAGTGCAGATCAGCATTGACGCAATGCCCTCAATTGGTAAGTGCTGAACATGCGTTAGGTTCTGCTGATAAAGCAGATATTGGGAGTGGAGGCACCCTTAACTCACGCGCTTGTACGATCATAAAAAATAATTCTTTTCGTGTAGTTTCGTGTTAAATAATAATGTCAAAACCACAGCATTATTGTATTGCAGCAGGTTGCACCAATAAATAAGAACGGTCATTGAGTTTGGTATTCACCAACGGTTGACATAAAAGAAAACGAAAATGAAAACGTTGGTTCTAAGAAACCTCTTTCATTTTTTAAAGTGATGCCTTTAAAAATTATATAAAACTTGGTATCCCCTGGTTACATGTATGGAGTGCCCCCTCCCCCTACTTTAATATTTTTTCGTCATTTCACATCACTTTTACGTAGCGGTTCATACGAGTAGAACACAACTTCCTGCTAAATGTTTTAATTGTATTTGTAGTGCTTATAGTCTCCGAGTACATCGGCTGTCACATACAATACAGACGAAAAGACGGACGGACGGGTTCCGTTTTCACCATTTTGGCTACGGAACCTTAAAATTACTATTCGTAATTGTATTGTAAACAACACTACTAATAATAAAGTACATATATTCAAATAGGTTCTCGCTGGTGGTAACCCTAGCGCTGAGGGCGGGGCCTCGAAAGACCGCGTTGCGTGCGATTGAAAGAGATGGCCACGTTTAGGCACGTTTGGCATACCTAAACGGGGAATTTGTTAGCAGAGAAACTTCTGTACTTGTACTATTACTTATTCTGTGTCCTGAGTGAAGCGAAATATTCTGCAATCCCCCCCCTTCCCCTCCCTCCCTAGCTATGCCGCAGAATCCTATTGTAGAATCTTGAGCGTAGCGAGGGATTCAAGTGTTTATGCCAAGACGGAAATAATTTTGCTACCGTGTGACACATATTGTTTTTCACACCGCCTATGAGGCCCGCTGCTAAAAACATGAAATATCTTACGAACAATTTTCTACCGAGTGGCACATACTGTTTTTCACATTTATTATTTTGTGTTTAGGGTGCGGGTGCGGTAGGTGCGCTGGGCGTGGGCGGCGCGGTGGCGGCGGGCGGCAGCAAGGTGTACGCGGGCGCGCCGCGCGCCGCGCCGCCGCGCGCGCAGTTCTACGGACACAACCCCAACCTCAAGCTGCCGCCCGACCTCTTCCTGCTTGGCTGCGTCTTCCACATCGTGAGTACTTAGTCGAAGGTCGTTTCCTGGCAGGGTCGCCATGTAAAGATGGGCGTAATCAAACAACCGATAGTGTTGGAAGTGATATAGTCTCTCTAAATATGGTTAAACATTAGCTTATATATCAAAAGGCTATCTAGTTACTAGCACTAATGTAGTGTGTGCGGGCAGCGTTGCACACACTACAAGCGAACACCGAGTTACTTGTCCTGTTTCGACTATTGTAGGATATGATAGGAAGTTTATGAGTATTGTAAGGGCCTTCTTAAATTGCTCTATAAATGATATATTTTTGAAACAAGGTGGAGTACCAGCAGTCTTGGGGGGCGGAGCGCGTGGCTCGCTGGGCGGAGTGCATCCAGCGACGCGGCGGCGAGGTGGAGGCGGGGTACTGCGCGCGCGTCACGCACGTGCTGTGCGAGACGCAGCGCCACGGCGTCGTCATGCAGGTACACTATGGCACCGCCAATGGAGAATGTTAACTAATTTAGAATTCCGTTTTTCTGTATTCTCTGTTCTAAACCTTAGTGTGTGATGGCAGGCTCTCCGCGATGCGAAGCGCTGCGTGACGGCGTACTGGCTGTCGGACGCCATGCTGCGGCGCGGCGTCACGCCACCGTGGCAGGCGCTGCACCTGCCCGCCATGTACGCGGCGCGCGACCGGCCCGCGCGCCACCACCGCGCCGCGCTCTCCGGCTGGCGCGCCGAGGAGCGCGACCGCGTGGCGTGCGCCGTGGAGCACGTCGGGGCTAAGGTAGGTAACACACCCTGCAGGCGCTGCACCTGCCCGCCATGTACGCGGCGCGCGACCGGCCCGCGCGCCACCACCGCGCCGCGCTCTCCGGCTGGCGCGCCGAGGAGCGCGACCGCGTGGCGTGCGCCGTGGAGCACGTCGGGGCTAAGGTAGGTAACACACCCTGCAGGCGCTGCACCTGCCCGCCATGTACGCCACCACCGCATACTAAACTTGAGTGTACCCTTTGTACCCAGCTTTATTATTGCATATGTTCATTACAAAATCTATCAAGACCGTCGCATGCGTCGTGTTATTCTAGAGAAGCATCCAGAATGCACTAAAGCCTGTTGTATACATTGTTCGCAGCTGACGCCGTACATGACGCGCGACAACACGGTGCTGATCTGCAAGCGCGCGGAGGGCCCCAAGTACCGGCGCGCGCGCGAGTGGGGCATCCCCTGCGTCACGCCCGCCTGGCTCACCGACCTGCTGCTGGGCAACATGAGCGCGCTCGCGCAGGTACCACACATACTACCAAGTACCGGAGTGGGGCATCCCCTGCGTCACGCCCGCCTGGCTCACCGACCTGCTGCTGGGCAACATGAGCGCGCTCGCGCAGGTACCACACATACTACCAAGTACCGGAGTGGGGCATCCCCTGCGTCACGCCCGCCTGGCTCACCGACCTGCTGCTGGGCAACATGAGCGCGCTCGCGCAGGTACCACACATACTACCAAGTACCGGAGTGGGGCATCCCCTGCGTCACGCCCGCCTGGCTCACCGACCTGCTGCTGGGCAACATGAGCGCGCTCGCGCAGGTACCACACATACTACCAAGTACCGGAGTGGGGCATCCCCTGCGTCACAAAGGCCTTATACTAAATGGACTCAACTTAGTGGCAATAAAATTGGTAAAATCTTTATAATGTCAATGTCGCACGTAGAGCACGTTGCAGGCAAAGGCTCTACGTTGTCTTTCTACTCTCTACTCTACTGTTTATCTAAATAAAATGCTTCTCTTTACTATTTGTTTCAGATTGAGAACACTAAATATCAACAATTCAACTCACCGAGCCCATTCCGCATGGACTACAGCCTAGTGTCACATCTAATGAGTAAGTCTATTAACTAATCATTACAGGAACCATTATTCTAATAGCTTTATTTTGGAGTAATTTTTATATTAACTCGTTGCCTACCGGTGTCGCCGATGTACGATTTTATAACAAAAGATTGTTTTGTTTTTTTCGCCGTCAACCCAAGGTTTAAAACCTGTGGGTTGACGGCGAAAAAAACACAACAAAACAATGTTTTTGTTTATTTGACTTGTTTTTGAGTCACCGGTCGACATGAGGTTAATGAAGTTCATTCATATATAGTTAACCAACTTTTAATTTGTAGGGATGGAAGTAAGAGGTGGTTTAAATCCTTCCATAATATATGTTGTACATAAGTCGAGGTATATAATTAAATTTGGTTTTTACTCCTATAATTGCCAATAACAAACTTGACAGCTGGACTGAAAGCGCAGTGGCGCCAACTGTTGAGCATAAGAACGGTAGCTCTCATTGGCAATGGTGCCGGGGGGTTCCCTTGCGGCTTGCCCTCGCAGCCGGGGCACAGAATAACGATGTAGTAGTGAGAGTAACGTATTCCTCAGACGCGTGGAAGATGCCGATCAACATAACGCCGGAGTCGCACGAGCGCGCCAAGCGCGCGGCGGCGGCGCTCCCGCGGCGCGCCAAGCGGCCGCGCCTCGAGTCGCCGCCGCCGCCGCGCGCGCCCGCCGCGCCGCCGCCGCTGCACCTGGCGCCGCGCGTGCTCTTCTCCGCCGTGCCCGCCTCCGACCAGAACAAATACGCCGCCATCGTCAGGTGAGTGTCCACGTTGTCTGGTCCCGCGGCGCGCCAAGCGGCCGCGCCTCGAGTCGCCGCCGCCGCCGCGCGCGCCCGCCGCGCCGCCGCCGCTGCACCTGGCGCCGCGCGTGCTCTTCTCCGCCGTGCCCGCCTCCGACCAGAACAAATACGCCGCCATCGTCAGGTGAGTGTCCACGTTGTCTGGTCCCGCGGCGCGCCAAGCGGCCGCGCCTCGAGTCGCCGCCGCCGCCGCGCGCGCCCGCCGCGCCGCCGCCGCTGCACCTGGCGCCGCGCGTGCTCTTCTCCGCCGTGCCCGCCTCCGACCAGAACAAATACGCCGCCATCGTCAGGTGAGTGTCCACGTTGTCTGGTCCCGCGGCGCGCCAAGCGGCCGCGCCTCGAGTCGCCGCCGCCGCCGCGCGCGCCCGCCGCGCCGCCGCCGCTGCACCTGGCGCCGCGCGTGCTCTTCTCCGCCGTGCCCGCCTCCGACCAGAACAAATACGCCGCCATCGTCAGGTGAGTGTCCACGTTGTCTGGTCCCGCGGCGCGCCAAGCGGCCGCGCCTCGAGTCGCCGCCGCCGCCGCGCGCGCCCGCCGCGCCGCCGCCGCTGCACCTGGCGCCGCGCGTGCTCTTCTCCGCCGTGCCCGCCTCCGACCAGAACAAATACGCCGCCATCGTCAGGTGAGTGTCCACGTTGTCTGGTCCCGCGGCGCGCCAAGCGGCCGCGCCTCGAGTCGCCGCCGCCGCCGCGCGCGCCCGCCGCGCCGCCGCCGCTGCACCTGGCGCCGCGCGTGCTCTTCTCCGCCGTGCCCGCCTCCGACCAGAACAAATACGCCGCCATCGTCAGGTGAGTGTCCACGTTGTCTGGTCCCGCGGCGCGCCAAGCGGCCGCGCCTCGAGTCGCCGCCGCCGCCGCGCGCGCCCGCCGCGCCGCCGCCGCTGCACCTGGCGCCGCGCGTGCTCTTCTCCGCCGTGCCCGCCTCCGACCAGAACAAATACGCCGCCATCGTCAGGTGAGTGTCCACGTTGTCTGGTCCCGCGGCGCGCCAAGCGGCCGCGCCTCGAGTCGCCGCCGCCGCCGCGCGCGCCCGCCGCGCCGCCGCCGCTGCACCTGGCGCCGCGCGTGCTCTTCTCCGCCGTGCCCGCCTCCGACCAGAACAAATACGCCGCCATCGTCAGGTGAGTGTCCACGTTGTCTGGTCCCGCGGCGCGCCAAGCGGCCGCGCCTCGAGTCGCCGCCGCCGCCGCGCGCGCCCGCCGCGCCGCCGCCGCTGCACCTGGCGCCGCGCGTGCTCTTCTCCGCCGTGCCCGCCTCCGACCAGAACAAATACGCCGCCATCGTCAGGTGAGTGTCCACGTTGTCTGGTCCCGCGGCGCGCCAAGCGGCCGCGCCTCGAGTCGCCGCCGCCGCCGCGCGCGCCCGCCGCGCCGCCGCCGCTGCACCTGGCGCCGCGCGTGCTCTTCTCCGCCGTGCCCGCCTCCGACCAGAACAAATACGCCGCCATCGTCAGGTGAGTGTCCACGTTGTCTGGTCCCGCGGCGCGCCAAGCGGCCGCGCCTCGAGTCGCCGCCGCCGCCGCGCGCGCCCGCCGCGCCGCCGCCGCTGCACCTGGCGCCGCGCGTGCTCTTCTCCGCCGTGCCCGCCTCCGACCAGAACAAATACGCCGCCATCGTCAGGTGAGTGTCCACGTTGTCTGGTCCCGCGGCGCGCCAAGCGGCCGCGCCTCGAGTCGCCGCCGCCGCCGCGCGCGCCCGCCGCGCCGCCGCCGCTGCACCTGGCGCCGCGCGTGCTCTTCTCCGCCGTGCCCGCCTCCGACCAGAACAAATACGCCGCCATCGTCAGGTGAGTGTCCACGTTGTCTGGTCCCGCGGCGCGCCAAGCGGCCGCGCCTCGAGTCGCCGCCGCCGCCGCGCGCGCCCGCCGCGCCGCCGCCGCTGCACCTGGCGCCGCGCGTGCTCTTCTCCGCCGTGCCCGCCTCCGACCAGAACAAATACGCCGCCATCGTCAGGTGAGTGTCCACGTTGTCTGGTCCCGCGGCGCGCCAAGCGGCCGCGCCTCGAGTCGCCGCCGCCGCCGCGCGCGCCCGCCGCGCCGCCGCCGCTGCACCTGGCGCCGCGCGTGCTCTTCTCCGCCGTGCCCGCCTCCGACCAGAACAAATACGCCGCCATCGTCAGGTGAGTGTCCACGTTGTCTGGTCCCGCGGCGCGCCAAGCGGCCGCGCCTCGAGTCGCCGCCGCCGCCGCGCGCGCCCGCCGCGCCGCCGCCGCTGCACCTGGCGCCGCGCGTGCTCTTCTCCGCCGTGCCCGCCTCCGACCAGAACAAATACGCCGCCATCGTCAGGTGAGTGTCCACGTTGTCTGGTCCCGCGGCGCGCCAAGCGGCCGCGCCTCGAGTCGCCGCCGCCGCCGCGCGCGCCCGCCGCGCCGCCGCCGCTGCACCTGGCGCCGCGCGTGCTCTTCTCCGCCGTGCCCGCCTCCGACCAGAACAAATACGCCGCCATCGTCAGGTGAGTGTCCACGTTGTCTGGTCCCGCGGCGCGCCAAGCGGCCGCGCCTCGAGTCGCCGCCGCCGCCGCGCGCGCCCGCCGCGCCGCCGCCGCTGCACCTGGCGCCGCGCGTGCTCTTCTCCGCCGTGCCCGCCTCCGACCAGAACAAATACGCCGCCATCGTCAGGTGAGTGTCCACGTTGTCTGGTCCCGCGGCGCGCCAAGCGGCCGCGCCTCGAGTCGCCGCCGCCGCCGCGCGCGCCCGCCGCGCCGCCGCCGCTGCACCTGGCGCCGCGCGTGCTCTTCTCCGCCGTGCCCGCCTCCGACCAGAACAAATACGCCGCCATCGTCAGGTGAGTGTCCACGTTGTCTGGTCCCGCGGCGCGCCAAGCGGCCGCGCCTCGAGTCGCCGCCGCCGCCGCGCGCGCCCGCCGCGCCGCCGCCGCTGCACCTGGCGCCGCGCGTGCTCTTCTCCGCCGTGCCCGCCTCCGACCAGAACAAATACGCCGCCATCGTCAGGTGAGTGTCCACGTTGTCTGGTCCCGCGGCGCGCCAAGCGGCCGCGCCTCGAGTCGCCGCCGCCGCCGCGCGCGCCCGCCGCGCCGCCGCCGCTGCACCTGGCGCCGCGCGTGCTCTTCTCCGCCGTGCCCGCCTCCGACCAGAACAAATACGCCGCCATCGTCAGGTGAGTGTCCACGTTGTCTGGTCCCGCGGCGCGCCAAGCGGCCGCGCCTCGAGTCGCCGCCGCCGCCGCGCGCGCCCGCCGCGCCGCCGCCGCTGCACCTGGCGCCGCGCGTGCTCTTCTCCGCCGTGCCCGCCTCCGACCAGAACAAATACGCCGCCATCGTCAGGTGAGTGTCCACGTTGTCTGGTCCCGCGGCGCGCCAAGCGGCCGCGCCTCGAGTCGCCGCCGCCGCCGCGCGCGCCCGCCGCGCCGCCGCCGCTGCACCTGGCGCCGCGCGTGCTCTTCTCCGCCGTACCCGCCTCCGACCAGAACAAATACGCCGCCATCGTCAGGTGAGTGTCCACGTTGTCTGCTCCCCCGGGCCTCACGGCCCGACCACGACTTCGAGAGGCGGCGGCAGCGGCAGCGGTTTCTTAATACATTGCGCGTGATATACTGACCGCACTGCATTGGGCGTCTCGACCGTGCAATGAACAGATAAACCGCTTGCAATTCGCGCAAAGTCGTGGGCGGGCTGTAACAGAGTTATCCCGTTCGCGTCTTGTGGCGGATTTATAGGTGGGACCTATGGTTAAGGGGGTGCCTTGCACACGGGTGCAGGAGTACGCAATCGGCAGTCTAGGATAATTGCACACGGGCGCTACATGGGCTAGAGACGCCCCTATGAATGAAATAGTACATTACTGCTTACGCCGGGAAAAGGCTTGCCGGGTGAGTAGGTATAAACGGCCGACAGTAGGGAGGCCGGATAGTGATACGAAGCCGGCTGCCCTTTCACGGCCAGACATGTATTTGTATAGTGCTTTTCTCAAACATATGCAATGAAATAAAAAAAATGCACCTCTCAAAAAGCAAATTTATTATTCAGCTGTTTAGCTTGGGGCGCTACCGCGAAAGCACTATCGTATTTTCTATCCAATGAGAAACGTCATTTGAGCGACAGAGAGAAAAAATACGATAGTGCTTTCGCGGCGGTCGCAGCCCTGTTCATGAACACGAACACAGACGCAATGTTTACATTAAAATTAAAAAAAAAATACTTTCCAGCTTCTAGGCCTTCAATTTTGTATGAAATTTCTGTACAGTTCTCTCGAGTTGTCCCGCCCTAAACGTGCTGATACTTTGAAGCCTGTTATAACGCACGTACTGACGACATTTCATTGCATGTTTGAGAAAACGAATTTAATCTGATTCTGATTGAACTTGATCTGATAAATCTTATCCTTGAACCCAATTTTTATGTCTGATACCGATAGGTACCAGTAATATCTTATTGAAATATTTTATTATACATCGTTAGAATTTTATGACGTATCCCGTCACATTTAAATCATGGATACACAGGATCCCACCCGAATATGTCCATTTAAAAATATACAAATTACTCAGCTTTCCCTGAACGCCTTATCCAAACGCTTTGTAATTTTGATCTAAGTATAGATTTAACATTTTTATTGCAGTGACACTAAAATAAAGGATGAGAAGGAAGACAGTCTGGTCGTATAATCCTAAGTAATATTGTAATTTCTCCTTGTCAGTAGCTACTAGCAATAACTGGTTAAATGGGGGAAGTAACTCTACGTTGTAAACTGGGAGAAGGAGAAGTAATATTGCGTAGTAAACTGGGGGAAGTAACTCTGCGTAGTGATACTGTAATGTATTCGTTTGTAAATAGTACGAGTATGCTGTGCCGTCTCAATTTCATGTCATTTGTACTAAATTTGTGTCGTCTATACACTAAAACAAGGTCATGGATCATAAAATATTTTACTCTAAGAACTCGAGTTACTATTTTCAAAACAAAATCCAAAAGTAAGTTAAGGTAAAAGTCCCAGTGCTTGACACCTTAGTGCCCAATAAATAACACGTATTATTATTTATTTATTTATTTATTTATTTAGTTTAAGGAGTACCAACAGCTAATAAAATTAACATAGAAACTTAAGTAGTAACATAAAGCCAATTATAGGAACTCACAGATAGAAGCAGAACAAGAAATTTAACAAAAATACTGCGCACTTATTCGCACTATGCTATTCAGAATATAATCTAAATTGGAATTAGAGAACACAAAGAATGAATACAACTCTAAACATAAGCTAAGCTAGGTTATAAATTAAGTTCAGCTAGTGACAATAATATTCTGGGTTATAGGTATAATCATGCTCAGCTAGTGACGCTAAGTCGCATCCTGCTGCTAGCTACAACAAAATAAATAACGAAATTAGATTCAAAGTGGATTGAAAAATAAGTTCGCTAATCTTCGCCTCACTGAAGGAATCGAGCCATTAAATACATCAATATCCAGATCTCTTGAAATAGCGTTTAGATTACGGCTTGCGCGACATAAAAAGCTATTTTGCCTATAATTGGATGAAGTACATTTGAGAGAAATGGGGGGAAAGTAACGTTTCGACCGGGTGGGCGTATTAAATGAAAGTTTGAAAAGCAATTCAGGACAGTCAATATACCCGCTAGTGATACTTAAAATATAGATTATATCCGCAATTTCACGGCGTTTTTGCAATGGAATAAGATGGTGCTTTCTACATAATCTTAAGTAATTAGAGGAATTATAGGGCTGTTTCAGTTTAAAGCACAGGTGTTTCAGGAACTTTTTCTGAACTCTTTCTAGTCGATCAATATACGTGGCATAGCAAGGGTTCCAAATTTGAGATGCATACTCGAGCTTACTCCTGACTAGTGAGCAGTATAGAACCTTGAGTGTCTTTGCTTGAGTAAAACACGCGGAGGTACGTAATATAAAGCCCAGGGTTTTCAAGGCACTACTTATTATACCGTCGATATGCATATCAAAAAGAAGTTTACTGTCATGTACGACACCCAAATCTCTCATAGAACTAACTTTATTCAAGGTTTGACCTTTAAGCGTATAATTGTAGGATATCAATTTGCGTTGACGTGAGAACGTGATTGAATGACATTTGGATGGATTCAGGTCTAACTTATTAGTTTGACAATACTCATCAAGCCGTGTAAGATCAGACTGAAGCAGTAGAGCGTCATCGATAGTCTTTAATTTCTTAAAAATTTTCATATCGTCTGCGAAACAGAGCAATTCAGAATGGATAATACATTTGCTGATATCGTTAACGAATACATTAAATAGCAAAGGTCCAAGCAAAGATCCCTGCGGGACACCACTTGGTACCGTTACCCAGCCAGATATGTAGTTGTTAACGACAACAGCCTGAGATCTATTGTTTATATAGGATATAAACCATCTGAGCAGGTCCCCACTAATGCCTATGTCATATAATTTCGATATTAACAGTGCGTGGTCAATTCTGTCAAATGCTTTGCTGTAATCCGTGTAAATCACATCTACTTGGTAGCCACTATCCATCGCCTCAGTTACATAGTCATTCAAGAGAACAAGGTTGGACACTGTGGATCTGCGCTGAAGGAAACCATGCTGGTTTAGGCTAAATGAGTTCTTAAAAGCCTCGTAGACCTGATTGAAAACCAATTTTTCAAGGACTTTGGACAAAATACATAGTTTAGATATGGGCCGATAGTTGACTATTTCTGATTTGGGTCCCTTTTTATGAACTGGGGTGATATACGCGCGTTTCCATATTAATGGTACAGTACATTCAGAAAAGGACCGCTGGAATAGAAGCGTAATAGGTACTACCAAGCTTTTAGCGCAATTAATTAAGAATTGGGCAGGTAAGTCGTCAGGGCCGGCAGACTTAGATGGGTCAAGCTTTAACAAAATATTAGTTAGCTCATCAGGTTTAACTTCGATACTAAACAGAGTGGCAGAGGGATCACCTGAGCGGCTAGAGGTGACATCTAAATTGCTACCATTTGACGCAGAAAAACTTGATCGAAAATATTCAGAGAACGCATTGCATATATCAGTACCCGTATTTACCAAGCTGTTGCCATATTGTAGACTACTGGGTATACCACGAGTGCCAGACCGCGACTTGATGAACGACCAGAACTGCTTCGGATTTCTGGCTATATTGGTTTCAGTCCGTTTAATGTACGAGTCAAAACAATCCCGTTCGAGTCTGCGCACCCTATCTCTCAACAAGTTAAACGAGGTTAAATCCGAAATATTTTTATAATTTTTATATTTTCGCAGGTATTTATATTTCTCTTTAATTGCTTTTTTTAATGGCAGCGAAAACCATGCCGGGTACGAATCCGCTCTGATTTTACGACAAGGAATAAATTTATCTCTTAATTTTTTATAGGTATCGTAGAAAAAATCGAGGGAACAATCTAAAGTACGCTTGGAAAACTCTTCCTCCCAATTAATCGTTAACAGTTCATTATTGATGGATGTGTAATCCCCTTTATTAAAGAAGTACTTCAGGAGAGGAGCCGGCTTCATATAATCGATAGATAGGTACTTAATATGAATAATTAACGCATTATGATACGGATCAATAGGTACTAAAGCATTGAAACATTCAGTTACACAAACAATGTCATTAGACAAGACAAGATCCAATAGTTTACCGTAAATATTTAAAATTCCGCTATATTGGCAAAGACCGTGCGTAAACAAATCATCAATCAAGTTACACTCGTCACTACTTACATAATTAGATGGAATCATCGAGCTACCATGTACCGACCACGTAATACTGCTCATATTAAAGTCACCCACCACTAATATCTTATCATTAGGATTATTTAGGACTATGTAGTTTAATTTATTTAAGAAATTTTCTAGTTGCTGTGAAAAAGTATACCCCTGACCTTGTTTACATAAGTATAGAACGCATAAATGAACCTTAATTGGCCTACAGTTGCAGTCTTTAAGTTCTAAAGTGAGCCATAGGTCTTCGGCTGACGAGTGATATGATGGTTGCGGGATCACCGTTAGCTCCTTACGAGTAGCAATGATGACGCCGCCTCCGCGAGTCTGCCCGGTCAATGATAGGTCGCGATCACGACGCCACACAACATACCTGTAATCAAATAACTCCGAATCCCTAATGCCATCAACCAACCACGTCTCCGTCAAAAGAATAATGTCATAGTTAGCTAGACTAAGGTTACGATAGAATGTCAAAGTTTTAGAGCGAAGCCCCCTTACATTTTGGTAATAAATACTGGGATAATTAGCCATTAAAGAAAAAATAAATCTCAAAAACGGAATAGTTTTTAAGTATGAAAAACGTAACTTCATCCAATAAACACGCATAATAATATACGCCAAAGCAAAAAGTAAGCAATAATTTAGTTTCGTATAACAAATAACTGCGCAAGCATAATCCATAACGAGGCATAGAAATATTACAACGAGTGCAAAAGAGCAAATAATAGGTCAAATCCATCAGCCAGTGCGAAAAAAAGAGATGAATATAGGTTAATGAGCATAATTTCGTGAGTGCAAGGTAACTAGCGGTGCAGGTAGCGATAAGCCCCAGCGCTAAACAAAAGGCCGCTGACCGGGTGGTCCGGCCAGTGATATTCAAACTTTTGTTCTGTTGCTTAGTGAATAGTTATTTGTTATACAAGGGTGCAAAGTTGTATTTTAACCGCGAGTGTGGATTTGGAACACGAGCTAGCGAATGGATTCTAGGGTTGAACCACGAGCTAGCGAATGGATTCTATGGTTGAACCACGAGCGAAGCGAGTGGTTCGAAAATAGAATCCTGAGCGAAGCGAGTGGTTCAAAATTAGAATCCTGAGCATAGCGAGTGTTGCAACACACGAGACGTAAAATAACTTTGCAGCCGTGTGTAACACAAATATTTTCACCTCACTAAAGCGAGGAAATAGAAAAAGGAAAAAACAAAAGTAAAACAATAAAAAAAATTGGGTTTCTTCCAATTTTTCATTTCATTAAAATAGAAAATAAAAATTTAATTTGAACAAAAAAACGCAAAAAAGAATTGCGTGAAAAATGTATTACTTTCAATTCAAATAA
Source organism: Cenopis cana (assembly GCA_951800055.1). Classification (NCBI taxonomy): domain Eukaryota; kingdom Metazoa; phylum Arthropoda; class Insecta; order Lepidoptera; family Tortricidae; genus Cenopis; species Cenopis cana. The sequence goes on from OX637492.1 coordinate 10,642,321, forward strand.
AAATATAATTTGAAATCTTTATTAGTCGAAATCGAGTATAATCACGATTTATTGCAAAAAATTTTTTCCCAACTTAAAATTCAAAATAAATGTTAAATTTGAAATCCCTATCCCTAAATTAGTCGAAATCGAGTATAATGACAATGACGATTTTTTGCAGAAATTTTTTTTTTGCTTAAAATTCAAAATAGTTATAAAATTTGAAATCCTTATCCTTGAATTAGTCGAAATCGAGTATAATGACGATTTTTTGCAAAATATATATATTTTTTGCTTAAAATTCAAAATAAATATAAAAATTGAAATCCTTATACTTGAATTAGTCGAAATCGAGTATAGTGACGATTTTTTGCAAAAAAAATTTTTTTAGCTTAAAATTCAAAATAGTTATAAAATTTGAAATCTTCATCCCCGAATTAGTCGAAATCGAGTATAATGATGATTTTCCGCAAAAAAAAAATTTTTTTAGCTCAAAATTCAAAATAGTTATAAATTTTGAAATCCTTATCCTTGAATTAGTCGAAATCGAGTATAATGACGATTTCTGCAAAAATATTTATTTTTTGCTTAAAATTCAAAATAATGATAAAATTTGAAATCCTTATCCTTGAATTAGTCGAAATCGAGTATAATGACGATTTTTTTGCAAAAAAATATTTTTTTCTACTTAAAACTCAAAATAAATGTAAAATTTGAATTCCCTATCCCTAAATTAGTCGAAATGGAGTATAATGACGATTTTTTGCAAAAAAAATATTTTTTTTGCTTAAAATTCAAAATAATTATAAAAAAAGATTAATTCAAAATAAATATAAAATCTGAAATCCAAGGACTGATTTTTTTCACACCACACCACCTGAAAAAAAAAAACATGGGCGAAAATTGTCCTGGCTGTTTTGTGTCCACCCACACTAACCGATATCGGATCCGATACGAATCTGACCGATATCGGATCGGATAGTATGAGCACTAAGCAGTTTTCCATACATTTTTATCAGTAATGAATCCTACACCGATATTGTATCGGAAAGTGGGAACACGGCCTTACATGTTATTATGTTAAAAAAGTAACTAGGAACACGTTCGGATTTCAAAATTACTTTGCACACATGTGGATAAAATGCAGTTTTGCTATCTGTTTTTAAAGAATAAAAAAGGGCTTTCCGAGCTAGTGAGGTGAAAAATATTATACAATATTGACAAAAGCACGAAATAAGTTGGAATTAAGAACGAGTTTTTGCATATGTAACAAACTAGTGCAATTTGTTTAAATCGCGCTCATTATTAATAATAAAAACTTTGGAATTGTCATCCTTCCGGACATGAATTTTACAATGTTTAACCCAGATGTACAAGTAGCCCTTTTGTTTCAGCAGGCCTTTAGTAAGTGTTAAAAGTCTCTTATTTTCTGAAGTCAGATGGTCATTAATAAACACTCTTTGTACGTTGCCTGGGAAACCAATTTCTTCAGCTGACAACGACTTCTTCAAGCGCGCTGAGGCTATGAAATCTTCTTTTATGTAGCGATTGACGAAGTTTACTATGATCAGTTTATCTTTGGAATTATGAATTGGAACGCGAGAAATGTAATTTATTTGACTCCTGTCCACTGGAAATCCGACGGCATTACTTATATTCCCCAAAACTGTGATTAAATTCTCATTCTTCGATAGTGGGACTCCTTTGATTTCGACATTGTTCAACCTCTGCTTTTGGTCGTTACGGGCAAGTTCTTCTTTGAGGAAAGATATTTCATTTGTCTGAACGATTACTTTGTCCTGCAATGCCTCTAAGTCGGGAACTATTCGTTCCACTTCCGCTAGACGTGAGGAATATTCATCGAGCTTCGCACTGGTGAAGCTACACGATTCTTTTACTTCAGATAATTCCGTCTTCATCACTGCAACATCACTCACTAATTTGGGCAGGCAGGAAAGCTGCTTCTGCATGATCTGCAGTGTGCCCATTATAGTCTCCAAGTCTACTGGCTTTGCTGGACCTGGAGAAACTTCCCTCGCGCATAGATGACATTTCCAATTGGCTTTGCGTTCCGACCGTAGCTTTTTATAGCTGGACTCCGATATTTTAGTACAGCAGAACCCTATATCTTTATTGCACGCTGCACACTGAGCACCGTCGGTGACAAGGTTGTTGCAAATGCCACACTGCATTGTTTTAAGCTAGCCGAAAAAAACTTGAACAAATAGAGGTTTGAGAATCACTGCAAACTAGAGATAAGAACTAGCAGTTACTGTGCACATGTGCGAACTTAACGAGTGCGCGCGACTGACTGCGCGATTAATCAGTAATCACTTCTGTCATCATGACATAAGATTGGGATTGCCATGTATCGGGTCAGTGTCGACTTGTCGAGCACAGGGACGTTTACCTTATACCTTTCAATACTACTATATCATTTTGTCGTATTGCGTTGTTCCTTGATTACATTAAATACTTGACGATTCGTTGTCAGTTGTAGTTGTGACTAGAGTTCCTAGAGAGTTGTTATTATAAAATTGTATTGCCAAGTTATTAAATAAAATAAAAAAACTTAATCCTGTTTTTGTCAGACTACTCGGCGGGCTGGTGGTGTCGACGGCCGCCGAGGCCACGCACCTCGTGATGGACAAGCTGGTCCGCACGAGCAAGCTCATCAGCTGCCTCGTCACCGTCAAGCACCTACTCTCCCCCGAGTGGGTGCTCGAGAGCCAACGCCAGAACAAGTTCGCCGACGAAGCCCAGTTCGGCCTCCGCGACGAGGCATTCAACAAGATGTTCAAGTGCGACATCTCTGAGGTGCTGCTTTGTGGGGAACAGAGGCGGAGGCTGTTCGAGGGGGTAACCTTCTTCCTAACCCCTTGCGTCAAGCCCTCGCGGGCGTCGCTCATCGAAGTAATAGAGCTGTGCGGCGGCAAGGTCGAAAAGAATCGGCGGTCCTACGTCTCTATACAAGAGATGCACACCATGAAACCTTACAGCTACCTAGTGCTCACTGTTCCCAACGATTTGCATCTCGTGTATTACCTGCTGCAGTCGGAGAAGACTCTGAACGTAGTCTGCAGCACCGAAGTCGTGCTATCCGCTATCATGCGGCAGAAATTGGATATAGAAGAATTCCTCGTCAAGATAGACTAAATTATATTTATTGAACGATTTATTTACGTATTAATGGACTCTCATTTTGTATCTCGAAGAATAGATTTTATGTATGTTGCCATACAATATCCTCGGATGAATTCGCATGTTTTTTCCTATTCAGATTTTCTTATTTAAGTTCTTGACTTTTGAAAGTTGTTTAGTTTATTTTTTGATTCTCTAATTACTTTTTTGAGTATCTTACAAGTTTTCCAGATTGTCTTGTTTCATGAAATGCGAATATTTATTACTGTTACGTGATGCTTAGTAATTAAGAGAAAGGATTTGACTGTCCAAGTTTAAATGTTTATACTGAACCAAATCGATGTTGGTCTGGACCATTTTGTACATAGTAGAGATGATTATATGATGATTTTTCTAAAGCGATGTATTATTTCAAAACATTCCCACCTCCTATACTTGGGTGACCCAAGTATTCGCGCGTTTCAATTTGATGAATTGGCTGTCAATTTTGGTGGCATTTCTAAGCTAGTTGGTAGGTGTCCCGTACTTCTACCAAATAACCGAAAACGGCATTAAAACCTTTATTCGAATTCGAAAAAATAGTGACCATGAAAGTGATTTGGAACCAACTTCCAAATAATCACCCAACCGTATCCCTATCAGTTGAAACAAAAGAGTATCTCTTGTCAGATATGAAATTGCCCCCGTTTTCTCATGGTCTACTAATTTACGAGATGTACGTGGGTTTTAGGAATAGGTCCTCCTTGTGGTCCTACTAATAGGACAAATTAGTACTTAGGTCCACGAGAATACGGGGAGGAAATTGCATAGGGTAAGCAGTCTAAGAGCACTCACCCTCATCAAAATGGTTCAACTTTTTTAGGGTTCCGTATCCGAAGGGTCAAAACGAAACCCTATTGGTGACGCCCAGACGTCCGTCCGTCGTCTGTCACACAGGTTTTACAGCCAAACGGTTGGAGCTACAGGCTTCAAATTTACACAGTATAAGCATCTTGATGGCCCGAAGCCATACAAATAGTCAAAACTTATTTTTAAATGTTTAGGGAGGCTTAACTTTGCGGTCGGTTCGGAACCCTAAATCTGTGAAGTCCTGTAGAGGAGAGGCGCAGGCGAGACAATAAAACAAGTTGATGGTCGAGTATACACTGGTTTATTTAGGGCTATGCACTGATATTTATAGCTTATCCTAATACACACCACATCTCCCATCGTGAGAGAAAAAAAAAAGAAATTAGTAGTTTCTTTTTTTTTTTTGTTATACAAGAGTATTAGCATACAATATTTTAGTTCTTAAACTATATTATACAATTATAACATAATATATATAATGTCATATGACAATAACAGGGTAGTAAAGTTTTGTCCTGTTTTTGTGTACTAATTCTACTTTTCCATTGTTAAGTATCTCGACGTTTGGTTCTAAATCCCTTATCACTCCAAATGGACCTTTGTAAACACTATCGAGTTTTTTCCTATCCTCGTTCTTAATTAATATTAGATCATTAGGCTTATACATTTTTGGGTTAATATGCTTATCGTAATTTACTTTTCTAATATGTTTTTTCTTAATTAAATTTTCTCTAGCCTCTTTTTGTGCTACTTGTAGCCTGTGCTTAAGTTCTAATACGTAGTCGTCACTATTATACAACGGATCGACTTTACATACATTTAAATTACTTGGTAGGTTACACTTTTTCCCGAATACGAGTTCGAAGGGTGTAAAGTCCGTTTCGGAGTGTACAGAAGTGTTATGTGAAAAAGACCAGAATGGTAACCAATCGCTCCATGTTTCTGGGTGATTGTCGGTCTGTATTCTTAAATACGCTCCTAAATGTTTGTGAGTATTTTCCAATGCGCCTATGCTTTGATGGTGATAGGCGGTTGAATGTAATTTATTAATTTTTAATAATGTACCTACATACCTTTTCCATTGTTTGAGACATAAACTCCGTGCCTCTGTCTGATACGAAATACTTCGGTATACCGTACCGTAGAAGGAAATTGTTTACGAAAGTTCTGGCTACTTCTTCCGTACCTTTGGAAATAAGTGGATACGCCTCGACGTATTTTGTTAAATCGCACTGCAGTGTTAGGATGTAGGAGTATCCTTGTGTATCCTTTGATAAGGGTCCCACAATGTCTAAAAATACCTTTTCGAAAGCTGAATTGGCAGTTGGTGTTATCACCATTGGTTCTTTAACTGGAATAGAATGTTTCTGCCTTTGACATTTATTACACCGTTTCACGAAATTTCTAATGTCATTTTCCATTCCTGCCCAAAAATAATACTTCTTAATATTGTTGAACATTCGTCTGATACCTGCGTGGCCACTCGTAGGTAAAAGATGAAAGTCATTTAAAATAACTTTTCTGTCGTCTTTATCTGATATTCTTTCTATATCTTGCAATACACATAATCGGGGACCGGTCCAATACTCTGTTATTTTTATTTGCCGCACTAATTTTCCTACGAATATGTTGTTTTCTTTATGTTTTATTATATACAACTCCTCAACATTTATATCCTTACAGAACTCCTGAAGCTCCCTCACAAAGTCGGCTCGCGTCCTATGCGATTGAGAACTAGGGTTTATGTAAATTGACCTATGTGACGGCACATATGCTAGGGTGTCATTTTCTTTCAATATTTGTCCATTTTTCCTTAAGTTAATTAACTTCTCCTCATGTGCAAAACATAATTCTAGAGATTCCCTCGGTTTTTTATGGATTTCCACAACTTTTGGTTGATCAGGCCGGCTGTTGCAATTGGAAACCATATCGAACGTGGTATCTACAGGATTATGGGTATGTTTTTTTGCTTGCGCTCTAGTCATAACATTCATCACCTTGGCGTTCATCTCTTTCAACTCCTGTGACGTTATTCTTGATAACGTGTCTGCCGCTGCATTATCGGATCCCTTTACATACTCAACTATAAAATCGTATTCTTCTAACTCCAACCTAAATTTCAAAAGTCGACTAGATGGATCCCTCATATTAAATAAATAAATAAGAGGTTTATGGTCAGTAAAGATCGTAAAAGTTCTGCCATATAGGTATGGGCGGTAGTATTTTACTGCCCACACTACAGCAAGTAATTCCTTCTGTACAGTTGGGTAGTTTTTTTCTGCTTTATTGAGGCTTCTACTTGTATAAGCTATAGGTTTGCCATTACCGTTCGATAAAATTGCCCCTAACGAGTAACCTGATGCATCTGTTTGTAACTGGAATTGGTTGCTTTCTGAAAAATCTCGGTATTGAAGAACGGGCGGTGAGATAAGTGATTCTTTTAGTGCTTCAAAGGCTTCTTGACAAACCTGCGTCCATATGAAATCTTGATTTTTGCGACATAATTTATTTAATTCATAGGCCTTATTGGCAAAATTAGGAATAAACTTACGATAATAGTTTGCGAAAGCGACAAAGCGTTTAGCTTCGTCTGTATTTTTAGGTACTGGATAATGTTTCATGACCTTTATCTTTTCAGGGTCTGGCAAAATACCGTCACAAGTAACGACATGTCCCAAGTATAATATTTCTTTCTTTAAAAATTCGCACTTGTGCGGGTTTAATTTAAGATTTACCTTTCGTAACCGTTCAAAGATAGCAATCAAGTTCTTGTTGTGATCATTTAAATTTCTGCCAAAAACGATTAAATCATCTAAGTATACGAAACATTTGTCATACGTTAGGCCCGACATGGCTAACGTAATCATTCTTGAGAACGAATTCGGACTGGTCTTTAACCCCATTGGGAGCCTCTTCATTTGATATTGATTCTGACTAGTACAAAAAGCTGTGTATTTTCTACTATTTTCCTCTAATTCAACTTGGTAATATCCAGAAAAAAGATCTAGATGCGTATAGTATACTGCTCCAGATAATGAATCCAAAATTTCGGTGATATTCGGGAGTGGGAACTTGTCGTCCTGAATGCGGTAATTTAGTTTCCTATAATCTATCACTAGCCGCCACTTTTTCTGACCACTGCTATCTGGCTTCTTTGGAACTAATAGAATCGGACTAGACCATTCACTCCGCGCTGGTTCTATTATCCCGTCTTCCAGCATTTTATTAATTTGGCTATTTATTTCCGACTTCTGGGCATGTGGCAACCTATACGGCTTGACGTACACTGAGTCTGCATTCGGTTTTAAATTAAGTTTCTGAGACCCTAAGTTAGTTGTGGTTAACTTGTCACCTGTCAATTGAAATATGTCCGCGTATTTTGCGCAAATGTTTTCAATACTAACTTTTTCTTCCTTATTCAAATGTTCCATTCGCAAGTCTTGGAATAACCTTTTTACACGACTAGCATTCTTCGTATCTTTCTCAAAAGAAAATTGCAAGTAATCATTTACTTTCTGAATTGTGGGTTTTATTTCCCCTAAAGTTACATCTGTATCCGTAGTGTTTAAAACTCTTATAGGTATCTTGCCATCACGTGGTTTCACTATCATACTAGCAATAAATATTCCTTCTCTAATTTCGTCCGTACATACTAGGCAATCCTCTGTTAAGTTAGTTGTTACGTAATGCACGGTCTCTGACCTGTGCGGTATAAGGAATGATGCTTCCATATCCGTTCTCAATAGAGGTAAGGTGATTCCAATACCATTTTTGTTACACACGGAGAGTGTATGACTACTATAATCTATAATGGCATGATGACTGTTCAAGAAGTCATTGCCCCATATTCCATTTGACGTACATGGCAACGAATGGAAAACATAGAATGGATGATGAAATATTTCTCCGTTTACATTTAATTGTAAATACGCGTATCCGATAGCCTGTACACTGCCCCCAATGCCATTTATGACGGTTGGTCGCTTATGGATCGGTATGTTTCGGTTAACTACGAACTCGTATTTCACCGCTGAAATACTTGCCCCTGTGTCTATTAACCACGTTGACACATCGTTACCTAAAGAAAGTTTTACTATAAGAGAACTGTTACACGCCAATATCTTTCCGTTAGTCACGAAAAAACTCGCTAGACGGTCCGGCTGAATTATTCCCTGGCACATTCTCAGACATTGTGCGAACCGTCTCGTTTCGTTTCCACTGATTTCCAAAACTACGGTGTCTGTACGTACCTGAAGGTCTTGGCGATGCGGCGGTAGATGGTTGATGCGAGGCCCTTCGAGCACCTCGGTATCCCCGGCTGCGGTAGTGATTTCCACGCCCACGATGTGTGTACCCGTACTGCGGGCCACGGGACTGCCTTGCCGGGTTGTAATAACCCCGCGTATTCCTGAAATATGACGTTCGTCCGCGAGGGGTGGGGTTAGCGGTCATACCTAAAATTTCCTGATTGGAGGTAGTACTCACGTCCTCATCTTCTGCTGCCTGAATCGCATCTTTAAGAGAGTCGAAGTTCCTAGCAGTGATTATCGTGCTCAGCCTTCTATTCCTCAGCCCATCGGCAAAACGTTTTATTGCCATTTTTTCGTTGATAGGCTTGAGGACTTTGTAATTTTCGGTCTTGCCGTTGGCTTGAGAAATAGTTAAATTAACAAACAAGTTTGATAGTTCGTCGCCATATGCTTTTATAGACATATCATTTTGTCGTAATGTCTGCAGTCGATTTTGAATTGCCGTTGCCGCCTGTTTAGGGAGAAGCTCGGCTCGCATGTCATCTAGAAGTTCAGTGACCGTATCATAACTAGACAACAACCTTAACTTTGCACCCTGCGACAACCTACTTTTAAGGACAAACTGAATTAGATTTTTCTTGCACTCAGGTTTAGATAATACAGAACTGTAATATTCGATTCCATCGATTAATTGCTTTGTGTTCTGCTCAGAATCAGTCATCGCCGGTAGCAAGGTTAATGCCGTTCTTATATCGAATTCCTCCATCTTGGGTTTTCCGGAACACAGTTCAAACACCTCTCTATATAGAATGCTATACTTCTCACATACCCTATCAATAACTGCTACTTCACTCGTAGGTATCTCATTCAACGTAACTTGATTCCTTATCAATGACAGCAATTGGTTATACCGTTTAAAATTATCATTAAGCTCTTCTGACTTTTTCACAATAATACTTCCTTGTCTCCTACTAGGGCCTATTTTAATTAAATAAGTGCGCAACTCTTTTAGTTCATGATATATCAGCGTCAAACTCTCTGCCATATCCTTATGAGTACGATTACTATGATGTTTTACCTATTCTAAATTTGTATAAGTAGTTAAAATCACTTACATGTGCAAATTACATTCATAAAAGCTATTCATTATTACATACCTGTAACGCTCGACACCCGATACCCTACGCGGCACTATTCATTCATGCACTAATTAATCATCTTACAGTCTATATTTGGTCCCTGCATTAATAACCAACTGGTCTGTGACACTCAGCTGCGACAGTACTTGAGGTAAATAATAGAAGAATGTTCATGTTAAATACAATACGCACTTTCGGATACGCACGCACTCACGGCACTATACACTCAAACCGTCGCTCTTGCGGCCGGCTCCGCCGAATGGTGTCCCCTGGATACGCCTCATCTCGATCATGTTAGCCTGTGCCCGCCGTTCTATCCTTTTGTTAAAACATTTGTTGGCATAGCGAAGGCATGTAAACCCCAACACGATGACACACAGTACCAACAGCAGGAGCACGTACAGATTCGTCTGGGTCACATACTCCAAATGTGTGGAGGCTTGATGCTGCTCGATTGTGTTTCTGTAGCCTATCTGCGTATTATAGCTGTCGGCTGATGGCGCAGGAGGCCTGGGTACGCTGTGCGAATTACACATTTTCCACGAGCCGAAACACTAGTATAACATCTTTTGACTACCGATGACTGACGCGCGCGCGTGACTTTCCAAACAAGGCAGGGCCACAGAATAAGTAATAGTACAAGTACAGAAGTTTCTCTGCTAACAAATTCCACGTTTAGGTATGCCAAACGTGCCTATACGTGGCCATCTCTTTCTATCGCACGCAACGCGCTCTTTCGAGGCCCCGCCCTCAGCGCTAGGGTTACCACCAGCGAGAACCTATTTTAATATATGTACTTTATTATTAGTAGTGTTGTTTACAATACAATTACGAATAGTACTTTTAAGGTTCCGTAGCCAAAATGGTGAAAACGGAACCCGTCCGTCCGTCTTTTCATCTGTATGTGACAGCCGATGTACTCGGAGACTATAAGCACTACAAATACAATTAAAACATTTAGCAGGAAGGTGTGTTCTACTCGTATGAACCGCTACGTAAAAGTGTTGTGAAATGACGAAAAAATATTAAAGTAGGGAGAGGGGGCACTCCATACATGTAACCAGGGATACAAAGTTTTATATAATTTTTAAAGGCATCACTTTAAAAAATAAAAGAGGTTTCTTAAAACCAACGTTTTCATTTTCGTTTTCTTTTATGTCAACCGTTGGTGAATACCAAACTCAATGACCGTTTTTACATCTACGTTCTTATTATTATTGGTGCAACCTGCTGCAATACAATAATGCTGTGGTTTTGACATTATTATTTAACACGAAACTACACGAAAAGAATTATTTTTTATGATCGTACAAGCGCGTGCGCGTGCGATCCGTAACGCTGCTCCGCAGCCATTGAATAGTCACACAATGTGTGAGCCGGCGGCCGCATGTACTTTGCGCGGCGCGATGACGTCACGGTAGTAAGCCCCTCCTGGCAGGGCCGCCATGTAGAGGAGAGGCGCAGGCGAGACAATAAAACAAGTTGATGGTCGAGTATACACTGGTTTATTTAGGGCTATGCACTGATATTTATAGCTTATCCTAATACACACCACAGTCCGGCTCGCACTTGGCCGGTTTTCTATACTAACAATGGATATATTCGTCACGGCGTACAGTGCAATACCGGCCAACATGCATTTATATAGGGTTCAACTTCGCGTTTGACATTCCCATGTCATGTGTGAGTGTCAGCTTTTGTATTTTGGCGTTGAAAAGGTTAATAAAACGAGGAAGTAATATAACATAATTATTTATTTATAGCCATTACACGGCACGATACTCCCGGAGTCTTACATCCCACACGCGCATATAATATGTTAAATTCATATCTTCAACTCGGCGCAGCAGCCCTAATAAATAGTTGCTAACTTTTCCGAACATCCGGCCCAACATAGGCGGGATCCATTCATCCAAAAAGCTAGAACCTCTAATAAACATTCATACATAATGGAATTTACAGTCGTACAAAGTCTATAACTTACATAAAAATACTTTATGTCACACCTGGCCATAAAGCGGCCATTATCGCACGCTCCACGCGCGAAAAAACCCACTTCTTGGCCAGGGGTGACATAAAATTTTGTACTTAACACGGGCGGTAATAAAGAAAGCCTCCGATCGCATATTTATCGCCCTTGCCTTCGGCTCGGGCGTCAAATACCAGCGATCTGTGACATTCTTTGTTTTACCGCCCTTGTTAAGTAATGTACTAATAACGCCTTAGACCGACAAGGAACGAGATTACGATTTGATGATTGCCTCGTAGGCCTGGAATATGCAGGAGGCGACTTCGACCGTGCGCGATTTCAAGCTGAGCGTGGCTTCTGGATTGCCGGGCTGCAGCTTCAGTTCTAGAAGGACCCAGATGTTGTTAGTGAGTTTGATGGACTGGTAGAGCATGTCTTGGCCCTCGACGTTCCGTTTCGCGATGGTGAAGACGTTGTTGAGTGTCATCTTGTGTGCGATGGAGTCGGCTGTTCCCACGACTCCTGATAGCGAGTGCTGGACCTCGTTGGCGGCGGGGATCTCCTTCCACGTGGTGAGGAACACGCGCTTGTCCAGCTGCCCGTCCTCCGTGAACAGGATGTGCGCCGGCATGAGGCACGCGAAGTAGAACACGTCCACGTTGTTCTTTATCGCCACCTGTGTAAAATACGAAGGATTAGGACCTGGCCCCGTATTATGATCGCAGTTACCGGGTGATAGGATCTGTCACTTTTATCGATATCAGCAGATGACAAAAACTTAAAAAACCTCTGGTAACTAAAATGTGTTTTGTCCCTTTCTCATAAAAGTTATATGAGTTACGAAAAAATCCTGCACTCTTTGAAAACTTTGCACTCTTGAAAGCAAGCCGCTTTGCACAGTGACAGTGGAAAACAAGAGATTTTTTTCGAAGCAACACAAGTTTCACCCTTTAGGAAGCGAGGTGGCGGCACTTAAAATATAGTTTAATTTTAAAAATCTTGTGTTTGGATTGTGTAAGTGATGCTATTTGACATATTAACCGTCCAAATCGGTGTACTCATTGAGCTTAGCGAATTTTTTAAACTTTTTATATTTTAAGTGGCGCCACCTCGCTTCCTAAGGGGTGAAACTTGTGCGATACTTGGATCGTACAGTAGTTATATTCGCATGCGAGTCTTGGACGTCTGTATTAGGGACTTATGGTTTGACCACACCGCAGCTCAAAGCGCAGGGATGTGCCAGAGTGCTCAACGTATTTTGGGCTTCATTGCGTTATTTCAGCTAAATGTTGGCGTTGACAAATTATGAGTCAATGTATATAGGGTAAGCTGTAGTAATGTTGCCCCCCCCAATCGTTGGCCGAGGTATGGTTAGAGGGAGGGTAGGTATACCTGCAGGTTGTTGAGCGGTTCCATGCGCTGCACGGGCCCGGTGGTGGCGAGCGGCAGCGGCGCGTCGGCGCTCGCGCCCGCCGCCAGCGCGCCCACCGCCAGCGCGCCCGCCGGGAACACGCCGAAACTACCACACACACACGCAACACTCATTTATTGTAGTGTAGCCACAGAATAGTATAATAGTATTACATACAGAACGGACACGGACCCCCCGCACCGAGGTCAGTTACCTCGCCCCTGAGAGACCCGCCTGGTGCCGATCGCGATTCGTCCGCGCCACGCGCTACGCACCCGCGCAAACAATTGACGCGTGTACCGACAGCGCACGCACACATACTTACCCACAGCGCTTACGTTCCTTCGCGTGTGACAGATGTGGTGTAGCTCCTGAATTAGTAATGTGACGTCCCGCGGATCTTTTACGGGCTCTGTTTTCATCATTTTTTGTTCGGTTGACAAACTAACTGACGGGGATTTTTAGTAACATTCCTGATTCCCGATCCTCCGATTCGTCCGCCATCGACTTGAGCCTTAAAATGCGACTCATCTCTGCCGAGATATCTGACATAAAACGCTGTTATTTTATTATTATTAAAAATGGGATTGCTCTCGGCCAGCATCTAGCCAGTGGGTAAAGATGAGGCCGACGGTGAAGCGAACTCGCCCAGAAAATGCCTAAGTATTATCTCGTGCCTTAAAAACGCTAGGTTATGTGAACTCAGAAATACAGACGCCGGTAGGGAATTCCAAACCTTAGCAGTGGGCATCATAAAAGATGGCGCTCGGTTCGAATAACAGGAATTAGCCGGCCGTACGTCTGGATGTCCGATGGAAGAAGGGAAAACCTCAGGAATAAATACTTGAAAAGTTAGTTTTAAATACAGATGTGCAAGTTGTGTTGTTTCCAAAAAAATGGATTTTTATCGGAAATTTCTTGAGAATTTCATAGAAATATAATAAATTTCCATTTTACGTGTCGGAAAGTTTCAAACCCCATACAAAAATGTGAGAAATTTCTGAAACTTTTCCATGTGAAAAAATTCACAATTTTGGAAAGTTTCCGACAGCACATCAGTAGTTTTATTTCAATAGTTTTCACATATCCAAGTGAAACCGTTATACCAGTTTTAGCATGAAACAGGAGACTCACCTGTTCTTGTTGAGCTGTATGGCGAACCCGCTCATGGCCTGCATGGCCTTGTTGGTGAAGGTCATCTCCAGCCGCGGCTGCCCGCCCTGCCGGCTGAACGTGCCCCATATCTCCAGACCTGCAAGTGTGGTGCTCATGTTCATAGGAATAGTTCATTTAGAACTTAAACACATTTACACGGGAAGATAGTCACTGGATCCCAAACCAGGCCGAGCCTGTATCATATCAAACCAAAAATGTTTTTACATATCAAACCTGTGGTTTATATTTATATATACAGAGACACATTACGGAAGTGTGTTTTATATATTTTTGGCAAAAAGTAACTAACAGTAGATATAGAGAAAAAAATGCATATAAGGAGTCTATTAATGTTTATTTGCTTTTCATACATTTTTAACTTTCTCGACGCCAATGACGGATGCATCCGTCATGGCGTGCAGCGCGGTAACAACCTACATGCATCTTTATAGATTGCAACTTTTAAGTTTGACATTCACATGAGAGTGAGACAGCTTTTGTATTTGAGATGGTTGAAAAGGTTAATAAGTGTCTGCAGGTAAAAATTAGGTAAAAAATAAAGGTGAAGAGATGTGGTCCCTTCCTCTCCGTTGATTTAATTTAAAGCACTTGTCAATTCAAAACATGACTGGCTGTAGAGTGAAGTGTTTACCTTTCCCCTTGTCCGCGGGCAGCCAGCACTGCTTGGGCGGCACGTAGGAGGCGGGCGCGGCGGCGCCGAAGATGTCTCCCAGCAAACCTGTGCTGCCTCCCGCCACCGCCGCCGGCTCCGGCCCGCCACCCAACTGTACATTAGCCATATTATCTATCAGTTTATGAAGGTTTTTTCTGATAGCAGAAAATGAACATGGCCGAGCCTAGCGTAGAGCGGTTGGAGGGTCTAGGCGCCAGATGCTTTGAGGCGCCTAAACGCCGAATGAGTATAATAAATAAATAAAAAATGTTTGAGGAGAGTGATACAATATTTGATAAAGAATACATGGGCTAGACAATCGATTCGATCTACCATTCCTTAGAATCGCTACATTTGACAAATGTTACGTCTTAGCCTCATCACTACAAACATCAATACACAAATGTCAAACATTTGAACTAAGAAATTACAAAGTATAATTGAGAATGTCCGTTAAACGGTACAGTATAGTTACCAGCACGTCGAGGCCGCCGGCCAGCAGGTCGAGGTTGGAGGCGGGCGCCGGCGCGGGCGCGGGCGGCGCGCCGATGTCCATCGACAGCAGGTCACCGATCAACGACTCCTGCGCACGTGGACCACAGTTAATGGACAGTAATAAAAGCTTCGAAAAAGTCTAACCTAACCTACAAAAAACTAAATCGTATAGTGACTGAAATACTAACTGTGCGAATGTTCCATGTCCGACTAGTTCGCACAGTTAGTATTTTAGTCGCCCGTTTAGTTTTTCTGTCTACTGGTTTATTATTTCTCATAGTTAATCATCTATATCAAGTTTTATAATTACTCGATCGGAAAGGAAGGGCTTACTTGCCGAGTGACTTGTGTTATAGATTAGTAATACCAGGCAGGCAATCCTTGTTCAGACCGAGGCATGTATTATGCATTTCTCAACAAATGCGAGGAAATTTGGAAATTATAAGAAAGAAATCGAAATGAAATTCTAAGGATTCAGTGATAAACGAGCTACAAGAAATAGTTGATTGACCCATTTAACGTTGTCCGGTGTGTAATCGTAAATTGGTGCACCCTGGGTATGTACTGTCCGCTTACCTGGTTGGGTATGACGGTGGCCTGCGGCGCGTGCGCCTCGGGCTCGGAGGCGCCGCGCGCCGGCAGCGACTTGCGCACGCCCGCGCCGCGCCCTACACACACACACACACACAATAGTTATTTATGATACAAGTGTGGAAAGTAGGCTTTTTCCCAACGACATGAGTTGGGAAAAACCTACAGTTCAACACGAGTACCATACAACATTTTACAATGCATTATGCGAGGAAAGAAACATAATTTATATCACACCTGGCCATAAAGCGGCCATTATCGCACGCTCCGCGCGCGAAAAAACCCACTTCCTGGCCAGGGGGTGACATAAAATTTTGTACTTAACACGGGCGGTAATAAAGAAAGCCTCAGATCGCATATTTATCGCCCTTGCCTTCGGCTCGGGCGTCAAATACCTGCGATCTGAGACATTCTTTGTTTAACCGCCCTTGTTAAGTAATGTACTAATATATAGCGCATCATTAGCGCATGCGCGCATTAGCGATACTTTTCTGCACGGGCTGCACGGGCGCGCAGGGGGCCGCCAGCGCCAGCAGCCGTGCAGAAAAGTGACACTTTCTATGCATAAGTTGAGCCTTGCAAAGGGCGCTTTCTGAGCAAATGCATTGTAAAATTTTATTTTACTCTAAACGCATTTTTTTCTAAATTGAGAAACGCCTTGTCAAAATAGCAAAATCGGTCACCTTATTAATATGACTCCCTTCCTAAATCTTTAACTACTCTAATTAGATATTTAGACGATCGTCGCACGGTCGAGACGCGACGAGATCCTTGCACGGTCATGAGAAGTTTTTACTGCCAAAAATTTACAGGCCATAAGCAATTTCTGCAAATTTCATTGCTAGTCTAAACCTCGTTTTATACTATATCGCTTACCCTCAACAAACGCAGTGGGCGGCTTGTGGTAGACAGAGGCGAGCGAGCTGATGTGGCAAATGAGCTCGTCCAGAAGCGTGGGCTCGAGCAAGTCTGTTTCTTCAGAGATGAGCGGTTTGTCGGCTAACACCACTTCTTTAGCCGCTGCAGGATCCGTCGACAGCAGGCGCCAGTAGATGAAACCTCGGTCCCTGATAGCAAAATGTTTTGACACAAATAAGGGACTTTTCTAGGGAGGTTTATGTTCAGAAATGGACGCCTTTTGACTGATGATAGTGATGATGACGACCACTTTAGCATAGTTGGTAGTGACTCTGCCTAAAGAGAAACCCTGCCTACGAAGTTGAAGGTCCCGGGTTCCCGGCCAGGGCATTTATTTGTGTGATGAGCACGAATATTTGTTCCAGGGTCTAGCATGTTTTCTATTTGTATTTAAGTATCTATTTCTCTATATAAGTATATATATCACCCAGAAAGTTTCACGAATAGCGATCACGGACCGGAAGGCGCAGCGTGGGTAGACCCTCGACAAGGTGGACTGATGACCTGGTAAAGGTCGCGGGAGTCCGCTGGATGCGGGTGGCGCAGGACCGGTCATTGTGGCACTCTTTGGGGGAGGCCTATGTCCAGCAGTGGACGTCTTTCCGCTGATATGATGATGATTACCCCACAAGCTTTGCTTAGTTTGGGACATGGTTGAGTTTTCCGCATTTTTTTTATTATCTGCCCAGTTGTCAGCAGTACCTGAGGTCGGGGTTGTCCGAGTCCTGCGTGGCGAGGCTGAGCACGTGCTGCACCAGCTCCTGCGTGTCGGCGGGCCGCTTCAGGAACAACTTCACCACCGCCGTCAGAAGCTGCAGTTGGACCTGCCGATAACGATATATTGAGTCACTACAACAACAGTCTTTTATTTCATCCTCACACTCCGTCCGCACAAGCAAATGTAAAAACAAAAAACTAACCATAATTAAAAAACCTCTTTCGCCCCTTTATGGGAGCTACAGCAGGGGTGACTCACTCGCGTGACGTCATCGCCCCGCTCAAAGGTCACCCTTAGGGTGACTTTCAATGCGATAGAAAGTGATGTAGCGAGTGATGCGCATGCGATAGAAGGAGATGGCCAAGCGTAAGCACGTTTGGCTTGCCTCGCGGGGATTTGTTAACAGTGAGGCTTCTGTACGTAGTACTATTAATTATTCTGTGGCTATAGGCAGAATATGTTCCCTGCGGACATACGTCTTCAGCTTACTGTTTATTTGCACCTATGTACACTCACGGACTTTCATTGTTGAGCCATTTAGGTGTCAAACTAATTTTGATAGTTAAGCTATGAAGTGTCCAGTATAAAATGAGCTCGTAAAGTGTAGTATACCTGTGCGTTCTCATCATGGAATCCTTCGAGGAAAGAGTCGAGCAGCTCGTCCGCGTTGTCGATGCGCTCCGCGTACTCGCCCACGATCCACACCTGCCGCAAACGTTTATATTTACTATATTACTAGACAACCGTACACACTTAAAGATATCATACTAAATATAATCCCAATGGATTTCCAAACTAGTAACTATAATAAATGGCGTACTTATGACAGCATGCATGCGTGTTGAAGGCTTCAACCCATAGTACGGTCATTCTGTTTTCAGACAAACAAATTAATAAAGTTTTGAAACTTATGTGGCACCTTTGGGTATGGTCATCAAAACTCACAACTCTCCCCTCCCCTCCACCTGACGCTTCACCCCCCCTCACCATGAAATATGTCCCGATTTCCGGTTTTTTCACTTTATTTCGTAAACTATTACAGATATGAAAAAGGTGTTTAAGACAAAAATAATCCTCATTAAATTCTTAACAAAATTGGTTATATATCTTATGTTGATAGGACGAAGAGTTTTAAAGCTGACGCTAATGTAAATGAACACTAATGCAAAAAATTACGTAGTGGGGGAGATAGTGCTAGTGAGCCTCCACTTTTATCTCGGGCAAAGTCGCCTGGCACGATTGTTCCTTTGGTCAAATTAAGCTGTTTAAGTCTTCTGGGCACGTGGTCAACACCTGGCTACTTACCAAAAAGAGGGGTAAAAAGGGTCGGCTGCTGAGGTTCAGCCTATGTTATATTTCTACCTGACTATAGCTACTAGATGAAGTTCAATATCATTTTTATATAATTTAGGGAGGAGTATGTATGTCACTTTTAACCTGTATTTACAAAAAATCCGAAAAATGCGTAATCTTCTTACGCATTTTTCGAACATTCATTACGAAATATTATCACTTAAAATGTAGGCATAATTCTGTCATTAACTATGCACAAAAAATGTCAGGTGTCTGGGTGTCAATATCGACAAAAAACTTATCAGAAAGTAGTAAAGTGTACTGACCATAGACGCCCTCGCCTCTGGCTCGTCCAGCGTGTCGAGATTCTCGCAGAGCGTGGAGATGATGCTCTCGTACTTGTTGGGGTACTTCCGGAAGATGTCCTTGATCACCACCACTGCCTCCTGCACCACGTAGTTCACTTTCGTCTGGATTAGTTCGAGGAGGGTTGACACGCAGCGCTCCGCTGACGGTTCCACCTGGCAGTCAAATAAAAAAAAAACATTATAAGGGGAAGATGGTTGGGGGAATGTGGACTCCACCCCAGAGGGGTTTATGGAAGTCCACACTCAGTGAGACTCAGAAGTAATCTGTACTCGTATTCACTAAACTAAAGGTAAACCAGAAATATATGACCATTGTCAAGAGGGCGCTATTATTCTGATTTATATGGCAACAGCCTATAATGACATTTAGACTTGTTTACCTGTCAGGTCTGATGTTAATTTTGAAATGTTTTGCAGCGATATAGGGCCAGCTAGAGTCGGAAAAAGGAAAGTGGGTAAGCCCATTACAAGGTGGGAGAAGGACTTAATAGAAAAAATAGGAAAAGACTGGAGAGAAAAAGCAATGGATAGAAAAACATGGAAGAATATACAAAGCAAATATTTAGAAGAAATTGATAATGGCGATCCGGAAGAGACCTAGGTCAATATGACCTTACGAACATCATATATATAATTTTTATATAAAAAAAAGGCAATCATAATCAAATGTAGTTCGTATAATAAAGGTTTAATAATAATAATAATAGGGCCAGTTACACCAACGTACAAACACAGACCCTGGTCATCGTCAAATATGACGCCGGCAGCTGTCATCCCCTAGAAACTTCTCAAACTTTCCATACAACCAGATTTGAAGAACACCGCTTACGATTACAGACGGTTTGGTGCAACCCAGCCATTGTTTTAATTTCCCGTGCGTTTTCTTTTCGGCAGTTTATTATACACATCTCTCTCTGTCCACCAGCTACTTACGCTGCGCCTTCTGGTCCGTGACGCAGGCTTCCACCCTCACGTAGGTCATACCTTGATGGCGCAGCGGCCGATGGCGCGCACGGCCTTGCGCACGAAGTCAACGTCCACTTCTGTGGCGTACTCCTTGAGCTCGCCCAGCACCTGCTGGATGTTGGCCTGCGATGCCAGCCGGATCATAATGTCCAGCTTTTCCAGCTTCACGTAGATCGGGTCGTTGTACTTCACGAAGAACACCTGCACACATAGTAAACTTTGTGATTAAGTGGCAGTGGGCGATGGCCGTTGGAGCCGAAAGGTTCTCGAGTGGCGACCACGTAACGGAAGGCGTAGCTATTTCTTTTTCTTTTTCAGTTGACTCGTGGTAAAAGTTTTGTTTACAGCAGTTATATACTTAGCTTTTTGAGTCTTGTGCCTTAATTAGAGCACTCGGCAACTAAAAACCCGGAGTGTGTATCAGACTTCGCACATGTAGGGTTCCGAACCAACCGCAAAATTAAGTTGGTTTTGTTTTCGCGCCCCCATTTAGCTGTGTCACCATATTACTATTAATTCCGCATGCATATTCTCTATTATTTATCTATTTAATGATTTATTTCAGGCATCTGTGGCCCATAATACAAATACCTTAAGGCGCTACAACGAGAAATTTAGAAACTTTGAAACGCTGTTCTGTCCAGACGAGAAAATAATACGGACTGATTTTTAGATATATGATTCTTGACTATTTGATTGTGGTATTGACAATAGCCGAAACATGATTGCTTAAAATTTTCTCGATAGAAAATAAATCCAAAGTTGAGTCTACATTTTCCTTTTTTACTCAGCCTACTAAAACAACGCATTATTAAAAGACACGATTAAGTTAATATGATAGTATTTTACCTCATCTATACTCTGACAAGAGGAAATTTAATAAACCTGCACACAGTCAGATATTTATCGAGATTTGTCTAAAAAAGCCATTAGCGAAGAGTGTTGTAGACTAAGATACATACCCTTATGTGTGTATGTAATTACTTTATTGTACACAAAAAACAGATTAAAAAAAACTGAGACAAATTAGGACATTATATTTCCTAAAACTAAATAATATCACGTTGGGACGACGACGCGAGGCGCTTACTCTGAGTGTCGAATAACTGACCGCGCAACCGCCGGAAAACACATACATTTATACAAGAACCTATATGTATGTTAGAAACAGTAATTTAATATATAGAATAGAGAAATTGTTGTTATTATAGTAATAATATGTATAGAAGTGCTTAATTTTAGAATGTAAGTAAAATTGCAGTGCCCTAGCAGGGTATCATGTACCTACTTATAATTATATTTTAACATCCACTGTACAATGAACATGATTATTGCAATAAATGAAATGAAATGAAATGAAATGAAAAAAAACGGCACCTTTCGGCCAGAACTACTCCTTCATGAAGGTCGACAGCTTGTCGGTGGGATGAATGATGAATTGAAGTTCACATGTGGCGGGACTCCAATCACTCGACCCTCAGGCACAGGATAGTATAATAGTATTACATACAGAACGGACACGAACCCCCCGCACCGAGGTCAGTTACCTCGTCCCTGACAGGCCTTGGATGACAAGTCGGGTTACCCGCGCAAACAATTGACGCGTGTACCGACAGCGCACGCATACATACTTACTCACAGCGCTTACTTTCTTTCGCGTGTCACCCTCGTGCCTCAGGACGAAATTGGTCTTGGCGCGCAGATACCCGACGAGCTGTATTAAATACCTTCATCTCGTGCTTGAGTATGTCGGGCCGCTTCTGCACGACGAGGTTGATGTTCCGGAGCGCCACGTACTGCACCTCGGGCTCCGCCGACAGCAGCGTCACCAGCGGCGGCGCCAGCTTGCGCGACAGCGTGCTCACCAGCTCAGTGTCTTCTGATACCATCTCCATCAGTTTCATTAGGACCTGGGAGAGATTACGTTATTTTTTTTTTAATGTATGACTGAATCAATCAATCGAAATATTTATTGCACGGTCATGAGTTACAAAGATGTTAAAACAATTTAGAGTTCTTCATGTCCTGCCTCAGAGGCATACAATATAACATAACACACAGAACAGTGTAACATTTAAATTGTTCAGTATCGGAAAATCTGAAATTATAAGACGTACGAAGATATACTTAGGCTGGGTTGCACCAAACCGTCTGTAATCGTAAGCGGTGTTCGTCAAATCTGATTGTATGGAAAGTTTGACAAGTTTCTATGGGATGACAGCTGCCGGCGCCATATTTGACGATGACCGGTCTGTGTTCGTACGTTGGTGCAACTGGCACTTAATCTATACGTATACTTAATCAACTTTTCACACAAAACTGACACAGAAAAATTGTATGAAAAATCGAGGAAATTATTTTTCTTCATCAGAATCTTAAGTACTCATGATTCTGAGTTTAAAAACCCAAAATTAAATAGATCCGAAAAAAGTAGGGGGTAGGTACACCGGAAAGTGAAAAACCCTTAAAAAACCAGGCACCGGAAAACTCGTTCGTTTGCTTAATCCGTTCGAAAGGGTAACCCGTTCATCGGCTTATCCATAATAACGATAACCCGTATTATTCGGGTTAACCTAATCATAACAAGAGGTTACCGTTAACCCCAACTTATTTGGTTTAGGTCTTTCATGTACCTTTCGGGTTAAGTTTTTGATATGGGTAAGCGGAAACCCGAATTAATTCAAACATAGTGTTAGGTTAGGATTAGTTTGTTAACCGGTAAGCCAATATGAACATGACA
Organism: Cenopis cana; assembly: GCA_951800055.1. Classification (NCBI taxonomy): domain Eukaryota; kingdom Metazoa; phylum Arthropoda; class Insecta; order Lepidoptera; family Tortricidae; genus Cenopis; species Cenopis cana. The sequence goes on from OX637492.1 coordinate 10,664,976, forward strand.
GTAAACACGAGCTTTGAGCGTGTATCAGTTCGATCGTGAGCGCGCTCTAAGCGATGCCCGGTCCGAAACAAAACACTACACACGCGGCCTTGAGCGCGCTAACTGATTCGGAGCGGTCGTCAGCGCTGTAAGCGCTGTGAGCGTTGTTAGCGTGATTCGGAACATGGGGAATATCTCCAAAGTTGAACAATCAGTGTAAGTATTTCACCTTGACGGCGGAGAGTACGACGGCCGCGTTGGCGTGCGCGAGGCGCGGCGTGATGCGCTCGCAGATGGAGTGCGCCTCGCGAGCGTCGCGCGGCGAGTAGTTGGACAGCGCGTCCAGGATGAACACCTGACCCCACTCCGTGCACTCGTTCAGGGCAGTCAGCAGCTTGTTGATGGTCGGCGCATTCATCTCTGCACAGATACACAGAATAGTGTAATAGTATTACATACAGAACGGGCACGAACCCCCCGCACCGAGGTCAGTTACCTCGTCCCTGAGAGACCCGCCTGGTGTCGATCGAGTGCCGTCGCGCCTCGCAATTCGTCCGCGCTACGCACCCGCGCAAACAATTGACGCGTGTACCAACAGCGCACGCACACATACTTACCCACAGCGCTTACGTTCCTTCGCGTGTCACAGATGTGACAAACAACCCTCGGACTAAGGGACGGTTGCACCAACTCACGATTACAGACCGATCAGGGCCATTTTACGGAAAGTTGTACACTCGACATTTTTTTTTTAACTTTGATAAAACCGGGTTTTTTCTACCCGAAATCGAAAGGACTTTCGAATATTGTAGGGAAAATAAGTGTCCCAAGATTTTTTTATTCCATTCTGTTACCATTCTCATAAGCAGCTTTTAATGCTTGTATGGTGGTAACGGAACAGAAAACTAAAAATAGTATGTGAAATTTCTCCTATTAGGTTCGAAATTACTTTCGATTCTGAGTAGAAACAACCTGATTTTATCCAAATTCAAAAAAAGTTGAGTCTTAGAACTTTCCATAAAATAACCCATCAATGTTAAATGAGGCGCCGGCAGCTGTCATTCCATAGCAACTTGTCAAACTTTCCATACAATCAGTTTTAAAGAACACCGCTTATGATTGCAGACGGTTTGGTGCAACCCAGCCTAACTAGACTAGCTCTGTAATGTATAAACACATTTGCTGATTTTTTTTCTATTCCATTATTTGTGGGATTGATTAACTGTTCTCATCGTTTAATACTCTGTGGAAAGTCACCCCGTTCTCTCGGTTAGCTTAAATTAATGATCTTACCTACAAGGGGATGTCCAGAGACACTGGCTTCATTGATTTCCGAGAGAGCAGCCACAGCGTTGGCGACCACCATTGGGTTGGAATCACTTAACAAGTCTTTCAGCTGGTCCAGGAAACCCTGGTGTACACATGAGAAACCAAGAGATTGAATTAATACAATCCAATACAAATACTTTTATTGCACACCTCACATAATATACAAAAGAAAAACAAAGAAACATGGAGACAGAGGTAGAACAACAGGCGATCTTATCGCTAAAGAGCGATCTCTTCCATACGACCTTGGGGTAGAGGGGAAATGAAATATACAATTGCGTAGAAAAACTGAATGATAGATATTGAATAAATAGAATTTTGTTATTTGTGTGATTATCATTGTCAATCCCTAAAAATTTAATTGCTTCTGAGTTGGATAGTTACATTCAGTTGTTTCCGCAAAAACTGGTTCCAGCCAATTTGCCAGAATTATGGAACAGACACATTAAATATGGCTAGAGCCTGGTATAAGTCAACATTTCCATAGCTATAAATGATAGAAAAGGCATTGATTAGACATGGCATTAACAAAACTGCACAATAATTACCTGGTCTTCCACCATGCTGGATGATATGTCATAAAGTTTAGCAACACACACAGCTGCCGTCTTTCTAACATAGGGGTCTTCATCTTTCAAGCACTTCCGGAGGGGTTCACACAGATACTCTGTGATTTTGTCCACCCGAATGCAACCCATAGTCCGTACAGCCAGTGCCCTTATCAGGGGATTGGAGTCTTCGCAATCCTGGAGGTGTTTCAATGTTGTTTGGATTCGGTATTGGGTATAAAAGAGAGAAAGCAATACATCAATCATACGGAAGCAACTGTCAGAAAGCATACAGTAGAAACCTGCTATGCTAGCTACTCTACATTAACGTTGATATAACTTTATAGGTGATAGTCCCATTTTACTTGACATATTTGGCCTTTTAAGGGTAAAGTTTGATAATTCAGGCCTAGAGGAAGCATGAAAAACTATGTACCCATACCCATACCCATACCCATAGTACAAGCTTTGCTTAGTTTGGGACTAGGTTGATTTGTGTAAGATTGTCCACAAATATTTTTTTTTTTTTTTTTTTATGTAATACTGATATGATATTAATATAATTCTGTAACATTAAACTTGCTAACAATAGCCAGAGCCAGAACAGATAGATGATAGTTTCAAGTAACAGTATAGAGGGTTCTACTGTATGAGCTGATACTGGATTAGTGTAGCCAATGTGCATCTAGACTGGATGAGGCATGGATTTTATATATTCTTAGTATATTAGCATTTTATACTGGTATATTATATCTTACTGTGTTTACATTGGAATGTAGATTTACACATCCACAGGTGATGGGCTTAATTTAGAAAAGAAAAACATTTGTCATGCAATTAAGTCTAATATCTATTGCATGCAAGGTTTAATTTTACACGGAACTAACATAAATACATATTAAATATGCTGTTAATTAAATCTGTTAGGGGTGCTATGTAATTCTTGTTAGGTCAGATTGATTAGGAAGATTTAATGTGTAAATCTACAAGTTGATGAGTTGATTGGTTTTTGGATCATTTGTTTACCTTAACAAGCTGGTATGTTGGTAGATCCTTCCACCCATCATAATATGGTACAGTAGACATTAAAACGATAAAAAAGACAAGTCACACACACACAAATAACTACATTAAGCGTAGTTATTTATTAATGAAATTTGTCTTAATATAATAACAGATATCTTCCATTTCATTGAATTGTGTAAAAGCCCAACACTGAAACTCCCATGCTCCAATATTATAGAAAGATGAATTACTATAAATAGTACTAAGTTTTTCAGAAAATATTAATAATTTTCAACCATGCAAATCAAATTTAAAGTTAGAAAAAGCGAAATCAGTTATAGGATATCCAATTAACTCATAAAGAATTCCAAATATTTTTAACAGACAAGTGACAGTGAAATCATACCTTGACGAAAGTGTTGACGGCCATAATGGCCATATCCGGCTGTGACTTGGCATAGTTCATTAGGTATAGATACACCAACTTTTTCAATTCCAAGTTGTCTGTTTGCATGCAGTTGACGACGTCAGGGAATAGTGCAGACACATCTTTACCCACTGTCATAGACGCAATCACCTGGAACATCACAACATGTACACTGCGTGTCATCCACGAAGGCGCGCCCCTCCACAGCTCAATCCGTACATTTGCGCATAGATTAGATGTCGCACACTATATGACTCATATGAACATTTGATAACTCTTGAAACATGAGAAAATCATGTAGTAAGCCTTTAAGTACGGTAAATGGCTCTTTTGTAAGTAATTTCCCATGACTTAAAGATATTTAAAGGTACCTTTTTGACAGCCTCCTTCTTTTTCTCCTTTTTATCGCTGTTGAGTTCCGATTTTAGTTCAAATATCTCCCCCTTTTTCGTGGTCGTGAAATACTTTGAATCGGTCATTTTGGGTGTTTAGTATATTACAAGAAGCGAAGTTTGATGTGTGAACCAATTATTTCTTGCCCTGAACCTGAAAAATCGATAGTTGCAGTGTATTGGACTGTCACATAGGTCGTATAAAAAACACAACTAATACATTATTTAACGAACTTCTTTTAATTCATGAATTATTAAACACTGAGGATATGAGAGTAAATTCAATTTAGTATTAGAATAAGCAGAGACTATTGGGCAAAATATACAAAATAGACGACAACGTACGGTTGACACGACGAGGGGCGTTTCCACAGGTTATAAAATATTGTCATGACATTTGAGTTGTCATGTCAGGGATAACGTTTCGCTTTACGTATTTGACAATTTGTCAGTTCAAAATAAATAAATAAATATTTCTGGACAATCTTAAAGGCTGATCACACTACCCTAACGGTAGGGCCCTAACTGGGGGAGGGGAGTAAAAGCATCTCACTCATTAGAGCGAGACGACGAGAGAAGTCACTAAGCGACAGTCTACATACTTTATATAGATAAACAGATACTTAAATACATAGCAAACATGCAAGGTTCAAAATATTTGTGCTTATCACACAAATAAATGCCCTGACTATTATTCGAACCCGGGACCTCCAGCTACATTGGTAGGGTTACTACCAACTAGACTAAAATGGTCATTTTTCTAAGTGTCGTACAAAGTCGGTGGCAAACAAGCTTTCGGCCTGCCTGATGGTAAGCAAACACTGCAGCCTGTAACGCCTGCGAACCCCAGAAGAATCATAACTTCATAAGCGCTTTTCCTACATTTTACTTATTACTTGAGCATGTTGTACCTTAATTTTGTTGACAGCTGAGACGACTGAGGTCTGATGTCCCTCACGTCATCCTCGGCCTCGGGAACTCGCATAAAGAACAAGTAGTGGTGTTAATATGGCTGCGGTCTTTGTTAGGTGCTTCCCCAGTTGGTATCATACCTATAGCTGGCATCATAGGGTATCTCGGGTACCTAGACATAGTATAGTACCTACCTAAAAGAACAAGACCTAACTGGAAGTACAAATAAGTAGGTAGGTGCTATAGGGACTTAGGTAGTTATTGATATTGATAAGGGTGTTAATCATGTTAATTAATATTAACATCAGCTTTTTTATCGATTTTAGGTCTAATAATAATCGACTAATTGAGTTGAAACGTATAAAAGAGCGCGATAAATTTTACAAAAACAATTACACTTGTGAGCTTCGAGCTCGAGCGAAACATGGCTTTACCGGTATACTTTCTCGTAGTCGCATTTCTCAAAGTTGCATCTGGTTCAGGTAAGCACATTCAGGCGAGACAATCACTAGGTACTCCTCCTACTCTCAGAGAACAAACTTTTTTTTGTGGATTGTGGAAGTATATTTGTTAGTCTAACATGTGCCTTTCACCTTGCCCGGGTAGTACAGTAAGTAGTCTCGTGGGTTAAAATCTAGTTTGTGGGTTGTGGATAAGTCTTAGTTGTTCCACAACAATTAATTTTTAGCTTTAATTGCAGGCTTTGCAGCTGGCGAATGCCCCACTGGCAATCTGCGTATCATCGGTGGAGACAAGGTGCCGATAGAAGCCGCGCCCTTCATTGTGTCTCTATACTTCCTACCGGCCTCTTCATCAGAGTACACGGCATTCTGTGGCGGCTCTATTGTTCACGATCGATTTGTATTAACTGCGGCTCATTGTTTACTTCTCATCCAGGATCTACAGTACGTTACTTTCTTTATTATTTATTACTTAGATCATGAAAAATCCTTTATACTCGTACTAAACTTGACCGATGTTTTGTAAGCCACTGTAAGCTAAATCGCTGCAAGTCACAAATACTAAGATACGAAATATCTTCTTTACTCTATACTTACGCCCTATAGCGTCATAATTTTAATAACGTTATACTTAACCCACAAATCACAGGAATAACACTGTGCCAAGAAGAGTTCACTTCGGCACAGAACTTTTGGACGCCGGGGGAGCCTACATCGACGTCGAAGAGGAGCTATGTCATAAGGATTTCAATATGCACCATGAATCCAACGACATTTGCCTGCTAAAATTAAGCGAGTCTGTACCTTTCGGAAGTAAGGTCGCTAAAGTCCAGTTGCCTGAAGCTGGGTTCAATTTAGGAGAGGGTACTTTGCTCAACGTTTCGGGATGGGGTGACATTGGAGTAAGTGCTGTAACTTATATACCAAATCAATTTTAACATGCCTTCAAGTTAATTTTATTAAAGGCTGACGACTTGTCGTTAATGCAATGGGAGAGGGACATCGAAGGTGAACGGTTTTAATTGCCTATTGGTGTAAGTCGAGTTGATAAGTAGTCGATTTTATGGGACTATGTCAATTTCATGAAAAACAGTGAATAACAAGAGCGAGAATATGTGTGTAACATTTACAATTTGCAGATCTCCGAATATTAGGTACTCGTCGCGAAGGCAACTAGTTGCTGTCCTAGTCCGTGTAATATATATAGTACACGCCCCCCCCCCCCCCCCCCATAAGCGATAATATTGATGACGTGTAATTCGTTTTAAACAGAATAATGCCGAGTCCATGGAAAACGAACTGTACCAAACAAAAGTCCCGATCTTGCCAGAAAAATGCTGCAATAAAATCTATAGGGAGTTTAATGTTACCCGCCAAGTTTGCGCCGGGTCACTGGGCCACGACTCCTGTAGCGTAAGTAATGCCATTATACCTCTCTGTTTGATATATAGTAGAAATTATTTGAACTGTCAGAGTTGTATCAAATTAGGCCGTTCCAAAAACGACTTTACTGTCTAAGCGTGAAGATTCAAAGTCCAATGGCAAGTTTTATAAAATGTCGGACATTTTAAATAATTTCTACTATACTAAAAAACAGAATAAAATAAATATTTCAGGGGGCTCCCATACAACAGACATTTTTTTTCGCCGTTTTTATAGATAATGGTACGGAACCCTTCGTGCGCGAGTCCAAGTCGCACATGGTCGGTTTTTGAAAATAATAAAAAAATGTTTTCTTCAACAGGGCGACAGCGGGGGTCCACTGACCTACAACGGCGTGCAAATCGGCGTAGTTTCCTTCGGACAGCGTTGCGGCATTTTTCCTGGGGTCTACACCAAGGTCGCCAGCTATATAGACTGGATCAATACGACCATCAAGGAGGGGTTCGCCTAAAAATTTAGTGTTTTTTTATTCCTAGGTGCATTAAAATGCCATTCTCCATTTTTAGGGTTCCGTAGTAAACAAGGAACCCTTATAGTTTCGCCATGTCCGTTCGTCCGTCCGACCCCCGTTTTTCTCAGTAACCGTTAGTACTAGAAAGCTGTAATTTGGTATGAGTATACATATCAATGACGCCGACAAAACGGTTGAATAACATAATTTTTTTTTTTTTTAGGGTACCTCCCCTACATGTAAAGTGGTGGTGCAATTTTTTTTTCTTCAAAACCCCATCGTGTGGGCTCTTTCAAAAATATTATAAGGTTTGTAAAAGCATTTTTTGATTAAACAATTGGTTGGCGTGATATTAAGCTTTGAAGTGATAATTTTTGTTATGGTCAAGTGTCCCCCCCCCCCCCCCCGCCCCCTGCCAGCTAAACGGTGGCTACTAGGCATGTGAAAAAAATCATGGTAGTAGTAGTAGTATATACGATGAATTTAAAAGGAAAACTATCACAGCTAAGTAGACATTACTAGTTAACGAGTAATAGTCGAACTTCAGAAATGTACTTTGCAAAAGCAAACTTTCGTACAATTTTCATTGATACCTTAGATAATGTTGTTAATTCTGTCAAAAACATAGTAAATATAAGTTTGCGAACTTTTTACCACATAATGTAACGGGTGGACGACTACGGAACCCTACCTTGCGCGTGGCCCGACACGCACTTGGCCGGTTTTACATTAAATATTTATAGTAGGTACTAGGGTAAATCGCCAGTAACTAGCCGCCCCCCAATAACTAGCCACTTCGCAAAAATATACACCAAGCAACTAATTGTTGGTAGTTAGACCTGACTTCATGTATTTTATTTTGTTGAAGGCGGTCTTCACTGCACAAATTCCGTGGCTAGTAACTGAATGACATTTTCTTAAGTGGCCAGTTACTGGCGATTTACCCTATTATACAACGGGAGGATTATGTTGGATAATAAAACAGAGCGTATAAATTTATTTCTGTTACTTTATTTTAAATAGTTTCACTTTACAACCAGTATTGAATGCAGTAACATTTCATCACATACCATACTTTACACATATATCATGGTTACAGACACATAGCTACATAGGTATAAATATAATGAAGTTTTTAGAAGTAATGGAGTATAATATTCATTATCATTATTGTGAGGAATATAACGATTTATAATGGATACATTCACTAGATTTAATTCATTTAAAATTATAAGTAAAACAAACCAGTCAAAAAGGATAAATAAAAAATTCTATTTACCTAACAGATATGTTTGATTGTCTACCATAAAGCAACAACTCACTTGTAACAAATAAATCATAGAATAACAGTCTGATCACACAAATATTACAAATTAAATAATAAAATGTTTATGCCATCTAGTTATTTACAAAAGTTAGCTAACTAAATAACAAAGAACCTAACATTACTTTGTAAGATCCGCCTCTGCCTCGTCTAAATACTGGCTGGTCGTCGCACTCAGCACAACAACATTAAACATAGACAAAATTCTCTATAGAAACTCTACGTTGTGTAATTATAATTACATACAAGGTCGAAGAACAGTGTGGCTACAGAGCAGCGGGGAAGTGCGGTGCCGCACCAAGAAGAACAAAGATAACAAATATTCTGGAATGCATTCATGGGTATTCAATTTTAATCTTCTCGGGCATACAACACGCACACAACTGCATACAATTGGTGATTCTAATCAATATAAGATTGTTGTCGTGTTCAAGATACAAATTCATTTAGGCTATTGTGTATGTGTATATCGAAGCTCATATATTATAAAAAGATTTCGAAAAAGTTTATAAAATTGAGCAGTCTAATCGTAGGAATCTTTAGCATACTGTAATTCCAAGCACTGTTAATAATACCTACTTTATTCGTTTCGACACTAGTATACGTTAAATTATAGTCTTTTCGCGGCACGGGGAAGGCGTTCACAATATAAGACACTGTCCGTTTTAATTATAACACAATCGCAAAAGCACAATGAGTCTAATCGTATCGTCTGGGGAGAAAAGGTCATTAATATAGGGTCCATCAACTCTTTCTTGCCATTCTGGTACATGAAAGAACAGCGTTCCATAGAGACACGGTAATAATATGAGCGGTATAATACGGTAATAATATCTCGAGGAACATGGCCAGTAAAAAAACCTCTTTGGGGGATTTAAACCATTTAAAGCAACAATTTCAAACGATCACTAATGAGAAATAATAGCAACGAGCAACAAGAAAAAGTTGAAAACAGTGGAGCATTGAGCATATAAAGCTCTGGTTTCCTAGGATAGCGGGGCCGTCATATAGCGGCCGTATTATTACGGACGCATCACCGCCCTCTAGGAAACCGCGCCATTTTGTTTACATAGACAACGTTCTAGGGACGTCATTTCACCGCTGTATTACGGCCGCCATCCTAGGAAACCCGAGTATAACGCAGGGTCACTTTAAATGTTGCGATGGGTCAGTGTCTAATCGAGCACGACGTGCGCCTGCGTGTCGCGCCTCGGGCCGCAGAAGACGGCGCAGAGCGCGGTGCCGAGCGCGGCGCCGAGGAGCCCCCCTCCCCCGGCGGCGTCGGCGGCGGGCGCGCGTTATGCCAGCTCGCCCGCCGCCGCCGGGCTCGCCGCGCCGGCCGGGGAGCGCGATGTGCGCCCCGACGGTGACCCCGATCTGGATAAGTAACACCATTTTAAATGTTATCTCACTATAATTATTGCACAGACATATTAAATAGTAATGGTATAGAAATATCGATATTGGCCAAAGAAAATAAAAGACGGATAGCGAAAGAGTGGAATACAGAATGAAAAGGAATTATAATTAAACAAAAACTAATGAGATATCGTTATGGCATGGCAATGCAGTTGTGTTCTTGTTTTAAAATCACACTTTACACTGCGTGTAATTTATTAATATATCAGAGCGCCTCTTTCATCTTCGGACGGGAAAGTTATTTGTCAATTATGTGCTTGCTCCCGTATCGGTCTTACAAGCCACTTACGTAAGTGCTGCATCTCTAACACAAACTCTGCTTAAATCATCTTTCCATAGATGGACAAGGCCAACGATGTGTGTGGTGGTAGGTCGCCCTTGCAGATAGCGGTAGATATTCCCTAGCTTCAGATATTAATATTCGAGATAAACGATACAAAAGTGGGCACCGGCCCCCAAAAGCCATAACTTCGCCCTTCGGACTATACGAGTTCACCAGGATGCCTTTTGGCTTAAGAAATGCTCCATAGACGTTTCATAACTTCTGTTTGCCTTCGATAATTCGTAATACACTTCTGCGAGTCGAGCTGCATGATGTTCCGTGAAGGCGCGGAAGGGCTGAGCTTGTGGTTGGCGAGGAACGTGCCGACGGATTCGTCCGAGCTGTAGTTCACCAGCATGCCTTTTGGTTTAAGAAATGCTCCGCCGACATTCCACAGCTTCTGTTTGCCTTCGATAATTCGTAATACACTTACTTCTGCGAGTCGAGCTGTATGCTGTTCCGTGAGGGCGCGGAGGGGCTGAGCTTGTGGTTGGCGAGGAACGTGCCGATGGATTCGTCCGTGCTGTAGCTGTCATCGCTGCAATATGAAAGTTTTTGTGTAGAAATTTTTAGAAATAAAGGAAAAATTGAAAAACTTAGGCACCGAGCAGGATTCGAACGTGCGACCTCCCGGCACTCGCGGCCAGTCGCTCTAGGCAACTGAGCTATAGGTGCGATTGCTACCCGGCTTGAAATTTGTCAATCCTTCCTTCATTTATACAACGCCTTAAGGGAGGGAGGGAGGGAGCTTTTCAATTTTTCCTCTATTTCTAAAAATTTCTAGTTTGCGTTAGCAGCGTTACTGCTTAATACAAAATTAGTTTTTGTGTAAGTTAGATTTCAGGAAGTGCATGTCTCTCATGCTCAATATAGCGCATCCTCGGGAGTTCTGGAGACCACATGACTAAATAGCAACTAGTAGAGGTGTTATTATGGCTGCGGTTTTCTGTTTGGCGGAACTACTTCTACAGTTGGTCTGACTCGGAACTTAATACAGTGCCGTCCCTTTCACTCTTATAGTGTATAACACGAGAGTGAAGTGGAAGGCATGATTTCAGGTTTCGATATTCGGAGTAGACCCTTTGGGGGGTCGTTAGACCCGTCAGTACCTGTCGGAGCCGTCCCCGCCCGTGGGGCTAGACAGGTCACCGGCGATGGCCTCCTGCAGGGCGTGCGCGCGCCGCGCCGCCAGCCGCGCCTCGTCGCGCGCGGCCGCCGCCTCGCCCGCCGCCGCCGCCGCCGCCGCCTCCGCCACGCTCCGCGCTCGCGCCGCCTCGCTCAGCTTCGCATTCAGCGAGGAGTTCTCCTCCTTCAGCTCCCTGGAAACATAAACGAGATTGTTAATAAGAGCGAAACAAATGTAGTGTAGGTACCTTACGGATAAATAACTATCAGTGGATAGCTCTAAATAAATCAGTTTATACTCGATCATCGACTTGTTTCATTGTATCGCCTGGGCCATTTCTCTACATGGCGACCCTGCCAGGATACCTATCTGACGGCAGCCGTCCCTCTGAGCTAGTACCTGAGCTGTCTCGCGAGCTTGCGCTGGTCGTCGACGGCGAGCTGCTCGCGCGCGCGCGCCGCGGCCAGCTCGGCGGCGAGCTGCTCGTGCGCGTCGCGCAGCCGCGCCAGCTGGCCCTCCAGCCGCGCGCGCGACGTCGCCTCCAGCTCCAAGCTGGACTCCAACTCCTACACATACAAAAAACAATCACCGTGTATAGGGCGATTTCGTTTTTGTGGACCACTAGATGGCAATGGCACTATATCTAACAGAAACTAGCTAACGGTTGCTCTATTCAAATTCTTAAAACGGAGCAGTTTCGTCGTCATATTCGATTGGTAACAAAGTCGGTGCCTAGTGACGGTGTATAGTGGCAAAGTGGTCCTTCGGAAGGACATCGGTATCTATCGGTACAGCAAATAACAAAAATTTCTCATCATTGTCATATCAGCCGGAAGACAGCCCCTCCCCCAAAAAATTCCACAATAACCGGTTCAGCGTTACCCCCAACCATCATCCGCATCCCTGGAGTGCGGAGGAGATAATGCAATCACCAACCCACATGCCAAGCGCGGCGATTATGGCATTTTAGCCCCCATGCAAAACATAAGAAGGAAAATTTCTAGACTAACAGAAATGGGTTCACCGGCTGTTTCTTGTTGTTATTCTGTCCCAGCCAGGACACATGACAAAGATTTTTATAAAGATTCTTACTTGTCTGCCTGTTTGTCTGCTGATTTTTGAAGCTGATCCGGAAAAATGTGGTTGACGATAATGTCAACAAAACATACCGCAATATTTAACCTGTAACGTTTACCTTATTCCGCAGTTGGAGCCGTCGTTCGGCCTCGTGCTGTGAATGCGAGTGTCCTGCCTCGGCGCTGGCAAGGCGCTGTGCAAGCTCTGCAAGCTTCTCTTTGGATTGGCGCGCCTCTTCTGTTGCTGCCTCGGCCTTAGCCGCTGCTTCGCGTGCCTCGGCCTGCGCCGCACAAAGTGCGCTCGTACTGCCTCGGTATTTCTTTAGTAACTGAAAACAAAATGACACTTTAAACTACTCTGCCAAGTGATATTAGGGTTGTAAAAATACAATAGATAGCGAGACTTGAAATTCATGTTCTGAATTATTTTAGCAAAGTTTATGTAAGGTTTGGATATCCATTTCATCTAGTTACTGATAATGGCCCAACATGGACTAGTGAAGAGTTCAAAACGTGTGTAACTGTAATAACAAAAATGACTCGTCATTGTTATATCAGCCGAAAGATGTCCACTGCTGGACATAAGCCAGTCGCTATTTATAGCTTTTTAATTATTTGATGAATTGCGTTCACAATCTCAGTCTGCTCAATCATCAAGTGTAAAAAAAAAGGATTACGAAAAGTTCATGGGATTTATTGAGTGTCGCTTAAATTCTAAATACAAAATATATGTTTTCATTTCTCATACTCTGAAAGTGGGTCATTGTTCATCTAAGTAGCGTGCTGAAAGTGGTCCATTTCGGCTCTAGAGCAGAAAAGTATAAAAAAAAATTGTATGGTGAATCGGAGTTAAATTGGGCAACGGCACTAACCTATACAGCCACATAGTACAGATTCTTCAGAGATCCTATACTTGTTCAAATGCCTGACTGCTTACATAAACAACCTCCTTAATTTGTTTGTTTTTTTTTTGCCACAGTCGAAATTAACATCAATAGTTTGTGGCAGATAAAAAAAGGGAAACTATGACAAGGACAACAAATCATATGTCTCTCTCTGTCGCTCTTATATAAAGTTGTATAATATGACCATCTCGTTCAGTAGGTATTATTTGATATCGAGTCTAATTAGTCTGAGCGTAAGCCGATTATTTTTTTATTAAAAATAAATGAAATAAAATGGTCCATACACAAACACCATTAACGTCAGTCAACAGTTCCCGCCAAAATGTTTTTTTCACTGATTCAGAAAATGATTGTGCATATTGTTATTGAATTTAACAAGTATTTCGCGTTGCAAATAGGTAACACAGGTCCTAATTTTTAGATCATGTCAATATATTGTTTTACATCTTGTTTTTTGTGAAAAATGAAACGAAAATGTGCATATTTTATTTTATTTTGTTTACGAAGCTGGAGGTCCCGGGTTCGATTCCCGGTCAGGGCATTCATTTGTGTGATGAACACGTATAATAGTTGTGGGTGTTTTCTATGTAGGTATTCAAGTATGCATTTATCCATGTATGTATATCGTCGCGTTTTAGTACAAGCTTTGCTTGGTTTGGGACTAGGTCGATTTTAGTGTAAGTTTGTCCACAAATATTTATTTATTTTTAAATATTTTACTTTCTTCGTATTCGAAATGAAAAGCAGAATGTTTAACTCGGGTGAAACCACCCATTTCAGCCTCGAGCTATTGGCGCTCTCACTTCGTTCGAGCGCCAAAATATCTCGGCAGAAATGGGTAGCTTTCAGCCCTTGGTTAACAATCTACTATTACCTCAGCAGCCTCCTCCTCCGCGTCGTCGAGCGCGGCGCGCGCGGCGGCGGCGTCTCTCGCGGCGGTGAGCGCGCGCTCCGCTGCCTCGTTGCGAGCGCGGCCCGCCTCCTCTAGCGCGGCGTTGGCCTCGCCCGCCTCCGCCTCGGCCGTCTGCCGCGCCTTCGTCGCCGCGCGGAGCGCCAGCTCCAGGTCCTCCACCTGACCAAGTACATTTATTCATTACTAGCGACCCACCCCGGCTTCGCACGTGTGCAAATTATACATATAAACCTTCCTCTTGAATCACTCTATCTATAAAAAAACCGGATCAAAATCCGTTGCGTACTTTTAAAGATCTAAGCATACAACGGGACAGTCAGCAGGAAGCGATTTTCTTTTATACTATGTAGTGATTAATATAATTTCGACTGTAACTACAACACAAAAAGGTTTTTTTTTTACATTGGCGGTGGCAAACAAGATTACGGTCCACCTGGTAAGCGGACACCGCACCCTATCGACGCTCGCAACTCCAAAGGCTCACAAAAAGGTCTCCTCAGCATAATGCTGATTCAGGGAGCCGGCGCTGATCTTCCACTGTATTGACAGCAGAAGGGACAAATTTAGGTCCCTCACTCTCAGCACAGTGCAGCCTCAACATCTCTGGGAACATTGCTCCTCCATTCCACATACAAATACATTTAAATTTCAATACAGGTACATTTGTTGGGAACTTGGTATGCATAGTTATATTAGTTAGCGACACGCGGCTCGACAATGCCCATGCAGTTCCGCGCCGCAACTCGCTACCGACACTCGCCTGTATACGTGTATTAACTGTACATTACAAATACTTTGGCGAAGACCACGTCGACGCTAGGCATCTCACGTTCGTAAAGAGCGGAGAGTACTCAACGCATATGTATACCACTCGGCCACACACATACCAGACGCATCAACGTAACTCATTCCTTAATGTAACGGTTATCGAACTGTTTCGACAGGAGGCTCCTTTGAAACATGATTTCGTAGATCTTGAATTAATTAATAAACTACTGTATCGGGCATCCTTCAGGACGCAACTGTACTGGGATAATGCTAGGAGGATGATGAGCACATTGTTACGACTGCACAAGCGAATCAATTTTGACATTGAAGTTTCCTTGCATTTGCACAAGACTGACCTGGTTCTTCAGCTGTCTGATCTGCGTCTTAGCGCCGCCCTCCTTCTCTTTTTGTTCCAGCATCGTCTGTGCGTCGCGGAGCAACGCTCGGTACCGCTTCAGGTCCCTGCGAAGACATCGAGAATTACAAATACTGGGCATGTTAAGGGGGTGCTTGAAAGAAGACTGAATATATTGTCCTGAGTTTAGAATCTTCAGAAAGGTACATACATACATATTTTTTACAGCAGGATACATCGACTCCCCTTACCTATTCAGGATGCTCAATTCAGAACAATGTTATACTCGCTTCAGAGGATATATGGTCAGGAGATGGATGGAAGGGTCGGAAGGGAGTGATCAAGGCAAAAGTATCTTTACCAAATTTTTGTGATACTGAATAAAAGCCAGGATAGAAGTACTCGCAACCTACGAGCATGTATGATGAGTTGTGTGGATGTAATTGAGGCGAAGGAGGTGTGTTGTGTAAGGACCGTAGTATATGGCGTTCTTTGGTCTCTGCTTACCCCAATAGGATACGGGCGTGGGGATCGAGTTGGCAGCAACAGAACCAGAATTGGTAAAAGTCCACGCAACTTCCAGCCGTGAACCTCTCGTCTCTCGGAACCAGTTTCCCGTGTGACATATGTGTGTGGCCAGTATATAGTATGAGTATGTGATGTTGGGGTACCTCTTGAGTCGCTGCACCAGCTGCGCCTGCTCGATGGTCTCGGCGCGCGCGCTCTCCTCGAGCGCGGCCAGGCGCCGCTCCAGCTCGTGCCGCTCGCGGAGCAGCAGGCTGCGCTCCTCATGCTCCTCGTCCAGTTGAGATTGTATGTGATGTTGGGGTACCTCTTGAGTCGCTGCACCAGCTGCGCCTGCTCGATGGTCTCGGCGCGCGCGCTCTCCTCGAGCGCGGCCAGGCGCCGCTCCAGCTCGTGCCGCTCGCGGAGCAGCAGGCTGCGCTCCTCATGCTCCTCGTCCAGTTGAGATTGTATGTGATGTTGGGGTACCTCTTGAGTCGCTGCACCAGCTGCGCCTGCTCGATGGTCTCGGCGCGCGCGCTCTCCTCGAGCGCGGCCAGGCGCCGCTCCAGCTCGTGCCGCTCGCGGAGCAGCAGGCTGCGCTCCTCATGCTCCTCGTCCAGTTGAGATTGTATGTGATGTTGGGGTACCTCTTGAGTCGCTGCACCAGCTGCGCCTGCTCGATGGTCTCGGCGCGCGCGCTCTCCTCGAGCGCGGCCAGGCGCCGCTCCAGCTCGTGCCGCTCGCGGAGCAGCAGGCTGCGCTCCTCATGCTCCTCGTCCAGTTGAGATTGTATGTGATGTTGGGGTACCTCTTGAGTCGCTGCACCAGCTGCGCCTGCTCGATGGTCTCGGCGCGCGCGCTCTCCTCGAGCGCGGCCAGGCGCCGCTCCAGCTCGTGCCGCTCGCGGAGCAGCAGGCTGCGCTCCTCATGCTCCTCGTCCAGTTGAGATTGTATGTGATGTTGGGGTACCTCTTGAGTCGCTGCACCAGCTGCGCCTGCTCGATGGTCTCGGCGCGCGCGCTCTCCTCGAGCGCGGCCAGGCGCCGCTCCAGCTCGTGCCGCTCGCGGAGCAGCAGGCTGCGCTCCTCATGCTCCTCGTCCAGTTGAGATTGTATGTGATGTTGGGGTACCTCTTGAGTCGCTGCACCAGCTGCGCCTGCTCGATGGTCTCGGCGCGCGCGCTCTCCTCGAGCGCGGCCAGGCGCCGCTCCAGCTCGTGCCGCTCGCGGAGCAGCAGGCTGCGCTCCTCATGCTCCTCGTCCAGTTGAGATTGTATGTGATGTTGGGGTACCTCTTGAGTCGCTGCACCAGCTGCGCCTGCTCGATGGTCTCGGCGCGCGCGCTCTCCTCGAGCGCGGCCAGGCGCCGCTCCAGCTCGTGCCGCTCGCGGAGCAGCAGGCTGCGCTCCTCATGCTCCTCGTCCAGTTGAGATTGTATGTGATGTTGGGGTACCTCTTGAGTCGCTGCACCAGCTGCGCCTGCTCGATGGTCTCGGCGCGCGCGCTCTCCTCGAGCGCGGCCAGGCGCCGCTCCAGCTCGTGCCGCTCGCGGAGCAGCAGGCTGCGCTCCTCATGCTCCTCGTCCAGTTGAGATTGTATGTGATGTTGGGGTACCTCTTGAGTCGCTGCACCAGCTGCGCCTGCTCGATGGTCTCGGCGCGCGCGCTCTCCTCGAGCGCGGCCAGGCGCCGCTCCAGCTCGTGCCGCTCGCGGAGCAGCAGGCTGCGCTCCTCATGCTCCTCGTCCAGTTGAGATTGTATGTGATGTTGGGGTACCTCTTGAGTCGCTGCACCAGCTGCGCCTGCTCGATGGTCTCGGCGCGCGCGCTCTCCTCGAGCGCGGCCAGGCGCCGCTCCAGCTCGTGCCGCTCGCGGAGCAGCAGGCTGCGCTCCTCATGCTCCTCGTCCAGTTGAGATTGTATGTGATGTTGGGGTACCTCTTGAGTCGCTGCACCAGCTGCGCCTGCTCGATGGTCTCGGCGCGCGCGCTCTCCTCGAGCGCGGCCAGGCGCCGCTCCAGCTCGTGCCGCTCGCGGAGCAGCAGGCTGCGCTCCTCATGCTCCTCGTCCAGTTGAGATTGTATGTGATGTTGGGGTACCTCTTGAGTCGCTGCACCAGCTGCGCCTGCTCGATGGTCTCGGCGCGCGCGCTCTCCTCGAGCGCGGCCAGGCGCCGCTCCAGCTCGTGCCGCTCGCGGAGCAGCAGGCTGCGCTCCTCATGCTCCTCGTCCAGTTGAGATTGTATGTAATGTTGGGGTACCTCTTGAGTCGCTGCACCAGCTGCGCCTGCTCGATGGTCTCGGCGCGCGCGCTCTCCTCGAGCGCGGCCAGGCGCCGCTCCAGCTCGTGCCGCTCGCGGAGCAGCAGGCTGCGCTCCTCATGCTCCTCGTCCAGTTGAGATTGTATGTGATGTTGGGGTACCTCTTGAGTCGCTGCACCAGCTGCGCCTGCTCGATGGTCTCGGCGCGCGCGCTCTCCTCGAGCGCGGCCAGGCGCCGCTCCAGCTCGTGCCGCTCGCGGAGCAGCAGGCTGCGCTCCTCATGCTCCTCGTCCAGTTGAGATTGTATGTGATGTTGGGGTACCTCTTGAGTCGCTGCACCAGCTGCGCCTGCTCGATGGTCTCGGCGCGCGCGCTCTCCTCGAGCGCGGCCAGGCGCCGCTCCAGCTCGTGCCGCTCGCGGAGCAGCAGGCTGCGCTCCTCATGCTCCTCGTCCAGTTGAGATTGTATGTGATGTTGGGGTACCTCTTGAGTCGCTGCACCAGCTGCGCCTGCTCGATGGTCTCGGCGCGCGCGCTCTCCTCGAGCGCGGCCAGGCGCCGCTCCAGCTCGTGCCGCTCGCGGAGCAGCAGGCTGCGCTCCTCATGCTCCTCGTCCAGTTGAGATTGTATGTGATGTTGGGGTACCTCTTGAGTCGCTGCACCAGCTGCGCCTGCTCGATGGTCTCGGCGCGCGCGCTCTCCTCGAGCGCGGCCAGGCGCCGCTCCAGCTCGTGCCGCTCGCGGAGCAGCAGGCTGCGCTCCTCATGCTCCTCGTCCAGTTGAGATTGTATGTGATGTTGGGGTACCTCTTGAGTCGCTGCACCAGCTGCGCCTGCTCGATGGTCTCGGCGCGCGCGCTCTCCTCGAGCGCGGCCAGGCGCCGCTCCAGCTCGTGCCGCTCGCGGAGCAGCAGGCTGCGCTCCTCATGCTCCTCGTCCAGTTGAGATTGTATGTGATGTTGGGGTACCTCTTGAGTCGCTGCACCAGCTGCGCCTGCTCGATGGTCTCGGCGCGCGCGCTCTCCTCGAGCGCGGCCAGGCGCCGCTCCAGCTCGTGCCGCTCGCGGAGCAGCAGGCTGCGCTCCTCATGCTCCTCGTCCAGTTGAGATTGTATGTGATGTTGGGGTACCTCTTGAGTCGCTGCACCAGCTGCGCCTGCTCGATGGTCTCGGCGCGCGCGCTCTCCTCGAGCGCGGCCAGGCGCCGCTCCAGCTCGTGCCGCTCGCGGAGCAGCAGGCTGCGCTCCTCATGCTCCTCGTCCAGTTGAGATTGTATGTGATGTTGGGGTACCTCTTGAGTCGCTGCACCAGCTGCGCCTGCTCGATGGTCTCGGCGCGCGCGCTCTCCTCGAGCGCGGCCAGGCGCCGCTCCAGCTCGTGCCGCTCGCGGAGCAGCAGGCTGCGCTCCTCATGCTCCTCGTCCAGTTGAGATTGTATGTGATGTTGGGGTACCTCTTGAGTCGCTGCACCAGCTGCGCCTGCTCGATGGTCTCGGCGCGCGCGCTCTCCTCGAGCGCGGCCAGGCGCCGCTCCAGCTCGTGCCGCTCGCGGAGCAGCAGGCTGCGCTCCTCATGCTCCTCGTCCAGTTGAGATTGTATGTGATGTTGGGGTACCTCTTGAGTCGCTGCACCAGCTGCGCCTGCTCGATGGTCTCGGCGCGCGCGCTCTCCTCGAGCGCGGCCAGGCGCCGCTCCAGCTCGTGCCGCTCGCGGAGCAGCAGGCTGCGCTCCGAGTGCTCAGACTCCAATTGAGATTCCAGGACTGGAGAAAAAAGGTCATGTTTCTTCATAAGGAAGGACTCACGGTCGAAGACTCAGCTAAGCAGAATTTAAAATAGATTGTCATCTACTTGGAAAAAAAGGGTAAAATTAGATATCGTACATTAATTTTTGTCTTATCATTCGATGCACACAAAGCGTGTTCTCCCGAATGTCATCAATCGCATTCTCACTGTCAAGCTGTCTGAGCAGCCTCTGCCTAGCCAGCTAGCTGCTGCTACGAGGGAGCAAGAATCAACAAATCATAGATTCGCTTTTCTCCTCATTACTCGAAATGCTGCAGTCTAGGGTCCTCTCTACCTTAATTCTTCTTTCCGGCTTAGCAGAAACAGCCACGATAATAATCAACTGGAAAGGCCCGACTTACTCTTCAGCTTCTTAGCCGCGTTGGCGCGAGTCTCCTCCATCTCGTCGTCGCGCGCGGCGGCCTCCAGTCGCGCCTCCTTGCGCTGCTGCTCTAGAAGCATCTCTAGTCGCAGCTTTGAACTTTCCAGCAGCTGTAAACAATACGTATGTTGTCAATACAGAGTGAAAGAATAGTACATTACTTACCAAGGGCGATAAAACAAAGAATGTCTCAGATCGCAGGTATTTTACGCCCGAGCCGAAGGCAAGGGCGATAAATATGCGATCTGAGGCTTTCTTTATCATCGCCCGTGGTAAGTACAAAATTTTATGTCACCTCCTGGCCAGGAAGTGGGTATTTTCGCGCGCGGAGCGTGCGATAATGGCCACTTTATGGCCAGGTGTGACATAAATATATATTTATGCATGACAGTAGTAACAGCTTATCACGGTTTCGTTGCATCCACCTTGCGGTATGGCATAATCTTCTGGGGGAATGCAACATATAAAAACATATTATTCAGAGCTCAAAAGAGATGCGTTAGAGCCATCTGTGGATTGAAATCCTCGGATAGTTGCCAGCCCCACTTTAAAGTATTAAAACTATTAACTCTACCATCCCTTTACATATATGAGTGTTGTATATTTGTAAATGCTAATCCTGATCTGTTTCAAAGAAGAGAAGTAGTACAAGGACTCAACCTTCGCCCAAGAAACCCTGGTGTACATTTTGAAACCTGTCAAACGAGCCTCATGAAGAAAAGTATTTTAACAACGGGTCCAAAGCTATTTAATAAATTACCAGTATATATGAAAAACATTAGCCCAAATCAATTTAAGTCATTGTTGTTTAAACTCCTGGTGAAAAAATGTTATTATAATATAAATGATTTCCTCAATGACATTGACATTAATATTAATTGACTTTTATTTTTAACTAATTATAATATATGACATGCAATAATAATATAATTTACCTCATATCTCCGCAAATTAATTCTGTTTGTTTGTATCTGCTTGCATGCTCACTATTTGATATCACATATAAGTTTTTAAGATTAAGTTTGTGACATTTGTATTTAATATATTGTATTTAATTGATCGTACGCCGAAAGGTACATCATAGCTGTTCCACTGTTACCTATACCTACCACCTGTACATAAACTACCTATGATGACGAAATAAAAAATTTGATTGATTGATTGACAAACACAAGACAACTACAAGCAATGACATTACTTACAGAACCGAATTTTGCCATGAAATTACCTGTATCTGTCCCGCGAGGTCGTCCAGCTCCTCCTCCTGGTCCCTGACGCGGCGCTCGAGCTCGGTCCTCGTCCGCCTGAGAGCGGCCACCTCGTCGCCGCCGCCGCCCCTTTCTTCTAACTCGCGCTGCGCCGCCGATAGGCGTTCTTCTTTCAGCTCGAGTTCTAGCCGAGCTTCCTGTTGAACAAACATTTGGTTAATAAAATCATACAGAGATGAGGTAGGTTCCATTCCATCTAGAGAAATTCTACTGTAAAATGACGATCACTCATCAGTTATTTCTCCATAATACGTACATTCTACATTACAATATGGGGTCCTTGATCGGGACACAAACGCTTGTTGCTTCGTTCACTCCTCCGCTTTACCATCTCATCTAATTTACGCTGCATTTTTCGGATAGATCGTTAGATTAAGAGAGAATGTTGGGATTACTTGGCGTTGCGGCATGTCTGTCTTTACACAGCTGATGTACTCACAGAGAGGCTCTGCTCGAGCGCGTACTTGTCGGCGTGCGCGAGGTCGCGCTCGCGCGAGAGCCGCTCCTTGGCGGCGCGCTCGCGCTTCAACTCCTCCTGCGCGCCGTGCAGCTCGGCGTCGAACTTGCGCTGCCGCTTCTCGAGCAAGTTGTTGCGGCATGTCTGTCGGCAATCACACGAGTCAGCCTCGGTTCTTTTACCTATTTTTTTAGTACATATTTTTTCCAAACGAACACAAACCAACGCGTTTGAGTGAAGTCTCCATTTGTATAGCAACAAATAGTTAATAACAAAGGTCAAAGAGGCGCTGCGTTTGCAATACAAATTGAAACTAAACACAAACGCGTTCCATTGTGTATATGTTTCAAAAATAAAATATACTACAGGTGCAGTCCTCGTGGTTATTGTGACTAGTTGGTATAGTTGAAATTATTTTAATTCTCCGACAATTTTAACTTTCATTAGATTTTGAAACCCTTGGTTTGGACGGTAAAGTCGCTTTTGGAACGGACTTATTTCTTACAACTAAGACAAGTTTTTTTTTTAAGTATACCTGTTCGTCGAGTAGTGACCGCAGGTCAGCCATGTCGTTTGTCAGCTTCTGCAGCTTGCGTTTCCACTGCGCGGCCACCGCTCTCTGCTCTTCCACTTCTTCGTACGCATCTTGCACCTGAAACGAAAACAGGAACATTAACCCTTTGACCGTCGAACGTCAAAAGTGGTAATTTTCAATTCTGACATATATCAAGAAGGTTTCATTTACATTATCACTTTGTCATGATGCTATTCTGTACTTTGCCTCTAATTTTCGTCTTTTGTGTCCCAACAAAAATTTGTTCGTCTCTAAAAATTGGTTCTAAGTAATGGCATGAGAAAAAAAAGTCATAATTCCTATTATTGCCTTCGTATTAAGATAAACTTCGTATTATAGTAAAGAGTACTTGAATCTAACTATAAAACAAATAATTTACAAAAAAAAGTAAATGCAAAACTTGTTGTAAGTTTTTATAGAATCGCAGTTCGCTATTTGTAGAATTGTCATTGAATTTCTTGGCAGTCTGTATACACCTATTGCATAAATATATTATTTTATAAATGCGAGCATTAAATACATCAACAGTACAGTAAAAATACGCACAAAAAATCAAAAGGAAAGTCACTTTCGCGCGCCCATATTAAGTCGTAAACAAAACGAGGGTAAACACATGATGTACAAAAAACAGCTTAAATATACTTAACCTAGAATGTTCCTCTAATATGTTTCAAATTTCCCCAATGAAATGTAAACATAGATAAGATTCTGTAACCATCAACTGTCTGGCCGAACGCCAACAAGAGTTGTGGTCATGATGCGCGGTAAATATGTTCACTTACTCATGTAATAGTAATTAAACTTAATCAAAGTGCACTGACCTCTTCGTCCATTGCTGGTAAATAATAGTTATTAAATAACTCGCGTCTACCACGGACCGTACACGGACTATCAGAGATGGTATCGAGTACACTATCACGAATATCACACATCGGGCCAAGGATGATCTTAAGATATGTTTTGGGCGAGATAACTCAGTTCACACAATAACCTAGATACGATGGGACGTGGCATTTTAAAAGCAAATATATTCCTACTTAAAAAAATAGTTTTAACGGGTCTAACGCGATATGTATGTATTTACCTTTTTTACCGAGTTATCGACACGGGTTGCACCAGTAAAAAAGGTAAATACATTAATATCGTGTTAGACCCGTTAAAACAAATCTTTTAAGTATGTCTAGAAAGCGCGAGAGTTTAAAATGTTACAATATACGCTGGAGCACAAAAATAACGAGTGAATGTTTTTCACTGAGTTGCATTTTTAAATCGATTACGCGGTATTAATAGTCACATTCATATCAGTTGCGTGGCCTCGTTTCACAGTGGAACGTTGTGATTTATTATATTTAAAATATGTTTGTTTCTCAGTTGCCAAAGGGGCGGTGCCCGCTGACAGCGCATTTGTTACAGAACATGTAGTTAGAAATTATAATGAATTCATCTGTTAACTTGATGATTGGTTCTGTCTTTTGGTTTCAGTATAGTTACATAAGAAGGAAACATCCAAATATTAACAACCTCTGCTAACTAGCATGTGTTTTGTCCCTTCCTCTCAAACACAAATAAGAAAGTGACAGATAAAGACGAACTATTTTTAACGGCATATTAGCTAAAATAATTTTGATGCACGTATATCAAAAGGGCTTTTAATCTTTGCATTAGGGGCTGTTTATAAGATAGCAGTGGCGGCGCGTCAAAAATATTCTTAGGGAAGCCGGAAATAGTTTGCCTTTCTTATTCTTCATGAGCCGTACTAAAAGAACTGGTGTGGCTGAAAATTTGGCAAGCCGGTGGGAATCGAGTTGTATGGACGCTCCGCGACTGTAAGACAGGCGATAACGGAAACGCTCACGTCTGTACAAAGTTATACAGTCGCTAATCCCTTGAAATCACTTGGTATCCCGTAGTCTTTTTTCTAGTGAAACATTCTTGTTGAGTGGCGGCCGCTCGGGTGGTTGTAAAATGAGCACCATTATTCTGTTTGTTGTGTAAATTAGTGTTTAGCCGAATAATGGTATTGTAGTCTTAAATAGACGAGCTCTGTTGAAAAACGTTCAACTATACATAGTCTTTTCATCCTACGTGTCCTATTATGTAAACAAACTCTTTTTGAAGACATTAATCATTATCACACTTTCCTCTAGGATCACTCTGTGATACTCTGTGAGCTTCTTTAAGAATACAACAACATTTTAAGTAATCGAAGTGATGATTATTGTGTAATCCTAGAGAAAAATGGGATGATGATTAATGTCTCCAAGATGAATTTGTCTACAGGATAGGGACGCCATGTTTGTTTGGGCTGCAAATGCGCGGCTTGGACGACGCGACATGACCATCAACACCGTCTGTAATCGTAAGTGGTGTTAGTCAAATCTGATCGTATGGAATGTTTGATAAGTTTCCATGGGATGACAGCTGCCGACGCCATGTTTGACGATGATCGTTACGTCGTACGTTGGTGCAACTGGCACTAAGGGTCGGTTGCACCAACATACGAACACAGGCCGGTCATCGTCAAACATGGCGCCGGCGCTGTCATCCCATAAAGTTGTCAAACTTTCCATACAATCAGATTTGACGAACACCCCTTACGATTACAGACGGTTTGGTGCAATCCAGCCTTAGTCTCACCTTCTTCTCAAGCGGCTTCTTGACCGTGACGAGCTGCTCGAAATCGTCCTCGTGCTCCCTCCGCAGCTGCACGTGCAGTAGGTGCTGCGCCTGCTCGTACCGCCCCTTGTATTTGTCACTGTTAGCGGCCGCGTTGACTGACCGTAAGGTCTAAGTCTCACCTTCTTCTCAAGCTGCTTCTTGACCGTGACGAGCTGCTCGAGATCATCCTCGTGCTGCCTCCGCAGCTGCGCGCGCAGTAGCTGCAGCTCCCTGTGCGCCTGCTCGTACCGCCGCTTGTACTTGTCGCTGCCGGCGGCCGCGTCCGCCTCCGAGCCTTCCGAGTCGGACGGCTCGGCGCCGCCGTTCTCGGCCGAACGCCAGTGGAGGAGCTCCAATTCAAGACGCTCCGATGCCTGTAGGAGGAATATTCATTAAAAATATTGTTTTTATTCAGTGATCATTCGGTCGTAGCAGACCGTGATATACACTCACCGGCAGAAAATTTGGCCCAAAAACTTTTCTGATTACAAACTATAAATTGAATAAATTAAATAATATTTAATATATAAATTTTTATTTTTCTATTTTGGGCCAAACGTGCTGCCGGTGAGCATATATGCCAGAATGCTAAAGAAATTACAAGAGATTTTTTAAAAATATTTTGGCATCTGTACAGTTAATCCTACGGTAGCGTTTCAAAGTTTTACAATTGTAACCGGCAGATTCGAAAACGGCGCCGGGTATTTTGTGAACCTATTATTTTTAACTAAAATTGAAATGAAGATTAAACTCTAACCACACAAATATAAAGTGAACAAGTTCATTGCAAGCTTCCAAAGATGGAAATCCCGGATCGACATGGAGTGTGCTCTTCCGCGCTACGCCGTCCGCCGCCTGATGCACACATGCACACTGTGCTGTCGGACAGACTGCCGGCAATACTATAGTTCGTACAAAACTGTAAGGCCAAGTGCTGTCAAATTAACGCAAGCAACTATCTACCTTACAGTCAGAGCTCTAAGTCTAGTTTTGCTTGCGTTCGTTTGATAGAAATTAGCCTTAGAGTTGTGTCCGAACTATACCTGCTACGGTAGCCTAGGGGTTCAGGCGTGCGGCTGTCAAGTCGATACTACCTGCTACGGTAGACTAGTGGTTCAGGCGTGCGGCTGTCAAGTCGATACTACCTGCTACGGTAGACTACTGGTTCAGGCGTGCGGCTGTCAAGTCGATACTACCTGCTACGGTAGACTAGTGGTTCAGGCGTGCGGCTGTCAAGTCGATACTACCTGCTACGGTAGACTAGTGGTACAGGCATGCGGCTGTCAAGTCGATACTACCTGCTACGGCAGACTACTGGTTCAGGCGTGCGGCTGTCAAGTCGATACTACCTGCTACGGTAGACTAGTGGTACAGGCATGCGGCTGTCAAGTCGATACTACCTGCTACGGTAGACTAGTGGTTCAGGCGTGCGGCTGTCAAGTCAAGTCGATACTACCTGCTGCAGCCGCTGGTTGTTCGCAAGCAGGTCGCGGTTGTCGCGCTCGATGCGCAGCCGCTCGGCCGCCTCGGCGTCGGCGCGCTCGGTGGCGAGCGCCGCCGCCGCGCGCTCCTCCGCAAAATCGCCGCCCACTTCCGACAGCTGTGACAAAACATTCATCATCATTATCATTACAAAATATTACAAATTAGATTATTGGAATGACGGAAAGTGGCATTGGCTCTATCATTCTCTTTAGTTTATGCGCTCTCTCTTTTTTTTTGATCCTGACTCTGGCTTTAGGTATATGCCGGGCCCAATAAAGCGAGAAGAGTCCAGCAAGAAAGTCAGCTAGGACCTGGGTCGGACTGACTTTACCTGTTATCAATTATAGAATTTATAGAGGAATGTCAATCGTTTAATTAATAACTGTACGCTTTTGAGGTGACTCGTTACATTTCAATAAGCATAACTCATTGACGGCCACGACCTTCGATTCAATACGATTCACTCAATAGTACTTTTAGCAATAACCTAACGTAATTAAATTCCTGGTACAAATACGTTCCAAAACCAACAACCAATTCTATCGGAACTAACATGTGCCAAGTTTCTCGTTGATCGGGTTACATAACTACAAGTGGCTCTTAATCCACGCGTATGATTAGGAAGCTTATTGCACTAGACTAGAGAATATTGAAGGCGTGTGGGCACGGGCAGTTGTCAGATTAGAACCCGTAAATATTTGTAATCAAATAAATCCACACTAATATCAAGAAATTCATAGCTTCTACCTCTAATTGCGAAAGTGATTCTTCATTCTTAAACCTTTTAATTGGCTTTACTACCTAAGTCTTTACGTTAATTTTAGTAGGTAGCTGTTGGTACTCCTTAAACCAAATAAATAATCTGACTTAGTATCCAGATAATTTGAGATTCGGGAATGAACATAGTAAAACTTGGGCAAAAACGGAAGGGAGTAAAATGGTGGAAGTGTCTATGGCGAAGTACTACGCCTGTAGTAAAACTACTAGCAAACCTCCGAATCCAAGCGAACGAAGTCACGGGCAGAAGCTAGTCGTTTATATCGCTCGAAACAAACGTCGCTATTAGATTATTACTTGAATTTATAGCTTATATTAGTCATTACGTTTTACGACTTGTTTACCATTTCCTTATGGGTCGTTAAGTAATAGCAAATGTTTCAGAAAGTAATTAAGTTAACTACATAATAAGTTATAAGTAGCGATAGCTAGTGAAACAGTCATAACAAACAACTGTAAGGAGGCGCCTGTCAAGCTGATAAATAGCTGTATAAATAGTGCAAGGTCGTCCAGCGTGCATTTGTTATCGTTATTTTATCCGAGATCAAGAAAACGCAACATTAGTCATCGGAGTCGCTAACTATATACCGAGATTTAACAAGTCGGCGATATTTCAGAAACAACAAGCTAAAATTGGGTTGCACTGGGTACGATGGACGTCCGGTGCATAACATGTCCATGGAACAGTTTTAGTTGTTTATTACTAGTAATACATAAACCTGCTTTTGAATGCGATATTGCATAATAAATAATAAATGTATGTTTCGAGTTCTAAGGCCGGTTAAACGACGCGCAAAACTTCCGTCAAGCGAATTGAGTGACAATGTCACATCGTCACGGTGACGGACATCTAAGAATTTCACGCATTTGTAAAACAATCGTAAGAAGTCAACAATGAAAAAAAATTGGCAAGCGTCTAGAGCGGTTTTAGCGGACAGTACGCAACAAGCGCCATCGGACGGCGCGGGCGCGTGCCGTCATACCAAGCAGCACGCAATAATTTATTACTATAATGCTGCGATCATTGTGAAACGCTTTTAAACGGTGGCTGGAAATAAAATAATTGGGCTTGGATTAGTTACCAACCTCGTCCAATTCAGAAACTGTTGTGCGGTCTTCCGATATTCCTCTACACATGCTACTGGCCCGACTCGTACTTCGACTGAATAGAGTAAATCCTTTAATCATTATGTTCGTCGCCGACTTAGATCTTCCGATTCTCCTAGTTTCCGGATCATCTTTATGTCCTAATCTTCGCCATTCGTCCATAACATGATCAGTTTTCTTCAAGAAGCTATCGATCTTGGCGCTCAAGTAGTTCGATGACGTACCTTGCTCTAAATGTGCGGCGATAGGTTTGAATTTTTGTCTTACTGGCTGCCTGTTACAGCCGAGGACGAATTGTAGATTTGCGTCAAACACAACCGGAGCCTGTTCTTTCGCTCTTAGTTCTGTTAAATCTACGCTGTTTCTTCTGTCGCAAGTTTGGGGATACATTCTTCTAGGAGTTGGTGTGTTTTGACGGCTATAAATCGATGAATTCATACTTGATGATCGAGACAAAGGGACGTATGTTCCATTGCTGCTGCAGGTCGAATAATGGCTGGCATTGCTTCTCATTGACATTGGACTTGGAGATCTAGAAGTAAGCACGTTGCTTGGATAATGCCGTTTCGCGAGTTCTGCTATTGATCCAGTCTCTACCGAAGCCGAGGACATGCTCCTCCTATAAGATGGACTAGGCGTGCGATTCACGAGCAGCTTTCCATTGTCTGGAGAACTCACTGGAACTGTGTGTACCTCTTTCAAGGTTTTAGTAACGTAAAGTTTCTTGCCGTTTAAAAGAGTTGTTGGTGTTTTAGCTGGCACTGATTCTTCCTCAAAGTGTATAGGAAGCGTCTTTGCCTTCTTCATTGATAGTATAGGTCGGCTTGGTCGCGGTTTCGGTGGTTTTTTTGGAACAGCGTCCGAAATAAGCGGTGGTGATAGAAGCCCGTTGGAGCTCGCAGGCGACAATGGGCCATTAGAATTAGGGGAGAGTAACCCATTAGAGTTCGGTGACATGACTCCGTTCGATTTATGGGAACCATTTGTTGTTCCATTGTGTTCTGGGATTTGGATCTTCAGCTGGACCACGGGCCCAGAGGTGGCCACAGGGCCCGCGCTGTCCGGGGCGTGCGGCATAGTGATGGCGGTGGTTAAGTTAAGCACTGCGTTTGCGTTTTCTGTAGGGGCGGAAGCTATCGCGGTGAAAGTCCGGTGCCATTTCAGTTGTCCCGAGTATTATTGTCAGAGGCGATTCTGGATGCGCCGACACATCGGTTGGAAATAGAACCGGCGCGAGAGGGCTCCGCGGACATACTGCGCCGGCTAACTCGGTCGCCGGGCCGCAACCGCTCGACTATTTTAGTTTACGTAGATGTCGAAGTGCATGCGCGATGCCCACTGATACTTGGACCTTCATGAGTTTCTTATTACAACAATGAAAGGAGAAAGAAAAAACATCTATTCGTGGCACAAAGAGAGTACAAAACAGCAAGACATCACAATATACAGCACAGTCACGAAATGGCCCCAAATCAGCGGTGGTCTTCCTTCGGGACCAAGTGAAGCCACATTGAAGAAGTATATACCGACTTACGTCTGTATTCTGTATCTAAATCAATAATCGCGATAAGCTCGTTATAATGTAGCTAATGATGAGAGAAAGTGTATAACAATAGTTAAGCGCTTGCACAATGCTGGCATGATAGCAAATAAATATAGATACAAATACATTAGTGGGTTATTCGACAAGCATGTCATGTCAATGGCTGCGCCGGAGCAGGGCTGGTCGCGGTGCGCGGACACCGGAACCCGTGAAGGCCGCGGAGCTGACATTATGCTTGTTACATAATCTAATGCGGATGTTTGCATAATCTCAGTTTGTTTTGTTGTTGAGAAATTATTACAGATACGACTACAACATTTTTGTCATGGAAAAAGTCAATACACTTATTGACATTTATTGTAAATCATAATTTTATAATTTGTAATAAGCACGCCTGCAAAGATAGGGTTCAGTGTAACTTTTTTTTATGCAACTGTATCTGCAACTGTAGCCTCAATTCTATGTGCTATAAATCATTCATTCATTCAGTAAAATTGGGCGATGCGATTGGGGTTTTGGTAAATGCGATTGTAATTACTTATTAAACATCTCATATTCAAAAAGCAACATTTCGTTGTACGCCGGTGTTCTAACGGGTTCTTAAAATATTTTGTAACGGTTTAGATGAGTTTTACAATGCAGGGGTTTGCGGAACAAAAAAACGATCTACCTAGTCAGATTTCCCGGGGTAAATTCGTTTTCATCAAGAACAAATTATTATTTCCCATGTACAGCCTTGGCCAAAAGTGTTGAGCACTCACACGTTTTCCATATAAAGAAAAACTTTCAATCAAGCATTTCATATCCTTTTATTTCAATTCAATTCAATTCAAATAATTTATTTCAGAATAAATCCATATATGGTTATTAAAGAAAATTAAATATCTTTCAAAAACTAGCTACTTTCGTTGACGTTAAAGATAATTGCACGGATAAAAATGCAATTTGTCCTTTTATTGCAAACCCGTCTATTTTTAGTCTTCAGTTAGCAATAGCTACTTCGAAATGATATTATCTAAAGTTCTCTAGATGTTCTTTAGTATATACCTTTCATATTTTACGTCAATGTGCATTTTTGTAATTAAAAAATAATAGTTGTTTTATAAGTTGCAAAGGAAAATAAGGGGTGCTCAACACTTTTGGCCAAGGCTGTACTTGTATGTATGTCTAAATATAGAAACGACTAACAGTTACTTTTATGTTAATTACGATGACAACTGGGTGAAGTATTTCGTCGGTCTGTGCCAGTTAACATTCCAATTAAAATACAAATACTCTTTATTGCATAATCTCAACAAAAATAACATGCAGCACAGTACATGATGATAATGAGTATAGTAGCCTCTAGGCAAACCTAGATAAGAGTGTAATGACTGGAAAGGAGGCAAACAACAGGCGGTCTTATCGCTGAAAACGCTGTATATATATCTTCTACTTAAAATAAATTGCATAAGTTTACTGTTGTTTTCGCTAATATTTGAGTTTGATTGCTGCTTTAAACATCGCAAACACATGATCCTGCCATAGACGTCACGTAAACAAATGGCTTCGTTTTGTTTTGACGCAAATAAGCCGGTCAACTGCGCAAACACGCTAATTTCTTAACATACGTAATCCAAATAACAACCATATAAATAAATTTCCTCCACTGATACAATAATTGTTTACATTTGTAAGACACAGCGGAATTTAAATTTGTTCAAATTTGGAACAGCCAGGGAAGTATCTTCATCTTACAGAAGGGCAGTTGCTATATAGGTTTGTGGTGCTGTGTGTGTGAACTGGTTGTGAAGGAAGACGCCAGTGCTCTCTAGGATGCGCCGTGTTGAGAGCGAGGGCCCTACAAGTAAGTCAATCTTTATAGGTGTACCGTTTAACTATTGTAAGACCGCACCTGTGACGGGAGAGGGTCAAAAGGGGAGACATCACAGCTAGCTTGGGATTAGGTAGAGGAGGCCAGGCATCTTTCAGAACTGTACTAGGATAACACTAGGAGGATGATAAATGAGAACTAGCCAGCTGTGAGTATGAACACAACGTATCCTCACACTAATAAAGGGTGGACAATCAATCTTCTGAGCGTCTTTAGGCTACGGTGACCGCTTACTATTAGAAAGGCCGAATACATATTTGCCAATGTAGGTATCTAATATGTAATATTTGGCAAGATTTGATTCATTACCTCAATATTAATAATCTAGATCAAGCAAACCGGGTTTATGAGAAATTACCAGAAACTGGCAAGTTTAATGCCTGCAACCTATTTTGCGTATAAAATCATCTGGTACGGGACTATGAAATTGTATATGTTACGTACGTTAAATCTAGACTTGACATAATGACATGACCGAGTTTCTGCTGGACTAACACTCAATAATCTCAGAGTTTACGATAAAATAATTGTTATAACCCTTTTTTTTAACTAGTACCTATTTTTCTTAGTAAAATGTATGCCGCGTACATTTGTTTCTTTCACATATAACTTGTCATAGAAAACTATAAATTTAATTAAAAAGTAAGTACCTACTAGCTTTTTTCCGCGACTTCGTCCGCGTCAACTTCCACTAATCCGTTTGACGGATCATTTTCGGGGTCAAAAGTGGTAATTAAGGCTATAAACTCGTCGTATACCAAGTTTCATCATAATCCGTTCAGCCGTTTTTGCGTGATTGAGTAACAAACATCCAAACGTCAAAACATCTAAACTTTCGCATTTATAACATTAGTAGGATATATTTACTTTCTGATAGATGCGTTTGAGATGTGGTGCTGGCTATACATCAAACTATCTATTACAACATAAAAAAAATAGGTCATGTATGCATAATAAACATAAATAAATTAAAATAACTGCAAAAATAATTTTATGTCACACCTAGCCATAAAGTGGCCATTATCGCACGCTCCGCGCGCGTACTTACCACGGCCGATAATAAAGAAAGCCTCAGATCGCATATTTATCGCCCTTGCCTTCGGCTCGGGCGTAAAATACCTGCGATCTGAGACATTCTTTGTTTTATCGCCCTTGGTAAGTAATGTACTATTATCCACCTAGCTTGTTCTACGCACTTCACTGTGTGGCGTCGACTTCTACGGATAGCTTGGACTGCAAAACGAAAAAACCGCAACGCATAAGTCATCGGTTATCGGCAGTATGCCAGGACCGCATTCTCACATTTTTCGGACACCTCTCACGACATCCTTCAGATAGCCTGGAGAGAAATATAATGTCGGGAAAAGTTGAGGGCCATAGGTCCCGGGGCAGACCACCCGCTAGATGGAGCACCCAAGTCACTGCACCCCTGCAACTACATCTGCACGAGGCCATCCACAAGGCGGG
This sequence comes from Cenopis cana, assembly GCA_951800055.1. Lineage (NCBI taxonomy): Eukaryota > Metazoa > Arthropoda > Insecta > Lepidoptera > Tortricidae > Cenopis > Cenopis cana. Next base: position 10,698,266 of record OX637492.1, read on the forward strand.
TGACAGGAGCCAATGGAGGAGTCTGGTCAGCAAGAAAGGGACATTATGTCACGATCCTCAGCATTGGGGGAGCGAATGATGATGATGATATCTACTTTCTGTCTTTCAAAGTCAATATTTTTGGGATGTCGTCATCACTCAAGCTATGTGGAATTGTACAAGATTGCTAAAATTTATAGCTAAATTTATATATATCCTGAAGGATACTTTTATTCACTTTGATTTTTATTAATTTTTATTTAATATTTTTGATCTATTTACCCTAGGGCCTGCCCTGAAAACGTACGCTACGAAGCGTCAATCATATTAAACACTTCTGCCAATTGTCTTTCTGAGTGTAAATCCTGCTTTAAACTGCAACCATCTGGACGCCTGCGCAGCTGCGCAAACGCATTAAAAAGATCACAAGTCTATGCAAATTTGGGCCGTTTATAAGTCATTCTACTTTAGGGCCAGTCTGGTGTTCCAATAAGAAATAAATAGCCGCGACGTCTGCCAGTGCCAATGCGTCCACTTGATGCAATGTACCGACTGAAATCGATTGGATGTTTGTTTATTTCATTACACATTCGATTAGGTACCCAAATTCGTAAAAGAAAGAGTGAATAAAAAATATGTTTGTTTTATTTTAAATTATGTTTTATGTTAATCCCTTTAGTCCCTTATTTACAACAATTTTAATTTTCCTGGGATACGTAGTTGTAACAGACGCACAGAGACGCACCAAGAGAGTTCCGTTGAAGAGAGTACCATGGTTTTTTTAACTGTATATTGTGTCATATCGACTCTGATAATCGATCGTTTCAAACTATCCTAACATACATATAAGATAACTTCCGTCAGTTACCCTGAATTCACCAACTTATTAGCAACTCATGTGCTTTCTAGGTAAACTCAATTGTATTAAATTTTCCTCGCGTGTTTAGCGTAAATGGCTGAATATGCAATTATATTGTCACTATACGTACATACTACAACTATAATACGGAACTAATGTGATGAATTAGATTTAAATATCACGTGAGAAATCTATAAAGCGAGAGTGATCAGGGGAAAGAAAATGCTTATAGCGAGATTTATATTTTTCACACGTGTGTGTGCTTGTATACATTTCAAATAAATTTTACTTTCCAGTCGTAACAATTCTTAATGTCTTTACTTAGTTTCTAATTCTGACTAACAACAGGTATCAGTCGCTTAGAGAATAATAATGATCGTTACAATACAACTCCCATCATAAACTAATAATTAAATAAAAACAACAATAAAAAAAATCAAAATTCAAACATTTATTCTGTAAATAGGCCACAAGGGCGCTTTTACATGTCAATTTACAATTTACTCGTAATAAAGTCTGACTATACAAGCATATGCTACATTTTTCATGAGAAAAAATAATTTACAATTTAAGAAACGTCAAATTAACTATGCAGAAAAACGATAAGTAATTGCAAAACATAATATTTTTAGAAAAGTAAATCAAGGAAATTGGGGCGTCGCGTCAACCGAGTACGGACCGGCTGATGCGGTCGAAGCGAAAATGATTTAACGTGTTATTAAAATCATCAGTTTTACGACCGACTGACGTGACCCGAAATCATTTGCCGGAAAATGCGAAACCGTGATACTACGTAGTTTTAATTAAATTATCGCGATATATTTAATGAGAATGTTAGAATCATTGTTTTGACGAGGAATGTAGTAGCTTGTCTGGCCTCTTGATATTTGTAGTGAGTTTTAGACTCAACTGACGCAGTACCGCGGGGCCAGAAAATCTACCTTCTTCTTTCTAAATGGCACAGTGCGAGTGATTTAAAGAGTCCGTGAGTCGCGCGCGACACAACTTGACGGCAAATTGAGTTGGCCCCCAAACTGTGCTCCATTTGTGATTCACACTTCTATTCCGAAAGAAACATGACAACTAACACAAAACTGGATTTACTGACCAAATGTATAACATAAAATAGGTTAAATTACTTACAAAATATAACTCAATGTACAAAATATGTTTATAAATATGTAGCCAAAAAGGCATTAAGTTTACAGCAGCTCATAAAACGAAAATTGTTACACGTTTTATGCTATTACAAGTGGAAAGTTACATGAGCTTTTTATTATATTCGTGTCCCTGACTGGAGAACGTGACTCGTAGATAATATGTTGTTATTCTAATTCTCTAAGAATGCGCGAGATAATACTTTCTGTGTCAGCAGTTGTTATATAACCGTCATAAATACTTCTATATTTTCGTCCCGGTGAAGGAACTGACGTTGTGTTACACTTGAACAAATCGTCAGTTGAAAGTTCTAGGTTAATTGCGTGTCCAATCATTAAAGCAACCTTGTCAATATTAGCAATGTTTGATTAAAAACAAATCGTGATTATACTGACACTAATGATGTGTATTACTTAAGATTTATTGATGAATTAAATAGCTTATCGAAGTAATAAGTCAATGCCACTTACGTACATGCATTTCAGTTCATAAAACGCACTGCAAAAGGCTTCCTCAATATCAAGTCACATTATCACAAATTGTATTAAATTCTCATGAGACATGAAACATTGTAAAGGGACCTGTCTCATAAAAGAGCAACAAAGTAACTGACAGTGCATATTGAAATGCACCACCTCAAGGAGAACAACATCTACAGAGCCTGCCCAGCTGTAGGCGGTGCGTTCCTCATGAATGAACATCAAGATTCAGTTACTAGATTGCCCATTGTTTCGATTGTTTCCACTGATAGACTAATCACAGAATCTAGGTGATAAGGCATTGAGAACACCATTGAATTATGTATTGAGATTGAAGAGGCACTTTCGATTTTGTACGTGACAGATCAACGACAAATGCAATGAAGATAGAAAGGCTATAATATAGGAACGCACTGATGAATTATGTTATAAATAGAATAGACGCAACCGTGAAACGTACAATTAATTAACAAGTGAAGATAAGAGACCTTGTATATAAAAACCGCGACTAAAGAAAAGTGAATCGTAATTTGTTTATTTAATTAATCATCTGAGTTAGAACCAATTGAAAAATTAAACAACACTGAAAAAACCTCATAAGAATTAGTCATGGTGCAAAAACCTTGTCACAAAACGGTTTCCCGGCGATTCTATGAAACATGAATGACATTTTTTACGATGTCGCCCGCAAGCCGGTGACAGCTTGAGCAACCGTGAGAGATAAATGACTGATTTATAATATTCCAGTTTTTTCACGATACGTCATGCAATTAACGGACACTGCTTTGGCATATTATCGTTACATAACGTAGACAGTAAAATTAAAAAAAATGTTTTTTTGAATAATTAATAATTATGTCCATAAAATCCAGCCCAGTGCGAGTCGGACTTCGCACATTTAGGGTTCCGAACCAACCGCAAAATTAAGTTTGTATTTATAGGAAAGAAGGAAATTTCAAAGAAAATATCATTCTTTTTCATATATTATTATTTGTTGGTATAATATAACTACGCAAAAACAAACATTATCACCAAATTTCAAGTTCATAGGTTAAAAAGTTAATGACGATTTTGGTGGCTCCTCATTCCTTAGTTTTCCAATATTTTTTAAAACAAAATATACAGTATTTATGTACTCATCGAGCTCTAAACAACGAAACCCCATTTGATGTGGCAGGTAAAAATAAACTTTAGCTGTATGGGAGCCTTTAAAAACATTTAAAAATAAGTTGCGACTATTTGTATGGCTTTGGGCTAATATGATGCTTATACTGTAAAATTTGAAGACTAGCCCTAACCGTTTGACAGTAAAACCTGTGTGACAGACGACGGACGGACGGACGCCTGAGTGACACCAATAGGGTTCCGTTTGGACCCTTCGGGTACGAAACCCTAAAAATGTGTAGGTACTTATTTTTTTGTCCAAATATTTTTTTTACAAAAAATGTCAGCATACTATTACTTTTTCGCCATGTTTGAGGCAAAATTGAAAACATATTATTCACCAAAGGTAGCAACAATGCTTTTGAAGCATAAATAGTAGGTACAAAATCACCCAGATACAGCATTAGTTAGATAAGCATTGGTACTGCATAAAAATGTAGTGTGGTTTTAGTACATCACAAGACAGCGCTGTCAGATTGTACTAGGTCGCGTTCAATTATAGGCGGGGCGTGCTACACACACACACACACACCGTCACTAAGCCACATAGGTATCAGAATCAGAATCAGTTTTTTTTTTCGGAGGAAGTTCAGCGCCGGCTCCCTGATAGGGATGTTGACACCAAATAAGAAAATCAATGAATTCGAATTTTCTCGAAAAAGGATCAAATTCTCAATCAAATAGTGAAAAAAGTAATCCAAAAGAATAAATAATTACATAATTATAAGTCTTCAAAGTTTTAGGAGGGGGCATTTTCTGTCCCTTTTCCGTAAAACGCCCCGTTGTATTGATATTGAACGATCGTCATTTACTATGGCGCTCGAGGTCAGTGACGTCACTGACCTGTAGCGTTTTCTCTCTGTAACTAAAAACATTCTAACGGTTGTAGTTTCGTTATTTTTTGAGATATTTGAATAGGATTTTCACTTTTTGGAATAGTTTTATGTATTCTTTCGTATGGAGTAATAATAAATTTTGAGTCAACATAATAGGGATATTATGCTGACGCGAGACCTTTTTGTTTCGATCTTTGTAATGATTGTTTTTTGTAACGTTTCTCTTGTTGTTTGTTTCGTCACAAATAAATGTTTTTCTTATTCTTCTTCTTATTTTATATCAGTGTCAAAACTTTTAGAAATAACTGAATTAGCTCGAATTATTTCGTGGCCAGGAGCAAGAAGGCGTGTATCAATTTCTATCTAAAATATACTAGAGTTGAGACCAACCGACTGTATAGTGTAAATTATATTTGCGGCACGCATATTGTTGTTATTATGTTCTCGAAGAATATCGTCCGGTTTGTCCAGGCTCCTTTTGTCTTTTTGCACCGTGTGAGCGGCCCTGGACGTAGCAATTAAAGCACCCGGTTTGCTGTTGAGCTAAGACCAGCTTGCCGATGCAAAAACAACAAGTCCTTAATTTGTATTGTCCAGTCAAGGGCACCAATATGTATACTTTACTCCATTAAAATAAGGTCCAAAAATGTATACATATTGATGCACATTTTAAATGAACCATATTCCAAATTAGGTCTAGTACAGTTTAAGATGTAACCAAAGTATCATTTCGAATGGATTAATAGTATAATGTTGTACCTATACTGTTTTCCTAAATTGCAGAAAAATATTTGTACAGGTGAATTTTGCGTGTTAATCTGTACGACTTTAATCTTTTTATTACCTCAGAGAATAATATACTAAGTTCTATGCAAGAAATTTACTATGTTGTTGTACCTATTTAAGTACATTTGTAAGTAGCAACAACAATGTTAGTCTTGTATTATCTGATCAATATCATCCTCCTATAGCAGGTAATTCCAAGCTTTGGCGTAGGCACCAGTTTTAAAATAGCGATTGCCATCTGACCTTCCAACACAAAACTGGACCTAGTTGGGGTTTCGTCATAATGTATTCCTTCGCTGAATATACCCATATTTAACTCTTGTACGGTCAAGTGCAAAAATATAACTTAATGCTCAAAAATATGTCCCACAGCTCTTATGTTGATGAATTAAGGTTTCGGTACATATTTATGAGAGGATATATACATTCGATACATATTTTTGCACTTGACTGTACTACACTAAAGAAACAAAAAAGTAACTCACTTTTGTTTCAAGTCTTTCGTTTTCATTCTTGTAATGCGTGCGTTCGGTCTCCACCTTATCCAGCTTAGATCGTAGGGTTTCCAGCTCATCCTGTAAACAAACAGAAGTACATGTTAGAAAATTACTTTTTCACAAACTATTCCTGATTTAGAAAAAGTATAAACTGCACATCACCATCATTTTAGAACATAATCCCCCAATGTCCCGAGGTAGGCGCAAATAGTTGCGACACAGTTTAATTTAAACTAACGCAGCTGCTTTCGAATTAACTGTTTTTTACATATGTGTTATTATGCTCAAATATCTGGGCGGCCGAGCTTTGCTCGGCGTTTTCCCAGGCCTAGCTAGATAGATTGCTCGTTCCCGAAAACCCCCACATACCAAATTTCATCAAAATCGTTAGAGGCGTTTCCGAGATCCCCGAAATAAATAAATAAATATACAAGAATTGCTAGTATAAAGATATAAGATAATAAGATAAAAAAATACAACACGTCCCACAGGTTCCACTGTGCACTGCCGCGCTGCACATTGAAACACAATAATTTAAGGGTAGGTACCTATTAACATATCTGTACCTCTAGTATGGCAACAAATATTTACAATCACATAGTATATTTGCAAAGCAAAGGTGTAGGTTACATTTTGGAATAAGCCCAGTTAGGGCTGCTAATAATGTCTAGCAACAGAATATCGTAAATTATCTGTATGAAATGGCATCGTCTTTTGTAGAATTCGTGCTTTTGTAGGAAATTGCCCCTTATTCGTAATAAATTATTTTGTGGTACAGTATGCCATGCTAAACTGTATCGCGGGTTCATTTGTTTCTTGGGTCAATCAACTATTTCTTGTCACTCGTTACGTCTCTAGGGTCACTGTTAAAACTAGGGTCACTACTAAACATGATTTTTAGCGATGATTATAAACCCATTCTGACGTTGCTCATCTCTTGAGCATGCTAGAACTCCATATTATAACATTTTTTCTAAGAAACTCGGTTACTGTTGTCTCCTGGCTGACGGGGCAGAATAACGAAAAGGAAAAGTTGATTGATCCTCTTGCCAAATGTTGCATATAACTTGTATAGGATGTAATACTATCCTTTATAGATAAATAAACAGAGTATAGTATTTGTGCTTTACCGTACACATTGCAATAGATGCATTCAGTTAATTGCATATACAAGCATCCTGACATTTGATGTGCGAAATTGTTGAGAATGTTGAGAACACTTTCAATTCCCATGCGGCGCGCACGTAATCGCTTGACCCACGACCTCTGCGCAGGCGCGAGACGATAGCAATCAACCGAGGATGATATAATTCGATTAGCTTCACTCATATATGTATAGTTTATCTAGCTGTCTACTCATATTTATATTTACTGCAATCACAAGACATAAAACTCAACACTCATACAAACACCACATTTGAAGAATAAGTAACTTTGGCCTTTGACTTTGCTTAATCAGCTGCTTTTTATGAAGTTTGTATAAAAATAGGACATTATGACGTCATAGTTTCCCATGCTCTATTATTATATATTATTTACAATGTTTAAGTGCCTCCTATGCGTTGTCCTAATATAAAAATTGCTACAATAAGCATGCGCTGAAGTTTTCTTGTTTTTTTTTTCTATATTACATTTTCTAAAGAACAAATATGATGAACATTGTGAGTATTGTGACCCCGCAGAATAGGGCTTTAAAAGATAGAAGTCGATAAAGTCAATAAGAAATATCAACAAAACAACAACTTCTTTCAACGCACGCATCTCTCTAATGTTCAACCGTTTTTCTCCAATTCAATTATCGAATCTCGCATTAAAGGGTGGATTTCAAAATCAGGCGAAAAGTTATGTTTCGGTCATTATAAAAAAAAGTTAACAAGTTTCAGATATAGAAACTTTTTTATTCATTGGCTAGTACTTATATATTAATAGTGCTTCAATCAAAACCACCAATAATTAAACAGTTTTCTTGGAGGAAAATATTTTATATGTTCAAAATCATCACCGTCGTGTGAAAAAATCCAAGTCTTTATGTTTGTAGTGAAAAATATCGCGTACGCAACGTACGATTCCGAAATTTTCGTCAGTTACAGTTTTTCCATGTTGCCTTTTTACATATAAAAAAATATTAAATAATTCGTTCATCAAATAAGTACAAATAAAATTATTTAAAAATTTAGTACCGAAATTCGTCAACACCGTCAGCGTATTATCAAAGTCGACGTAGTTTTGTACATCCGCGGTGAAACACATCGTGGGTGTCCCCTTCTGCTCCCTGAATTCGATTCGAACATCGAAAATGAGTGGACGTTTACATATAGGCGCACCGAACAGAAAAAATCAAAAAAGTTTTTTTGGGAGAAATGATTAGCCATGATTCGCGTCATAACCATCCAGGAGCCGTTAAAAGTAAGTACTTATATGATATTAAAACAAATTACCTAAGAAACCGTAACTCCAAATGAAGATTAATGACGTGACAGTGGCTTAGCAATAATACTTAGCGTTCAAGAATAATCTTCAAAAAGTTTGCAAATTGTCAACACCATACCCGTCATCACCGGTTTTCAAGCAATGGACGGTTATGATTCCATATGTATGGTGATGACGATTTCCTTTATTTATTTATTTGGTTTTGCGTATTATGCACTACGAGTTGTAAATATTTAACAAATTAATAAACTCCATGCTTATGTTTGGTGACGCGCGTTCGAAAAATATGTTATTACCCTGTTCGTGTTACAATTTTCACGTTTTAAATGATATTTTTGCCGCATTTTAGATTTGGACTCATAATATAGATTTTCTTCTTTTCAGATCGTCGGAGCGAAAATTAAATCAAATATGATACTAATATTAACGTCCTCGATAAAAAACCATACACACTTTGGCTGTCAAGTATTACAAAAATATAAGATTATTAAGAAGTGGTTATAAGAGATGCGCCGAATATTCGGTTTTCAGCATATTCTATTTGATATACGTCGAATTTTCGGTTATTTTTCGGTATTCGGCGTATTCTATTAGAAATGCGCCGAATATTCGGTTATTATTCGGTATTTGGCATATTCTATTAGAAATACGCTGAATATTCGGTTATTCGGTATTCGGCATATAAAGAATAATAACCGATTCGGCATGTTTTGGAATGTTCGGTCTTCAGCCGAATTATTCGGTTTAATTGCCGAATATTTAACAAATATTTTTGACTGGAATTTGTTACAAGTTTCAAGAATATATGAAAAATGGCCTTCCTCACCGAGTGGGGTATATCGACGAGTAGAGCTCATTGAGTGCAAGAACAAACTATTTTTTGTTTTTAAAATTATTCAAAAACAAAGGAATGAGAAGCCACTTATATTATCATAAAATTTTACATTCCCCCTTTATTATCTCATTATATATTAATCCTAGCGGAAAAGTGTATAGAACCTTTTTTGTAGATCATTTTATGTAGATCATTTATGCCTCAGAAAGTTTTTTTGGTATGGGCCACCGTTGACAAGATTTTTATGAAAAACCGAAAAATTGAACCTTGAACGGCCGAGTATTCGTATTCGGTGAAAAACGTATTCGGCGCATCACTAGTACTTATTATTGATTTATCAAATAAAAAATATGTTAATTTGCTTTTCTGTGGTTTATTTTATACCTACCTTTATACCAGCAACTAGTCATTACCATACAAGTGATATCATCACCGTCTATTAAAAAATCATCGCCGGACCACATTCGTCAACACCATCTCATGGTTCAATGTTACGAATCTTATAACTTCGAAAATACGCATTAAATGCTTGGCTAAATACTATTAAATTACTCAGAAAACATTCCTACATCATTTAGAATAGTTTTTGTCCCATTTGAAAGAAATAAAATAAAAAATATTTTTTTGTATGGTGAAAAATTTCTCGTTGAAATCCACCCTAAATCAGATGGCTTGGAAAAGCCGCAGCCACTAGGAGGCGCGAAAGCAGAGATCGACTCGTTCGAAATGTCCGGCGGAGCGCAGCGTCGCGTGCGCAGTAGGGAATGCAAACCGGTTAACCGGTTAACCGAAAAACCGGTTAACCGGAACTTTTTAAGCTCGGTAAAAAACCGGTTTTTTACACCACTAACCGGTTTTTAACCGAAATTGTATTTAGTATAAAAAACAACTTCATGGGGAGATTAGAGCGTTCTTTCACCTCCAAATGACGTTATTTAATTGTTTACGTTTAAAGAAGTTAGTTAATTAGTTTCTTTTTCTTACGACTGTGGATAGAGCACATGAATATCATAATGTTAAAATGTTGTTTAAATTATTTATTTTCGGATAAAACTACAAAATAGATACAATAAAAATAAACAACTAAAACTAGACCTAGAAATAAAACTAAATTAAAATTAAATATCTATATCTAAATAAACTAAACTAAAACATATGTAAAAAAATGTTGTTAGTTTCCCATATCCCCACTTCATTTGAGTCTGCCGCGTCAAAAGCGCAGAAAGGGTTAATGGCTTATGGCCGGGTAAGCCCTATTATTTTACTTGGATAGTTTTGCTACCTGCTACTGCCCTGTAGTAACGTATCTAATCAGTCTTATTATTTACAGGCACAGCCTGGAGTTTTTGTCAGGCTTTTGAGAAATATGTTATTTTTAATTATGTTGATTATTTATGGTATAGTAATCATTATTACTTTTATATAACAATTAAAGAGATTTCTTCTCAAATGGCGGATGGGGAATTTGATTGTACAAGGCCAATAAGATGATCAATCATTCCTAAATCTATACCAACCATCAATTTTTTGATGACATGTGAATAACTTATGACCGTTATGCATGGCCCGAAATTGATCAAACATTGCCCTTTTTTGTATTAGAATGTTTCATAATTTTATTTGTCACTTGTCGATTTGTTTTGAAGTTTATAAGATGATGATAAAAACCAAATTAGTTTTATTTATTAGCTTACTTATACGTATTCACATCACTAGAAACATGCCCGCATTACCAATAGAACCCAGAAATAATAAATTTATAGTCCAATACTTCGATTTCAGGTAGTTTGTAAAAAAACCGGTAAAAAACCGGTTAACCGGTTTTTGCCCAGTCAAAACGGTTAATAACCGGTTTTTGATTTTCACCGGTTTTTGCATTCCCTAGTGCGCAGTGCGCAGTGCGCTGGGGAGATTCTATTGTGTAAGTAGCTATAATACTGTTCTACGAGTACTCATACGGTATCTAAGTTATGAATTGCCGAAACGAACGCAAAGAGTAATAGGGCGTGTATTGTTATTGGACAGGGTTCAAATATTGCACGTTTTTCAACAATATCTGAGCTAATTTATGTGTTCACATCACGACTTGTACATCCGCAACGTTTCGCATCTCTAGAATGCGTGGAAGAATGCGATAAAAAGTGTGCAGTCACAGAGGCCAGTAATCTGTATTAAGGCAGATCTTACAAATACCTAAGTCACGAAATACTCTGCATATCTCAGTGATATAGGCTACTTTTCCACCAGTGCTATGCTTCGAGTATGTGATAGATTTCCGTTTCCACCGGTGCTATGCTATGTGAACCAATGAATATGATTGGTGTATATCAACGCATCCATAGCAACGTAGCATAGCATAGCTCTGATGGAAAGGCACCCTAAACATCAAGTGTTAAAATAAGTATTTTAGGTACTATTAATCAGTTTAAGGTTATTGTAGTGCTCAAGTGTAATAGTCCAATTTGTTGCGCCTAGTGTGTTATTTCACTATATCACTGATGTGCAAAGTATTTCTTTAGTGAAACGAAGCAAAAAGTACGCTATAATTCTCGTTTAATCTAAGTCGATAATATCTCGGTATAGAGATCCGGTGCATCGCCGCAGGGCCAAAAACTAGTATAGCAAAGAAAGTGGTCTTTAATCTCAAAGATAGAATCCATAAGGCTGGCAAAGTGGCAAGTAGTAGTAATTCAAATAATAACCCTTTTTTCGTTGATTGATTGCTTGCTTTTTTGATTGCTCATGCCAAAGAAGATGTCACAGGCTGGACTGCCTAATTTACACCATTGCATTTAATTAAAAGCAAAACGATGTAACGTACTTCTATGCTTTATGTGTTTGTACTGCTCTTCGTACTTTTAGAAATAACTGGAAATGTTTACTGACAGCAACTTGTTTTTTGCCTTTTCACGCTTTATGCCGCTGTAGTTAATTAATTGATTTAGTTATCGAGATCGTTGGACCACGGAGAAGAACAAACTTCTTATTTTATCTTGGAAATCATCCCCTATAGGACAAAAGGAGTAAAAGTGTATTGTATGTACGATTATAAATTATAACGAGTGGTAAGTTGGTAGCAAAAAAAATATATTCGGGCAATCACAGTATACCGATATTGCAAACCTCTAAAGTCTAAACCAGCAGTTACTCTTCAAATTGACCACACAAGTCATTGAGAGATCCCTAGCAGGTGTGCCGGAAGACGATCCCGCGGTTTATCGGCTATCGCATAACCGCCGGACTAACCGCAGCGGCAAATCATGTAACGATGCATGCAACTACATATTTACCAGGAACTTGCCGGTACTTTTTACACGATAGAGGTGGAAATTGCCTTTATAACATTATCTGCTCGAAGACGAGGTAGTAAGAAGAGTGGGTGCATACAATGCATTTTCTTTTGAGACTATAAAGTTTATATAGGTGCGGAAATGTCTGTGAAGGTATTTTTATATTAGGCACCCGTTGGTACTGACACAAACGGTGCGCTGTGGAGCATTTTAAAGACTTCTCTCAACCCCGGTAATCGTAAGTTTCCATTACAATCTGATCGTATTGGATATACGGCAGTTTACAATGGAATGACGAATACCATAATCAACATTACTTAACCGCTTCCAACTCGGTCGTAAGTCGGCGAAACCTACTACACTTAATCTGTTCCTTTCACTCAAATAAATCCTCAGTTAAATTTGTAATTGGTCGAATACTTTTTAGTACGTACAAAGAGCATTCCAAACAACGTATTTACATCACAAACATATCAGTATGTATCTTCAAAACGCAATTCACAGCAAGACGTAGGATCCTTATCTCGATCTTGTGGTATTTACGTAATTTACGTGGCCACAGCACATTAGGACGAACGTACGCGCGGACACGATATTTTTTGAGCAGCAAAATTACGTACAAAAATGTTTGTTCTTTATCTAATTAGTCTTCAGCTATGGAGTCTTTATTTATTTCACATATGATAGTTACGTTACAAATGACCGTAGGTAATGACTATGTGTACTGAAAAATGTATAAATTGCATAAAAATGAGATGTAAAATCCGTTCCAACCAGGGCCCAGAGTCGGTGCAGATGCACCGGTAGTCTAATACTAATATACTATTCTGTGCCGGTAGGTACATGTCTCAAAGCGTTATTTGCCAACTTTTCACTACGTTCGTACGGATCACATTACATTGCCTCTTTGTTGGGCGACGTCGTAATCGCTGCGTTGAAGCGGATCTGTGCGAACATCAAGACAACATTCGCATGAGTTAGCGTAGAATTGGCAGACGGGTCTCAAGTGTCAGGGCGCAGTTTCGATCACTGATTCAACGTACGTAGGTATTAGTAGTTGATGGACTGATGGTACTTTAAATAATGGCACGCCCGCCTTGCCCTTTCAAATGAAGTTATTCTAGTAAAGTAAGCACAATGTGTGCTACAATGATGGAATCGAACCCACCACAATCACACGATATGCTCTATTTAGCGGCAGAATACATTACCATCATAACTAACTTTATATACCATCATAGCAGTCTACAATACCATCAAAGTTAAAAAGGCGATAGTATGCACGTTTTAAAAGTAGTTATACCTTTTTAGAATGTGAGTAGTGTGCAGTGGAGCAGTTACTGGGTTCGCAAACTTTTTCCCTGCAGCATTATATGGGCAATAAATACAAATAGCAGGCAATTAACACGAACATTTTGTTCACCTGATATCAAGAGAGAGAAAACACTTCGTAAACTAATGCCTATTAAAAATAAGACTCGATATTATTTTATACCAATGGTATAAATTAGGTTGAGTGAAGTACTTACTCTAAATCCTAGTTAAAAAAAAAACAACGGGTTGCACTCCGGGAGTGCCGGCAGAAGTGAAAACTCAATAAAGATAGTAAATGGGTCATTGTCAGATTTAGGTGCGCGTCTTTTCGGTGGACAGGACATGCCAAAAGTTAAGGGCTACAAAGCTTAATTTTCGATTGATCTGATAACCCGCATAATCTGTAATTCCGTGTCTATAAATCCATATAATAAAAACGTAAATTCCATGCACACAAGCCGTTAACTATTGTCCACCGAATGGACAACTTTTGTTTTTCCGACTGACAATGACCCAAATAACAAAGATATTCATATCGGTATCGGTATCCGTATCGGTATTCGTATCTGTACTGTACTCATACTCATGTTCATATTCGCATAATCCATTTACATAATATGTCCCGAGTATCATTGTGTCTTACGCATCTAAGACCAGGAACCTGTACCACAATACTTTACAAGCGTACAATTCGACAAATTTGTGAACTTTTTCTATGGAAAATTGTGCAATTTTGTCAAATTGTAGACTTGTAAAGTTTTGTGGTATAGGGGCCAGCTGAGTTTAGCTGAGTTGACACCTCCTAACATCGCAATCACGATTACTAGGAGCGGTCAACTAGCTGGTCTTAGAATCTTAGAATCTGTCGCGAGTTCAACAAATTTTCCCCAGTACAAAAGTGCTCAGAGCCGCTAAAGAAGTTTTCACTTCAAAAATTGTAAGCAATACTACCTATTTCCCATTTTTATTTATTTAGATTCGTTGAGTGTGCTCAGGAACTCCATGAGCTCATACCGCCTTCCCCCTTCTTCCATCAGATATCCAGACGACGTACGACTGGCTACTTTCATTACCTGGTCAAAATCATCTTTTTTTATAATGTTTACTGGTTTGGTATTCGAATGGCGTATGTAGGTACTTCCGAGTTCAAATAACCTGGACCTTTTTAAGGTACGAGTGAATCTTCTGGGTGAGCTCGCATAAGCGTCGGCCTCATTTTCAATTTAAAAAAATATATATGACTGGTTAGAATTAGGCGTTTATTTAAGAAAATTTAATTTAGCTGTTTGCTCTAAGGAAGAACCCAAATTTGGTGTATTTTGAAAATTAATTTTATTTTTTAGGAAATATTATATTATTAATATCTATTCATTTAATGTGACTCGTTTACTTTCTTTGTCTATTCTAACAGAATCGTGCTCTATCAAGGTCATAGGGGCCCCATTACCCTAATGTGCCCAGGGCCTCAAATTGGTTAAAGACGGCCCGGCTGTCACCCGGGGAGGTACCCTAAAAAAAATTTTTTTTAATGATTTTATTCTACCGTTTCTCCGCGTCGTCGATATGTATACTCATGCCAAATTACAGCTTTCTAGTACTAACGGTTACTGAGAAAAA
The DNA here is from genome assembly GCA_951800055.1 of Cenopis cana. NCBI lineage: Eukaryota > Metazoa > Arthropoda > Insecta > Lepidoptera > Tortricidae > Cenopis > Cenopis cana. Next base: position 10,713,510 of record OX637492.1, read on the forward strand.
CGGGGGTCGGACGGACGGACGGACGGACATGGCGAAACTATAAGGGTTCCTTGTTTACTACGGAACCCTAAGAACTGAAAAAATCAAATTACTTGAATTTCCCGAAACGTGGGGTAATCTTCAGGGGATTTTTTTATTATTTGTTGGTATCCCGAAATCGAATTATAAACCGACTGAATGATGGGACATCAATTCTAAGCTGGCTTCTATGGTAGATTTATACTACGCGATTTGATCGGTTTATATGTGAAATGTTTGGAGGTTATTTTTGAATTAATTTACATATTTTTCCTATTTCATCAAGTGTCTCATGATATAACTTATGATTTAGCTCAGTAACTTGGTACCGGTGAGATTTTAGAAATAAACACGGGTCCAAAATGCAAAGAAAATGTACTTACGCAAATTACGCATGGAATGTAACATCCGCCTTTTTTCGGTCGAGTTTGCTTTTACAGCCCAACACTGAACACCCCACCATGTTTGCACTGAACACCCAAACACTACGGATCTGATAATTGGTAAATTATTATTCATTTAAACCAAACTTATCATTAATTCTCCATTTATAAAATGCACTACCAAATATTGCCAATTTGTTTTGCAATCTTCTTGACACAAAACTTTGACACAAATACAAAATTTTTCGATCGGTGATAAGGACAAAATATCGCACTATTTTCTACTTCCTCTCATAGGAATCGCAATAAGGCTATCTTTCTCTTACAAAGCGTGTCAGGCCCTTGGTATTTTATCCATCACTCTTGGCCACTAGGTATTTTGAAGGGAACTGTCACCGTATTTAGGGACAATAAGAACTACTTTCCATGAGAATTTATTTGAAATATGATCTTTACGGAAATCTGTCAGTCTGGCTATCCGATATTGGACTTTGGAAACGCTTTTTTAGGGACAATAAGAGCTACTTTCCATGAGAATTTATTTGAAATATGATCTTTATGGAAAATCTTAGGATTGTCTTAAAACAGTTAGAACCTTGGCTTTCTAAGAAGACCAGCTGGGGACCCCTTGTAACATAGCAATCACGATACTAGGAGGGGTCAACTAACCTGGTCTTGGAATTTATCGCGAGTTTATACATTTTTCCCCAGTACAAAAGTGCTCAGCGCCGCTAAAGAAGTTTTCACTTCAAAAAAAACTATAAACCGCCAGGCAAGGCAGTAATGAGTTGGAAATATCACCCACGTTAAAACTACATCAACTTTTGAGAACAGTGGGAACATCTTGTACTCACAGATGACAACTTTTTACCCTTCATCTATTTTTAATAAAAAAAGATCGGATCCTGAATCAGACAGCACCGAGACTGCCATTGTAAAAGGCATTGTAGAGGTAAGACTTTAACGACACATACGCTTTATTAGTCTGGCAATACAGGACTTGGTTCGTGAGAACTGTGTGATCCGCTACACACTACATCTCATTGCATATAGTACTACCATCCGCTGCCTAGTTGTTTTTGCTACCAGTACAGTTAATCGACTTGATCCCGATTAAAATGACCGGAAAATTTGTATTGCATTCTCATTCAAATTATATTGCCGTGGAGGAGAGAGGTTGTTTGAAGGAAGATAGACGGTTTGATAGTGTGGTTTAACTACCTAAGGTACGTAGAGAGGTTTTTAGTGCCTGGAATCAGAGTGTTTAAATGACTGGTAAGAAGAAGCTTACAGTTCATCAGTAGATTCAGAAAGAAGATAAGATAAAAATGTTGCAGATTTATGTACCTATTTCAAAAGTTTAGTAACGTATCAGCATGGGTTGATTAAGTAAGTACGATGTAAGTAGCAGATGAAACGTCACAATTAAATTTGTTTCATGACTAGTAAAAACGTAACGTAACTTAGACGTAAAAACATGAACCTGAACTTTCACGTCAGTACCCCTATACTATAAAGTTATAATCGCGTAAAACACAGTTGCCAAAGCCACCATAAAATACGAAGTAACCGTTTAATCCATCAACATGATACCGCGATCTCGAACAGGAAGCCAGAACCGCCAATTTCGCAAATCTAATCGCCGCCTGCAAATGTAGCAGTTACTAGAGCCATAAACCCTCGCTATAATTTTACAAACTGGACCGGTTACTCGTTAAAGGGAAGTGTCCAATACCGGGAGTGATCAAGATTATGTTGATTGAACATGGCCCACGGACCGCGTACAAAATCTAGTTCGGACCACAGAATAGATATGTAGTAGAACTAGAGTACAGAAGGATCACTACCCGTAAGAATGATATTAAGCTGGATTTTCCCGAAACTTGACATTACAATACAATATTCATAACCATGCCTTTTCTCAGGGGCCTCAAACAAGCTTGGTCACGTCAAATTTGGTTGAACTGACACTAAACATAGAAAATATGTGGGTGCGATAATCCTTTGGAAATGCACCTGATATGGCTGTACGATACTCTGGTTGCTCGCGGAGTATTCTACATAGGTTCTAATTTCTAATGCGTTGCTTAGGTCAACTGAGTTACTTGTAATCGTTCGATTAACATTTTTACTTGTAACTATTAGCGAGTCGAATCCATTAATGTATTATGCAGTGGTACAGTAACACGACTATTGAATTTTATATCGGTTTTTCTGCACGAATACAAACGTTAGCCCGTTTAAAATCTAGTAGAGACTATTTCATGTTGCACTACTTATTGATTATCTTAATTGAAATATCTATGAACAATCAGCAGTCTGTTCCCATCTTAGTTAGGAATAGAATGAACTACATATCTTTCTATGCGAGCTATCATCGACCACCCAGGCAATTCCAGCTGCGTTCCTAGAAACTAGTAGACAGATTAGAGGAAGTACAAAAGTAAGTTGCTCCACTAGCCAGTCTTACTTTACAACTTGTTCGATTTTCATGCTCAGGGTGCAGTGGTAAGCCATAATTAGCTTATGTAGAAGGCGCGAGGCGCGACCGACAGCCGGCGTGCGCGCAATAACGCGGAAATCATCGCCGATCAAAAAAAAAGATAGATATCGATGGCTCATGAGGGAGGTAATCTGGAATTTAGCTGCAGAGAATATGTGGCATTTATAAAGGATCGAAGGTTTAATTGCTCAATTGCATTTAAATTGGCTGCAATGCCATCAGAGATACGATAATGTGGTTAAGAACGAGATGCATAAGTAACTCAGATAAAAGAAAAATAAATGTCAATGCGATGTATCGGAGATACAGAAGATAATAGTAGTTTATGCAAACGGTACATAATGAGAGGCATTAAAACACGAGCGTGGTTTTATGAAACGAGCCGAAATGAAAGCGAATTTCATAATAGTATCACACGAGTGTTTTAAGGCCTAATTATGTACAGTTGTATACATTAATTTATCTACACACAATACACACATATTATAAATACTCTAAAACGGGTTCAGAAGCCAAAGGCAAATGACCTGCATTGCTACCAGTGCTACCGGTAACATAATTATTTTAAAGAGAGGAATATACAAGTTAAAATCAGAAATAAATCAAAACAACGATATAATATATTTATTTATCATAATAATGGTAAATAAATAAGATAATTATATTAAGACAACAATTTTTGCACAATAAACAAACTGGCGGAAACGGCGAAATCAGTACTGGCAGCCGACAAACACGAATGTTTAAAAAAATCATAGGGGCATATTCAATTGTTGGTTTTGTACGATTTTCCAAATATAAAAAAAATACGTTACAAAATAGGAAATCGTAATGATATTATGTTACTGCTGTAACCTTCTCCCACCGATAAGAAAATTTAATACATATATATATTGACTGTTATAATGCTGGTCATTGCCTACGGTTTCTGAACGCATTTTAAGCCGCCTCGGTCACGCCGCCTCGTGGGAAGCCAGTCCTGTCAAGCTGGTCTAATTTATTTGACAGACATTCCGATGTACAAATAGTGATAACAAGGATAATACTCATACCATGTCGAGATTTAAATTGAAAAAGGGTAATACTCATAAAAAGACTTTATAGGATTTATGATATATGTGTGTAGATAAACAAAATTAAACATGTTTATAGTAAAGTGCGTTTTAGTTGCGTCATGATATTCGTACAAAAAGCTGATTATAGGGCGGAGGGTTATAGATCATTCGACGCAGGGGGCGTTGTCTTTTTGTTCCAAAATCACTTTCAGACACATGTGCCTTTGCGTTGTGTTTTTACAATAAGTTTTGAATGTGGGACCACCCTAGTTTTAAGACACGTTTTCTGATGTATGAGAACTAACTTCAATAAGCACGTATTGTTGGGTTCTATTTGTCGGTAAAAATACCTATTTAATGACTCATGAATATTTTGTGTGTTATCTAACGTACGCATTAGTTGAGCACAAAATAGACACAGCAAAATTCTTTAAAAAAACAGATATTGAACGAATAATGTTAATTTATTCGTAGGATAAATAAATGCTTTAATTTTATCCACAGACCAATTTCAGTTTGTCTATAAATTAGATTCATAAATTGAACTTAATAAAAACTAAATATGTAGAGTCAAGACTAGGTACTTTCCCAATTCTAGCGTTTTAATTTCAATCGAATATTTTAAATGCCATGACTTATTATCTTTATTATATTCGATTTCCTGGCTCCACTCTCGGTAAATTATAGTATTGCTCAACTAGTAATGGTAACTTGAATTTTGGTATGCTGTTGTAATAACTAATAACCATAAATTTTATGGAACTACAGTACAGTCTCCAATTAGTAATCTAAAAATGGGAGTGGAGAACATTATCGAAAACATATCTTGTTGGTTCTTTATACGAGTATGTATTATAATCTGGATAAGTATTTTATGCTGCATTTTTTTGACGAAATACTTTTTTTTAGCTAGAATGTGAAATACTAATGAAAACAATACGTTAACAGTTTTAAGCATTCAGGCGAAGTTAACACGTGATATCAAAGTGGCTAATTGAGATTATATGTAGAAGAAGTAAGTAATTAACTAATTATGCGTTGATGGTTATTTATTGACTAATCACATGCGCGAAGTCATGTAAAATTGTCATTTTTGTAACATTCACTTCTTATGATATGACACACTGACGGTAGACATTGTTGGCACTTTCTCATAATTTACGACTTGTTTTCTGAGATTATATTGTGAGACGATGGTATTTCCGGTGGTTCCTAATTTGCATAATTGTGCCGTAAAGTTAACAACATCTTCATTGCTATTAATACCTGCTATATTTGCATTTGAAAGACATACATCATTAAGAGCCCACATATGCAAGTTTGCCAATGTTTATCGACATAGATCTCAACATGGATAGTGATTAATATCTGTCCTTTCAACTATTTTCCTCCAGTCTGCTAAAAGTGAAAACACGATTTGCAAAAATTTTCTCGATACTGGTTGGATCTTTAAAAACATCAACCATCCCTCCCAAATTTAACAATGATTTTTGGTTTAATAGTTGTCCAATGATTAGTTCTCAAACCCGAGAAAAAAGATTATCATTATAAATGTACACGTTGAGAATGACCACCAAAAGTACGCGCTGAGTTTCCGTAGTGAGCGGGATGGTTTATTGCAAACTCACGCAAGTTAGAGCGGGACATTGCAATGGAAGTACGCCCTTGCATTTTATTTTTGCATTTTGAATATCTGTATGTATTTGTGATTATCTTTTATCTACATAGAGATAAAAGATAATCACATATCTATACAACAATCGTCAAATTGTAAATATGGGAATTTCTGTTCAACGTATACTAACTAGATCAGTGGTTTTCAAACTTTTTGGTACCGCGGCCGTTAATGATATCAGAATTTTTTCGCGACCCCCTTGTAACCAGATTTCTACAATAAACCTAAGAACCCTGTTTATAATGAACAGATTTGGAACGCACCCTCAACCAACGATCAACGTGCAATGTAACTATGCGTTTTAGAACGCAACCTATATATTTTATCGGAAGGTAGTTACTGTTTCACCACCTACCCGGGTTTTCATATTTAAGAAACAAATCCTTTTCAACATTAAATCTGTGTGACTGTTACCGTTTAACAACAAAATGGAAAAGTTTTTAAAAAGAACATCTATGCCTCTACGTCTGAATTAACATTTGGAACTGAGCCTAAGAAGAAAAAGAGCGGGAAATATGACGAAGAACATTTAAAATACGGGTTTACTATTATGAACGATAACCACAATGTGTTATTAGTTGAGAAGTGCTATCTCGTGAAAGTTTGAAGCCATCTAAACTGCTTCGGCATCGGCATCTTACCACTAAACACGAAAATTTCAAAGAAAAACCGTTGGATTTTTTTGAGCGAAAATTAAAAGCGCAGCATCAACAAGCTAATTTTGTTCAGGTAAGCAACATGAGTCATAAACTCATAAGTATACGTACTTATATTGATTTTAGTTGTTTTTTTTAGTATTGTTTCGGCAAGTATTGTAGTGTTTACAGTTCAAAATTTAATGAAAACAATAATAAAGTACCATAAAAAAACTTCATACAGTATTTTTTAAGTAAATCTTATTTTATTATTTATTTTCAGGTATACGACGTAAACGAGAAAGCCCTTTTGGCAAGCTACCGTGTAGTATTTCGTGTGGGAAAAGCTAGAAAACCGCACACAATTACTGAAAGTCTTATTTTACCGGCGGCCGTGGACACGGCGGAAATAATGTTAGGTGGGAAAGAAGCTAATAAACTAAAAACAATACCCCTCTCTGATAACACCATACAAAGAAGAATAAGTGACATAGCTGATGATATTCGCCAACAAGTAATAGAGAAGATCAAAAGTAGTGTAGATGACGGCCTTTTTAGAGTGCCGCTGGCACGTAGAATTTATATGTTTTTACTTGATTTTTTCCTGTCACATCTGTCATCTATGTCTATTAAATACATTTGCACATATTTTGCAACCTTTCGGGTTTTTATTAAGCGTTGTCGGTTTCAAGTAGTTCATATTTTTCTCTGCAATTCGATGAATCAACTGACGTTTCCGGCTGTGCTCAATTTGCTTGTTTTGTGCGCTCCGCAACAAACGACGACATCTTTGTAAACGACAAGTACGAGTACATACATCCAAAAATTATTTTTCTTTTTTTATACATCCTTTTGTAATTATGTAGCCTAGAACAAAATTTCCGTGCAACGAAGTCACAAGATTCTTAAGCATCTCGCGACCCCCCTGGATAAGTCTCGCGACCCCCCTGGGGGTCGCGACCCACACTTTGAAAAACACTGAACTAGATTATATTTATTAAACTGTTTTATATATTAAATTAAAGTTTTACTTCAGTTACTACAAAACATAAGTACCTATAGTTTGACGATCAATTTAGTGGCTGGAAAAACGTGTCCGGATATGAAGTCAGACTTGTCGGGGGCTATTAAAATGCTGCAGAGCGTTACAAATGATGTCAGAATAACGCTTAAATTTACAATTTCTCAGGTTCATAATTAAATAAGACCGTTATATAGAAAATTCGAGGACCCATCAAAGACAACGTCATTACAATATAAAACAAAAAGCATAATTATCCCGAACCGACAGCTAACCGTGAATTAAAGGGTAATGAAACTCATATCAAATCTTCGCCCACCCGGAAAAGGCCGCTAGGCTACGGGTGCTAACCCGTAGCGAACGGGATAGGCTCGGAACGAATCTGAGAGATGCAGAAGGCGTGTCTAATGGACCCCCAACGTCACGGGAATCGAGAAGAAAAAGTAAATAGCTTAGTTGCACTTGAGAACGACGTTTTTCTGAAGCTATGTGGATGAAACAAATAGAAAAGATCACCTGTAATCAGAATAAACGGGATATCTACTTCGCTAGGTAATGTTACTGCGATGCCAGCCTGGCTAGCATGAACGTTTATCGGACGTAAATCTTGAAAATAAAGGTATGGTGTTTTATTAATTGCCCCTTAAAATATGAGCTTGACAAATTGACACTTTAACCGGCAGCATATTACTTCCCCAGTTCTCAGAAGCTGTAAAATTAACGCGATCGGTTGGACGTGGAATAATTTATGTCGCTCTGTGGTGTGCAGTAAAAAGTGCATCAGGCAGTTTGATACATGGAAATGCTCTTTGCCTTTGATGCTGTTATAGTTTAATGGCCAGATTGGAGGAATAGTGTAGTCGATATTGAGTTCTTGAATTATCTTACAACGGTCGTTAGGAAGAGTTGTTAAATCTTAAGGGCCTATCGTGCGGGGTAAATTCTCAGCGCCTGTCAAATATCAATTTTTTTAATAATTTACCCAATTAACCCACACATGCATTATTCACGCACACTACCTCATTTTGCTGGGTCGGGTCATTGACCCATGTTTATGTCAACTTATGACAATATAGATTTTGAATATTTAAAGGTTTCTTGGTGCATAAGAGAAGTGTAACAAAAATCGTCAAGTTCTGATCTGTAACCAAAACTCAAGTATTAGTTGTATCTGAAAATGTCTTGAATTTGGAATTTGTGGTAGTAAAATACTCAGTTCCTTGTTTATAAAATAAAACTTGTCAAACCCCTGTTTTGTAAAATGTATTTTGTTTTGCCCTTTCCTCACAGACTCATTTTTATACAACTTAAAACAGAGAAAGACTTTTCCTAATCGGTTCGTGCATGTTATGACTGTTTTATGTTTATGACTTAGGTACTTATTTTGAGAGTTTACTTGGTGATTTTCATGATACGAGTATATGTTGTACCTTAAATAGGTTATTTTAAGCAAAACTTTTCATAAATTGATTATTTTCTGTTTATCAGTTGGTTAACTCTAAAATGGACACTGAATTAATGCAAGTTTTAAGAGAAGAAGCGGTAGTTTTATTACAATATATATAATAACTACTGAAACTATTTATACGGCACGGGATAACTGCAGCAATATTGTGAACCAACTTTGTATTTGAGGAACCAGTACCTAACCTTATAGGTAGTTCTTGTTATTCACGACCTCCCGTCGTAATCCAATCCGCAGAATTGCGCATAGAATAGTATGACATTCCCTGCGCATCGTCGTTATCGTGAATGACAAGCACTATAAAACCTAATGATATAACAAATATCATCAAGCAAGTCATTGTAACATTCTGCAATTGTGGAACTTGGCCGGACCACAACTGTATCAGCTCTGACACATTAACTTTTATACAGTCGTGCCGTCGATGACACTTAACTGAACATCCGTGAACCTTATTGCAACGAGATAAGGTTCAATAATGGTTAACATTGCGTCTATTTTCATCAATAAGAAATAGCAATTATTATTATTTCCTATTCGTTTACTATAACGTCGAGACAATTATTGCGATGCGACATAAGTACTTACTTGTACAAAATCAAAGCAACGGGATTTCCAACGCATGAAAGCTTTAGATAGAAACTAGCGCAGTTTAATATTATAAGTAATTACTGCATATTTGTTTGTTAGACATCGTCATTGTCACCACATCCCCAACAACTACTTGGTTTATTATTTATAAATGAAACATAGGTTTATTATTTTAATTCTAAGTATAATTATATTATGACCAGGCGGCTTAGACACTACACAATTTAAATCCACATCACTCAAACTGGCGAAGAAACTCCGATATTCTTTCTTCTGCTCCCGCTGCAAGAGAGCACTCTAGATCTGTTTCTTGGTATAACGCTGATATTTTATAAACTTCTGTTCAAAGCACCATAATAATTGTGCCTGTTTGTACAAATTCTGGGATATGTTTTGTTTATGCAGATTCTGCGATATATTTAGGTAATCATTGTTTGACGTGAAAGCGCCGTACATATACCTACACATAAAATATAACATTAGATTCGTTAAATTATTGAAATATAAAAATACAATTTGTTTACAAATTTTAATTTGAAATATGATGAGTGACATAAATGTCATAACGTTCCGTTCTGGGTGGCCAATTTATAAAAAGTAAATTACTTTGAACTGAAATACATCGGTAACCTTTTTACGTTTAAAATGCCGCTTCGTAAAGGAAATCATTATAATTTAGTTGCATTAGTAAACATTGGGGACCAAAGATTCCATTTTTATGTTATAACGAATGGCTAATATTAAAAATTCCATGTTAAAAGAATCTTCAATAGCCACACGTCAACATTTATTTACCCTACTTCAATTAATGCAATCTTTGTGTGTGGTATACATTTTGTATTTGTATACGAGCAAGCTGTCAAAAAGCGTGTTTTTATGAGATGTCAAACTGAGAAAAGCAGCATACGTCTGCTCCCATTGAGGGCCGGAGCCCATCTGCCGGCAAGAAAACTACGGCGGCCGGTCAAATTTTCGGAATTTCCTTCACATTGTTAAAAAAATCTCCACATTTTGCAAATGTTAAACACATACGACCTAGATAACATGTAGTTTTGTTACTATTCAAAAATTGAAGACCTTTCATAAAGTATTAACGTTGTAGTTTGCCTTTATTTCCTTTAGTAGAGCTAACTTTGGATTGATTTTTTATGAAGAAAACTATAAGTAATTGTGTTTCTGAAACACATGACGTGAAGAGTGTATCCTTAAATATCATATATAGGAATTACAGAATTCAAGCTTTAGTAATAATAATACAGCAAGTGATCCAACCATCGCAATTATTCAGAAATTTGCTCGGTGCAGTCTTAAGGAAGCGCGTGGATGTATCGTAAGGTCTAACTTCAATCAATCTATTTAGAATTCCTTAAGTTGATAATGACTCACGCACGGATTTGCGTTATGTCCGTTCTAACACATTTTCTAATTCTGATCTAAGTGCGTTTTGGAGATGAACCATAACCTACACGTAGGTCACAGGCTTTTAAATTCCGATTTATACTTTCATTTCAGTATGGGGACAAGATAAAGAGCTTGGCAACTATCGAACATCATTTATAGACATAAACATCGTTTCGTAAATGTCAAAATTATCAGGCGACTTGGCCGACGACCCATTTCACGGAGCGTCTTGCAATCAGGAAGCCATTGGCTAACAGCGATAACCCCGCCTCTGCAGATGGACCCCAATTGCGACATTATTGTACTGTACTACGGGGCCATTTATGTATTGTAAACTGTAAGTGACCGGTGAATTTTATAAGCACAAAGGCATATTAGGTGTAACAAATGCAAATAAGTGTTTCGGGTAGTGGTGAGGTACTACATATTGACAGGCGATGTAGGTATTTTATAAGCGCAAAGCTAGATCAGTGTTAGGTATGACATATCTGTAACGATGCTGGCGCACTCTGTCAAGAACTGTAGCAAGTTGTTCAAAATCGATTTATACGGAAACCTGATACAGGAATCCGATATAGAAATGTTTTGATGGTTTTGTCCTTAGTCGTTTGTAACGTGTAAAATTATAACCGCTGATGATACACTACTCAAATAAATAACTACCTACTTAGTTGTGATTCGTCAGGAGTGACTAAGGGTGAAGGCGTTCTCATAATGTGACCTGTTTGATAATACTCGTTGGAAATGGTTCGTTAATCTATATTCTTTCTTGTGCCCCTTGTGTTACTTGATGGGTCTCTCTACTATCTGCCTATTTAAGTATAATGAGTGGTTGAATGCGCCAGAGATTGCCTTTAAAAGTATTTATATTGGTTATACTCATAGATAGGTAACACTTTGTTGTAAATAACTATAGATTGATTTCGTTGTCGGCCATAGTACATAGGACACCCTCCTGTCACTCTGTCAGTTCGTCGCGCCGTTGCAAGTATATAGATCCGTAGGTCCGCGCATTGCTACAGGACGGCCGCGTCGCCGCATCATTCGCTTGGTGTGTTCAAAGCATACCCGTATAATTTACCTATTATAATAATAATTTACCTATTATAATAATTTACCTATTATATATTTTTATTTTATTTAGGGTTGTAAATTGGGGATTTGTTAACAGTGGGACTTCTGTACGTAGTGCTATTATATTACTTATATATTCTGTGGTATAGGTACCTAATAAGAGCTTACTGGTTCGTCAGTACTCTATTGTCAGGTTTTCACGTAAATCAGTGTTAGCCTGTGATAGTATCAGTTATATTCTTCGGTTGGTAACCCTCCCTTCACACTAACTTGGCACCAACTTAATCCGAGTATTCAATAAATATCAGGTGACTACTGTGACGGATTACTTACTAGGGCAGTTCTTGGGACGGGGGAGTTACCCAGAGTGTGACAAGTTGCTTTAGTTCAGGGGCGGCAAACTTTTTAACCAGAGCCATTTTATGACCTCAGAGAGCTAAAAAATACCTGTATCAGGTTTCTCATTATATTTTTAAGGAGACCTTGAAAAGCCGATGCGGATCTCGAGAGGCGGCTAGCCGACCCCTGCCTTAAGGCCCATTTACACGATGCAAAAACTTCAGAATGCGATTTTTATTCAATTGCGGGGTTTGGTCGCCCTTGTCTTACCTCGGTAGCCCGCAGCCCGCAATTTAATCAAAATTGCAAGCAAGTTCCTGCACCCTTTAGTTGAATTCGAGCACTGTACGAACCTGCGCCTGCTTGAGCCGATGCTCCGTCCGGTGCACGGCCAGCAGCGGCGTGACGCGCACGAGCAGCCGCCACCAGGGCCAGTCGCGCACGGCGAGGAACGCGCGCACGTTGCGCTGCACGCAGCGCGCGGCCGTGTGCTGCGTGCGCAGACGCTGCGCGCGCCGGCGCGCGAGCAGCCCGCGCGCGCGCGCCTGTAGCCGCACAAGCACGCGCGCGAGCGCGGCGTCGCGGCGCGCGTCCAGCCCGCCGACGACGCCGCCGCGGAACATGATCTGTAACAAAGCAAAATGTATCGTAAGTCACATGTACAGAGAGACGAATATTGAAATTAACCCAATTTGATCTGTAATATCTGAATAAAAAAACACGGTGCAATGATAATCCAGTGCTTTCAATGCATTGCACGCTTTTATACTATATCGTAAAACTCTATGGTTTCATTCATAATGGACTATAAATTTTACACTATTTATGAATGAAACTATAGAGTTATACCGTGCCGTGGCCTTCGACGATAAATTATATTAGCGTCCATTCAATGTGGATTTTCAGATACATACACACTGGGAGAGCCTGGCATTAAAGTATCAGATGAAAGTATTTCTATTCATGTTAGATAGAGATTTTAATCGTTTTTAATACCTATTGAATGCAATTTAAGAACGAACATTGTCAACCACCTGGAAATCTTTACCGCTAGTAAATAATCTAACCACATTCTAAAAACGTAATAATAATCGTTCAGGAAACAATAAGTCTAAATCTCAACTACTAATAAGTTCCCGTAATACCATGTATTAGGCGATTGAAACGCAGAACGCGTAAAAAGAAAGCGAATTTCCAATTTATATAACAACGCCAATGATCATTGGAATGACTACGCATCAGGCATACTTAGGTACTATAATAACCCAGATTTACACTTCGGTAAATCAAGTAGCAAGCAATGTACTTGTAAGATTAACTAGTAAGTGTAGGTACTTATTGTTCTACGACTATAACAGGACACGGGTCATAAAGAGATTAGTGATAATTAAGAATCTAATAATGAAGGAATATTTGTATAAATTAAAAAAAAGTGGTATCCCTATCATCATTCTTATGAACAAGTGTAGCTGCATATGTCCATTAGTAAAGCAGTTACGGGTTTATAATTTATTGAGTAAAGAACCAGTGATAGTATGTTTATATATAAACATATCTTGCACACTGTGACGTAAAACAGGCTAGAGGCTAGTCAACTAAAAACTAAACAAAGTATAAAGAACACACAACAAGACGTCACAGTTAGAAATTGACACCGGCGTAGTGAGTCATCAACTTTCGACGATGATAACGAGAAACAACCAGTAATGCCACTCATCCATTTGTGGATCAAATTACGCTAGAGTAACCCAAAGAGACGGCGTTCTCGATTTGAAATACCATTAGACTATCTACTGATGGAGACATCACTGTATTGTCGAAGAAAGAGATAATACAACGGATAAACAAACTTTTAAGAAGTACTTTTATTTTACTTGCAATGTCACGAATGTAGCGAAACATGGGTACTGTTCGAAAAAAAACAATTGATTATTATAAAAGTTTAAGCGGCCTACACACAGCCCTAAAATCAGAGGCGATTTAGGGAGCTATCTAGGGCTGTGTGTAGGCCGCTTTAGATTACTACCATACTGTGTGTCTGTGTATTACCTTTACCTGAAACGGCATTGTTTTTCATGCAAATGAGGAGAAATGCACTTTTGTTTACATTCACCTATACTTGAATTTAAACTTTCGTGAGACATGTTATAACTTTATTTTACTAAACGGTTAAAACTCACGTATTAATCCCGCCCGCCGCCCGCCGCCCGCTTGCGGCGGGCGGCGGGTAGTTCGACAGTGTGCAATCGGCGCGGGTCGGAGACGCACTCATCCTGATGAAGAACTCCCGAAGAGTTCGAAACATGTCGCCCGAAGTGACAATTAATACGTGAGTTTTAACCGTTTAGTAAAATAAAGTTCACCTATACTATTTTTGTTCAAGTTTATTATCTTTGCAGGTATTTTTTACAATTTTATCAATACTTTTCCGCCGTGTAAAAAGAAAACATGAATTAATAGTAATGCAGCGGAGTCCGGATTCAGCGACAGTTAAAGGACCGGCGATATTGATACAGTTCAGTCGCATTACTGTGAATGTATTTTATTTTGTATGGAAACCTGATGTCTCTGTGAAAGCGGTAGTAGTAATTAACGGACTCCACTGTAAATACTATACCAACCGTACATTTCCCACAAAACACGCCAACTACAATTTCTAATTTATCTAACCTGTTCATTTTGAAAATGCATCGATAACATTGCACAGTGAATAGGCAATCTGATTACATTGACACAATTGTCCGAACAATCTGTACCATTGTACAACTGGCCTACTTAGCCGATTGGGGCTTAATGCCTGATGAGGCATAGCATCCTACGGCTACCACTATCGACGTTACAAGTGGGAATACGATCCTTTATGATCTTGTTATGAAACGCAACGATGCTTGGCTTGATAAACAAGATTACGTTTCTTCGGATGTTTTGAATATATGTACATAATATTCACACAAACGGTGAGAAATTAGGTTTCCGGTATTGTCTCTATTAGAGTTTTATTCGTATGACGCCGTATCAGATTACCAAATTATTTCTTCAGGCATAAAGGCATCGTAGGCATCGTTTAATATCTATCTGCTAAAAATAGTCTAAGTTACTAAATGTATTATTAAATGGAAGAGCGAGACCTCCTGATACTGAAAACCTACTAGGAGGCCTCAACCACTATTGTCAAACTAATTTTAAGTTATCCAAATAAACGATTTATTTATTTATTTATAAAAGTAATCTTTGTAACTATGTAATTTGACTTGAAGAAGATTTAAACGAAGTTTTTATTGAAGATGCTCGTTTTATATTAAGCACAAAAATCTAATTGTATTCGATACAAAAAATAATTGATTTCGACTACAGGCTGAGGATGATGATGATGATGATGAGGTATTTATAAGAGGTCACCGTAAAACCTAGCTTTACTTTCAAGTTAACAGTTTAAATAGCAACAACAAACCCATTTTCCCGTTTACCTATCCCGTCACAAGCCATGATGCCTCTAACTACCATAACTGAATTATTAGTGTCTAAGTAAACAGTATCTAGTTCAGCATGGTACAGTAACAGGCTCAACCTCTGTTTAGTGTCGGCGTACCGCTCGTCTAGCGTTCCTGAGATGAGATAAACATGCAGTTATTAACACCTGGTGAGTGCACTCAAGTAGAACAATATCTTATCTTAATTAGCTCTCGACATCAATATAATAAATACGAAAGAAATTCTGTTAGTTATCTATTCATATTTAAATAGTAACAACAATATACAAAAATGCTTTGGATTTGGAATGCTTTGGAAGGCACGTTAAGCCGTTGATCCCGGTTGCTGTCTATGGCAGCAGTCGTTAAGCCAAATTGGAGCCCTTCGGGCGGCTTGAGAACTTCTAACAGTCAAGTTGCCCACTCACTTGACAAAGTCTAATGCCAATAAGGTCTAGTTTCCCCTCGGGGTTGGAAGGTCAGATGGCAGTCGCTTCCGTAAAAACTAGTGCCTACGCCAAATCTTGGGATTAGGTAGCGGACCCCAGGCATCCTTCAGGATGCAACTGTACTGGGATAACGCTAGGAGGATGATGATGAACATACAAAAACAAGGAGTCTGGTGGTAAACAGAGGGCGAACTAAATCGAAATTTGATCGTGTATCTTTTTCTTCGTCGCTCAAATTTGCAAGTATGATAGAAAGAGATGTTCGTTTTCGGTTCACGGCAGACCCTCAGATACCGATTTCAGGATTGATTGTGTTGAGAGATAGAGATGAATGCTGATTCCTCACTCTCAACACAAGCTCATCCTCGGGGGCTACGGCAACGTTACCACTAGGAATACAACACCACATAGTATGATAATACTTAAGTGTTCTTACTAGAGATAATTGTAATGCTTTCACACCAACCAATTATATATGCTAGCTTCTATAGCACTTACTTTGCTGCCTACTTCTCTTTATGTTCAAGAGGCTGCGTAACTATACTTTAAAAGCGATTTGTTTCGCAGAACGATTTGCAACAAACATAATAACTGGTTGCTTTGTAGCTGTACAGCCTAGTCGTTAGCTAGAGAGTAAACAACGTTCGTGTCGTTTAATTACAGGCCGTAGAAAGGTTTAGGCGTAACAATGTGTGACCCATATACTGGTCAAGTTTTCACTCCGAGCTTTCTACGCAGGATGCGCAAAGTGCTGGGAATATAGAACGGAAAGCGGTGGAAATGTGGAAGCAGTAATGTCGTCATTACTACTTCCACACTTGCATCGCTAGAGATAATCAGATAAGTGAGAGTAATTTAAGTAAGTTTATTACTTCTTAATATAAGTAAACTTGACAGTATCGCACGAGATACAACTGCACAGGCACTTGTCTTGTTAATGTTTACAAAACACAGTTTGTTTATAACGTCGCATTTATAATTAGAAACTTGACACTTCATTAGTCATCCAGTTGTGGGATTGCGCAATAGTGATGTATCCACTTAATTAATTGCATAAGTTTATCGAGAGAAGACGGGACAGTAGGTAAATGTACTGTTATCTCCTTGCATCGAACATTACCGTATAGGTTGGTGTCACCAACCTATTGGTGTCTGTATGGACTGTATTCTGCACGTAATTATCTCTTAAAATAGTTCACAGTTAAAATGATTGCAAACAAGATACTTTGAAAATATGTATGTGAAAATTAATCAAACAATGGCATTAAATATCATAAAACAAATGATTGTTTATAAACTTAAAAAATACTGAGAATGAGCCATTCAATTATTCAGTGGTTTCCGACGAAGCAAAATAATTATGCAAAATTTAAATTGTTATGATTAACTTTGAGGGTTTTTACTTCTGCGAACGGATGTGTTTTCAGTTTCTGATCTCTATTTTAACTCTGCCTAATATTCATACCATTTGCCATAAGTATGTACATGGTTTTTGTCACCCACAATACTATAATTTATTGGAAACACTCACGCGCTGTAATCTTACGTACTTACGACGATAAATCTAAACTGCATTCAGTTTTAGAGCGGAAGAAAGTTGTCAGTCTCCGCCTATAGGTATAACAAATCACTTCGCCTTACCGGGCGAGCGAGTGAACACCCGTACATGCGATGTTTACTTATCCAACCTCACATATGATTTCACTCGAACTTTCTAAAAGTATCTGTGAGTTGTACAAAATAGGGCTCAAATTCCAAAACAGCTAAAATAAAAGCAATGGGGTTAAGGAAGTGAGTTGATGTATCGTTGAGTAGACTCGAGCATGTTTGATTGCAAGACCTGGTCTAGCCGACACCTGCGGTGGCAATTTTGAGATGAAATCTGGGTTGCCAATATCAAAGGCCTAACTCGGTTGAATTGGTTTTGAACGCAATTTTCTTTGGTTTGCGTGTCGTAGTAAATTCTAAGTGCAGTCGGAAATAAAGTGGATAATGGGATGCGATTGAGTTATACATTTCATTATTTTAACGCACGTAACAGCAGTCATTGGAAAAAGAACTGGTATCTGAGCTGTGAAAATCAAAATCAGACCCTGATCTGTATTATAATTAGAGGCATGTTTCTTCTGATTAAAAAAAAATCGAAACACGGTTCTGTGTTGAGAGATAAACGGCTTTAACAAAAGATATTTAATTGTTTATGTTCATACAATTTCATATTAGAATTCCTACAAATGTCACTAAACACACATATTAAACAATCTTTACATATTGGATTATCCGTTGAGGGAATTTATATCTATCAAAGAAACCGTTGCAGTAATAAGGAAATAAGAAGTTCACGATACTTTCTTTTAAAATGGAAATTACCTTATTATTCTGTCAATATTAAACTGCACCGACATGCCGTTAACCAGTACACTGGCATCGTACGTACATCCGTAAGTATTAATATTGATTGCAAAAAATGAAGTACTTGATAGACAATAGGTAGGTACTATACACGCTAAAACTTTCATAGCAATATAATAAAAGTAATTATCGAGAAATTGGAAGCACTCCGTGTAGCGACTTTCCCCTCATCAACACTACCCGTAGTGCAAATTCGTACATTTTATTGTATTGTATACAATACAATAAAATGTACGAATACTTGTACGTAGATACACACTGTATAGTTGAATTTACACGAGTTCATATTAGAATTTAAATGTAATGGCCCAGATAGTAAAGTCGTTATTTGGTTATCTCAGATGATTTCAAGTATACAATGGACCGGCGGCGACGGATAAATCAATAGATGATTGACGGGCGATCGATATTCTTTTCAATGTGTATAATTATGTGTTTACTGTGCTATTAAAAGTGAAATAAGTTGCGGGAGTGCTATTTATAAAAACTACACTAGCACTGTAAAAAAAAAACTATTTCCACATATTCTTCAAGTTTCTCATTCTTTACAGACGATGTCCAACCAAAACACGAGAAAAAGACAAGTTTAACAAGGCATAGAGCCACCACAAACAAGACTAGTCGACAGCTAATTATTTTTACTAAAACTTGGCTAAACTTGTTCTGCGTCTGATTGAAACAGGACCAAAATAGGGATGTTGACTCAAAATTTATTAATACTCCATACGAAAGAATACATATAACTATGCCAAAAAGTGAAAATCCTATTCAAATATCTCAAAAAATAACGAAACTACAACCGTTAGAATGTTTTTAGTTAGAGAGAGAAAACGCTACAGGTCAGTGACGTCACTGACCTCGAGCGCCATAGTAAATGACGATCGTTCAATACAACGGGGCGTTTTGCGGAAAAGGGACAGAAAATGCCCCCTCCTAAAACTTTGAAGACTTATAATTATGTAATTATTTATTCTTTTGGATTACTTTTTCCCCTATTTGATAGAGAATTTGATCCTTTTTCGAGAAAATTCGGATTCATTGATTTTCTTATTTGGTGTCAACATCCCTATTATTGGCAATTTGCGGTAAAAAGAAACCAGACGATGTGCCGACGAAGGCAGATACTATTTATTTAACCATCTGCATAAATATATTTTTGCTCCATCGATACATCGGTGGGACTATTTTCGAAAATAATGGTGAATTGGTTAGAGTAAAACAACGGACAGTCGACGAAAGACAAGCGATAACCTTCTGGCCCCCCAATAGTCTAAAACCATCGACTGAAGAAGAATATTTAGAATAAGTACTCAAAAGATCTATTTATGTTTTAGTTAAGTACAGGCTTGTAGTTAAGAGACTAACAAATGGTAATAACACTCAATTGGATAGCATTACAGGGGCTATTTATAGTCCCTGGTGTAGTTATTGGTAATAAGTTGAGGTCCCCTTCGGGAACCAAGTTCTAAAGGCGATGTTTAAAAAAAACAATTGGATAACATGTCCTCGCATGTCGATAATGATGCAGTAACCAGTAACAACTTGCAGCTTTAGTTTAAATATATATATGGCTTTCCCCGTGATGCAGCGAGAAAGCCAGCGCGTGATAAGCATATGATAAGCAGCATCGACGCATACGCGCCGTACGAGGCTATTGTCTAATTT
The DNA here is from genome assembly GCA_951800055.1 of Cenopis cana. Lineage (NCBI taxonomy): Eukaryota > Metazoa > Arthropoda > Insecta > Lepidoptera > Tortricidae > Cenopis > Cenopis cana. The sequence goes on from OX637492.1 coordinate 10,733,666, forward strand.
ATTTTCGAGAGCGAATTTGTACGAAATCAAAGACGTGACTTGGTACAATGAATGTAAACAAGGAATGGAGCATGAATTAAAATTACTAAATCATTTACAATTATCTTTATAATGGATGCAGTGAGAAGTGCTCGATGAATTGCGTGAATATTTGCCTTAGGGCGTGTCGGGTATTTCATCTTGGTTACGTAACGCAATTAATGGTACCTATATTTATTTTTGAATAAGCTAATCGCTAACCTACCAAATTCAATTTATATAATATACTCGTACACTCGCTGTCAAAAATTTCGGGTCACCCTAGTTTAAATAGCCTCAAAAAGATTTGTTAAATTTATTCTACACTCGTGTTATTTACATAATATACTATTCTTCGTATTGCCCAACTACATTAGCAATTTCCGGGATCCTATCATAAAAATATCAATGTCCAAAAATGACGATTTTCGCGATATCTCCGTTAACGTTGTTTTTTTCATGGGTTTTTACGAATCCGATTTAAACCTGGAAACGTTACTTTTTTGGATGTTACTTTTGCAGTATAGATGTAAAATTAAATAAAGATAATGATATGATTTAAAAAAACTTACAACCTCGCAGTATTCTAGGAAATATGACGGTTTTTAACCGACTCTTATTCTTTATCCGCGAGTGCATCATGCGCGATCTGTTCCCTCGAGGTATTGAGGAAATGGTCCATTTAACTGTTAAGCTTTCTTAAAAAAACTGGATTTAATTTCATTTCGTTATATACGTTAACTGTAAGCATAAAGCCTTTTCAAAGAATATCATACCAATGACACGAGCAACAATTATTTCGTTAAGTAAACAACTCAATTAAATACACTACAAGCTTGCGCGTTGTAAATGTAACGCCAAGACGCTAATTGATTTACAAACAGTCAGTAAAACCAACCACTGCCAGTAGAAAGTCAAATAATATCAATAAAGACACCTTTCATTACTAACTTCATGAACCAAGTACAGCGTATAAACGCAGTGAGCGGCGAAAATAATGTCGTCGACGTAAACAATATTTATTGTAGACTTTGTATAAATATTCATACAAATAGTATCGCAAGTTTCCTTCATGGCTTGGTTGGTGCACGTAATATTTGCTGTGACATCGCGAAGTGAGAAAGTAAAAACGGAAAGTGACAGGTGATTTACCTGCGATCCAGCACGTAGTCGAGGGTGAGATCTGCATTTCAATCTTTGAAAGGAGACGGACCGACGGATGCCAACAAGGAAACTATCTGGTTTAACTTTAATGGTTGCGCATGCGCAATTATACGTCTGTAAACTTTATAATTGACAAGTACGTAATCTATATTTTTACAACAAAGAGCGCTCACATAATCGCGAATGCGCCAAACCACACCACAGAACATAAAATAACAACTCAAAACCATTTCGTGAAAGTAAGAGCGTATAAAAGCGGCCAAATAATGACCCCTGCGGTGCACCTGTCGCGTGTTTCGTCCGCGATAAATTGCCCACGCGCAGCCCGGCATTATCTCCCGAATACGTATCGCACAGCAGTTTTTACACACAAATCAGGGCCCAAGTAATGGGCTCGAATAAGTTATGCAACTTATTAAGTCCTTAAACATTACGTTATTTCTCGACATAACGACTGAAAGAACTTGTTTGTAAACCATCAGATTATTACATAATGTCAACGGGACGCAGTGCAATCAATTTTCCTCTTATGTAAATTAAGCATTCAACTGGCAAATATTTCGGATTCTAGGTTACGGAGAATTACTGCCTGCAAGTATTACATAATTTGTGTTTTATTTACACGAAACCGTTCAGATCTGAACAGGTAAGCTTTCAACACTCAAGAACGGAAGCTAAATTATGCAAACTGTTCATGATTTGTTATGGTAATGTTGGGTGGCTAATGGCTATGCGAAATTACCTTTTGCGGAACTTTTTAAATCATTCACGAATTATGATCATTGGTTTTATTGAGTCGCGAATAATTAATATCCAATAATTTACGCGTGTCGTTGTTATTAAGTTATGGAAATTCATGTAGGTATGTGAAAGGACCTACTAATTTGAAATTCAGACAGATGGTTAAATTTAAATAGCTACATGGTGAGGTTACTCATCGATGCGCTTGCACGTTTGCACTTTGGATGTGAATCGTAACGTTAAATACTTAGTATATTATTAGTAGACAAAATCGTGCAGTGCTGCGACTAAATACTATCCAATTCAAAATAGGTATAGTGTCGCTGACCCGTGAACGTCGTTAAAATTGACAGGATTACAAACAGCTTTTCAAGTTGCGTATCAAGTTACACCACTTTGACGATACATGATACGGTATCGGCAACAGGATTTAGTAACTTTTGGCGCTAGGAGTTAATGCTGGAGGCAGCCGCGGCTCCAGAATCTACGCGGCTAAACAACCCTGTAATTTGTTGTTGTAAGTATCTGTATGTAAACAGCGTCGCGTACCTGTTCGTCCACTTTCGGAGTATCGGTGCCTAGTGTACCGCTAGCGACCTCGATGCCGCGCCCGCTGCGGCGGCCCACCACGGGACACACGCTCCTCGCATTCTCGGATATATCTATCCTGAACTTTTTAGGGCCGTCGAAAATTTTGCAGTCCACTTCGTCAATATCGGCGCGCACGGGGCTAATGTCGTGCACGTTATCGAAAGCAGAGTCGTTATCGTTCGCAGCATCGTTGGAAACGTGACCAGAGTCATCGCTGCAGTCCGAGTGAGAGTCAGATATCTTTTCCTCGGCGTGTTTTGGGATGTTCTCGACTTGAATTGTCTTTATGTCATCTCTTGATTCCGTATACTTGATTTGCCGGCCGACGAGTGTGCTCAAGTGATTGTGAAAAGTTGTGTTGGCCACACACAGCTCCTTGTGCACCACAGGGATCACTTTACAGTTTATAAACTGTGCCGGTTCCGCCTTTGATTCCATGGCAGTCTTGAGCTCTAATTTTTTCACGATGGACTTGACAGGTGGTAGTGTCGAATCGATTTCTTCCGGTGCATTTCCATTTCGTTTGAGCTCCGGCATTACTGTGACGACGTCTCTTTTGTTGTTGATTTTTCTTTGCTGCAGTTTAGCCCGCATAGCACTTATTTCATCAGAATAATCTCGTATAGATGGATTCGAAGATGAGAGAGATTTTTTATCATCTTTTTTCGCTTTTTCTGGTTGTTGTCGCTTCACGTCTGATTTGAGATTGAGTGAAGACTTTTGTTTTATTTGTTTCATTATATCAGGTTTGTCTGTGGTTTTTCGGGCCGCATTTACCTTCTTTTTCTGAGCACACTCTCTGGCCTGGTCTATATTATTTAGATCAACCGGAGTGGGAGAAAATAGCGCCCTCGTACTGCTGAATTTGGTGTGCGGCATTTGACTCCTGATCACCGGGATCTTGCTCGGAGAGCCCGCGATAGAAGTGGTCGACTTAGTCCGTTCTAGGTTTGTTGAAACTATTGACTCGTTGCCTATTTCCCAGACACTCTTAGCTTTGAACATTTGGGACTTGGGCGGTTCTCTCCGTTCTAAACATGCTTTTGTATTTGTCGATCCATTATCTGTGCATACTTTAGTTTTTGTTTTCTTTGGATCACTCACTTTTTTGACGACATTTTTTGTAAGTGGTTTTGTTTTTGATATAACCGGAACGGGAGTCGATGGCGGGTTAGATAACGTTTTTTTCAATATTCTTGTTTTGACATCCAGTTTTTTCAACTCTTCGGTTTTAATGCCGTTCGTTCGTGACATGTTTTTAGACGATATTTTATAAGTGGCATACTTATCTGGATTCATCTTGTCGTTAGGTGTCGGCGTCAGCGGCATGAGTGGAGTAGTTAATTCTTTTTCTTTCATATCGTCAAGATTCCAAAGACTGGTTGTTTTGTCTATAGAATTGTTTCGAGAAACTGTATTTCGTGTCTTACCGTTACTCTGTGGATCGGAATTGGCCTTCTTTAGAATACAACGAGATTCTATAATGCTACAAGTTTTTGATTTCTGCAATTTTGGCAAAATAAATTCGCCCTTATTTACAGTAAATTCCGACGTACTTGTTGAAAATTCTGACAATATTTTATCGAAAGATTCAAGAGCTTTATTGAGTTTTGATTCCGCGTTAATGTCCGTCTCTTTTTGTGCCTTTGCAGCAGCAATCTTACCAAGTACAGTAACGTTTTCATAAATTGAGCAGTAGCCTTTAGTCTCGTCGAGCAGTTTCTCTTGTCGCAGCACGCTCCCACCGGCAATGTTTACATTCTCATAAGCATGGTGTCGCGGCTTGCCGTCCAACGAACTCACTAAAGTCTCGTTAACATTGATCTGCGTTAAAAACTTTTGCACGTTATCACTGTTTAGTTTCACTGCAGGTTCACTGATTTTTTTCTCGAGGCACGCGGCAATCGCGGTCACTTTGCCTTTAGTTTCGGGTGCCTCGTTGCCGACTGAGAATGTCCTGTAGAATTTTTGCATCGCCCCCTTAGCGGGTGGATGTTTCTCGGACGGCTTCTGTCCGCCGAATATGTTGAATACTTTCACTGCGGGCATGGCGCGGGCCCGGCACGCGGGCGGTCGCAGCGTGGATGCGCGCGCGCAAGGCAGCGAGCGGCGGACATGTGCCGACTCCGGCGCAGGCTTACACAGCGCCGCGCTATCAGCCCCGCGACAAGAAAGTCAATGTCACTTCAGACGCTAAGACGTGACTGCCGTAGCCATTGATGCAATGCACTTGCTTGCTTGTAAACAAAAAAATGCTGTCGTATTCCAGTTAATAGAGCACGTTACTCTCAGCTATGCGGGAGAATACATGTTTCTTCTCGTGCATTAAGTGTTCACATTGCGTATTTAAATTTTAACTGTAATTTATCCGTGTACGCTCATTAGGCATGTATTTTATTATGTTGCAGTCCAAGTTCAGCTTTCATGCAACAAAAAACTTTTATGCAAATTCATAATGAAGTTCAATGAACTCCAGACGAAATATTTTCACAACCTTCTGCAGACATTATATTCAAATTCAGTTGCATTGTCGGGCTAGTTGCCTCTAGTTAATATTCCCGAGACGCACGTAGCGGGCAATCAATTTACGGTATTAAGTGAAAATTATACAGTACTTTTAAACTCAAGCTCATAAAACGTCACATAAAGCTGGATTTCACTTGAAGGAAAATGGTGAAATGTTTTCTTAGGGTACCTATATTCAAAGGACGTGTTGACAAGAGAAGTGGTGGAGTGTTTTCTTTTCCTTTGGAATATTCAAGTTACGCATCCCCAAACATATCCCCTGAAGGAAGTTAGTTAAATATAAAATGTAGATTTTGTGTTGATATCTTAGCTTTTCTCTAAATAGGCCATCCAGAAAGTTTGCGTAATTCCTGGATCCCAGACAAAAGTGAAATTTTTAGTAAGGCGCGGCTCTCACGAGAATTCAAAACACAAAAAATGACTACGGATAAAAAAGTACCTTTTGCCATATAATAGTCAATGTAAATATACATTTATGAGCACGGGCCGATCCCGATACACACATCAAAGCCCGCGATCTAGGTAACCTACTTGCCACGAAAGGATTCATGTTAGCCATCTAATGAGGTTGAAAAAATAATCAACCGTCAGTCAGAACATTAACATCGCAACCCGATTAAATCAACACGGTTATCCTGTTACTACATCACACGTAAACGTAACATTTATTTTGAACCGCCAGCCAATGTGTGCAACACGGCTCGTATTTCTAACGTAGATTTAGAGGTAGTAATTTGATGAGAGACATAATGTTAATTAATGCATCTGGTACTCACATTTCAATGATGCGTTACTGGACAGGAAGATCAATGGTCAAAAGTTACGAAATAATTCAAAAGACTTGGAAACCTTACATAAAAAATGGTCGCGGGACCAGGGTCCAAACGTACCTAAATATCGAGTTTAGAAAAACTAGACAGATCTATATCACGACAAACCACTTCATAAAAGAGTTGAAAATCCAGAGCAGCTTGATATTGAGACAATGGAGCAATTAGAGCAATGATGTGGTCCCGACCAACGCTGCTTGTCCTCTTAGATTAACCGCGAAATTGCTGCTCCTTTAAGCATAGTCCATACTGGACACACAATCACAGAACATACAGAATGAATGAATGCCATTTATTGTGTTGTATGATGTATTGCAAAATGATTTTCTTTCGGGAAAACTCGGATCTCAATCGGAATACGATGGCACCCGAACTGTCAATCAATGATTGTATTAAATGAGTGACGTTTTCATATCCATTATTATGGAACTTTATTGTTTAGTGTCAAATGTCAAAGTGAAAGATGGGTACTGATTACTGAAGCTAATTGAGAGAGCACGATAAATACGAACTTTTCCGATAAAGTACGAAAGAAAATTATTTTGCACTACATCTGTACAGGAGAGATATTTATAATGTGTATGAGCAGTAGTAGTAAACACTATTGTAAAAATCAAGTCAATAGCAGACAATAAAAATGAGATTAGCACAAAGGCGAACTTATACATTAATGGGATATAAAATTCTACAGCTGTGGTTACAGTAGTTTAGTGACAATATCTACAAAGCCAGCAGTTGTTTATCAAATGCTGTTATTTTTTTAATTAATATTTAATATTGCATATTTATACCTAGTTCTTAAAGGCATTTGGTTATTTTAATTAGTTATGTGTGGCATATCAATATTGTAACAAAGCAATTTTTAGTCCAAGAACATAGCTTATAAAAATATGAAGAATGCGTGGCTGTAATAACGCGTTTACACGTGATTGTAAAAGCTACCGAGATGTCAAACAAAACACGTTATTTTAAGATTACAAAGTGCTTTTGACAGTAATCTATTTCCAATCCGACATAATACCTTTGATAAATTACGGAACAGCGATTTAAACTGTAAAGAAAACAATAAGTATATAACCCGCTCGTATTTTAATTATTGCTTAGGCTGAGTTAGGCTTCTGTAGGCTACAACACTATTTATACTAAATTGCTTTAGTGAATATTGCTACAACTTGTAGCAATATTCACTAAAGAAATTCAGCCAACTTCAAGTTACGAGTAGAAATTACTAAATTGTTTCCGCCACTAAATACTAAATGGGCTTTCTTTTTTTGAAACTTTCTAAAAGTAAAATGTTTTAACGACATGTCCTCGAGCGAAGTCGCTAAATAATTATGCAAGTTCATAAACTTATAAGCAATAGATGAAACCGAAACCAAATAAAACTACCTACTAACTAGCTCTGTAATTGCGTGAGGGATTTATAATTAAAATAAATTTTACGAATGTCGTCACAATCGATAGAGAGATAATATATGTTTTTACTATTTGCGTAATTCTTTTTCCTTCCCCACATAATGTCAGTCCCCACAAGTGTCACAGTGTAGATCTAAAATAGCTAATTATTTTATCTTACTATACAATTTACATTGGCTAAACACGAATGAAATTAGGATTACCTACCATAATTCGGTAATTAACTAGTGTCGCATGTGGGTTCATTGCACATAGAGTAGCATAGGTATTAAACCTAGACTTTCGCGTTCCGTCCGTGTACATTATGTCTTAGACGTTATGAAGACGTCCATTAAGTACGAGACGTGTCACAATGGTTAATTGAGTTGAACCGAATCAGACGAACACGTGCGTTAATTTGCATGACACTTTAAAGCATGTCTCAGGGGCATCGTAACTAATATACCCCTTTAAATACGTCGGTACAGTGCACCCAACAAACTCTTACTCTTAGAGCTTTGTCCATTGTGAAGTGGCAAGCGTTGACATTGTCGAATTTCGTTATCAAGTTTAGGCCAGGCAGTGCCTGCAGTCAGTTTGAGGTCGGTTCGGAACCCTAAATGTGCGAATTCCGACTCGCACTTGGCCGATTTTTGGAATACTGGATCACTTAACAAATATCTATCCGGCTATTGTGCTAAAACAATAAAAAAAAATGCTTTTTGTAAAAAAAAAAATCACATTCGTTGACAATTTTTACGAAATAATCAGCATGAAAGTTTATTTTCATGATGATATTTAGGATTTTTGACAGAGAGAGGCATTTTTCAATATTTTGTTCGGATATTGTGTTACTTTGTTTCTTTTTCAGTCTACAGTAATTTTTGTGTAGTGTATTTCTACATTTCTACATCATTTCTTCACACTGGAAGCTCAAACTTCATTATGTTCGTCGATTCGTGAACTGGCCTTGCCTTAAGACGTTTAGACGGAGTGAAATTTATTTGAATGTAAAAAAATATATTACTGCCATACTGCTTCATTTGAGTTCTGTGATGCTGATGATGATCTGTAGGTATAGTGTTAATCACCACTTGTTCTTTGCTGTCGTGTTGGTTATTAGGGAGAATCTGTAATTGGCTTTTTGTATCATATGTCGAGAATTAATGTAAGGATAGTAGCTGTTGGTTCTCCGATTAATATAAAAAAAGGTTTGGATATTTACATGAAATGGGCCTTAAGTTGACCATAGCTTTGTGATGCTAAATTATTTTGGGAACAAATAAAATGATCACCTAAATAACTTTTGATATCATCAAATTTTCGAACCCTAAAATAAGGTTGAACACTCAAAAAAAATTATCGATCAGCAATTCCGAGTCACCAAAAAACTTCTACCTATTTTTGCAGCACTTGCACCTATTTTACTTATTGCGTTCCTATAAATTTATAATCGCATCAAAAAAATTGTCAAGTACCACCAAAAACACTAAACTACCACCTAATCTCATGCACCTTTTTTCATTAGAATTACATCCAAATATTATACACATCGCATGCTACATTTTAGTAAACAGTTACAAATTAATTGTTTTTAGCACTATAAATATTTCAGTCATTTCCAAAATTAGAAAGTAAAATTCTAAATTAATTTAAAAAGCAACGCGCAATGTGGCTGTGTGAAATAATAACACGTATACTGCTATCTCACTCAATCAAATACAAAGAATTGTCTGAAGCGTCTGAAGCATAAAACCTATTGATATGTCGTTAGAGTGAAAGGTATATTATATTGCTGTTTCATTCTAACTACCTATTGCTGATGGTTTACAAACTACAAGAAGTTTTATTATTATTTTTTGATTTTTTTGTTTGATTGAAACCTTTTATTTGAAAATGAGTTTTGTTGATTTATTAAATTGTTAGTTTGTTATGAAAATGGATAGAGGTCCTCAAATGAGTTTACTTTATTGATATAGATAGACTTTCATGGAAAAATTAAAGGAAATTAATAGGTAGAAATAGGTATAGGTAGGTTTAGGTAATGTTAGTTTTGCATCGGCCCGAAGGGCCAAAACAACTCAAAATAGGAGCTCCGCGCCAGCGGAGATCCGTCAATACTGTTCCAATGTCCACTAGTTTGAAATAAAAATAGCTATTTTTATTTCAAACTTCAACTTCTTAAAATCATTTAGCGCTGTCTTGCTCGCACGCGGTGCGACGTGCGAGCGAGACGGACCGTATGGAAAACCGCATTAGTGTGCTAGCAATGAGGTTAGACTAGATTGGAACTGCTTTGCGCGTCGGACATTAAAAAAACAATTGCCGCGTGAAATTTGGTGATCATGTAGTATTTCTGGGTATCGAAAGAATTATTTGGGTGTAAATAATTTTAATAGGATTATGAGCCCTGTAATATTTGGATGTAAATTATATGAAATTTGGTGTTTGAAATTAGGTGATCATTAAGTATTTTTGGGTAGTGACTAATTTATTTGGTAACAATTTAATTTAATAGGTTATCTTTATATTTAAAGGGAGTTGAAAATTTGGTGCGAATCTAGTATTTTTGGTAATCAATGTAATTTTTTAGATCATCATTCGGCAACTAATTTGGTGGTTCGTTAAATGCTACCCAATTATTTTGTCCTACAAGTGAATGCATATGCATAAATATGTAAATATTTTAGCAACCAAGCAATAATGTCTTCTTATGTAAATTAACTTCGAAATACCCATCGATGTATATATAGTTAGATCTAGCAACATTTCTTGTGTGTTTACCACTTTTATTTGGAAAAGAAATACTGGATCGGCGAAGTAATAATATCTATACCAGATTTTTTTGATTCTGCCTGGACAAGAATTCGATCGTTCATTTTATTCAACACAGTCGAGCGCCAAAAGTAACTGGTTTAGTTATACTGAGGTATGTTTTTTGACGTCGAATTCCTAAGTACGATGTTTGCTATTGTTATTGAGTTGTCGTAAATTGGCAGTAGTCATTGTCAATTTCTGCATAGTAGGCACAATTGTTGCTAAACAGCTGGGTATAAGTTCTTGATAGATTTGAACTCTGTCACTACATCGTTGAGCGAGTCGTTTATCAATTGATAATATGATTTCTGAGAGTACGGTTTAATGTTGGCTTTGTGGGAACTTTTGTATGTTGTACTAATATTAAATAATTGAAGTGGTTGCTAGTTAAGGCGCAGGGTAGTGCAAGGTCTTCTCCATACAAACTCTGTGCACATTTTATTCGTCAGTTTTAGAACTCCCGAATATAATTTTTTTTTGCTTGTAAATATTGGATATACGAAGAATGTCAAGCATAAAAAATCAAAAATTTCAAACAAATGAAAATTTAAAAATACAGAAAAAAAATCTCCAGGTTCTGGTTAACAAAAAAATAAGCATACTGACCAAAAATCAAAAGTGTAGTGCAAACGAAGAAAAACTTGCACAAAGTGTGTATGGAGAGAGCTTGCCCACCCCTGCGCCTTAAGTAGCACTTACTAATTTTATTAGAGTAAGCTTAATTTATTTTCGTAGGTATGGCAATTATTTCGAACCGTGTGATCTTCGAGAAGCCAGTAGGGTTGCCAGTTTACGTAGAACTGTCGTGGACCTATAAAGTCTTATAGATCTTATTAACGATACACGTTTGTTAACACATATTGAAGTAAGCTGGACAAGTATACCTATATAGCGCTTGTACCGTTTGCTTTTATGTTCAAACATGCAACATTGTACACCATCGATAAGAATAGCTTTAATTTACAAAGGATTGTAACAGGTCGGAATGAACGTGTGTTCTGTTCAAACACTTCTAACAAAGCTACTGCCTCGATTTCCTGTATGCCTTTGCTCGAAAAAAGGAGTATTCTTGTGAATAAATCAAGGCACTTATGACCTTAAAATATGCGTAACATTCAAGTTTAATGAAATAGACGGGAACGACAATCGAGCCACCAGAATAAAGAGAAACGCTATGTAAACTATTTAAGATACAGATAAAAGTTCAATGTCTGTTGGTGGGTAATTCATTTGTAACAAAGCTTTTGGGAGCTGACTATGATATATTGCCACTAATTGCGTATTGATGTTCTGAAATAGAAGCACTCTATCTTAGAATAGGAACATCGTCATTACATAAATGGTATTGTAGATGCATGTCTTTAAAAGGATTTTAAATTGATCTATGATAAGTACCTACTAATTAATTATATGTGGGTTCAAAAATCACATTGAGTGACTTTTATAGTACCTACAGTTTTGTTATTAGATCGAGTAGTTTTAGGAAAATATATTAATAATATATTATATTTTAGCAAGGTATTAAAGAAATGAGCCAAAACTCAGAAATATATTCGATCAATATTTTATTTACACAGGTGTATAAAATTAACATATTAAAATATTACATAATAGATTAGTATATTTATTTATTTATATATAAACATAATAACAGTGTAAATTTAAGATTAAAACTACTATTAAAATAAAAACTAAACCCTAAACTTAAAAATAAAATAAAATAATTAATTTGAAAAAAGGGGTGGGCCTTTTGGCAGGGTGCCCATCACGCAGGCAGCATTCCCGCGCTGAACTGCGATTGCGATTCTTTGCGCGAGAAAGCTGCCGGCGCGAGGGTCCCCTGTTGCCTCTCTCAGCCTCTTACTGAGCTCCCTGTGGAGCTCCAGCGCACTTTTACCCCAAGGACCTAGTGTCTCGACGCCGAAAGCAAAGAATTGGTATTGGGCGCCGAGACAGCTATTCGATCAATGCTAAATCAAATCACAAACCCTAAAAAAACAAAAAGTTCTAACTCGAAAAGTTTAATGAACTTGAAGTCTTTGCAAGTATAGTTCTCATAGCTATAAATACGACCCACGAGGTACATACCCGTACAAGTATGAATATAAACGTATTGCTACAACATTTTAAAGTCAAGAGGAAATACCATGTCAATTGTGTGACGTTTACTCTAACCGGTGGACAAGTATCCCATGGCTTGTACCGTAGGTAGACAAATATTAGTAGCGAAGGGACCGGCGTATTTGTTCAGCGCAGGCAGTGCCACCGAGGTAACGGGTCGCCACGAGTTGTCAACATACAGTATTGTGGTGGGTAAGCTAGGAACGATGGAATTCCACGGGGGAACATTCACTTAAGGGGAGGTATCCCCAACGCAACTGTCCCGCTCTAACACGCAAGCTCTGCGCGCAGTTTCGTAAATATTTAGCTATAGTTATTAAGCCAATCATTTTATCAAAGCAAACCCAGCGAATTTGTCTAGAACTATTTAGGATCTTTAATTGAGTACAAAAAATAAATTTTAAATATCAGTAATATAGCCGTAGTTTTGAAAAGCATTCTAAAAAGGGGTAACTTCGCGATTTTTTTCTATCAAGTGAAATTCATCAGGTCATGTAACTGGCAGCGATTTTGACTAGACAAGATCCTTATTTAACACATATATTTTTTTTAGATTTTTAGACTGTATTCTATGTCTCAGATGGTTTTTAGAAACTCAAAAGTGGTAATACACGGCCTTAATTCAGTCGTGTTAGGGTTAGGTTGTACTACAATATGAAGTTATATTACACAATATCGATAAGATCACCTTTGTACCTACTTTAATCTTATGTGACATATATACATATCGTTTTAACGTGTTTCAATGCTTACATACATACATGTATGTGGAGGCTTTATTGGATTGTAGGATGATACGAGCTGAGGTTTCATCCCAATCTGTCAGCAATAATTTATCAATAAAAATCATTAGTAATCGGAAACATGAAAAATAACTGGGATAGGTATTTATAGATGCCAGACGTTCAGTCTGAAAATAGATAAAAATATATTATTATTATTTTTATAGCACGTCGGTGGGAAACAAGCTCTCAGCCTACCTGATGGTAAGTGGTGGCCGTTGGCTATGGCCGCTTGCAACACCAGAGGCGTCACTCGCACGTTGCCGACCCATAAGAAACCTCACGCCATTTTTTAAGATCCATGGCCTAAGAGTAGTTGGTTTCCTTTGTCCAGCTTATTCTATAAATAAAAGTTATAAATCTATAACTGACTCAGATGCGTTACGTAGGTCCTTATGTTCAATTGATCTTTTAAGCTTAAGTACCTATTATAGATACCCAAGAGCCCGCTTCTTTCTAACGAGTCATGATTCAGTAATCATATTCAGTTGTTCCTCCAAAGAGCTTTGTCAAGTACTACCTCGTATCAATAACAGTTACTTAACACTCTTCGTAACAGACGAAAGACATAATGAAGCAAGAAATGTTACTTTCTAATCACTGCCCGAGGTAAATCATACTCTGAACCCATTGATCTCAGTAATTAGCCGATACCGTTCATACAAAAATGAGTAATTATATTAAACGTTTTTGCAAATTGCAGTGTGAGCGACAAAGGTTCGCACGGTTTTCACTTAACGAAAGTGATGAATCGGAGCCGATGAAAAACCTTGCCAATGAAAAGTGCCGCTAAGATGCTGCTACTAATTTTCTGTTCAATGTGACAAAATTTTGTTTAAGTTATTTAATCCAGGAAATGAGAAAATTAAAGGTTAGGTAATTTATTTTACTATTTAGGTGTTGGTATTTATTTAGATATTTTATATGTTAGTTTTCGTTTTATATTTAATTTGTTAAGCCGTCGTCTATCGGTGACGGATATCACCGTGGTCATTACCAAATAATGCTATTGTTTATTTTTTTCGCTGGAAGAGGACGGGTTTTGTGATGAGTAATTAAATGTGTAAGCCTTAGATAGAAGTTTAAATATTTTTACCAATAATTTATTATGGTTATACATATTTAAACTAAACGTGAGGAGGGGAGATATGTTACTTGTCACACAACACCATTTGAAAAGAAATTAATTTTGCCATTTATTCGTTGCAATAACAGAGCCACCAGTAATGGACAAAGCCCAATGATGTACATTAACTCTTATGTAAAAGAAAATAAGAGTCATTCCTTTTTTATAGAATAATCAATTTAAAACCGTATGATCGTTGAATAAGGGTTGAAGTGTCCATTATTGGTGCTTGTGCTTAAAGTGTCCATAATTGGTAGTGTCACCCTAGGTAGGTAAATATGTTATGCTTTGCGTTACTGTAAATACAAAGTAACTCTAATCAATAGTAAACTAATTAAAATAAAACTGTATAACAACTAGGCGTCGAAATATTCGCACAGGTACCTAAATTATTTTAAGTATGCCACTGACAAATGCTCTTATTCCATTAGATATTTTACTTTAACGCTAATATAATAGTTCCTATTACATACACACTGTCTTAAAACGTATATTTGTAATAGACACTATTATATTAGTATTAAAGTAGAATATCCAATAATGAAATAAGAGCAATGTCAGAGTCAACTTAAAGTATTAGCAACCACTCCTCCGCAGCGTTCGCGCGGCATTTTATCGGCAGGCGCCGTGCGGTGCGACTCACAGCCACTCGAAAGTGCACTCTTGCCGATTTCCCTAGACTGCGGGGCAGCTGCACACATGTAAAAAATACGACTACCAACAGGCTGACTGAAATTAAGGCGCTACACTGAGAAATTTGGAGACTTTGAAACGCTGTCCTGCCCAGACTAGCAAACAGTAGGGGCTGATTTTCAGATATATGATTGTGGTACTGACAATAGCGAAACATGATTGCTTAAAATTTCCTTTTTTCTTCTATATTTTCCTTTTTTTCCTCAGCCTACTAAAACAACGCAGTATTAAAAGACACGATTAAGTTAATATGATGGTATTTTACCTCATCTAGGTACTGACAAGAGGAAATTTAATAAACCTGCACACAATCAGATATTTAACGAGATTTGTCTAAAAAGCCATTCTCGGAGAGGGTTGAATCCCGTTTTGTGGTGAGCGAAAAAGAAAGGGTGTCTCTTTCAATCGATATAATCGCCTTAAACAACTGACTTTATGTCACACCTAGTCTTAAAGTGGCAATTACGCGCGGAAAATCGTACCTCTGCTTCCTGGCCATAACACCGGCCGGCCTGGCCAGGCTGCAGGTGGTATAACATTTTGTATAATGTACTATTTTGTTAATTTCAACAGCTTTGTTACTTTTTACCTTGATTTGTAATCTTAATTAACATTACAACGGTTGATAATAGGTTAGTACTTACTCGTTTAACTAGCAGTTAGTCTTGTATTTTATATTGAATTAGAAATAAGTATAATAAAGTGTTATAACAAGGAACTTGCTAAGTATAAGTAAAGTAATCAAATTAATAACGAATAATTGCTTTATTATCCAATAAAATTTAAATTATAGTAGGTATGATTTCCTTCTTTTGTTACATTACAGAAGTATGGTTAAAAACGTTTCCCAGGGGTATTTAATATTCATTCGATGCTCGGTCCATAACTTTGAAGAATTGTAGTTTTGCTGCCTAGAAGCTTTATCAGATAGCATTATTATATATTTATACACGGTTATTTCATGCTTGAAGCTTTATGGCACTATATATATACATAAATGAAAAAAATAATTAAGATATTGATGTGTAGGGGATACGTTCCGGCACTACTTATACGATTATAAAAAATCTTTCACCAGTAGAAAAATGGACTTTCGAGATACACATTCATTATATTTACTATTCAGTACAGTAAACCAAATACGTACTTAAAAGGTAGGACTATTAATTGTAATTGTAAGGGCTACTTCATCGCAATTACATTCAAATTCTGACCGGATTTAGTATTTTATCTGTACCTAAATACTACAAACTAAAAAAGGCAAGTCAGTGACAAGAACACATATTCCACTGACAGCCGTATTCCCTTCTCGATAATTTAAGAGTCTTGACCTCCACAGACTAAGGAGAAAAACCATTAACGGGAAAGTCAGCGATAAATAAGTTATATAGATACATAATACCACCGGTTTACTACATGTGAAAATACTGGAAATTAGTATCCGTTTAACTGTCGATTCCAAGTAGGCTTCATGGGAAAGGTTATAAATGTTTTACATTAATTACTTGTTTTATTATTTCAAATTGATAAATATCCCTAGCTATATACACTATACCGAAGATAATGAAAAGACAGTCACCGTTTTATTAAATAATAAATGGTAAAACAACAAAACAATTCATACAAGTACAACCTACGTAAAACAGACATAGACCGGTGATACAAAAATTTAAAAACTAGAATTTTGTGGAACACGGAATAACAATAACACAGTTACAAGCAACTTCCTACTCTTCCTTCAGTTAACTTTGACAAAGTACATTGTACATTCAAGTTTAAGTGCAGTTTCATCGTTCAAAAAGGGGGCAAGTAAGAAGTTGAACTGTTCCCAAAGAACTGTTAACAAGCAAGTGTTAAACATATGCAAAGTTTCAACGAAGAGTCTGTATACACGAGGCTCATTTACATAACACAGCGTGACCGGTCAACGACAGCAGGCCGTACAACTAATAGAAGACAATCATGTTGATAAACATGCCTCCACGACTAACCGGGCAGTATTGAGCGATAGAAACATCAATTACAATTATAGTCTTTATTAAACGATCCATCAATTTACACTGTATATGTTATAGAGTATTAGCTTGCCTGCAATTTCGGTCGCATAGATCCCATAAGTGCCTTAAGAATTGTTTGTTATAAGCATTATGATTAAACAGTACCTACAGTCACCATCAGATATATCGAAGGTGCTTATAAATATTTTCCTACGACTGTCAAAGTGTTATGAGTGTATGTACCTACATAAATGTAAATGTCTTTGTCCCACGAAGTACAGGCCCCTATACCGCAAAACTTTACTTTTAAGTCTACAATTTGACAAAAATTTACAATTTTCCATAGAAAACGTTGACAACTTCGTTGAATTGTACGCTTGTAAAGTTTTGTGGTATAGGACCCAGATGTACATATTTGATATCGACTGTATGTACCCATAAGCTTACCGCGGCACCGACACATTATGTCACTTGTTCTGCCGTGGATATTGCGGTGAATGAAGACTGTATATTGCCGCGAACGTGCCCGGAACCGCAATGGGATGGAAATACACTCAACAGTTAGTAATAATATTAGAAACATTCTCAAACTGTTGCCACGCCACGTGAGGGAATTGCAAAAAGAAGAAGGCTTTACATTCCAAAGCGTACCCACAAAATTCATGATTAATGGTAACTAGATGCTTATCAGAATCTTAACTCGGGACCAAAAAAAATAACCAACCATACGTAAAATCGGAAATAAACAGACGAGTATCGACTAAATACTCATATGTCTCTAATATCCCATAGACTTTGCCTGGATGAATGAATGAATTCACAAAGACTTTGTGATGTGAGATATAGCCTAACTCTACGTGAACAAAGATTCTCGAGATCTCAAACAGGTACGGATAATTTCAAAGAACATTAAGGTAATGCGATTCATGTTATCGATTCTAGTTCTATATATTACCGCAGGTTGGATGTCAATTAACATAAAGTTTCACAGCCAAGATATAAAACTAAAGTAATGGTGCCTTTGACATAGGCAGGGAATCTAATCGCATTGCTGTTTTAGATTCCCTACCCATAAGTCAGGTTCGATTAGATCCGATAACATTAGATTTTGTACACTTCTATTGCATATTTTAACCATTTGGGTCATTGTCAGTCGGAAAAACAAAAGTTGTCCATTCGGTGGTCAATACTAGTTAACGGCTTGTGTGCATGTAATTTACGTTTTTATTATATGGATTTATAGACACGGAATTACAGATTATGCGGGTTATCAGATCAATCGAAAATTAAGCTTTGTAGCCCTTAACTTTTGACATGTCCACCGAAAAGACGCGCACCTAAATCTGACAATGACCCATTTATGTATGTATCACATGTCATGGTCATGAGATTCATGAAGTGTACTTAGCTTAGGTCTTCCGAAGTTATCAACGTTTGCTGTGGTATAAAATACAGTTAAATGATTACTTCGTAACTAGTATTCTGTACAGAAAATGTCCAACAGAACACTTGTGTTATCACCTAGTGTATGTCCGTCTACATAGTGTGACACTGAGATGAGAAGTATGCATCATAATAATGGATGAAAACATATAAAACATACAATAGAAACATTGAACTAATCTTGACTAGCCTATCATTTATTACAATGAATTATGATTTCCCGTAAGCAATAATTCGTAATGAATCCAAATGCAATTCAAATGAGAAGAGAGTTTAGGTAGGCGTCGATGATGAAGATTTATGGGTTGCATGCGTAAGCGCATCTCAAACATTGAATTGGTGTATTGAATGTACAGAGGATGTTTAAAACGAGCCTATCATAGTTATACTTGTCTTTGTCTATGCGTCATCATTATTATTTCAAACCTTTTCTCTCTCATTATATCTCTTCTCGTTGGCCTTACTTTAGACCTGCGCGTGGACTGCTAAGCCAATTAAAAAATAGCAAAATGTTGATGACAAGAATGTCCGTTAACAAATAACAACACATAGCAAGTTTAACTTTTTCAGTCAGTTGCAATTGGAAGCGTATGTCAAACAAATTAAATTATTAGAAAAACTATTTTTAATGTTCAGATTACTGATATTCAACATTCTTCTACTGCTAGCATTAACATTTACAAACAATAACAAATAGCACTGTGAGAGCGAATCAGCGCACCGAACCTGGGAAACTAACAATTATACATTGTACTACAGTGTTTATTAAATGTTCAATTGCAGCATCTTTATATCTTAATATACGTGTAATTATTGCTTATCTTCACTATTCAACGGCTTTCTTATTTTATAAGCTTACCTAATAATAACAAAACAGTTCGTAACGTAATCGTAAGTGGCTTACCTATACCTAATGTTCAGTAGCATACACAAAACCATCATTAAAAATCTAAAACGAGTGTGTTTTCATTAGTTGTATTTAGTTTTTCGAAAACGAGACTTAAGGGATCAAAATAAAACAATATTGGGAATAACAGAATACAAAAGAAATAAGTTGGCACGAGCACAAGAGGAAACAGAAGACGTTCTTTGAAAAAGGCTATGGCAAAGGACAAAGAACCAACTGAATAAACTACGTATCTGCCAAGTGTCAATGGAACGCAGTATGTTGGGTCAAAGTCAAAGTGATTTATTTGTTGGGAGTAAGGAGAGTCGATAAAATAAAGAATCAAGCCATAAGGAACCAGACCAAGGTACAAGACATAGTCACAAAAATCAGGAGACTCAAATGGAAGTGGTCTGGCCACACTATAAGAGGCAGTGACAAGTGGAGCAAAAAGGTGCCCAAGTGGCTGTAAGAGGAAAAGAGGAAGGCAGCACAAAAGGGGGGACGACGATATAAGGCCAGTTGCTGGAGTCACATGGAGCAGGGTCGCCAGAGACAGGCACGAGTGGAGAAGGCTGGAGGAGGCCTTTGCCGATTGGCAAGTGGACATCCAGGACAAATAGAAATGAAAACTAAAAAAGAAACGGGGAAAAAAAACTGGATGGACAACATGAGGCTATAAAAAAAATGGCAAAGGAAGGAATAACGGGTATACGTACGGGTAAACAGATAATTTACGCACAGACTTTCTAAGTAAGAAGCTATTAGAATATGAAGATTGCTGAATATTTCAGAAATATTCGACTGCAAACCCGGCTCCGTATTCTAAGTCTATAAATATATACTGACGAGCAAAAATAACGGGTACACTTTCTATGGAACTTCCATACAAAGTGTACCCATTATTTTTGCTCGTCAGTATATATGTATTTAAGCTTACGTTGTTTTAAGAAAGTTTATCGCTATTTTACTACTACCTCTACAGCTACACTATCACAAATACTCCGTCTATGACGCTTCGAATACATTTAACCGTGGTTCTGCTTGTACCTACTCATTAACGAAAATACCACGGTAATGATTGTGGACAATCAGTATGACTAATTTTGCCCTTAAAATTACTACAAGTTTGATGAGTTAAGAGGAGGGGTAGGGCAAGCTCTCTGCATACAAACTTTGTGCAGGATTTTCTTCGTTTGTGTTTGCATTAAAGTTATGATTTTTGGTCAGTATGCTTATTTTTCTGTTAGCTATTTCGTGATGTAATTTTTTTTCATTGATACTATTTTTTAATTTTTTTGATTCTGTTTTTTTTGAAATTTGAAAATGTCCACATCACTTTCTTCGCATATCTAATATTTACATAAAAAAAAAATACATTCGTTAGTGCCAAAACCTACGAATAAAACGTGCACAGAGTTTGTATGGAGAATGCCTTGCCTACCTCTGCGCCTTAAGTGTTTGACGAATAAGATTTACGTTGTAACACATATCAATTTAAACCAAAATGATTATTCACCATTGGTTTTAGGAAAGATCTCTTATTGTTTTGTGTACAGAGTTCAATAGATTTTTTTATTTATGGAGAAAGTGTTGATGCCTGGTTTATTTACGAGACAATGTTATTGCAGTTAATAACGCAATAAAATGCGATGATAATAAGTTGTTCATGGTTCTTTCGCGGGCGTTTCAGTGATGACTTAGTTTTTATGAATAACGTAATTTTATTAGTGTGTGTGCGTGTGTGTGTGTATGTGTGTGTCGTTTTGTATTAGTGTGTGGTGTATACCTAGTCAGTGTTATTTAAATATCAGATACAAAAAAAAGTGCAACCCAGTAAAAAAACAATAGATATGAGTTATGACACTGATTTTTGTAAATGCACCCGTTTTGTTTATTGAGCAAAGCTTATTATAGGTACATATTTAGTTCTTGAAAATTAACTATTAAAAGAAACTTACCTAAGGGAAGTTCAATAGTAATTATACGAGCTTGTTCTTCCGAGAGATTATTTTAACTTGTAGTAGTGTTCTCGTACGGCCGTTGACACAATATTTAGAGAATCTGTACAAATAAAGCAATTTTTAGGTAGGCAGCTACGTAAAACGGAATTAAAAAAAAAAATGTTCCCCACCCCTAGCAATGACTCGTCCGCTAAACTATCACGCCATCTTGTCATTCAGTTTAAAGAAATAGCTATACGGTTGATATATTTATTTTATTTGACTATGGGCTATCGCTTACGTAAGCGGGTTGGGAGGGACTATTTTGGTCTAATCTCTCGGAAGAACAAGCTCGTATAATTACTATTGAACTTCCCTTAGGTAAGTTTCTTTTAATAGTTAATTATACTTCACTTGTTCTTCCGAGAGATTATTTTAACTTGTAGATGTTTAGAGCGTAAAATAAAATAAATATTACAAGTTATAAAATTTATTTGTAAAGACCATTATGATAATTAAGTCTATTCTGATTCTTATTATTATAACCAGATTACAAGTTCTTATAATGCATATTGCATATCAAGGTTAGTCAGCCTGAGAGAGAATCGATCGAGCAAAATTTTCCTCAACCAGAGTATCGTCAATGACAGGTCTATTGTAAAAAGTTCCAAAAACTTTAGACCTCCCAGTCCATCCAGCTGTTTTCCGTATTAACTGAAGATTTACCCCCGATCGCTGTGCAGCTGAAGTCGAAGCATGTCTGGTACTGTAAGCGTTAAAAACTGTTGTGTTTATTCCACTCTCTTCAAGGACTAGCTTCACCCATCTACTAAGTGTCTGTGACGATACTCGTGAGTGAGGTTTTTTGTAGCTTATGAACAAATCATTTACATTGTTGTTATTCCTCAACACTTGCGTGCGGTCTAAATAAGTTATTAACGTTTTTGCTGGGCATATTTCTGGTCGTTCCAAAAAGAAGGGTAAAACCAAAATAGGTTGAGCTCTATTTAAACCTGAAGTTTTGATAAAATCTGGAATTTTTATACAAATTTTAGTATCGGTTTTTTCAATGTTGCAGATTTTTATAATCGAGAGTGTTTGCAGTCGATGTGCCGTTACTAATGCAAGTAACGTGATTAGTTTTTTGGATAACATTTCTAGTGATATAGTCTCATTGCTTAACGTACCTAAGTAATTTAGTACAATGGAAGTGTCCCATGTTAAATTATATCTAGGTGCAGAAGGAACTCGCCTATAAACTCCTTTTAAAAATCTTGATATTAAATCATCGTTAATTTGATCGCCCAACAACAATACTAAAGCTGATTTGTGAGTATTCATTGTACCATACTTGCCACCGCGATTATAAATTGACGACAGATATTTTAAAATCATAGACGTATTTGCCTTATAATAATTATAGTTGTGCCGATTACAGAAGTTAAACCACTCTTTCAAACAGGACTGATATTGCTTAAATGTGCTAGAAGATATAGAATCTAATAATATATCTAAAGCTTCTATAGGAGCACCTCTTCTTATGAACGCTTCCCGCATAAAACGCCTGCCATCAAAGACAAGGTTTTGTGAAGCGGATGCATGGCCCTGGAAGGAGACGATAACAAAAGTGGATTAGCGTCCAGAATGACAAGTTCTGAGTCAAGCAAGCGATGATATAAAGGAAACCACGGTTGATTTGGCCAGTTTGGTACCACAACAATCCCTTTAGCTTGGTCCGAAACAATTTTCGACAGAACTTTTAAAATCAAACAAAAGGGGGGAAACGCGTAAAAGAAATAGCCTTTCCAGTCAATTGTGAATGCATCTATAGCAACAGAATGGGGGTCCCCATGCCATGACACATATTTTTCACATTTTCGATTTAAACGACTAGCAAATAAGTCAATTTCAGGTATAGCGAGTTTACTTAGGATAGTTTCATAAGCCAAATCATTAAGCTGCCATTCAGTATCATCATTTAATCGTCTAGATTCAAAATCAGCTATAGAATTATCAGCTGATGTAATATATGAAGCAAACACGAAGTTGTTTTTTGCCTCGCACCAATCCCATATATCTCTAGCGACTTTGTTTAAATGGGGATACTGAATGCCACCCATTTTATTTATGTAAGCAATAGCAGTCTTATTATCGATTCGCATAAGTATTTGCGAATTATAGTAATGTTTTCCAAAAATCTTTAAAGCGAAGAAAGCAGCTATAAGTTCTAATTCGTTAATGTGCTTATTAGCTTCGTCAACAGACCAGAACCCATTTGATCTTGTATTATTACAGGCTGCGCCCCAACCGCTCATTGATGAATCAGAATAAATTTCAACATCATATTTATGATTTCGAATTAAACTGACTGAATCGTCTATATGATTTATCCACCATTGAAAATCAATTTGTAAATGTTTAGGAATAACAAATGTTTTATCATAATTTTCATTTCCTTTTAATTGTAAGTACTTGACTCGTTCAAATAATTTTGTATGAGCCCAGCCGTAAGTTACTGCAGGACAAGCTGAACAAAGTAATCCTATAACACGAGAAAAAACTCTAACTGTGCATTGTTTTGTATGTTTTAATTTTACAAGTTCGGATTTTATCAATGAGCGTTTATTTTCTGGGAGAGAAATTGAAAGATCTTTAGAATTTAGAATAAACCCCAGAAATTTGCTTGTGGTTTGTGGTTTCAGTTGACTTTTCTCATAATTAATGACGAATCCTAACGATTCAAAAAGAGAAATTGTGTCCGATACATTTTCTTCACATTTTCTGTACGTCTTAGCCAGCAATAAAGTATCATCTAAATAAATGACGGACATGTGACCACGACCTCTTAAGTACTGCATTACTGGCTTCATTAATTTTGTGAAAACATATGGAGCCACATTTAATCCAAAAGGGAGCACTGAATATTCATATAATTTAGTTTTATACTGAAATCTAAGAAATTTTCTATGATTTTTATCAACGCTGATTGCATAATATGCATCCTTTAAATCAATACAGCACATGAAACAATTTTTAGATAATAATTTAATTGCCGTTCTAAGATCTTCTAATTTAAAATGAGCCGTGTCAATGAATTTATTCAAATTTTTTAAATTTAGAATCATACGCTTGTCACCATTTGGTTTATCCAGTAAGAAGATCTTAGATACAAATTGATTCTTACAAGGTAAGCATTCATGTACCACCCCTTTAAGAATCAAGTCATTTATTTCTTTTAAGAAACACTTGTCTTCCTCAGCATTATGAGGTCGTGTAATAAGTGGTTCATTTTGATGAACTTTGCGTGAAAAAGGTATCTTAAAACCTTTCACCCACGACAAAACAACTGCATCGCTAGTTATTTGCTGCCATTGTGCGTAAAAGTGTTGTAATCTGCCCGCACATTGTTTTACCTCAGAATTATTTAATATCTCTTGGTCGATGACGACGCCTGGTGCCTGGAATTCCGATTGTACGGTCTCCGGGCTGGCGCAGCTGCTGGCTGGCGACGGTCGCGATATGCACCCGTCGTCATCGCTGGATACGCTGGATATGCTGGATACGCTGAACGACGCGACGGGCCCCTCCAGTTTAAAGAAGAGTTTGTTGGAGTCCTTAGTGTGCTAGGTCCCGCAATACTTTCATTAGCACGTTGAGCCGGCTTGGTCGGCTTAGTTTTAATGTCAGTTGCAGATCTGGAACATGCTTTTATTGCTTTTAATGTTTCTGTAAGGCCTTCGCCAAATAAAAGCTTGTCTCGTGTGAGATCTTTTACTGCGTCTTTTGTATTTTTATTTAGACCTTGTGATAATAAGGATTTTCGCGTTATTGTGTCCAAGTAATGTAAATCGCACAATATCTGTCCAGCTTCGCCTAAGTGTTTTACAATTAGGTCACGCGATTGTTTTTCCGGCACTTTAAAAGCGACATCTAGCGCCCTGCCTAGACAGGTAATACCGGATCCAAGCTGCGACTGTTTTATAACTAATTTTTCATCTCGCTTTACTGACGAATCTGGAACAGCAGCCTTTATTTCCTCGTTCAGCTTTGGAGCCTCCAATAAAGTACAATTCGCTGGAGGCGAATACTTGCCAAGTAAATCAGAACGATGTTCTTTTTTCAAACCCTTTGATAGAATATGGGTCCATCTAACAGCGAGATGTGCGTGAATGTCATCACTGTATTCTTTATTTTGGGTCGGATCTTCGCCCAAAAGTGTAAGTAAGTCATCATCTGTATTAACCTCATTCGTTTGATCAGGCTTGGCAACTGTAATATAGAAACATAAATACTAGTTTACTAAATCCGTACGGACATAAATTCAGGCAAAATGTAAAAAAATATATTTAGAGGGTAGACGCACAATTTAATCGTTGCGTGAGACATGCAGTCGTCACTTGCAACGTAATTAGGTCAAGAGTTTAACAATATAGATATGTAGGTTAATACGTATCTTGCGATACAGCATTGTGCGATTTATTTTTAATAAATGAAAGCATTATGTACAGTTGCGTATTCCATCCAGGTGATACTTGCAACTAACAGGTATTTTGTTGCGTATGCCATCCAGACTATACTTGCAACAATTATAAAATGTCGTTAAATTAGATTTAAATTTACCGTTCGTGTTTACGTCGACGGGCTCGGATTCAGATGAATCGGAAGATATAACCCGTACACGGCGACGCCTTTTTGGGGAAGGAGATCTTTCTGGTGCAGAATCTGAAGCAGTTGGTGATCTCGATCGCTTGAGTTTTTTCTTAAGATTTTCGATCTTCCGGCGAATTGATGCCCTATCCATGGTGTGTGTGTGTACAACGGCGCACAAAAACAAAGAATGACAAGATGGCGTGATAGTTTAGCGGACGAGTCATTGCTAGGGGTGGGGAACATTTTTTTTTTTAATTCCGTTTTACGTAGCTGCCTACCTAAAAATTGCTTTATTTGTACAGATTCTCTAAATATTGTGTCAACGGCCGTACGAGAACACTACTACAAGTTAAAATAATCTCTCGGAAGAACAAGTGAAGTATAATGGCAATTATTTTTTATTTTAACTGTACAGTCAAAACTGCGCTGGCATACCCTAGTATGTACCTATGGCCAGCTTAAGCCGGCGACTGCCAAGTGCGAACTGCAACGAGTTTCACTGGAGCTATGATAATGTATGCATAATGTGAACAGCGCAAGCGCGATGAAGGCAACCCGCCCGGCGGCGGCGCACCGACAGCTGTCCGCGAGATGATTTATACCGGGTTCCAACCGAGATCAACGCTCATAGGTACACTCACACTCGTATTATGTTGCAATTTAAACTAAACGGTCGGTCTTGTCAAGTGACAACATATTTATGCATGAAAACCACTATGTCAATTAATGATAATTCGTCTTAGTTTGTGCGCTCGCTTCCATGCTTAAACCGTTGCCTTTACCGTTCCGACTTTTTCAGTTCCATGAGTTAGTTACATTTAAAAGGTAAAAATAGGCAATTATACTTAACTGAAGCTATAAATTAGTATACCATCTCCAAATAGATAGGTACCTACTGAGTTCTGTGACATATTTTTTTTATTAAAAATGGGATTGCTATTGGCCAGCATCTAGATTCAGGGGTAAAAATCAGGAGGTAGAATACAATTACAGTTCCTAAGAAATCAATTAAATGCTTATGTCGGTGATTATTAGACCCAATTTTTTGTTTCCTTTTTATACGTTAATTCAATAATAATAACATAGAATGTCAATAATATCGTAATTAACAATAAATTATTAGAATTTAATTAATTGCTCAGGGATTAGTAATAATGAATGCTATTAAGATACAGTGAACCAATTTGATTTCCGAGCCATTTGTAACTTGTCACAGTGAAAATCAATATGAAAGCCCCTATAGGGATCTTGTATTCGTATCACTGTCCCACAAAGGAAAGTGGCTCAGAAATCAAATTGGTTGACCGCACATACTATGATGGCTGCCGACTGTACGTATACATAGTTATACCACGTATAGCGTGTTCATTTCACCCGTGAGACTTTTGCTCAGGAAGCAATCTACTTGGAAAACGCTACACTGAATTGGAAATAAAGTAAAGAAGTTATTAGGTGCACAAAGTGCAGAACATAAACACCTTTCTTTTCATTTAGTATCATTCATTCATTCTTATGTTCATTATCATTTTGTATATTATGGTGATATCGTTTTAAATGTGTCATAAGGATAAAACTATTAACAGAAGACAGACAGTATGACAAATTGTGGATAAGCGATTATCAATATATTACATACACTCTGCTCCATTGAAACCTATGTATGTAACTCACGAAATCTTACAATAATTCCACTATGGCATCACCACCAAGCTAGGGTCGGTGTTCAAAAACGTAGACTTAACGAATTAACCTTAACCTTTTCAACGCTCTGTCAAATACAAACGCTGTCACTAACACGCATGAGATGGGAACGTCAAACGCGAAGTTGAACCTTATAGAAATGCATGTAAGTTGATATCGCATACCTAGGATACCGTGACGGATATATGCGTCGTTCGTACGTATATCATATAGGTACTCTTTAAAAGATTATCTCTTAAAAGTAAGCAAATAAAGGCGGGTTTATTTATTTATTTGAATCAGGCAACAAGGCCCATATTTACATATACCTTACAGACTAAAATACATATCTATAAAATACTTAAAAACTATGCACAAATAAGACACACTACAACTTTACTCCGATGTGTTACGCAACTTCAAGGTGTCAGGTAACCGACCGCGAAAACGCCGGAACTTGACTCCCTTCGGCCAAAATTCTTCCTTCTATACTGAGGCTATGAACTATTCTAAAGCGGGTATTACACTGTCCTGAATTCAGGACACTTAGAAGGGTTCCGACCTATACCTATACGTTAGAGCGAGATGCTTCAACTCCCCTCCACTAGTTAGGACGCCTGATTCAGGACAGTGTAATACCCGCTTAAGTGTTGTATAATGATCTGCCAACTTCTTAGAGAAAAATAAATCGTTAGCTCAAGAGTGCAAGTTCGTTAGTGAGGTCTAAACCCACCATACCCACTATACAGATACTTTGATGCGATACCGCCTAGGTATAAGCAGTATACGCGTTCTAGACAATATTTACAACTGCTTTCTAAGTGAGCTTGTACTTTTAATACGGCCGTAGGGAGTGGCCCGCCGGCCGGTGGTCGAGGAAAGGAAATGCCATCCCGGTTATTCGCGGACTTTCACGGTGCGCGGCAAACTGCAGGGACTATGCGTTTCCGTGTTGCGTCTTTTGTTGTTGCAAGTGCGGTGTTATATAACCACTATATGACTCTTGTCACAATGACAGTATAAGATAAAATTATAAGTACGTAGATACTTCAGCTTCGATTGCTGTACAATACAAGATAAGATAAGATAAGATATAATTTATTGTCAAAACTGTGTACATAACATGTCATAATGATAATAAGTCTCGACAGTCTGCCCATTTTGGACGTACAATATTATAATTAATAATACAATTAAAATTAAAATACAGAATTAATGTCACAAGAAATATTCATTTAGGTCATAAAAACATAAAAATACAAAATATAAAAATACAAAAGAAGAATAAAAACACACGAATAAGGTGTGTTGAGTATATGTTAAGTCTTTGTTTAGTACACGAAAACATCGAGCAAAGCTTGGTCCCCATCTTTGCTCGATGTTTTCGTGTTTTTCCGGAGAAAACAAAATTTACCCAGGACTGAGACCTACCTAGATTGATTTTTAACCCCGGAAAGTAAATTTCATCAAAATCATTATATCCGTTTCCGAGATCCTTGAAATAAACAAATAAAAATACCTACATACAAGAACAGCTCGGTTAAAGAGATTAGATAAATTATTTAGATATAAAATCCCTCACAAGAAACACTGTCCGAAATACAATAACGTTCGATACCTTTACAAGCGCTACGATCAAGAAACTACAGTAGGTACAAAATTAAACAACATACACGCATCGGCCAGTCTAAGTCGTTTAAAAAAATAAACAATAAGTAACAAAACAAGATTTTATTGCAACCATTGCGGTTTGGAAAGCGTCCGCTGCACTTTTATCAGACAGATCTGATGGGACCACTACCGGTCCTTCCAGTCGTCTTATAAGGGCTTGGGGGTATTTTACTAAGGCCTTTACATTCTGCTGAAGCTCAGAGGAGCATAAGTTGATTATCTAGTAACAAGTTATGGGTTTAACTAATTATTTAAGTGATTAATTTACCAGTAAGAGAGAGGTTCAGTACATATAAGGAAACTGGTTTTAACGTAACGGAGATTATCCTAGCTCTCTACGACCACTCATTAAGTGTTGCCCTAAATTGCATGCCATTAGATTCAATTTTGACAAACAGCATAATTATATATTACAGATGTTATTTTACCTTGCACGCAACATCGATTATCTCTAATACTATTTAGAATATCTTTACATCCATCTATTTTACTTATTAAATAATAAAAACAAAATATAGCGAGAGAGCAAACAATACATTTAAAAAAGTATGTGTTTTTAAAAACAGAATAAAAATGAGATAGTAAATAGATAAAGTAAAACATCTTCAATCAAAACAAAGAGCATGATGTTCAATTGTTATGCCTTGAAGAGAAAAACATAACTCATGTAGGCGAGATTCCGGAAGGGAAATACGGTCTCCTAGACCCACCGCCTCTGCCCACAGGCCGAGAGCGACTGGCCGTCTGCCGCGGTGCAGACTGAGCCAGCGAACGCTTTGGAGGGGCACAACAAGATACGTCACTGGCATCTACAGCGTGATGTTATTTTCATATACAACTGATATTAGGCGGCTAAATAGAAGAGGCAGTTTTTAGTAATAGTAATGTTTATTGCATACCATGGTATTTACAAAGCTGTTAAAATATAAAAAATAGAATCACATGGACCCTGATAGGGTATGGCAATATTTCTTAAGAGCTAGGTAGTTTATAAAATCCTTTGAGAAAGATCAATATGATATAGGTAAGTTAAATTATTAATACAATACAAAAAGGAATGAGTATATGAATTATGCACGGATGTGGAAATGAAGAGCTATCGAAGTGTTGTTAATTATTAGGCATTAAAGAATTCGGTTAAACTATAGAAACATTTGTCAATTAGGTATCTTTTTAATTCTTGGTTGAATCGCGTTTTTTTTTCAATGTTTTTTATAATAGTATAAAAGGTTTTTTACGTAACGTTGGACTATTATTACTATTTAATAAAAGATTAAGTTATTGAATCCATCGAATTGCGGTGTAATTCAATTTCAATAAGCCAATAAAAACAGCTTTGTAAAGCGTTTTGCCTTGAGCGCATGGCAACTTTACCTACGGTTTCCAGGAAAACACACTAAATAAAATAGATTTTGCAGTAGTCCCATAATGCCGGCCGGGAATTCCAACCCTTAGCAGTGCGCATTATAAGTACCTATAATGCGCACTACTAAGGTACATTATTGATACCTTACACCTCATAAAAAAGCAGAAGACATGGTTTACATACACATGGTTCACGTGGAAGCGGACTGCATGTGGCTACCGCGCCGGCCGAACACCAGCCAGAGTAGGAACAGCGCCGCGCATGCGTAGTGCATCCACTCCGGCACCGACAGGTCCACGGCGGCGGTGGTGCATCTGTGCAGGTGTGTGCGTTGTAGCTAGTGCTACATGTGGTAAACTGTGTGTTTGTGTGAGTGTGTGTTGATTGATTTCATTAGTTACTTCAGTTTTGTAGCCGTAAGAAATGTTCCTCACAAACGCTTTAAAGTTAGCTGAAAAACCTTTTCTAAGTTTTCTTAGTAGTTCCTAATCAATCCATTGTTTTATTTTTTTTATACTGCGTCGGAGGCAAACAAGCTAACAGCCCACCTGATTCACACCTGATTCCTCAATTAGGGAGATAAATAGAGATACAACCGGTAAGTTGGTCATAGCTGTGCTTACGAAGATTTTCAATTCGAATTCTAGTAAGAGCAAACATTTGTGGTGATAAGCACGAGTTGACACTTGAATGCGATAATATGTTTATCCTTAGAACAAGCCTCGCATAGCTTGAGACTTCATGTTTTATGAAAAACTGTCCACTAATATTATCATTAATTATATTTAAAAAACCGTTATGATTTAGAGATGACTTAAGTAACTATCTAAACAATGCTATCACGGAGATGACCAATCTCTAGAAAGGAGATAAACACGATAGACGTCTTCATTTGGTCGCGTTATACCAGAGTTCGTCAGAAAAACACCAGCCTGTACGTGATCTCGTTCCCCCACAAGTGGAGGGGGCAGACAGGTTGTTACGTCAGTGATAGCAGATACCTGTTTCCGTAAACAGAGCCGCTTGCGCAGCGTTAGCCGCGCGTCGTGTTGATGGGACTTTAAATGACGGCTTCATAAAGAACGTGCTCATAATCAGACAATCGCATTTAATCGTTAAAATTGGTCTAGTTTTATCAAATTAGTCCGTTCAAAAAGCGACCATAATGTCCAAGCGAGAAGATTAAAAATCTAATGTCAGTTTTATAAAATGTCAGGCATTTTAAATGATTTCAACTATACAATGTTGCAGCGGTTTTCCTTGAGATTTTCTTTATTTTTCCTCCCGGAAATATTTATAAACATAGCACGCTCAGAAATAATAAGGTTTTCAGGAACATTGTATTAAAGAAAATAGATATAGTAATATATACGCTCAGAAAAAATAAGGTTTTCAGGATAATTCTAACTATGTTTTTATGTTATTTCTTTTCAATAGGTACTACATATAAGAATAAGACCAATGGTTCCATCATTGTAGATTTAAAAAAATATATATTTGGGTTAGGTAATCTCTAAATTTTCGCTTTTGTAGGTCTACAATTTTATATTAAAAACCTAATTTAATGACACATGAGACTCAATTTGTGAGATCGTGTTATTATTACTTTCTCTTTATTTTTCCTCCCTAAAATATTAATAATAATGTTCGGGACATCTAAGTACTTAATGGGTATTAAAATTAAAGCGGTTTTGTCTATTGTGAAATGATTTAGCTTTGGAATAAAAAGCTTACACTTGCGAAGACATGACTACGTCTTTGTATCAGAACAATTAATTCTAATTTTGTTATGCGAAAGAAATTGTTTAATACTTCTATTGGGTTGGTGCATAAGTAATGACGGTCATAGTAACTTTAAATTAATAATTATTATAAATTATTTGTCAATAATATATGCCCCGCTTGAATTAACGACATCTGCCAGCGGTTAGGTAAAGAATTAATTCCATGCGCGTAAATACTTTCGCGTAAAGTTAATAACATCCTAACCAAACCCTTCATTACTTATGCACCAATCTAATATGATAAGGTCTGTTTTGCAGATAAGTAACTTGATTGATCATATCATAATGATCAACTGATGTAGCATTCTGAGATTGTTTTATGACACTTTAATTGACTAAGGGTCAGTTGCACCAACGTACGAACACAGGCCGGTCATCGTCAAATATGGCGCCGGCAGCTGTCATCCCATAGAAACTTGTCAAACTTTCCATACAATCAGATTTGACGAACACCGCTTACGATTACAGACGGTTTGGTGCAACCCAGCCTTATAGATACATCGAACGCGTGAAATATCTTTATCAGTTGAAAAGAAAGCAATAGAAATCCAACATGTTTGATTTTCTAATAAATCTCCTATATTTTCCGTGTCAGCAAAACATTTTGACGACCGCTTTAGCTTAGTTGGTAGTGACCCTGCCTACGAAGCTGGAGGTCCCGAGTTCGAATCCCGGCCGGGGCATTTATTTGTGTGATCAGCACGAATATTTGTTCTTGGGTCTTGGATGTTTCTTCTTGAGTATTTATTTATCTATATAAGTATGTATATCGTCGCTTAGTACCCATAGTACAAGCTTTGCTTAGTTTGGGACTAGGTTGATTTGTGTAAGATTGTCCACAAATATTTATTTATTTGTGAGATCAAGTATTGTGATACCTTGTTCATGTTTTGTTCTGATTGATTGGACATTTTGTATTAAGTAATGGCGTTAGATATATTTTTATACGATGAAGTCGAAATTAACACAGCTTTGAGCACGAAAATTAACCCCAAAGGATTGATACACTTATTTTATTGACAAAAAATGAAACACGATTATGTAAAATCCGAATAAACCAAGTTTTCGAAAGTAGATTCATAAAATTTTCTCAGTATATTTAGCTTTTAAATCCTTGTAAATTTATTTATTTATTAACATATCCTTGGAATTACGAATTACATTATCGTTTCGTGGCCATTAATCCGATACTCCTAATTAGTGTACCAAAAAGATGGATACAACTAACTTCAATTTTTTATGCATAAATATCTTCCACGCCTTATGCTCACGACAAGAAATATTTAAGTATTATCTTAAAAAGAAATGCAAATTGTCTGCACGTTTAAGTAAAAAATGTCTTGAAAGCGGTTGGATTTTCTCTTAAAGCCGATTTACTTAGTGGAGTTTCTTATCTAGATGACAGAGGACATGTTGAGTGCACGGAGGAATTCTATGCCATTCACAAGTCACGCCTCACGATATCACCTAGCACTGGTATTACTTGACGACCAGATTCGTAACGACTATACGTAGTCGGAGGTCAATTTTACACTGGTTACCAAAGGCGAGATGCTTATCATTATGAATACCAGCGCAGGATTTGTACGGCACGTGTGTGCGTACATATACACCAGATAGTGTGCTTGCAGATGGCTACGTATCTGATCGTCAGGCTTGCAACTTTATGAAGAGGTAACCTTAGCTTTGGCTTTCAGTTGAACAAAATTAAACATTTCCACTGGACAGTTCTTAGCTGGAATTTGCGTTGAAGATATTGAGAAATTAAATACACTAAAGTAAACAATTTACAATTCGCAGGGTTTTGATGGGCAAGGGCGAAGCGTTGTTTAGAAGAATTCAATGTCGTTGACGGTTCTTTCACTCTTTGCCGTCGATGTTAACTGTGTTCCAAAACACGGTATTTCTATTCAAATGTATAAAATTAATTCCAAAACAACTTTGAAACGTCCCATGCACTTTGATACTTTTCAGAATAGAATAGAATATTTTTTATTAAATACAGTTATGTTATTATAGTCTAAAACTTATCGATAGAGGAGATTTATATCATGAGCAACTTAGGATGATTCCTCTGTTTCAGGCAAATGGGCAATAAATTAATTACTATTTATCTCCAAAATGTAAAACATGTCAATTCTCATTATTTGAGAATGATCCTTCGTTATTAAAATATAAGTCAGTATATCCTACTTACAGATAAAGGTATTATATGAATTGAATCCTGGTTAGGCAATAATTAATGCCTATTTACCTTGGTCTGCTTCTTATATATCCGGATGATTTAGTACTTCTACAGTCATCGCGACAGATGTCGGCCTCAACCTAATACCGTAATTATTCTCTATACGATTAAGGTAAAATCATGTTCGTAGTACCAAACCTAACTACATAGTAAATTCACCGGCACGTGACAACGGAAACTTTAATTTATAGTCTTTAATTATTTGTAGATAAGGGCGTCTATAGCTCGGCGAACGCCTTAAACTAGACTATGTAGCTGTTGAATAGATTCCAGTCGTGCATACCGATCATAGTAAATCAACGCGATATGGTCAAAGTGTGCGTAATTATGGGTTATTACTTTAAATACACAGTTTAAACAAGATGATAGGCTTGGCTCTAATTTTTTTTGGAGACATTTAATAAGTTAACGTTTAGAGTGCTTATCACAGTTTATAATTAATCACATGCTCTTCTTGACTTTCAATTACCGTCACGCATCACGCATGTTACAATTATTTACGCAAATCACCGTCCGTTCAAGACCGACAGGGTAATTGCATACATTTAGGACCGGGCGTCAATTTCCTCTTGAAAATATGACAGTTGGCATCTCAAATTGTGCGCGGGTGGGAAAACTTGCGTGATTGATTAGGTACACTGCTGCTGCCAATAGCTTACCCTCTACAGTTAGTGTGAAAATCCACCAGCGGTGTACGAAGTTTGTGTGCATTTGACGCTTAGCTGAGCGAGGTGTCAGATATATGAAGCGACAGCTTTGCGCATCTCCGCGCTGGATACTCACCCTGAACTGAATAAGTGTAGGTTTCGAATAAATAAATAAAGATCATAAACAAAAACAGTAAATTTCAACAACTGAGAGTAGAAAGCTGAAAAACGATAACTAAATGTTACGCTGCAAATCCGAAACGAATTGTATAAAAACGCTATCATTGCAAAAGAGTTGCATCAGGGCGATAATAGCCTTGTTCTTGGACAACAATTAAGTCGTGCAAGAGAGTGTTAACATTCAATTACAGTGTTTAATGTTACCTATTTAGATATTACGGATAACAGGTGACGTTAGTTACCTTAAATAAAATGCTTGCGGAATTCAGTGGACTTTATTTTATCCTTCGTCCTTCGTGTCATTTTCGGTCGAACACCAGTCCTACTCCTACTATTAACTGCTAGTTAAAGGAACCACCAATGGAATTTTCCACAAAATCCCAGAAACAAGTTTAGCTTCTGACCAATACTAAACCAAATAAAACTTAACAAATTGGCATAATAGACCAAAGGTTTTAATTACGACACGGCTTCCAACTTTCGCCAATCAAACTCGGCCTCTTGAAGGATCTTTTTGGACTTCGTCGATCCAGAGTTACCTAAACAAGTAGCATAAGTTATTTTATGTAGGTATAGGTATACATTTACATGGAATCTCAATTTGTTTTGGCGACCACTTGGCGACAAACTACCCAGGACAGAGTACATTGGCGTATCTTAGTTTCGGAGTCCAAGATCAACTTCGGGTCGCTGAGTAAGCTAAATAATCAGTGGTACACTTAAGTTAATTATATTATTTGATTGTTGATAATATCAATCACTTAAACAAATTGTCTTATGAAATTCATTGTTTGTCTTTATGCCATATCTTAATGATTGTATACGGGTACCAAAGCACAGTATTATGAATTGAGAATGACCCGAGGAATCCTAATTTGTGTTTGTAAAAAGTGGTACGCACACGATTAGTACAGAGCTCTCTACAAATATCGAAATTCAACACCCAGTCACTGATAGAACGGTATCCACTTATTTGAACTTTTTAAACTACACGCAATCTTCTCGTGCGGTCGTTGAGCAAATAATATTGAGAAGAAGGTCTACCGAACTGTGTTTGCCTAAAATCAAATTTACATTCTCTAGTGTATTCGTTTACACATATTTAGCCTTAGTTATCAGATCCAGCAAAAAGCGAGAATTTGATTTTGATATTTTTAATCCGCTGAATACTATTAGGCCATAAACTTCCTATTGTTAAGAAAGACCCTATATTACGTAGATTAATCAAGCAACCAATACGCCTTCTTTGACTTATATAGCAACAATTGAACTCTGTAACAAGTAACAAGGGGAGGTATCCCCAACGCAAATGTCCCGCTCTAACACGCGTGAGTTTACAATTAACCATCCCGCTCTCAACGCAAGCTCTGCGCGCAGTTTTGTAAATATTTAGCTATAGTCATTAAGCCAATCATTTTATCAAAGCGAACCCAGCGAATTTGTCTATAACTATTTACGATCTTTAATTCAGTACAAAAATTAAATGTTAAATATCAGTAATATAGCCGTAGTATTGAAAATACATTCGAAAAAGGGGTAACTTCGCGATTTTTTTCTATCGAGTGAAATTCATCAGGTCATGTAACTGACTGCGATTTTGACTAGACAAAATCCTTATGTAACACATATAATTTTTTTAGATTTTAAGACACTATATTCTATGTCTCAGATGGTTTTTAAAAACTCAAAAGTGGTAATACACGGCCTTAAAACGATTGCAATAAAACTTTACGTATTCATAGGTATTCTTTCGCGTCCTAATTGTGTTCAAAGTACGTACTGGTGCACGTATAATAAAATTAATATTTGAAAAAAAAAATATTGCTTTAAATTAATTAAGTACTTTAACCCTTACAAATTACGGTACTATTTATTTATTTATACTTAAGTAGTAGAGTAGGTAGTTAGGTACCATACTACTAAAACATTGACATGATATCCGTTAATTTTGGAAAAAATCGCAAATTACTATAAACCGAAAGTTGACGTCATCTTCCTCGCTGTATTCAGGGAGACCTTAGTACAGAGTACAGACACAATTTAAATCGCTGCTCTGGAGTGACTCTGGATTCTTGTTGGGAAGATGACGTCATATTTTACTTACGCCCTTTTGGAATGACCTACTTTTCAACGTGTTTTTTTTGTATGAAATATTGAGTTAAATTGAAAACGAAAAAATACGGGTGGCTTAAATTTTTACCTATTTTCTAACTAGTTCATAAAATAAAGTAGTTAAAAATATGAAATGTTGTCAATTAAAGGAACTCATAAATGAATGTTATGTGAAAAACAAGTGGTTTAGGTTCCTCTTTCTTCACTTGGCGTTAGCTTAACTTCGCAAAGGTTATGTGCACGGGTGCATCAGTAGGTTTCATCATATCAGCCGTAAGACGACTGCTGGACATAGGCTTTGTCCAAAAAGTGCCCAGGCAAATGTTAAGTATCCAGGGGTACTTTAAATTAAAACCGTGTCTGTTTCGAAAACGTTGGATAAGGGGTCAACCGCTTGGCGCGAATTGGAAGTTAATAAGACTTTCCCTAAACAACGGGGCTATGTCCACAATCAGCTAAAACTACGATGCGGAAGGAATAAGGCCGTTATTACACTTTTAGAGTAACAATACTTATTAGGGTTGCCAACTATAATAAATTCCGTATATATAAATGATAAATTTAATTTAAATTGCTTGTAAAGCACCAAATCAACTACTAAAGCATCAACACGCTACGTACGTGGGCATTTTCACTTTAAAGTTTACCCCTGCTGTTTTTTTTCGGATCTAGGTAATTTGGGTTTTCCGACTCAGAATCACGAGTAGGTACTATTGATTCAGATAAAGAAAAAAAATGACCGTGATTTTCCATGCAAATTTTCTGTGTCAGTTTTATGACGAGCCATATAAACTGTATGAAAAAAGCGTCAAGCCTTTTTTTAGGACATTATTTTTCTTCACGGAAATGGATAACACTCGTGATTCTGAGTCAAAAAACCCAAAATTACCTAGATTCGAAAAAAAAGTAGGGGGTACACTTTAAAGTGAAAATGCCCAGGTACGTCACGATAAGCGTTTGGTCTAAATCGTTTAATTTTTTAGAGGAATAATTATACTCTTTCCAAATGTATAACGACATTTAATCGTTTATAAGTAGTACCTTCTGAGATCTTTTTTCGAAATTACCAAATTTTCAAATTCAAATAATACAAAAAAAAACTAAGTTGGTATCAGCCCTATGTTACGGTCAGAAACATCAGTAAACACTACCAATCAAAACAAGCAGCGGGCTGTTTACCCGTACGCGGAAACCGGCTGCAACCAGTTAGAAAACCGATCCCGGCAACTAGGAGTGGTTAATACAACTATTTTAGTTGAAGATAGGCTATTAACTAGTACGATGATGCCCGCGGGATCTCGTTATGTTCACGTTCACTGTAATACCTACCTTAAGTCTTACCTAATGATGAAATTGCTCGTAAGTGTAAAACAATAACTAATGACGAGTACAAACAAGTATTAAAAAAAATACAGCTTAAAATTCGTAAACATGGTTCAGACATATTAAACAAAACCGAAGTGGCGAGGCGTGCATAGAGTTCAATTCTCACCGGTCTACTTGCTTGGACATAATTAATACTATATAAGATCTTGAAGGAATAGTTAGGCACCCGTTTGCCTTATGCGTCAAACGCATGCGTTACATATAAATACGTTGCGTCAAACGCATTGCGTTGAATGGATTTATATGGAAACGCATACGTTTGACGCATAAGACAAACGAGCGCCTAAGTCATGTAATGCCAGGATCACACGTACCGAGTAAAACGGCGAGACAGTAAAATTAGTATGGAAGTTTTACTCGGCCGAGTACTAATTTTACTTCCATACTAATTTTACTGTATCGCCGTTTTACTTGGTACGTGTGACCAAGGCATTAGCTCCGGCTTCCGCGCCAACTGTGCTACATCATTGCAATGCCTATTCTACCTTTACATTTAAACCTCTGAACCAACATGATAAAAATTGTTCACTATTGATAGAGTTGGATTCCCACATTTTTCGTAAACAATAGGGCTAAATGAAGGGAATGCTACTTTTTGTAGAAGCGCAGTAACATATTTTTATACATAAAATTTTGTATATTGCGTACATTATTGCTGGCTAAAGCGATACAATATGTAGTCAAGATTTTGTGGCTCTCAGTTGAAACCAGAGCAAATTGTGACGTGAGAGCACGCAAGCACCGTGTACGGGTAAATTACCGGGTTTAATGACCATGTATCATATTTGCTCTCACCGCCGCCAAGAAACCTGATAATAACTTAACCTTTCAAACCTTTGACTATCCGCCGTGCACGCGAATGAAAACACGAATTATGTTTAGTGAAAATACCACAAAAAATTTAACTGGTTGAGTAGAAGCATGTCTAAGTCACTCTCGTTCATGATCAATACGGATGGAA
This sequence comes from Cenopis cana, assembly GCA_951800055.1. Taxonomy (NCBI): domain Eukaryota; kingdom Metazoa; phylum Arthropoda; class Insecta; order Lepidoptera; family Tortricidae; genus Cenopis; species Cenopis cana. The sequence goes on from OX637492.1 coordinate 10,773,421, forward strand.
ACCACATATAAAACTCATTGTTTTTAAGATGATGATACAATAAATTTAACGAAATGCAACAGGAGTTCGAAAGGCGACCGACTAATATCCCACCAACTTACTTAAAAACCTACGTACCAACAAAATCAAACGAAGTACTAGATTTTGCCCGCGACTTCGACTATCGCAATAGAATCGCCACCCCCACCCCCGTCACAGTCTATTTTGTTAAAATACAAATATGGAAGACATACACTGCATAGGTACAATCAACAGCAAAAGTAGATAATAATTTTAGAACCCTGTCAGTTGCACTACTCTGACGCATAGCAACTGTCGCAGTATTGTTACGTTAGTGCAACAAAGTTCTAAATGGTCATCTACATTTTCTGTTGACTATACGAGTATGTACTGGTATGTAACGTGCATTAGCACACGATTTGATTGTCAGGCGCAAGGCATCACCTTGGCATTTCTTGAACAAATACTTGACTAAATATGTTCTTGAAATACAATGTTGCAATAAGTTTTCATAATAAAACACCTAGATATATTATTTAGGGGTTATAACAGTGGCAACAACAGTCATTAGCACTACAGACGTTATTCTCTTCTTCAATTTTTATTCAGAATATATTCTAGATCTAGACGGAATCGTTTGAATGAGGGCTATCGCGTATGAATTCGCCGCTAGAGGCGCTAGTGTGACGTCATTCCTCCGAAATGTCAAATTTCATAGTTTGTGGGTGGGTTACGCGGGTTTATTTCTAATTTTATTAATTTGGTAACTATTTTGTAATATCTGTGATTGCTAATGGCAAATATGATTTACGGGTCAACGAATTTCAGTGCTTTGCGACTATTTTATCGTTCGTTAGGCGCTCGTTTGTTTTAAATGCGTCAGACGCATGCGTTTCCATATAAACCCATTCAACGCAATGCGTTTGACGCAACGTATTTATATGTAACGCATAAGAAGCGCCTAAACGTATGTCATACTTTTTTCCGAACAAAATGGAACTGCGCTACTATACGGGAAGTTCGATAATAGTACATTACTTACGAAGGGCGATAAAACAAAGAATGTCTCCGATCGCAGGTATTTTACGCCCGAGCCGAAGGCAAGGGCGATAAATATGAGATCTGAGGCTTTCTTTATTATCGCCCGTGGTAAGTACAATATTTTATGTCACCCCCTGGCCAGGAAGTGGGTTTTTTCGCGCGCGGAGCGTGCGCTAATGGCCACTTTATGGCCAGGTGTGACATAAAAATATTTACGGTGCGGTTTTAATTCATGAAATACATACAATTTCAACGTAAATTTAGTTTTTACGCCCATAATAACCAATAACAAACTTTGACAGCTGGACTGAGAGCGCAGTGGCGCCAACTGGTGAGCACAAAAACGGTAGCCCTCATCGTGCATGTACACGTCTGAGCTGCTATTACCTGGCTCATTAGTCATTATATATGTAGTAGTTAACACGAAACCATCAAATCCAGTTCTATATTTCCTATTCTTTATTTGCCAGCCATTTCACAGGAAATCTAAGTAGATTCTCTGAGATCTAAATCGGGGGGAAAAACACCCTATTTTTCCACAGGTCTCCTGTCTCTCTATTGAAAGAGATGTGTTTACAATTGCACAAATATAACCAGCCCTGTTCGCCAGTTTCCCAGTGAAATTCAGTCTACATAGATAGTAATAAAGATATAAGTTTATTGCGACATGTAAAGTACGTTGAACGGTAAAGGAAAGGTAGTTTAGTACCCTAAACATGGCGCACATTCGCGGCCTATTACCCACAATACCAGTACGTGCTCAACTGCTTATACGCCTACGTTATGGAGCCTACTATAGACGCCTACTGTGGAGGTCAAAAATTTTGTTTCATCCATAATTAAATAACCGCGATAGGTTTCTTTAAATATTACATTTATACTAGTTTTAAACATATAAAATACCTACTATATTCTTCATAATACCAACCTGTATTAGCAATTTCCAGAATCCTATCATAAAAATATCATTATCCAAACAAGATTTTAGCGATATCTCGCTCCGTTAACTATGTTTTTTCTATGGGTTTTGACAAAATCGATTCAAACCCGGTAAAGATATTTTATTTTTATTTTGCAGTTTGGGTGTTTATCATGACAGGGTTAAAAAAAGACTGTACAACCTCGCACCATTGCCGTTGTAGGAAATATAACAATATTTTACCACCCCGTATTCTTTGTCCGCTATAGTGTAGAGGAGCTAAGACAATGTAACACTGACAACACTAACTAATAAGTTACTACCGTGTTGTCGTATACATTGTAACATACACTATAACGTTTACTTTACAGTCCTGGCCATGTCAATAAATGTCGTATTACTTAACAGTTATAATTATTATTACTAGTAAAAGTTACGTAGGCATAGTCACAGTCTGTTACTTTCGGGTACAATATTTCGTTTCCCTGGTTAAGAGTTACGAAAGAGTTTTTTTTAATAATTAATTCCATTGAAGTTGCAATTCCATTGAAGTTGCAATTCCATTGAATAAATAATAACATAACTTTAAGTTGCAAATCGCGCAGAGCATTTTTATTTGCAATACAAATCATATTTATCTACACACATATCATAAATCCTCTAATATGCGTTCGGAAACCGTAGAAAATGACTCTCATTTCAACATTCAATGAATTTATGTCAATTTAGCAGTAATATAATTTTCATTTTAATCTCATATATGATGTTAAAATATTAAACGTCAAACAAAACTGTCAAAATTTAAATGTCAAAGTTGACATGTCCCTATTCTAGTATCACTGAAAATTCAAATTCAGTCGATGCGAAATGTCAGCTCGATGTTTTTTTAGTATATATCGCACGAAATTTGAGCTAGAACGACATGATCACATCAGAATAGGGACTCTTTACTTTTTAAAATAACATTCGGGTATCGGTTGCCAGTTCTGATTTCGATATTTCCGCAACCGTGCAAAAAAGGTTGTATTAACATAATTATTGTATTTATTTACTACGGTTTCTGAACCCATCTTAGAGTAGTTATAATATGTGTGTAGATAAAGTAATGTATGCAACTGTACATAATTAGGCATTAAAACACTCGTGTGACCTTATTATGAAACTCGCCTTCGGCTCGTTTCATAAAACACACTCGTGTTTTAATGCCCCTCATTATGTACCAGTTGCATAAACTATTTTTACGTAAGTTTTATCTATTCAATTTTCTTATATATAAAATTTACTACTTTCACATTTTTTTAATGTGAACATTTTTTCAATGCCTTTTGCTGGTGACCACCTGGCACCTGACTTAAAAAACTAGAAGAATCAGTGTGTAAATATATGTATTATGAAATTGGCTTGTCATGCTTCCATAAATTCAAGTTGACGACAGTACCTACTTGAAATACATTTCTATGGCTTTTAACATTTCTTAAAAACCAGCAATGAATAAGCATCTATAATCATTAATCATGTCTTAAAACGTGAGAACATACATTCACACATATACGCAAAAGAATGATCTTATAAACTGGATGATTTTAGTGAAAAATGGTGCCACTTTGATAAATTTAGTAGGGTACACCTTTATAATCATCACTAAATATTTCTAGTTTAATGAAGTTTAGTAAATAGGAAATTTACAAACGTATACCAGTTCCACCAAATAAAAAAAAGCTAGAACACTGCATAAAAACTGGAATTTTAAAGTCGCCCCTCAATTTGAATGTAACCCCTGTTTACGGTTCTTATAATAGTTCAAATGTATTTATTATATGGATTTAAATAGTTCTGCAATTAAAAACAACATAAACGCGATCATAAATATGATATATAAAACTCATCAATCTGACCATCTAACTAAAGGCCATTGCTATGCAGAACATTACATTACAGGAATTTTCAGGATTGCAATTTTCATTACATTACAGGGTTTGATCGTACTCATAAACCGCACGCAGAACCCACGCCTGTCATACGCAGTTACACGTTGCAATCAAAATCACAAGCTACCAACAAGTCCTAAGTAGAACACCATTAGCGACAGATCCTTTATCTCGCCTCATCATCATCATCATCATCAACCCACTTTCGTCCACTGCTGGACATAGGCCTCTCCCATGGCATGCCAGCATGGCAGCCGGGTGGAGCGATGACATACGCAAAGTGGCTGGCAGCGGTTGGAAACAAAAAACTCAAGACCGAGTATCTCGCCTGCTCCACATTAATTACTTTCTGTATCTAATCAATCGATGACTACTTACCTACAACAACGCCATTGATGACCCTTCATTCAAAACCGCTGTATACATTTATTTGCCCGTGATTAATTGTTTACATTTAGGTATTCTGATGAATGCGCACCGCACACTGATCGGTAGATTCAATAAATGATAATGGGCTGTATTTTATTTATTAACTGACCCTGATGTACTACACTTTTAGAGATCGGACAGACGGAAGTATCATAACAAGAACAACTTTAAGTAGGTACGTGCAGAACATGGTTTCCTCTGGGTTGAAACAGTAAATAAATAAAATAAATAAATATTTGTGGACAATCTCACACAAATCAACCTAGTCCCAAACTATTAAGCAAAGCGACGACAGTGTAATACCAACAAATACTTTAGATAGAAACAAATGAATCAATACTAAATATACAAAAACAGAATGGGATTTTATTTATTATGTATACGAGATAGTAACTCATATAAAGTCAGCAGCAATGGTTGCTACGCGGGCGAGGTGCTCACAATGATCTTCACACGTCTTTATTATAAGGGAATAAGAGTGTGTGAAGATCATTTTGAACACCTCACCCGCGTAGCAACCATTGCTGCTGGCTGTACATGGCAAACAAGGTTACAGATCGGCTGATGGAGAGCTGTCATCGTAGCTTATGAGATGAGTAACGCGCAGGGTCGCCATATCGCCAACGAGCATCTGACACCAGGGGTGTCAATGCTTGTTGGTACCTCTTATATCTAAAATAGTCTTTAGCTTGTGATATAACCGAACCGGTTGATGTTTCTAGCCAGATAATATTGCAAGTCATCTACTGGCAATAAAGGCTTGGTCACACAGCGTTGCGCGACGTCCGCGCGACGCGACCGCTGCGCGCCGGACCGTATGCTAACAGGTTAGCGACGTGAGCGGGAAGGTTTCATAGGTACATTTTGGCGCGCAGCGTAGCGTCCCGTCCCGCTTGCGTCGCGCAAGCGGTGTGACCAAGACTTAAACCAATGAGGTAAACGAAATGCACTTGATCAGACGCTTATAATTTATGTCACAACTTCCAATGTCCAAATTTGTCTTTGTGAATGTGCTAAAGTAATTCATCAATCTCATAAATGAGAGATGTAGGTATATACATATATAGTTTCATCACAAGACAACAATATTCATTAAATAAATGTTATTAATTATTATACGGATATACTTGGATGATAATAAATCAAACACTCCACATAGCATAGATAGCCTTTCACGAGACGTACAAAAGATTAAAAATTTAATCGAAAATCATTATGTTGCAATTGTTTAAGGAAATGTTGAACTTTTTAACCCACTGCTAATCAATGACTGAGGAAAAATAAATTGGACTGTCAATCATTTTAGCCTTCAACAATTTATATATTTTTTGAAAATCTAATGAAGATGAGAAAATGTATAGGATCGATTCAGTCTTCGCCAATCTACGAGTTAAAAAAGTATAGAATCGTGGAGAAAATATACGAGTAATTTTATCAGTCGATTAGTTCGCTCGTAACATACTTATAAATATTGCTACTAACATAACAATGTGTTTGCTTACAGCGTTTACAACGGAAAACATAAACATTAGTGTTCGCTAGTGAAACAAAATGTTAATGCAATGTTTGCATTGCATTTTAACAAGGTCCAAACAAGAACAATTTACGACCAAAGCCAATAACTTATAAATTGCCTATACATAATCTATTATTTATTGGTTTTCTAGGACTTTCTATGTGCTTTTACAAGTATAGTAGGTACCTACCTAGTTTACATATGTTCATGGGAAAGTAGAAGCCGTATAAGTAGAAGATGGGTAAGTGTTTAAGATACACATGCTGATTAGTAGGTAGTTGGTAGTGAATTATATATTTTCTTTAAAGTACTATTTTCTAAATATTTCATTTTACTGTTGAATGAATAATAACCTTTCAACAACTCATTTCAGAATGTGTATTTGTCGGTCAATTTAAACTGTTTTACTTTAGAGTAAACTCACTTTTGATTGAAGAACAAGCAGTTCGAATGTGTGTTATTAATAGTTCATGAAATAGATGCCAACTAAATATAGTGTGTTATTAAAAATAACAGAATTGATGACAAGGGATAGAAAGAATAGTTGATGTTAATTGAAAAATTTAATTACGGACCATTATGAAAACAGAAGGATTGATTTCACTAACTTAATATTTCCACAATATACCTACCTACATTACAAAACACCTTTTTAGTCCTGCGGTGGTAAAAGAAAGTGATCTTATTAAGAGCATAACTGTAATTTATTTTAAGATTATGTAGCAGATCGCGAACAAATACGAGAATATGGCGATTGTATGTGAAAGTCCCATTGCACTAGTTTGCCAGTCTTGGATGAGAAAAACACTAAACTGGATTTTGGACGAATTTGGTGATAAGTAAATACGAAATATAAAATATAATAATGACCGCTTTTGGAATTACAACTGTATCGGTTTTCGGCCGCCGATATATATTTTTTTAATACCTATAAACCTCTCGCTTGACCAATTTGGTATTATTTTGATCAATTTTTGCAATTCAGAAATGTCTTAGCGTCTGCCAATCTTAATGAACGCATTTTTTTAAATAAGTTGAAAAGGAATGTGTTCAAACAAAGACTACCAGGTGCAGGTTGTGTTTTTTTGTATTGTACTGTGTCCTTTAATTGAGGTGAATGAGGTGAATCGTATACGACACGATATGATAAAGGTATGTAGGTATTATACCTCTAGATAGAATAGATAGACTTAAAACAAATCATGGTCAGTGAACGTGAAAAAAATATAAGCTTAAATATATAGCTTATACGATTACGAGATGTTGCCATTGTCGCATTTTCGTCGATTTATTGCTGGATTGTTAAGTGACGAAGTGCCTATAAGCTTATCAATCGTATTTAATACAAATCCTAACGACAAAATAAGTTGTACGACATGTAGCGATTTCTAATGATTTCGTAGCGTTATGATTTCTTTATTACTTATTGCTCTTTCCATTTATTTTATAATGAGAGCAGTGGCTTTGTTGATGGCTATAGGTGTAAGAGTACTTCAATATATTTGATAATGAAAGTAAAAATAATTATACATTCAAACTGTTCTACCAGTTACTAGACGGTATATTAACCAACAGATTTAACAGATAGTGAGGTAGGTGCATGTCGATTTCGGGAGCGTAGGCATCACTGAATATCGCCGTTTCTCTAGGAAAATCGAAGGAATCATTTGTCAGTTCTGCTTCAAAAATAATAATACTGGATTTAAGATATTATTGTTATAAAAATATGCACTCAAGTTTAGTTGATATACCTTTTCGATAATCAAACATGCAACTTACTTTTGCAGTGTTTTTTACTTACGAGTTATAATTATAAGGTCACGAACCAGCAGTTAATCATTAACTAGATTAGAGTTAGAGTTAATCATTAGAGAGACGTAAATGTAATAAATTATTTTACTAAATACTCTTAGATCTCTTTAATTAATTAATACTTAAATAGCGACCATATTGTAACAAAACTCTTTTTAAATTCGAAAAACTATCGGATTTATCCGAATTTTTTCTTAAATGGCGACGCCAATATATATACAAATCCGAATATTTTTCGAATTTGCAAGGTTTTGTATTAGAAAATTGTCGTTTAAGTAAACACAAATACTATTTAAAAATGCGAGAAATCATCCGAGAAGTTTCATTGAATCATTGTTCATCCCATTTCAAGGTTCTCATTGCGATATTTTTCCATCTGCTTTAAGGTGCATTAAGGTTAAGACCTCACCGAAAATGATAAATGGCAGTTATCGAAAAAATATTCTTGTACGAATAATATGTTTTATACTGAACAGTGGCGTTTTAAAAAAGGCAATCTTATTTTTAATGACCAAAATGGCTTAATTTACGACAATAAATGATAGTGATTACGACGAAGATATAAAGCGTCGTATAGACGCGCGGACACAGCGTTGCGTTCAGGCACGTTTGTATGTACGTGACATAACTCAGGCGAAGGGAAAACGGATCTTGACACCCCCCAGTTGAATTTAACCAAATGTTTTTCAAGTAAGCGCCACGGCGATTTTACGTATCCGGTAAGAATAAAGATAATTTTATCAGACTGTGTGGTTTGCCAGAAATGATGCGTAAGATTGCGTTCGCATTTCGGTATACGTTACTATACTTAATCAAATCGTACATTTAGAACATAAATTTCTGAAAACCGACATGATCCGATGCAATCGTGATCAACTGTATAAAGCAGACCCAAAAATAACATTTCCTTTCTATTTCGCTCCTCTGGTGGTAATCATTAGCGACCTCCTTCTTCCACTTTAATTTTAGTATGCAAACTAGGTAAACTCACTTGGCACTGTAAAGACCGACGACACTGCCTCTCTGAATCGATTGGCGTAGTAAATCTAGGCCGGTAAATCGAAGGTCAGGCATGTACAGGATACCAGTAACTAGTATCTAAATAAGGTAGTATAAAATTTAGTAATGCAACGCCATCGAGCCTGGCTTACGGCGCTCAAAGAGACGAGTCTTTTTTTTATTAAACTGACTATGACTTTGCAGACTGCGCCTTATAAAGAGTGCGCGTTTGGAGAGTAGCCTGGCAAAAATCCAGAGAAACCTCCGACACGACCACGCTGGCAGTTTAAACATTCTAAGAGTTTGCGCTCCAGTGAGATTTGTTGAGTGGCTTCAACCGAATCGGAAGTGTGAGTGGAATCGAGCTAACTGGGAGTTTTGTCGCTGATTCACTAAACCTAGCCTATAGATGAGTCCAGCTTCAAGAGGCAAGTCTGTACGCGCCTTTATATAGGAAGACGCTCTTGACTAGGCCGTGCCGTGTCTTTCGCGTAATTACATCCTTGTGGTTATAGCATTTATCACCGAAGATGAATCCGCATTGTTGTATCACAATTGGTTTACCGAGGTCATCGAGTCGTGAAAAGTTGAAGATTTTTTGAAAGCATTAAATGTTTCGAGTTTATTTTTAAAGCCGATTACTGATGACCTAATTTGATGAACCACAGGAAAGACAACTCTTGTTTTTTTTCAACTGTGTATGACCCATTACAATTTGGCCTGTCATGTCATGTACCATGATCAATTTGTGTGTCTGTGTATGATCCTAATGTTTGTAAGTAAAATCATACAGTGTCCATGACAACAAAACTGATGATTGATAAAAAATATTAGGATCATACAATCATCAATCAATGGCCTTCGAGTCTATTACAGACTATACAAGCAGTGCAATGCAGGTAGACAACGTATTTTGTGGCTGTGTAAGCCGATACGAGAGCGGCATACCCGACCGCAACCCTGGCAAGTAAAGTTCGCCCGTGGCGAACAGGTCTCCGGTCGATGTCTCTTGGCTCGCTTGTCTGCGAGAGTCGCAAACCACGCTCTATCGTGGACATTGCGCCCATCGAGCACCAGTTTGCGCCATTTGTCCCTGTCCTCGGCAAGCTCCTCCCATTTGTGAACCGGGATGGTGAATGCGTGCATGTCTCGCTTGGCACAGTCCTTATGGCGCAGCATCGGCCTACCGACACTTCTTTTGGCATCAGCTATGGCGCCAAGCAAAACACGCCGCGGCAAACGTGACGGTTGAATTCGATGCACATGCCCCAACCAGCGGATCATACACAGACATGACAATGAGGTACGCGACTTGATTTCGATTACACGCTGTATTATTTAATTGCTGTAATCAGGAAACACTTCCCAGTATTGTATGTATTTATATATGTATGTCAAGTTCGGCCCATGCTAAATAGGTAAACATACGTCTAATGACGTCGCGGCAACTAAATATTAACAATGAACTTGCAGAGGTTAATCAATTCTCACACAATTGTAATTGATCTGTTAAACAAAAAATGTTATTGTTGAAATTCATTGAGAAACATGACAGTGTGAATCGCCAAGTTCGAAGAAACAGCAGGCCAGGTACAATACAGTGCGTATTTATAATAACCCTTTCAAGTCGTGTTTAATTCCCAAGGCATGTTCAACATCCGGAACTATTATCCTAACACAGCTAGGCAACTGTATTTATATTCAAGCCTTGCAGCTAAGCTCTTTTCTCATGGTCCATTGTGATATTTTTCAAATATGGTTGTTTTACTTACAGAGTGCTTTTCATCAAAATCTAGTGGGAATTTTTGACAATCTAAGCATTATAACTTGGTATCCAATTGATTCAAGCCCCTTGATATGAATATTATTAGGGTCATCTGATTAGGTATAAATACTATTAATGTTACCTTACTTACCCAAACGTTATAAGTAGAAAAAGATATCAACAGCCAAATCTACCTACCAATAAGTAATAAAATCTCACCAAAATCATAGTTAAATGAAAAAAATAGATCAAATTTGATGTGCCATGAGAAGTTCAGCCTTTGTGGTGACTGTAGCAACTTTTCAGATGCCACTGCATTTCGTGGCACTTACGAACTTGATCATTTTTTTACATTTACGAGTATGTTCTATTATGATATTATACGCCTTCTACGTGATTTGAGTCAAGGGCACTAAACTAAACATATACATTTTTGGAAATGCTATAATTTTTGCCATATTTCACTCAACACTACCTCCAAAATCAAAAAGAATTTTAATAATATCGGGCATAAAATCCAGTTTCGTAGTACAGGACAATGTATGTGCGTGTGTGCGTGTATGTGTCGTGTTTACCACATGTAGCATTAGCATAAAAATAATAATTACTTTCTGGTATAGCACTCATCAGCGAGCGCCCTACTACTCTGCCTGGACACATGTAAGGCGAACCGCACACCGATGAACGCCAGAATCACAAACATAGTCCCAGTCACACTTCACTTAGCCAGTCACAAAAGCAAGCACGTGCACCCTAAGCCCGTGTTTTATATTTTATAACGTCACTTCTATGCCCAGGTGGTGTGCTAAAAGCAGTTTTTTTTTTCAACTATTTATTCACTTGTAAATCGGGAAGCGAATGCACACGGCGCATCAGTTTACAGGAAGCGCGCACGTTGCGGGCGGGTTGAGAGCGAAAGTGCGCGCGAGCGCGATGCGGATCGGTACAAGACTGCGCGGACGCACGACGCGAGGCGCCGGACCTTTCGTTCACGTAACCCGACTGTTCCGTATTTGCACACCTTAGATTGAATGCAATCATGAACGATGCAGATTAAAGGAACCTTGATGCTGCGGTTTATTGGTCGCTTTTATCATCACGTCATGGACGTCCACGTCGTCCACGTATTCATAATTAGTCTAACGTCTATAACCTATTGTCTGTTTATATGAATGAAACCATAGAGTTTGACTGTGCCGTGCGCGTTGACAATAAACTAAAAAAGCGACCATTTACACTAGATCCGCGTTTATTCTAGAAGTTGGGCTATCTGATGCAAAATACCGGTTGTAGTGATGACGGCTGTCATTGTTAATTTACATAAATGAAGGCAATATATGCAGCTACGACTAAAGATTAGTAGGTAAGGTACGAGTGTGAATCTATACTAATAATATAAATGCGAAATAGTGTTGTCTGTCTGTTGCCTCCTCACGCTTAAACCGCTAAACAGTTGAGATGAAGTTGGATAGATCTCCAAACAGTAATTTGAGTCCCGGGGAAGGACATTTTGTTTGGAAAATCATCCCTTAAATGGCTGGAAGTTTGTATGGAAGAGCGATAACTAGGTACGTGCCTGAAATAAAAGAAAAACAGTGTAATTCTAACGCCATGAATGAGTTCTACGTGGACAAAGTCGCGGATGAGAACTAAATATCTAACTAAACAACGATCTACAGCTGCAACGCATGGCCGCAGCGCTCGTGGCCCAGCGGCGCCGGCGTGCCGCAACCGGTATGCAAGGTTAAGCAATGTCGGGCGGGGTCAGTACATGGATGGGTGACCGCTTTGAGTGTTTACTAACTGAGCGCTCCCGTGCTTTGGAAGGCACGTTAAGCCATTGATCCCAGCTGCTGTATATGACAGCAGTCGTTAAGCCAAGTTGGAGGCCTTCGGGCGGCTTGAGAACTTCTAACAGTTAAGTGGCCCACTCACTTGACAAAGGGGGGGTCGAAGTTGCACCACGTCCGTAGGGAAAGTACCCACCGCTACCCTACACGTGACCCCTGGGTGGTTCTCTGGTCAAAAGTGCAACAAAAACTGGCAATCGTACTGTCTTCTCGAAGATCTCACGGTTCGAAATAAATGCCATACGATAAATAATAAAACACATTAGTACAAAATACCAGTTTATTACCTATGGACCGGTTTTGTTCTCGACGAATCTACTAAACGCTAATTTGTAGCGACTACAACGACATTATATCTTCTTGTATAATTAAAGCAGCCATTATGTTCGAAATTAAATTCAAATTAAATACCTACATTCCGTATCAAACATAAGAGAGCTATTAGCAGTGCTCTTTTGGTATTTTTTGGACACAATAAGCAATGCTCCGCTCATAATTTGTTAATCCATTTCAACAGTATACCCTGAAGACACATTCTAAATACTGGTGAAAAAAAATGTAATGAAATTTATAGCTTCGGAAGATACCTACAATAATTGCAGTTCCGTTTTTATGAAACCGCTGTAAGATTTATTTTGAAATGTATCATCTAAATTATATGAAACCTTCGACTAAGCTTTATTCTTTATTGGTCCAATGGACGGTTAGTAATATTAGTGAGGGCAGTAGTTCGTTTCCTCGTTTCGCGCTTTGAATTTAAAGGTTGAATCGTTGAATGTAACATTCGCAAGCGGCTCGACCTTCAGGCTTCCTCATAATATTTGTACGAATTATATTACGAAATGAGGAAGTTTGACCGATGGCCAGGTATATTTATTTATAACTGGTTCTATGACGTTAAATCTAAATTGTTCAAAGAAGGAGTTCTAGAAACGCACAAGTGTATTTGTTTTTATAGACATGTTGTGCATGATAATGATAATGCCGGAATCTTTTTAGGACTACTGTGAGTATCGCATTTTAAGGAAGATTTATAACCTTCTACAGCTTATTATATAAATTTATAAGCTTCTAATTGTCTGAGACTGACACAATTGTTTCTACGTAAGCTTGGAAAAGTACTGAATTATCTCACACACAAACAAACCTTTTTCCGCACAAATAAGACGGTCAGTCTTCTTCTTCTAATTCGTGAAACAGGGGGCCGATTTTTGAGTGTCGAACGCTCGACTTTTCATTCGACATCTGTCCAAACGTCATAGTTTTTTGACAGATCCCGAGTGAAAAGTCGAGCGTTCGATACTCAAAAATCGGCCCCCAGTAAACACACTGTCAAACACATTGTTATATTATAAGCTAGCATTCATGATTTCCTAGGACACATCGGTTTTAACGTCCTTAAGGCCATTGATTCATCTTGTCGCTGGACCCATACAGATATGTAAATATATACTTATGTAAAGAACCTATAAAATAAATCGAAATTTCAAATTAGCTAGGCTCTTTCTCCGACATACGTTAATTATTATTTACGATTTAATAAACGAAGCCGCATTAAAGGCTAAATATTGCAAAAGGCCTTATTTTACATTCTTGTTTTGTACTTAACTTGGAAATCTTATAAGAAGGAAGAAATAAATTCTTAATTGACACTTCCATTGCCAAGATATTGGTTTCCTGCAACGTTGTACATATTTGGAAAATACACTTTATCTTGATTTGTCATTCAGACCGTACGTTTTTGAAACCCAACCTAATCAATAGAGGCATTATTGAAACCACGAATCGAATACAACTACGTCCCTATAAGGGTTATTTCAAACCTTAATCTATTTCTTGAAAAATTACACGTAAAGATATATCGATTTATCATTATTTGCAACCTGTGATCGCCCAATGCTGAGCTTAGGATCCCATTTTATGTACGCCACCCATTCAGTAGTGAGCAACGTAACAAACTTAAATCAATTACGTACAAAAATTGAAGCAGTTTCGTTTAATGTGTAACAATAGCGGAAACCGAAGGCAATATAATGCTTTCGTCAATAAAGAACAAATTCATTTAAAAAATATTTGTTTTGAAACAAAGTCTGTATTGCACCATAGATTCTAGATCATCAATCATCTTTATTTGTTCGGTTAAAACTACAGATTTCTAATTAAATTGGCAGTAGCTAATCATAACAACACTCATGAATTTTAAAATGGTGATAAAAAACTTCAATATGTATACTATATACAACCGGTGGTTGTTAATTATATATCTGCTCACAGCTGATGAACTTTGGCGTGATAAACGAAGTTCGTTTCAATTACAAATATAATTAATTTAGGCAGGTTTATTGTATTTTAATAGAAAACTTTAAAAGTAGGCACAGAGAGTGCAAATAAGTCAGCGTGTGCCAACAAAAAACACGTTTTCACGTCTCTTGACCGTAAAGTTTAATTTTATGCTTCGTAGACAGTGCCTAACAGTTTTATGATCTAGCTAGAGCATGAAGTAAAATCTTCGTCGAAGAACTCGAAGACCAAGGCAATCGGTCCAACAGCCACACGATCAACCCCGTGCGCTGCGCGCGCAGCCTGCCAGTGTCGTTCGTTACAGTATTTTGATCTCACCAGCACGGGTTAGCCATAGTTGTAGTTGTGACACATAATACAAACACATAGACAATGTGCATGTATATCTCAACACACAATCATGGCTCACCCGCGTTCGTGAGATAAAAGTACTCTACAAACTGCACACGAGTATTGTGTCTTATCTCTAGAGGTGCGTGAGAATACTTGATTCCCACTTGTTGGTCCGTTAAATAGCCTTAATGAACTCATACGTTGACTGGACGTGAAATGGACTAGTTGTGAGAAGTGTACCTAAGTAATAAAAATGTAATGGTGAGAAATCCGTCAAACATAATGAATGACGTCATTCACATTCAGTATTGTTTAGTAGTTATTACCGCTACGTTAGTCAGTGAGAAGGCAATCTGTAGATATGGGTGATTATTATTCATAGCAGTCTCATAAATACTACATATACAACTATATACATAAATAACTATATATATTTCTATAATTATATGATATAGATGAGAAATTTAACTAGTTGTAAATGTGTGTATCTATTTGTCTTTATGTTTTTATCCTGCACCCAACAAATGTTCCTTTTTGGCCCAGTGGTTGACTGGTAGAGAATGCCTTAAGGCATTAAGTCCGCCATTTGTACCTTTTTAATGTGCAATAAAGTTTAAATAAATAAATAAATAAATAACTCTTTATATTTTAAAAATGTTAAACATTTGGGTGAAATGTGATCTTAGTGAAATCATTTGATCATTGTTTTAGTATGTACAGTCAACCAATTTGATTTCTAGGCCACTTCGTACCTTGTCACAGTGAAAATCAATATAAAAGCCGCTAGAGATCTTATAGCAATGTCACTGTGACAAGGTACGAAGTGGCCCAAAAATAAAATTGGTTGACCGTACAATTGTACACGTCGAAATAAAAATTAAAACTACTTTTTGGCCCTCACCCTATTGTAGTGAATACGACCGAGACCTACCGTAGCATTCGTCATTCGACAAGAATCAGGATTTTAAAAAAGACA
Organism: Cenopis cana; assembly: GCA_951800055.1. Lineage (NCBI taxonomy): Eukaryota > Metazoa > Arthropoda > Insecta > Lepidoptera > Tortricidae > Cenopis > Cenopis cana. The sequence continues at coordinate 10,789,290 of OX637492.1, forward strand.
CTAGGTATAATATACAAACAAATGGTTCTGTTAAAAGTAAATATAAATTCTGTAGCTACGACTTTTGTAACTCTCAAATCGCTTTAATATAACGTTTATTATAATACCCTACCAAATTTCCAAAGAGTGAAGAGATAAGCCGTGTACGGACAGCGCGTACATTTGGTACGCGTAGTCGGTTACGCGTGTCCTGGAACGCCATGTCCATACTTGCAGCTACGCGTAATACTTATTACGCGTACAAGTACGCGTAGCTGCAAGTACGGACATGGCGTTCCAGGACACGCATAGCCGACTACGCGCAATCCGTACGTAGCTGTACACGGCTATACAGTACCAAAGTGTCCAGGCAACTTATGTTTTCGACTGTACGTTCTTGGATCGCTCTACACTTGCTGTACAAGTGTACACAAAACTCAGAGTTTCAACTATGGGTGTCAAAAGTCGATAAATACTTACATTGAAGCTGTCTGAGGGCAAAATGATGTGAGCTAACATTTCCCAGGATTAAGTAGACCTGGGAACTGTGTCCACTTTGTCTTTCTATGACTTTATGAACTTCGTCCCCAATGACGTCATCACACACACGAAGTTGGCTTCGCCGTGTTCGCAACGCATGATGACTAGTGATATGGTCCTCATATCCACAAGTCATAATACGTTGTGAATACGGACTGCAGTTATGCAATGTGTTATAGAAAATATGCGCATTTGAGACTGGTTAAAAATAGAAAACAGGTTATTTTACGAAGCAGTTCTATCTAATTTCCGACATTCACTTGATTGTGTTTTTTTCGATTTGCAGCTGAACGTGAATGTGAAGTCGCAATCGAATATACATTAATTACGTAGCTTACAATAAGATTACTTTGAGGTTGTTACTGACATAGGCTCTTATTCCTAATGCAATAGAGTGTATATATAATAGTACCTGGGAGACCGAGCCTTGCTCGGTGTTTTCCCGTAAACCAGGCAGACTATAGCTCTACAAAGATCTAAATAAAGATATTAAGTAGATAAACAGACCTATATAAAGCTGCAACCCGACACATTTCTATTGACATAATTGGGTCATAAACAGATTTAGGTTCGCGTCTTTCCTGTGGACATATCAAAAGTTAAGGGCTACAAAGCTTAATTTTGGATTGGTCTAGTAACCCGCATAAACGGCGTCTTCCGGTTCTATAAATCCATGTAATAAATTCATAACTCACATGCTCATATGCCGTTAACTATTGACCACAGGAGAGACGACTTTTGTTTTTTGCAAGTGTTTATGACCCAATTGTTCTCCTAGTGAGGTCCCTCAGGTCTAATACGATGTCTGGGAAAAGCGTAGGGGGTGGCTCCGTGACTACCAGAGAAATACCTCTGAAAACCTCTGAATACCTCTTTTATATCTTCTAATGTACACCATGTTTTAATGTAAAATAAATAATTGATTGATTGATTGAAAACCAAAAAGTTGGCCAACGGCCTGGCTAAACGGTAGGTTGGGGGATGCTCGACCAAATGTCATAGAGAACTGCAAGCCATTTGGTGAGGTGACTTTTTTTGGCGATTATTTTTTGGCAAAAATTTCAAAATGGTCAGGGGGCAAAACAACTTTTGAGTAATTTAAGCGGGAGTACCAAACCACCGAAAATCCTATATAAATACAAGGTTTCGCGAGCCCGAAGGGCGAGCTTCAGGCTGCGAGGCCGCAGGCCGAGCTCGGTCGAGGGCCAAAGTCCCGGAACCCCACCCCGAGTGCCCAAGCGTCCCCCCCCCCCCCAAGTAATTTTTGCGAGATCGATACGGGAGGAAAGGGTTGCCTAACTATTCATATGACCCATGTATCTTACAAGCGAACCTGAGGATCGAAGGCCTGAAGGTGAGAGGCAAGGCTTCGCGAGGCCCAAGGCCGAGTGTCCCATCAGAGCGCGCTCTCCATGCGAGCCCGAGATCCGCTTGCGGCCCGAAGGGCGAGCCCACGCAAACACTCACTATTCCTATCATTGTTACAATCGAACCTGAGGGCCGAAGGGCGAGCTTCAGGCCGCCAGGCCGCAGGCGTTCAAGTGGTCAGGTGCGTCCCCCCCCCCCCCTCCTCTCAAATGTTTGGCGAGGCCGAAGGCCGAGCTGCGGGAGTACCAAACAACCGAAAATTCTATATAAATATACAAGGTTTCGCGAGCCCGAAGGGCGAGCTTCAGGCTGCGAGGCCGCAGGCCAAGCTCGGCGGAGGGCCGAAGGCCCGGAGCCCCATCCCGAGTGCCCAAGCATCCCCTCCCCCCAAGTATTTTTGCGAGACCGGTACGGGAGGAAAAGGTTGCCCAACTATTCATGTGCCCCATGTATGCCTCGCAGGCCTCGCAGGCCCGAAGCGTCCCTTAGAGCGCGCTCTCCACGCGAGCCGGAGAGCCGCTTGCGGCCAGAAGGGCGAGCCCACGCAGACACTCACTATTACTATCATTGTTAAAATCGAACCTGAGGGCCGAAGGCCCGAAGGTGAGCGGTAAGGTTTAGCGAGGTCGAAAGCCGGGCTCACGCGGACACTCGAACCTGAGAGCCGAAGGCCCGAAGGTGAGCGGTAGGTAAAGCTAAGCGAGGCCTGAAGGCCAAGCTCACGCGTGCACTCGCGTACACGCGGAACCTGAGGGCCGAAGGACCAAAGGTGAGCGATAAGGCCGACCTCACGCGTACACTCGAAGTTTAGGGCCGAAGGGCAATAAAGGACAACTAAGGACAAATACACAACAACAACACAAATGTTTTTCCTCAGGTATGCCTTGGATGCGTACATTAAACGTTTTTCTCAAAGGCTTCCTAGGCATTTCAAAGTCCTCACGACACTTACATTATTATTGAATTCCTGGCTACTCGACTAATTCCTTCTCCGATCTGTTTTAATAACGCATTCAGTAAATAAATGTCAGTGCGAAATAAAATGATAACAATTTCTTCATCGAGATTCAAAATACATTTTTTTTAAACCGCGATCAAAATAAGCTAAAAAAATCAAAATAAACATAAATAAACGTGAAACACTGAAACCCGACCACATAATGGGCTATGATGGTGCGAGAAAAGGACGCAGCTATGCGGTGGAACGAGACAAAATTGTAAGCATATAAGAACGATTTTAAAAGCCAGAAAATATGGCTTTGAATGACGTCACGTTATATTGCATCTCTTTCATTCTAATATAAGATGGATCTAATGAAAGAGATTAAATATAACAGTGACGTCATTCAAAGTCATATTTTCTGGCTTCAAACGAATGTTCGGCACGCAACCTCCAGGATGTAGGTATCTAAACTTTTTGATTCATTGAGATTATTTGACACCGCAGAACGTGCCCATAGATATAATATATACTCTGTAGTTATAGATGCGCCAACGAGCGACCGGGGCTATTTCTTTCTCATACTTTTGCTCATATTCATATAAAATTTGTACTACGCAATTAGTCCGGTTTGCATGTCCAATGTATTGCTTATGGAAATTTGCATTTGCCTGTAACCCGACCATGAAGAAACGTCCGGTCGGTGATAGGGACAAAACATCTCCCCTCTCTCTCTCTCAGCCTCTTTTCTATTTCCTCTTATAGGAATCGCAATAAGACTATCTTTCTCTAGCAAAGCGTGTCAGCCCCTTGAACGTGAACCTCGTAAGTCGTTGTCATGTGTCATTCTTTATAAATGCTACAAATAACAAAATATAAACTCGCCTCACCATACGTCCTTATATATCTTGACCCTGAGATTCGTGACAACTATGTGCATATTCGTAGGTCAGGCTTATACTGGTTCTTCTGACACTAATTTTCCGTACGTCAGCAGCCATTGTAAATATCAATCACGAACAAATTTAAAAACATGAAAACTCGAAAACACGCATTTTCTCAAATATAAGACTAAGCTAGATCGATTGCTCGTCCCCGAAAACCCCGACATACCAAATTTCATCAAAATCGTTAGAATCAAGAATCGTTAAATTCAAGTATCGTTAGAGCCGTTTCCGAGATCCCCGAAATAAATATATATACATATATATATATATAAATAAATAAATATACAAGAATTGCTCGTTTAAAGATATAAGATTACAAACATATGATTTTCAGACAGTGTGTATAAATGTAATGACGAATGTCCGTCAGATCGCCCGTGAGACTGGGTGTCCGTCGACAGAGACATTCTAGCAAAATTAACATTTAAGGCGGTATATAGATTGAAAGTGACACCCTTTGTTTTTCGCTCACGACACAACGGGAACGGGATGCAACCCACTCCGAGAATGGCTTTTTAGACAAATCTCGTTAAATATCTGACTGTGTGCAGGTTTATTAAATTTCCTCTTATCAGTACCTAGATGAGGTAAAATACCATCATATTAACTTAATCGTGTCTTTTAATAATGCGTTGTTTTAGTAGGCTGAGGAAAAAAAGGAAAATATAGACTCGATTTTGGATTTATTTTCTATCGAGAAAATTTTAAGCAATCATGTTTCGCTATTGTCAGTACCACAATCATATAGTCAAGAATCATATATCTGAAAATCAGCCCCTACTGTTTGCTAGTCTGGGCAGGACAGCGTTTCAGTCTCCAAATTTCTCAGTGTAGCGCCTCCAGTTTTGGGGGTAGCCTTTGAACGTGACTCGCAAAACCGAATTTGGTTTTGAATGTGCGGTCGCAAGAAGCAGTGAAGCTGTGTTTACTATTATAGGTAGATATTATAAGGAGGGTTTAGGTCGAGATTTACTGAACTGGCGTTTGGCGTTTAGAGCTTATAAACTCTATTACTTACATAATTGTCAAAGTACTGACGGACTCGTAGAGTATCCAATTAAATAAGAGTATAATGTAAGCAATAGCTATGTATTTTTTTTACTTGTGAATAAACACGGTCAGTTAGCTTATGTACGTATATCGACAATCAGTGGTATTTCATTAGCAGATATAATTATGATTGACTGGTACATATTTCTTGTTTGCAATAAAGTTTAAATAAAAAAATCGATTTGTTGGGACGATCCCTGAATTTCCCGGTAACACTATTTATGTACATATTATTCTGTGGCGCCGCGGGGTGTGAAGGAATAATGTAAAACGTCCCAATGACCCAACAATTTACAGTTACAAACTTAATGCAAAACAAAAGGTGTCAAATACTAGTGAAGGCCAAACATTCCAGGCAGGATAAACTTATGCAAATAAAAAGCAATCATTGGTTTATCAAGTGCACTTTTTTAAAGATTGTTTGTTTTGCATCAATGCGGCCGGGCCCGACCGGTCCCTGTTCTTTTGCTCTGCATTCAATAATTGCTGAACTACCACTTTTTTTTGGTAGAGCTCGTTAGTCAGGATCAGCCGAACCACTTTCTACGAGAAATTCGCGAGCAAACTGCATTTACGAAGATATTTGGAGCAATTTATCAGACAGTGTAAATCGCGTCGAAGCGTGGAATAAAAAAAGATCATATTTAAGGATTTCAAAGAGACATAATTCTGACACTGCAGACACGATATAGATGTTTAGAGAGGCAAAAATCGATAGCTAAAATGCCGCGAAAAGCTGGATTTCCTACGTTACCGTTTCTAATGATGGATTACTTAAGTGAGCGCCATTGATGCCATATGTTATTATATATCGTGTTATATTGCGATTAGAACTTGATGAGTACACAATTGTTCTGTACATTTCCACTGCTTTTCCCATCACGACATTATGTAACATCAACTAAAAATAAATTTACGCAGAGAAAGTTCTCGCAACCACGGACCATGACCGAAGTTTAGCACGATTAATGTTTTCTATGGTGCACGCCATGAACCAAAACATCTTATTTTTGGGAAAAACTTATACCCGTATTTTCTAAACTATATATAACAAGTCACTTTCGGTAAGGGTACTTACCTACTGATAATCAACTGATAATTTTGTCATACGGAATGAATGCGTTTATTTAGTTTTCTTTAATGCAAAATTAATTCAGTGACGATTAATGTAATGCAAATTTTAATTTAATTATTTGCAACGAGCTCACGCGTAGATGAGCTCTCTTGCTTGGCTACATGGTACCACGGTACGCCTATACAAGTATACACGTTAGTGCAAGCGAACTCTCGTACTTACTGGAATTGAACTGCAACATGATTTAGTACTTACTGGAATTAAACTGCAACTTATGCGCGTGACGCTTTATTACATCTATTTTAAATGTTTAAAGTGACTTCACATTTAAAAATGTCTTTATTGAGCAGGTTGTAGATCCGAAAGACGAAAGATGAACGAAAAGACGAAAATAAATAAGCACTGTGATATCTAGTCAAATCGTCATTTGTTTGTGTGCTTGTAAAGTGGTCAACTCACGGAAGTATTGAGACCACGCATAATTATGTATAAAATTGGTATTGCAAACATGTCTTCTACTTCTGGTTACGTCAGTATTCATTTTCTTAATGATTAAAACTACCTATACAATGAGATTAAATTTGTAAACATTTAAATAACATTTTCATATATTTTAATTAGCTAAACAAGACAATAATGTATTTTTTTTAAACAGGCAGTTTCGACTGAACAATTTGCATATTGTAAATAAATGTTGAACTTGACGCCCTATCCTACGCCCAAGGCTTAAAATAGAAATGGGTGGGACACCTGGCCCGATACTAAAATGGAAGATGGACCAGAAAAGTATCGTCATAGGGCCAGAAGGGCACCGAAGACTAGGGTTGCCAACCGTCCCGCCTCAGGCGGGACGTCCCGTTTGTAGCACCCTAGACGATGCGTCCCGCAAAGGATGCGTGCGGGACGCCAATTGTCCCGTTTTCAGGCCTCGGCAGAATTATAAGAATTGGAGCGAACATTTTGTTTCATTTCAGGAAAGAGTGCAAAATGAAAATACGAGTAAGTTATTTGTATCCCGCTCCCGGAGGACCGTACTCGTAATATGATAATTTTAGCTCGGGAATCATCCACTAAAAACGTATATCTCGCGGAAATAAATAATGTATCCTACATCACAATTATACGTTAACAATATTGATAGAGTGCGCGAGTCCCGCATTTTTTAGCCAAGTCCCGCAATTCTACAACAAATGTCCCGCAAATCGGAGCACATAAGTTGGCAACCCTACCGAAGACCGAAGTACATCAAAAGTAAGATGGGAAGCTGAAATTGTAAAGATAGCAGAAAAAAACTGGAAAACAGTAGCGTCACGAAAAGACGAATGGAACTGCCCGAAAAAAGTTCAATTATAATTTTAAGTTTGGAATAATAAAAGGCTATTTTTATTATTGTTTATGCCAGTAGGTATATCAGGTACTAAAGCTTTGTTGCAATAACCCTGGATTAGGATATAGATAACGAATAAACTTAGGTATACATTTTAGACAGCTTTTACATACAGGTAGACATCTACCTGCTCCAATGCAATTTTTTATATGTTCCTGTATACATTTATGTATTTCTAAAACAAGTTCTTTAAAAGTTAAGATTTGAGGCCTCGTTTATCAATTGGGTGATTTTTTACTGTATAATAATCCGATTTTGATAATTCTTATTTTGTTTAGAGTTAAAGTTAACCACGTTTGTCGTTTGTGCTTATTCCATTTTAGTTACATCCTGTTTAAGCTGCTTCAGAACTGACCACATTGGGCCCACGTGAGTTAATGTCATTTGTTATCATTATTTTTCTAGTACAGTCAGCAGAACAAGTAGCTACGCGTTCAAAGAGGTCAAAATTATCTACACATCTTTATTATAAAGGAATAAGAGCGTGTTTAGATAATTTTGAACACCTCGCCCGCGTAGTTACTTTTCCTGCTGTGGTCTTACTATGGTTCATACCACGTACACGTACAGATTTTATAACAGAGTTATATATATAATTTCCGTATATACATTTCATTCATCAAAACAGGTTTTATGATTGTTAATCTAGTGGCCGAACTAGAAAAACTAGTGTCCACTAGGTCGTAAACAGATTATGCGTTATATTACCTAATCGATGCTTTAATTTTATCACCTGTCTAAACCTAACGTAATATCTGTTTAGACTAAACGTAATATCTGCCGTGAAAATATTACGTTAAGTCTAGACTAGATAATTTTATTTTATCAGTAGATATGCGGTTCTATGAAAAAAAAGAATATTCTGACGAAGAATTTTATTTTTATAAATTATGAAAATTATGCCATAATGACAGATCAAGAAAAACTAATGTTAATACTTTTTTAAGCACAGTTCATTGTTACTTCAGCAATTAACAACAAACGCCAGAGAAAATGGAACTTCTGCTCAGACCGGCTATAAAGCACGTTTAAGTTTTTATGCCACACCTGGCCATAAAGTGGCAATTACCGCACGCTCCGCGCGCGGGAAATCCCACTTCCTGGCCAGGGGGTGACATAAAATTTTGTACTTAACACGGGCGGTAAAAAATAAAGCCTCAGATCGCATATTTATCGCCCTTGCCTTCGGCTCGGGCGTCAAATAGCTGCGATCTGAGACATTCTTTATTTTACCGCACTTGTTAAGTAATGTACTATTATTATTTCTGGGCTTTTTTTATTGTTATTTGTGTTTGCTATATTTTAACTACTTACCACATAAGTGTCTTGGTATTATAAACTGTAAACTTGTGTGTGATTAAATAAATTGAAAGCAGTGTGTATATTACAGTCAGTTTACACTGAGATCTCTCTTGACACAGCAATATATCTGCACCAATGAAAGAAATCACAAAACTTGACCTACTAACACGTTTCATAAGGTTAAAGATGAATTCATACACAATGTAACTTACAGTCGGAAGATATAATATGTTACATAACAGTTCCGAGTCAGGATCGAGGTCGAACGATCGATCGCGCTGTCGCGTAAATGTGACGTCGAAAGGTTTTGTAGACATTCATCTAGCTGGCTAAAATTAAAATCGTATACAGCTACTATATGCAACGATGCTTGGGGTAAAAGTAAATTATATACATATTTCCTATTATTTATTAGTTTGTATACGTTGTTATTACATATTATGTCAAGCTTGAAAAATAGTAAACCTTTTTAAGGTTGTGTTTAAAGAATACCTTATCTATTCTTATTATTAAGGGATATATAAATGCTATATCCGTATCAAAAATACTGTTTTGCACAGAAAAAACACTAAAATTCCACACCAAAACTGCATATTGCTGTGCAATGAGTACGTATATTATGTAGTTTAAAGATGTGAGGGTTTTTTTGATGTACCTGTAAATGGGCGTTTTATTCTAATAGGCAACGTCCTATTTTACTGACGGTATTGGTCATGAAAATCAGGGGAGTGCTTTAGGAATTTATTGCACATTAGGAATATGCAATAAATTCCTACGCACTACGCACTCAACAGATTTGCATGACCAATATGCAAATTGTCTGCAGTCGGAAGAGACTGAGTGATGTAACAACTCTAAGTTTCCGCTACGATTGAGGTCTCGTAACACTTCCATGATGACAAAGCCTTTCAGAGAAAGATACTTGTATGTGGCAATGTACCGACCACACGACCTTGTGTAATGTCAAACGTGCTGCGTTTTAACGTTAAATATCTGGGCGGCCGAGCTTTGCTCGGCGTTTTCCCGGGCATGAGACCTAGCTAGATCAATTGCTCGTCCCCGAAAACCCCCAAATACCAAATTTCATCAAAATCGTTAGAGCCGTTTCCGAGATCCCCGAAATAAATATAAATATATAAATAAATAAATATACAAGAATTGCTCGTTTTAAGATATAAGATAATAGCCAAATAAGGTCGTAAGTTACCCCTTGGGTGAGAAGTACAGATGGCAGACGCTTCCGTAAAAACTAGGACCTACGCCAAATTCAGGGTGCAACTGTACTGGGATAACGCTCCGCCCGCTTGTTACCGATTTATTTTCATATAGGTAAGCATGCACATTATTATGGCGCATTAGTTAAACACTGTAATGCTATGTAAACGTGTTATCAATAAATAAATAAGTTTCTGTCAAAAAAATTTTTTTGGTAGGTAAAATAATTTAATGCCGATTGTACTTTTTTCACAGTCATCATGTCATCAACTACTCGTAACGACGACGGTTCCAATGAGACCAAACACGATGGGTTTATCTGGTGTAGTTTAGGAGTTGCTATGACCACCTTCTGTCTCCATCGTCAGATCAGCTCGATGGTACCAAAATATTGTATTGACACCGAACTTACATAAGTATACCAAATTTCAGTAATTGAGTTGCAAGTTTCCACTTAAACACACATAGTTACATACACTGAGTTATGTATAATGATCTTTTGTCAATCGACCATCATCAAAAATACTTATAGCGTTGACAGGTCCCGTACCATAAATAGTTAGGGGTCTAGATTGAGAAAAAATCAGTAATGAGTTATGAGAGAAATCAAGAATCGATCAGATCCATCGAGAGATCATGCCGCCTATCTCTGTCCTATCTTGCAAAACGGGAGGGCGATAGGGACAGCACCAACCAAAATGACAAATTTGCATTTCTTCGTGCACCATTCGAAAATGTATCCTTTGTGGAAGTTGTACAATGACCCCTCCGGGGCGTAGCCAGTTCCGAAGTAACACTTATGATGTAACTAGTTACGACACGTCGGCTTGTGTAACTAATGTCTTTGATACCTGATTATTATTAAAAGTGGGACGCTCGGAGGCGTGAGGAGGCCCGACATCGAATAGCTTGAGGTTTGTTTATAAACAACAAAATTTAAAAACTATAAATGTCATTATAAAAATCGGTCAAGTGCGACTCCGACTCGCGCACTGAGGGTTCCGTACAAACTATCAATCCAATCCAACACAAGATGTTATAATGAGTATGAATACACGATATACACTTACTGTCAAATAATACGGGTCACATTAAATTAAATAACCGCAATATGTTCTTGCAAATATTTTACACTAGTGTACAGCTACATCTATCGGCGAATTTTGTAACTAATTTGAGTAACTGAATAATATAGTTAGGTATTATTATTATTATTATTTAATTTTTTGCACAATAGAAAACCTTATAGTACAAAAGGCGGATTTAATGCCATATGGCATTCTCTATCAGTCAACCTTAAGGCGAAGCAGAAAAATTGTTGGCGGTGCAACTAACAACATACAAGTCAAGCCCATATGACACCCCACTTGACATAGTTGCCGGACTTCAAAATTTTGAACCCCCTTTTATAAATCATTATTCACAGAAAATAAAATATAATAATATACAGACGAAGTGAAGCCATAAGGGTTCCTTTTTTTCCCTTTTTGGTACGGAACCCTTAAAATAACTGACAGCACCGGAAATTACATTTTACTCTTCTATTTTTCGATCAGCCAGTATGATAATTAAGTTTGTAGATTTACGAGTAGCCGATAACATGTACAGTCAGCAGCAAAAGTAGCTTGGCATACAAAAGAGGTTAAAAGTTTCTATTGCCTTGTAATAAAGATTTTTGACGTTTTTAATGCAGATTGTACATTTAATTAATTAATTTTAGTGTATTTAGGTAAACAGTTTAAAAGTGACTCACTCCTGTCAGTCAGTCCAAAGTAAGCAGTTTAAAAGAAAGCATTTGTTGAAAATATATGAACATGGATATAGGTAAACGGTAAGTAATAACCACGAATACTTAATTTTATTATATAATTGTATAAATAAATAAGACATAAAAACTAGGGTACGTGTTAGTTAAAACCGTGTTTTTGTACAAAGACTGGCGTGCATTAGAATGTACACAACGATTGCATAAGGCGGCTTTCACTTTTACAGACACTATTACGTTAAATTGAACTAAAGTGTAACTCCAGCGAGACGCAAACAACGCATTGAGTACGAATTAAGAGGCCTTACACATTTGAAAATGATTGGAATACAAATTATAAGAAAAGTTTTGATAATACGAATTAAACTGATTAAAGGATACGGTCCTTTTATGAAAGTTTTAGGTAGTAACAGAACCATTATTGCTTATATTGTGTGTGGTTGAATTTAAGCGGAAAAAACAGTTATAAGTAACATTGAAAATGTTGAATACTATTTATGGTAAATTTGGAGTCAGTTCTTTATTAAGAACTAAACTTCCACTTCCCATTCCATCCCTTTGAGGGATGATTTTTGGGACAAAAAATATCCTATAAGTTAAAACCATTTTCATCATAATCCGTTAAGCCGTTTTTGCGTGATTGAGTAACAAACAACCAAGCATTACACGTTTATAATATTAGTAGGATTATCGTTTCAAACATCAGTACGTGTCAATTCACACACAACAACTTTTAACTTATAAGGATCCTTAAGGTTTGAGGTAAAAATGATAGTTGAAAATTTTATTTAGGGTAAGCTATAGTAATGTTGCCGCCCCAATCATTTTCTTTTATGAACTGGAGGTTGTCCCTTTAATGTAATGAACTGGTATAGTGAACAGAGTATAATCTATAGCCTACAATTCTGACGAACGTGTCTACCTACTACCTACAGATTTAACGAGGGCTCTTAAGAAAAATGTATGTGTCCGCTCTTATACTGATCAGTAGTTATTACATAACAAAACATACAATTCTATTATTTTCGAATTATGATGTAAAGTCATGGACTTTAATTGATGAGCCACTTGCAACTTTCCCATTTTGTAGTTTTATACTTCATGAGATTACACGATTAAACACTAACTCAAACCGCATGCTCGTAAACAAGATGACAAATTACTTTAAATCGGAAATAAAGTGTTATCCATAAAGGTTGATAAGTTATCTTATCAATGATAAATCAAAAATCAATCATTCTCACATTCAAATGGGTATTTTATTAAATAGGTATTAAAAAAGGTAAAGGTCATAAAAATCGCATGTATTAATGATATTTACATCATAAAATACTACCTAAGTTTGGTTTATTGGTAAATTGTTATATAGTAAATTACTTATAATTGGTAAATAATTATTATAAAATATACGGTTATGACAGGTCAGCGACGCCACGTATAGGCTTTGTCCTGCTTGCGTCGCGCACGCTCTGTGACCAAGCCTTTAAACATAAATACTGCAACTGTTACGACTTTTCCTTCTCTTCAAGACCTTCATCATCTTTAGAATCGTTACTTTCCGTAGAATCCTTTGTTTCCTCAGCCATCGCTTCCCAATAAGATGGCGGATCATCGCCGTGCAACTCGCCGCTTGAGGAACAAGCGTTTTCTTCGAAGCTACTCGACAAGTCGACAACCTTTGGATTAGTGTACTTGAAATGGAATTTCCAAATACATATTGATATGTGGATCCGGTAGCCTAACAAGAGTGAGAATAGAATAGTCTCTGGACAAAAATTTGCAATGATCTATCGAAGCACAGCTAGTGATCCGGAATCATGATTTGAACAATAAATTTGGCTGTCTCACCTCCTGGTATGGCCTAATGTAAAAATAAAACCCCTTCTATCTCTGCTCTGTATGAACTTTTGCCACAGTCCCATAATTTAGTGTATTGATCAACTTCCATCATTCGCACTTGCATGTCTTTGATTGTTTTACGAGTATTTGTATCGTTTGTGATTTCGTAATCTATTCTAGGGTAAGGCCGCGAATTTTGACCGATTTGGGTGTTTCAAATTTCCCATGCTGATTAAACATTACGCGTAAAATGTTCTAATGAGCACAAATGAGATAATTCATTTAAACCTTTCTAAAAAATATTAAAAATATATTTGTATCGAATACGTAACGAAATCTGTAAAAAAAAATCGACCACGTGTACTTAAAGCGCTCTTATTTTCATGATATCTAACTTCTCATGATCATGCTTTTATTTAAACAAAATTATATATAACGATAGTCCTATCGTCTGCGGGATTATGATAGTCATATAATTCTCTTCCTTATTGTATCTTACTTTCTTTTATTGACCAAAAATTCCAAGTTTTCGTTACGAATTCTTTCGTGACGCTTTGACACGCTAGTTTTTAATCCAATTTTGGTAGAATTGCGTTCTTGTACACTGGCAACTCATATTATAGTAGGGCACAACCAGTGAGAACAACAAATCGCGTCAGTTACTTGACAAACTGCAGTCAAAGTTTTCCAAAATATCGCGTAAAGTGCTAGTGTGATTTTAAAGCGAAGTACCTACCTAGTGATTATTTTTTACCGGCTGTTTTTTCATGCGATAGTGTTATGTATTTTACGCAATTAACATGTATTATTGTATTCAAAAAGTCGTTATTACACCATGATTTCCATTTTTTTTCATAATTACGTTACGCTTTCGTTACGATTATTTTTTTACAGAATACAACACATTTTTTATGTAAAGCAACGAAAAAATGTGGTAAAGGGAAAGTGCACACAGAAAAATAATGGCTTAAATCTTCATAATATTTTTTAAGTAGTGACATTAGATTATTAACACGATATGTAATTTTTATTTATTTTTAATTTTAATCTTAAATTGTATTCGTGAATAATTGTATTTCTATAGCTATATTTATTATTCTATTCTAATTTTGTGTAATGATAATGTATGATCTGAGTTGGTCCAAAATAAATGAAATTTAATTTATTTTAAAAGAATTTTCTTCTATTTCCTATGAAAAGATTCGGTAAGTTAGTAATGTGTCACAGATTTTTTCAGGTAAGTTGAAGATATATATATTCGGAAGCAGAGCATTGGCTTGTAAAGCCCTGTCACTCACGAGTCCGTCTGTCACACAAGTTTTACAGCCAAACGGTTGGAGCGTTAGTCTACACATTTTTACAGTATAAGCAAATTGTCAATTTTTTTTAAAATGTTTTAAGAGCTCTTATACATTTACAGGGGGGCGCATAAATATTTTTTTGATCTACCCCATCAAATGGGGTATAATTGTTTTGAGCTCGTTGGGTAGATAAATACTGTGATTCGTCAATAAAACGTCATTTTTTTTTTATTTTTTTTTTCTTACCGTACTTATCTAATTAGAATATTCACCAGTATGAGCTTATAATATAAGCTTTATAACAACTTATGTTACGTTTTATGGTAACGTCACGAATTATATGTATCGAATTAATCCTTTGATGTACCGAACCGTAAATTCACCGACATAAGGCCACGGGACATATTTTAAAGCTGTGTGCATCCATTTTTTACAATTTGACTGTAGCTACTTACCTACACACACACCCATCACAGTAAGATCAATCCAGCAGACATTATAGACCGGATTTTGAAAGTTATAAAGTTAGAAGTTTTTCTAGTTTTTTATTAACTACATAACGGTCTACAGTCTTATTTTATGGTCACCGTACAAAAGCGTGTATCACTGGCATTAAACTTCGAAGTGAAATTTAAAAAAAAGTTCACAAATCAATATCGATTACAAGTTATTAGATTCGCCAAATTATTGCTCATAAATGTCCATTACGTGACGTGAGATCGACGCTATTCGACAAGCGGAGCTATAAAAATAGATATACTGTTTCTTTCCTCTCGCTCCCTCTTGCGAACACCACAATGTGAATATGTGAATAATGATTTGAATATTTAATTCACTCAGTTTCAAGTAATCATCTTTTTTAGGGTTCCGTACCCAAAGGGTCAAAACGGAATCCTATTGGTGTCGCAACGTTCCAAAATTTTTGTTTCGAAGAATGTTTCAACTTTCCTTTGACCTATGAACTTGAAATTTGGTGATAATGTTTATTATTACGTATATTTTACCAGAATCAAAAGTCAAGAGTGCTATTGAATGGTTAGAAATAAATAAACTGAAGTTAAATATTGATAAAACTAAAATAATTAGGTTCCAACACTATACTTAATACCGGATCCTCTAAACGCCAACGCCAGAGCAGCAAAAGTTTTACAATCAGCTAAGGTGCAACTAAAATGGTCGCTGCTGAAATGAAAAACGAGAAACTTTGTATAAATTTATTTTGATCTACGTAAGTTCAATTACTGTACACATGTTTTTTAAAAGGTCTATGATACTTCAAAGTGAAAGTAGGGAAGAACTAGAAATAGAGACAAATACTGACTTACGTAATGCTATTAAAAGTCAAGAGTCAAAAGTCCAAATTGAAGGTTTGCCAACGAGCCATGGAGCGCAGCATTCAGCATTTTAGGTGTTAAGAGGATGGATCGCATCCGGAACACTACGCTGCGCTCCAAAACACGCATAGCTGATGTAGGCAAAAATACTGCTAGGCTCAAATGGGACTGGGCGGGTCACGTCTGTCGCATGCATCCGGACAGGTGGGCTAATATAGCTACCAAGTGGATGCCACAAGGGCGACGCAGACGGGGCCGGCCTAAACGGAGATGGCGGGACGACTTGGACGGCTTCCTCATCAACTGGCAGGAGGAGGCACTGATGCGGGAGTCGTGGCATGCATGGGGAGAGGCCTTAGCCATATTTTTGAGGTTGGTCCGGAACCCTAAATGTGCGAAGTCCGACTCGCACAAGACCGGTTTTTTAGCCTGAATGTGGCTTTATAGGCCGGATCCAATGAAGCGATAGGAGTATACTTAAAATCATTAATTCATTACAGTTGAACGAATTGCTCCAAAGAAATTCCTTCAAAAAGCTACTTTACTGTTCATACAATAAGGTTCAAAATCCAATAAAATTTTAATTAAAATACGTTCAACAAAAAGAATTTCAACCATACCCAGTTGGAGAGTAGCCTGGGGAAAGTCCGGAGGAAACCTCCGACACGCCCTCATCTCGGCATTATTTTCCGCCTCATCTTTGCCCCTTGGCTATCAGCATCTAGCCAGGGGGCAAATATGGGAGGGGGGGGTTTGGCCAGCGCCAAGAGCAGTCCCATTTTTGTTATGTCAGACTTTGGAAATAAAAAGCGGCCAAGTGCGTGTCGGGCCACGCACAATGTAGGGTTCCGTATTTGTCCACCCGTTACATTATGTCGACTAAAAAGTTTTTGAACTTATATTTACAGTGTTTTTGACAGAATTAACAACATTATCTAAGGTATCACAGAAATTTGTACGAAAGTTTGCTTTTGCAAAGTACATTTCTTATGTTCGACTATTACTCGATAACTAGTAATGTCTACTTAGTTGTGAAAGTTTTCTTTTTAAATTCATTATATGGACAACTACCATGATTTTTTTCACATGCCTTGTAGCCACCGTTTAGCTGGAAGAGGGGGGGACACTTGACCATTACAAAAAATATCACTTTAAAGCTTAATATTACGCCAATGGATTCTTGAGTCAAAAATTGGTTTAAGAAACCTTAAAATATTTTTGAAAGAGCTATCTAACGATACCCCACACAATGGGTTTTGAAATAAATAAAAATTGCACCACCACTTTACATGTAGGGGAGCTACCATAAAAAAAAAAACAAATTTTTGTCCTACCGTTTTGTCGGCGTCATTGATATGTATACTTATGCCAAATTTCAGCTTTCTAGTACTAACGGTTACTGAGAAAAGCTGCGGACAGACGGACGGACGGACATGACGAAACTATAAGGGTTCCTTGTTTACTACGGAACCCTAAAAAGATAAACCTCGCGAGGACTACCGCTCACAGAGCAAAACATGTGAACATTCAATCAACAAATAATGTTGTCTTTTTTATTTTTATCATGAAAAATATTAGGTGCTATAACTATAAACCGAGGGGGGCCATGTAATGAATGGGTGATATTTGTTAATAGCGAGAACTTTCATTCAAATTTCAATATCCATTCCAGTTGAATGAAAACGATAAGTTAGATCGTCACCGATTAGTCAGGGTCAGTTACGAGTTCGTGATATCGAACGTGATTTTCTCTCAATTATACTGTTTTTTTTTACTTGTATGTGTTTTTTTACTTCATGACTTTCAATATACCGTGACCTGATATATATTATTATACTCTTTGACCGTGACCATAACTCCGTAAATAATAAAAGGCAAGATTTTCAAATAAAAAAAGTAATTGTACGATACTCGTAACGGAAGGATTCACTAAGCTTAAAGTTCAATGCGAAAGTTAAATGCAAAATTCAATTATTACTAAAATCAAAAGAATAATGAAGACGATATATATATATATCATATTTCTATTTCTATTATATTATAGATATTATGCAACAGAAGATATGCAGAGCTATTTTCAGAATTGGCCGAAAAGTATCATGTCGCCCTTACTTTATAAAATATAATATTGTGACAGTTCCTTGTATATATATATATATCGGAGGTATGCATGTTTGTCCATAAATATAAAAACCAATTCACGGAAACCCAAGAAACGTACTCTCGTAAATTAAGATCTCAATATAAATTTAAACTGTTCAAGCCAGCTGCTAAGTTAACTCTAACTTCCAAAAACTCATATGCGATGTGTATTACTATTTATAATAAACTACCGGATGAGTTTAAAGACAAGAATTTAAAGGTATTTAAGAATATGTTGATGAATTGGTTATCCAAAAAATGTTTTTATAGCGTCAGGGAGTTCCTGAACAATTCCAATTAAAATCCAATTATAATTAATTTGATATTTGTACGCTAGTTTGTAGGCACAATGTATGGAGATCAGAAATGTATAACATTAAGACCTGATGTAAACCCACTATTGACAAATAAAATATTCATTCATTCATTCAATTTAGATTTTGGTATTGGGCGTGAAAAAGGGAAAATGAAAACACGACGACTACGTAACATATATTATGATCGTATAATCTTGCCTACGATTATGTAAACTTGATTTCATTTCCTAGATAAGAATACAAAACTTGCAAGTCATGCTTGGTTTCGCACATTGTTTTGTGAAAATGAATTGTATTGGACTTAAAATAAGGTCCATTCTTATAGTGATGTTAAATTGTTCCTCGGCGTTTTACGATTTCAATTTGTTCATTCCATTCAACGCCTCTGCAATTTTATTGTATCGCTAAAGGAAAGTGCAAGATAGTAACAAGGGTAATAAATAAGGTTATTTTGTAAGGTCGCTATTCTCCAAGCTCTTATGTAGAAATAGGTACGAGTATTTACACGATTTACAATGTTAATATCTGGGCGGCCGAGCTTTGCTCGGCGTTTTCCCGGGCATGAGACCTAGCTAGATCGATTGCTCGTCCCCGAAAACCCCCACATACCAAAATTTCATCAAAATCGTTAGAGCCGTTTCCGAGATCCCCGAAATAAATATATATATAAATAAATAAATATACAAGAATTGCTCGTTTAAAGATATAAGATTAATATCTGGGCGGCCGAGCTTTGCTCGGCGTTTTCCCGGGCATGAGACCTAGCTAGATCGATTGCTCGTCCCCGAAAACCCCCACATACCAAATTTCATCAAAATCGTTAGAGCCGTTTCCGAGATCCCCGAAATAAATATATATATAAATAAATAAATATACAAGAATTGCTCGTTTAAAGATATAAGATAAGATAAGATTAGCTAGGCATAAAATCCGGAACGACTGTAACAATGACATAGAAGGGACTTGAAAAAAAACAAAAGTCGTCCCTTCTGTGCTCAATAGTTAACGGCTTATGTGCATGTAAGTTATGCTTTTATCACGTGGATTAATATAAACGGAGACGCTGTTGATGCGGGTTACTAGTCCAATCTAAAATTAAGCTTTGTAGCCCTTAACTTTTAATATGTCCACAGGAAAGACGCGAACCTAAATCTCTTTATGACCCAGAAACGTCGTGGAATGACAGAAATATGGTTTTATTTTCATTTTTCGCGTCATAGGTTAAACTGTGTGTAATTGTTTTTAAGAGACACAATTACCTATCTGTTTTATTTACCATTCACATGATATAAACTAAAACTACTAATTAGTTATCGAGACAAAATAAACCTTTAATGCACGAGTGCGTATAATTTTACAACTTTCGTTGTGTTGCGTCATTACCGGCGTATTTTCTTCTTTTACATTAGTGGTTACGGATCGTTAACCACCGAGTTTAGGGTATATTTTTTTATTCTACTTTCTATACCGTCCCAATCAAATATATCTGAGCTCCTCAGTGGATTCAATAACGAAACTTTCTAATACCTTGACAATAGAGTTGATATTTGATAATTGACAGTGCTTTGTTTGCTTCGATTTGTTTGAAGGCGAAGTCTTGAACAAAACAGGTAAGTGTTAGGGCGAATATCCAGCGCACGCGGTCGAATGCCAATAGTGATCCTGCGGCGTCCCACTTATCAAGGCGTAGCCGGCATTCGTTGGGGTTTTAGACGGTAGTCCAAGGTGTATGCCGCGGTTAGTCCGTCATACCCGCCCTGGTCCCCCGACCAGGCGGGATGCGTAAATGCATTTCCCCAAAGTAAAAAAAAAGAAAAAAAAGTGAATATCCAGTAGATATGCGAAGCGAAGTTGTGTTTTCATATCGCCGAGTGACAACCAAAGCTCAATAGCAAATCATGATCATCTGTCGTTAGTTGTAGAAACCTCGTATTTCAGTACTGAGCCGATGATCACATACGAGCTTTTTAGATAGATATTTTTTACTTCACAAAAGATAATTGTTACAATCCATGAAATATGCTCCCAAAACATCACGAATAACATAATCTTAAAGAGCTGAGCAATAGCGTTATTGTAAAACACATCTAAAACATATCAACACCCTGAAAAACCATAAATCGATTCGCACATAAAAAGGAAGCGTCATAATACTCGTCATAAATTGTATGTCTCCGCTCAGGTAATAAGGCGTAAGTATTAAAGACTGAATTGTATGAAGATCAGGATGTAAGCAACTGAAGTCGATATCTTGACCTGTATCGCACTTGTAACCTTCATGTGTACAGAAATATCCGTGTTTCGAACTAAAATGCCTCGATTAGGAGTATTAGGACGTGGCGAGTCGTCGGTACCTACATTATGAACTCTATGCCGTTGTTAATAAAGCGCACTGACCTGTGTGAGCCCGAGCCGGTAGCTGGTGACGTCGAGGTCCAGTGCTAGCAGCATGTCGTCGACGACCTGACGGTCGGACAGAGGCGAGGTCGGCGCCTCCTCCGACTCGCCCTCTGATGTCGCGAGCAGTCGGTACCTACGACAAAGAAGATATATACTAACGTAATAAGAAGCGACACCGAAGCATGTGTGCTGTAAACCCGTCTCGCGGCTATGTGTGCGTGTCCGGACGCGAGCGGGGGCGCGCGAGGGTGACGCGGTGTGTGGAAATCACTCATCGGACGGGCAAAGTATTAGGGTCAGTTGCACCAACATACGAACACAGGCCAGTCATCGTCAAATATGGCGCCGGCAGCTGTCATCCCATAGAAACTTGTCAAACTTTCCATACAATCAGAATTGACGAACACCGCTTACGATTACAGACGTTGAAAGTTTATTTTTTCGGTTTTTCATGAAAAACTCATAAACGGTGACTCATAGGGAAAAACATTCTTAGGCATAAGTAATCTAAATAAAATTATCTACATAAAAGGTTCTATACATTTTGTCGCTAGGATTTATTTAATGAGATTTTAAAGGGGAAATGCAAAATTGTATGAAAATTTAAGTGGCTATTAATTCCTTTGTTTTTCAATATTTTTAAAAACAAAAAATACTATAATTATGCACTCAATGAGCTCTATTTATTGATACCCCACTCGATGGGGTGGGTCAAATTTTTTTTTCGCGCCCCCCTTTATCTGTATGGGAGCACCCCTTGAAAAGCTATAAAAATATTTTTGAAAAAAAATTATAGCTTTGGATCAACAAGATGCTTAAATGGTGAAAATTTGAAGACTATAGCTCAATCCGTTACCTTTTAAGGGTGGCCCCCATGCAGCTAAGGGAGAGCATGTATGAAAAAAAAAGAACTACCCCATAGAGCCCCATCAAAAAGCAACATTAAGAGCAATAGTCTTAAAATTTTCACCATTTAAGCATCTTGTTGACCCAAGACTACACAATTTTTTCAAAAATATTTTTGTCGGTTTTTAAGGGGGGCTGGGAATACAGCTAAAGGGGGCACGAAAAAATATTTACCCACGGAATAGCCACTTTCTATTTCATATAATTTTACATTCCCCCTTTAAAATCTCATTAAATATTAATCTTAGCAACAAAGTTTATAGAACCTTTTATGTAGATAATTATATTTAGATTACTTATGCCTAAGAACGTTTATGCTATGGGTCACCGTTTATGAGTTTTTTATGAAAAACCGAAAAATCGTACTTTTAAAGCCCCCCCTTTCCTACCCGCCAGGGGGTGGCGGATGGCTACCAGGCTAAATTAACTTATATTTACGTATATTACATCTGTGCCAAGTGAATTCATCCGATACCAAAATGTGCACCTCCCATACATTGGGTGACACTACTTCCCATACTATGTAGAATCGTAGCGTTCCAAGGTCACCGACACTCGGTTCACACCGATAGACCCGTGTCGCGCCTTTGCCTACGAGGAATACCAACAAATAGATGAAGGACTTAATCATTTGCTGGTGCCAGTTACGGCGGTGGCAGGGTACTGGCACCATGCAATAACAGATTATGTCTCAAGGGAGCAAAATTATATATTTACGGTGAGGGCGGTATATTGAATCCTGAGTGAAGCGAAAAGTTCTAGTAGCAGCATCTTGAGCGTGAAATCCATATATTCTTAAAAGTAATACACAACGATACGTATTTAGAAAAACTGGTTGGACATCTGGAGATGTTGGGAGTGGATATGATGATGAGTATGGGTTACCTCCTGGCGAACTCAGAGAGCGGCATGTGCTCCGGGAAGCCTTGCTTGTAGAGGCGCGCCGCCTCCAACAACTGGAAGCCACGGAA
This sequence comes from Cenopis cana, assembly GCA_951800055.1. NCBI lineage: Eukaryota > Metazoa > Arthropoda > Insecta > Lepidoptera > Tortricidae > Cenopis > Cenopis cana. The sequence goes on from OX637492.1 coordinate 10,812,068, forward strand.
CTGCGGACAAAACGGGACGGTTCAATTATAATAATAAATATTTATGGACAATCTTACACAAATCAACCTAGTCCCAAACTAAGCAAAGCTTGTACTATGGGTACTAAGTGACGATATAGATAAATAGGTACTTAAATACATAGATAACATCCAAGACCCAGGAACAAATATTCGTGCTCATCACACAAATAAATGCCCTGACCGGGATTCGAACCCGGGACCTCCAGCTTCGTAGGCAGGGTCACTACCAACAAAGCTAAAGCGGTCGTCAAAACGTCAAACGGTTACACATGTTTACACAACTACTACTACTTCTACTCCGCTGGCCCAGCGACCCAAAGTGTGTCTTGGCCTCCAATACGAGTACACGCCATTGATCCCGATCTTGTACAGTCAGGAGCAATGGTTGCTACGCAGGCGAGGTGTTCAAAATAATCTTCACACGCTCTTATTCCCTTATAATAAAGATGTGTGAAGATCTTTGTGAGCACCTCGCCCGCGTAGCAACCATTGCTGCTGACTGTACTACATCTTTCCACGACTTAGCTTGAAGCTCACGTAGGTCAGCCTCCACGTCAGCCCAGCGGTATCTGGGGCGGCCGACCGACCGTCTCTCCCTGTCGGTTTACCCTGGTAGGCTCTTTTGACACAATATATACACAACGGTTTCTATATATTTTTTTGTGTATAAAGCTGCGGTAACAACCGGCTCATACCGCTTTTTAACACTAGGCCATTGGGGGTTTTTTAGCTCGTTGGCCAGAATAATGGCTAAATGAGGGGAAGAGGCCACTATTTCAGTTTAGTTACGAAAGCATCCGTTGTAAGGTCACTTTCAAGCCGTCAGTGTGTTCAACACGGCCGACGTCGACTCGACCTTGAACTTGGCTCGCAGCGCTATCGAGTCTCCATACCCATACACGCCGTACGTGTGTACGCACCTGCGACCGCAGCAGCGGCACGTTGACGTCGTCGGCGGCGTCGTGCGCGCGCGCGGCGAGCAGGCAGCACACGAACTGCACGCCGCCCGCGCCGCAGCGCCGCAGCGTGTCCACCACGCCGTCCGCTACGAACTTGGCTTGCAGCGCTGTCGAACGCCGCTTCATGCCCGCTGTGCCTGCACAAATTATACAATTTCGGCAGCCGATTTTGTGAAGTTACAATTTCATAGAGGTCATATCGGTAACCCTCGACGAAAAAACATCATTACGAGTTTTTTTGATACAACGACGTTGGCATACAAGCGTACGGTGCACCTGTTGGTAAGCAGACACCGCAGCCTATACATACACACATACCCGCAGTGAGCGTGCGGCGGATGGAGGAGGCGCGACGCAGCGTGCCGGTGTCGCCGACGGCCGCGCACCACGCGCCTGCGCCGCCCGCGCCGCGCGCCCAGCCCGACAGCCGCCCGATCTCCGCACTGTGGACACAGATTCATAATAATTCATACAATACAATACTAATGTGTTACACTCCTCAAAAACATCACAATACAAGACATTAGGCTTAAAGTAAAGGCAACTCTTGTAGGTGATGAAGAAACTGCATGCCGCCAACTATAATGTGTTAATACATGCGGTTTTTAGGGTTCCGCACAGTGGTGCCGCGCTCTAAGAAGAGCGGTCATAGGGGTTTCGCGCACCTAAATGCTAATTTAATGCAACTTAGTGCATCTAATTATATTATATTATAGTAAATTGAGTTAAATAATAGTATAATAAAGATATTATAGTATAATAATAGTATTTATTCAGTTAATAAATCAGGCTAATGGTACAATAAGTAACCATATGAAATTCTACAATTAACGCAATAAGATTATACAAAAATATACAGAATTAGTTTATACATTTATATTTAAAAATATTAAAATTAACTAATTATCTAATTATTTACTAGTTACAGACCCCAAAACTCATTAAATAATTACATTTTAGTTTACAAATTAACTGGAGTCTGTAATATGACGTAACTAGTAAACTTCCATCCTCAATACCTGAAAATTTGAATCTGAAAACTTCTGTTTGTACTTATTATGCCCCGTATTGCCGTGAAACCCCCACCCCTACGGCATTTACCAATTTAAACGAATTATTTGTTTAGGTCAATATTTTCGAGAGCATTATTTCGAGATTCTAGAATTCGAGATGTGGGGTGGTCCAACAAAGACTGTTATTCTACTTCGGCAGATGATTTCGAGACAATCTTGATTAGTGGATACCTCTTCTTGGCCTCGACTTTTTTATGCGATGGCAAAATATTAGGACACTTCGAATTTATAACGACGTTTAATAAGTTATACCGATGCTTTGTCAACTTGGCCTCAGTTCAACTTCGTCAGTATTGAATTGCACAGAAGAAATGTTAGATTTTATAGAATGAGTAAAGAGTTTATAGTGGATCTATCCACATTAGCCAACTCCACCAATCTGCGCCATTTCGATCTCTTGCTGCAGTCCATAAGGTTCTTTATGTGCTGCTTGCCGCTCGTAGAACTAACTGCCGCAGGCTGCTGTTGGTTCATATCACTTGTAGTTGACAGATTGCAGACTTCTGAACTGATCAGCCAGGTGTTCTGTTTTTCAACCATTCGGGATTTGGTACGGTTGGATTGTTTCCAGTAGTTTTCTATCTTCTTACAAAGAATGGAGATTTTCTTCCCCATAATCTCGGTATCGATATTTTAAACATCTGGTACTAACTGCGACAGAGTTTGATAGACTTGACGACCTCTATCAGCACTTGATTCACTGTCATTTATTGATAGCCAAGTATCAAATACAAGAATTCGTGCAAAAGAACATTTTAAAGTTGTATCTAATACAAATAAAAAAATACTGATATTTCGTAGCACGTTCTACGCACCTGGGCATATGGTGTAGACCTTCATGGTTTCACACGGAGGCAGATGGTGGCAGCCAATTTGTTATGTATTTTAATACAGACATATCAACGAATATGCACATGTATAAATTAGCACGGTCTTCGGCGGGGAACTCAGGTAAAAGTTTCGACAAACATCAACGAAACTAAAAATATATCTAGTTTTATTGTGTCAGCGTAGCACCTCATAGAAACAAATTTACTGAATGAAAGTTAAAAAAAAACCTTATGAAATACAAAATACATACCTTCAATTTGAATATCCATTGTATACAACACGTCTCAAATAATCGAATTTAGGGAAAAACCCTTGTCGCGTATTGTGCTTATGAGATGCTTAATTGCGCTAGTAACGAGGACTTATCCGATGCGTTCACTTTAAGTGCACAAAAGTAAATATTACAAATAAGTAATTGCTATTCTATTTATACCCTCAAATACTATGACTAATAATGAGTAATTACACGCGGTATCATGGCGTAATTCAAACATCATGTTCGGAGCCCTATGACCTACTACGGGCACCACTGTGTTCCGTACCCAAAGGGTAAAACGGGGCCCTATTACTAAGACTCCGCTGTCCGTCCGTCCGTCTGTCACCAGGCTGTGTCTCATGAACCGTGATAGTTAGACAGTTGAAATTTTCACAGATGATGTATTTCCGTTGCCGCTATAAAAACAAATACTAAAAACCAGAATAAAATAAATATTTAAAGGGGCTTCCATACAACAGACATTATTTATTTGCCGTTTTTATAGAAAATGGTACGGAACCCTTCGTGCGCGAGTCCGACACGCTTTGGCCGGTTTTTTTTGGAAAATGAACAGGATGAAACTTACGTCTGACTTTCCTGCAGAAGCGTAAGAGCCTTCTTCGTTACAGGACTCTCTCTGCTCGCCTTCACCCAACCCGTCACGTCGTACAGAACTGGATTCGTGCCCTGCAAGAGGTTACCATTATTATTCTCATTATTCCACAGAGTATACAATCTTGTTTGACTTCCGCTACAATCATACATAAAGTATATACAAGTATACGTAGTTATAGATTCGTCGCCGAGCGACCGCGGGTAAAGGGTATACTACGCAATTTGACTGCTTTGCATGTCCAATGTGTTACTCAAGAAGTTTAGATACATACTGGAGGTTGCGTGCCGAACATTCGTTTGAAGCTAGAAAATATGGCCTTGAATGACGTCACCGTTATATTGCATCGCTTTCATTAGATCCATCTTATATTAGAATGAAAGAGTTGCAATATAACGTCACGTCATTCAAGGTCATATTTTCTAGCCTCAAACGAATGTTCTACACGCAACCTCCAGGATGTAAGTTATCTAAACTTCTTGTTATTACCTATGGAACTGTTCCTGTGCCTATAACCCGACCACGAAAAAATGTTCGGTCGGTGATCGAGACAACACGAGGCATTTTTTTCTATTTCCTCTTATAGGAATCGCAATAAATCTTTCTCTATCAAAGCGTGTCAGGCCCTTGGTTATATTATAATCTAGTGTGTAACTAAAGGTGCGTTGGACTGTACCTGGAGGTGCTGCAGTATGAACTGCCTCGCGTGCGGCGCCTTCTTGACGAGGTACTGCGTCTGGTTGGGCGCGCCGTAGTGCGCCATCACTCGCTCCAGAAACGTGTCGTCCGACGAGCCGGGGTACATTGACTCTTCGTCCAGAAGCCTGAAAATAATACGATACTAATTAAAACTAAAATTTAAATGGAAAAGCCTTACTTTGAGATGTATGTATGTATGTAATAACTTTATTGTACACAAAAAAAAAACACAAAAAATACAAACAAATAAGGACATTTACATAGACCATTAGATGTCATAGACCATTTTCATTGTATTATATATATGTGAATAGTCTTAGTAAATTGCTACACACATGACATGACACAAGGAGTGTATAATTTTTTAAAAGGGTCGGCAACGCGCACTTGACTCCCTTGGGGTTGCAAGCGTCCATAGGCTGCGGTGGCCGCTTACATTCAGGCGGGCCGCACGCTTGTTTGCCACCGACGTATTATTTAAAAAAAAAACATTTACACTAGTGGTTATAGTGTCCCCGCCTACGAAGCTGACAGTCCTGGGTTCGAATCTCGGTCAGGATTCGAATCTCGGTCAGGAAATTGTACTGCGACAAAAAACATTTGACGGTAGTTGTTGAGATAATCTCTGTTTACGGAACATACCAGGTATTTTAAACTTTAAAGAAACTAGGCGTAGGTCCAAATTCAAAAGTTCGTGTTACGACTTGTGACAGTTGTGACTATTCGAAATAAGAAGTGCTATTGTTGCACAATTAGTTTTATTGCTTCAAGTTTTATGACTGTTTGGCCTTACGTGGCTGTCCAAGCTGTAGCTGTATATACTTTAATCCTCCCAATAAAGTTAACAAGAGAATGTCAAAATATCAGCAAAGAATTGACACATTTCTCAGCCATATGGTTTTATTATTGTAAGCCTACCCACCATAAGAGGCCGCGGCGATCGCACTCGCGCAGGTCAGCTTGAGAGCTGCGAACGATGGAGTTCTGTGGAGACTTGTCCAGTAGCTCCACCATTGGTCCGGGATTCACTGTTTCCGACAACCAATCTGCAAATTAAGTAATGAAATAAGATTGTTTGTAGTAATAAAGGCTAACTCAAATTTAACGCTTAAACTTACCTTCTTCAGCGCCGTCGTCTAGCGTGATGCCTTCTTGTGCGTAGCGCTCGCGCGGGGCAACCAGCATGGCATCGTGGAAGACAGCTTGCAAACGTTCCTGCCGACAACATGTTATTTGGCAATATTAACCAGGCAACTACAAAAATAATACAAGTCTAACCTGATTTAGAAAAAAATAATTTCTAGAAAAGTGGCATTGTGTAATGTGCCTATGTTAGCCAAATATCTTCATAGAACTGACCTGTAAGTAGTTGGAGAGTAGTTTGGAGAGCGGCGCTCCGCTCTGGTGTCCGGAGGACATGGGGTTGTCCGCGCCCGGCGCGTCCAGGAGTAGAAGAGAGGCCGATGTGCGAGCTGATGTTGAGATACTCCTGGAAACGTAGGGCGCCGATTAACGAGGGCTACTACGCCTATTCGAGATATTCTCCTCCGAAAAAAAATCAAATACGTATCAGGTACGTAGTTACCAATCCGTAACGGACTAGCGTGAAAATTATTAGTACATTATTGCCGTGGCCGGGAAGGGAGCAATTGCAGGCTGAGTATTTGTTTAAACGGACGAGCTTGCGAGTCCGTTTAATTATAATACGAAGCCTGCAATTGCCATTCCGGCCGAGGCTAATATAGTGCTTTTCTCAAAAATGGGGAAAATACGACAAAAATTTAATTAAGATTTGATAAACATAACCTTAAAACGTCAAAAACATCATGTTTTCCCGCCGTTTATTTTTGAAGTGAAAACTTCTTTAGCGGCGCTGAGCACTTTTGTACTGGGGAAAAATGTATAAACTCGCGATAAATTCCAAGACCAGGTTAGTTGACCCCTCCTAGTATCGTGATTGCTATGTTACGAGGGGTCCCCAGCTGGTCTTCTTAGAAAGCCAAGGTTCTAACTGTTTTAAGACAATCCTAAGATTTTCCATAAAGATCATATTTCAAATAAATTCTCATGGAAAGTAGCTCTTATTGTCCCTAAAAAAGCGTTTCCAAAGTCCAATATCGGATAGCCAGACTGACCGATTTCCGTAAAGATCATATTTCAAATAAATTCTCATGGAAAGTAGTTCTTATTGTCCCTAAATACGGTGACAGTTCCCTTCAAAATACCTAGTGGCCAAGAGTGATGGATAAAATACCAAGGGCCTGACACGCTTTGTAAGAGAAAGATAGCCTTATTGCGATTCCTATGAGAAGAAGTAGAAAATAGTGCGATGTTTTGTCCTTATCACCGATCGAAAATTTTTGTATTTGTGTCAAAGTTTTGTGTCAAGAAGATTGCAAAACAAATTGGCAATATCTGGTAGTGCATTTTATAAATGGAGAATTAATGATAAGTTTGGTTTAAATGAATAATAATTTACCAATTATCAGATCCGTAGTGTTTGGGTGTTCAGTGCAAACATGGTGGGGTGTTCAGTGTTGGGCTGTAAAAGCAAACTCGACCGAAAAAAGGCGGATGTTACATTCCATGCGTAATTTGCGTAAGTACATTTTCTTTGCATTTTGGACCCGTGTTTATTTCTAAAATCTCACCGGTAACAAGTTACTGAGCTAAATCATAAGTTATATCATGAGACACTTGATGAAATAGGAAAAATATGTAAATTAATTCAAAAATAACCTCCAAACATTTCACATATAAACCGATCAAATCGCGTAGTATAAATCTACCATAGAAGCCAGCTTAGAATTGATGTCCCATCATTCAGTCGGTTTATAATTCGATTTCGGGATACCAACAAATAATAAAAAAATCCCCTGAAGATTACCCCACGTTTCGGGAAATTCAAGTAATTTGATTTTTTCAGTTTTTAGGGTTCCGTAGTAAACAAGGAACCCTTATAGTTTCGCCATGTCCGTCCGTCCGTCCGTCCGACCCCCGTTTTTCTCAGTAACCGTTAGTACTAGAAAGCTGTAATTTGGCATGAGTATACATATCGATGACGCGGAGAAAACGGTAGAATAAAATCTTTAAAAAAAATTTTTTTTAGGGTACCTCCCCGGGTGACAGTAACGGAAACGCACAGGGCCGGGCCGTCTTTAACCAATTTGAGGCCCTGGGCACATTAGGGTAATGGGGCCCCTATGACCTTGATAGAGCACGATTCTGTTAGAATAGACAAAGAAAGTAAACGTGTCACATTAAATGAATAGATATTAATAATATAATATTTCCTAAAAAATAATATTAATTTTCAAAATACACCAAATTTGGGTTCTTCCTTAGAGCAAACAGCTAAATTAAATTTTCTTAAATAAACGCCTAATTCTAACCAGTCATATATTTTTTTTTAAATTGAAAATGAGGCCGACGCTTATGCGAGCTCACCCAGAAGATTCACTCGTACCTTAAAAAGGTCCAGGTTATTTGAACTCGGAAGTACCTACATACGCCATTCGAATACCAAACCAGTAAATATTATAAAAAAAGATGATTTTGACCAGGTAATGAAAGTAGCCAGTCGTACGTCGTCTGGATATCTGATGGAAGAAGGGGGAAGGCGGTATGAGCTCATGGAGTTCCTGAGCACACTCAACGAATCTAAAGAAATAAAAATGGGAAATAGGTAGTATTGCTTACAATTTTTGAAGTGAAAACTTCTTTAGCGGCTCTGAGCACTTTTGTACTGGGGAAAATTTGTTGAACTCGCGACAGATTCTAAGATTCTAAGACCAGCTAGTTGACCGCTCCTAGTAATCGTGATTGCGATGTTAGGAGGTGTCAACTCAGCTAAACTCAGCTGGCCCCTATACCACAAAACTTTACAAGTCTACAATTTGACAAAATTGCACAATTTTCCATAGAAAAAGTTCGCAAATTTGTTGAATTGTACGCTTGTAAAGTATTGTGGTACAGGTTCCTGGTCTTAGATGCGTAAGACACAATGATACTCGGGACATATTATGTAAATGGATTATGCGAATATGAACATGAGTATGAGTACAATACAGATACGGATACCGATACGGATACCGATACCGATATGAATATCTTTGTTATTTGGGTCATTGTCAGTCGGAAAAACAAAAGTTGTCCATTCGGTGGACAATAGTTAACGGCTTGTGTGCATGTAATTTACGTTTTTATTATATGGATTTATAGACACGGAATTACAGATTATGCGGGTTATCAGATCAATCGAAAATTAAGCTTTGTAGCCCTTAACTTTTGGCATGTCCTGTCCACCGAAAAGACGCGCACCTAAATCTGACAATGACCCATTTACTATCTTTATTGAGTTTTCACTTCTGCCGGCACTCCCGGAGTGCAACCCGTTGTTTTTTTTTAACAGAATCGCAAGTGTGTTTTTCCACCGAAAAACGCAAATTATTCGAGACACATAAAAAAACGTCGCGTTTTCAACAGAAAAATACGAGCTGAATTGGCTGAATACGACCTGTGCCTGCTTTTATATGACAGTTTCTACATTTTAAAAAGTGTATAACTCGACAAATAAAGGAATTTATATGTGACATTGCAGGCCATATATGTGGCCTGCAATGTTTTTTACTTTTTAATTTGGATCTGACCTTAAACTATACACTTAATGCGATGCAAATGCGTTTACAATTCTGAAATGCGAACCTTTTGACTGAAACAAAAGTTGTATTTGTGTAATTTTAACGGTAACTGTCGTGTGTCGAGACTTTTTTTCCCAAACCATGTCCAATGGGAATTAGATAGACGTATACATATATACCAGGGTATTTTGTTGTGCTAGACCAATACAAGTACCTGTTGACTAGAGCAGCAATGATGTTGAAGGTCTCATTATAGAGGCCGGTAACGAAGGCATCAAGCGCATCCGCGCCTGAAATCTCTCGCTCACTGGATGGTGAAGGCGTTCTGTAACCAAATATGACAAATATTTATAAGTCAAAGGGTTTCATGTATGACGTCAAAACAAGGTTAAAGGGTTGTCGAATAACATATTTTTAATGAAAAGGGATGCTCATAGATTGGACGTGCACGTCCGAAGCAATCAGAAGATGATCAGATGTGATCCAGTAAGTTACCGGGTCCACACTACAAGCAACTGTAACACATGGCACAAGACCGAACGGCCTGGAGATCTGTAGTCGAGAGAGTCACCCATAGTCGTCACGTCCCTCAGAGATGAGGATGCGACCAAGAAGAAGATGTTTATTCGTGTGTTGTGTAGACTCTGTCTCTGTCATGGATGTGGTGGATAGGGTTTCAAGGTTATTTTTTTGTTTTTCCTGTCGTACAATTCAGCCTAAGGAGATCGTGAAAATAATTTTCGTGACTGGGGCGATGTCTCTCAGCAAACAATTCGGGGAATAAGGCAATGAAAACCTTATAGCTCCTTGATTTTCCATTAAATAATTTGACATTTCAGCGCAGATTGTGTTCACTGAGCTTTTAGTTCGTATTACAGTTAAAACACGAAAACTGACCATTGACAGATCATATCTTGCTCCAATGATATTCACAAATATAGGTCTATAGTGCGCGCCATCCACGACGACGCGCAATGCGCAATTGTACGGAACGGGCGGTGGAGGGGCGCGTCGTCGTGGATGGCGCTCACTATAATGTTTAACTAAGACAGCGTCTGTGATGGGAGAGGGGCAAAATGGGAGACGTCATAGGGTAGCGGGCGGCGGAGCCTTGCCTCCCGCTACCCTTCCGCGCTCTTAACCTACATCAAGTAAAAGTTTGTCACTTGTCATGAATGCTTTTATGTTTTACGTATCTTAGTTTTTCCTCAAAAGGAGGTAGTTCATATGTATACGAGCTCACCTTTTTTTTTTTTTTTTTTTTTTTTTTTTTTTTTTTTTTTTTTTTTTTTTTTTTTGTACGGGGGGAAAATCCGTTATGGATACCTCCGCACCGCGGGGGCAGCGCGCAGGTTATGTCGGACTTGCACCGACTAAAACCTCCTCGACCCATTTCGGACGGCTCCGGGATCTCCTATGGAACGCTCCAGTGCCGCCCTAGAGTCCACCTATATGGGTCCTACCACGTTTTTTTTATGGGCGATCGCAGCCCCCAACTACGACCGTCTACGACCCCGAGGACCCTCTTTTAGTCGCCTTCTACGACAGGCAGAGGATACCGTAGCCGTATTCTATGCCCGGGCTACAGGGCGCATACGAGCTCACCTTAGGTTGTTGTTGGGTTGCGGCGAAGAAGGGCCGGTGGCGACGAACACGGCCCTAGTGAGCTCTTCAGCAGTGACGCCGAGCACGCGCGCCGCTAGACCGGCGTTGCTGAACTGGTATTTCATACCGGAGCCGGAGTTCGCTGGGAAATAATAAGAATATAACAGTTTAGAACGATGTTATAATAGTAATAATAATTTTGAGACTGATTATCATGGCAGGCGTCCGCTAGTCTCATCCCATAATCCAGTCCATCCAACATTAAAAAAAGCGTTTATTTTTTACATTCAGAATTGGTGTATTGGCACAGAATAAGTATAATCTTCTGTACTTGTACTATTAAGTACAGAAGATTCTCTGTTAACAAATTCTCCGTTTAGGTATGCCAAATGTGCCTAAACGTGGCCATTTCTTTCTATCGCACGCAACGCGCTCTTTCGAGGCCCCGCCCTCAGCGCTAGGGTTACCACCAGCGAGAACCTATTTTAATATATGTACTTTATTATTAGTAGTGTTGTTTACAATACAATTACGAATAGTACTTTTAAGGTTCCGTAGCCAAAATGATGAAAACGGAACCCGTCCGTCCGTCTTTACGTCTATAAGCACTACAAATACAATTAAAACATTTAGCAGGAAGGTGTGTTCTACTCGTATGAACTGCTACGTAAAAGTGATGTGAAATGACGAAAAAATATTAAAGTAGGGGCAGGCACTCCATACAATCATGTAACCAGGGGATACAAAGTTTTATATAATATTTAAAGGTCCGAGTTTTTATTATTACACAACCTGCTGCAATGCAATAATGTTTTGGTTTTTGCATTATTATTTATACACGTCAGTTCACGACACGAATTATGATTGTACAACGATCCGTATCGTTGCGCCGCAACCACTAAATAGTCCTAAGACTGGGGACCCGTCGCGCCGCATGTACTTTGAGCGGCGCGATGACGTCACGGTAGATTGCCCCTCCTGGTATTGGTTAGTAGGTACATATCAAAAAGTGACATGGAAAAATCGGTGTGAGCACAGCGCTAAGCTGTTTTGAAGCCCACCCGTAGTCAGTGAGTTGGTTTTACATTAAGCAATACGTGTAATATTGAATTTACTATCATATTTAACTTATGAGCCCCATGACCTTAGCTCCCATCGAGCCAAAGTGCTGCTCTCCAATAGTCTTTGAACCTGGCGGGGACCATCTCCGGATGTATCACATTGTGCACACGGAGATTTATTTTTTTATTTTGCTTTATTAAGGAAAACAAACAGCAACAATCATACATAAAGCTATTACAGTTAGGTAAATCATAAGCCAGCAAAGTTTTCACCAATACATCAGCACTTATAACGAAAATATGCACTAAGTAAAAAATTCTTTTATTAAATTAATATTCCATCACTATATTAGTATTCGTATATTGAAACTATTTTGAGATGGTATCCGTTGACTTACCTTTGACAACCCCAGCCCACCCCAGATGGCAGATGGCGGCCAGTATCTTCCACACGGCCATCTGCTCCTGCTCAGTAACACCAAGCAACTGTAGCGCCTCCTTGAGCGCCGAGAAGTCTGCGGGCGCGTCCGCCTTCTCGCTCGACGACAGGAAGGGGTTGGGCGCGTTCACGGGAGCCTGGTCGAAGAGCAGCTCTCGGCGGAGGCGGCCATCGCAGCCGTGGAATAACCTATAAATAGTTACAGTTTTAACCTCCTGAGGTTCAAAGTGACGATACTAGGACAAATTCACTCTCGTCTGAACGGAGGCTAGTTGGGCATTTGTCGGTCGTATTTGAAATGAGCAAGATTCAAAAATACTGTTATTAAAATTTGAACTATAACGCTCAGAGTATAAGGTTCATAAAATATAGTGAGTATACTGACGTGTGCAGCGCAGTGAGACACACGCGCGGCCAGGCCGTAGATCTAGCAGCAAAATATGAACGGAGGCCCGTTTAGCCTTTGTCCGTCGTATTTGAAATGAGCAAGATTCAGGAATACTGTTATTAAAATTTGAACCATAACGCTTAGAGCGCAAGTTCCATTCTAGAGTATACTGCCCAATAAACATTTAGGCGAAAAAAAAAACTTTAAACCAGTTCATTCACGGCTAAAGACTTTATAAAAGATGATTAAGAGGATAAATACATACTTTAAGCCGTACTAGAGCAAAAACTGAGTGGATTGTACAGAACAGCTGGTTTAAGGCTGTATATTGCCGAATTTTTTACTTTTAGCTTCTTAATAGCATTACAAAATACAGAAATGCAGTGTATAGTATAAAATAATGCAAAAAGCAGTTTTAGATGCCTATAGTCATATAACGACTGTTAACAGCTCTTGATTTATTCCTTTGTATTGCTCAACGCTACACAAGGGCATAAAATATTGCTACTGCTGGATATTGGTGTAAACCTACTCCGTTGTAACTTTATCATATTAGGCTTGATAATAGCTGATCAATAGTTATCTAGGAAACCCTTTTAAAGCAGTCTCCTTTACAAGAGTGTAATAAAATGCTGCGGGCTGAATAAAACTTAGTGGAACTCTATTTTAAAGCCGATGCGATTAGTATAGGTTTTTACCGTATAGTTCAGCCACCAGTGTTAATTTAGCATTACAGTGGATTATTTTAATTCTTATAGTGTTTGTAAAGAGGATAATCAAGCTTAAAAGTAAAACTGCTAATGTCACTTATAGTACACAGAGTTCATAAGATCCAGCGAATATTATGTTCGTGGTGTAAATAGTTATTTTATGAAATAGCAATAAAAATTATGGACGCCAAACCACGGAAAGAACAAAAGCGAACCGGAGCAAATGGCTGTAATATGGACACAATATCGACTTCTAAGCAGGTACTTTAATAATTAAATTATAATAAACAGACATTATTACTCTTGAAGCTGATAATTGTTCTAATGTAATTCCTCAATTCAGCAAATAGCTTCATAATACTGTACTGGAAGAGCAATCAGCTGTTTAAATTGGGTCGCCATTAAAACATAACCTAAAAATTTAATTTCATATTACATCTGATATTTTTATGTAGAATGTTGAAAATTATTTTACAATATGTAACTAGACACAATATAATTAGTTTATTTTCAGTAAAAAAGTACTGAGTACACAAAACATATCGATTTTAGGACAAATAAAAACTGGCTAGGTAGTACCAATAAACTGTTAATTTCTATTTGACGACCGCTTTAGCTTAGTTGGTAGTGACCCTGCCTACGAAGCTGGAGGTCCCGGGTTCGAATCCCGGCCGGGGCATTTATTTGTGTGATGAGCACGAATATTTGTTCTTGGGTCTTGGATGTTTTCTATGTATTTAAGTATTTATTTATCTATATAAGTATGTATATCGTCGCTTAGTACCCATAGTACAAGCTTTGCTTAGTTTGGGACTAGGTTGATATGTGTAAGATTGTCCACAAATATTTATTTATTTATTTATTTATTTATTTATTTATTTATTATTGTGTAATATTTCGAGGGCGCGTGAGTTTTTTGCTATTAATTAATATACATATTCACGGAAAATTAGCAGCCGCAAGCACAATTTCGACGTAAAATAGAAAAACGGGTGCTATCATATATTCGACTATATCTTAATTTTCACTTCACAAATTATAAATGGCCACTTTAATAAACAACATCTAGAAAAAACAGAAGTTTTTACTTTGGAAATAAAATTATTCTTATATCAAGACTTTCACCAGCCTGAGCACGTATATAAGAATAAAACAAGCCAAATCGTAGACTTGTAGCTGTATAATGGAATTATAATACACCCTAAGTCAGCTTGTTATTTAGATGTATACAGCTATAATACAGCTGTTAACCAGCTAAATCTACACTTGAAGCTGTACAATTTGGGGCCCCTTTAAGATGTATAAAGGTTGTATAAGCCACTACACTGCCCCTATGCAGCTTAGTTTAACAGCCTAAAGTATAAAAATAATTCATAGTACAACCTTTATACAGATATAAATGTTTATTGGGTGACGTGTGCAGCGTGTGCAGCAGAACGGGGGCCCGTTTAGCCTATCTTATTTGAAATGAGCAAAATTCTGAAATACTGTTATTAAAATTTGACCCATAACGCTTAGAGCGTAAGGTCCATTAATGTAGTGAGTATACTGACGTGTGCAGCGCAGTGAGTATCGCCCGGCCCGGCCGAAGATCTGGCAGCAAGGTCTGAACGGAGGCGGACACCAGCGCGCCGCCGCCCTCGAAGTCCAGTGATACCAGCGACACTACGCGCGACGCGTGCGGGTTGGAGCCCGTGCTGCAACAATCATGTCATTATTTATTTTATGTCACACCTAGCCATAAAGTGGCCATTATCGCACGCTCCGCGCGCGAAAAAACCCACTTCCTGGCCAGGGGGTGACATAAAATTTTGTACTTACCTCGGGCGATAATAAAGAAAGCCTCAGATCGCATATTTATCGCCCTTGCCTTCGGCTCGGGCGTAAAATACCTGCGATCTGAGACATTCTTTGTTTTATCGCCCTTGGTAAGTAATGTACTATTATGTCACACCTGGCCATAAAGTGGCCATTATCGCACGCTCCGCGCGCGAAAAAACCCACTTCCTGGCCAGGGGGTGACATAAAATTTTGTATTTACCACGGGCGATAATAAAGAAAGCCTCAGATCGCATATTTATCGCCCTTGCCTTCGGCTCGGGCGTCAAATACCTGCGACCTGAGACATTCTTTGTTTTATCGCCCTTGGTAAGTAATGTACTATTATGTCACACATCTGGCCATAAAGTGGCCATTATCGCACGCTCCGCGCGCGAAAAAACCCACTTCCTGGCCAGGGGGTGACATAAAATTTTGTACTTACCACGGGCGATAATAAACAAAGCCTCAGATCGCATATTTATCGCCCTTGCCTTCGGCTCGGGCGTAAAATACCTGCGATCTGAGACATTCTTTGTTTTATCGCCCTTGGTAAGTAATGTACTATAGTTTAATAACATCCTACCAACAGCGAATAAATTATGATAGAGACTCACCCCCTTATTCATAAACGTCCATCAAGCCTATTTTAGTTAACCAGTGAGTTTAGCCGCCAAAGTTCGTTAGTCCTTATCTGTCACTTCGATATTTTCATTTGTGAGAAGGTGACATAACACATTTTAGTTCGCAGAGGTTTTTGATAACAGCGCCACCTACGAACAATACAAGGCACTAACTATACAGAACGCTGCTGTCGGTTGTAACTTAACACAACCTGCACTGTGAGAAACTTCGCTTATTTGTTCATAGGTGGCGCTTTTACCAACTTCTATAGGTTACGTGTCCATCTTACGATATTAGGAGGTCACTTAGCTGGTCTTACGCCCTGACGCCAGTTTAAATATTTTTCCCCATCACAAAAAGTGCACAGCGCCGCTAAAGAAGATTTCACTTCAAAAATCTAAGTGGTCAAGAAACCTACCGGCACGATCCAAACATATGCAGCACGTCCATAGCGGCACTCAGCCGCTCTGCAGTCAGTTTGGAGCCCTGCGCGGGATACGCACTCGCCAAGTACCAGATACAGTGCCGCATGGCCGATGTTTTGCCCGAGCCCGACCTGTAATTAAAAATATTCAATAGTTAAGAGTCAAAGTGATTCGGCTGCTGGCTGTATAATAAAATCCTAAGGTACAAAAATAATATTTTAATGTTAGTCTATAATCTACGCCCATGATGGTGGCTTAGATAAGGCTGGAAACAGAGCACGACCGACGGTCAGCGCGTATGGTCGGTCGGTTGTGTTTTGTATGGCCGCATACGGTTACAGCGGGCAGAGTGCCACTGGTCTCCGGCCTAATGGCCCCTGGTCTAATAGGGGTTATTAGGCTTAAAGGTCTCTTGCCTCGAGAGCCTATGAGCACGTGAGGAACCTTAAGAACGAACCCCATCCGACGATCTTGCCATTGGCCTTCTATAGTATAAGCCACGCCATTGGTAGACGATTCGACTAATAAGTTTTGCTTATTGTCATACTCAAGCTATATTTTGGCATATTTTATAGGTCATTTTTGGGTTATCTATAGAAAAAAAAAACTGACGGCTAGTAGTAAGTAGCAAGTCATTGAGGCTTACTTAAATAGTTTTACCAAATTGATATTCAATGAGAAAACCTATTTGCATAGACCACTAAAAACAGGTTTGCAATACTCATAACAAAATTAAAAATAGCTCGTCTTTAAATCATCTTTAAAAGAAAAACTAACCTTGAAATTTGACTCGTACATCATTAATTCATTTAGAATTATGCTTTATTATTATGTAAAAGATTATCCCAGTAAAAACACTAATGACTGCCGTTCAAAGTGACAGGATAGCCATACACAACATACAAAAAGAAGTTTTATGGTTTTGAAATAAGGTCTATGTCAAATATTTGAGTACTGTGAACGGAAAATATCAATGATCTATGCGCAGCGTGAAACCAATTTTGTTATCACATTCTGCTATAATTTCTAGTTTAACGCCTTTTAGGTGCACTGGGATGGATTAACATCTACGACGTGGCGGTTAATCAAAAATGAACCTTGAGTTAATGACTAAAGACTGATATTGATTTGTGCAATATAAAGTGGCAAGTTATAAAGGATATTATCCAGACGGGTTACGATACGATCGGCGGTAGCAATTTACGACAAAAGTAATTATCTATTAAGTCCTAAAGCTAGGTTGTAAATCGTGCATTAGAAACGCGTTTTATAGGTGCATATATTTACACTGTTATACGCTCTGCTATGATTTAGTAGTGCACATTTTATGGAGAATATTGATTACCTACAAGCACTATTATTGTTTATTGCGTACTAATTCCAATTTCAGTACAGCCTACGGGTGTTCAAGTAACTAATGATCGAATGGCAAATACACATTAATGCAGCGTCGGTCATAGACGTTCCGTTCATCAAATACCTTCCTTTATTTTGCACAAAACTAATCCCCAGTTAAAAGCTAGTTTCGAAGTTATGTTTAAATTCCAATTATACTTTTTTTATAGTGAATGCTGCAGAAATCACCAGCCTCGCATTCAGAAAGTATAGAACCCTGGCAGAGAACCAGTCGTACCTTCCCATGAAGACGATGGCACGGTCGCGCCGCGAGGCCAGCATGCAGCGGTGAGCCGATTGTGCGGCCGCGAAGATGTGCGGCGGCATGTCGTCCGAGCGGCAGCCGCGAAACATCGCCGCCACCTGGAACATAGGTACGTTTGTAAGTCGCCACGATAATATGAAAACCATAGTAATGACAGCGCAGCGTGGGTAGACCCCAAAGGTGAACTGATGACCTGGTAAAGATCGCGTGAGTCCGCTGGATGCGGGTGGCGCAGGACCGGTCATTGTGGCACTCTTTGGGGGAGGCCTATGTCCAGCAGTGGACGTCTTTCGGCTAATATTATGATGATGATGAAGTTTTTGTAAATTGACGGTCAATAGATGGCATCACCAGGCATAATACTAATGACTGTTCATCATCATCATCATCATTAAGAGGGATAATGACTGTTACAATGTTTTTTTTTTATTAGATGAGGCTAGGAGTGTGCAAGTAGGTGGTGCTAGTACTATAGGAGCACAGGCCCTGCATGAGCATGACACAGCCTCTTAGCCGCGTTCGGGGCGTGTTGAGGCAACACAACTCATAGAGGCAGCACAGGGACTCATCCAAAAATAACTTCATGTACCTTTTCAGTGTAGATGGACGAGGTGCAAAGGTAGTACCAGTAATAGGAAAGTATGACCGGCGCGTGCGTTCAGCGCAGAGACGCTATGTCAAAGTATAAGTATAGTACATTATTTACCAAGGGCGGTAAAACAAAAAATGTCTCAGATCGCAGGTATTTGACGCCCGAGCCGAAGGCAAGGGCGATCAATATGCGATAATTGCCACTTTATGGCCGGGTGTGACATAAATATCACTATTACCTTTTCAGTGTAGATGGGCGAGGTGCGTTTGGGTGGTCCTAGTACTAGGAGTGCATGGCCGGCGCGGGCGTGTGGCAGCCCTGCGGCGTGTCGCGAGCGGAGCACGTTGAGGGCGCCGCACTCGTTCAAGCAGCGCAGGGACGCTATGTCCTCGCAACGTTCCATTTGGGGCGGGTTGGCCTGAAACCGATTGGGATGAGAATAATTGACAACTCGGAAAGACAATCAAATGTATAAGATATGCTAGTTGTTTTATGAAATAATAGGATATCCTCTCTGGACCAGTACAGAATAGTGGCGACTAAAACCAACCAATCCGTTGTTGCCTCCAACACACAGCTGGAGCACCTCTCCAGTTTCCAGCACCCTCACCCAGGCGTAAGCCTCATCCGCGTCCCTTCTTCATCACGGCGGTAAACACTTCGCGGTGCGCGAGCCACGTGTCCTTTCAGTCATTTCTCTGCTATAGCCTATGAAAACTGATCGATGGCACTATCTCATACCTTCTCCAGGTCATCTTCGTCGACGGTGAGCACCTCCCCAGTCTGCAGCACGCGCACACTGGCGCGGCCCGCGTCGGCATCTCCTTCCCGCACCACCGCGGTGAACCCTCCGCGGTGCGCGAGCCACATGTGTCCCGCTTTCAGCCATTCCTTCTCGCATGCCAGCTGCTCTTCCGATTTTGCCTGTGAACAACGTTTCCAAGATTAGTCAAGTAATTCAGCACTGCCAGTAGTTGATCTTAGGACATTTAGAAGAAGAAGAAACTTATTGCGTTATTGAAACAAATACAAGGTAATGATAAAATAATTGACTTAGGTATAACAGCTGGATCCGATTTGAGATCACAATGTATAGTGTTTGTTCACTTTATGTGTGACTAACTTTCTCATGTGTTTATTTACTTCTCTGTCTTGCTACAATAAAAGCGATGAAACGAAAAATGAGAGCAAACTTTACTCGTCTGAAAAACACCTCATCTGAATTTGAATCTAACCGACATTGGGAAACACAATAAGATGCACCATTAGGACAGCGCTGAGCTTCTGCCTACAGACGCTAATTTCTTAAAAGACGCATTATGCAATGTGCGTAACGCGCAAGATGGCCGAGCCTCATCAATTGCCGCAATAGAACCACAGTGAAAGTAGCTTTTCAGTACAGACTAAATCACCAGCTGTTGTATCAGCTGTAGTAGCTGTTTTTGAAGCTGCCTTAATGAGACTGTTTCTAGTTCAAAGATGTTGCTTGTTAAAAAGTAGAAGATGACTGAGCTGAATCAATTTTTGAAGGTATATACAACGACGGTGGGAAACAAGCTTACGGCCTACCTGATGATGAGCAGACACTGCGGTGTCTGTGTCATAGGCTACGGTAAAATTGATATAGCTAGCGCATAACTTGCTGTTCTTTTCAAGTGTTCACAGAAAACGATGTTCAGTAAACAGAAAATTCTGCCATTGGTTGTGTGATCAAGTACATGTTTCAGTGAAATCGTTGCAATAAAGTTCATAATTCTCACAAACGCCGATGTAAAACATACCCAGATGATTCAAAGTGAAAAGTAGTACCGAAAACATTCAATACTAATGCTATGTGTGCGCTTTGTATATATGATCGTATTTATAAAGTTAAGGTTCTGATTACTTATACTGCAATACAAACCGCCTGTCATAAGCTGTAAACAGAGTGAATGGAAGGTCGGTGCGATCCGTAAAAGGTGTGATATTAGCGGTCATTAGCACATCGCATGTGTGATCGGTAATCGGATACGTCCAGTTATACAATGATCACTTGATCAGTCATATGAGAACAAAAATTGCAAAGTGGAAAATCCGGCAGACACTGATTGAAGATTAGAAGTTGGCTTATTATGGTCCAAATACTTCCATCGGAACCTACAGCCTTTAACAGCTAATTGATCATCCCTTGATAAATGGAAGAGAGCGTACTTGGGCCGACCGGACGACGTCCTGTGGGTCGCGTAACCTGCGTAAGCCATTGCAAACTGGCAAGAAATTGCATAGGACCGCTCGAGCAAAGTGGTGTGCTCTTGTGTCGGAGGCCAAAACCCATTTTTGAGTCGTCGTGCCATCCAAGTTAGTTAGTTAATCAGTTTTTGATGAATGGATTTTTCGATGATTACGTTACTTATTCGATCGAAATTTTTTATGACATTTTCACTCTATTGCAAAGTAGTAGTACTAGTTGATAAAACTGTACATTGCTTTGAAGAGTCGTAGAGGGAACTATGAAGTACCACGAGGAGCCCATCCAACTGGGTTGTCTACAAATAAGTTTGAAGCTACGGTAATTTAAATATGTATTCTTTTTCTAACATATCGTATCTTACAAGGTGCAACACTGTTGTAAAAATTACAAGGTGTAGCAACAATGGTATATATTTTTAAACATTGTGCTTTTGAATCCGCGACGTATTACGACAACCTGAAACATTAGCATAAGGTCGCCAGTCGCCACGTTACGTCAGTTCACGCGGAATCAATTTTGCTCGCAACAACGGCATTTACAACAAATTGCCGCGAACCCGCAATATTCACTTAGCTCTTCGCGGAACGACGGGGGAGCAACGAGGAATCATTCGAGCAAACATGCCAATTTCGAGGCATTACATTAAGTCCTCAAATTATACGCGATATTAACATGAGTCGTGTAAGGAACTTGACAGTATACGCGCGGGCGCACACGGTCGACTCTAGCAAAATTTACATGGCACATCAAGAAAATGCATGCAAGTTTAATTACATATTAACATTTAGTATTGTCTCTGAACTTGTCTCGATTGCATTGCTCCCGGTCGCAAATCTCCATTAAAATTCATAATCCACTTTCATTCAGGGTTCGTGTGTCTGTCTAGCGACTAAAAAACCTAGTGATTAGAGAATGTCGAATAATAATGGCACAAATCGTCAATTGCACTTTCCCAAGTCAACGGAGACATTAGGGTCAGTAACATAACATAATATATACATATTTTTTTATGCTTGGCTTGGCTATAATTTGCGTCGCGGCGAAAGTGTATAGGGTCTTACAACAAATGCGCATTTGTCAAAGTTAAGCTCAACTTTGGTTTGCAGAAACAATCATTCTTTCGTAAATACATTTTTTTAATTCTAAACTTTAGAAGATGCGGCTGAAAACAATGTAAGAAAAATCTCTATCGCCGGTTACAGGGCACAGTTTGCGACGGCCCTAATACTCATAGGTAAGTTTGTCTTCACACCGTTAGAACAGTGTTTTCTTGTCTCAAATGATAGTGCTTTGGCTTACTCGGATTATTATTAGCTCGTGCATCCGCTTTTAAACGCAATAATCAACTGCGTTCTCTATTGAAATTACAGGGCGTGTGGTGCTAAGTGAATTACTAGTAGGCGCGGATGCGGGGAGAGATATACTGCAGTGGATACTTTCAGAATAAACGTAGTAAGAGTGTGAGTCTTACTTTACAATGCTTCGTATTTCCTCTGGAAAGCTACTCAGGAAAGTTCCAAGAACGATTTCTAAATGTCAACTCATGTAGGAAATCAATAAATAAACAATTTCAAGAGAAACAAAAGGCCTTGCGAACACCCACGACGTACTTTAGACTCTTGTCTTTAAAAATAAAAGTGAAGTTTTAGTCATCGTGTGACGTCACTAACTTAGATGGAAAGTGAAAATAACTTGTTCATGTCGTTGTTTCACTGAAAAAAAAAACCGCTGGGTATTCTATTTACCGTCTATCATGTGAGTAGGTTCTGCATTATTATACAACAACATCAATAATAGTTTTATTTTTTGTGACATTTTTGGCGGCTGCCAACATACGATTACAGACCGATTAACGTTAAAGATGGCGCCAGCCGCTCTCATCCAATGGAAACTTGTCAATCTCTCCATACAATCAAATCTTGACAGATACAACTTACGATTACGGACGATTTGGTATAATACAACCCACACTTAAACAAATAGTATAAACGATTACCGAGCCACATACCGAGGATCAAATGGTATTCCTTTTTGCAGGTAGCAAAAAAGTTCTGCTAATGACTTTGCGTACATCAATGCGATTCCTAAGCTGCCTGGACTACTCAGTCATCAGTTGTACTAGTATATCTTGACCCGTAGAGTCCTTACAATTTATAAGTAATCTGAGATTATAAGTTTACTGGATTTCTGGATAGTGGGCAAGCGTTGTGAATACCGGCAAAGCCCACACATGAGCATGCGGTAGAGGAAGCTCGCATTACCCATACATATCCATGTACCTTCCTACGCCACGCCACTTGAATCGCTCAATGCAATTATCTGTTAAGACATAAATTACATCCGTATTTGTATCGCAATCCACTAAACCTAATTATTGTATCTCTTCGCCACGACATTATAAATCGAAGCAGCTATAAATATCCACCAAAGTATTAAATTTACTACAGTTGTTGCTTAAAACATTTCTGCATTCTATAGTAAAATTTGAACAACAAAACTGGCCACTATAATGTCGCAATTTACAACAAACAAGCAAAACTGAAAACTTGTAAAACAAGAGAATAATAAAATAGATAAAGCGGCAACGCGTTCCGAGCTATTCGACAAATGCGTGCCCTACAAAGTTACGCACGAAAGCATGTTGGGTCTTAAGGCTACGCGGCAAGAACTATTGTAGTCTTTAGTATTGGTAGAGAGTTCCGGTAGCCGATCAAACAAAGCTAAGACCCGGAAAATCAGTAAACAACGCGGGCGACACCGTAAACCACCTTATCGGACAACGGTTAGTGTCCTTGCTTTGGTTTGCTTGGACGTTGGACGGTATCGGCAGTAAATAGAAAGTGGTAATAGTAGAATCAATATTCTGCGAGATAACGTTTGTGAGTTACGCGCGTAGTATGAGGTTAATACGTCAGGTTTGAGGTAATCTCCGCATAATATTTAAGTGACATAATAGGTGGGACAGCGGAATTATCATCTCGCTCATGTTTGGAGAACCCCTCTCATTTACAGAACGCCAAAACTCATAATTTTCCGGACTAAACAAATTGAATAGTATAGTAGTAATCATATTCAGCAACGGCTCTCAAAACGCTAGAAATAATACTGTTTCCACTAGACTCAGCTATCGATGCTCATTATCAGTCTATTCCCAGATCATTAACATGGTTCTGGCCGTCGACAGATCACGCGTACGTCCACAGGATTCGGAATGGTATCACTGTACCGCTAGGGAAGCATTATCGGCCATATACGCCCGAGGTAATAGTTGTCATTGGCCAGCGGTACCAAATAGGCGCTAGATATAAATCTCCAGCTGTCGACACTTTGTCAGAGGAAATTGCGAATCAATTTTTGCTACATGGGTGGTTCCCGTTCTACCGTAAGATTGTAAAGCCTGCTGCTCGAGTGCGGCGCGAGATAGGGTCGCTAGGCCGGTTCTCAACCAGCGCTAATGCTGCGAACTAATTTGCGACCACTTCAAAGACGGGAGTTTTCGATAATAGTACATTACTTAACAAGGGTGGTAAAACAAAGAATGTCTCAGATCGCAGGTACTTGACGCCCGAGCCGAAGGCAAGGGCGATAAATGTGCGATCTGAGGCTTTCTTTATTACCGCCCGTGTTAAGTACAAAATTTTATGTCACCCCCTGGCCAGGAAGTGGGATTTCCCGCGCGCGGAGCGTGCGGTAATTGCCGCTTTATGGCCAGGTGTGACATAAAAAATATTAATGTTTTACAAAGCCTCGACAAATACAAAATTTAGACATTTTGTTTAGTAGTTACTGGTTGGGAAACCATTTACTTAAGTTCGAAAAAATATTGTTAACGCTTACAAACTCGTCGCTAACTAACCTATCGACCATATTTTGTGTAATATTATGATAAATGATAGGTTATGCTACTACTATACTTTAAGTACTTTAAACTTTACGAGTAAACAGCCTTAAACTACTAAACCGAACTATCACTACATACGATTTAGCTATAAACATAGATATTTACCGTTTTATTTATACATGCCATTAGCCGATTAATATAACATCTATTCTTTTAACTTTAAATATTGACTTTGCTTAATGAAGAGAGATAAGTACAATATTAAAATACGACTGAACCACATTCATTTTCTATTAGCCTGGCAGATGAAAAAGATAGATAAGTAATAGAACTACTCGTTACTTAAAACGCCGTCCATGCATTAAAGTGCATTAAAACGGTTTTGCACTGAACACAGTTCTTCTTACATCGTTACATCTAATTTTAGGCCTCCGGAAACGGTTCTAAACGCAGTTCGGTTACAACATGATGCATGTTACTAGTCGTACATCCCACGCTTTAAAGGGTACCCGTTGGTAACTTTCGCAATGTTTGTTTAAGCTCGGGAGTTACTTAGAAAATTAACCTTTAGAAGCTAGGACGAGAGTTTATTTTCAGATAGCATGCGTGAATGATAAGAAGTTTAAAAAGTAAAGTTTTACAGCCAAGTTTAATAGTAACGTATGGCCGAAATCGCAGGTGTGTGTTGCGTTCGGCTGACCCAGTGCGGGCATCTGTTTGGAACTCGTTTATGGTAATCTAATGTTTACCAAATTCGCCCTTTTCACAACCTTTTTCCATTTATTATAAGGCATTCAGAATTTTAATTGAAATTATTTTAAGCAAGCACTTTCAACGCCGATAAATTGTGTACGTACGTCTAGCAAAATTAATGTCTGAGAACGTATTAATCTTAACGGTTTTGCATAGGTATTCCACGAATTTGTCTATAATTTAGCTGTTTTCAATTTGGTACTTTACCTTAACAATAGTCGCGAATCGACGTCAACGTTACTCATGTTAGACAACCGGATTTCTCTGTAGGTAGCCCTGTAGTATTTCGCTGTAATAACAGAGCCTGATTCTAATATTTCTACTGCATATTTTAATTTAGACTAGGCATCTTTACACTGATTTAGTGCCGTAAAAGTAAAGACATCGATTACATTATATTTTATTTAGGTACATCGTCATCCTCCTAGCGTTATCCCAGTAGAGTTGCATCCTGAAGGATGCCTGGGGTCCGCTACCTAATCACAAGATTTGGCGTAGGCACTAGTTTTAGTTTTTACGAAAGCGACTGCCATCTGACCTTCCAACCCCGAGGGGATACTAGACCTTATTGGGATTAGGCGTTGTCAAGTGTAATGATTTCATGTTTAGTGTAGTTAATTTTAATTTAAGTTGCACTTTTAATTAAGTTTGAGGGTACTTCACCGCCATTACGACTTAAAAAAACGATGGCGGGTGGTCTTAAAAAGGAGGGTACGTTTTTCTGGGCTCTCCTTGGTTAACCGTGCTAAAGTGTAGACGTGGTTGAGTATAGTTTGAAGACGTGGTTTAGTTTAAGTTAGACCATAAACGTGTACGAGTGATTGTAACTCCCAGTATAAGTGAATAAATTATTCAAGAGATCTTTGAAGTTTTAACATATCAGAAGTGAACGTGTGCCTGCGCGCCATGGGACGCAGTTAAGTAATTTTAAATGTCTTATAAATACTTTCGTAATAATTATTCAGAACTGCACCCACAAGTGTGAAATTATGTTACATTATTGAGAACAGTTTCCAATGATTACGTTATAACGTTGATTGGTAGAATCGTTCTGAAAGAGTACATACTTGTCAATCGTGGCCAATTAAGAAAACCCTAACTGAATCTAATACTTAGTACATGACAATGGAATTGTTAATATTCGAAGCGTTGACCTATTTAATTACGGAACGCTAAAACAAATAACGAAGTACGCGGCCATGTAGGTGTGCCGCTTATAGAGTTAGTAGACAGCTGCTGTAGGTATGCTGCTTATAGAGTGATTTAACAGCCATGTAGGTGAGCTGATTGCGGCCATGTAGGTGTGCTGCTTATAGAGTGAGTTAACAGCCATGTAGGTGTGCTGTTTGCGGCCATGTAGGTGTGCTGCTTATAACTCTATAACTCACTCGAGTTAACAGCCATGTAGGTGTGCTGTTTGCGGCCATGTAGGTGTGCTGCTTATAGAGTGAGTTAACAGCCATGTAGGTGTGCTGTTTGCGGCCATGTAGGTGTGCTGCGTATAGAGTGAGTTAACAGCCATGTAGGTGTGCTGTTTGCGGCCATGTAGGTGTGCTGCTTATAGAGTGAGTTAACAGCCACGTAGGTGTGCTGTTTGCGGCCATGCAGGTGTGCTGCTTATGGATTGAGTTAACAGCCATGAAGGTGTGCTGTTTGCGGCCATGAAGGTGTGCTGCTTATAAAGTAAGTTAACAGCCACGTAGGTGTGCTGTTTGCGGCCTTGTAGGTGTGCTGCTTATAGAGTGAGTTAACAGCCACGTAGGTGTGCTGTTTGCGGCCATGTAGGTGTGCTGTTTATAGAGTGAGTTAACAGCCACGTAGGTGTGCTGTTTGCGGCCATGTAAGTGTGCTGCTTATGGATTGAGTTAACAGCTATGAAGGTGTGCTGTTTGCAGCCATGTAGGTGTGCTGCTTATGGACTGTGCCGACAGCCATGTAGGTGTGTTGTTTACATAGGATGTGTAGACATGTAGGTGTGCTGCGCATAGGGTCAGTGGACCTTGAAGTCAAGTCCGGTAAAGTCCGGTGAAGTCCGGTAAAGTCCGGTAAAGTCCGGTGAAGTCCGGTAAAGTCCGGTGAAGTCCGGTAAAGTCCAGTAAAGTCCGGTAAAGTCCAGTAAAGTCCGGTAAAGTTCGGTAAAGCCCGGTAAAGTCAACTTAAAGTCCGGTAAAGTCTGGTATAGACAAATTTAAGTACGGTAAAGTCCGTTAAAGTGAAGTAAAGTCAAATTTAAGTCTAGTAAAGTCCGGTAAAGTCCAGTAAAAACCGGTAAAGTTCGGTAAAGCCCGGTAAAATCAACTTAAAGTCCGGTAAAGTCTGGTATAGACAAATTCAAGTCCGGTAAAGTCCAGTAAAGTTCGGTAAAGTCCAGTAAAGTCCGGTAAAGTCCAGTAAAGTCCGGTAAAGTTCGGTAAAGCCCGGTAAAGTCAACTTAAAGTCCGGTAAAGTCTGGTATAGACAAATTTAAGTACGGTAAAGTCCGTTTAAGTGAAGTAAAGTCAAATTTAAGTCTGGTAAAGTCCGGTAAAGTCCAGTAAAAACCGGTAAAGTTCGGTAAAGCCCGGTAAAATCAACTTAAAGTCCGGTAAAGTCTGGCATAGACAAATTCAAGTCCGGTAAAGTCCGTTAAAGTGAAGTAAAGTCAAATTTAAGTCCGGTAAAGTCAAATTAAAGTCCGGTAAAAGCCGGTATAGTCTAGTAAAGTCCGGTAAAAGCCGGTAAAGTCTAGTAAAAGCCGGTAAAAGCCGGTAAAGTCTAGTAAAATCCGGTAAAGTCTAGTAAAGTCTAGTAAAGCTCTAGTAAAGTCTAGTAAAGCTCTAGTAAAGTCTAGTAAAGCTCTAGTAAAGTCTAGTAAAGCTCTAGTAAAGTCTAGTAAAGTCTAGTAAAGTCTGGTAAAGTCTAGTAAAGTCTAGTAAAGTCTAGTAAAGTCTAGTAAAGTCTAGTAAAGTCTAGTAAAGTCTAGCAAAGTCTAGTAAAGCTCCAGTAAAGTCTAGTAAAGCTCTAGTAAAGTCTAGTAAAGCTCTAGTAAAGTCAAGTAAAGCTCTAGTAAAGTCTAGTAAAGTCTAGCAAAGTCTAGTAATGCTCTAGTAAAGTCTAGTAAAGTCTAGTAAAGCTCTAGTATAGCTTTAGTAAAGTATAGTAAAGCTCTAGTAAAGTCAAGTAAAGCTCTAGTAAAGCTCTAGTATAGCTTTAGTAAAGTCTAGTAAAGCTCTAGTAAAGCTCAAGTATAGCTTTAGTAAAGTCTAGTAAAGTTTAGTAATCAAGTAAAGTCAAGCCAAGTAAAGCCAAGCGAAGCCAAGCAGAGCGAAGCAGAGCCAAGCAGAGCCAAGCAGAGCCAAGCAGAGCCAAGTAGAGCCAAGCAGAGCCTAGCAGAGCCTAGCAGAGTTAAGCAGAGTCAAGGAAAGTAAAGTATAGTAAAGTAAAGTCAAATAAATTCAAGTAAAGTAAAGTAAAGTCAAAAGTAAAGTAAAGTAAAGTAAAGTCATGTAAAGTAAAGTCAAGTCAATTAAAGTCAAGTAAAGTCAATTAAAGTCAAGTAAAGTCAAGTTAAGTCAAGTAAAGTCAAATAAAGTCAAATAAAGTCCAGTCAAGTCAAATAAAGTCAAATAAAGTCCAGTAAAGTCAAATAAAGTCCAGTAAAGTCAAGTAAAGAAGTTGCAAAATACAGCGCTGTAGTCAGACTAGGTAGACATGCTTCAGAGAAAGAGCATAAAATGCGCTACAAATTTCAGATGATACAGAAGGCGAGAGTTATACTCCGAAGCGGCCAAAGCAATCGAGACGGAGGCGGAAAAGATCTTCATCGTCAAGTGAGGGCGAAAGGACACCTACCAAAAGGAGCAGAGCGGGAGTGTCAACCGAAGTTCCGGGAGTTGACTAAGAGTTGGTTCTCGCTTAGCTCGTCGTGGGACGTCTGGCAGAGTAAATTAAAGTAGGCTTTTCCAAACGATGTAATCTATGGTAAAGTATTAGACGAAATGTTGAACCGAAAATCTCGTACAGATGAAACATTGAGAGACTATTGTTACGACAAGTTATCGTTGTTAAGTCGGTGCAAGATTGTCGGTCGTAAAGCGGTTGATTGCGTAATCTATGGGATCACGGACAGTTCCGTCAGAAACGGGGCTCAGGCTCTTAAATGTGAGGAACTAGAGGATCTGTTGAACTATTTAGCATCACAACAACCCTCGCAGTCTGAGGTCGCTGACGTGAGTTCAATCAGCAGTAGGTGGTTAAAAGAAACGTCAATTGCGCGGTAATTTTTCTGGTAGAAATGCCATGAGTATAATGGGGAACGGATGCAGTCCGTATGAATTGCAATGGGCGCGGACATATCTATCAAAATTGTAGTAAGCCGATTGAGAAATGCGAAAAGTGCCGTAGGGTAGGGCATAATATTGAAAATTGCACTAGGAAGCCTTTGCAAACAAGTAGTGAAAGCCTTGGCCTAAACACGCACCCGTCTGAAAGGAACCTTCCTTTCAGACGGGTAAGCACCTGCTTAAAGTTATAATAGACGATGACGTTGTTCCGTTGCGTGATCCTGGAGACAACCAGATTACGAAACCGAGAGCATCCGAAGTAACTTTAACGACGCTATACATACCTCTTTGCAACAGCACGGCCGATGCGGTAAACGATAAGTTTAATAATAATGTGTGCGTTTAATGGCACAATGTTGAATGCCTTTATTGATTTCGGAAGTATTCGGTATTCGGATGCAGTCGCATTAGGTTTGACTGAAAGCACAGGCGATCGATTACCTACAATACCTACCTACCTTTGGCAATTCAACCGTTATCCCTAAATTCAAGGCCACTCTTCAAATTAGGGTTGATGAGATTGATACTGACCTGGATGTTTTGACAGTGGAGGATGCACGTCTCATTGTTAATAGGACAGGATTTCACAGAATTGACGTCGGTGACTTTACTGAAGGACAATGAGCGACTGTTCTTCTATCATACTCCTATTAACGATCCCCAGAATCGAGACCAGACCCTCAACTTTTACGTCTCTAAAATGTTACTATAGATAAAGGAGGGTTGGTGGCAGTGCACTCGAAGGAGTCGCGTATACTGGTCATGTTTATTCAGAGAGAGGTACCAGAGCAAGTCCGAACTAAGAGTATCACTTACACCAAGGTTGTTACAGGGTTTATTGCATATTTGTCCTTAGCAGTATATTGCATATTTGTCACTTCTTTAACTAATGCACCTCTTCAATTCAAGGCGAGCATGTTAATAGCTAGTCTACCAGGTACCGGAAGTGAAGTCGTCCAATCTGACCAGGACAAAAACGAACGACAACCTTTTGATAAAGGTGACGTTAGAATAGGAGGGACAAATGAGGAAACCCTTAAAAAACGTAGTTAGAATGTTGGACAGTTTGTTCAACGATTTTATGATACCACGTATATCTGACCGTGGCACTGCGTTTACTTCAGCTGCATTTCAGGACTTCTGTGTCAGCAAAGGCTTTACACATTGTACTCAATGCAGTTGTCTGTCTCAGGGCGAATAGACAAGCACAGAGGTACAACCAAACTATTCTTACCACTTTGTCCACACAAAATGTTGATAGTAATGAGCGTGATTGGGACGGGCAGCGGGGTCGAGTGCAGTAGGGCATTAACAATACTGTTAATGCTACGACAAAGAAAAGTGCGTCAGAAATACCTACTATTTGGGTTCAGGTTAAATTGCCCCATCGATAACAAATTGTCAATTGACAATGACGAGCCTCCAAACAACATTGATAGCCAGTCTATTCCAATCGTAAGTGACAGTTCACTTCCTAACGTATCTCAGGTAAATATAGCCGACTTGACCAATGACGAGGATAACAGCCAGCCATTATTGCATCCAATAATGCTGGCACATCCACATTACTTTCTATGAGTACCGACGATAAACGTTTCGACGAAATTAGGAAAAGGGCTTCTAATAATTTAAGCTTAGTCAAAGAAGGCATGGGAGATTTATGATTTAAAAAGAATTCCTGCTAATAATTTTTACAATGACGGGAAAAGCAAAGGCTCTTATCTAAATTCGTCGACCCATACAGAGTAACGTCATCATCATCATCATATCAGCCGAAAGACGTCCACTGCTGGACATATGCCTCTCCCAAAGAGTGCCACAATGACCGGTCTTGCGCCACCCGCATCCAGCGGACTCCCGCGACGTTTACCAGGTCATCAGTCCACCTTGTGGGGGGTCTACCCACGCTGCGCCTTCAGCCAGAGTAACGTGTAGTTTAGGAAATGATCGATACAAAATTGTCAATGTACCAGGGAGAAACAGACCGTTGTAGCTTCAGAGAGGTTGCGGATTGAATAGGATTGGATTGACGTTCAGGCATTACAAGTTAACGAATCATCTGGTTCCGAGCCTAATACATCTGATTCCGACAATGATGCTGATTCCAAATAGGTTATATATGTATATATATTATGATTGTTATGGTATATAATGGATATTCGGACTATGTTGACAATTAATGTATGTGGGTGTATAAGGGTAGTAAAATCAGCTTAGTATACATATGTAACTGATTTGTTATTTTATATAATTGTAAATGATGTTGACTGTTGTAGTTCAGCGTTTTAGTGAACTGTATTGATCAAGTAGGAACAGAACAGTTGCCGAAACTTTGAAACTAATAGGTGATGTTAATGCCATTGTTTTGTCTTAGCATCGGTACGTACGATATAATTATTTTTGTTAAACTGTGTCTATGAGATGGAACCTATTGCATTGGTGTTGGGGTATAATATCCAGTGGAATAGGAGTATATGTTTTGATAGAAGTATGTAATAAATAAAAAAAAATGTTTGATAACTGGTATTGAGTGTAATGATTGTTTGCGTGCTCCGGAGATAGCACGCAGTCGGATGGTCGAGTGTAATGATTTCATGTTTAGTGTAGTTAATTTTAATTTAAGTTGCACTTTTAATTAAGTTTGAGGGTACTTCACCGCCATTACGACTTAAAACAAGTGAGTGGGCAACTTGACTGTTAGAAGTTCTCAAGCCGCCCGAAGGCCTCCAACTTGGCTTAACGACTGCTACTATAGACAGCAACCGGGGTCAACGGCTTAACGTGCCTTCCAAAGAACGGGAGCGCTCAGTTAGTAATCACTCAAAGCGGTCCTGACCGCTGCCCACGTTGCTTAACCTTAGATACCGCAAGACACAGGCGCCGCTGGGGCCACGAGCGCTCCTTTTAAATTTTATTTAGGTACATATTTTGTATATTACGTCAAGCGAAGTTCTTTCTCGTTACTTGGCTTCCATTGGTTTTATGCCAATATCGTTAACTACATCACTACTCGTAATCGATGAGCGCCAGTCTGAGACCGCCTGTTATCTACCTCTGCTTATATATCTCACTATGTTATGTTTCTGAACTTCTTCTACCGTTATCCCAACTCTTGCCAGGGTCTGCTTTCCGGCTCGCCTTTCTCCACTTTGTTATGTTTCTGAACTGTTTTGTATTTTTTATTGAGGTGTGCAATAAAGAGTATTTGTATTGTATTATAATCGGTTTTTAGATACGTTGACTTTCAACTGCAGAATAAGGCACAGACACTGGTATTAAAGCACAGAATTGGCGCCGCCGCCTGCAGCTCGCAGCCCATAATTACGGGTACAGCATGTCATCGTAAATATTGAGCATGCCTTTCAACCCTTCATTACCGAAAACGTTGACACTAGTAATTTCGCGTAGTTTATTGAATGACAAATGCAATAAACCGTAGTTAAAGCCGTTGCTGGCATTCAAGAGTGCGCTTCTGTCCTATTCAGTTATGTAATTATAATACGTTAATACAATGACGACTGAAGGTTGAATTTTATCAAGTTTTTGTTCGTATAGTATGGTTTCAGTTTTTAGAAGCTCAAAGCTTAAAGATTACATATTGCAAAAATTAGGAAAATATAACTCGGACAGAATATAATTGGGGTTAACATTTTTTGAGTTCTAGTTCTAAAATGGTAAGCAAATTTCCATCGCTTGGAGATTCACGAATTTGTCACAAAAAATGTTGACAATAATAAAAATAAGTCAGTCTAAAACAAACTCGCGAAAAAATATGATTCTTCAACCATTATTCGCAATAAAAAAAAACTCATGTTAATAATGTTTGACATATAGGTACTGGTGTTAACGAAGCGTTTTTGATGTCACAAAGTTGTTCATTCGACTATCAGTTAATATATACAACAACTATTCAGTTAAAACTGTGTCCAATAAACGTGGTGTCCTACAGTAAAAGGCTGACCAAGGGAAGGTACGGTTCCAAATTTTGTTGCAACATTACCATTTAATGCAGTTACGACAGTTCAATATGAAGATATCGATGTCAATGGGCGCTATTAACATTGTGCCCTCCCATAAACACATTATTACAAACTAGTTTAACATTACAATTTCACCTCATGACACCTCGAGTGTTATTACGCACGCTCGGTAATTTCATATGCAAAATCGGTTAGGAATGTCCTTCCTGTGCATCGCTATCATTAGATGTCAGTTCTGCTGTAATTGGCATTAATGGTGGCCTGTCGACGTTGAGGTCTCGATTTACGGTGACATCTGACCAGCCCACTGTCACAGAGGCCATTAAAATCGGTCCGATTGAGTTAATAGAACGGCTATTAGGTTAGTTGTTGGTATTAACTGAGTAATCTACAAGTATGTAGGACAGTTGCATTTTTATAGTGGTATTTGAAATGATGGTCATGAATGTGCCAGCCTCAAATTCATGGCGATTATTGGATGTACTCTTTGCGTAATGAATGATTGCAAGGATGATACAAAATTTCATGATTATATGTTTGATTCAGGGTCGGCATTAATTGGCTATGCACGAAATCAAGATCCTCTGCATCTATGTTAAAATTGATCAAAATCATCGTGAGCATCATCGCTTATACAAAATATGGTTTTTTTTTCTGCCGTGCTATGAATAAATTGATCATTGTTATGTATTTTCTTTAAATGTAGGTTTTTTCATGTACTTATATATAACAGAGGTTCTACCTCTAAAAAGATTGCCTCTCGTTGATACACTGTTGTGGACTATTTAGGTTATTTTACAAATTACGAGTAGGTATACTAAAAGCAGCAATAATACAAAATCAACCTTATTATCGCAAAGAATCATGTTAACATTTATTGTCAATAACTTGTCAGTGTAAATGTCGCCACACCATAAACTATGCGTACAATAGGAATGCGAATAACGTTACTATTTCCACTATTCAAATTAGTGTTTCGTAAGTGTGAACGCATATATTGCCCGTAGCAAGTTAATTTGATGTAAAATATAGTCCTTACTATCGAACACATAAGGCTTCTAATGTAAACACGTTACATGCTAGTACAAATAAATTGAAGTGCACTCGCTTCAGCATGCCTTTTCGTATTTTATGCCCAGTTAAATGTTAAGTTAACACTAGTGTGTAAATAAAAGCAATAAAGCCCACACTAAGGTTAAGAATCCTTTGCAAGACAGGACACTCAATTCTACTTTTACCCTATTTGTATTAAATTGTGTTGAATCACATTATTTAGATACATTTTATATTCCATTTGCGTCTACATCCGTACAAATCACAGAGAGAAAAGTGACCAGTTTATGGGACATACAGAAAAACGACTTCGTTTTAGAATTCGGAAAAAAATAGTACCTAAGGTTCTTGCAGTGTAAGAAAAGAGGACGGAAAATTATGGAGTTGGTAAAACGACCAGGCAGTCCTTGAGTCTCGGATACGAGCTATCACTCAGTCAATCGATAATAGTAAATCTATCGATTTACTTCCGTAATAAAATGTTTTTAGACTTGTTAAAATTCCGTAAATTGATTGCGGTGAGGCAGAGCTCGACTGGTATTCACTGACCACGAGCTCATCATAGGAGAACCAGCGTGTTTGACTCCCCACTTACGAGTAAACATACTCGTTGCGAATCGCAGGGCCAAGTTAAACTGGGGACAAGTTCAAAGATCTTCTAGAAATAATCTTTTGTGAATATGTAAGCCTGACTTCAAGGCGTCGTTGAATGGTGAAGTCTTGAATAGAAACGACGTCGAACAGCGGGAAATTGTCAATAAACATAATGGCGCTGCTTATTTCAGAATAATTATGTCTATAAAATAAATATTTATTGGTTCACCTCGAGTATTCTTAGTATACAATACGCATTCTAGAAAAAAACGTGACATAAATACACATATGTATTTACAAACATCTTACTAAGCTTAACCGAGCTCAAATGAAATAATGATATGGTTCGAATACTTTCATTTAAGTTTACTCACTAGCCAATTCAATGATATTACAACATTTGTGAGAGTAGTATTGTAGACATTATGATATATAAGTTATAAGTAGAAGAAAATTGTGTCATTTTAAATAAAATTTGATTTCTGGTCTAGTACCGCCTGCAATCTTTTTTCTTTAGCTTAAACGTTGGCCGGTAGAGAATATACGTTCTTTTCGTGCAAAGATTAAATTAATAATAAGTCCCCCTATTATGTCAGTAAGGGCGATTTCTAATAGCGCCGTTTCAGAAATAATGCCTTATTTGACACCGCCAAAGAGATACAATTTGCTTGGGAATTATATCAATTATGATCAGATAAATATATGATTAACAAGTTATCCAAATCACCTTCCGCTGGCGGTGATTAAATCCCATACGTGGAATAATAACGTACTTTTCTCCAAGGGACAAGGTCGTTAAGACTCGTATTTAGAAATCTTTTAATGCTCCATTCGTCTCCTAAAAGGGATCTCGAAGCCGTCTGACCAAATCGGTGCAACTGAGTCATTTGTTACGTCAAAATGTTGATAGTTGATAGTCACGATCCCTAGGCATCAAAGAAGCTATGGGGAGAAAGGGACTGATGTAGCGTCTAGGATTAGGAATACCACTTTTTTTCCTAAGTAGGTATGGTATAGTAGAAGTGATTTTTACAAATGGCTTTCATTTTCTTACACACCCCAATATATTACGTAAAAATAAATTAGATTTAACTCTTTATAAATTGTTGAGCAACTGATATAAAATGTAATTAAATAAAGAAATATTTGTAGACAATCTTACACAAATCGACCTAGTCCTAAACTAAGCAAAGCTTGTACTATGGGTACTTGGCGACTTACATAGAGAAATAGATACTTAAAGACATAGAAACCATCGAAGACTCAGGAACAAATATTTGTGCTCATCGCATAAATAAATGCCCTGACCAGGATTCGAACCCGGGATCTCCAGCTTCGTAGGCAGGGTCACTACCAACTAACTAACTAGGCTAAAGCGGTCGTCAATTAATGTACGTACTTGTATGTACATAATGGACAGTAAATAAGCTAAGAAAAGTGTTCTACCACTTTTTGGCTCTAGTATTTATACCTACAGTAAAACTTAAAACTGGTAGACATCTTTCTTGGCTGACTGTACTGGTAGAAGAATCAAAAGGCCTGCCCGAACCGAAAACGAAGTACAAGCTACAAGACATTTGTAGGTCCCAATAATTTTACAGTGCAGTGTACTTATAAAATTTATCCCCAACATACCCAAATGTTTCAGTTTAAAATTTTGGTATAGTGAGCATCAAAAGTAACTAGGTAGTAGCTCTTATTACTTACAATATTTATTACGTCTTCATATGCGTAGTTACTTTTGATACTGACTGAACGTGACTAAGAGCCAAAGGGCCGCTACACAGTAGCAAGATGTACTGAAATTAGACATCAAATGCCGGTATTCCATACACGTGCCTTCTTTTTAAAAGTTCAGGAAATCCTTAGTTAGTGGTAGCAACAATTTATTACTACATGTTTACGTCGTTTTTATAAGCCATATATTCCGTATGAAGAAGCCGGCACATCTAAGGCAGTAAAGATAAATATAGGAAACATTATCTAATAGAATGCATATCCCGACTCGCATTGATTGACACCTCGCTTGGAATACATAGTGGGTATGAGAAGCCTAGCACGATGGCCATAAGCACAACAACACTGTTCTGTTTCATCATACAGGTTTATTCATTAGATTGACGAGGATAGAAGATACGTTGAGACTGAAATGGTGCTGGCCCTAAAATAAGCGAAAACGTGTTGGTATTCCGTATCACGCGCCATGGAATAGCGCCGCCATTTTTAGATCCACCATTCATGGAAATAGAACAGCTTAGACATATAATAAAGCATTCTGATTTAGGCCCGCGGTATCAAACACAGATAAACAATTTTCAACCTTATGTACGGGACAAGAAGGGATAGTTTGTGTAGAAAGTGATGGTACCCGTGTGTTGTCTACGTCGGAAATGCCATGCGAGGTGTTAACTGGCCGTCCGGAAATCTCCTCCGTGCATCGAATCTATAGTAGTTATTGCTACCAACAGCTCTAAGAATATTATATATTTATTTGTATTCGTGTTATTTGTACTAGCTGAAGTGACTTAATACAAATTTTACTAATAATGTGATATCAGCATCCACGCCCATAGCGGACGTGTCTTGGAAATTATATGATTCATGAGAGACAAGAACCCACTCAGCTGGTCAAAATTATTTTTATGGAATAGTTCAAAGAATTTACAAGCTACTTCAAATTCCGAGTTAGTATGAATTCATAGGAAGGACCATAATTATCTTTCTTTTCTTGGAGAGTCAATTCACCTTAGTGGTATAAAATTTTGGCATCCTCAGTTGCATGTATAGGTTCATGGAGCTTTTAGTTAAAAGAAAGTCACATCTTACATTTGTAATAGTCTACAACTACATCACCACACTCTTTGTATTGACACTGGCGTCACATGTCACACAAAATGAGCTGAAAGCAAGAGCAAACGCGACGTAAAATAATCTTAATGCGTCCTATTGTGTAAAAAGGATCAAATCGTAGAAGGGAAGGTGACAAGTTGGGAATACAAATGACGCACAGTTATCTGACGCTCAGATCTTTGATTTTGTATGCACATCAACACATCCTTACCTGGCGGGTATCGTCGCCAGCAATATTATCTAACAGACCAAGATGCTCATAAATATCTTTCGCTATATAAAAGTGGCACGATTACGTTTGTAAATCAAAAAGCAAGCACAAATATCACTGAGCGCTTGGTCCTCTCAGATTTTTTTGCAGGGCATTGTAGCAGCCAATTGACAAAAGCGAAAAAAACAATTGAACATTAAGCCAAATCCAAGCAATTCCGCTGTATACTTCTACATATAGCATAGAAGGACCTCTTGAGGCGACTGTACTACAAGCTTAAGTAAGTACTTCAAAAGTAGAAATGTATACCAAATATAAATCACGCAGTTAAACTCGATCTTGCATTCAATTAGATTCTAAATCCATTCGTTCATACAATAACTACATCATATCTCAGGCCATCAAGTGGCGTGCAATCCCAACTACTAAGAACGGCCTATATTTGCAACTCAGGAGTGAAAGACCGGATCCTGTTACGTATAACTGACTTACTGGACCAATTGGTTCTGGGCTGTAGATATTTGTGTACAAACAATAATCGCAGGAACCACTCGAGGGAAGGGTCTTAAAATAAACAGTTGAACGACGCTATAGTGGCTGCTTATCATATGCAAGCATGCAGTTCATACTATACAGACTATGTACAGTAGATCAGTGTAAACTGACAATATTTCATAATTTCCAAAAGTCTTTGTTCGAAAACCATTTCGGTAAAAACGCGTGAAGTACACAAAAAATATTTTTATTGATGAAAAAATCGCAAATTACTGTAAACCGAAAGTTGACGTCATCTTCCTCGCTGTATTCAGGGAGACCTTATAGTACAGAGTACAGACACAATTTAAATCGCTGCTCTGGAGTGGCTCTGGATTCTTGGGAAGATGACGTCATATTTTACTTACGCCCTTTTGGAATGACCTACTTTTCAACGTGTTTTTTTTGTATGAAATATTGAGTTAAGAGGGTACGAACATTTCGCTCCAACTCATCCTAGCCGCGATCTCCCTGCCAGCGGCCATGTTTAGCTACACACTAAAACGATTACTGTGTGCGTGCGGTTCGAGTGCTGCCGGTTGAACTGACATGTCTTGATCATTGTTATAGAGTTAGAGTGAGGTAGGAAAAAATGTGGTGAGTTTTAAATGTTTTTATTTTATTAACATTACGTACCTACGCACTTATTAAGGTGGTTCGATTTTCATACAAAAAACGATCGACATTTATTATCTCATTACACATTATTAATACTTAAATATGTGTTAATCTATTTACTTCTGACTATTCATTTTCGCGAAATTAATAAAAAACCTGTGTTTCATACAGAAATTACGCAAAAAACAACGTTAATTTTTTATAAATTTTACGTTTGGGAGCGTGATAACTGTCATGTACATTGTGACGTTCGGCCTGGTACTTTAAATTACTTTCCACAGAAACTACTTGGCCTAAAAATCTGAAATTGCACATACATATAATTCGGTAACTAGTCCAAACAACGCAGTCATAAATTATCGGGCGCTCGTTAAGAATAAAAAAATATAAATGAATATGAATATGAGAGTAAATTTACACAAAAGATAACAACCAGTAAACATATGTTGGGAGACTATACAAACGATTTTTAGAGGTGCATGAACACGAATTAATCAACAAAATTGGAATAAGTTTGTCAGGAAAAAAGTCAAATTTGGAATGATAATTACGTGGAGTCCACGTGTTACGGGGACTAGTTTTACTTTAAATTACTTTCCACAGAAACTACTTGGCCTAAAAATTTGAAATTGCACATACATATAATTCGATAACTAGTTCAAACAACGCAATCATAAATTATCGGGCGCTCGTTAAGAATAAAAAAATATAAATGCATATGAATATGAATATGAGAGAAAATTTACACAAAAGATAACCAGTAAACATATGTTGGGAGACTATACAAACTATTTTTAGAGGTGCATGAACATGAAATAATCAACAAAATTGGAATAAGTTTGTCAGGAAAAAAGTCAAATTTAGAATGATAATTACGTGGAGTCCACGTGTTTCGGGGACTAGTTTTACTTTAAATTACTTTCCACAGAAACTACTTGGCCTAAAAATCTGAAATTGCACATACATATAATTCGATAACTAGTCCAAACAATGCAGTCATAAATTATCGGGCGCTCGTTAAGAATAAAAAAATATAAATGAATATGAATATGAGAGTAAATTCACACAAAAGATAACAACCAGTAAACATATGTTGGGAGACTATACAAACTATTTTTAGAGGTGCATGAACACGAATTAATCAACAAAATTGGAATAAGTTTGTCAGGAAAAAAGTCAAATTTGGAATGATAATTACGTGGAGTCCACGTGTTTCGGGGACTAGTTTTACTTTAAATTACTTTCCACAGAAACTACTTGGCTTAAAAATTTGAAATTGCACATACATATAATTCAATAACTAGTTCAAACAACGCAATCATAAATTATCGGGCGCTCGTTAAGAATAAAAAAATATTAGTTTGAATTTTACAATTAAAGGAAAGATCCGAAATGTTCACAGAACGTCAAGAACATAGAAGCACATATCCAGACATAGAAATATCACTAGCAGCAATAGGTAATAGGTAACATGGTGCCTTAAGGTATGATTCCGCTGCCGACTGCATACAACAACTGCACCTTCCGCCGCACTCCAAATTGAACTGTAATCATAAGACTAAAAGTCCCAATTTAGAGTGAGCGGCGTGTGCTGTTCCGACACTTCTCCGCTCATTTCAAATTGAGCTTTTTACGCATACTATTACGGTTCAATTTGGAGTGCGGCGGAACGTGCAGTTGCTGTATGCAGTCGGCAGCGGAATCATACCTTTACCTTTTAACTTGTGTGGCCGTAGTACTGTTGGATTTTTTCG
Source organism: Cenopis cana (assembly GCA_951800055.1). Lineage (NCBI taxonomy): Eukaryota > Metazoa > Arthropoda > Insecta > Lepidoptera > Tortricidae > Cenopis > Cenopis cana. Next base: position 10,853,222 of record OX637492.1, read on the forward strand.
TCCCAAACAATTTACGTTTATTGCCCATTTCTGTAAAAAATCATATTACTTTATTGCTTTGAGAAGAAATAAAATACCAAGTATCAAATTATTAATCTGTAGCGGACGCGCTACATCTACAGAATAGCAGTATCGGTGTGAGCTTGGTCACCGACCTTAACGCACCGAGGAGAGCGACACGTGCGTTCCTTGGGAAGGCCCGGTGCGTAATGAATCGAACAACGTTGTCGCGCGCTGTTATATTGTGAATTATAGTGGTTTTTAAAAATTCGTCTAAATTAAGTGGGTTATCCATAAGCGTTAAAAAAAATAAGAAATATCAAGCAAAACCTGTAGTTTTATAATAATAAGTTTTTTTTTCAAAATATTATAAAACATGTGAGGAAAAAAATGTTTAAACAAACCGATTTAGACATTTTGTAGTATTTTTTTTAGATAGTAAAAACCAATATTTCAGAACTAGTGCGATTGCTATGTACTAAAAGACTATACATCCTATTGTAAAAGATAAACATCCAATTGTTTTTGACAATTTAAAATGGAAATATTGTACCTGAAAGATAGCTCTGACGCGTATTTTTGCAAAACACTCCGACGAAAACCTGACTGTTTTAAATAATCGTACATAGAAATAAAAGTTTAGCAACGCTATGGTCTAGAATAAGAGTTTATCTATACAAAACAGAAGTTTACTTTAACAATGTAGTCACTTGAACAAAGATATGACGTTAGAAAAAACCGTATATTTTCTAAAATACCAACTTTTTGTTCGTACAGTCTTAAATTGAAAAAGAAAAAATACGGGTGGCTTAAATTTTTACCTATTTTCTAACTATTTCATAAAATAAAGTAGTTAAAAATATGAAATGTTGTCAATTGACAATCGTACATATACGTACAGTCAGTCAAAAGGGGTCTCCCACGTTTTAATATTAATGTACAAACAGTAGTCGAAAAGCGGTACTGGTAAACCACTTTCTGACTGACGATGACTGATGTATACCTTTTCAAAGTATGAAAATAATAAGTTGAGTGCATTGCTCATGGTAGAACAGATCAATTTTGAAGGAGCGCGCCTTCAGCGATAAACTTGCCCAAGTAAGATTATACGTAATTGACCCATATGTTTGTTGTTTTTTTTTTTAAATATTAAGTACAAATACATGAATACGACGTTCTTTATTTGGTTAAATTCCCACCAAAAGTAACATATTCATCACAATATAGTATTAACTCACGTAATTATTTTAGGTACTTATTTTTTCATGAATACATAGGTTAACTACAATAGGGGTTTGAAAAGGCAAGTTTGAATAATTTCCCAGTGCCTATAGCGTATAATCTGTGTACTATTTGCGTTTAACACATGAGCATAATGCATTTATGTGGTTCGAACGCATCTGAGCAAAGAATATGTAAATAAATATACACATTTAACGATTATGGAAGCATTCGGCTAGTTAACGTTTATGCTGGAACTGATGATGGATTTCACGCTAGATAAAAATAGGTGATAAAAGATAAGTAGTAGGGCGCAGTGTAGTATGACTCGCTCCGTACCACCCGCGCCAGTTAGCGTTGGCCCTTATAAAAAATAGCACAGAATGAGCAATAGTACTAATATTGGGTAGATCGCGGCAAGAATACCAGTGGGCAGCGGGCCGATTTGAGGCTCCGAGTCAAATCTATGAGTGCCCGTAAGTCACCGGACCAAAGAACGCCAAATATTACGGTCCTTACATACTTCTCTCCCTAAAATCCTTTTAATAAAATACTACATTCAGTAATGGATCCCCGGTTGTGCATACTTCTGGCCTAGCCTTTATTCAAGATTCGCCTCGCCCCCTTCCGACTCTTTCATTCATCTCCTAAAAAACGGTATTCAAGTGACGTCGTTTGGACAAGCCACTTACAATAACGTACGGATTCTAATTCAAAACGTAATAAAGTTATAACTGTAATGCGAGTCGCGCGCTTTGTGCTTTCGAAACAGTGCGGGGGCGGCGACACCGATCACAAACCATAACCTATTCGAGTAAAACCGTGCTAATATTGTTGCTGTTTTTTATAAACATTGCACTCACGCCTGTATCTAACTGTGGGAGGCTAGACCAACACTAGGGAGTTGGGAGGGCGATTACTTTTTATAGGTTTAGCTTAGAATTTAGGTCCCACTTAGTTGAATACTCACGTAGGTTTAAAGAGATTTTAACGGAGTAGGACTATACGTATTTATTTACTAAGTACTAAGGCTCTGCTGTTAATATTCATATTGATCTTGTTTTACTGCTGTTAGTTCTCCTGATATAAATAAATAAATAATTATTTGAATATTATTTCCAAGAGACAAATGTCAGGCGTGGAACTCTTTAATTTTACGAGCTAATGAAAAGTAGCAGCGATTGAATATGCACATTATGGGATTTATAAATCACAGAAACAGAGCAATACATTTGCATACATTACAAACATCAGATATAAAACATTTATAGCCATGGCAATTATTGCAAAAACATTTAACAAGACATTATAAATTGCATCTAAGCAACAAGCAACAAGAGAAATCTTGAAATACGATTACATTAGATCGTAGTGTAATTAACTAAATAAATCTGTTTCATTTATATTCCAATTAGGTTTGCCATCCATAAGCAATCGGAACTTAGTTTTTTTATAGAGGAAACGAAATCAAAAACACCCAGTAGCAGTCCTGAACATGTCATCGTAGGTTTGCGGTCAAATTGAGTTTTGATCTATGTTATTTTGAATGTTTGTTAATTACATTAATTTCCGAGCTTTTAGCTTTAACCTATTTTATGTTACACCTGGCCATAAAGTGGTATTTACCGCACGCCATAAAGTGGTATTTAAAGCCTCAGATAGCATATTTATTACCCTTGCCTTCGGCTCGAGCGTCAAATACCTGCGATCTGACACATTCTTAGGAAAGCAATGTACTATTATGGTAGCATTATAAGTTTATGGTTATTAAGAAACGGTTAACAGCGAGTGGTTTAGTTAAAAGCAATTAGCGCTGTAGAATAAAATGACAAAGCCCTATTGCGGCACTTGTAAGACAAGGCGATATGTTGGTACATGCGCGTGCGAGCGATGAAGGCGCATCAAAATATTAATTAACATGTATGTTGTCATAAGTATGACACGAGGAGTAAAGGGCAGTGAGCCAACGACGTGCAAAACATTCGCATCTACACTGTGTTGCTGTGATGATAAATATAATACTAAGTAAAGGCATAACCATAAAGGACCAGAAAATATGGTCACGTTTGTAATGAAAAGATAAAGCGGTTGTACTTTGTTTCACAGACAGAACTTTCATAGAAGTATTGTTCCGCAGAATTTTCATTTCATAGAAAACAATTTTTATCAAAAGGGTACTCTTCTAACCTACTTTTCTGGTAGATTTAATTCGGTTCTACACAATGGCATTTTAGCTGTACCTAAAAAGGTAAGTTTCTGAAATAAAAAGTTTCTATGAAAAGAAAATTCTGCGTAACCATACATTCTATGAAACATTTTTCTGCTAAACAAGGGGACACCCTCTGTCCTTTATATATGACCATATCTGCATCCTCAGAAGCATTAGTTTTTCCTGGGTAAGTAATTTTCTATATCTTTTTTGTTTGCCTGAGAGAGATAGATAGATAGAGTATCCCACTGCTGGGAAAATGTCTCTCCAAAAAGCAATTTCTGACCAGCCATTTGGGAACGCGTCCAGGCCATCCCGCCATCCATTTCCATTTTCTATAATGTGTTTTCATACATTTAACTCCTCGCAAGCATAACAGCTTGGTTTAATTAAAAATGTATGGAAACATCATGGTACTGGTGGATGTTCAAGCTAACACTTCGCACAATACTTACAACAAATTGGAAAGGATATCGATATACCATAAGAGTGAGTACCTACGTTTAATTCGTCCGGTGGCGAGTCATCCCCGCGCAATTATAACTGACGCAGAGCCTTACACGGCCATCCCGTTGGCCGGAGCTGCCGATGCCGGCCCGCTAATGATAGGGATCAGTAATGTAATTAACGTCGCCAGCCGTCGAAGTGTTAAGAATGAGCATCATTCGAAGGCATTGAGTTATTATATTATGGTACTTTTATCTCACGAGCGCGGGTTGGTTATGACTTATGGTTATAGTTGTGATTTGTGATACATACGAACACATAGACAATGTGCATGTATAGCTCAACACACAACCATAGCTCACCCGCGTTCATGAGAGAAACTACTACTACTAGGGATTGGATTGTACAGAGTTATTAAGAAAAAAACGTCTTTTTTAAAACCACATTGGTGGCAAGTTACCGCATCCTATATACGCTGGGAACTCCATGGGTGTCACGTGCTGCACGTGCATCTTTCCTGTATGATCCTTCCTACACCTCATTCGCGTACAAGTGGATAATAGGACTTCCATGCAAACTTCATGACATTTCATCCATTCAAGGAATATTTTCCGAGACTCAAATTGGATTTGGTTAGCGCAAAACGTAGACCGGACACTTTCGCCATAAGAATTAAACATGTACCTCTCAAAATGGAAGTAACGATATCAATGTTTATTAATTTTAAGAAACTGGGGTCCAAATGCTACAGTAATTGGCGAATAAAGAAATCGGATATATCGAAAACCAAACCACGCCAAACCTACAGTACATAATCCAAGAATATTTCCAGTACTGTAAATCGACAAGATATGAGGTTGGTAAAGTTTGTGCCGCAAACGGAGTGCCGTTTGAGTCATACGAGTATCATGCAAACTCAATTAATTGACATTCAATATGTCAATGTAACGTATAATTTACGATTGTCAGATAATTATAGTGACTTACGGCAAGGCACGTATCAATTGAATCGTATCATTTATGAGCAATAAATTTTATAGCACTTATGCAGACTTCTAAAAGCTTGCATGCAAATACAGTAAAAAGGAACAAAAGTAAAGATGTCGTGTTATTGTGATCGTGTTTTGTTTTTTAATGGTATATTATAAAGTCCAAGCATAATAATATCTCAATTGTGTAATGAAAGAAGTAAAACCCAGCTTTCTATTATCACATGTGAATCTGGAATACACAACCCGCATAAAAGCGCCGAATAGATAACCATCAGTGCGACACTGGAATATAGAATATAGTAGTGACTTTCGCCTATTAGAGGAATAACAGAGTTCCTCGTAACATATAGTAATTATAAGCTCAAAATAAAATCTTATGTGGTGTACATAAAGTTCAGTTTCCCAATTTTATTCGAACATGATAAAATTTCGTAGAAATTGTAATATGGTGTCAGTGTCGCAGAATACTGTCATCAATCCTTGGACGGACATGGGGCAGTTAAAGCAAACAGTAAAAGTAGATATAAAAGAGCAAATTAATCACGCGAGAGCAATTAAGAAACACGAAATAACTAAGAAAGCCAATTTACTGCGTGTTTCGGCAAACTGGAGTGATTTTATTTCTAATCCGAAATTAAAAAGAAGTTCCGAGATATGTAGTTTCGTTTATAAGCCTAGACTAGAGCATAGGAAAGATGATCTTTGGGTTTGTATACAATGTACCTATTTTCATTATTCTTGACTTGAGTATATCACTACAGATTTCATTTCATTTCATTTATTTCCAATAACAATATACATTGTGTTTGAAATCTTACCTACTAATTGTCAAAATTATCTACAATGAATAATGATGTTATACACAGATGTCAGTTTAAACATTAAAATAAATAATAATAATAATAAAAATCCAGTAAAACATTGATACAACATAAAAATCATAAAATTCTCAAAATACTGCCAAATACACGAAACAAATATTTTCTTTTTTTTTACAATGCGAGAAATTATTATTAATAATAAATAATATTATTAGTAATTATAGTATTAGATTAGTCTATCTGTGGACCATGTGTTGAAGAGAAACTCAGGATCTATACCAGAACGATTTCATTGAGAGGGATTGCATGAAACATACACCTGTAGTAATATAGTACATTACTTACCAAGGGCGATAAAACAAAGAATGTCTCAGATCGCAGGTATTTTACGCCCGAGCCGAAGGCAAGGGCGATAAATATGCGATCTGAGGCTTTCTTTTTTATCGCCCGTGGTAAGTACAAAATTTTATGTCACCCCATGGCCAGGAAGTGGGTTTTTTCGCGCGCGGAGCGTGCGTTAATGGCCACTTTATGGCCAGGTGTGACATAAAATACTTTAGAAAATACACTACTCAATTAATCCCTATGAACCGAACCAACGGGCATAGATAAGATAGTCGCAGTCAAGGGGAATAATTGTCGCCGTCAACCGTCAAGTAATAAAATAACAGAGACTGTCGGAATGTGCAAATTAGTGAAGGCAATTAATATAAACCGTCAGCCAAGTCCAAACAATGTTACTATTTTGGGACACAATAAATAGACTGTACGATTCGATACAACAAATTAAATTATAAAGGTACCTAATAAAATATGCGAACACAAAAATGCAACAATGTATTCCGTCATAATTAGGTACACAGCCGCTTGTGAGTTTCACAATGGGCGTTGTACTGTGTAGGAGACGAATTATGCTTCACTTGACATTAATGTTTTGCCCTTGGAGGTACGCATTAATTTCCACTCTGTTCAAGCTGCGAACATCTTCGAGGCGCTTTGCAATTATCAGAGACACATATTTCATTATTAACTTCAAATTAAACTAAGTTAGGTTAGCAAGGCTCATATTTTGATAGTAAAAAGTACTTCATGATACGTTCAATGGTGGAGTACTAAGCTTATAGGAGTATTAAGATTAAGACCATGAGTGCCTGTGATTGATTTTCAATTGATGAGCCACAGTTTTTTTGCCTAGTTTGTATGACTCAGGAAGTTTGGAATATTGCACCAATATAGGATCTAAAAGTGTCTTTGAGTGACATGTTTCAGGTTTCTTATTAACCGACTTCAAAAACAAAGGAGGCTCTCAGTTAGACCGCCATTTGTATGTTTGTCCGCGATTATCTCGCATTTGGCTAAACCGATTTTGATCGGGTTTTCAGAAAAGCATTTGTTACATTCTGGAGAAGGTTTTCGTATCCAATTTTATTTTCGCTTCCCTTTAAAAAAAGTTAATTTACCTATTAGTAATTTATAGGCACGATTGATTATTTCGTTCAGCGATTGAGATATTAATATGTAAGTAGGTAATAATATGTAGATGTTGCTAATCTAACCATAATGACATGGTACACATTAACATCTTAAGAGCACATACAATTATATCGCAACATATCAAACCCATAAGAAAAAGCATTAACACCGTACGTGCTTCGTATATCTTACTACCTTTTTGTTTTTGCCTCACGGAGCTTTACGCTCAGGGTGTAGGAGACAATGTATTCAGGACATTAAGTGTGGAACAAACGAAAAGAATTTCACTTACGACACAGCTATTGTCTGGTCCAGTACCGCAGAGTTATTTGACAATGATAATCGCTATCGACTTTCACACGATGACGGATAGCGTGATAGACTTGCGATTCTTAATAAAGGAGTTATTCCTTTGAGTTGATTGAAGCAATATGCTTTAGAAACAGAGTATTTTGTAACATCTGCCTTCACATTTTTGTTACAAGCTTTTTTTAACTAGCAGTATGTAAATATGTTTGTTCGGGTGCAATCTTGCACCTTTCAACCACTTGCCGGTATCCGATTGAGCTGAAATTTGGCATACTTATGTAAGTTCAGCGACAATGCAATATCATGGTATCATCGAGCTGATCTGATGATGAAGACAGAAGATGGCCATAGCAACTCCTAAACTACACAAGATAAACCCATCATGTTTGGGCTTATTGGGACCGTCTTCACGAGTAGTTGATGACTGGGAAAAAAAGACCAGTCGGCAAAAAAGCATGAAAAAATTAAATTTTAAACAGAAACTTATTTCTGTAGTAGAATAACTATTAGCTGTGCAGTAGGTAGGTACTTCCGTGTCATTTAATTATTCATGTACGATTTTAAATGTAGAAAACAATACAATCAATGTCACATTGCGAAAGTGAACTACGCAGAACATTAAGGGTCCATTTAACTAAAATAGACTTAATAAATTACAATTCTTTTGGTATTTGTGCTCATTCTACGAACTAGCTACTTATGGTTGGGTTTTCACACTTTTGAGTTTTTTAAAACCATCTAAGACATAGAATATAGTGACTTAAATTCTAAAAAATATATGTTTTCGATAAGGATCTTGTCTAGTCAAAATCGCATTTAGTTACACAAGACCTGACATTTCAATAAAGTTAGGTACTAATTTGATTTTATTTTATTTTATAGAATAAATAATTACAAATTAGCAACAATAAAAAAAAACTTAAACTAAATATTTACAAAGTATAAAATTAAAACTACAAATAATAAATTTGGCTGAGATCGCCGTCAATGGGCAGTGTGCCCAGAAGGCTGGCTGCATTGCCAGTTAGGTACCCATTTTTGGAATATTTTTCAATATTATGGCTACATTACTTTTAATTTTTGGTACTCGACTAAATTATTCCTCTTCAAGGCAGGATATGCATACCAATATATTTTTCCAACATTAAAAAACGTTAAAGCGAGCGCGCAGAACAAACAGCTAACGTAACAAACTTTACTCTCTTGATTCAAATAGACCCTCTCCGGACACGGAGAAAAGGAAGACGAAGACAAATCGCCGCATATTAACAACGCGTAATGAAGTATTTAATAGTAGTTTATGCAACTGGTACATAATGAGGGGCATTAAAACACGAGTGTGTTTTATGAAACGAGCCGAAGGCGAGTTTCATAATAAGGTCACACGAGTGTTTTAATGCCTAATTATGTACAGTTGCATACATTACTTTATCTACACACATATTATAATTACTCTAAGATGGGTTCAGAAACCGTAGTAAATAAATACAATAATTGTGTTAATACAACCTTTTTTGCACGGTTGTGGAAATATCGAAATCAGAACTGGCAACAGATACCTGAATGTTATTTTAAAAAGTATAGAGTCCTTATTCTGACGTGATCATGTCGTTCTAGCTCAAATTTCGTGCGATATATACTAAAAAAACAACGAGCTGACATTTCGCATCGACTGAATTTGAATTTTCAGTGATACTAGAATAGGGACATGTCAACTTTGACATTTAAATTTTGACAGTTTTGTTTGACGTAATATTTTAACATCATATATGAGATTAAAATGAAATATTTTATTACTGCTGTAGCCTTAGCCACAGATAAGAAAATTGCCATTAATTCATTGAATGTTGAAATGAGAGTCATTTTCTACGGTTTCCGAACGCATATTAGAGGATTTATGATATGTGTGTAGATAAATAAGTTTACACCATTTGAATAACGTCTTGTCCGATTGTTCCTGTTTGCAAATCGCGAGAACCCACGCGCGCTGTAGCTCTAGTATAAGTTTTTTCGAAACATTAACTAATTCGAACGCGTTTGCGTTTTGTCTCAAAATGTATGAAAGTGGTATGGAAACGTGAACAGCGCCTCTGGTGGTCACTAGTGGAAACTAAAACAGCGAGTATAACATTTGTTGCTAACCGATGAACGCGCGTATTTCAAACTCGGTGAGAGCGTTTTCATACATTTTGAGACCAAACGCAAACGCGTTCGAATTAGTTAAAGTTTCGAAAAAAATTATACTAGAGCTACTGAGCTTAGACGGAAAACATGTACCTATTATACCTTCCCTCGTACCTACTATGTTTAGATTTTTCAAAGTTACTTTCTGAGATTTATTCAACCGTATATATCTAAATAAGGGAACTGCTCATCCAATTGAAATAATTTGATAATAACTCAAGATCAAGTAATTACCTAATGATTCTATTAAAATCTGTATGAAGTGTGATTATTCTTATATATACCTACACTGATAGTTTCCAACGAAGCATCACAATATCCATTGCGGGTCGATATAGTCGAAGGATAAACATAAATGTATTCAATTCAATAGAAAATATAGTCCCTTTTGCTGTTTCTCAGAAATCTAAATTACATATTGTGTTTTGTCTTATTCAATGATGCTCTTGATTGCTATATAAGTAAAGTGCCCACATTGTGTTTAGCCCTTAATCTTTTTATCAAAAAGGGAGTTTTCATCGTTCAACGAACACGAAGTTAGAAAAAAACCAAAATGAATATCTTCATTTGTACTATTAATGCCATCGATCGAATCGAATACCGATACTTTACATTCGGGTGTTCGAGGACCGGTAGCAATTACGTTCATTCTGGTGAACATTTTACAGATATAACACCGTTTTACGTATGTACTTTTCTTTGAAAACACGTAGATAAATATGCAGTTGATGCACATTACAGATACGCAATTGCCTCAAGCCAAATCAAGTCATACCTACTTCCCGATCTAAGATCCATTAACATATTCATGTAGCTCATCGGATTGTTATCTGATGCTCACAAATCAACCACATCTGCATTCAAGCTTGCCGCCTTGAAGACGCCTCTCAAGATATGTCATACTCTGTTCAGATTCTGTCATTCAAGATTTACAACTTTTGTTTTGAATTTGGGTCTAAATTAAAGTACACACGTAATGCAAGAAGTTTCATTATAATGGACGTTTTAAAAAATGTTATTGAATGTTAAACCGCTTTTGCAGCATTAAATTTTCAGGAAATAAAAAACCATCACAGACCCTAATTCGAGTAAGTGTTATCAAAACCGGTTAAGATAAGTGTGATAACACTGTTTAACTAATTCTAGATACTAAATCACAGGCAAAATGGTCTCACGGTGAAAACCGTAACGGCTTCCGAGATCACGATCGTCCGCCCACCGCGCCCGCGGCGCGAGGGTAACTTGTTACTTCATATGGAGGCCCGCATTACGTGCGATATGATTGAAATGCTATTCGTGATCTGCGGAAAACGAAAGTTTGCCTAGTCCGATAAGGATAATGCCCGTGTAAGTTTTCAGAGGGAAAGGGCGAGTCACTTGGTTAAATTTGTCACCTACGCCATATTGTGCAGAATACAAAAATGTCGGAGAGTTTATTGTTTTAGTCCCATATTAGCAATGGCTTTGGAGCCTTTAAAGGAGTTTTTCAATCTCAAACCAAATAAAGGTAGGTCACCTTGTTGTACTCGTAAAGCAAGAGATAAGATTAAAAACGTGCAAACACCATGAACATTGAGAGCAGCCTAGTTGTAATATGAAATAAACAAAAGCTATAACTGAATGCATTATCGCGTGACCGCCTCCACGGACATAATGGCATTCAGATTCGTGCGCTCTCCATCGATAAGGGGGCGGTGCAGTGATCAGGCGCTGCCAAATAAGACAAGTGAGATATCAAAGTGCAGGCGCTGCCGGCGGGTGATTGACGTTAGGTACTTACCGACAGCGGCGGCGGCTGCTGCTGAGACGAGAGCTCACTCCACGGTCGCAGGAGCGCGCGCTCCGTATCGGCTCCCACAGCGGCGAAGCTCACTCCGAACTTTCTCCACAGCGAAAGTTCATAGAGCCTCCGCCATGGCACTCCATCGTTCTTGACTGACTTCTTCTTGATGCTGCCCCGCAGAGACGGCTGGCGAACGAAGGGCTCAGCTGGAATACTGTTCTTGCTGGCGCCGCGCCACGGAGGCTTCGTTCCGTTGCCGTTTACGGCGTTCTTGCCATTAATCACAGCTGCTGGAGAATTTCTACGCTGCATACCTCCTTTATTCTGAGTCGGCGTTTTCCGCTTTTCATCAAACAGCACAGCGTGAGCCAGGTCTTCGTCATTGTTCGAGCCATCCGATTTAACTTCATCTATAGTAACTACGGTAGACTTCCTTTCCCTATAGCTGCCTCGCATTGGTGTTCTACAGAAAGGCTTACTTTTGTCTCCATCGACTTCATCGTGCAGCGACGAAATAACACTATCATCAGCGTATCGCATGCGAGCGGTTTTCATTAATGAAGCCTTAGTATTTTGAGAAAACAGGCGTTCACAGGGATCAGTTATCTTCGGATCGGGGCGATTTTTCAGCGCGTTTTCAGAGTCTGTGTCGCTGTGACCTTCGTAAGAGCTAGTGCTGTTGCTGAACGCTTTTGTGTATGAGCCGTCATTGTTTTTGATTAAATTTAAACTCTTATCATCTTGTATTTCAATAATGCATTCGCTGCGGAATGATTTCTTCGATTGGAGGCTGGTGTTCGAGTCAGATTTCGCGAGTGGATTGTGCTTGTGATCGGCGCATCCTAAAGCGTGGGCCTTGCCGGTGCAGTGCTTGTGAATCTTCGCAAGAGCGGCCAAAGTTTTATTACCGCTGGGAGAGACCTCGTCTCCGCCTCGTAGCGATTGCTCAAATGATCCTTGGACGTGGAACATTCTTCATGCTTTATATTCCGTTGTTAAACTCTCACGCGGCCGACCCGCCTCGTTTGGCATTTTCTGGGGTCAGAGTTGAAACTGTATTGATCGGATCATGGCGAATGTCACTTGAATGAGAGCATTTGCTAAAGTTACGGCTGTTGCTACAGTGCAGATAGACGATATCAATATTAAGATTGTAGCGAAAGAACGTGTTTAGTAAAAATCATGTAAACGATTTCGGTAATTTGTCAGATAAATATACGTAAATATGCAACCATATATGTACTCATACTATTAATTATTCATATAAGTTTGAGAATGTCCATTGTCTAGCAGATAACACCAAATAGCATTAATAAACCTGCCAATCCCCGTTTAAAATAACTTGACGCGTCATTTAAGATACGAGTATAACATACAAAGCGTAGATAAATCAAAGACATTGCCGATGAAGGTATCGATGCAGAGACAACGTGTAGGCGTGACTCCGGCATAATAACGGATCGGCCACCGGTCACGCCACGCATGGCGTTTCTGCACGCGCTCACTGACCGACATGTCCTACTAAATTGGCTCAAATTTAACAAGACAACGCCATTCTCTGACAAAGGGCCCTATGGAAGTTGTCGCTCCATCGCTTACGATATCATGGATTAGCACGGACAACTTTAACATTATATACAACTACTTACTACTTTGATACTTATTCGTAGGCAAGTTTCAATACGTTTAGATATTAGAGACATGAAGTGAAACCGGCGCCTTATAGCTCGATTTGCATCGGCAAGCTTATCAAGAATTATTCTGATTTATGAATGTAAATGTATTATTGCAGTTTTTAAAGTCTAGACTAATTAACGTAATTTACTTGTGGACACTGGTGTCCCAGTTAATTATAACACGATAACAGGATAGACATGTTCTAATTGTGATAAATAAGATATATTAGCAGTTGGTTCGACTTGTTTGAACAGCTGGGGAACGAGTCTGTCCAATATGGAATTAGTTTAAGAATGCGTTTCGAAATTAGTTTGTTTTATTTCGAACAGAACAGTTAATACCCCAATGACTCGAGTAACTTTATCACCAAGATCTTAGAATAACGAATAATTACTAATAGTTTACTACGAAAAACTATATCGAGTTTTACTAATCATGACACTCTTGTTAACAATAATCCCAATTTCATCATTGATGACAATATGCAATAGATTACAGGCCAAGGAGAAAATGAATAAATAATTTAGCATAAATTATCTAAATAAATAAATATACCTACCTACCCCGAGATATAGTATAACGTTCGCCCAAATTGTTCGTGATCAACACATTGCAATGCAAAATAAACTGCTACCCGTGCAAGTAAGGCAAAAGATTATAGTAATTTTAATAATAAGCTCGTAATCCAAACCAGCAATTCATCAATGCCTGCAAATCTAATCGCAATGAAAGCAAAAGCGGCCACAGTAGGTGTTCCGACATCGATAAATATTCATTATGTAATTGTGCACGTCGGATTAGATGTGACTAATCCTGCCCACGGCGCAGAGACCGAAAGTGACATGTGCAAAAAAAATTAAGCTAATATATCCGGACTAGACAATTGTGGGAGTCTGGTCTTATCAGCGATTTATTGAAGAAGCTCGGTAAACTGTTAGTTTTCAAGACAAGTAGGCGGATGATAAATTAATGGATTTTTTTGCAAAATTTGTCACTATGATTATGTAATGTGTTGAACTGATGAGACAGGCTTACATGGGATGAAATAAAACAATTTATAACTCTTCCAAAATCCTACAGTTAATACGCGCGCGTGAAACAAAAGCACATACATAGGTAAGTACAGAGTAAAAGTGCCGGAAAACTTTGTCTAAAAATCCAAGTATCATCCTACGTCCTTATCCTAGTAGGACTTAAGTGTATGAAGATAATACTTAATCTAAGACCTTTTAATTTGAAAAAATCTGTTATCTACTTGCGCACACTTCTGTTAATTCAGTTATCGCTGCGCACACAGACCTATCTGCTCTCACTGGTCGTGGGAACGGGGCCCTTATACTGTCACCTTCGGTAACCAACTTACAGCAATTTACGGCTCCATATTATAGAGCTGTGCTGTCTTAGTTGACTATTCTGTCAGTTGATTTCATTTTATAGAAAACCCACTACTGCTCGCGTGATTCCACGTAATCACACGTTGGTTACGTTTGGAGTTAGACCCAGAATGTTTATCTAACTGACACAAAGTGTCGAAAAATTACTAAAGATAAATACATATCCATAGCTAGAAAAGAAACTACTGGCCGTGTCTTGGGCTTTTCCGTAACTGAACGTTGGTAATATTCACTGTTCCTAAGAAATAGTTGTACGTTAGAGAGAATTCCTTAAATATATCTCACGACAAGTCGGTCCTAATTATCAACTGTCTCAATAAACGAGCTGGAAAGATTAGAGATCTCGAAATCGGTAATCCACGGTACAACAAAATGCACTTAGAGAAATACGATAGACGAAGACATCGTGTGTAAATATGCCTTCCAGTGGTGTTAGCAATCGGCGCAGTACACAGACAATTGTACGATATGTATGTTTGGGTAAAAAATGTACCATGATCTACTGATCTAGTAGGTATCTACCGTATGTATTTTTATACGCGGCTACGAATAGTTTAAAAAAAAACATGTAATTATAATACATTCTATTCTGGGCAATGGGTTCCATGTAGAAAATAGTAAACAATAACGATAAAATGGCCCTAACCTTAATATGACACTGTTTCTATATTTGCCAGATTGATAATAACTTATACGGTACAAGGTATTCATTAATTTAGCTAGGCTAAAAATCTATTTATTATCATAATGCGGTTCTGTAACTCGTGAAATTCACAGTTCAGATACTAAGCTGTATTACCCCAAGCCCAACTCCTTTACTGATGAAGTTGACTGTATTTTAGGCATAAATAATACTAGAGTGTGCAGAATAGATTTGTAGAAAACCTGAACAGATTTTTTAAGTGCGTCCTATCTATCTAGCGATTGACAAAAACAACATCCTCCCATCAATACTGATTGCATTGTGGTAGGTAGACCAAAGAATGCCAAATACTACGGTTCTTGCATACTTCTTTTGCTTCGATCGCATCCAAGTTCGTCTGTTGCCAGTACTTCTGACCTGGCCTTATTTTCATATCGTAGGAATTCTGTAAGTTACCCTTGCCTTGATCGCCCCATTGCGCCCCCTTGTAAATTATGTTACTGTCTACTTTTAAAATTAAGATTAACGACTTTAACGTACTGTTTCTCATGCGAGTACTGCGCACGCGTTGGTCAACGCTTCATGCAAATTTGTCGGCGACACAGATACCCCGCGTACGATATATTGAAATTGTCGTTGCATAACGGCCGTTTCCATTGCCAGATGTGATCCGTCAGGTCAGTGATCCCCTGTATTTCAAACTAGCTGCCCCTCGGGATGAAATATCGGCTATTAAGCCTACGTACTATCGAACCAACTGAATCGTGACCCACTGTGGAACCTTGTCACAGAAAATGTCATAAGGATTTTTCTTGTCAGGCAGTACATTGTCATTATGACATTTTGTGTGACAAAGTTCCACGGTGGGTCACGTTTCAGTTGGTTTGATAGTACATTCTTCTACAAGAATTTTTGACATCCGATGAATACCTAGTTCCGGAAATATCCTTTAATGGTTTTGTATTAGAAGAGGTACTTTAAAAAGTAATATATTCTCTATTTGTATATATATATTTTTTAAGTTATAGGGGGGAAAGCAGCAGGGATCGCCTGATGATCCGTCTTACAAATACAAATACAAATACAAAATAGTTTATTTGGTTTTACATTTGTGTGTTTACATAGCAAAGGTTGGCACCTTCCAGTAAGCATAGCAATGCTTGTGTCGGAAGATGCCGCTCCTCCATACCTCGGAGTTGTTATTTGTAAAACAACAAACTGAGTTACATTAAATATGTTACAAGGACTATAAATATAATTATAGTTTGTAATATTATATAATAATAATAAAGCAGTTTACTTTTACTTTTACATTCATTATTAATCATAAAATATATATGTATTTTTAACATTAATTTTACACTGTGTGTGCGTGTTTGAGCGTATGTGTGTGTGCGCGTGTGTGTGTGTGTGTGTGTGTGTGTGTGTGTGTGTGTGTGTGTGTGTGTGTGTGTGTGTGCGCGTGTGTGTGTGTGTGTGTGTGTGTGTGTGTGTGTGTGTGTGTGTGTGTGTGTGTGTGTGTGTGTGTGTGTGTGTGTGTCCGAGTCCAGTTTTAATTGATTATACAGATAGATATTTACTGTTTTACATGTTAGCTCCCTGGAACAATAGCTCTTCTGTTTCGTCGTAATCTAAACCAGTTAACCATTCTACCAACACCTTTTTACAGTCATACACATTTAGGGAGTAGATCTGAATGTGCGTATTTATTTTATTGTATATATGTGCAGATTGTACTTCAAATTGTCGTCTCGCATAGATGGATTTGCTCGAGGGCACAGATACGACCACAGTAGCTCTTCTTCTTCTATAGGCTGTAGGTTTGTAGGTTATACTTTTATGAAGCCTGAGCACTGCCGAGGTGATATACAGTTTTCTCATGCTAAGCAGTTTACAGTCTTTATAAAGTTCGGTGGTAGGGTAGCGATATGATTTAAAGAGCATTGTTTTTAGTAGGCATCTCTGCCCTCGTTCAACTTCTAGATACTTAGTTTTAGTTGCTCCACCCCATACTGAAATGCAGTATGTCATAATTGATTGCGCTAATGCAGTATAAATTTGGTTTAATAGGGTTCTTGTTGTTATGTGCCTGAGTATTTTAAATATCCATATAAGTTTTCGTATTCTGTTATTAATGTGTTCTATGTGTCTTACATAAACGCCTGCAACACCAGAGTAGTCACCAGCGCGTTGCCGTTCTGAACAATACTTGAAGTTATATCAGGTATAATGAGGTAACTAATTGCCTACTAAGAGTGCTTCCGGTGTTTCCATTGCCGATGTCTCAAGTTTACGTTATTCTCACACAAGAAGCCAATGTCCTACTCATTTCCTAAACTGTACTCCTTGATAATTCTGACTGAGACCGGTTAAGATCAGGATAATAAAGAAACCATTAAATTCTGAAATTCCATGATTTGCAGACAATGGACACTTAACAAAAACAACTAGTTAACCGGCTCATGTGATCGCTCGTGACTGACGACCTACCTCCTAAAGATTTGACGATAACGTCCTGATTTGATGCATGCTACTTGCCCGCACGCATATCCAAATAGACTTAAGTGTATATACTCAGACACTTCCACACATTAAGCTCTTTTAAATTGTGGAGTTACGATGCTGGATGCTGATATTACATAAATAAAATGCACAATAGAACTAGTTGTTGCAAAAGTCAAAACTGATGTTTCTAGTTTATTGTGAGAAAATGTGTAGGTGCAGTTTTCCATGATAACATTAACATCAAGAGTTAAACAAAATAAAAGATAATAAGATACGAGTATAAAATCTGATTGAGGTTTGAAATGTTTAGCAAGTGAAAAGTAAAAGGTAATAAACGTAGGTATTTCAATGTCATATAAGATTAAAAAATCAGATTAGATTTCCGCAGTTTTGCTGAGACCATCAGATTAACTCCTACGCACGTTTTTTTAACTGGCAATGCTTAATGGCATTACCAAATTCGCTCTATACGCGTATATCGTAAAACTATTGCTGCTATTATCTAACTGTTAAGGTAATTAAAATATCGGATTAAATACTGTTTCGTATGCTCGTAAATATTGTAACTGCGACATAATTTATGCTAGCACAAAGTTCGCTATAATTTATTTAAACCTTACAAGAAAATGCTAATGGCAAATTATCAAGTATCAAGGTCAATCATGTTCATCTATTTATAGTCGTCTGTTACATAATTTCTAACGTAAAACAAACGAGCAACGATGTCACTTGTTAGTTGTTATCAGCATAACATAAAGGGTTACGTAAAAAAGATGCGTGAGGAGAAAAAGAACACACAGGCGTCCATTTCTTTTGTAACCTAACTTTTGATTGGTCTTTAACTCATTGGATAAGGAGACAAGTTTGATGCTGTCAAACTTTTAATATTGGATCATTAGTTCTTGGGAGTCAAAAGCTCTTAAGTGTCACCGAGTTTTTGTAATCTATATTACACCATAATTACCTAAGAAATAATTAAATAAATACAGCCAAGACTCCGAAACAAATATTCATGCTAATCAAACTAATATCTGCCCTGACCGGGATTCGAACCCAGGATGGTCAGCTTCGTAGGCAGGTTCACTAACCAGTTGTCAAAAATGACACTTATGTTTCAAATTCCACCAAAATTTCCGACGATGGCAAAGATCTCGTAAAATTCGCTCAAAGTCCTTGGAGCGTACGCGCGCACACCAAAACAGGGTTGAATAATTTATGCAACGGCCGTTCCACAATGCCACGAGATTCTACGCTCATACTTTGTTGAATACTAATGGGTTACTATATGGGTTTTTTGTGGAATTGTGAGTCCCTGTCCATGCTGGCAGTTTCTAAAAGTTCGTTCTATTAAATTTTTGGTACAAGCTTTTATTGCCGACTGTACTTTTTTTCACAGTAATCAACTACTCGTGGAGACGGTTAGAATGAGCCCAAACACGATAGGTTTATCTTGTGTAGTTTAGGAGTTGCTATGGCCGCTATGATGATGATGATGGCCACCTTCTGTCTCCATCATCAGATCAGCTCGATGGTACCATAATATTGCATTGTCACCAAACATACATAAGCATGCCAAATTTCAGCTCAATCGGATACCGGCAAGCGATTGAAAATTTAGTTGCAAGATTTGACCCACACATACCACTACCAACAGGGGAAGTCAAATAAAAACTTTCAATATTAAAATGGGATTACTTTTGGCCAGCACCTAGCCAGGAAGATATAAGAATACGGATTTATATTTACATCCCTGTTGGTAATTCTTTTCTAATACCATTTTAACGTACCTACATAATTTTTATGTTACGACATCGAAAAGAATCGTCATGTGACAATAAAGCCTGTGCTAACACTGTTTAAAACCATGGTTATATTTTTTGTGAATTCATGCTATTTGAATTTTGTAAAATGACATGTTAATTTTCAATAAGAAATAAATAAATCTAATCTAATATACCCAAATTTACAGTGTAGCTGTAGTTTCGACCAAATTTGGTTGAAAACCACTGTCTACACTGTACACTGTTTTAAATCGCTGTTATTTTAAGGCGCTACACTGAGAAATTTGGAGACTTTGAAACGCTGTCCTGCCCAGACTAGCAAACAGTAGGGGCTGATTTTCAGATATATGATTCTTGACTATATGTGGTACTGAGCGAAACATGATTGCTTAAAGTGTTCTCGATAGAAAATAAATCTAAAGTCGAGTCTATATTTTCCTTTTTTTCCTCAGCCTACTAAAACAACGCATTATTAAAAGACACGATAAGTTAATATGATGGTATTTTACCTCATCTAGGTCTAGGTCTGACAAGAGGAAATTTAATAAACCGGCACACAGTCAGATATTGAACGAGATTTGTCTAAAGAGCCATTCTCGGAGAGGTTTGCATCCCGTTTTGTCGTGAGCGAAAAACAAAGGGTGTCTCTTTCAATCGATATATCGCCTTCGACGCTTGAACCAAACGTTTAAAGAATCCAACAATTTGTAAGTGGGTAGTAGACGAAACATTTTACTACTCATTATATTTAATTATACAACGATTTATGACGATATTAATTAGGGATCATGATAAAAGTAACTTCATTACCATAATTTCATATTACATATTTAAAACTTTATCAGTTTTAATATACCTCTAATCAAATTTCAACCTAATACAATTAAGCCAACTGCGATCACGACTTCTACGAATTAATTATCGTTAACAATCATAAAATACAATAACTAAGAAATATTACCGTTTATTAACAGAAGATGCATTAAATTAACGGCAGCGTGGGTCCGGGCTCCGGGCACGACACGGAAACGATTACGTGACGATCTAAAGATATCGACACCAATAATACCTATTCAAGACACTAAATTCAGAGACAATAATAATATATACGTTTTGGTATACTTAGTGATTTTGATTATGAGAAGCCATGTTTTAGCCTTAGTAGGTATAATGTAGAAATTCATGCAAAATTAGAGCAATCTGCAAGATATGTCACTGTCATTATGCTCCAGATTAACTAAACAACAATACAGTACGAGTAAATAGGTAAAACTTATCAATATACAAGAGAGTCAGTTTGTTCAGCGTTCAGCTACTCAAGTACAAGCTATTTAACGTATCCTTAACTTTTTTTTTGTCATCATTGCTGGTTTAACGAACAACCGAGCGATTTTAACTTCCACACAGACCGCAAACCACAATACGCTTAAAATTCTTAGAAACACACTACACTCTGTTCAGTAAAGAAGCCGGTAATATATCTTTAGATGGCTCGTAAAAAATGAAAAACACGACTCAATTAAACTTGGCGGAATACAAAATGAACTGCCGACGCATCGATTAATGCATGTATCGAAAGCCATCCCACTTCTGCTAAGTATCTTTAAGTAAAAAGAGCCTAACTTCTTGTTCAACGTTGAATAATCCAATCTTTTTGTCGTAGACTTGAGAAGCTATAGTTAGAATACATGTCCCTTTTCAGGATATCAGATAATCGTTTCCTTTAACGGAAACTTGATTTTAATATAGCTTAACCCTTTGGGTTAATTACCAGTTGCATTTACTAATGTGGAGAGTGCGAGAATTTTATTGTATAAAATAATCTGACATAAAAATATATACGTAATTTATATGCAAATATTATAATTATCAGCAAAATAAGTGTTATTGCATGAATAATAATATATTTTACGAAACTTAGGAGCAGAAGATATTCAACAGTTTAAAAGGCTTAAGATCTTCGGAAGTTTCAGTGACGTAATGACCTAATGATGCGTTTTTGTAAGTCGTCAACAGTTAGATTAGTCATTGCCGTAGGTAGTTTGCTTCCATATTGGGTACGTTTTCCCGTAAAATCTCCCTCTTTATTACACTGCATGTATTATCTGTTAAAATACGTTTTGTCATGGATTTTATCAATGATCATTGATTATGGACGAGTTTTTCTTTTCGTTCCTATTCTTATGATCAGTCACATGGCATGGCAGCAGTCATTCT
This sequence comes from Cenopis cana, assembly GCA_951800055.1. NCBI lineage: Eukaryota > Metazoa > Arthropoda > Insecta > Lepidoptera > Tortricidae > Cenopis > Cenopis cana. The sequence continues at coordinate 10,874,878 of OX637492.1, forward strand.
CTTCAACGGCTAAGCAATATAAGCATGCATATCTTTGTACTTTAACGTCGCTTATTATCTATTGTCGGTTTGTATTTATACACCCGTAATTTAAATGCTAATCATCGCAACACCTGCTGTATTAGCATACGCGTAATCACGTAAGATAAAAGTATCTATACGACTGACAATTGTAGTCGGATAAGCCATTGTCGAAGTGTGCTATGGAGATAAACGTAAGACAATGCAACGCATCGATGTACGGTAATATCGGTAATACTGACTCGTTATCCTTCACATCGCCCGTGGGGTATGGCAAATGTCAAATGTGTTGTTACTGTACTTGTGTTGCGGTGGAAAATCTTGGTAGATACTTACATACTTATAAAATTTACATGTAAAATGTTGTGGTAACAAAAACATGACTTGAAGGCACTAGCGATGTAGCTACACGAACCACGAATGAAAAGTAAATTTATCATTCAGTAATTTAGAATATTACCAACTATGGAAACATTTTTTCGATTTATATGAACTAGTAATTCTTGTGATATTTACAACTGATGTAATCCGTACAGATGTAACATCGTCTCAAACTAGAAATGGAAAAATTAGTACGCATACTAGATAATACTGTACAAACTTCTATATCAATAAATTGATGAGCCGCGATTATATTACGAAAACCTAAAAATTTAATACATATCGTAAAAGCAATTTAGATTTGATTAGGGTAACACGCGCAAATTGCATTTCTATAAATAAAGATGTCCAAATTATATAAATTACTTTCGTAACAAAACTAGAATTCACACTGCTAATGAATAAATTAAACAAGTGAAGATCTAAAGATACACGACGAAAGTTGCATCGTATCAAGGTTAATAGTGGTTCTAATATAAATATCTGAAGAACGGATATCGAAATTGACGTTTTATTGGGTACCTTCGGAGTTCCACACCAAATTAGTAACAAAGATCCGCCCAACAAAGAGCTACTTGCAAAGAAAAATAAACGTAAGCCCCTGGTGACAAGGTGGTATTAAACAAAAGCTAATAATGCACAGTCATTTGAAAAGGGATATATTTAACTGCACACCAAAAAACACAGACTGCGCATCAAAGAAATACTGATTTGCAAAGATACTAATTGCACAGCAAAACGCGGTTTTGATGTGGAATTAGTGTTTTGCTGTGCAAATGTGTTTTGCTGTGTGTACGTTCGTGTTATACACTGCTGTTTGTTTAAAATAAAATAAATAAATCAGCAGTTTTAGGCTTTGAGGTTTCTTTTTGATGCCTATTTCAAAATATCACTAATCTAATAGAGATAGGATAATAATCAAAAGAAATGGCAAGTGGAATACTGTCCAATGCGCATCGACCACACTTTTAGAAAACATCAATGCAATTTAAATTGAGTTAACATAAATTATCATGAGAGAAAACAAAGCCCCCGCGACGCCCACTCTTCAAGTACATATTCGAATTCACAGTTCACGGTTGTCGCTACACAAAGAGAGAACATGCGTTTTGCAATACTTAGTAGTAGTTTGCAGTACTTGTTTCATTAATGTTATACCAAAATTGGCGTGAACTTTTAATTGTTGCGCCTCTGTAAGACGATGACAGGGAAAGTGACGAACTGAGGGCGCAATAACGCTACATTCTCAAACCAACTCACTAATATTTATATACAATATCAATTAGCATAATTAATTTAAGCGGAAGACTGTGATGCCACATCTTTGAACCTTTGGTATGTTGAAAAAGAGGCAATCAACAATCATTGATATTGATCACCCGCAAAAACAGAACCATATAATATAACAATTAAAATGAAAAACCTAGTAGTTATGTAGAATGTAGCAGTAGGTACTAGCTGATGAAATAACATCAGAGAAACAGGCCCGGGACAGTGCCGTTAATCACTTGAGACTAGTTGAGACTTGCCTGAACCAACGTATCAATTTCTGTTGTTTTAACATTCACGTTTTACAGCAACAAAAGACAGTACACATTTACCCTAAGGCTGTGTAATTCAGGGTAATAGGTACAGTAAATCTGCACATGTTTTAAAGACACATGCTTGCCTATTTTGACTCAGGAATACTGTTTTGGTATCCAATAAGTAACATTTTTAGTGTTCCGTAACAAAAATTTTCAATATGGCAATTGATGGCCTATGTAATTTGTACAAAGCTGAAGCCAAAATGGTGTGAGCTCCCTGTATTGTAGTTCATATCTAAACTAGGTTTTCTTTCCGAAATTCATAGGAAGTCATAGTTCAAGTGACATTCGTAGTATTATTGCCTGCAAGTGGGCGGCGGTCGAGAGCAGTGAAATTTTTGAGCAAACACTACGTCTACTTACTGAATGCACACAACGTCAGAATACTTGAACTCGATTACGTGTCAATAACTTTAACCTGTAGACTTTAAGCAGAACCAACGACGCATTTTAAAAATGTATAAGGTACCTACAGGAAAACGATAAGGGAGCTTGTGAGTCTATGATGAACAGCGATATGCGCAAGACTCTAAGAAAGAATGATCATGCAAGTGATGCAACAGGACCGATGATTTAAAAACTATAACTTGGACTTGGAATTGGACTGGAGCACATAGCTACCACAATTTTGTAAGGTGCAATTTCTTTATTTGTGTGTTCATATGTGGAAAAATAACAAATAAACATATTTTTTTGTTGTCGCGCGTCATTATTCATTAGAGTTACGTGGTTTGAGAAGTTGACATTTTTGATAAAGACAACCCGATAATTGTGAATACCGCATGTTCTTTGCGTTTTGATCTGATAGAACACCAGTTTTTTTAATTACTTATGTCACGTTTCATTAAACAAACTGACCGTGAAAAAATAAACCAGATCACAATGTAGATTATAATGACTTTATCGGTCTAATATGTCATCATGACAACATGTTATCATATGGTGACCATAATTGTGCGCTAATTATTTATTTCCAATCGTTAGCCTTCGCCAGTCTAGTTTACCGAGAATTTTACCATTAATGGAACACGTATTATCGGCTTATCGTATGTAACAAGTTTTACTGCAGTATATATAAAAAAAAGTTGTCCACACTACTCCCCTTCCCTCATGCTCCCATAAATAAATTGAAATCTGCGTAGTAAGAACATAACTTATATGCGCAAGCCTGTAACTATGAATATACATATTGACCACAGTTAAGACGACATTTTTTAACCCATTAAAGGCTTATTTTTTGTACTGAATTGGAAACATTTCTAGTATATACTTCTTTAGGTGGTCTATGTTAAGGCTTTAATTTATTGACATTACATACAAATCTGATGCCGTAACCTTTATTGGGGTATAGACCTGCATGATCTGCTGAAAAGGTCCAGTTAGACATTAAGTCGTCATGAGGAGTCAAGTTCCCACATGAGTCCTGCAGAATCCAACTAAATACATAAATAAAATAAAATAAAAATATTTGTGGACAATCTTACACATATCAACCTAGTCCCAAACTAAGCAAAGCTTGTACTATGAGTACTAAGCCACGATATACATACTTATATATAAATAAATACTTAAATACATAGAAAACATCCAAGACCCAAGAACAAATATTCGTGCTCATCACACAAATAAACGCCCCGGCCGGGATTCGAACCCGGGACCTCCAGCTTCGTAGGCAGGGACATACAGTTCATTATGTACTGATTTGAACTCTAAAAGGAAACTGCTAAATCCCCATGTAAATATTTATTCAGTACAGTTTTGTTAATTCAGACATATGGTCCGTTACGAAAATGGAAATCCTGGTGCAGTAAATGAAGACTTTCAATTACCATCTGCAACACGATACTTGCAATTCAAAATATTTAATTAAGACTAATCCCCGTTCCATTTGGCTCAAGACAGGCACGAAAATAGGCCGTCGCGGCACGAGCCAGTAAATCCTATGCCTTTTATAGGAGCACAGTTACGTTCCAGACGCTCTTGCGCCGGTATCACTGGACCATTAATAGCCCTTTTTGCAGGACTGAAATAAATACGTGACAGCTTAGCACTGGACTTGATTAGGTCGCGAATGTCGCGATGCATAGTGTTCAAAGAAACGGCGATACGCAAGGAAGGGTACGTCAAGGGAAGGGGAAGTAACTTATGATGTTTCAGTAACTTATGATATAAAATTTACGTTTTCATGTCTTATGTCATTTTTCTTCGTCATCATTATCATCATCATATCAGCTAAAAGACGTACACTGCTGGACATAGGTCTCCCCCAAAGAGTGCCACAATGACGGGTCCAGCGCCACCCGCATCCAGCAGACTCCCGCGACCTTTACCAGGTCATCAGTCCATCGGTCTACCCACGCTGCGCCTTCCGGTCCGTGGTAACTTTCCTTACACTAACTTAATTGCGAAAAAGATAAGCGATGCCGTGACGATGACATGTCGAAGTAATCTGCTCTTTCGTTTACCATGTGATAGAAAATGACGAATGTTTTATCATTATCTCTTTCTTATTTATCTAGATCTAACAATCACTGAGGATCACATACCTTCTGAACATCACGATAAAATTTTATTGTGAGAAATCTGTCGACTGATATAAAAAATTAGATAGTTATCATTAAAATTTGGTATTTAATTTGAAGCCTACCTACACAGACAGACGGGTGATACCCTCACGATCCTCGGGTACCACCTAACACCCTGTTAGAAACGCCACTGCAAGACAGTAGCGTGTACCTATTCCAGTCTAAATATAAAGACATTTCAATGAGAAGTTAGATGGGTCAGTGTTTTTGAAAGAATTTGCAGTATGCCGGTCGGTTGTTTTTGGTCAGACGCAAATAATATCTAACAGACGCGCTAGAACACCAAGTTGTATGGTAATTGTCGTAAATTAGATGGTTTGGGCCATAGCCCAAATTGGCCAAAGCGTCGCGTAAAGCATGACCACAAAAGCCTATCGTGCTAGTTGGGCAGGTCAATCTGACCGAAACCCGAAACCGAATCACATCCGGAAGCGAAACACATAATTAAATAGCTAATGAATTTGTCTGTTTGAACCTGAAGTGAGTTGATCGATAATTTGTTTGGAAGCGACTACTCCAGAGTTGCTTTTTTTTAACTTTTTAAGTAGGTAACAAAGATCTGACGCGTCTCTAATAAGCAAATCACATCACATGTAAGAACTATATTTTAAATCGCCAGAATAAATACACATAAAGAGTAGGGTTGTTTTGCTTGTTTACCTACTTAAGATTGTTTATTAAGAACAACTTCTCTTAAATATTTAATTTGAAGGTATCTAAGTACTAAGTTATATTTTATTTATAATTAAAACTTTGCGAATTCGTCGCAATGTTACAAAATCGAGACTAATCTTCAAAACAAGTACATGATAATCTTCCAACCCGTGCGTTGCCTAACCAATTAAGCAAGTAACGAATAAAATTAATCACTGTGTCACAACGAATTTGTATGTAACAGCGTACGAGAGCATAGAAATGTCACTCAGACATTGTTACGGTAGCCTGTCAAGAAACGAGAGCTTGTCAAACGACAACTTGACATAAGTTGTCAACGCCGATCTGCACCGTAACACAACATACTCGTATAAGATTCACAAACCACAATTATCACTGGCACTAAATGTTTTGTTTTTAATTAAGATTATCAACAACTTTTTTCTTAAATGACTGCGGAATTCAAATTGAAAACCGTTCGAAATTCGAATAGAATTACGATCGCGCGTCGGTTAGATCGGCGCGTGCGCGGCGTCCGCGGCGTGGATTTTAACTGTTTACGCTTAGACGCGTCTCGCGAGATACGAGTGATGCAGATTAGGGTGGACCCAGGTGTAGGCACTATTTAATAGGGACTTAGGTTTAGTGATAAAGCGGGTATTACACTGTCCTGAATTCAGAATCCTGACTAGGGGAGGGGAGCTGAAGCATCTCGCTCTAACATATAGGTACGTACCGCTCTAAACGTTCTGAATTCAGGACAGTGTAATACCCGCTTAAGTATGTACAACTTACATTAAATCCTTCATAAAATACTAATAATGAATGCACTTTTTTTGTATTTGATTACATATGCTTTTACATTTTATAAAAAAAATGCGTTTTTTTATAATTTAACAGTCAGTTTTGCTAAAAAATATTAAATATATGCATTCTCGTATTATAAATTTATTTTTTAAATAAGACCAGCTTCGAACAATACTTTTTTTTATACAACGACGGTGGTAAACCGGTGTACGGTCCACCTGATGATAAGCGGACACCGCAGCCTATAGACGCTCGCAACTCCAAAGGAGTCACGTGCGCGTTACCGACCCTTTATCAAATTTGAGGATTCACTGATATATTATTCAACATTAAGATGCAATTAAAAAAAAGATCCTTACATTTTACCGAGCCCAGTGGTCCGTAGCACAATTCCATTGACAAACTCACAGTTCACTAAGCACGTAACCCTACCCTACGGTCACCCAATTAAACGTTTGGACTCCAATTTGGAGGGAAGCTACGGATTTACACTCCATCGGCCACCACCCTAATGTTGTAGCTTCATGTCATGTGTGACAATGCGCAGATTGCGGTAGGCCTACATTCCAAATTTAAAATCGTATTTTGTTTTCATTATTTTCTAAATAACTAGGCCATAGTGTCCAGTCAACAAGATAGGGACCAGATTAGGACCAGGCCTAGTGCCTCGTTTTAGGTAGGTAAAAACAATAAAACACCCCATGAGATTATATTTTAGATGACACCAGCCTATAGTGCGTGGCACGAAGGCGTGGCGTAAGTAGCACGAACAATTAATATGTCCCAGAAATACAATGATTTCGTAATAAAATACTATAATTAAAATTAATAAGTCAAATTAAACAATACAATAACATTAAGCGACTTTACTGTCCCAAGCATGAAGATTCAAAGCCTAATACATAAGCTTTGAATGACAGTTTTATAAAATGTCAGACTCAGACATTTTAAATAATTTCAACTACCTATACTTTAATCCTTAATCCTCTTTATGTAATTCCAAATCCTTAAAGCCGTAACTTGAACTACGACTATTTACTTATATTTAAATACGACTATATTTTTTATCAAAATAACATCAGGCTGCTGGAATCTCCAGTATTCCTCAAAGAGGAGATCCGAATGGCGATGCAGGCATTAATTAGTTGGGCATCCATTATGTCGGCAATATTTATTTATAGAGTAAATCCTCAGACAGTGTTGAGTTGGTTTTGTTGTTTCACGCTCTTATAAGGAGGGAATAATGGCGGCGATTTTGTACTAATTAAAGTTGATTAACACCGGATTACTGTGAACATAGGTAGCGTTTATCTATAGGGTTCAGTTTGATCGTAATACCTACGTCAGCCCATGTAAGGCGCCTCCTTAAACCTTTAGTACTTGCATACTTTGTAGCAGTTTAACGTATTTACTGAATCATCAATATAAACCAACATACAGATCCCATCAGTTTGAATATATTAATTTGTTGTTTAAGGCGCCTGTATACGCAAGCACTCCTCATACAAACTTTGTGCAGGTCTTTCTTCGCTTGTTGCATTACATCACTTATGATTTTTGGTCAGTACGCTTATTTTTTAGTTAGCTAGAACCTCAAGAAAAAATAATTGTTTTTTTTTTGCTTGACATTCTTCGTCTATCTAATATTAACAAGCAAAAAAATATTTTTTTTATTTTATTTTATTACAAAAGGCACACTTAACAGATATCACACAGTAAGAGTTAGTTGAGAGTTTACACATGATAGTTTAAAGACCAGCATGACATCCCATGCAAGTGCACACAGCATGATCAATATGTAAGCGCATATATGTACATGTATCTACTGACAAATTATATGCGGGAGTGCCAAAACTGACGAATAAAACTTGCACAGAGTTTGATGGAGAAGGCCTTGCATATACAGGCGCCTTAAGTAGTATAATTGACGAAACATAATTTGCACCGATTACTCGAACAACTTGTATGGCGAATCGGTGCAAATTGTATTTCGTCAACCATAACAGGGGTAATTTAGCACCCTTTGAGTACGGAACCCTAATAAAAGCTGAAATGTTATTCTTCAATTCTGTCCCGTACGTAAACGCTAAACGATGAAAGTCCCACAAGACAAGTGTAGGTACGTTCGTAATAAAAGCTGAAATGTTATTCTTCAATTCTGTCCCGTACGTAAACGCTAAACGATTAAAGTCCCACAAGTGTAGGTACGTTCCTAATAAAAGCTGAAATGTTATTCTTCAATTCTGTCCCGTACGTAAACGCTAAACGATGAAAGTCCCACAAGTGTAGGTACGTTCCTAATAAAAGCTGAAATGTTATTCTTCAATTCTGTCCCGTACGTAAACGCTAAACGATTAAAGTCCCACAAGTGTAGGTACGTTCCTAATAAAAGCAGAAATCTTATTCTTCAATTCTGTCCCGTACGTAAACGCTAAACGATTAAAGTCCCACAAGTGTAGGTACGTTCCTAATAAAAGCTGAAGTGTTATTCTTCAATTCTGTCCCGTGCGTAAACGCTAAACCATGAAAGTCCCACATGTGTAGGTACACTAGGTACGTTCCTAATAAAAGCTGAAATGTTATTCTTCAATTCTGTCCCGTACGTAAACGCTAACTAAACCATGAAAGTCCCACAAGTGTAGGTACTTACGTTCGTCTATCTTATCGCGGCTTCAAACGGCCAAGAAACTCCTACGTACGACTTAAGCTCAAACAAAGAGAGCTTTTGATAAGATTATAAGTAACATTGTTCAAAGAGAGTGTCTATCGCTGATTACAAAAGACGCGTTGTATGTAGTTAGGTACTTACCTACTAAACTTGACTATCGCTACTGAACTAACCTTCGCATGACACGCACTATTACATTACGAGACCACCGACATAAAAGCTCTTCCCTATGGTTGCTATATGAGTTCTGTTCTGATAAGTACTTCTATCTCACGAGCGCGGGTTGGCCATGGTTGTATTTATGACACACGCTAACAACACAAAGCCAATGTTCATGTACATATAGCTCAACACACAACCCTGGCTCACCCGCGCTCGTGTGATAAAAGTACTAGAATGTCTAGAATGGTAATCAATCACTAATTTATTATCATATCACTATAATGATTTTGTGATGCCATCTAGTGGCAGGCTGACGAACTAAATACGAACGAATACTTAGGTGTCTTAATTCACTAGATGGCGCTAAATTACATTGAAACCAACGCCATCTAGGGTCGAACGGCAAAATCGGCAAATGTACTAGGACAATAAAGTGACAATTGTGTTCGTCAGTCGTCACGCTACTCGCACATAGATGGCGCTTACAACCGCAGTGTTTAAGTACACAGATAAAAAGTAAAAACATCTATACTTATGGCAACACTACTCATGACGTCGTGCTGCGCAGCGCGGCTATTTTCGTTCGTGATAGGCAGGCAGACATTTTGTTTTTGACGTTGTGACGCACGCGAAAACGACAACCCAGTGTTGCCAGAACGTGCTTTTTAGCACGGTTTTACGTGCTTTTTTGGATACGAACGTGCTTTCTACGTGCGCTCCCCATAAACGTGCTAAAACCGTGCTTTTTCAAGTGCTATGGTGCTTTATGATTTTACTACTAAAAATTGGCAGGTAATGTTGGTTTGGTCCTCTCTTAAACTGTTTTTTTTTTCTAATAATCATTGTGTCAAACAATCTTTCTCTCATACCCTACCCTAGAACGTAGTGGTTATATTCTTTGCCCTACGCTTTGATATCCTAAAGTTAAAAGTTATGTCTTACCTGTGCTGTGGTTGCAGGACAGGACTGTTCTGTCCTGCAACTGCAAGCTCTATCGTTCGTGTCATGCAATGTGTACACAATGTAAGGGCTCAATACTCTGAATGTGAATGTGACGTACGTATTAAAAAAACCGGCCAAGTGCGTGTCGGACTTGCACATTTATGTTTCCGAACCAACCACAAAAGTGGTGGTAAGTGGGTTTTAACATGAAAAATAAGGTAGGTAATAGAAAAAAAAACCTGTTTTTATCAACACCTATATAAGTATTAATTGGTAAAATACCCGTAATAATGAAGAGTATCACCAAAATTCAAGTTCATGGGTCAACGGGAAGAAAAAAATAATCTTATGAACAAAAATTTGTGATAGACGACGTACGGACGGACGCGTGAGTGACAGGAATAGGATTCATTTTGGACCCTTCGGGTACGGAACCCTAAAAACGTGCTTTTTATTCCAAAAACGTGCTTTTTTGGACGCAAGACCGTACTTTTTGACGGAAGTGCTCTGGCAACACTGCGACAACCTGGAAACAGTGTTGCCAGGTCTCCTGTTTTTACAGGAGATCTACTGTTTTCGGGGTGTGTCTACTGTTCTACTGTTTTTCCCGAAAAATCTACTGTATTTTAGAAAAATCTACTGTTTTTCTAAAAAATCTACTGGATTTTAGAATTTCACTTGTCCAAATTCAATTATCAAGAAAAAAACAAAAACGTACATATAACTTGTCAAATTTCTTGAAGCGAGTGTAGGGGTAGTGGGAGGAAAGCGCGCAACGTCGACCGGAATGGCGGAACGGCTCTACTGTTCATACAAAAGTGAACTTTTTTGAACAGCGGCGTTTGGAAAACCTGGCAGTGAAGCGGCATATCCGCAAGGCTCGGCCAAAGCCCTGCTACACGTATACCTACAACTTCGCGGGACAGCTCCCACGCGCAGTGGCGCATCCTGTAACCGCACATTCAAAACTAAATTTGGCTTTGCGAGCCACATTATACTATATAATCCTAATAACTGACGGAGTCGCTGTCACCGGACATGGCGAGGAGGACTATAGCTATACATGAGCAAGCAGACAGCAGCCATGGTCTCCACGACAATGGTCATTGTTTGATGGGCCATCATGACCCTTGGTGTGGATCCGACCGGTATTACTTGGTTATGGTTAGTTGAAGTTGAAGTGACAGGTGAAATGAGATTTTTTTAGTAATTATGAAACTTCTCGGAGTGTGGCAGTTAGTACTTATTTTTATATTATCACTTAAAACACTATGAAACACGCATTTACGTAAATTTTATGGAATAAATTTTGTCTACTGTTTTTTGTTCAAATCTCCTGTTTTTTAGGGCATGTATCTACTGTTTTTTTCAGATTGGACCTGGCAACACTGCCTGGAAATGCCTTTAAACGCGGTTGGCTGGAGCACTGAAGAAGATCAAACTTTAGCTGAATTAGTGCGTCCTCACAGTTTTTTGTACAACGTTCTTGATCCTTCGCGGAAGAATATATTGGCAAGAGAGGCTACATGGCAGGAAATAGCTCAAGCGTTAGACAAGCCAGGTAAGTAAAACGGCTGATTTGTATCGTGGACCAGTGAAGTTGTGCTGCACGTCAATGTAAAAATAAAATACGCCTATAACCTACGCGGTTTACGATACAGCAAATGATTTTTAATTGAAAATCTAGTGCAAAAATAACAGATATAACATAATTAACTACGTATTTACTCCGTTATTCCGTCCGTATTAAGAGGTTTAATTGAAAAAAATGATATAAATCCAGTCATATGAACATAATTTTTAAATTTATCTAACTGCCAACAGTTGCGATTAACAATAAAACCGTGCAATTTCAGTTGAAGAATGCAAGAAGCGCTGGCGCGGTCTGCGAGATGGATACATGAGGAGCAAGCGTATGGGCACAATGCACAAAACCAAGGCGGCCGTGTTCGAGAAACTGCAGTACCTTGATGAGACCTCTTTGGACGGCTCTGAGACTGTTCTAGAGGAAGCAACGATGGATACTGAAGAGGAACAGCAAGTCCATGAGGAGCATGTGGTCACGGAACAGCAAGTTATTACTGACAACCAGGAGTATTATGAAGTAAGTAATGTATAAACAATGTTGATACTAAATGGAGTGAGGTGCAACAGCTAATAAGTTGAGCAGATTTTATAATGTATTAGTAATATAAGTTTTAATCTTTTGATGCCCGCTGGCTCCCAGGGAGCCAATGTATATTTAAAACTGAATTTTGACATATATGTAAGCTTCAAAACTGAATGGCTACCCAGAGAGCCACGGTTTTCGAAAGGTTAAACACATTAGGGCTGTGGGCAAGCAGGATTAACAACTTTATATTGATGTTGTGACTTAGAAAGTATTAACAAATGATTGAGACCAGTCACTAAATAATAAATGAGTGACCAGATTTAGTGCAGTTATTAATCAACTAAAACTTAATTACTTAATGAGGCTTATCATTATAATTTATACAGTCATGTTAGAGTCGACTGTGGTCTCACTGATGGTTCCAATGGAAGACCAGCGCTAGTACTTATGCCAGGAATATGCTGGGTTGGGACCATTCATGACATTTTGTAGTTGTTTATTTGTTATTATATATACCTATGTGTTTTTTATGACTCAATGAATAAATGTATTTGTCTTTCTTCTTCCATGCATCTATAGACTTTTTGTGCTTGTACCGTCTTATTGACTATCAACTAAGTAACCTATTACCTGGAAATGGTCACCTATATAGAAAATAACTTGGTCATATTTGTATTTTCAGATCACAGTTGTGGATGGTCCAACAGAGGAACACCAGCAGTTAAAGCAGCCGCTATTCAAAATATTGCCAAAACCCGAAATCATAACCAATGAGCCACCTAAGAAAGTGGTCAAAAAAGCTGGCAGAAAGAAATCTATACCCATGCCGCGCAACTTGCAGCCTATAAAGATTCTCCCTAAACCATTAGTCATGAACGGGCCAAAACTGGTTCGATATGTTGAGGAACCAAAAACAGCTGAGCAAAGAAGCCAGGTCCTGGACAAACTTATAGAAAAGGTGTTAAAAGAGAACACAAATGAAATAGATGTGTTCTTCAGAAGTATGGCAGCCAGTGTAAAAAAGTTACAGCCAAATTTAATACCTAAAGTTAAAATGGAAGTGTGCAATGTTATTGCAAAATATGAGATGCAGAGTTTTGATAGAAACCCTCAGAATTTTTAAGAATTTCTTGATTTGTACAGGAAGTGAAGACTGTCAGTGGTGAAGTGTGTTGTTTTAGTTATTGTTAGTGTTTAAGACTTTTGAAATTATGATTTACATACAAAGTATGGGGTCCTAATATGAAACCATGACTGGAAAGTGGTATTTCTGATCCTGTTTCCGATTAAATGGCATAATACCTATATCTAGTGCTCTTTATTATTAATGTCAGTTATGCTTAGTGCCACAGAAGTCATATTGACTACAATAGAGGTTAATGTTCTTACACAACTTCAAATTGACCAATGTTTTCATTGACTGCTGAAGAGTATGTCTGTAGTGTCTGTCCACTCCACATTATAACTATACCGAATTATCACTAACCTTTCGACGCCAACGAGGGATATAGTATGCGCTGTAGATTCAATGTCAACGATGGATATATTATCCGTCACAGTGTGTAGTGTATCAACTTATGTACATGTATACTTATGTGTATGTATTGGGGGCTCAACTTCGCGTTTAATATTCTTATGTCATGACGTGTGAGTGACAGCTTTTGTATTTAACATGGCGTTGAAAAGGTTAATCTATAGCACATCACCAGTTGTTTGCAACCTGTCATTCTAAAGGACAATAAAAATCATTTATCTTCGATCCCCTACAGTACAGCCTAGTTAGAATATGTGTATATGCACCTGTTATTACGTAAAGAACTGGTCCAAAAACTGCCTGACCTCGACACGTTTCGGAATGCCGTCTAGACCTGGGGTCTATTTAACTGAATGTATTAAATTAGAATCAAATTCATATCGCGTACTCGCTTTAACACGTTAGGCGTAGCGCGCGTGGAAACGAGCGCACGCGACATAATTCAAAGTTGTTCTCATTTTCAATCCGAATTTACATCCAGATATACTAGCGGGCCAGTGTAGGCCATAATGATGTGCTAGACTGCCAAACGCATTCATTCAACTGTCATACGTAGATCAAAATGTGGAGCAAGATATGAATATTTCTTACTTAATAATAGACGTTGCTAATAGCAATAGTAATAAATCACTACTAGGATGGAAGGAGGAAACCGCATGTAGGCAGGCCAAGATGATGCTAGAAGGTATAGATCACAGGAGAACAAGGTATCTGCTGAAGCTGGGTAAGAGCAATCTGAGATTGTTAACCGGAATCATCACCGGTCACAATACTCTTAATAGGCACTTAAAGGTAATAGGTGTAAGAGATGATGCCTCCTGCCCACACTGTGGGGAGGACGAAACTAGTAAACATTTACTAGCAGAATGTAGTATGTATGCAGCAATGCGTTATAATATATTCAGTAGAGATGTGTTGGAGGAGGGAGAATTGAGGGACGTCGACCTTAAAGATGTCCTTCTGTTCTGCAGGAAAACAGGAAGACTGGAAGGAGCAAATGTGGGAGCGCCGCCGGGATAATAACCTCGAGCTCAAACTCTGGGGAAATGGGCTGAATGATCCCGAACAAAGATCGACAGCCCGCCTGTTTCCGGCCAGGCGTCCCTACACTACATCTACATCTACATCATCTACTAGGAAATCACTAGGATTCTTCCTTCATATTATTACAACTAGGTACTGTTGCATTTTTGGCTTACCACTGCGAGGTAATCGTGTACCTACTTCTAAAAGTTAGGTAATTGTTTAAAAACAGAGGCCTGATTCGGGGTTATTTTGTTTCTTTGGTTAGATTCAACATAGGTAGGTACCTACTAATGTTAAGTAGGTACCTACATTAGTCAACGTACTCATCTTGTTATCGAATGGTCATGACTTTTTTAGTTCCACCTATTGACGCTACCTATACTAACACTAAACTATTCATCCTTACGTGTAAACATACTATTTTTGAAGACGTTAATCACTATCACGCTTTTCTCTAGGATAAGAATACTTTGTGAGCTGCTTTACTTAAAGGTTACAGGTTGTATACTTATACAACGACATTTTTAAGTGATAGCTTAAGCCACACAGAGAGCGGGCCGGCGGTAGCGGCGCGGGAGCGGGCGGGAGCCGCGCGGGAGCGTGTCACCGCGTGTACCGCCAGCTCCCGCGCGCCTTCCGCGCCGCTACCGCCCGCTCCCGCGCCGCTACCGCCCGCTACCGCCCGCTCCCGCGCCGCTACCGCCCGCCCGCTCTCTGCGTGGCTTAAGCTTAAGTATAGCGTAATCCTAGAGAAAAGGGTGTTATGATTAATGTGTTCAAGAACAGTTTGTTTACATGATAGGACACGTCAGGATGAATAAACTTTAGCAATCGACAATCGTGATGAATTGATGAATTCGTAACAATCATGTGAGTGTTTATACTAACATTAACCCGGACTTCCTCACATTTACAACCGGACGTCTGGTCACTCGCTGAACACATAAAAACAAAACGGGAGGGTCACCTTTCCCCTAAACAAGAAAGCTATAATAAGTCGATTTAGTTCTGTCTTTTATTACTGGGCTCCGCCCTAAACGTGTCAAAAGAGCCTATCTTATCGTTAAATTCGACCCATATAAGATGTTTATTATGTAAGATGGACGAAATAAAGATAATTAAAATTGATGTTAGTTAGTGTGGAGGGGACGATTCTCCTAACGAAATGGTATGTGAAATGTGTGGTATTGGGTTTTAAATGTGTGGTGTGACGCAGGCGTTATGATTGGTGCACTGTTTCGGATATAAGCATTCGCCTTTTCTATTTTGTAAGGTAGGTATGTATTACTACAATATAATTCATACTAATGTTACCTGTCTGTTACCTTTTCACAGGCCGGACGACCAAAAAGGGATTAAAACTTAATCTGAGAGTCAAATTTTAGAATATTAGGATTATTAGGATATATCATCCCCACTCCCCAGTGGGGGTGAAATGGATGGTGGAAGTGTTAAGCTAGTTCTATCCTCTGACTCCTCTGTCCTAGTCCTCTCTGTCGCTCTTGATAGTCTTGATAATTCGAGCGACAGAGAGAGACATACACGTCGCGTTTGCAGTAGACCCTTTGAACTTTAATAATAATAAATAATACAGTAGATTTCAGTAACTTAAAGGAGGATAATAATTATAAATAAGTACCTAAGCACGACACAGTACAGTATGTTTGTCAACAGTCTATTTTAAGCGGGATATTTACGACTTCCTGTATAATTTACCTCCTGTACAATAATATATAATAAGTACTTAATTGTACAAGATAAATTGACGTACGTCCCTTTAATACCTATAACTTTTAACATAATATAAATAATTGGCATCGAGAGAAGGCAAGAATTTAAAATGCACAGCTCGTTAAAACCAGCACAGAATACAGACAAACTGAAACTCGGGGAAAGAAACCTTTAGTCTTTCCGTGTTTGAGAATCACACAATAAATCCTACACTATAATTGTTTTTGCATTCCTATAGAATAGAACATTCTTTTGGGACAAACACCAAAAAAGGGAGCTTTTCCTAAAAAGAAATGTTTTTTATTCTTCAGTAAATATATAAAACATTAAATAATACTATCGTGATTCGTGACTTGATCTAAAGTGATTTAACATAATATTAAAAGAAGTATTTAAAAAAAATCGTTCCTACATAAGGCGGGAGTGTGTCGTACCAAAAATACCCCAAAATCCTGCCCTTTTTAGGCAATTCCGGAATTCGCGATTGCACGCACGACCTGGCAGGTCGAAAGGGTTGGCTGGGCGGGGCGTCTAGACAGCGGGCTGCGGGGTCGCCGCCCCGCTATTAAAGATTACGTTTACTAGCTGATAATTACCAGATAATTGCTTGTTTATGTCATTTTGATAAGTAGTTGCACTTTGCGACTTGACACCTTTGCCATAACGTGGCTATCGATGCTATCGTTTATGTCGGACGGTCATGATAGCTTTTATGCCGGACGTTCTTTAGTGGGAATTATACCAATATTATTATCAATATTATCATGATACCATTGCAGATCTAGTGTGATTGTTTTGTTTGACAATCGCTATAATGTAATAGTTAAGTTAGTTTCCATTGTTGTCATTTACCTATAATGTAAATTACCTACTCTGTGAATAGTGTTACCTACCTACTTTAAGATCACATAACATGGCAAAGACAGTAGGTAATAGTACATTACTTAACAAGGGCGGTAAAACAAAGAATGTCTCAGATCGTAGGTATTTGACGCCCGAGCCGAAGGCAAGGGCGATAAATATGCGATCTGAGGCTTTCTTTATTACCGCCCGTGTTAAGTACAAAATTTTATGTCACCCCCTGGCCAGGAAGTGGGATTTCCCGCGCGCGGAGCGTGCGGTAATTGCCGCTTTATGGGCAGGTGTGACATAAATATTTTTATGTCACACCTGGCCATAAAGTGGCCATTATCGCACGCTCCGCGCGCGAAAAAACCCACTTCCTGGTCAGGGGGTGACATAAAATTTTGTACTTAACACGGGCGGTAATAAAGAAAGCCTCAGATCGCATATTTATCGCCCTTGCCTTCGGCTCGGGCATCAAATACCTGCGATCTGAGACATTCTTTGTTTTACCGCCCTTGTTAAGTAATGTACTATATCAACCTTTGCATATAGAGAACTCTCATCAAAGGTTTCTCAACGGAACCCCAACCACAATGCGCAGCATATTGTATAAGATTGTAATCTGGTCTGGTAGAATATCTATATTAGTTGCGCTATTCCACCGCTATTCATAAGTTTCCTAACCTGTCTCAATAGGCCAGTGAAATCTTACAAATAAAAAAGCTAAAATCGCAAAGCGAGATGTAAAGCTGCATTTTTGGTATGTTATTCGCACCCCTTTGGAGTATGAGTGACTACATTTTGCAAGCAAAAAAAAGTTGTGCTACCTGTATGATACGTGAAAAACTGCAAAATTTTCGGACGTTTTTCAGGTTCAATTCAAAAACTATGGGTTTTTGACATTACTTGTCTATGGCATTTTTAAAGTACATTAAATTTGCAACAATTTGAGCCTACCTACAGCTCCGTATGTCTTATAGTTTTTGAGACATGATGTTTCAAAAATACTGCTTTATTGAGTTTTGCCTATAGTGCGTGTTGTTATGGGTTTCCGTCGAACAAACACTTCACCACCGGCCACCAGCGCCGGCTTTTAGTAACATACTAAAATACCATACACGTGTATGTATGTTGCATAGGTTGGGTGTGATTGCCACTTTTCCAAACGTGTCGGCGGCAATTTTCATGACGTCATTATTCGGGAGAGCGACCTTGGAGAGATTGTCTCCCGGCAGTTTTGGGGTCCAGGAGATATGCCTGATAACATACTAAAAGCCGGCGCTGGTGGCCGGTGGTGAAGTGTTTGTTCGACGGAAACCCGTAACAACACGCACTATAGGCAAAACTCAATAAAGCAGTATTTTTGAAACATCATGTCTCAAAAACTATAAGACATACGGAGCTGTGGGTAGGTTCAAATTGTTGCAAATTTAATGTACTTTAAAAATGCCATAGACAAGTAATGTCAAAAACCCATAGTTTTTGAATTGAACTACAATACCTGAAAAAAGTCCGAAAATTTTGCAGTTTTTCACGTATCATACAGGTAGCACAACTTTTTTTTGCTTGCAAAATGTAGTCACACATACTCCTAAGGGGTGCGAATAACATACCAAAAATGCAGCTTTACATCTCGCTTTGCGATTTTAATGTACAATTTCACTGCTGTACAAGTCACCGCTCCTATTATAGGTATTTTTGTCGTTGGTTTTCAACTATTGGGAACTTACACTGTTTTTTTTTTTAAAGAAAAAAATGTGATTGCTTTTGGCCAGCATTTATAGCCAGGGGACCAGGTTGCAAGGATGATGCCGTGGGCGTTATACCGTGGAATTTTGTTAGCTATCATAATTTGATGGATGACTCAGGTCACGGATAGCAAATTTTTTTTCACTTACAAATTATTTTCCATTGCTCTAATATCAGAGTAAAAAAAAATTGATATGAAATCCTAAAGTGTGACGACCAGCCCCCTATACCACAAAACATTACAAGTCTACAATTTGACAAAATTGTACAAATTTCCATAGAAAAAGTTGACAAATTTGTCGAATTGTACGCTTGTAAAGTTTTGTGGTACAGGCCCCAGGTGACGACACACCTAAACACAAGTAGGTATAGTTTAACCGCACTAAAAACGTCGCATACCTACTAATTAATACAGTGACGTAGGACATTCACCGAAACGTGCACAATTCCACAAGAGCCCAAGTCCAAACGGTTTACATGAATTTACGTCTTTATCATCAAAGCTGTACAGACATTAAATATGCATAGAAGCGGAGACAAGGGTCCTTAAGAGTCCCTAGACTAAGTGGCTGGATGAATAGCAGTGCGTGTAGAATTCTACTGTCGGTGACTAACGATGTACTTACCTACTTGGCACTACAATATAACTATGATTGTGAATGCAGTTTTGAGTACCTACTTCGAATTAATTTGCTATGTTTGGATCCAACCAACATACCTACCACGGATCAACATTCAGTAGTCCTATAAGCGAGTGGCCAAACAAAAACGTACTTTTTCAGCCATTTGTGATTATTTGAAGTATTGTAGAATATGTATGCCGAAACAAAGTCAAATGCTAGAAAGAAAATTCTGAGTAAGTGTACCCATCTCGGAAAACTCCGATCAATTTAGCCCGCAAATAAATCGCGGTTGATGATAGGTTTAAAAGTATTACAAAACTCGTCAAAATCAATGTATTTATGGTATTAGACTGAGAAAGTAGAGTCAAGAAGTTTATAAGAGCAAATATTGCGAAGTAAATAGCCACGAAAAAGCTCCAAATCGCTTTCAAACTCGTTTCCAAATATCTGCAATTAAAGGACCAAATCAATCTTCCCCCACGCGTGACGTGACTCATTCATTCACTCATTCGTTCATTGTCAGGCATTAGCGGTATTGGGGTCGGCCATTGTTTAGGCTAGGGGTCGCTGCTTCTTGTTTTGACGTTGGTGTTACTCTAGGCATGGATTGGGGTCGCCAGAGATTTAGAATCAAGTCGACACGGGGTGCGAAAAGTTTTGACAAGTGACGAAAGTTCGAGGATGTCCCTTTATGAATTCTATGATAAGTTGAGTAGCGATTGTATTTCAAGGAACAAATACACTTGATGACGGGCTGATTCGATTGTTTCCAGTAGACAAATCACATACCAAGTCGATGCGTGTTGCTGGGAATGAAATTAAAACATTTTTGTTCCGTAAGTACAGATCAGACTTTTCATAGAAAATTAGAAGAAATTAGGTCCAAAAATATGTTGTCATGTTGCAAAAATTGTGGGAAAGGCAGGAAAAATTGTGGGCTATTCTATTCGACAGGTGTAAAACACCTATACATTCACATTCAGAAAATGCTGGTTAGACAATTTGTATAAGTAACACATGAAAACGATTCAAATGAAACGTCAATCATGTCAAAAGTTATGAATACCGGTATAGCATATTTGCTCATTCTCGAGCCATATTTTGTAATCCATATCGACACTCTAGCCACAAGAAAAACTTACTCAGTGCACAGTATAAGTGTCATAGACAGTACAGTCGAGGGCATACATATGTATACATTTTTGGACCTTATTTCAATGGAATAAGGTGAAAAAGTTAATACATATTGGTGCCCTTGCCGTACAGGCATTGCTACGGTAAACGAATACATGAATGTTGCTTTTCCAGTCGCCTTTTTCGATGACGATCGTAAACTTAAAATCATTTTAGTTGAACGAATTGCTCCAAAGCAATTCCTTCAAAAAGCTACTTTACCATTCAAACAATAAGATTCAAAATCCAATAACATTTTATAACACGTTTTTATACTAGGTAATAGCCACAACTATAGCCAATTCTCTATTGTCCACGATAATATACCAATGTTAATGCCCATAAGGGGGACTTAGGTTGCTTATTTGAAAAAATAAAATTTAAAGCCTTTTTTACTGTGATTTATATACAACACTAATAGATGTCTGGAAAATTTAAAAGTTAATGTACTGTACAAATTGCGCGTACTATGCTCAAGACACCCCAATGCCAAGCCATCTGACATAAACTTACGACCTCTAATTCATTTATTTTCCTATGTTTCATGGTATTTGAAAGGACTTAACTAACGTGTTCTTTAGAATAAAGTATATTCTTTTAGGGCGTAGTCTTTAAGAGAGGGATGTCGAATAGCCCTTATACTAACACAATTCCCATTTTCCTTATTCTATTTGTTAGAAAAACAAAGTTATGTCACTCCCATAGCATGCGTGAGTGAGAGATGCCTGAAAAGACACAAAACAAATTCATAGTATAGGTATTAGTCTAGCTCAGACATTACCAAATTACCATATTCGAAGAATAGTAGTTTATGCAACTGGTACATAATGAGGGGCATAATAAGGTCACACGAGTGTTTTAATGCCTAATTATGTACAGTTGCATACACTACTTTATCTACATCCATATATTAAATCCTCTTTCATGTGTTTCGTGTGGGCACTTCTCGCCGGCGTGCGCCATGTTTGCGTCGACAGGCCGGCCCGCGCCTCCGCCGCCAGCCCGCAGCTGTGTCTTAATTTTGTACGTGATCTCATTTAAGTGTTATATTTCGTGATCTAATAGGGGACGCACGCAACAGCCGCACAGTATATCATAAAGCGGGGTCTTATCTACGGTATTTGAACTTATTAATAGTAGTTTATCTACACCCATATAGTAAATCCTCTTTTATAAGTTCAAATACCGTAGATAAGACCCCGCTTTATAACATACTGTGCGGCTGTTGCGTGCGTCCCCTATTAGATCACGAAATATAACACTTTAACGAGATCACGTACAAAATTAAGACACAGCTGCGGGCTGGCGGCGGAGGCGCGGGCCGGCCTGTCGAAGCAAACATGGCGCACGCCGGCGAGAAGTGCCCACACGAAACACATGAAAGAGGATTTAATATATGGATGTAGATAAATTAGTGTATGCAACTGTACATAATTAGGCATTAAAACACTCGTGTGACCTTATTATGAAACTCGCCTTCGGCTCGTTTCATAAAACACACTCGTGTTTTAATGCCCCTCATTATGTACCAGTTGCATAAACTACTATTATGCATGTCGACAGGCCGGCCCGCGCCTCCGCCGCCAGCCCGCAGCTGTGTCTTAATTTTGTACGTGATCTCGTTAAAGTGTTATATTTCGTGATCTAATAGGGGACGCACGCAACAACCGCACAGTATATTATAAAGCGGGGTCTTATCTACGGTATTTGAACTTATTAAAGAGGATTTACTATATGGGTGTAGATAAAGAGGATTTCGAGAGTGGCAACGTTTGCCGACTCTCCCCCCACAGGCCCCCTTATCAGACCCGTCTCCTATATGGAGCTAAAAACAGCCATCAAACACCTTAAAGCTAAAAAATCGCCGGGCCCCGACGGCATCCCGAATAGGTTAATTAAGCTCCTGCCCGATGAGTTCTTGAATGTATTGCTAGCTATTTTTAATGCAGCCCTTGAAAATTGTCATTTTCCAGCTTGCTGGAAAGTGGCAACAGTAATTGGAATTCACAAGCCGGGTAAACCCAGCAATATCCCCTCTTCTTACAGGCCAATAAGCCTTTTAAATACATTAGGAAAGTTATTCGAAAAAATCATACTTAACCGCATTCAAGAACACATATCGGGTAGGAGCTTAATAATAAACGAACAGTTTGGTTTTAGGGCTCGCCACTCATGCATACATCAAGTGCATAGAGTGGTTGAGCATATCCTGTACTGGCTGACGGAGTGGAAGACCACGGCACCCACAGGTGCAGTGTTCCTCGACGTAGCCAAAGCCTTCGACAGGGTCTGGCATGACGGCCTTGTCTACAAATTGCTGGACACCGGGATGCCAGACCGTCTCGTACACCTGTTGCGAGACTTCCTGTCCAACAGAAGCTTTGGTTACCGTGTCGAGGGAACGCTTTCGCCCCTTCACCCGGTACGGGCAGGGGTACCACAGGGTTCGGTTCTCTCGCCGACCCTTTTCGCGCTCTTTATAAACGATATGCCTCGGGACCGGGCGGTAAATTACGCCATTTTCGCTGACGACACAGCCCTATACGTTAGTGACAAAAGACCAACCAGGTTGACCTCTCTCCTCCAGCGAACGATGAACTCACTGGGCGAGTGGTTCAATCGCTGGAGGATAGAGGTGAACCCAGATAAAAGCACAGCTGTACTCTTCTCTAGATCTAATAACTACCCAGCTCTCTTATCAAAGCACCAGCGTATAGGGTTGTACGGTAAGCCCATTGAATGGCTCCCTGAGGCCAGGTACCTGGGGGTCATTCTGGATCGAAGACTCAACTTCAATTCTCATATAAAAAAGGTGAGGGATAGGGCAGCCTTTGTACAGGGCAGGCTCTACTCCCTCACCAACTCGAGATCCAGAATGGCCCCTAGGCACAAATTGACCTTATTCAAATCCTGCATAAGACCTATTTTCTCTTATGCCAGCGTGGCCTTCGCGCATGCGTCGAGGTACCGTCTGGAAAAGCTGCAGGTGCTCCAGAGCAGGTTTCTGCGCAAAATGGTCGGCGCCCCCTGGTTTATCAGGAATGCCGACCTGCACGGAAACCTGGGGCTGGACACCGTGGTGGAACACTTCACCATGGCCTCCAGGCGGTACTTTGACACGGCAGCGCATAGTACAAATCCCCTTATCCAGCACGCCATTAACTATACCCCTAGAATTGTAAACCACCCAAATAAGAGAAGGCCCCGGCACATCTTGACGGATCCGCCCGATCCACTTGCCACCAGAATTACCCAAACTTGCTCTCGACTCCCTCCGCCATCGTTAACGCTTTCCCATAAGGTTGATGTCACTAATATTAGAGACCAGGACCAAATTGACAATATCCTGAGTCAGCTGCACAGCGTGGATGTCGCCCCCCCCCCCCCCTTTCCTCGCGCCGAGTCAGGAGGAGTGTGAGGTTGGACAGGCCTCCATGATCCCAAGTCGGATACAGAACCCTCACACTCCCTCCTGACGGGGAATACTAATCATTACCAAATGGCTCCACTGTAGCCAGCATTTGACCTCCCCCCCAAGGGGAAATTACTAACTAACAGACTAACTTATCACTATATTTACACACCTGTTTACTTACTGACTGACATTTACTTTACTCTCCCTCACTACGAGGTAAAGACCTGTCACCCTTAAGGTGACAGGCACTCTTTGTATCCCTTTGCTTGTTCCCCGGGGCGCTCCTTAGGAGCGCCCCGCGTCACTTTTCTAGCGAATAGAGATTCTACTCTAAAGCTACGGTCGTATAAAAAAATAAAAAAAATTACGAACTATGGGCAAAGTTCGACTTTGGCTAAGATTGCTATTGAAAGGTTCGGGACTGGGCCAATATCCCTAGTTATAATGTAAGATATAGATCAAAACGATGTTGAGAGATACCGACACTTTATACCGCGGTAGGGGCTTGCTCATTGATTCTCGATTGTTTTGATGTGCTTGACATAATGCGTGCACCAACCGATGACATGACACGATTTGGCGCGCAGGTATCAGATGACGGAACGTTGCTATCGCGAGTAAGCGAGGGGCGTTCGCTGTATAGATTAATAAAATTGCACGTAGTTGTAGGACTTGTAAGTATGTATATTATCATATGTTTTTAATTAAATTCATGCATTTATTTCAGCCTGTATCCACCTAATGTTGAGTAAAGGCCTCGTGTTCACGCCATTTTGTACTGTTTCGAGCTAGTCTCAACCACGACTACCCCGGGGAATAATTTAAATGATTTTTCATATTTTTGCTCTATTAAATCTCCTGGAACATTCGACTTCTTGAATGATTTTTCATATTTTTGGACTATTAAATCTCCTTGAACATTGGACGTAAACAGCTGAACGTGATCTGCTATCGACCATTGTCACTGTCATTCTCATTCTTATAAGATTCCACTTCGCTTGGCAAATATGCGTATCGCATAGATTTCATTAATAATATAATGCAGTGCGGTGGTTACTAGGCAAAATATTCGATCAACTGAAGTGCTCAGTCCCCCAATAGGCAATTTGCTGCACGAGAATTACCAAAAGTGATACCTAAATCTTTGGTGTAGACCAAACGTAATATACTTACCTAGTGCACTACATTGGCCTTACCTATTATCGTATCTATTTCTGACAACCGTGAAACCGGGGAAAAAAATCTCTACCTAAACCGCAAACCAAGTTTTTAAAATATAAATCGATTTTATTATACGAGTATGTGTTATATTTTAAGAAACCACAAATTACTCAAATCGGTTAGACGAAAACCAGCATGAATACAACAACAGAACAATCGAGTTCAAATCGCCATCTCTCTTAAGGTAATAGACACAGATCAGAGATTTTATCATAATCATAACATAATTAAAACCTTCATTATTAAACTAAGGTCGAAATAGCTTTGAATTTGTAGCATTACTCGTCCAGGTCCTTGATATGCCTTGTTCCGGAACCCTCCAGAACGATTTAAAACTTACGTCTTCAAGGTCATAATTAGTAACAAATACCCAAGAGCGATAGCAGGGGTCACGGGTCACCAAATGGCGGACCGCCGACAAATTTTTGACCTTAAAGTAATTTAATAAAAAATATCCCGCCGTTTGGTTAACCATATATTTGAGAATCAGCGAAGTCGAAAAATGACATTTTACACATTGATATTATGTAAAAAAAATCCTTGTTATTACCTACATTCAAGTAGAATCGGACCGCGATGGTCATTTTATTTTAAAAAACGGGCCCCTGAAGAAACTGATTGGTGATCCCTGAGCTATAGGCACACCTCTGACACGCGAAGGAACGTAAGCGCTGTGGGTAAGTATGTGTGCGTGCGCTGTTGGTACACGCGTCAATTGTTTGCGCGGGTGCGTACTGCGTACCTAGCGCGTGGCGCGACGGCTCTCGATCGGCACCCGGCGGGCCTGTCAGGGACGAGGTAACTGACCTCGGTGCGGGGGGTTGTGGTCATTCTGTATGTAGTTCTTATTGTACTATTCTTTGCTATAGGGGCAGTAGGTGGTGCACTTACCTGGGTGGAGGTGAATCGTCTGCTGCCGGAGCGGCTGAGCGTGCCGCCCCGCACGTTGCTATCTAACAGCTCTACGTCACCACCGCCGTCCACGGCCTTCCGCCGGGACAGCTCCGACAGCTCAGCAATCGGCTGCACCTGTTGTCAATCATACACTTCAGTTGCTTGCGAATGGGTCTTAGGCGTTTGAATGGCTTGAGATAGAATAACAGCGACCCCACTAATTCTCCCCACTAAACGGCAGCGAAGGTTAACGCCGCGGCGTAGTGGGTATTCCCTTCCCCTGTGGAAGGGTGAGTCCTACGTACCCCCCACCATGGGGGGAAGGGGCATGCGCAAATGCATTTCCTCTGCGCCAAAAAAAAATATACAAAAAAGGCGTTTGATTGAATCCTTGTTTTCTCTATTTCCCTTGAATGGAGATCAAGTGCTGAGGACAGGAAATATATACCCCGCAATTAATCTACTAATGAAAGACTTTAAATTGCTTGCCATACGATAAATAAATGTACATATTTATTTATTTAATAAAGTCAAGTTGATCGTACAATACACTCGCCCCAAATTATTATATTTACTCACAACCGCCGCGTAGAATGCGCGGTTATTGTAAGCGGCAAACCGTGGGCAAACCGTTAGAAGTATTCGATCAACGCAATGAAACGCAACGGGTTTAAGGCAAAAAAAAGCTTTACACAGCATAAAATATCGCGAATTGCGTTTATCGCAAAACCAATACAGCGTACAAAATTCAGTCTAACAAGACTCGCAAGCAATCGAGTTTATCAACTACTTACACTCACGCGCCAGTATAAGGCAATCAGATCGCACTTGGATAATATTTTAATTTATATTAAGACATCACAATACGGACCTGAATAATCAATGCCAGTGCATGAAAGTGGTTCTCCGTGAATACCTTTGCGGGGGAAAGTTGCGTGTGCACACGGGTTTTTTACATAAATTAATCGGGCACTTGAGTATCCCGTTACGTTTTCTTAGGCAATTTTAATCTAACTTCGATATGGCAACTAGGGCTTGCATTCCGGAATTCCGGAATCTCGAAATTCCGGAATCTCGGCCTATTTTTCCGATATTACAATTCCGGAATTGGTACACTCAAAATATCGGAAATTCCGGAATTGGATTTGATGAATTTAGAGAGAGAAAATAGAGTGTTTTGTATGTTTATTCTTAACTTTCACAATGTAAAACTGAGGAATTGTTCGCCTATCACCAGATTCATAAACATTTTGTGAATAGATTTCAAACTGTTATTGGTATTCCATCACGTATATTCCTCCTATCCGTATTTTGGATACGACGATCACTAAACTCCGCCGTTAGCTGCGTTCATGTGCTCTAGTGTGGCTTACGTACCTAGCCGTTCTTATCCACGAAGACCCGTGCACTGCACGGACCACGGAGTGGGTACGTGAGCACACCATAAACATAATGACATAAAAGTTTTGTAGTATCACCCAGGTTTCGATCGAATCACCCACAAACAATAAACAGAGGGACAAGTGGTAATCTTCAGTCTTCTGTATAACTTAACGGAGCCTATGGATGTGGTCTATGGTACTAAAGCCTCTTCGGAAACCGGCTTTTTCGGGAGGCTGGAATTCGTCTAGCCTGCGTGCGAGATGAATCGTAATGACAATGACTCTTGGAAACAGCTTGTAGACAAATGGCTCAAAAGCGTGATGGTTCGGTAGTTGTTCAGTAGTGTGTTGTCACTTGTCAGGGTTGTCACCATTCTTGAAGAACAGCGCCACCTCGCCTGTGTTTTATGCTTTTGGCGTTCCCCCTTCCAGTAAGACGGAATTTACCCACATGAAACTTATGTGCATTTTTTTCGAAAATCACGTGTTTAGTGCTGATAATGAATTAATGACCATATATGACTACTAATGGATCACACTTAGCACTCAGCTTATTTGATCCCGGAAAGCCGTTAATTCAGTAGGTAAAGTGAAAAAGTAAATTGAAAGTAAGAAATATCTTAATATTTATACTAAAATTTAAAATACAGGCTACCCTATCTGGATATTGCCTATAAAACGATAATGATCATATTTTTAGCACATTTTTTTTACATTAATTTAGTTGAAGTAGGTAAAATCCCAATTCCGGAACCAGTTCCGGAATTCCGGAATTGGAGCCCAATATCGGATACAATTCCGGAATTGGAAAACCGTCCGATATTGCAACCCCTAATGGCAACCGGAAAATTTCAATGTATTTTGAAGGCGGGCTTAAAATTCAACGATTTGATGAGAATCTAATAAAGATAAAGAGAATTTTATTGCCAGAAACAATTAGGTCGAATGGTCATGAAGTATAAGTATAAAAGTCCAACAGTCATATTACTTTATTAGGGACAAAAAATCAAGAAAGCTAAGATAATTTCAAACTTTTCAAAAATTTTACAGCAATAAACCCTGAGTGACCGTTTTTTTCTCATAATTGTATGCTCAATAACTAATGTGGTATAAGGTATTGGTGTGTTCCTTTGGCTTAGTTGAACATTTGTAATTGTACATATAATTAATGAATACACAACAGTCTTACGTCCAATTCAATCAATGTGCATGCGAAAGCTTTCGTATAAACCTTTTGACGTTTTAATAACAAATCATTTATAACTGTTAAAGCCACATTTTGCTAGTTAGACGAGGCAATTTATCTCAACGGAAATTAATGGTATATTTATTATGATTTAACACACTATAGGTAGTTATTAGTTGGGAGTGGCAAAATCATGAGATCTTAAAGTTACCAGATTACTGTTGATAACTGTTTGGGGATCTAATTATACCTTTCACTCGTGGAGTTTACTGGCGATTCATACATGGTCAGAACCCTAATTTAAGATCAAAGTAATGTTTTTCATACGATTTGACAAATCTATGAATTATTTATTTATTTATCGTATGGCATTTATTTCGAACCGTGAGAATTCAGTACGGTTCGAGAAGACAGTACGGTTGCCAGTTTTTGTTGCACTTTTAGAACCACCCAGGGGTCATGTGTAGGGTAGCGGTGGGTACTTTCCCTACGGACGTGGTGCAACTATGAATGTAAATTAGGCAAAGATTGTCTGTATGAGATAGGTTGTCTTCGAGTATGGAAATTCTTACCTTAATGGTGACGGAGTCTTGACTGCCTTTGATCAAATCGATTACTTCTTCGCGACTCTTGCCTTCAACATTAACCCCGTTCACTTCTATAAGTCTATCACCGGGTAACAGCCCCGACTCGCTGGCTCCAGGATAGGATCCCGGCTCAGCCAGGATCACAGCCTTTTGTAGCACTTTACTAGCAACAGCCTTAGTAATGTTACCGTTGCATTTGTTGTCGCCGTTGGTTAATCCATTCTCTTCGTGACCGTTGCAATTGCCACTGAAAATTCTCTCTTGCACAACCGCACGACGAAGACTAAACCCAAAATCATTCCTTGGAGCTTTCTGTCTCTGGATTGTCAGCAGTCTAGGTTGGGGAAGCTGCAGCGCAGTAAGTGGCGGCAGGGGTAAGTACACGTCTTCGAAATTACTTGTTCTTGACCATCTGTGGAAGCCCTGAGACTCGCCCACAGGTGATGTAGAAAAGGGCGGTGTAGCAAACGACGAATTTGTTGTCGTATCCGTTAAAGAGTCAGCACTTGGAGACGTTGAGGTGACACCTAAGTAACTGCTACCGTTGGTTTTCGGCATTTCATCCATGTCTTGGGTGGTAATAGACGGATTAGCATTGTTCTTGTAATTATTTTTAATTTGATTCTCAACCGGACTGTGGATGACCTTTTTGGTAAAGTTCTGTAGTTGTTGCATATCGTCGCTGGAAGAAGTGCTTTTAGATGGCGGTATTCCATATGCAATGAGTTCATTTTGCTGGGTGTTGCGCGCCAGTACATTGGAATCTTGACCATTGATGAAGTCAACGGTGTCAGTGGTGGGGATATTGCTTTCTTGAGAATTAGAACTAGTATTGCTAAGTCGAGGTCCTTTAAGGATACCACGCTTTGGTGGCCTTGGCGGTATCGGAGGTAGTACTTGGGGCTGTCGAGGGCTGCTGTTTGCGTTGTTGGGATTGTTTAAAGAATTCAGCGACGTCTCTGAGCTATCTGATTGAAGAACACCTTCTTTTCTATTCCAGGCATGCGTGGTTGGATATCCGGGTGAAAGATGGTTATTTTCGTCGCTCAGATTAGAGTTGGATCCCGAAGTAGGTATTAACGGGTAGTTAGTGTAATTGGAGTCTTGCTCGAGATGCGCGAACAATGAAGCGGTGTAGTCAGCTGTGATGCCCGAGGGGAGTTTCTCTTTTTCTTTGCGTCTGCCCCTCAGTTTGAGAGATCGACGAACCTGTGGAGTAAAAAATGCATTCAGTAAATGATTTAGCAAGTCACGGTTGAATGCCAATGAAGGCTGAACCAAACAAGATGATCGTCGCGATTTGATTAATGCGTACTTATCGAGGTCGAGATTGTATCTTGATAATTGAATTACTCAATATTGTCCGTTTTTATGAATGAATCGAAACTGAACAGGTTGTTAATAAGTATAATAATAAACAGACGCAGTAAGCAAATTGGATTGCAGATATAATTGACTTTCGGTTTCGCGCCGCAGACAGGTATTGAATAGTGATGAAGCCAGACAAGTTCCTGCTATTGCAAAAAGCCACATTCCGTCTGAAGCGTGCACAACCGCTGAGGATGCTTGTAAAAAAAAAACGTATTATTTTAAAACTGGATGCTCATATATTTTCGACCGTAAGTTGTCAATTTTGTGGTCTGACTGCATTTTATAACTGTTGCGCTTTAGCAAATTATTTGCGATGCGTGTAAAAACTAAATGTAATGGCGAGTTGATGAAGCATTGCGTATGTTTTATTGGATAAGGATTATTCGGAATTACTGCGACCTTTTTACTGCATTCGTATGTAATTGGTTGCAATGCTACGGAGGCAGCCGATTTAAATCAAAGGAATTGCACGGCGCAACTATTTGGTTTTGGCTTAAAACTGTTATATGATAATTGTGTCCGCTCCAATAACTTGTGTAGATAATTGCTTAAAGAAACTAGATTTTAATGTGAGTGAACTAAGTAATTTTATTTCTCTCATCAAATAAAAGTACTTCTCTTTAGATGAATTTTTCTTCTGTCTCAGCAAAAGCAATGGGCGTAGTTTACAACGATAAGCGAATTATACATGAAATACAAAGTCCAGGGAACGATTCAACGAGATAGAAAGAGATTAATTGCTGGCTGCAAAATCGTGCAAATGGAAGCTATGAGTTGGACAGAAAGGAAAACAAATTAAGAGATTTTGGATTTCATATGAGAGAAGAGACTGCTTTAGGACGATTGGAAACAGAAGAGGAGGCATTTGATACGAGAAGACAAATACATAATGCCATAATTCAAGGAGAGATAGAGGAAACGAGAGGTAGGGGAAGATCGAAGAGACGTGTTTATGTTTATACAATAGATCAATCCAACGAGAATATCAATGTAATTTCGTATACCAGGAGTTCAGATCACCGAGCAGAATGGCTATTATTCCACTGCCAAAGACTAGGCTCTGGTAAATAGACTTTAACCTAAGCCTCGTCAATATATTTCCCCTTAATTTTAAGAAAATGAACTCAAATGACACGATAACTGAAAAAAAAACAGATACGTAAGACCTTATTTCCAAAAGCACTTTAGATATATCTACTTCGCAAATGCTTAACAGCTACAAAGACAGAAATACAATATTAAGTATTATATCATACCATAGCACGAATCACGAGTCCGAACCTCTGTCTCATATTCAATTGTATTCCATTATAGTGCATTTTTATCACTCGTTCACTGGTATTGTGACCGTTGTGTACTAGTATCTCGCGTGGACTAAGCTTCAGGAATGACATTTATAAATGTTTTTGTTTACAGACACACAATAAACAATTAATTATTTTCAAACAACATCAACATGATTATTTCAAGCGATGTTACTGACCGTCGTTTACCGTCAAAGAACGACCGACGAGACGAGATTTACGATCTTACGAAACTACACAATCAACAGAAATTCATTAAAATTACCTAGCCATAGGTAAGTAGCATGTGATACCACGCCGCCATAAAACAAAACCACATAAAAAACAAAGGGATTACGACATTTACGACACCAAAATGTCAACATAAGGTAGTACTATCAACAAACAATAATAGTAGTATCTTACGAATTATTCTACTTCTGATAGTATTCACGACAGGTGTTGCACATGCAGATGAACCAATATAATCTGCACTCCGATTACTCATCTTTGCTACGGGTCTCAGTGTCAAGTTGCGCATACCAAGGACGAGTGGTGAAGTGAGGAAGTAACAGGTTGTGAATAAAATAGTTGAGCCACCAGGGAGATCAGATGTCATTTCTATCGGCTTGTTTCAAAGCAAGTACTAACCCAGATGAGTATTGCCAAGCTATAACAACCCTTAGCCAGTTATCATAAGGTTCTCATCGTCCCGAGTGATGGTGAGTGACTGCTTCCGCGAGCGGCGACCGTGACGGGACACTCTCCCATCGTCTCTGTTACAGAACGACCGTTATCCTACACGCAATTGTTTTTTGTGTGGAACTGACGAGTTTACCTGCATAAGGATAGTACCTTTGTGACCTAATGTGTGAGACTCACGCCTGTATCTAAATAGAATTTACTATTGCGCATAGATTTGTATGAGATACGCTGTGGAGAGGCGCGTCGTTAGGCGTCGTTGGGATGACACGCACTAATATATTGCAAATGTTACTACTATACTGCACCGCGAACACACCGCGAACGAGGCTTTATGCTACGAGTACTCATCGCGTCGCGGTTTCCTTTTAGTATACATATAAGGTGATTTATTCAAAGCGATTTATTATTACAACGCTATAAACGCCATGAAGTGAATTTATAATCACAATAGCGCCTATTAACACCAGACAGATCAACTATAGGTATCCGGTGAAAACGCGATATCTTTACAATAACCGCCGTGACGCCAAACGTCGGAAGTACATTAATTTTGATGGGGCTCCTTATTCTTTATTATTAACGCTATTCAAATCATTACATTGATTATACAGATATATATATTTATGTTAGTGTAGCTGATGTTATCGCTTAAGGCGCAGGGGAGGGCAAGGGATTCTCCATACAAACTCTGTGCACGTTTTATTCCTAGGTTTTGGCACTAACGAATGTAATATTTTTTTGGATGTAAATATTAGATATGCGAAGAAAGTGATTTGGAAATTTTCAAATATTTCAAAAAAATGAAAAATGAAAAATAATATAAATGAAAAAAAATTACATCACGAAATAGCTAACAGAAAAATAAGCATACTGACCAAAAATCATAACTTTAATGCAAACACAAACGAAGAAAATCCTGCACAAAGTTTGTATGGAGTATGGAGAGAGCTTGCCCTACCCCTCCTCTTAAGTGAATCCCCCTCGAACGTTGATTCTTTTGATTGTTAAATGGGACTTAAAGTGATATTAAATATCACCACGCTCAATTTCTTGCCATATATATATTTTTTTAAGTCACACCTGGCTATAAAGTGGCCATTATCGCACGCTCCGCGCGCGAAAAAATCCACCTCCTGGCCAGGGGGTGACATCAAATTTTATACTTACCACGGGCGATAATAAAGAAAGCCTCAGATCGCATATTTATCGCCCTTGCCTTCGGCTCGGGCGTAAAATACCTGCGATCTGAGACATTCTTTGTTTTATCGCCCTTGGTAAGTAATGTACTATTACTAAGCATTAACGCTGCTAAATAAAACTACAATTTTCAAATCAAACGCCAAAAATAATAATTAATTTTATTTGTACGCGTAATGTAAAAAATAAAAGAACTGTAGAAAGAAGAATTCGCAACGAGCCTGTAGGTCAGTACAGTCGACGGCATAAATATGTATACATTTTTGGACCTTATTACAATAGAATAAGGTGAAAAAGTGTATACATATTGGTGCCCAAGCATTATAAAAGAACCTTGGTACGAGTAAACACGACATTGTTTATCTTGTCCACGCCTATTCCAAATACAGGCGTAACTCATGACTCAGTAGAATTACTATCTAACCGACAAATTACTAGATTTGAAAGCCATTCTCATCGATAAAAGATAAGATTTCACCGCTATCATAGCGCGTGCTTCATACTGTCATAATATTATGCATCAATCAATAGATACCCTATTATGATGATGGATAGTAATGGCATAATGGCTTGGCATGCTTTTCCCGACAGCCGTGTAATTAGGTGCGTCTGTGGCAGCATTCTTGGATGTCGTGCTTGACTTTACGGAGAGGAATTCCGGGTAGTAAAATCAAAACGGTCAATTTACCACAAAATCATTAAATCAACTTCATGGTTGGAGAAAAAGTGGTTTATTGGTTTTTTTACATGTTTAATAATTACTAGGTTTGGGGTGTGAAGATTAAGCACTATAATTGTAATATACTTATTAGGGATCGGAGTTTTCGTCGCACGGTAAGACTAATAGCAAGGTGTGGAGTCGACATTTGCCATAAATCTAAACTCTTATTCATACTCATACTCATTTATTTAATTTATCTTAAAATGCCTTTAGGGCGGTCGGTCGTGTATAATTACCTTAGTCAAATTATATAAAAATATATTTTCTATTAGATTATGAATTCATAACTTCAACTATTTTAATATCGTCACTACTTTAAAAAAAACTCTTATCTGAAAATCATCAAGTTTCTAGGAGGAACAATAAACATCCTGTAAATTATTGTGATTGATCAAAAAAGTTCTTGTTAGTTTCATGAGATACTTTGATAGCCAGCAGTCATTAATTTTACAAATATTCGAATAACTCACTCAAACACTTTTTATTCAATTTAATTTAATTAATTCGTAAGATACAAGATTTTTGTTTTAGTATTGACTGAAAGTTGTTAAGTTACGATAATTTTGCTTTAAATTTTATGGTACAAAATGAAACGAAATGTATGTTTTTATGTTTATTAAATTAACTAAGTAAACTCTCTTAGAGTAACAATAGACGAACTTAAATAACAACGTGTCTCCTTAAAAAAAAGATCGGGTCGAATTATTTTTTAAAGTCTTTTGGCAAAATCGGCTTCAGAGATATTGCAAATCATTTTATCTATTTTCTTAGTAGGTGCCTAAGTACCTAGCCTACTGAAGAGTAAAATAATTGGTTTTAGTCCACACTACTAGGCTAAAACCTGTGGACTAAAACCAGGGACCGTAACCGGTATTTTGTAAAAACCATGAAGCCACCATTTGTTTTGAATTATTTTACTCTTCATACGGAGGACTTAGTTATGTTTTGAGGATAAGATATTGTATTGTCAGATTGCCCTTGTAAAAATGACGACTGCGGAACTATATATTGAGCCTGGCCCAACATGTTCTCCTATTTTTATATACCTATATTTTAGGTGTTTTAATGTTTCTCTTCTTTTTTTCTCTTCTTGAATTTTCGTAATTAAATCAGTTAAAAATAGTAATTGTTTTTTATTGTAATATTTATTTTCCAAAGATAACATTAAATAATCGTTTCTAAACTCGTCAACGTTGTTGTCCTTCATTATAAAAAAAACTAACTAATTAAATAAATGAGTATGAGTATGAATAGGAGTTTAAATTTATGGAAAATGTCGACTCCACACCTTGCTATCAGTCTTACCGTGCGACGAAAACTCCGATCCCTAATACTTATACTTCTTGTGTCAGGAATATATTTGTGTAACGTGTTTATTTTGATTGAAAAACATACCATGTACCGATTATTCTGTTTTCACGTGAATTCATGTTTTTCATTAATACGATAAGTACCCAATACTCATTATAAAATCCATTATTCTCACTTAGGACAATGTGAAAGTGGAAATCTAAAAAATGGATAGACGTATGCGGTGTCACTGTCAGTAGTCAGTACCTACAGTCGTCATTCATGCGACATAGAGAAAGGGAGGAATCAACGCTTACTTCCGACTTCCTATCCGTTTCACTGTGGCCCCCACTGATGTTAACCCCGTTAGCATGACTTGAAAATAAAAAATATTTAAACGACCCTTTTATTAAGTATTCAAAAAATATCCATACATATATATACCCTAATGTACAAATTCAAATCCAGGTTCCAAATTCAAAATCACAAAAATCTGTCTGGGACTTACGAGGATACATAAATCTCCCCTCTTCATCATATCTTCTCTGGCCTTAAATTATCTCTGTCAGCCTTAAACCCTTCTGATTTTGTACATCATCCAATCGATTAGCGGGATCTGACCTATTCCAGCATCTAGGCCATAATAGTTTACCTGCCAAATACCTGGCATTATGTGAGAAATGTTGGGTAATGCGATGGCACGCCGGTTGAACGGCACAGTACGACCTATTGCGACAGATGTAAGTAACATCTTACGACTAGTATTCCTCTTATTAAGATAAAACTGCAGCTATAACATTTGCATTTGATTATTTAGTGTTTACTTGTTATTTAGAGTACTATAATAAACTAAAGATAGGTTTATAAAAGTCGGAAAGTTAAGTCAAAATAATGTACTAAGTTATCAAATTTTGATCTGATGGATATTTATAAAACCGGGACTTAGGCTCGGTTGTTGAAAACCATCGATAAGCGTATATTAGTACTTCAACGTCTTCACTCACTTCACTTCTTTAAAAAAATGGCTTCCATCAAATTTATGATGATTTCGCCAATATCACGTGTTCAGTGACGTTGTTCGGTAACGACGCCATGACAGTAGATAGGTATTGTACTGTACGGTAATGTAATGGATTCTGCTCGTCGTCGCCCCGGGCACGTGTGCTCGCTCATCAACGCGGCGATGACCAAAATCCCTACTTCAACGTCTGTTTGTATGAGAGTTTTGACAGTTGTCTATAATATGTCAGCTGGCGGCGGCTTTATTTAACGATTACCGGTCAGCAGTGTGGTCGGCGTCACTTAGCACCAAATATCTACTGTAGGTACATTGTGCTGTAGGTAAATAAGGGTATAATATTGAGCCGTACCGATTCATGTTGTAAATATTCAATCTTTAAAGTTAGCTATAGGTCCTACCCCGGAAAATAACAAACCTTATCTGTTGATGATATGAATTGGGACGTAATGGAAGAAAAATAGGCTTACCCAACTGTGATCCGGTAAAAAAAGATGACACGAAGTTTAGGTGGGGGTTAGACAAACAATAGGGGTACCTACTCCTGGAGTCCGCTATCCCGTAGTGTTTATCTTACCCCGCCTCACCCTAATACATTAGCGGACCTTTCAATATTTATTCTCTTTGATGTCAATTCATAGATCAAATCTGATAAACATGACAGTTATTCACAAAACAACACAACACCACCCACATCTACCGACAGCGGTTTTCCGTAAGGTGGAAGTACTTCTACAGTTGGGTTGCTCCAATATAACAACCAAGGCTTTTATTTTTCACTCAGTGAGAATTAGCGAAGTTTATACAAGTGAAAATAATGTCGCTTAGACCTTTCTACCACTCAAACGTCGACGTCATTGATTTATCTCAAAAGTCAAGTGAATGCAAATAAGAGATTGTATCGTTGTATAGCGTGTCGCAAGTGGTCATAATAGTGTAATAGTGAGTAAAACCTTGATGGTGTTTTTATCAACAAAACATGACAGTGGCGAGGTATCAGTTTATCAAAACAGTATATATTATATAAAATTACAGTATGACAGTGCAGTGCTTTTATCTCACGAGCGCGGGTTAGCCGTAGTTGTAGTTGTGACAGTCACACATTCGAACACATAGACAATGTGAACTCATAGACACAACCGTCACTTAATTGAGCTCGTGAGATGAAAGTAGGTACGTAAATACCAGTGGCGGAGCGTCCATACAATTCGATTCTCACCGGCTTGCCTACCACCGGCTAATTTTCAGACAAGTCCAGTTATTTTACTACGGCTCATGCATGAAGAAGAAAAAAGGCAAATTATTTCCGGCTTCCCTAACAATATTTTTGATGCGCCATCATCATTCGCTTGCCCTTATCCCATTGATTCGGGGTCGGCGCAGGATGTCTTTTTCTTCCATACATCTCTGTCACTCGTCATCTCTTCATTCACATCCTTCTTATTCACATCTTCTCTCACACAGTCCATCCACCTCTTCTGGTAAATAGTACAAAATACAGTGATATCATAGACAATCTATTTTACGATAATCAAGCCTAAAGATTTTTCGTTCTACAATGAAATTGATTTCTTCGCACTACCTGCCTCGGAACCTAAATGGTAGCGTATCTAATGGTAGAAAGAATTTTCCTCTCGCGATTACTGTGTGGGGTTCTTCAACGGAGGAATATTCGGTAACTGTTTCTAAAGGATTATTCATAAACATTTATTGACCTGACCGTTAACAGCGCAAATAACAACAGTTATGTTTTTACAGAATTTTTCGCCGGCAAAGATGCAAGTGCTAGTAAACAACAAAACGAGAAAACGAATAAATTAAAGACCGTTTACCGCGAAACGGTCAGCCGAATGAAACTACGAGATTTATCTAATTTACCATGATTATTCGAAGCAATATCAATAAACCATGTTTTAATCTACATATTATAAATAATCGTTTAGAAAACACACGTGGTATGTACCGTTCCATTATGCATATGTATGATATTGATAAAGATTAATACTAACTATAACGCGACGATTTGAAAGGCGTGGATTATGCCGGGCCGATGTTCAACTTATTTCGTCATTAACAGTATTAACACTGCGTGACATTGCAAATCTTGTGACAAGACAGATATGACTATAATTTGCACAATTTTGTTGTGGTCTGAGATACTTCGGGAGACTTAATTTAACGGCGATACTCTGCCATGACGTGAGGTAGAGTATCATATCGAAAATAGATGGGAAAAGAGCAAGAAGCCCTATGCAGACAGCATCAAAGTTACCGAAGCGGAGGGATTGAGGAGGGATTGATATTATAATGAATCTCGACCCCAGCAGCAAAATTAAAGACCGTTTACCGCGAAACGGTCAGCCGAATGAAACTACGAGATTTATCTAATTTACCATGATTATTATGTTTTAATCTACATATTATAAATAATCGTTTAGAAAACACACGTGGTATGTACCGTTCCATTATGCATATGTATGATATTGATAAAGATTAATACTAACTATAACGCGACGATTTGAAAGGCGTGGATTATGCCGGGCCGATGTTCAACTTATTTCGTCATTAACAGTATTAACACTGCGTGCCATTGCAAATCTTGTGACAAGACAGATATGACTATAATTTGCACAATTTTGTTGTGGTCTGAGATACTTTGGGAGACTTAATTTAACGGCGATACTCTGCCATGACGTGAGGTAGAGTATCATATCGAAAATAGATGGGAAAAGAGCAAGAAGCCCTATGCAGACAGCATCAAAGTTACCGAAGCGGAGGGATTGAGGAAGGATTGATATTATAATGAATCTCGACCCCAGCAGCATGGGGTATTGAGTATCGAATATCGACGCGATGAGGAGGAGAGATAAAACGAGGTAAACTAAGAGTATCTAAATTTAGAATACTTAAGTAATGCATTTTCATAACATCGTAAATTTTCGCAATGAAATGATTGTGTTAATCAATTATCATCCGAAAGTCAATTAAAAGATACAATCAAAATCAATACATTACAATGAAAAATTGGATCGGAGTCGGAGCGAACAACTATTGTCATTATTAGTAGTTCTCATTGTAATTGGTTTAAGGGGATTTTAAACTTACTTCTTCCAGCCTTAACGGCTCCTCGAGTCCTGCTGCTATTCTCTCCCGCTTCTCTCTTTCTTTCCTTTCCTTCTTCTCCTTTTTCCTCCTCTCTTTCTCACCGTCCCGCTCCTCGCAGCCACCCGTGTCGCCGCCGGCGAGGACGGTCGACTTCTTCATGAAGTTGAACATGGCGACCGGGTTCTGAAACAAATTAAATTACATTTGGTTATTTTAAACGTGTATAGTAATTATAGGAGGAAGGATGGAAGCATATCAAGGTTGGATTGAGCTCTGCACAGTTAAATTAAGTTAAGAAAACCCACGTAGTTAGGAAAAAAAGGGAAGGAGTTTTACAATGACAATTCCAGATAGAAGAGCAAAAAAGAGTAGCTCAAGATTTAACAACAGATTTATATATAACATGCTCTGCAATACAAATGCGTAATGTATGTTTCTTAAAAATACACATTTATAATAAATGACAAGAGAGAAGCAATTAAATAAATGTTAAATAATATTTAAGAAATAAAACGTAATTGCATAACGGATGTTTAATTACTAACTTCCGATTGGTAACTAAAAAAAAACCAATACCACCTCAATGGAACTTTACCACAATACAGTAGTATGACATCAGTGGTATTCATAAGTCATGGAGATATGCACTGCATACTGTAAATGGTTTCATTTTGAAACAAAGCCCGGCGTAATGAAGACTTGGCTACCGCGAGCTGTCCCATAAAGCTCATTGACGTTCGTCCGTGCACTTACATAAATAGTTGGGTTTGAGTTGCGCTCACATTGAATACTTATTATTTTATAATTTTGGACATACACGAAATAAATCGAGAATCAAGACATACATATGTATAGGTATAATCAGAACTTATATTTTTAACCAAAGGTGATAACTGCGAAACATAAGGGACAGAGCTAGGCGCCTACAGTTCCGCATCGCATGCATCGTTAGGTACACATCACACGCAATGGAACGGATTGTAGTATTCTTTGTACATATAGTAATATTTCATCCAACCTCGAAGACATTAAAAGCGCTCACTGACTCTAGTATTAAGATTTTAGCGGCCAGAACAGCTTGGTGTAAAATCTAGTCTTCAGCAAGCGACAATGTGTCAACCCAATTTGTCCTCTTACCATGACCGCACTATAACAACAGCACCGTTACCATTTAGAATAGAATCTAAAGTAACTGTCGACACATTCTGTGCGATTATGTGACTTGAATACGACCTATTGGATAAAGAGTCTGTCACACGTCAATCGTGGCCCCAATCAAAGAGCTTTTGTGCCTCGATGTAAGAGCAAGAAACATTTGCTAAAGGTTAAATGGGCTGTTAATGAATGCTGATTTTGTAGTTTATATACATAAATATCATGATTATCATGCATAGTGTACACAGACAGATTAAAGCATTTGTACTTGTACCATACCCTACTATACTCGTTTTTTTCTGAAGACAAAGCACACCATATCACCCACCACCATATTATTACCTTACCATACCACCACCATATTATTACCATACCATTTGTGTGATGAGCACGAATATATGTTCTTGGGTCTTGGATGTTTTCTATGTATTTAACTATCTATTTATCTATATAAGTATGTATATCGTCGCTTAGTACCCATAGTACAAGCTTTGCTTAGTTTGGGACTAGGTTGGTTTGTGTATAAGATTGTCCACAAATATTTATTTATTATATTATTTATACCACCACCATACCATACCACCATATTTGTTTATATGTGTGTTGTTTTGTTTGTTTATATTTGTTTTGTAAATAGCGGAGGTAATAGAACAGGTAAACGTGTATCGGCTTCACTCACCGCACACAATGATGAAATAAACGCGGAATGCACTTTGAGCTACCACAAACAGCCTGCTCGTATTGTTCCTCACTTCTCCGTTGGCACATGTGAAGTCATTTAAGGTGCAAAGAGCGTGCTTAAGAAACAGATGTACTCATACACTCTCGAAAGACCTAACCTTCCATCTGCCGCAGTGGGTGTTGTTATAGACGCACCCCAAGAGAGCGCATGTAAATTAGGAACGTCGAACCATCGCGCCGCACTCCCATAGTAGTGATCAATCAAGAGCCTGATGCTGATGCAACTCATATGTGACCCTTTCATCGACATTTGCTCGTATCAGCATTTTATGCCTCCCGTTTTCGGGTATGTTGTATGTTATGTCTCCGCAACTTATTGTGCTCACGATGAGAGGCGCTTGGCACTGGATTTGTCACTTTCAATGATAACCGAAGGAAAACTAATCAATCATACTGCGTTAATGTCAAAATAAAAAGTATTCAAAATGCCCACAACGAAAAGAATTACAAACATATCTTGCACTGTTTTCCAATGCGATTATCTAACTTTATTAGTTTCATTATTACTAACATTCTATCGTTGGTTTGAAATATACCATTTGGGTACGAAGTTACGAACACTGAATGTACGAATTCGAAAAAAACATTTGCAGGTCATCGTATGCCGTATGACGATTAGCATTCAAGAGACTCAACTCTTCACGGCCTCCGTATGAAAAGAGCCAAATATAAATAAACATTCCGTCAATCGCTGCGTGACAAGTATAATCAGTGTTGCAAAACTGACATTTGTGAAATCGGTGTTACTATCATCTAAAAATCGGGAGAAATCGGGAACTTTTTTCTTATGAAGAAAACCACTTTAAAATCCTTTTTTACATTGATATTGATCATAATTAATTAATTTAACTTGTGCTTAAATGCCAGAATTTTAATCTTACCAATTTTTTCTGGTAATAATTACATGTAATCACTACTTGTACTTTGATTTATATGGATATTTTTGGTTGCGTGTTCGTGTAGTATCTTTAATTCGATGCAAATACTTAGATACGAGTAGGTAATTAAAAAAAAACGCTGAAATATCAGTTTATTTTATGTTTTATACGGTGTATCTATATTGAAAGGCGAGTTTCCATGCACACGTCCATGCATTCTCGGGTTAACTCGCTAATCGCCTCGCTATTCGTGCGAATATGTAAGGCTGTTTTAATATTTATAAAGAAAACACTGAATTTATTAATAAAACCTTGTATGGTCAGAAAATCGGGAGATTGACACCTAAAATCGGTGTATCGGTATTTTCTAACCGAAATCGGGAGTTCTACCGATAAATCGGTAACTTTTGCAACACTGAGTATAATAATTACTAGAGAATATACGGTCACTGGGCAACGGCCTGAATAGCGAGACTAGGCGACGCCGCGCGCATTGATGAGCTGGCTCCTCAGAGATCTATTATGTATCCGGTATGCTAATGTTATATGTATTAATGTAGATATACTTCCTTCTTTCCATTCAACTTACTAACGAAAAGTTGAATTTACAGTTGCTGATGTACAGTTATTGTAATTCAAGGAAATATGCAATGTATAAAAAAAGGCAATGCAGCATATAAAAAGGGAATTAATGATCGTTTCTAATCACTGCAGATGACAAATAAGGCGCATACGAATATTAATCTCCATTAAACTAGATATATAAGGATAGATCACTTAAAGGGTATCGCAGAATTCCTGTTTAGTAGTAAGATAAATCTATATTTGGTAAAGGGTTAGCATTAAACCAATTATGTTTTTTTTAGATAAGCGAGGTTAATGTTCAAGAATGCAATGTAAGTTTGATTTATAGATGTATTAAAAAATCATAAAACGAAGTTAACAGCATTTTAATGGAATTAAAGATAAAACATTAACTTGAAGTAGGAAGTTTTGGGGCATGCAATGAAATGTAGCTATTAGTACGGAACATATTTGAACCATTAGTCAAGCAAGTACTATTCCGTAAAAAGTAATGACAGGTGAAATTGATATAATGATTGATTCATCAGCTAATATTGCTTCGTGATAAGAAGAAACATTGTCAGTCAACGAGTAGATACCTACTTATACTGTTTGTCATAGAAGTAATGAAAAGGAGAAGTAACACATAAGAATAACATATACGTCACAGATCGATCAACATCACTTTCTTTAACGATCCGAGAATTCGCATTAATACAACCATAAAAAGATTTGTTCAATGAGGCGTCACAATCAATTAAAACAGTTTCTTTGTATCAGAAATGAGTGGTCATTGTGTAAGGTAAAAAGTCGCGTTGAAGAATGCCGACTCGAATTGTTTCCCAGAACAAAAATAATAAATAACCGCAAATAATTTTTAGCAAATAGTTAAATAATGCTGATTTTCTCGAAGATACGATACAATACAATTGTATGCTTCTGAAGTAAAAAAAAATGAACGTAATCAAGTAAGATATTCGAAGTCATTCAAATATCCTGTCAAAAGAATTGACGAGCTTCGTTTTCGAATACAGACGATGGACCTGGAAGTAAGGTGGACCTGGATAGACTCGTCTAGGTTGGTAGAATGCCGAAGCCCTATTATTACAAACATATCCGAATTACAAGAACTAAAAAAGTCTAATTTTTTTAACGGAGACACGGAATTATTATTGAAACGTTACTTACGTTACTCGTAAGAACATTCGAAGGCCAAGTAACTTCCTACAATTAAAAATAGACTTTATATTTACACTAACCGT
The DNA here is from genome assembly GCA_951800055.1 of Cenopis cana. NCBI lineage: Eukaryota > Metazoa > Arthropoda > Insecta > Lepidoptera > Tortricidae > Cenopis > Cenopis cana. The sequence continues at coordinate 10,919,454 of OX637492.1, forward strand.
GCAGTAAAACTTAAAAGGGCAGGTTTTCATGTACATCAAAGTGAGTTTTAAAATAATATTCCTAGATTGTTTCCCTGTGGCACGCATGCATAAGTACCTAAGAAAACGTTTACGGTAGTGCAAGACAAAGTGTCAAACGCCATGCAGCGTGACAAAACATAAAGACACGTCACACGCGCGACCGCCTGAATGACAATGGAGAGGAATGCACCATGTAACGCATATTTAGCTAACTAGAACTAAATACCGCCAGTCATTGTTATGGGACCTAATCATTTTCATCTCTGCATACTTTATAGTGTAAAGGTCGTACATGGTTTCAGGCGATGATGGTATGATAAAAAGCTACAATTTACAACTTTGGAGGAGGAAACGTTCACAAAAAGCTCTTCTAAGAAAAACTTACGGCGATTTCAACTGCAAGTGTTAGCTTAAGATCGTAAACTTTATTGTCAGCATGTGAACGTAGACAAGAAACGCTTTTTGTTACTACATGGTTGTCTTAGTGTTATATTGTTACACCAAGTTATGTTGGCAATAACCGTTATCATCAAAACACGTGTAATCTGTGATTCAGGGCTGTCAGAAGTAACTAACATAAAATCGGATTTAAATAATTGTGAAAATAACGAAAAGGATGCAGATGATTTTGGCGTACGTAAAGGATGTTTGACGTACATTCGCGGACTTTTTGAAGCTGTGAAAGGTCTATAAAGTGAGCTCTAAATGGCTCCACAATTAAAGCCCGTGACCGTACCTACTCAGAAACAAGTAAATCCATTGCTGAGAATTGTGTCCATCTATTTAATAATGTTCAAAAAAACTAACCCTAAGAATCCAGAAACTAGTGCCAGCATAGCAGCACATGATAATGGTCCGCAAATTAGCAAAACCCTATAAAATCGCAAGTTCACAACCACGTTCCATAGCCCTATTAAGAGTAACAATTCGATTCGCACGCAGTACAACAACGCGTACGCAACGTCGCGAGTTCAATCACCTGATTACGCAACCAGCCTCGAAGCTTTTTCATCTTTATTCGTAATGGGAGCAGCCGTAGATGGAAGGCACGCAAACACTTTAAATATTTGCAAAATTTATTTCCCTTATGTTTCAGGTCCATCTGGTTCGTCAATTTAAAGTTGTTGATCTTGTCCGTCATCTCAACTAGTGACGTCATTAAACCCTTTTGGAAGTTTGATATGTTTTTATATGACTGTGTTTTACTTTAGTACGCTTCATAGTCGCAATTCCTTGTCTTGGTCTTTTCTGATTAGTGACATAATAGGTATAATATTAAAAAGCAGTTGGTTCTTTTTTAAGTACCTGCTTTTTTAGGGGATCGCATATTTATTATTTTTGCCTTATTTTTGAGGTCGATAATACATGTTATACAAGCTAGTAAGTTATCGTTTATGGAGAGCGTATTTCTCAATACTACGAATACCATAACCGTACGTATCAACACCGATACAGTAAATTATGACTCATGACTCATGAATAAATACACCGCACGGGGCCAACCCAAAACCAGTTCAATGCCTTGGACTCGCCTCAAGTAATGTTAATAGTATTTTTTACGCAACGCCGATTTTTATCAGTGCTAGATCGCATTACAAAACATATAAGTGATTGTCACCGAGAGGCCGGCAAACGTAACATAGGAAGTATGTTCTAAGGTTCTACCTCTACCTATTCTCTAACAAGCTTCCGTGAAACCACTGCCGCATGCCTGCAAATCATTCAACGAAAACCTACCAGCCTTCTTAAATCCTATCACGAAGTGACGTCTACGCTGTAGTTTTATTTTTGTATGTACTTACTTATTCCGATTTTTAAGTAAGGAAACCAGAAAACTATGACCATTTTCAAGAAGGTGCTATTATTCTGATTTAATATAGCAACAGACCATATTATTGACATTTTGATTAGTTTACCTGTCAGCTTTGATGTTAATTTTGAAATGTTTTGTAGCGAAATAGTTTAATTTATCGAGCGTTTGTATTTTTATTATTTTTATAAATAATGTTCCATCCACTCTTATTTTTTTGGCATTTATCATTTAATATTCAACATATTACTATGATCCAAAAATACCGCAACAATGATTGACGTGCCAATCTACCCTTAAAATGATCATGGCGCATGATCATATATTCCTGATCGGGTTTTACAGAGTACGCACACCAAAAAAAAAGAATAGTGTTAATTCCATGCTACGTCCATTTCCAACTTTGATGTTTACTTTCTTCAATTTAATTCCTGATTCCTGTTTCCTGGAATCCGGTCTAAGAACAGTGGGATAAGTATAATATGCTTAATTATTTTCAAATTGAAAAATATCAAACTTACATCGAAGTATTAAGATTTTGCTAACTAATATCAGAGACTAGGAATTATATAGACTGCCAATGCCTATACATTGTGGCGTAATTTTAAAATAATGGGCCTGCTGTAGCTAGTTCCACTATGGAGAGATCACTTTACCATTTAATTCGTATGCCACTAAGACCTCTGCTTAAAACATAGCGCCATCTATGAACACAACGTAGAAGCTCCCAACAGATGGCGCTATATTTTAAGCCGAGGTCTTAGTCGCATACGAATTAAATGGTAAAGTGATCTCTCCATAGTGGAACTAGCTACAGCAGGCCCATTATTTTAAAATTACGCCACAATGTATAGGCATTGGCAGTCTATATAATCCCTAGTCTCTGCTAATATCAATAGAATATTAGGAGAAATAACGAATAGCGTAATGGAGCCTTGAGAGATGTGAAATAGTACATTCAAAACTAACCGATTCAATAATGAAGCTTATCTAGATGTGAAGCTACGAGTACCAAGCTTAAACTGAAGCAATAACATAGTTCACGAAGAAATTTCTTCCACAGCCCCTCGAATTGGTGCTTCGGATCAACGAAGTAGGGTGCCGTTAATTGCGGCTAGGATTACAATTCTATCCAACATTTAATTGGACCATTGTGCCACTACGGATTACCGCAGAAGCCATATTAGCTGCTAATAGCCTGAGAACGGAGAAAACAATACTAAACGCCTCTGTTATCAATACCTATACAAATTTCTTTTGACTGGTGCTAATAGCTATGAATGCCATGAACGGCAGTAATTCTGTTTTGTTTAGACTTACCTAGTTTAGCATTGTAAATGCTAGATTTGCACGCGATTTCATCTCCGTGAACTCCAGAACCCCTGTCATCGGCTTAAATCCCTTTGCAAAAAAAGTTAGTTTAAATGAATACGGTATTAAACCCCTAGTCAAATCAGCAACTTTTTATTAAATGTCAAAAACGATTTGTTAATATGAAGTTTGTAGGGAAATACTGTCTTAGTGACGTCACTAAGACAGTGTGAGTAGGTTTGTTCAAATCAGCGTCCTTTTTAAATCTTTCTGCTTATAAAATCTTTCAATTAGCTAAAATAAATTAATAATTGATGTTTTTCGAGTATTTTCGTTAGATCTTTTATTAGTCAAGTAAAAAATAATTCATTTTTACCTTAGTTTAATACCCTATTCTGCCGTTTTGGTGAAACTGAGTAAGAAAATGTACAAAATCAAGTCTTTTTTCGTTAATGAAAATGACTGCTACGTTTCACCTGTATCATTTTCCTACCAATTTATGCGCACCGGACAATCTGTCAACTCCAGTTTATGCGTCATTGTGTAGAACAAAGGGATAATCAACATGTCAACATTTGATTCTTGTTTTTAGAACTTGATATATAATTCAAACAAAAGGTCGCATTCGCATTGACTACCACAAGCTTTTTTCTAATTTGCATGTATGCGCTAAATGGTTACTGTATTTTCTTTCCATTAAATGTTGATCAAACTAGTCCGTTGAAATATAAAAGCGCATTTATGCAAACTTATTTACACGAAAATAGCCAGATATAGGCATTTAAGATCAGTCTAAACGGTTTAGACACTTTAAAATAACTTCTTTTCAGCCCAAACTGGCAGGCCAGCCCACACGCTTGCACCACGGATACTGCAACCCCGTTAGACACCCTGAGCATTACTATAGAAAAGTTGGAAATCAACATAGTCTACAGGCATATTCGACGTTGTTCGTCCATGGGTGCCGTCTATCGCATCCGTCCGGTGCATCACGTACATTTCGGCACGGTCGTTGTACTCCAACGACAATTGAATAGCTTGTAAACAGTTAAACTAAAAGGTTCCTTTCGTAGGGATGTCGTACCACGTACTAAGTCTTGAAAGTTGAAAGTTCTATGGCAAATAACTGGTGGTTTAACGTTTTTGTTGTGTTGTGGCTAATTAATTACGTTTGCAGGAAGCTGTTTTGGCAATACAATAGTTGACGATGAATGGTTTAATAATAGCACTGGGCACCATGGACTTAAAGTGATATAAGCGTAAGCCGGTGTTTCAGTCTGGATTAGGACCAGGAATATATAAAATGTAACCCAAAATGTGGAAAGCTGAGCTTCGTTAATGTCAATGAAGTTAAAGCTACCTCGTAAGAAATAGTTGTAATTCCTCATAAGTACCAATTCAGCACTTGAAGAAGAATTTGTGAAGGCTCGATTCTAAGAATCATTTAATGACGTTACAATCCTACAAGTCTAAACTGGGAACACTAGTCAAATAGCCTGTAGTTATTGGTCGAGGGACTCAATTTAGCCAGTTTAACTTTAAAACGACAGACTTACAAAGTTTTAATTTTTACCTTCGTGAAATGGACCACTCCCAGCGTTTTTGATCCACAAAGTTCACCTCACAACTAGTCCCATCCCTTCTACAATCGTTGCGGTACATATATCCTGACTTGATGTACATACCTATTATTATATATATCATCATAATTCTAGGATGCGCACCCAAGTCGGTCGGACAAATGGAATTACTTGTATACAGTTACATTTACAATTACACAACACGCAGGAGCACGCTATTCAGAGCCCCAGAAGGTCAATGTCTGCGCATGAGTGTATACACATCGAGAATACACGATCGTAAAACTCCCGGGCAAATTACAGCGTGATTCATAAGTAGGTGAAGCTGCTTTCTTTTTATTTCGTTTTGAAGATCTGTATGGTATGCTGAGTAGAGGTATAATTTGATTAGGCTATAGATGTTAATACCCAATTGGGATTGCGGTAGAAAAATCGTCCAATTTAGCGTTTCTTCAAAGTTAAAATGAATACTGTGAATAGGCTATTACTGAACCACTTTCTCTTGCCATCAGGAGAGATTACTGTCAATAACAAGTAGTCAGCAATTAAATGTATTGTGCGTACTTTAGTTAATTGAGAGTAAAGCATCAAAACAGCCACAAGCAATCCTTTTGTAGCTTTAACACACTGCCTTATTAAATTATGGCTGTAGTTTTCTGTTCTGACAATTATATTATCTTGACATCGTTGTCGCATTGCCTACCCAATTCAAAAATGGATAACGTCAAAGCCAAAATCATGACGTAGAAAAATCATGCTTAAATTAAAAACAGAAAAAAAATATCAATCGAAGAGACATCACACAGAACCATAGTCGACAACTCGACCAGAGTCGAGGTAACTAACCATCCGTGAACCTTATTGCAACGGGATAAGGGCTACTGGACTAATGGTCAGTTAACTGAGTCTTCGATAGTACTACACGACCACACTACTTGTGTACCTCCCCGCGTGACGTCACAACGGAGGTCGCGCATTCCGGGGAATTGCACCGATATTGTGACCGGTTAGTAAAAGCGTATGATACCTAGTATGACGCTCAACAATGCATCATACACAATTTCAACACACATACCATCCAATTAAGACGATGAAATCTAGGGTTGTCAACTTGACACCAAGGTTTTATTATATAAGTTAGACTATACTATAGAATAGAACGTATATATCCTCGTAAGTCCCAGAGCGATTTTGAAATAGGAACTCCTTTTAGTTTGATAAGATAAAAGAATTCGAATTTTGGGTGTAATAGTACGAAAAGACGAATTCCTTACGCTGACAATTCCCTATCCGACTTGCTAGCTAATAGCTATCTTCAAGTACCCGTAAAGTACCTACACGAGTAGCTTTAATTAAGTAGGTAGGTGTTGGTGCCAAAATTAGTCTAGGTAATTGCCTAATAATCTGCTTGGCTAGAGTAGAAATAGAGTGAGTTACCAGAGGTTACGGTTACGTGACTTCCATATAACTAGAGTTCAATCAGCTTGTTTACTTTAGGACCTTTCTTCTAACGAACATGAACAACAAAAACAAGAAAAGTTACCGACCCTATTTAGGTCACTCAGTTGTACTAATTACTTGAAACGCAGCAGTTCCATTATCTCATGGAACTGTCCAGAGCACTCGGCTGATTACCGTATTCCTATTCCTACGTGAGGTAGGATAACCACATTAACTACGTTAGTTGTCTTGTGTTAATCTGTTAATACTTGGTAAGTGTTAATTATTTTTAACTAACTGTGCCCGCGACTTCGTCCTCGTAGGGATGTTTGCTATTAGGTTTCCTACGGGCGTAATTGTATTATGGCAGTCCGATGGAAACTTTCACATACCTCCGTTTTCAACCTCTTAAGATAATCGATTCAGCGGTACAGCGTAAAAAAGTATCAGTCTGATATTTTTGCAGTTCTTGTTCTTCGTAGTCGATCCCTCATGGCTGAGGATCGTGACCGCACGCAATTGTCCTCCATGCAGTTTGGTCCCTCGTAAAATGGACCGCACGAGAAAGGCTGCATTTGGTAGCAATTTTCACTGCATCGGTCCAGCGCATCGGAATCCTTCCTCTTGGGCGCTTGCCCTCCACGGATCCGAAAATAATTTCACTGAAAAAACGAAACGCTAGCAAACTACCAATTTGGCTCGGTTAAAAAATAGTTAGTTACATACAACCAAGATTTAATTAAAATGCGAAAAAATGCCTCGTAAATGATAAACAAGCAAATTCTGTTAAACGTTTTTGGTTATTGTAACAAAACACTTATTAATTTCCGAATGAAGATCTCGGTAAAGATAATCTTTACCCGACTCAGTTAGAAATAACGAATTTTACACTGTCATTGTTTAACTAGTGCATTATTTAATGACAGACCTTGCACGACTTGCTTAATATTAGATATGTTGTTTTGTTGCAAATAACTGCGTGAATCACTAAGAAACAAACAAGTTGCTTAAGTAAATATAATCCTTCCTAGGCAACGGTCAAATCTGACATGTTCTGCATCGCGCTATCGAAGTTTCTTAAGTCAGTTGCGTATATAGAACTTCCAACCAACTCTCATTGGACTTCGGTCCCTGAGAGATCTCTCTATTGTCGTTTCTTCCTGTGTCTCCTATCTATTGTATATATGTATATTGTTTGTAGATATCCCTTTCATGTATATATTAACACTGTATATTATTCCTATATAGGAGCACATTTCTCTTCTACATTGGTGACCCCGACGTGATTTGAACACGCAACCTTCTGGTATTAGCTGACAACTGCATTATTTAATTTTAAACATGTAGTTACCGAATAAATCGTTTAAAAATACTAAATAACTGGGTTAGTTTTCTCTGATTACAAAGTAAAAATTGGCTAATTGCAGCCAATTTAACTTTAACAATTTTTAACCGAGTGTATCGGTTACTATTTGATAAGTGAGAACAACAAAGTTGACTTATTTAATTTTAGCTACAAAGTTTGCAGGTGCTATATTGACAAACTCGGTGGGTTATTTTTGACAGTATTTTTGTTATTTTTAACCCAGACGTTTTTTCAGTGTTGTCTCTCTATTTCATGCCATTTTTGCACTTACAATACGAGTATTAAGCATGGACTAGCTGTCGGAGGCAGCTCTATCCGCTTACAAGTATTTAGTCGTCGTCCATTGAAACTGCCACGTACCATATCATCTTAAGGGATGACTTCTGATTTAAAAATAGCATTTCCGGGACCTATCCTTATGTAAAATATGTTGATTAAGCTTGAAAAGTTCACAAACGTGAAGAGTTACTTTCGCAATAATAATTTAAAAAAATGGTATGTTTTCTTCATGTAGATAGAAACTGGTTGACTTCTTAAGGCATTTACAAGTGCGGATATACTTTCTTTGTCGGTCCCAAGTTGTTAAAGACATGTAATGCAGTAACGGATGCGATATATACTATTAAATCGAAACCCTACTGCAGTCTTTACCCCGGCCTTGTTTCATAAACATATCTCACACCTATTTTAGTTAAATAGCCACTAGAGTCTGTTCCGAATGAGAAGAAGCGTAGGATATAATTGCGAACAGACTCTAAAATTCGTTAGTCCTTATCTGTTACTTTGACAGATGTGCTTGGGGGACGGGACGCCTAATAAACGCATCTAAGGATTGACGCCGATAATAAGGTAACCTGTTACTTGACACATCTTCATTAAGTAGACCCATCTTTTTAAAATTGTTTCAAAAGAGAAGCTTGTAGTTTTAACACATCAGGAACCAGTCTATTGTCAGGAACATTGGGATAGGCAGTTCTGGATCGAATGTCCTGTTCCAGCATTCACACAAGAAACATGGCCAGTAGGCCAGCCGTTTCAATTGTGAGTGGCATCAATGACGGAACGGTGCAATTTGCTTGCAACTGTGTTGCTCAGCAACTACATATATCAAGCGAATCAAATTGCGAAGCCATCTTCGCCTCAGGCGATACAGTGGAAATGATCTCCGATCTCCTTTGTTGTTACAAATCCCGGAGTCCAGTTACCCTTGGCACAGTGGTGAAATGACTATTCCGAGCTCGGACATCGAACTGAGATATATTGGGGACCAGCGGAGTCGTGATGCACTTGTTAAACCGTACTACGCCGATCTCCGAGATCCAAATGGGCTTCGACGTCGCACCTTACGAATAAAGCGCGATTAGTAAAGTCACATTGTTTAGAGCCTCGCGACTCTCGGGGCTCCACAATGAGCATATCCTTGCCAGATTCGGCTAATCCCGCGGATGGTAGCTCCGCACCACCGGTCGCTCGACCGAGTGCATGAACCAAATATCCGAAACTACGGTTCCTCTCGTACTAAGCAGTATTACTATCGCAACGACAGGCCATCAGTAGGGTAAAACTATCCAGTCTTACGACGATAGATTGCCAGTCGCATACCCGTAAATCCCGTATTAGGCCCAAATTCCAAGAGCAGTGAACCTCATTCACGTGTGTGTACACAAAAATTACTTGCTAAGCAACCTACATATAAACAATAGATACAAATCAAAGTAATTCGTGCTGCGGGCCAGAGACAAACATTTGTTTAACAACAAGTGTTCATACTCGTCAATGTTATCTAGTTTAAGAACAAAGTCTAAAACTGTTTCGGAGATTACGGCCTGGTTTAAATTACCCTGGCTATTGGCTAAGTAATTTAGTTACAGCTGCGTTTGCGATGACAAGTTGTGTAAAAGAACACTATGGTACACGGTTTCATCGTCGAGGTACCACCGGATTATTATTACAGCAGCAGTGCCCCATACATATTAATGTAAATTTAAGACGACACGAATACGAACAAAGCTGCCTAAAGGAGGCAAAGTTACAAATTTTGCTTCTGTGTCCCCAAGAAAGCGATGAAGGTTAAAACCGTCGACTTATTACCACTTTTTTGAGATTTTATAATAGGTAATAGCCAGCAAAAAAGAACACCCAAGTCATTGTCGTGTCGTGACTCCGCAAATTATGCAAGCGTGTCGGTTTCAGCGGTGTAACAGCGATTTACACCACGTAACGTAACGGAATGCGTTTTGAACTATCGATTCACCTAGATTCGTTTCAGGTGCTTTAGAAATATTAACATTGTGGTAATACTAGGCAATAGACAGTTTTTGCGACTTCTTGGCGTAATTCGTTAATAGCGTTTTCAAATACGTTTTTATCCGCCCAATGATATGATATAAACACATGGTTTGGGATATTTTCCTGCCACATTAGGGTTCTAATATCATCCTGGAAACAGTGAGCCTCAGTACTTAAAACTATTAATTAGGTAACACAATACACAGCACAGAAGTGCTGTAACGTCGGATATATATCACGATACTTACTAGACTCAGTAAACAGTAACTCGTCTTCATGTCTGTAACTCAAAACATTGCTCCTCGCAGCACCATTCCATACTCGTTCAAATTGGAAAGTCCTGCCAAGCTTATCTGCATTTTGTGTCTTTTACCAATCATACCGTGAAAATAAAATTTAAATGTTAACACTAATTGCTTTCCCGTACACATTATCCGCCAGTCAGTTTAACTTTCTAAAGAGCTTTTTAAATGTCATATTTTTGTTGTAATGTTTCCTCAATATGTTTGCCAGATATCAAACCTGCAATTATCACTTGTATGTCACGATTTGTTGCAAACAGTTATGAAATTATAATAAGAATTATAATATCCTCGGCGGATAAGGACTTCAGACAAATCACAAACACGCTGTCGACCATATCGATTCAGGGATTCGTTGTATTTTCAGCTAGGGTAAAATAAAATAGAATAGTCTACAACTCTATCTACACCTCACTCAACACAGCGCACTCAACACAGTCCTTACTCACCTCCAGCAAAACATACCTACAGAACAAATATTAGTGTTTTTATCAGTACCTCCACCTTACCGATGTATTTCCACAATTGGGCTGCCCCAAATATGAGCGAGATGGTATTCCAGGCAATACGGAACCTACCTCTATTTATATGCATAAAATAACGAAACTACGAATAATACGAGTACATTGAACTGATTCAACTAATGGTCTCTTTGTCTAATAAGATAACAATATCATGATGAGATTACAGCCGTGCGCTGCAGGCTGTGGCGTGACGTCAATGGCGTACAATCTGCAACGCATATGCTAACGCCGGTTCACGATTGCCGGACAGTCGCGATGCGAAACATATGAATCTTGTACTTGTATAGGTACAAATTAGAATAGGACAATGAATAGCACTTACGTAAAGAAGGCACTTTGTCTAAGAAAATCTGGACAGCTAGCAAGGGTTGAAAAGTTGTGCATGGAATTACCTATATCCTTGCATAAGGAATCGTTTGGCTATCGTTTCAAACTCCTTCCAAAACCTTTGGGGGAAAAATTTCCAAGGCTAGGCTTGCTACACCCGTATTTTTTTTTTTTTTAATTATTATTATAAAAGGTACAATCTTACAAATAACGTCTGTCCCACAAAACGGTTTTCACAGTTTGACTGTGGGATCTGAGTCTCTTCGGTAACTATAAATTCACATATATAACTATTACTATGTATCTACTATGCTATCTATAAAATACTTGAACAGTTTTCTAGTATACCTAGAATTAATTGAATAGTTCTATTTAATCATGAGATGTTTTTACAAAACCAATTAATTTTGCAGTTTGAACGCAGTCCATGAACGCTCAATGAAATACAGAAATGGATAATGAAATGACCGGAGCACAGCACACTACAGCACGCGAGCGCGTGCAATGCAGCAGAATAACCTGCAATTTAGACAATTCTTGGAAACGAGTAATTCGTTTTAGGAATTTTCGAGTTACCGTAGTTTTATTTTGGTCCATCCACAACAAAAGAATAAAAGGATTGTAAATAATGAGTGGCCTTCGATTTAGCTCAGTAGAGTGCGCGTGACCAACCAATGCGACACACTCGGCCAGTCAAGGTTGCGTAGAAGTACAAAAATCACCGGATTAAAAAGATTTGTTTATTTAATTGGCTATAGTTTTGATTATTTATTGTAGTTAGGTTTTACTTGAGCTAGGCCATCCTAGCTCCTGTAACATTAACTTCAATGCCCATTCATACAAATACTCGTAGTTATCATACGTAATTTATGTTTTCACCCAGACGGCTCAGCTACGGGATTCACAACGCGCCTCGACTCGACTCGCTAGTCGCTTCTTGATCCCGAGATTCCTAACAACTATGAATAATCGGGGGTCAGGGTTATACTGGTTTACCTGAGAGCTATCAGTAAGATTTGCTAATGTAAACTCAGCTGACAGACCGGGGGCCCGCTATCGATTGGGCCCGGCCCCTTGCTGCAGGACAACAGACACCGTAAAATGCACTTTATCTTTTGTAAGGTGAAGTCTGTTTTCGATTGGCCAGGCCTCGTCAGTGCCGCTGCCAACGTGTTTTGGCAGACTGTTCTTTGGTCCTGCAGGGATATTTATTATTTAGGATATCTTGAAGGTGAATTTAAGAGGGTACGAACATTTCGCTCCAACTCATCCTAGCCGCGATCTCCCTGCGAGCGGCCATGTTTAGCTACACACTAAAACGATTACTGTGTGCGTGCGGTTCGAGTGCTGCCGGTTGAACTGACATGTCTTGATCATTGTTATAGAGTTAGAGTGAGGTAGGAAAAAATGTGGTGAGTTTTAAATGTTTTTATTTTATTAACATTACGTACCTACGCACTTATTAAGGTGGTTCGATTTTCATACAAAAAACGATTGACATTTATTATCTCATTACACATTATTAATACTTAAATATGTGTTAATCTATTTACTTCTGACTATTCATTTTCGCGAAATTAGTAAAAAAACCTGTGTTTCATACGGATATTACGCAAAAAACAACGTTAATTTTTTATAAATTTTACGTTTGGGAGCGTGATAACTGTCATGTACATTGTGACGTTCGGCCTGGTACTTTAAATTACTTTCCACAGAAACTACTTGGCCTAAAAATCTGAAATTGCACATACATATAATTCGGTAACTAGTCCAAACAACGCAGTCATAAATTATCGGGCGCTCGTTAAGAATAAAAAAATATAAATGAATATGAATATGAGAGTAAATTTACACAAAAGATAACAACCAGTAAACATATGTTGGGAGACTATACAAACGATTTTTAGAGGTGCATGAACACGAATTAATCAACAAAATTGGAATAAGTTTGTCAGGAAAAAAGTCAAATTTGGAATGATAACTACGTGGAGTCCACGTGTTACGGGGACTAGTTTTACTTTAAATTACTTTCCACAGAAACTACTTGGCCTAAAAATTTGAAATTGCACATACATATAATTCGATAACTAGTTCAAACAACGCAATCATAAATTATCGGGCGCTCATTAAGAATAAAAAAATATAAATGCATATGAATATGAATATGAGAGAAAATTTACACAAAAGATAACCAGTAAACATATGTTGGGAGACTATACAAACTATTTTTAGAGGTGCATGAACATGAAATAATCAACAAAATTGGAATAAGTTTGTCAGGAAAAAAGTCTAATTTAGAATGATAATTACGTGGAGTCCACGTGTTACGGGGACTAGTTTTACTTTAAATTACTTTCCACAGAAACTACTTGGCCTAAAAATTTGAAATTGCACATACATATAATTCGATAACTAGTTCAAACAACGCAATCATAAATTATCGGGCGCTCATTAAGAATAAAAAAATATAAATGCATATGAATATGAATATGAGAGAAAATTTACACAAAAGATAACCAGTAAACATATGTTGGGAGACTATACAAACTATTTTTAGAGGTGCATGAACATGAAATAATCAACAAAATTGGAATAAGTTTGTCAGGAAAAAAGTCTAATTTAGAATGATAATTACGTGGAGTCCACGTGTTTCGGGGACTAGTTTTACTTTAAATTACTTTCCACAGAAACTACTTGGCCTAAAAATCTGAAATTGCACACACATATAATTCGATAACTAGTTCAAACAACGCAATCATAAATTATCGGGCGCTCGTTAAGAATAAAAAAATATAAATGCATATGAATATGAATATGAGAGAAAATTTACACAAAAGATAACCAGTAAACATATGTTGGGAGACTATACAAACTATTTTTAGAGGTGCATGAACATGAAATAATCAACAAAATTGGAATAAGTTTGTCAGGAAAAAAGTCAAATTTGGAATGATAATTACGTGGAGTCCACGTGTTTCGGGGACTAGTTTTACTTTAAATTACTTTCCACAGAAACTACTTGGCCTAAAAATCTGAAATTGCACATACATATAATTCGATAACTAGTCCAAACAATGCAGTCATAAATTATCGGGCGCTCGTTAAGAATAAAAAAATATAAATGAATATGAATATGAGAGTAAATTCACACAAAAGATAACAACCAGTAAACATATGTTGGGAGACTATACAAACTATTTTTAGAGGTGCATGAACACAAATTAATCAACAAAATTGGAATAAGTTTGTCAGGAAAAAAGTCAAATTTGGAATGATAATTACGTGGAGTCCACGTGTTTCGGGGACTAGTTTTACTTTAAATTACTTTCCACAGAAACTACTTGGCTTAAAAATTTGAAATTGCACATACATATAATTCAATAACTAGTTCAAACAACGCAATCATAAATTATCGGGCGCTCGTTAAGAATAAAAAAATATTAGTTTGAATTTTACAATTAAAGGAAAGATCCGAAATGTTCACAGAACGTCAAGAACATAGAAGCACATATCCAGACATAGAAATATCACTAGCAGCAATAGGTAATAGGTAACATGGTGCCTTAAGGTATGATTCCGCTGCCGACTGCATACAACAACTGCACCTTCCGCCGCACTCCAAATTGAACTGTAATCATAAGATTAAAAGTCCCAATTTAGAGTGAGCGGCGTGTGCTGTTCCGACACTTCTCCGCTCATTTCAAATTGAGCTTTTTACGCATACTATTACGGTTCAATTTGGAGTGCGGCGGAACGTGCAGTTGCTGTATGCAGTCGGCAGCGGAATCATACCTTTACCTTTTAACTTGTGTGGCCGTAGTACTGTTGGATTTTTTCGTCCCAAACAATTTACGTTTGCCCATTTCTGTAAAAAATCATATTACTTTATTGCTTTGAGAAGAAATAAAATACCAAGTATCAAATTATTAATCTGTAGCGGACGCGCTACATCTACAGAATAGCAGTATCGGTGTGAGCTTGGTCACCGACCTTAACGCACCGAGGAGAGCGACACGTGCGTTCCTTGGGAAGGCCCGGCGCGTAATGAATCGAACAACGTTGTCGCGCGCTGTTATATTGTGAATTATAGTGGTTTTTAAAAATTCGTCTAAATTAAGTGGGTTATCCATAAGCGTTAAAAAAAATAAGAAATATCAAGCAAAACCTGTAGTTTTATAATAATAAGTTTTTTTTTCAAAATATTATAAAACATGTGAGGAAAAAAATGTTTAAACAAACCGATTTAGACATTTTGTAGTATGTTTTTTAGATAGTAAAAACCAATATTTTAGAACTAGTGCGATCGCTATGTACTAAAAGACTATACATCCCATTGTAAAAGATAAACATCCAATCGTTTTTGACAATTTAAAATGGAAATATTGTACCTGAAAGATAGCTCTGACGCGTATTTTTGCAAAACACTCCGACGAAAACCTGACTGTTTTAAATAATCGTACATAGAAATAAAAGTTTAGCAACGCTATGGTCTAGAATAAGAGTTTATCTATACAAAACAGAAGTTTACTTTAACAATGTAGTCACTTGAACAAAGATATGACGTTAGAAAAAACCATATATTTTCTAAAATACCAACTTTTTGTTCGTACAGTCTTAAGTTTGTAAGAATACTCCAATGTATTCTCGAGTGAGGTGAAGAATTTCTTCACTTTACTTATACAATTTTCATTTGACAACTATAAGCAGAATTAATACTTAACTGAGTATTGTATACCTACAGTTCCTACTTTTAGAAGAAATTAAATATCACTGATCACTGATACACTAGGTACTGAAAATACTGAGTGTGGATATAATTTAAGTACTTAAAAATATTGTTATATTTGTGTGCATTTAACACATGCACAAAGAAATGTAAGTCAACAAGACTAAACATTATTACTAAGATGAGGAAATTAAGCACATAAATGTAGCATCTAACATAAATAAGTAGTTCTAGAATTCAGTTTGTGTTGAAAAAAAAATTCATGACTACTCTGCTATGGTATACCACAAAATACACACAAATATACTCACCGGCAGAAAATTTGGCCCAAAAACTTTTCGAGATTTCAAAATATAAATTAAATAATGTTTAATATATAAAAATATTTTTTTCTAATTTGGGCCAAATTTTCTGCCGGTGAGTATATTACTATAATTTATGTTGCTTGTTATTGATCCTAAGGCACCCCGGAGGTGCAGAGAGCCTTCGTCAAATTGCGCCATTTATGTTGCTTAGTATTTATTTGATTAATGATAAAAGTACATGATATTGATATTTAAAGTCTACAACACACTAGGGCAGTGGGAAACCTGACTATTCATCATCATCATATCAGACGCAAGACATCCACTGCTGGACATAGGCCTCCCCCAAAGAGTGCCACATTGACCGGTCCTGCACCACCCGCATCCATCGGACTCCCGCGACCTTTACCAGGTCATCAGTCCACCTTGTATACCCACCTGACCATTACCTATCAATTAATTTAAGAAACAAATATGTTATGAAGAGGTCTTCGCTGCACTACAACTTCTACAAAATGTCGGTTTCCCCACGCAAAACATTAGATTGTCTTGACATGACTGTATAATTATTATTTTTTTGAGAATTCTGGAGCAAGATTATATTCATTCTGAACTGTGGTCTCCCGGAAAATGCTACAAGGCCAGTTGCAGCATATATGCATTCTTTTGTTTGAAACATGTTATTAAAATTCAAACAAACTGTTTTAAAACTTTGACCACTGTTTCAAATAATAAGTAGAACACAAATACCTCACATAGATTAAATATATTCTATAGCCGTTTTGCAAATAATATCTGTACTTGTAATTCTTATTATTTTATTTTATTTATTGCTAGTACCTATGTACTGAATAGATTACAGTTTACCAATTGCCATAGCGTATGTCATAATACTGATACATTTAATTTTGAAATAAGTTTTAATTTAATCTGTTAGCTCCCGCTATCTTTTTTAATGAATAGTTATATTTATGGTAACCTCTATGGGCTTGGGAGATGAGGGGACCCTGTCCTCTACCGACATAAAAAACAAAACAAAACAATCTTTTGTTTACATGACAGGGATACCCGTCACTGGTAGACAACGGCTTTGTATTATTGCCTGGTAATTTTACAAAAAAATATTTGTGACATAGGTATTAGTGACAGCTGTATCTTGTTGAATTGCCTTTTATCATTTCTTTATTCATTTCAAGACTTAGGCTAGGTTATTATAATATCATTATCATTACAACTATTATTACTTAACTTAAATTTACTTTAATTAGGGTAACCAAATAAATTAGAAACCCAATTAAAGTTGTTTTTGTTATGTCATACATTAATTACACCTGCTTTGTCCATAAAAAATAAACAGACTAAAGATAAATTACCTATTACGAAACCAAAACCCAACTGGTAATGCAGGAATGCAATTAAATGCATAAAACAACAAATACCTCTGACCATATGAACATGCAGTTCCTAAACTGGCAAGTTTTAGCCGCACAAAAACAACATAAATTAAACATAGAGCGGATTCTTGCTGCGTATACATTTATCCCATTCAAACTCTACGTAGTTAAGTAAATATTTACTTACTTGCGAGTATTTTTAATCCAAATAAGCAACTGTGTAATCCTTAATCCACAAACGCCACTTGGCTACGAGCATACACAAAACACAGAATCACAAATTCCAAACATTATAAGGCATAGTTTAACTTGGACACTGAGTAAATTCACACCGGCACAATAATTTAATCAACAATCCACCATCTCTATCACAAAACACATACAATTCAATATTTGACAGATGTCGATAATAATCGCGTTCTGTACAATGCGCCCGAACGCAGGCTATCCTATTCACGACACAAATAAACTAATCGTAGCGTAGAATATACGAATACGAACGAACTGCGGCAACCCGGCCTCAAGCAAAACCGAGCCGAGCCGAGCCGTAGTAGTACAAGTTATAATACGCCCAAATCAGAAAGTTAAAGAAGGCAATGAATGGAAGTTAATAGCGAGGGTAACATAATTTCTTCGCATTATGTTTAGTTTATGTAAGAGACGAAAAAAACAATAAGATTGTTCACTTTGTAGCTTTATAGTAATATAATTTAAAATGTTTCTAAAACTTTATTTTATCTTAAACTAAATTAGTACACTTCTACCAATTATTAAAAGTTAAAAATATTTTAAAAACGCCTACGCGATTATGCGACTCGTGTGCGACTCTCTTATTTGTGCCCTCTATTGGTGAGTAGCAGTACTAAATTAACACTTGTTGTTTTCTGACATCTAGCGGATAGTAGTAGAGTTACGTATAAAGGCTGCAGGCGTACCTATGTAACGGTTTTGCAAAACTTCAGTAGATGGCGGCTAGAGCAAATAAATCAGTAGTGCAACTTTTGACCGCTAGAGGCGCCACTACCACCATGATTAATAGTACATTATTGCCGTGGCCGAGAAGGGAGCAATTGCAGGCTGAGTATTTGTTTAAACGGACGAGCTTGCGAGTCCGTTTAATTATAATACGAAGCCTGCAATTGCCATTCCGGCCGAGGCTAATATAGTGCTTTTCTCAAAAATGGGGAAAATACGACAAAAATTTAATTAAGATTTGATAAACATAACCTTAAAACGTCAAAAACATCATGTTTTCCCGCCGTTTATTTTTTTTTTAACAGAAACGCAAGTGTATTTTTCCACCGAAAAACGCAAATTATTCGAGACACATAAAAAAACGTCGCGTTTTCAACAGAAAAATACGAGCTGAATTGGCTGAATACGACCTGTGCCTCCTTTTATATGACAGTTTCTACATTTTAAAAAGTTTATAACTCGACAAATAAAGGAATTTATATGTGACATTGCAGGCCATATATGTGGCCTGCAATGTTTTTTACTTTTTAATTTGGATCTGACCTTAAACTATACACTTTACCTTCCAATTTGTAGCGACTAAAGTCCAGTTTGCGGGCCATTTTTGAGAAAAAATTGTTGTCGTATTGATTCCCTGTATAGTATTAGTGTCTGAGCGGTGGGGTAGGTAGGTACTATACAATACAATACAATCACTCTTTATTGTACACCTCACACACATTTGTGTGAGGTGTACAATAAAGAGTAAGATCAGTTACATTACATTACTATATTTCTCTTGTCAACTTTTATTCAGTTACACCTAATAGGTCCATAGGTGTACCGTGGAACTGGGACCGCGCCTGTTACGGGAGACAAGGGGAGACGTCAAAGGTAGAGATGCAACGGATACTTGGATTGGCCGGATACCAAATATCCGGCTATGCCGTCGGCCGGATATTCTCCAAAAGCCTAAAATGAAGTCAAATCGCTGCGCGAGTCTCGAAACTCGCGAGGGCCTGTGCAGGTTGCAAATTGTAGCTGTATAGAATTAACTATCAGTCTTTGACAATAGGAAAAAACGCTATTTTACTCAGGTAGAGGTACAGTACCTGGGAGACCGAGCCTTGCTCGGTGTTTTTCCGTAAACCAGGCAGACTATAGCTCTACAAAGATGTAAATAAAGATATTAAGTAGATAAACAGACCTATATAAAGCTGCAACCCGACACATTTCTATTAACATAATTGGGTCATAAACAGATTTAGGTTCGCGTCTTTCCTGTGGACATATCAAAAGTTAAGGGCTACAAAGCTTAATTTTGGATTGGTCTAGTAACCCGCATAAACGGCGTCTTCCGGTTCTATAAATCCATGTAATAAAATCATAACTTACATGCTCATATGCCGTTAACTATTGACCACAGGAGAGACGACTTTTGTTTTTTGCAAGTGTTTATGACCCAATTGTTCTCCTAGTGAGGTCCCTCAGGTCTAATACGATGTCTGGGAAAAGTGTAAGGGGCGCGTTGAGATTTCGCATGCGGGGACTCAGGGGGCAAAACAACTTTTGAGTAATTTTTGCGAGCCCGAAGGGCGAGCTTCAGGCCGGCATTCAAGTGGTCAGGTGCGCCCCCCCCCCCCTCAAATATAGTCAATCAAGAGCCGCGGGAGTACCAAACCACCGAAAATCCTATATAAATACAAGGTTTCGCAAGCCCGAAGGGCGAGCTTCAGGCTGCGAGGCCGCAGGCCGAGCTCGGTCGAGGGCCAAAGTCCCGGAACCCCACCCGAGTGCCCAAGCGTCCCCCCCCCCCCAAGTAATTTTTGCGAGATCGATACGGGAGGAAAGGGTTACCTAACTATTCATATGACCCATGTATCTTACAAGCGAACCTGAGGGCCGAAGGCCTGAAGCTTGCGGCCAGAAGGGCGAGCCCACGCAGACACTCACTATTACTATCATTGTTAAAATCGAACCTGAGGGCCGAAGGCCCGAAGGTGAGCGGTAAGGTTTAGCGAGGTCGAAAGCCGGGCTCACGCGGACACTCGAACCTGAGAGCCGAAGGCCCGAAGGTGAGCGGTAAAGCTAAGCGAGGCCTGAAGGCCAAGCTCACGCGTACACTCGCGTACACGCGGAACCCGTGAGCGATAAGGCCGACCTCACGCGTACACTCGAAGTTTAGGGCCGAAGGGCAATAAAGGACAACTAAGGACGAATACACAACAACAACACAAATGTTTTTCCTCAGGTCTGCCTTGGATGCGTACATTAAACGTTTTTCTCAAAGGCTTCCTAGGCATTTCAAAGTCCTCACGACACTTGCATATAGGTATACACATTTTAAATAAACATTGTTATTGAATTCCTGGCTACTCGACTAATTCCTTCTCCGATCTGTTTTAATAACGCATTCAGTAAATAAATGCCAGTGCGAAATAAAATTATAACAATTTCTTCATCGAGATTCAAAAATATTTTTTCAAAACCGCGATCAAAATAAACTAAAAAAATCAAAATAAACATAAATAAACGTGAAACCCGACCACATAATGGGCTATGATGGTGCGAGAAAAGGACGCAGCTATGCGGTGGAACGAGACAAAATTGTAAGCATATAAGAACGATTTTAATACTCATTGCAAGAAGCTTAGGGTTGCGTGCTGAACATTCGTTTGAAGCCTGATAATATGGCTTTGAATGACGTCACGTTATATTGCATCTCTTTCATTCTAATATAAGATGGATCTAATGAAAGAGATTAAATATAACAGTGACGTCATTCAAAGTCATATTTTCTGGCTTTAAACGAATGTTCGGCACGCAACCTCCAGGATGTAGGTATCTAAACTTTTTGATTCATTGAGATTATTTGACACCGCAGAACGTGCCCATAGATATAATATATACTCTATAGTTATAGATGCGCCAACGAGCGACCGGGGCTATTTCTTTCTCATACTTTTGCTCATATTCATATAAAATTTGTACTACGTAATTAGTCCGGTTTGCATGTCCAATGTATTGCTTATTGCTTATGGAAATTTGCATTTGCCTGTAACCCGACCATGCAAAAACGTCCGGTCGGTGATAGGGACAAAAACATCTCCCCTCTCTCTCTCTCAGCCTCTTTTCTATTTCCTCTTATAGGAATCGCAATAAGACTATCTTTCTCTAGCAAAGCGTGTCAGCCCCTTGAACGTTTCTGATAAAAAACCTCGTAAGGCGTTGTCATGTGTCATTCTTTCTAAATGCTAAACAAAACAAGATTTATACTCGCCTCACCATACGTCCTTATATGTCTTGACCCTGAGATTCGTGACAACTATGTGCATATTCGTAGGTCAGGCTTATACTGGTTCTTCTGACACTAATTTTCCGTACGTCAGCAGCCATTGTAAATATCAATCACGAACAAAAGTAAAAACATGAAAACTCGAAAACACGCATTTTCTCAAATATAAGACTGAGCTAGATCGATTGCTCGTCCCCGAAAACCCCCACATACCAAATTTCATCAAAATCGTTAGAGCCGTTTCCGAGATCCCCGAAATAAATATATATATATATAAATAAATAAATATACAAGAATTGCTCGTTTAAAGATATAAGATTATTGACATTTAGTTTGGATTATATTTGTCATATTTTTGTCGTATGACTATGTAGCGTAATGTGGGACATTACATTCATTTTAATAATTGATATTCTAGAGTTATTTATTGTTTCACGTTTTTTACTCTGGGATTATTCTCATTTATATGAGAAACGTTTTTTGATCCTGGACAGGAATGGGATCGATTGGCATCAAAAAACACGTTTGTTAAATTGTCAGTTTTCTCGCACCATGTATGTTTTTTCCAAAATTTGTAAACGCCAATCGTCATTAATTTGAAATCAAGGGAAGGTCTTCTAAGAACATTTTCGCGTAGCAGAACGGGATCTGGTAACAACTTTGAGTAAAATCGGTACTATATTTTTTAACATAGGTATAGTATATCATTGTAGTCTTTGCATAGGTACTTACTACTTAACCGGCATAAGGTTTAACGATGGTTTGAAAAATGGGGGTAGCCTCCTTGGTTAATAAAGAGTGAAAACGGTATATTATAAAAACAAAATGGTTTATAAAACGAGTTTATTTAACATGCCCACCAACTTATGCAAACATACATGACATACATCAGTACGTTCACATCTCCGCATAGTACAGTTATGTAACATAACCTAACTTTGGCAAACGCATACGAAATCATACAAAAATAAACTATTTGAGTTCACAAGCAAATAATAATATACTCGTTTTACTCTACAAATAAATGACTGCTATTTTAAAGTTAGGAACTCATTCTGTTTTACTGGCAACCTTAACATCTTCTCGGTTCGAAATAATTACCATACGAAAAATAAATAAATCTGACCGATTTGAAAAGTTTTCGTTGTAACTGTCAGTTGTGAGGAGAAAACAAGCCATGCATTGGTAAAAAAAAACAACTGACGCAATCTGATTGGTAGTGATCTTAGTTCATTATTGATATTCTGAAGTAGCCTTTCGAAGTCGAATTGCAATGTCTTTAGTGACTGCAGTCATTTAGTTGTATGAGCGCTGTAACATAATTTAATTTTATAAAATAGTTGTGCTATATTATAGGACATAGGTATAGGGCGCCGCCCTGCAGTCTTGAGAATTTTCTTATTGTACTTTGTAGACCCGGGTGCAGGTGACGTCCTTCACAGTCATGACCTGCCAATGAAAGAAAAACCCGTTATCAATAATTCATATAGGTAAGGAGATAATACAGATGTATATTGCAAAATGATTTTCTTTCGGGAAAACTCGGATCTCAATCGGAATACGACGGCACCCGAACTGTCAATCAATGATTGTATTAAATGAGTGACGTTTTCATATCCATTATTATGGATTATGGAACTTTATTTTTTAGCGTTAAATGTCAATGTGAAAAATGTCAAAGTGTCAAAGTGGGTCACTTTGACACTTTGACATTTTTCACTACGGCTGAAAGATGGATACTGAAGCTAATTGAGAGAGCACGATAAATACGAACTTTTCCGATAAAGTACGAAGGAAAATCATTTTGCACAACATCTGTACTTCCGAAACAGAGACATCTAACGCCAGCCAGTACCCTTACGATGAGTTTGCAAGTTTGCATTACCGTACTCGCTAGCGACTGCGTAAACGATTTAGTATGGACAAAACTACCGTGCCTCTGGCGGTTACGCAATAGAACTAAGAATCGCCATGCTAAATCATTTACGCAGTCGCTAGCGAGTACTCATGGTAAGTAAGTGTACTGAACACTGAACGTTAAATTTAAGATTGTTTTACTCAATTTGCCCATGGCAAAGTCTGTGAGCCCCAAAATCTAAATATGGCGTGTCGAGGTACCTACCGTATAATGTGCTAAAGAAATTGCATGGATAAATATTAACCTTTTAACAAAGACATAATGATGACATCTGTTTAAGGCCGTGTATTACCACTTTTGAGTTTTTAAAAACCATCTGAGACATAGAATAAAGTGTCTTAAAATCTAAAAAAAATATATGTGTTACATAAGGATCTTGTCTAGTCAAAATCGCAGTCAGTTACATGACTTGATAAATTTCACTAGATAGAAAAAAATCGCGAAGTTACCCCTTTTTGGAATGTATTTTCAATACTACGGCTATATTACTGATATTTAACATTAAATTTTTGTACTCAATTAAAGATCGTAAATAGTTATAGACAAATTCGCAGGGTTTGCTTTAATAAAATGATTGGCTTAATCACTATAGCCAAATATTTACAAAACTGCGCGCAGAGCTTGCGTAGAGAGCGGGATGGTTAATTGTAAACTCACGTGTGTTAGAGCGGGACATTTGCGTTGGGGATACCTCCTCTTAATTTGATGACCGAGTTGAAAATTGCGGGATATTTTTTTGAGGATTAGCGGTTGTTGACGGCGAAAAAAAACACAAAAAAACAATGTTTTTGTTTACTTGACTTGTAATCGCGTCACCGGTAGACATGAGGTTTAATCATGGCGGTGATAATGCTGGCCAGTGAATGCTAGCCCATACAAGTTCCATGCAAGAATTCGCAAGGAAGAAATGAACGCGCAATGCACTTAACTATGGCAGTACCAGAGACTAGGAATTATGTAGACTGCCAATGCCTATACATTGTGGCGTAATTTTAAAATAATGGGGCTGCTGTAGCTAGTTTCACTATGGAGAGATCACTTTACCATTTAATTCGTATGCGACTAAGACCTCTGCTTAAAACATAGCGCCATCTGTTGGGAGCTTCTACGTTGTGTTCATAGATGGCGCTATGTTTTAAGCAGAGGTCTTAGTGGCATACGAATTAAATGGTAAAGTGATCTCTCCATAGTGAAACTAGCTACAGCAGGCCCATTATTTTAAAATTACGCCACAATGTATAGGCATTGGCAGTCTATATAATTCCTAGTCTCTGGCAGTACTAAAAAAACCGGACAAGTGCGAGTCTGACTCGCGCACGAAGGGTTCCGTACCATTACCTATCTATAAAACACGGCAAAAAATCATGTCTGTAGTATGGCAGCCCCCTTAAATATTTATTAGTATTTGTTGTTATAGCGGCAACACAAATACATATGTGAAAATTTCAACTGTCTATCACGGTTCATGAGACACAGCCTGGTGACAGACGGACAGACGGACGGACAGCAATAGTTTTAGTAATAGGGTCCCGTTTTACTCTTTGGATACGGAACCCTAAAAAACAGGCTTTCTACAATTTATTTATTTATTCGTATATTTAAAAGTAGATACAGATGAACATAAATCTAACTCCAGAGAATTAATCCATTACAATCTCGGTCTCTCTTTAAACAACTCGTGAACCGATATCATATATAATTAACTATCTTGTTGTGAGTTCGAATCATAATGAATACCTACACTCTATAAAGTGATTCACCTTTATCTATCGCAGACATATCATGATGTGCGCTGCACTGAATTATCTCTGTGACCCCGGACTTAGCTACAGCAGGTTACGGGTTACGGGGCGGACACATTTACTGCACTGTAATTATGTAGCTAAGAAGTGATGCCATGGCAAATAAAATGTAAATACGTAATTGACCAATGATAAAGTAATATGTAACTTTCCTAAAATGTTGTAAATTGTGCTGTAGATATAAAAAAAATATATATTTGATTGTCGTGAAGGTCGACATGAGCGAGTACGGGCCGATAAGCCCGAAACGCACTGACAGCGGTAGCGGGGCGGGGCGTCGCGGTGCGGAGGCGGTACCGATTGTAATATTCGAACTAATATGAAAGGGTCCGCAAAGAAAACCGGCCGGGAAAAACGCGTTCTGTGCGGACCCTTTCATATTAGTTCGAATATTACAACCGGTACCGCCTCCGCACCGCGCCGCCACCGCTGTCAGTGCGTTTGCAGCTTAAGAGGATGCTCAGGATCGCGCAAAGTGGAGAAAGGCGAGCAGGAAACCAAACCCTGGCACGAGTCGGGATAATGCTAGATAGAAGAGGAAATTATCACGTAAGTGCTATATGAGATTTGACAGCTGACAAAATCTTACCGCCTTCATCTCCTCGGGGCCGAACTCGCGCAAGTAGGAAACCTCGGTGCCGTCGGGGGCCTTCTGCACCTGCTTCAGCTTGTTGCCCTCGAACGAGCACACCGTCTTCACCTGAAACCGCACGAGGAACTGTTAACCGCACGTTCAGTAAACTTTCACATTTAAATACAAGTTATGTACAGCTTCACTGTGTTTCTTGCGACCGCACAATCAAAACCAAATTTGGTTTTGCGAGTCACATTCGCGCCCATTTTGCCAGGATGTCGTCATTTCAAAACTCAAGTGGAGTTGGGCAGGACATATTGCCAGACAGAGTGATGGCAGGTGGACCAGAACGTTGACAGATTGGTGGCCACTTACAGGAAAAAGAAGCGTCGGTCGTCGGCCGGCACGATGGGTTGACGATATTAAAAAGATCGCGGGTCACTCCTGGATGAGATTGGCAAGGGACCGGGACGGGTGGCGTACAAGAAGAGAGGCCTATGCTCAGCAGTGGGCGTGGGCGCGGGCTGAAGATGATGATGACGACGGACATCATCATGTAAGTACTGGGCTTCAGACGGTTGTGAAGTTTCCATCACACTACGAGTATTTTTACAGTTATTGCTGATAATTTATACCCGTCTGTCCCTTGTGCCCAGTTGTGCCCGTCTCAGAAAAAAATCCTCGATCTGCTCTTGACCTAATATGTGGTTAGAGGTTAGAGGCGGCGGGTTCATGCCTCGGTATCCTTCTGCGCCGTCACTTCAGCCGGTCGACATATAGCCTTACCCTATGAACGTCCCACTGCACAGGCCTTCTTATGGATGAGGGAATAGGACCATCCTATCCACAATGGAACATCCTATCCTATTAACAAAGGTGGAGGAGTGACGAGAGAGTACTGGTCGCCTTCCTTGCGCAGCTCCACTGTGACTCCTTATTATTATTTATTTATTTATTATTATTTATTTATTAATCATAAGTACAAAAAAGTCTTATATAATATATCGCTCCACAAAACTATTTATAAGTTTGACTGTGGAGTCGCATGTCAGTCTCAAAACAATAATAAGCTATAATTAGGTAATATATTAAATAATAATGTAATATTACAATAGGTGTATCCAATTTCATGGGTGATCCATAGAGGATGAAACTCATCCTCTATAGGGCATCCATGAGATACTTTTTCAGGCGATATTTAAATCTACATTTTTTAGCTTCACGGACAATGTCCGCGGGCAAGGTATTCAGCAGGTACGGTATGCGTTTTTTTAATGTCCTGTCCCCGTAGTAGTTGGACACTCTAGGTACATCATATTTGCCAGCGGACAGTGTCCTTGTACTATGGTTATGCTTAACTAAATGAAAGTGTTCTATTTTATCGTAATTGTTAATGGCTAACAGGTATTTGAGTTTAGATCGTACTGGCAATATTTTACAGATTTTAAACAATTGTGTGTAGTCATTTTTACAGTTAAGTTTAGTTTTCTTATTGACAAGTAGTTTTAGGAAACGGATTTGAAATAATTCTAATTTATCAATATTTGTTTTAAAAGTAAGACTTAGTGACCGTCTCCCTAAGTTATATTGGTTGTATACCTGGACGCCATCAGCGCGCTCCTCGTCGAACTCCTCTCCGGGCTTGAACTTCATCTCCGTGGTCTTGAAGGTGGAAGAGGTGACGAGCGAGTACTGGTCGCCATCCTTCTTCAGCTCCACTGTGGGCGTCACCGCGTTCGCGGCTTTGCGGGTGATGAGGCCAACGCCTGGAAATAACAGGAAACTTATAAGAATTTGGGACTGGGATATATTAAACTGCATATCAAAACATACTGAATGCGTATCAAAAAATACTCATTTGCACAGCAAAAATACTAATTGCACTGAAAAACTAATTTTTATGTAAACATTTTTTTTTGTCGTGCAAATCAGCAGTTTTACATTGTGAGGTTTTTTTGATGTGCCTTTTAAATGGGTGCCTTTTGGATACCTATATGTAGTAAGATGTAGTGGGAGATGGTTGTGCGATTGCTTTTGAGTACGATTCCATGTTCGTCCCAAATTCTAACTTATAACAATGGTTCTTTCTCCTCTGAGTACCTACTTTAAACGCATCATACTCGTACATCGGGAAGTATATTGTGGAGACTTTGAGTGTATTATTTATTATATTATTGACGGATTAAATGGTAAATGCAACAAATATTTTTCGTGCTTTTTGTTTAAGATGCGGTAATCTAAAACAAAAAGCATGAAAAATTATTCATTAATATATTAGTCAATAATATTATAATACACACCACACTAAAAATTAAATATCTATATATACTTTACAAGTTTACATCTACCTCAAATTGAGGTGACTCATATTATTGGTCTACCGAGATACACTTTATTTTTAAGCACATACGTGTACTACCTATAAGTAGTCCAGGAGCTAAGATGAACGTGTATATGCCGGACATATATAGCATTTGTCCCTCTCACACTTACATACTTGACAATAAGGGATTAACGCTATATGTCCTTTCCCGAAATATAAGCGATCATCTTAGCGGCTCAGAGGGGATAAGATGATCGCATATACCGTGATGTTTTAGCCTTAGCCCCTCAGGTCATATAATAAATACATTTTAAAACAAAACCCACAGCTGTATTATCGGGTACTTGGGTTGGGTTATTAATATTAATAGTACATTACTTACCAAGGGCGATAAAACAAAGAATGTCGATAAATATGCGATCTGAGGCTTTCTTTATTATCGCCCGTGGTAAGTACAAAATTTTATGTCACCCCCTGGCCAGGAAGTGGGTTTTTTCGCGCGCGGAGCGTGCGATAATGGCCACTTTATGGCCAGGTGTGACATAAAACTATTTAAAGTATCGTTACCCAATCCTTTCATAAATTCGTCGAAGTTTTTGGAAGACACAAGTTTATACTTCTTCCCCTCCCATGGATACAAGCTTAAATTAACAGACATAGTCTTAACTAATACGGAAAAGTTAATCTTATTGATACAACTAGATATACATACATATGGTTTAGGGTTTTAGTGTGGTTTTAGTTTTCGACACCGTGACACATGTCAGATAAGATTATTTATTAGGTTCCATAAAAAGTGGGCTTGCGGAGGTTTAGTCACAGATAGGTCAGTAAAGGTTTACCGTTTATCTATGGATTAGTCTTTGACAGTTGACAGTATATGTCACACCTACTGATAACGATGATGCATCAAGGCCACTTCGGAAAAATTGGAGGAAAATAACGCGTGAGCGAAGAAACTGAGAATTCTAATGAATAATACAAGTAGGTACACATGTTATCCTTATATTTTTAAACGAGCAATTCTTGTTTATATCTATATATATTTCTTTATTTCCGGGATCTCGGAAACGGCTCTAATGTTTTTGATGAAATTTGGTAGGTAGGGGTTTTCGGGGACGAGCAATCGATCTAGCTAGGTCTCATGGCCGGGAAAAGGCCCAGATAGGTATTAATTGCGAATTCAGTATACAGCCACACTAACGATTAAGCTTCTATCGATCGATTTCTCTTTTGTAAACACAGTAATGTTTGTTGGTTTAATTGAACGTCTTTCGTGGCTGTGTACAGTGCGTGTCATCCTCATTCACGACGACGTGCCCCCTCCACAGTGAATCTCATACTAAATCTATGCGTAATAGAGGTGGGTCATAAATAACTTCACGATGAAAAAATCACGGTGATCCGCCGTTAAAAACTAACAGTGTGACTTGTCACGAAGTAACAACGTTACAAAATATCGTTGTTACTTAGCGCTACGATATCACTGGAACAGTGTATCCATAGCAGCCGATATCATTCTAGACCTTATGACATCGTATCAAGGTTCAAATAATTCGCGACAGTCTTGTAACGTCCGGAACAGAACGTAGAAGTAGCAGTCACACTAGTCACAGAGTAACATCAGTTGTTACAGAAATATCAGTAACTGTCGGGAAGGATCAAAATGTAAATGTCGTGACACGAAATAACCGAAGTGACAAAGTCACGGTGATTTTTCACTGTGATTTGTTTGGAACGGAAATAACAGTAACGGTGATCGAAAAGTAACGCTTTTCCCCATGTCTATGCGTAATTCTACGGATTGGAGGGGCGCGTCGTCTTATATGACACGCATTAAGCTATAACTATACTTACGTAAGTACTATAACATTCAGAGCCTGTGCATTTACACCTTGCAATAATTTGCATAGGTACCTAACCTGACCCTTTAACATACCGTTTTCATTCTACGTGACACTAAGTCGCTTGGGATCTAAGTGTCCGCTGATGTGGAAGTGAAAATACCGTATTCCGGGCTAAAACTGATATCACCCAACGCGTGACCCGACTTTTCTTGGGAAAAGATCAGAGATTACTTTCGCAGACACATTTCGTATAAGCCGGTAATCACCTGATTCACATCCTGCATCGACTAGGCTTACTAGGTATAGGTACTCTACTATTATAATATGACCTAAAGTTTACTAAGAATTATATTATTATATACAATCGAAGGCCTGCGTCATAACATACCAGTTCTCCTGTGAGTTGACGTACGTCTCTTTTTATTCTAGAGCAGATATTACATAAGTATAGGTACCTACGGTTGGCCTTACAAGGGGCTTAACACCTTTGTACCCTGTCGCTCTGCGTCATGTTTCTAAACTGTCATACTCAATTTCCAACGGGTGAAAGCGACGAAACTACTATTGTTGTTACTAACAAGTTGGCAACGCGCACATGACTCCTTTGGAGTTGCGAGCGTCTATAGGCTGCGGTGTCCGCACGCTTGTTTGTCACTGTCGTTGTATAAAAAAAAAGAGTACTGCTACTTATGTTGCAGAATGTAGACTACCTATATACTGGTACAAAAACTTTTCCGAATAAGGATGGTGAGTAATAAACAATACCTAATAATACGGAGATGCAATCTGCTCATCTTGCTTATGTCACGTTTGCAAATTCCTTATCCTTAAAAAACTGTTTTATCATATAGCGGCTAGTAGTAGTAGGTATGGTATTGGATTGTTTAACATATCATATTAACGTTTCCTAAACCAATACTCTTCTTAACAAGCATACTTGTTCAATCGTTCTTCACTTACGCTTTATAAGAAGTCTGGATTATAATTACATATATTGTATAGGTAACTCAAGTTATATGACTAAAATGTCCCTCAATTAATGTAGAATTTTTTATCTCACTGTGTACACATAGTTAAGAGCATCAGTCTAGTTTTATACAAAAAATATTGATGTATGGTGATTCATGATTGATACTAGTTTTGTGTGCCTATTTAATAAAATAAAAAATAAATCTACCACTTACCTATGTGTAGGGATGATAGATAAATACATTGTTTGCCACTTTATAGCTCTCATTTAATATAAGAAAACCTATTCGCAGGTCGGCAGAATATATAGTCAAATAGTTTCATTTCAAAGTTTCTCAAGTCATATTTAGATTTTTTTGCCACAGCCTTTCGATGATCCTAACAAGTACTTAACCAATGCGCGGACGGACGCATCAAATAAAATCCATTCACTCATTTTCCAATCATTCATACGTCGAACCAATTTGACTTTGCGTCCAATCGAGGCGCTACTGTCAACGCGTAATCCCGACGGCTTCATATAATTATCGTTAGTTCTTGTTTCAACCACCGGCATTACACTACGTTTCATCTGAAGCATTTTAGCACAACCGTTTGTGCGATTCTACGTCATTTAAGTCTTAGTAGATAAGGTCGTTTTCGGGATAGCAGAGTGTTTCAAAGAGTTCACAATACCGTTGTACTGCATTCCAATGCAGGTCCAATGTGCAGCCCCGGAGGGAGTGGGCAGCTTTGGTTTATGCGGGCTGAATAATGAATGTGAATTGGATTAGAGGGGCCAGAGCTATTGAAGTGTAACGAGTTGTATGGAGAAATTACGGCTTTCTTATTCTAGCTTTGTGAGTAATGTTGCAGCACGGCGGACATTTATTTGCAGAAGAATGCCGGAAGAATCGTTTGGAATTTACAATGCGCTTCGAGTCGTTAGTCGAACTAATAACTAGTACTTGATCTGAGAGTTATTAAACGGGAGTATATTAGTATTAGTTAACTTTTAGATTAGGTACAGGTTACCAAGACAGGGGTTTAACCACTTTTGCACCTAAAGCCTTGTCCGCGCATACGATTTTCAATACACTGCGGTTCACGGTATAAGTAACGAGTGCATTGCCCACATTTATTTCATTTATTTATTTAGCACTAACAGTTAAACCTAACGTGCTAATCGGTATTACCTACATTCATTAATCGCATAATATTACTTTATTTATGTCCCTGAATTATGCTGTATCGCAATGTTTTCCCGCAGTGGTATATAGAATCGCGTTTTAGTATATAAATAAGTAAGCCAAAAAATCAAAATGCTTTAAACCTACTAATTTACGTGGAACTAGGGTAAACTAGTGAGACATTTAAATTAAAGCTGAAAGACGATGCTTGGGAGTTGATCGTCGACTAGACCGATGGTTTGACCGGCGACATTAAAAATATTACGGGACACCCCTACATAATCTAACCTCAGATAATAACTCCTAACACCAGGACGATGCGAGAACTTGAAGGGATATACATATACAAGGTCGATTACGTACGATAATCGATACTGTATGATACCTACCTACACAATACACATAATTCAATAATGTTATCCAGCAACCAGCAACACAATATTGCATTTGTGCTTGCAGTCAATTTAACTGCCCATAATTGTCAATTCATTCTTTGCTCTGTATTATAGTCGATTAAATCAACCTTCAGTTATCCTCCGCTTTAGCTACTGTTCAGAGAACAGATTCACGCGCCACTAAGGCGCCTAAGATTGCGGCATCGCATCGACCTAGAATAAGTAATCTGAAGATTCCGCACATGAAGATGCTTCTCTTGGATCTTTTCACGAATGAAGATGCTTCTCTTGGATCATAGTTTTATATTCACTCGTATTCCGATTTTCACGATATTTTTTTAAAGATCTCAAGTAGTACTCGTATTAATGTATGTTACGCCGTTTACCTATACATATAAGATTAAAAAAATATTCCTGTGTGTACCTATTGTTTTAGTAAGTGAATTTAAACATTATGAGGACAGTTTCGCCTCATGGTTGGCCATACACATTGAAAAGGTAAAAGTTGTCCGTAGGTGTCATCAGATCGATCATATATAATTGAAGATCCAGGGAAATATGTATGTACCTATGCAATTACTTTATTGTACACAAAACACGGGTAAAAAATACGGACAAATATGAACTAATATTTAATGAAGCTTAACCAACCAATATCAAAAGTCCCGTCTTTGTAACCATTTATAACCAAAAACGATCTAAAAAACAACCCGAACGAGGAATGCAACTCTCAAGGATAACCGGGTAAAATATTTGGAAGACGTTTTGGATTTACTCGTGATTATTTGCTATAGCTATGTTATAGCATTATATAGCGCTAGCCATGTTGTTCGCACGTCTAATGAAAACAACCCAAGGTGCTTCATATTATAGCTGTTTATAAAAAGACTCAGCCAAGCTTGCACCTCACTTGTTGACCAGTTTAAAATCATCAATAATAAAAAACTAGATCCGAGTCGAGAGTCGATATATAGATTTTAATTTTTCTAAACGCCGTCGGACGCTTTTCTAAAATATCCCTCCAATTTTATAGCACACTGATCCGAAAAACCCTCATAACAATTTTTAGTTTCGTTATTTTTTTTGAAAACTCGGTCAATACCAATGTCTCTCAATTTTCATATAGTTATCAAGCTACGCCAATATCCACAAAGAGGTCGTTCCTTTAAAACCTGATAACAGATTATGTACTCGTAAAGCGTAAACGAAAATATAAATTACGTAATCTTTGGTGGTATTACCAGTCATCTAGCCACTGCAGATAGAGGAAACAAACAAATAGTTATGAATAGACGTGCAGATAATTATAGTGGGTTCAATGTCCAACTTGTCACCTCGCGCAGCGCAAGAGTCAGTCGCGCGGAATATTGATCCGTCATATACTTTGTGAAAATCCACGATCGATACATAAAGATTGAAGATTATCTGTATCATTTGATACTTTATAACAAGCTACCCTAGGTACACTTGTTATTACTTTATTATCAAAATTTAGACCTAACTTGCAGTTGCTTTTATGGCCAGAAAATTTAATAAGTAGGTATAGTTTTATTATGCATTGCACTTGAAAATGTGAACTGGTTTCAATATTCTTATGCCACAGATAACCTTGTGCCTTATGCTGATACACAAAACACTTTAATTATGCTATCAATTTATTACATCTTCTTAATTAGTACTTATGTAGATACTAACGAACAGCAGCATATGCAATAGTGCAAGGTGATAGAAGAATGTATATTTTATTTAACCTGCATCATGAATACTAAAATCTATATCTTATCCACTAAATCTATCATCTTACCACCAGCAGTGACAATTTAATCGTCCGACAGCCTTGAAGTCAGTTACAATAAAATAATAAAATCAGTCAGTCTGTATGATAATTATTGAAATAAGCGTGCGGAAATTTTTCCTTTCAACCCTTTTCCAGACCGCACCAATCTGTCGTTTTGCGAAAAAAATGATTTGCAAGCGCAAGTAACTTATCGCCGAAATTCAATTCGATTTAAACCTTAACTTTGGGTATTATGATTGAAATTTTAACTACATGCATGTGGTCACTACAGGTACTATGCCAAAAGGGTTAAACTTGACCAAGAGATCTAATATTTATCTTGTCATGGCTGGATTGAGATTTTGTATTGATTGTTTAATTTCAGTCGTTAGTACCCGCATCGCTGCACCCTTGCACCGGTCACGGCCTCGCGTGTTGACAGAAACCACATGTTATAATTACCTACCTAGCCATAATCGATAAACAATGTTTCGAATTTGATTCAAAGTGACACAGTGGCACAGTATAATTGTGAAAGCTATAAGTAAATGATAAAAAAAGTACAAAAGCGTTGAATTAAAATTGTTGGTCGCTGAATGCGCCTACGACGACGTATCCTAAGCTCAATGCTCATGAATCTCACGATGAAATCCATTAGAATAGTCTAGTCTGCGCTATAGCGATAATCATTTCATTAAAACCAAACCGGTGTCACCCGGGAACAGGGTGTAAGAACAGCAACTGAACATGACGCGAATGACATCCAAAATTAAGCCCCAGGATAAGGACATTGCCTACTCCTGATGGTCAGTTACTCACGATTACCGGCGAGTGGGCGTGACGTGGGCGTCATTCCATAAAGTGGTTGGCATGTCGTTTAAGATTATTTATAGCCCACTAGTTGAGATGCAATTTGACGCACTTCAGGATATATTAATAGATTATTATCAGATATATCGATTTTATCTGGATAACTCCGCTCTCCGCTCACATAAAGCAATGTACCGACGAGGCATTTTCATTGGCATTCATCATTAAATGAATGTACCTATGTACTTATAGACTAAGCCTGGGTTGCACCAAACCGTCTG
Source organism: Cenopis cana (assembly GCA_951800055.1). Classification (NCBI taxonomy): domain Eukaryota; kingdom Metazoa; phylum Arthropoda; class Insecta; order Lepidoptera; family Tortricidae; genus Cenopis; species Cenopis cana. The sequence goes on from OX637492.1 coordinate 10,954,963, forward strand.
TAATCGTAAGCGGTGTTCGTCAAATCTAATTGTATGGAAAGTTTGACAAGTTTCTATGGGATGGCAGCTGCCGGCGCCATATTTGACGATGACCGGTCTGTGTTCGTACGTTGGTGCAACTGGCACTAAGTATATTTCCTACGGTAACCTCCTGAATGAAAACGAGTATATTGCTAGCTCACACTATAAGTAGGTAGATAATTAGGATTGTTAGAGAATGCCTTTTTTTGCTAGTGTAAAATGACTCTTGTAGCAAGTAGCAGCGCTAACACCAACTCTAATAGCTGATAATTGGAATAACCAAGTTACCATCGCATACCTAGGTTTCCAACAGAATTTCTATTAATGCCAGAAAATCCAACAAACAGATATGTAGATACCAAACTGTTTAAATTGAATGTCATTGCGAATGTCAAATGAATTTCATTAGTCATTACCTATCATCTGTTTCATTCCACCTAGAACTTGTTTTCCGTATATCGTGCTCCCACACGAAGTCCCAATTCGCATATTTCGCCCGCTCAGAAGATGATTTGAAGACCACACATAAGGTAGGTTACGGGTAAAACAAAATTAGGAAGTAATAATGCCAAACCCTTTGTCGACCAGGTGTAGACCAAATGAAGTGTACCTAATGCATAAGTTTCTCGTCATCTTCAGAACAACTTATTATTTTTTGTTGTTAATAGAAATTAAGAAGAGTTTTAACGCTAACGGACTCAATAGATAAAATATATATATTTGCGACTAGCCGCGATGAAAATTAGCAGAAAATCTTGGCAGATTCAATGATCAATGTTTTGCATTTGTATGCAGACGTTCGCAATTTTTAGATACCGGAATAGGATGAAAATCGTTATAGAAAACGGGTCTCATCTCACGCGTGATTGGCCACAATTGGTGCTGATTGTCGTCCATTTTATGACAATTGGTCGACGGAGCTCGGCCAATGGGTAATCGCTAGGAGACGGCTCATGCGACTGTATAATTGGTACGAAAAGATCGTCCGACGCGGCGGCTCTTTGACTAATTTATATTGACGGCTGGGCTTGGGTATGGGAAATTAATCAAATTCTGGGCTAGGAATAACGAACGGAATTCACTTCATAATCAGGATCATAAACATAATCATCATCAGCTTATATATACGACCCACTGCTGGGCACAGGCCTACTCTCGTAGATCTCAAGTAATTGGAAAAAAACAGCTACATTAGATTTTTTTTTTTTAATTAATTCATAACAACTTCTCAACTTCAAACATCAATTGGGGGCAACACTAAACAGAAGGTACAAATTTATTACAAAGAAATAAAATAATGGTCGCGACGTTTTCAATCTTTTGTGACATAGGTATATGAATGTGTTTTAACTTGTTATTGTGTGCAATAAAGTGCTTTCATACATACATATACGTTGCTACGAAATTGACCCCAAGTTATCATGATGCTAACTTATTCTTCTTATTATTGATTGTTATTCGAGTGAGAAATATAATTATAAATTCAAACATTTGAGGATATAAAAAGGCGAATAATTGATTTTACGGTTATAACTACAAAGCCCCCTCAAGTTAACCGTCGTAATGTAGCAATTACCACTCGCTCGGTTCACAGAAAATCCCACTGACGAACCGTAAGTAAATAAATATTACACATCATCGGCGGTAAACGGTTCCATTTGCCTAACCACTTTTTAGTTATCTCTATTTTATTGTCATTATTGTTTAGAGATACTATCCATCCATCCGATGTGCTTTGATTGTGCCTTTCGAATATATATGTCCATAATTCTAGCCGATACGTTACTAATGTTGCCATCCGATATACTTCGTTGCGTCATGACAACCACAACCTGGGTCTTGCTCCGGCACTGCGCAGGTCATGGCGGCGCAAGCGCAATTATCGTACAATGTTATTTATGAAATCATAATGGGATGCAAACAACACATGAATAATATTTGAGTAGCTAATTTGAAGAAAAAAACCGTAGAAGTCGATATTTTTAAATTTGCGTTCATCATTATCATCATCATAATTAAGAGGGCCTTGCCTTCTGTCGTTGCAGCACCTGCCAATCCTGCCAAGGCTTGTAACTTCCACTTAAGGATTCACACCTACCTACTAGAAGAAATATTAACAACGTAGGTACGCAACACTTTAAACATATACTTTTTATTTAAATTTAGGCTGCTAAATTCTCCATATTTCTCATAATAAGCAACATGCCTCATAGTTTTTATTTGGTGCAGTAATAAGCAGTTGAAACAAATAAAATTTTATCTGAAGACTTCAAATGTGCCGAACTAAATTAAAATTTATTTACAAAGTTAATTCGTTCGTACGTATGGATTTTCTGATAGCGAGTTTTTCAGTGCAATAAATAATTGATAAACTTGATCCGTGGTTTATCTATATGTTTTGTTTATGGCCATATTAGTACATTACTTATCAAGGGCGATAAAACAAAGAATGTCTCAGATCGCAGGTATTTTACGCCCGAGCCGAAGGCAAGGGCGATAAATATGCGATCTGAGGCTTTCTTTATTATCGCCCGTGGTAAGTACAAAATTTTATGTCACCCCCTGGCCAGGAAGTGGGTTTTTTCGCGCGCGGAGCGTGCGATAATGGCCACTTAATGGCTAGGTGTGACATAAAAATATTTATGTTACAAGTGGTGTTATATTACGAAATAACTTTTTATCGGCAAGTAATGGAAAGGTTTTATTTGGTAATCTGTCCTATGTCAGTTTTTACGGTTGATATTAAACAATATTTATAACATGCACACTTATCAACTGATATGCATACCTACAGATGTGCAGGTTGCGGAAAGTTTCCAAAAAGTTGGAAAAGTTCTCTGAAATTTCTTGAGAATTTCATAGAAATATAAGAAATTCCCATTTTACATTTCGGAATGTTTCAAAACCCATACAAAATGTGAGAAATTTCAGAAACTTACCTATGTGGAAAAATTCGCAATTTTGGAAAGTTTCCGACGGTACATCAGTATGCATACCATACATTATAAGTACGAGTATTATAACGTACCTAATATAATTGTTAAGTTTACAGTTTACAATGTTGAATATACTCCTCTACTGAGTATTATATTCTTTGATATTGATATATTTTTTATTTAAACGAGTCTGTCTATACGACGTCCGTTAAGGCGAAATATAAAGACCGTGGTGTTGGTGGGGCAGATAATGTCGTTTCTTGAGATCGATACAGCTTATTCGTCCATAAACAGTATCTACAATACAAGATTAAAACAAGCACCTGCAATTATACTGTGCCCCTAGTGACAAAGGGTACAAGTACCGCACCTACTCCATTTCACTATAGCCACGTTGTATTGAGGTGTGCAATAATAGTACATTACTTACCAAGGGCGATAAAACAAAGAATGTCTCAGATCGCAGGTATTTTACGCCCGAGCCGAAGGCAAGGGCGATAAATATGCGATCTGAGGCTTTCTTTATTATCGCCCGTGGTAAGTAAAATTTTATGTCACCCCCTGGCCAGGAAGCGGGTTTTTTCGCGCGCGGAGCGTGCGATAATGGCCACTTTATGGCTAGGTGTGACATAAAGAGTATTTGTATTGTATTGTATTGTTGTATGCACTTACAGTCCCCGGCGGCTATGAAGTCAATCCTGAGACATGCTTCTAGGGTTGTTACACGTTCGATCATTGTATCGATAAAATTCGAGTCAATTGTGAGTTAAGTCGAATGCAGTTCTCTACTAACTGTAATAAAAAATATTTATCAGATGTATATGAAGAAAAGTGAAAAAAAAAAACATCTAGATAGAGATAATATTTATATTCTTTACTTTATTATGTATCACTTTCCCAAGCACGGATGGCGTCAACGTCAAAATTATCTACATCGGTAAGCTTCGCTCTTTTTCTCTTGTTGGGAGAATGTAGAACATTATCTTCCATGCCAGTCTCACCCAATTTTTCTTACGTGATTTTTGTAATAGTTTTTTTGCTCATATCGAGAGCATCTGCAACTCGATCCAACACCGATGTCACGGGTAATATCGGTCCGCCGTTTTGAGCTTCTCGTTCAATAGTCACGAACACGTATGATAAACTCACGAGATTGACTGTTAAAAACGAATTTCTTTGATCGTTTCGGCATTTTAACAAGTCCAAATAGTAAGCATTTCAAATTCCAAGTTAACAAGCCCTTGCTTCAATCTGCTCCTTGGTCAATGGGTGAGATGGGGATGCGATGGCACTAGGTATTAATAGCCAAAAATATGTACAAGTTTAGCAGCACAATCAAAATTATCAACCTTTGGAAGCGTACAAGGCAATACCTACTTAAAATAGTTTTATCATACCTATATTGACGTTTCATTGAATTTATTGACAGGAAATATGGTAAATAATAAATAACTTTGCATTCAAATTCAAAAAGTTTTCTCTAAGTAAAAAGAGTTCCATTCCTAGAGGTTAGTAATAAAGTAACAAACGCATTTATTTATTAATATTTATAATTAACTGAAGGAGAATATTACTAATATTACAATTAAGTAATACGTTTTATTTACATTAATGGACATCATCATAAATCATAAACAATATTTTTGGCTATACGAACTTCTTAACGTGTATCGATTTATTGTCTGTGATGTTATTGCCACTCACTATTCTGTCACACGCAATAAGTAAATATGTATTTTTTTCCTATGGTTGACATTGTCATTATTCAGAAACTTCATAGTTGCGCAATGTGTCAGGATTTACTTCGTATCCGCGGGGGACAATAAGGCCGAAATATGTAAAATGCGCTTGCACCGTGTAAATGGGCGGTTACTTATAGGTTGTTTTAATTGACACGTAACCACCTTATTTCCGAAATAAAATGATTTAACTCATTCGCTGTTGGATGAGATTGCAACATTTTGTCACAAAAAATCTCTAATAAATTGGTGTTCAACGAAGCAAAACGTGACTTTGGCACATATACGAGTCCAGAATGCGTTTCAAAGTCCATCCGCGATGCTTCTATCACCGACACACAATTATAGCTCGAGTCACTACAATGTCCGCAAAAAACTAAACACGACGCGATATCATGAAAAATTTAAAACAAGTTGTTGACTAAGCGACCCTGAACTTGAAATGGGTAGAATAGACTTTGAAACGAAAAAGAAAACAATATTACGTCGTTGAATTAATGCGCACCATCTGATTGGTCTGACACATTGACAATCAAATGAAAAATGATAAATCTTAAAGGTTATATAAAGGATTTCGCATAATTGAGGCCAAAAAAAATGAGAATCAAATGTTATTATTTTTCCTCATTCAAAATACAATAAAATGATGTCTACAATGTCCTGGGGTCCATGACACAAGGAGAAGACGCCGTTTTCTCCCTATAAAAATATAAAAATATATATTTTGTACTGATTAGTGATTACATTTGATTTTATCTTAATGTTTTATTTATTTTTAGGTAAAAGTCTAGTTATTTATAGTATATTAATGCTGTTTTTACAAATAAAGACCCCCTTTCAAAGTTATCAAAATTCGATCTGACATATTCGTCTTAAGGCGCCTGTATACGGAAGGCCTTCTCCATACAAACTCTGTGCAAGTTTTATTTGTCAGTTTTGGCACTCCCGCATATAATTTTTTTTTGCTTGTTAATATCAGATACTTACACGAAAAATGTCAAGCAAAAAAAAATCAAAAAGCTCAAAAAAAAATAAATTCAAAAAGTTGAAAAGATAAAAAATCATTTTTTTTTTCTTGAGGTTCTAGCTAATTAAAAAATAAGTTGTTTTATAAAACGTCTCTGTCAGAAGTCAGAAAGGTACATTTATTATGTAGGTATACTGTATTTACTGGTAAATATATGCAGTGATATCTATTACACGTTACGAAAAATGATTTCAAATAAGAACAGTTAAGTTTATTACTACTAAGATACTTAACCCCTCTTAAAATAGGTAATACTAGCGGCCCTTCCCGGCTTCGCACGGATAGTCTAGTTTTGCTAATTTTGAAATAAATTATAGCCTATGTCCTATTCTGATGTCTAAGCTACAACACTGGAAACTTTCATAGAGATCCGTTCAGTAGTTTTTGAGATTAAACGGAACGTACATCCATACATCCGCACAAACTTTCACGTTTATAATATTACTAGGAAGGATTTAGGTACACATCTCTGTGTCTAACACCTAGGTACTACTACGCATTCAGGTAGTAGTTTGCACCTTTGATAAAAGTAGTTTTTATAAAAGAACATTGTATTTTTTTTTAAATGCATGAATAGATTACATTACTTTTTCAATGAAATGGATTCCATCGATGAACAGGTATTACTGGTATTAGCTACAGTAGGTTCTTATTCATACGTTATTTTATGACTTAGGTATACTTAGTAGGTAGTGGTTATTCGTCAAGTGAAGCTTATACTAAACAAGGATATGATTATTTTCTTATCAGCTTTTCGAAGTTGACATGTTCTTTATAAAAAAGCATTTATGTTATCGCTTGCTGAAATGAGAAGTCGTAATTTGTTTTTTACATAATCGCACTTATTCACTGTTTAATGCAGTCTTCCTGTGCGGTAATATCTTAATTCGTTTAATTACTGCTGCTTCAGATAAGCGTTTTTTTATTATTTTTAAAGATACCTAAAGACTTAGCGCGGGTTGCTTTAACATACGATTAGGGACCGAGCTTCGTTAAATATGGCGCCGTCAGGTGTCATCCCATAGAAATTTGTCACACTTTCCATACGTCATGTTTTAAGGCAAGGCAGTCCCACTGCAAACGTCTCGCTCTAACTCTACTGAACTCTGCGCGTAATAGTTTTCGTGAATATTTAGTACATTTTGATTGATTTTTAGAATACTATCCATTCATCAAAAATCTACTTATCCAGTTATTTTGTTAGAACAATAAAAAAGCTACCCTTTTTGTAAAAAAAAAATATATCACTGCCGTTGACAATTACGAAATAATCAGCATGAAAGTTTATTTTTACGATGATATTTAGGATTTTTTCACAGAGTTACCAAAGCATTTTTCAATATTTTGTTCGGTTATTTTGTTACTTTCTTTCTTTTTCAATCTTCAGTAATTTTTGTGTAGTGTAATTCTTCATTATTTCTTTACATTCTAACCTCAAACTTTAATATTGTCGTCGATTGAAGAACTGGCCTCGCCTTAATGGTAAAATTAAATTATTAATGGTATTGAATGTATTATAAATTGTAATGGATTATTAATGGTATTGTAAATTGTAATGGATTTTTAAAAGTATTGTAAATTGTAATTGTATTGTAAGGAATTATTAATTGAATTGTAATATAATAATATAGTGTACCTAATAAAATATAATGTGATGACGTGTAAAATGTAACATTTTATAAATAAACTATTGAATTGAATTGAATGAACACCGCTCTTACGATTACAGACGGTGCACCTAGCACTAGCAACCACCCAAAATTAGTATAGTGATTAGGCCCGCGCCATACAAAATAAGTCATTGACGAATAACGCTTAGGGATTATTTATTGACACTGAATGTGGTTTAATTTTAGAACACAAAACTGATATAAGTTACGTGGTTTGGATTTCAATATTGGTTGAATTACAGTGTGACATGTTGAGAGAAACAAACAGCAGCCGCAGCCGCGCGACGCCCTATCAATCGGAAAATTATATGGGACCTTCCGGAGGCCTAGCGTATACCGTAGAGTAGACTAAATATCTCCTGTACCCTTACCATGAGTTTGCAATGTTTGCATTACTGTACTCGCTAGCGTGCTAGCGACTGCGTTGGTCTAAGTTTCATGTAACTATTTTATGTATGTAACATGTGAGCGTCTTGGTTATTAATACTGTAAGCTTATATGTATCAATAAATAAATAAATAAAAGGCGTCTCTAAACAATGCAAGCGGCAAATCATATAACCCTTTCCGGCACCTTTTCCGGTATACCGTACTTCCGGCTCAAATTTCGAGATGGCGACAGGCAGATCCGTATTCTACAGGGTCCAAACCCTCTGATAACATTGTCACACCAACTGTATATATACTTGGACTTATAATATTTACTTGGAGCCAGTACCGCGCACTGACATCAAGTGAAACTGCTGCAGCTGAGCTGCTGTCGCCAGAAACAGTATTCGTCTAAAAGATCTTTAAAATAAATAGTCGGTCTGTCAGTCAAAAAACATCTAAAAATAGTCTTCTGTATTGACAGTCATTCCCCCAATGCTCAATTGGTATAAATTAACATTTTATATTTTACAATCCGTATCAATCAAAACTAATAAATGTAATAGAACATAATTGTATCCGAAAATATGAACGTTTGTGGTTAACGGAGACGACATTTTGTAAGGTTGTTATTTTTTTACCAAAAGGAGCTTTCTTGAGTGTGTTGTAGATAAATAGAATAAGGTTTATTCCAGTTTAATTACGCGACTGCCCAAAAAAAGGAGTGTAATCTTTTCTTTATAGAATAGTCCTACTCTTTCAACGTTTATCCTCGAGACTGGTGCGTCCTTTTATTCCAGTTTGCTCGAATCAAGACCTCCAAACATTTAGGTACCAAAAATGTACACATTAACTTTCAATTAGTGACATTAAGGCGCTACACTGAGAAATTTGGAGACTTTGAAACGCTGTCCAGCCCAGGCTAGCAAACAGTAGGGGCTGATTTTCAGATATATGATTCTTGACTATATGATTGTGGTACTGACAATAGCGAAACATGATTGCTTAAAATTTTCTCGATAGAAAATAAATCCAAAGTCGAGTCTATATTTTTCTTTTTTTCCTCAGGCTACTAAAACAACGCATTATTAAAAGACACGATTAAGTTAATATGATGGTATTTTACCTCATCTAGGTACTGACAAGAGGAAATTGAATAAACCTGCACACAGTCAGATATTTAACGAGATTTGTCTAAAAAGCCATTCTTGGAGAGGGTTGCATCCCGTTTTGTCGTGAGCGAAAAACAAAGGGTGTCTCTTTCAATCGATATATCGCCTTAAATAACTGAACACTGGTTTAATTATGCCCACATCACACTACACACACTACACTAGGGGAGTTCGCTCTAATGCTTGAGATGATTTAAGTCCCCTCCCCCAGGGCCCTAACGATAGGTTAGTGTGATGTGTGGGCAATACTTTTATTGAAAAAACTGTGTCCTAAAACTGAACCTACCAACACCGTTTTTTACCCAACACCACATGGTATAATTACCAACACGGTAGGTAGATCATTTATCCGCATAAAAGCGGTCGCGCGGGTAGATTTTAGATTGTAATGCAGTGTCACTGAATTACTAATGTTATTGTAATTGCGGTGTGGTTGAAATTGTCGCTGATTGACCGAACGATATCATTTTAGGTCGGTGTAGGTTAAACATTGTACGTTTTTGTTGAATTGTATACCTAATCAAAATACGCATAAAATTAGTTGATAATCAGTACCTGTTTAAACGCTTAGGCAGGTTTCAGTGAAAATTTTTAATCTTAAAAAATGATCCCAAACTTTACGATCCATAAAATGTTTTTTGGAGCATACATATGTATTGGTATAGGATTATCTTGCAGTAATGAATCCGAATTTCACTACCTAAATCAATACGATAAACGAAGCATCTGTAGGATTTCAAAGTAGAATTAATTCTGCCGCTAAACGTAAACACGGGACGGGTATTTGCATTTCAAATTTACTACCAAAGTTCGATAAAAGTAAATTAAAATATTAATTAACCAACCACACCCTCACTAATCTAATGTGTCTTAAGGCTAGCGTACCAACTACAATAAGGTAAGTACCTACTTAGTTCCGTTGACGCTTAATAATCAAGAAAATGCAGTGAGCAACAACTTAAAACACATAAAACTCAATCAACCGGTTAAATAACTGGTCGGTTGCAAAACAGTTATGCAAAGACACGGCGAACCGGCGGACTCGGAGCAATGCCGGCCGGCATCGATTTCTAAACGAACTAAACTAAAAACAAATAAAATAACTCACCCAGAGCCTTCATGAACTCGTCGAAATTCTCCGACGACGACATCTTGTATTTTTTACCGACGAATTCCATTTTTAAATTTGTATTTAGTGCTTCCGTAAAAAATAACCTAGCAGACGCTCGGACGATACCCGAATGAATAACGCGCCACAGCGCGCATGCCTAAAGTAATTGAATGAATAGAAGACCGGCTGAACGAATGAACGGATGGAACTGACTCACTCGACCTTGGTAGTGATGTGTCTCGGTTATCGAAACGACCAAGAGGGAGTTCAATGGACTCTCACAAACAGTATCTTGTGCAGAACGCCGCGGTTGGTCTAAACTCTAAATACATTCAGTTCGATATTTCTGAACGATCTTTTTGTGCCTGTCCTGTATGACCTGATAATGAAACATAGTGCATAATGCGATACCATTTATAGGTGTTTCCGTGGTTAAGCACCTTGAATTCCTACTGGATACCTAGTAATTTTTTATTTCAATCGATGCAAGCTTTAAAAGGTCTGCACACTAATACTCAAATTTTTGCTGTCCCTTTTTTGCTCCTAAGTGAAACGCGATTTTAATTCGCTCCCCTACCTATCCATTCATTTTAAACCCTTCTAAATAGCAAGAAAAGAAGGGTAAAGTTTATATTAGAATTGCAAAAAGTACTGTAACTCTTTCAAGCATTCAAGGTATGTCCCTAATAGTTTTCGGGCGATAGCCAATATACATAAAATAAATAATAAAAATTATAATTCTTACAAAAATAAACATAATATAAAAAATCGATATTACAGATAGGTACCTCCTAGTTCTTGTCCTTACCTACAATAAAATATGAAACCCGTACTAAAAAACAGATAAACACGCTTTAAGTTTTAATCGATAAGTTAAATACGAGTATATATTTTAAGTAATTAATGTAACATTCACCTTATTTTGATAACGTTATTATTTATTTTAGAATTTTTCTTACCTTTTTCTGTTTCGATGTTAGAAAAAACGTACCGTACGTAGATACAATATTAATAAAACTCAGGTCCGGCCGTGCCAATGCCAACACACGCTCAACAGGGTTAATTTGCTTATCTATATCTGATAAATAAAATAAAAGTAATGGTTTATTCAGCATTCATGTCTTGAAATTGACTGACTATCGAGTCGGTTTGACGAAAAATCTTGTTTTTAAATTTCAAGTATGGCACCTTTACCTGCTACTAGAAGTATGGCAAATACTCGTATAATAACGTAACACTGTATCATATACTTTCCAAAAATCCAAATGCCATACATGTACTACAAACAGTTTAGAAAAAAAAAGAAAAAATATTACTTGCCATTTATACCGACTTCAGAAAAAGGAGGAGGTTTTCAATCCTGTTTCTGTTTTTTTGTTTGTTGTTGTATGTTTGTTACGCGATTACTCCGCCATTTATGAACAAATTTGGAAAATTATTTCTTTGTTTGAAAGCATATTCTTCCAGATTGGTCCCGTTGTTCTCAAAGTACACTTCTGATGATGGAATCCATGAGGAATTGAGGGAACTCCTCAGAATTGTATGGGAAACATACAACGATTTTAGTATTTTCGGTTGCAAATCGAGCATTTTCATTCAGAAAGTAGCATTTGGTGAACTGGAACTGATGAAGAAGACCACGGATGATCATAAAAACTCCAACCGTTTTGTGGGTGGCGCTAAGATATTTCGATCAAGATAATGAAGCGACTATGACGAAGCCAATTTAGATTGTTCTGATGTTTTAAGCCGGAAGGTTGGCAACGGAACTCCGCCATTTATGAACAGATTTGGAAAATTATTTCTTTGTTTGAAAGCATATGGTTACAGATTGGTCCCGTTGTTATCAAAGTTCACTTCTGATGATGGAATCCATGAGGAATTGAGGGAAATCCTCAAAACTTATTTTAGCGATATTATAATATGACGAGACCTCTTAAAGGTACATACGAGTGAATAGGGATCTTCTGGGTGAGCTCGCTTCACCGTCGGCCTGTCTTACCCCCTGGCTAGATGCTGGCCAAGAGCAATTCTATTTTTATTTAAAAAAAATATAGGTAGTCTGTTACCGTCGTGGTATACCTACGTTTGTAATGTAACAATAGACAAAAATCGTCTTTGTGCCTTCTTAATTCGAAAGACACCGGAATCGCCCAATCATGATGATGAATGAATGATGAATCATGCACAATCACGACACAAAAAGAGGAAAGAGGGGTGATTTATCACATTTACTGAATGACGCTATTTATAGATTTTGAATAGTATTTTCAATTGATGAAATAATGCGAGGGGATATAATATAGGTCATTAATTCGGCTGGGAATTGGTAGTCCACGTCAAATTGATCAGGTATTATTGTTACAAGGGATAGGGAATCGTCGCTGGGGACATACCATTGGGAAATATAAACTTCACACATTTTTATACATCCTGAAAGACTTGCAATCTGCGAATAGCCGGGCGTATCTGACAACCTTCACAAATGTTAAACTTAACACGCCGCTCTATCGAAATAACAACTGTACTCCAAAGAAATAAGATTCCTTTTGCAAGAATACAAGTGAATGAATTGCGAGCTGCAGAAAGATTGAGAAGCCAACCCATTTCCACCTCGCCTAGCTTTCCGACCTCCGACCAACTTTAAAAGGAGCGTAAGTGTATACGATTTACAATTGATAAAAGGTCTTTTTAAGATGGACGGTTAGCGTATGGCGCATGCGCGTACAACTACAGCCTCCCTGTATCTTCAGTCCCCGAAAGAGCACACGCTAAACCTGTACTGTACCATATCAGTGAAACATTTAAATAACAAAACTTCTTTTCTTTCATCCGAGGTATGTATTCTGACATTCTGACACACTCTGAGAACTAGAAAGTGATAATCACGTCTTTAGGTTTTTTATGGGGCAAAAATCGGGTGAAGGGATTTGGTTAATTCAGTTACAGGAGTCTGCATAAGTGTTATGGGCTATTCAGTCATTAGGTCGTTAATTAAGTGCTTTGGCTGTCGGAGAATACCTATTTGAGTTCTTCTGGCCTGATCCTAAATGTAAATTAAATGTCATTAAGTAAATTGAAACGATACGGATTCTTGTAATCTTTTATGTTTATTTGTCCGATCAATTTCTCTTTTTCAGGACGAAAATTGCATTTTATTGTCTTCCGCAGTGATTCTGATTAGAATATTTAACTCGAAGTTTCGAAAGACGTTTTTTTTATAAAACTAGATACCTATCATTAACATTTGAATTATCAGCTTAATGTGTTTCTTTTTTTTAATTTCACTTTTCATTCACACTGTGCGACTGTGTGTGTATACTACAACGCTGGAAAATAAGCTTACAGCCTGCTTGATGATAAACAGAAATCGTAGCTTATGGACGCTTTGCTATGTCATTCTAACCCGAAACCACACACTGGTCGGCCATGCACTCTCTGGTCCTTCCCCTCCCCATCCCCAAAACTAGCAAATTCCTGATGGATCCACCAACGAATCGATACGATAGCCGACTTTTTATACTTAAATATACGGTCCTATATAAGATTGGTCTCCTTTGGGGCAAGTTCCTTGTCGAGGACAAGGAGGAAAGAAGGGCAGCAGAAGAATAGTTTAAAAAAAGGAAAGAAAACGAGAAGACTAAGGAAAATAATGGAGAAAAGAAAATATGATAGACGACGTCCCCACAGGGTTTTTTTCAAGGATATAAAGGCGCTTGTTGCCATATGCCCACAGGGTTAAATCATAAAATTATGAAGATATATTACTGTTTGCAATCAATATTGACAAGAATGTTGTTCAGTCTAAAGTTCCAAATTCTAAGCGATCCAATCTACCTAATACACACACGTGTACTGCATAACTTATATATTTGGACTGGAGCCTTCTATACAATTTAGCCAAATATATTCTTGCTTACCTGCCAATAACACTAATGCCGAGTCATCGACATACCATTAAAGGCAACAAGAAATCTTGGCAGTTTATTACTGAACTAGCGACCCGCCCCGGCTTCGCATGGGTGCAAATTAATCACTCTTGAATCACTATCTATATATTGCAAAAAAACCGCATCAAAATCCGTTGCGTAGTTTTAAAGATCTAAGCATACAACGGGACAGACAGCAGGAAGCGACTTTGTTTTATACTATGTAGTAATTTTTCTTGATAATCACACATTGCCCAAGTGAACTTTCAACCCTCGCTTAAACGCTTTAGGGGATGAATTAAAAAAAATGCCATAATCAATGTTTTTAACTACACATTAGGAGCTTGTAACCGAAGTTTTAAAATTCTTATTTTTAAAACTACATTTTTCTCATATAACATTTCATCCCTTTTTTAAACCCCTCAGGGGATGAATTTTTATATAAACCCAATATCATTTATCTTGTTATTTAATAAGAAACCTTTCTACAAAGTTTCAAGTCCATAACTTTCCAAATGAACGATTTCCATACAACGGTTCAACCCCTGTTTCACCCCCTTAGGGGTTGAATTTCAAAAAATCCTTTCTTAGTACACGTCTACGTACTCTAAAGAATATATGTTCCAAATTTCATGGTTATATCTTCAGCGGTTTAGGCTGTGCGCTGTCTGTTAATAGTTGTCTCAGTAACGCAAGAGTTTTATAATATGTATATATAGAGTAAGAAGATAATGACTCGTACTAAGGCCGCCTATAATTCCTTCAAAATGGAATTAAATCAATGTTTGGACTAATCTTGGGACTCGGAATAACCTGCTTATATAAAGCCACAAATAAGACCACTGTCACAAGTCAACATACATAACAATGAGAAAATTTCCCTGTAGATTTTTGGTTTCACATTTACTTATTGTGTGATTATATCCCGCAAAGTATAATTTATTTCTAACAAAAGAATCTTATCTTACTTTTATGTCACACCTGGCCATAAAGCGGCAATTACCGCACGCTCCGCGCGCGGGAAATCCCACTTCCTGGCCAGGGGGCGACATAAAATTTTGTACTTAACACGGGCGGTAGTAAAGAAAGCCTCGCATATTTATCGCCCTTGCCTTGCTCGGGCGTCAAATACCTGCGATCTGAGACATTCTTTGTTTTACCGCCCTTGTTAAGTAATGTACTATTAAGTTCGCGGTTTATTTTATGCGGAAATTGGCAGCGTTTCCATACAAAATCATTGCCAAAGAAGACATATACCTACTAACGTAAATCATTGCGTTGACCATATTCAGCACTTCAAAAATAATGACACTGACACTAACCAGCCCTTTTCATGTCTCTGTCCTCTTTCCTATTTCGAAAGACAGAGAGATGAGGGTGGAAATATCCCTATGCTATTTTAATGATATTTTGACATAAGTGGTCGTGGTCGTATATTTGGCAAACCTTTAACGGCAGTAGTTAAGTACTTTATAGTAATATAAACTAACTGGGACAACGACAATGTGTTTTTATGACGTCGTTCAACAATGTTTTATTGCCGAAAGTGATCATTTGTAAATGTTATGGCTGGCTTAAAAACTGAAATGATCGTGATGCCCGGATATAGATAGGTACTGTAACATTGTACCTATATGCTGTGTAAATTAAATTTGCATTGCAAATCTCGATATTGCTCTTCACCTTTCTTGACTTTCTTCTTGCTCACGTCATATTCGAGTGCTTAGACAGAGTTTAGGTACCTGCTATTTATTACTTATATAAGATAGTGCAATTTGTACATATCTACTAGGTAGTTATTAAGTTCAAAATGTGCAATATTTAACTGACTAATCGGATCCGTGCTCACGAGAGCTTCTACTTTTGAAAACAATCCGAAATCCCAATTCTCGTGGCCGAATAGGTCCTGCTCATCACCACTTTCTCCATTATTATTATCCAGTGGTATCGAGGTGAGATCAGTTACATAGATGACTGATAACAACGATATAGCTAGAAGGGGATTATTAAATTTAGGAATGAATACTATTCCATCTCATGGGTGAATTGTAAGAAAAGAAAAAAATGCAGTGTAATCGACGTTGCCCTAATTTATCTAAAGACAAACTTTGCTCTGTAAACCTTTTACTATTAACTCAATTAATATTTTCATTTTCATTACATTTTTTCTAACGATTGTACAGCAGGGTACGAGCGGGCGTAGCACGCCTGCTCCGGCGCGACGAGCCGAACAAACATATTCTCCGCGGTGAACAACTTCTTCGCTGATTCGCCGCTGGTGAATCAGCTTAAAGGGATCATGGTGAGTTTTTTCGCAATCTCCAGAAGGTACAAGTGAATCGAAGATTCTCTGCGTGGAACAACTTATTCGCTGATTCGCCGCTAGTGAATCAGCTTAAAAGCATCATTCATTATGGTGTGTTCTTAGCACTCTTCTGTAGGTAGTAGGTACAAGGCGAGCGAACATTCGCCACGGCAAACAACTTCTTCGCTGATTAGCCGGTCGTGCGAACATTCTCCGAGGTTAACAATTCGTCGTTGGTGAATCTGCCTTTTAAAAGCCTTTAGCTGCAGCAGCATTAAAAAAACTGCCTTAAATAAGCAATAAGTACAGTAAGCCAATAAGCCATAAATATATTCCCCACAGCAAAATCATGCCCCCAGCGATACCATTAATCTTTAAACTAAATCCTTTAAACAAAAATACATTATCTCGCTCTGAAAGAACTCTATCAACAACTAATTTCCTTCGTTCATAGATTACCTATTTAAGTATTCAGTACCTGGGAGACCGAGCCTTGCTCGGTGTTTTTCCGTAAACCAGGCAGACTATAGCTCTACAAAGATGTAAATAAAGATATTAAGTAGATAAACAGACCTATATAAAGCTGCAACCCGACACATTTCTATTGACGTAATTGGGTCATAAACAGATTTAGGTTCGCGTCTTTCCTGTGGACATATCAAAAGTTAAGGGCTACAAAGCTTAATTTTGGATTGGTCTAGTAACCCGCATAAACGGCGTCTTCCGGTTCTATAAATCCATGTAATAAAATCATAACTCACATGCTCATATGCCGTTAACTATTGACCACAGGAGAGACGACTTTTGTTTTTTGCAAGTGTTTATGACCCAATTGTTCTCCTAGTGAGGTCCCTCAGGTCTAATACGATGTCTGGGAAAAGTGTAAGGGGTGGCTCCGTGACTACCAGAGAAATACCTCTGAAAACCTCTGAATACCTCTTTTATATCTTCTAATGTACACCATGTTTTAATGTAAAATAAATAATTGATTGATTGATTGAAAACCAAAAAGTTGGCCAACGGCCTGGCTAAACAGTAGGTGGGGGGATGCTCGACCAAATGTCATAGAGAACTGCAAGCCATTTGGTGAGGTGACTTTTTTGGCGATTATTTTTTGGCAAAAATTTCAAAATGGTCCTAGCGCGTTGAGATTTCGCATGCGGGGACTCAGGGGGCAAAACAACTTTTGAGTAATTTTTGCGAGCCCGAAGGGCGAGCTTCAGGCCTGCATTCAAGTGGTCAGGTGCGCGCCCCCCCCCCCCTCAAATATAGTCAATCAAGAGCCGCGGGAGTACCAAACCACCGAAAATCCTATATAAATACAAGGTTTCGCAAGCCCGAAGGGCGAGCTTCAGGCTGCGAGGCCGCAGGCCGAGCTCGGTCGAGGGCCAAAGTCCCGGAACCCCACCCCGAGTGCCCAAGCGTCCCCCCCCCCCCCAAGTAATTTTTGCGAGATCGATACGGGAGGAAAGGGTTACCTAACTATTCATATGACCCATGTATCTTACAAGCGAACCTGAGGGCCGAAGGCCTGAAGGTGAGAGGCAAGGCTTCGCGAGGCCCAAGGCCGAGTGTCCCATCAGAGCGCGCTCTCCATGCGAGCCCGAGAGCCGCTTGCGGCCCGAAGGGCGAGCCCACGCAAACACTCAATATTCCTATCATTGTTACAATCGAACCTGAGGGCCGAAGGGCGAGCTTCAGGCCGCCAGGCCGCAGGCGTTCAAGTGGTCAGGTGCGCCCCTCCCCCTCCCCCCCCCCCCTCCTCTCAAATGTTTGGCGAGGCCGAAGGCCGAGCTGCGGGAGTACCAAACAACCGAAAATCCTATATAAATATACAAGGTTTCGCAAGCCCGAAGAGCGAGCTTCAGGCTGCGAGGCCGCAGGCCAAGCTCGGCGGAGGGCCGAAGGGCCGGAGCCCCATCCCGAGTGCCCAAGCATCCCCTCCCCCCAGTATTTTTTGCGAGACCGATACGGGAGGAAAGGGTTGCCCAACTATTCATGTGAAGCGTCCCTTAGAGCGCGCTCTCCACGCGAGCCGGAGAGCCGCTTGCGGCCAGAAGGGCGAGCCCACGCAGACACTCACTATTACTATCATGGTTAAAATCGAACCTGAGGGCCGAAGGCCCGAAGGTGAGCGGTAAGGTTTAGCGAGGTCGAAAGCCGGGCTCACGCGGACACTCGAACCTGAGAGCCGAAGGCCCGAAGGTGAGCGGTAAAGCTAAGCGAGGCCTGAAGGCCAAGCTCACGCGTACACTCGCGTACACGCGGAACCCGTGAGCGATAAGGCCGACCTCACGCGTACACTCGAAGTTTAGGGCCGAAGGGCAATAAAGGACAACTAAGGACGAATACACAACAACAACACAAATGTTTTTCCTCAGGTCTGCCTTGGATGCGTACATTAAACGTTTTTCTCAAAGGCTTCCTAGGCATTTCAAAGTCCTCACGACACTTGCATATAGGTATACCTACACATTTTAAATAAACATTGTTATTGAATTCCTGGCTACTCGACTAATTCCTTCTCCGATCTGTTTTAATAACGCATTCAGTAAATAAATGCCAGTGCGAAATAAAATTATAACAATTTCTTCATCGAGATTCAAAAATATTTTTTTTAAACCGCGATCAAAATAAACTAAAAAAATCAAAATAAACATAAATAAACGTGAAACCCGACCACATAATGGGCTATGATGGTGCGAGAAAAGGACGCAGCTATGCGGTGGAACGAGACAAAATTGTAAGCATATAAGAACGATTTTAATACTCATTGCAAGAAGCTTAGGGTTGCGTGCTGAACATTCGTTTGAAGCCTGATAATATGGCTTTGAATGACGTCACGTTATATTGCATCTCTTTCATTCTAATATAAGATGGATCTAATGAAAGAGATTAAATATAACAGTGACGTCATTCAAAGTCATATTTTCTGGCTTTAAACGAATGTTCGGCACGCAACCTCCAGGATGTAGGTATCTAAACTTTTTGATTCATTGAGATTATTTGACACCGCAGAACGTGCCCATAGATATAATATATACTCTATAGTTATAGATGCGCCAACGAGCGACCGGGGCTATTTCTTTCTCATACTTTTGCTCATATTCATATAAAATTTGTACTACGTAATTAGTCCGGTTTGCATGTCCAATGTATTGCTTATTGCTTATGGAAATTTGCATTTGCCTGTAACCCGACCATGCAAAAACGTCCGGTCGGTGATAGGGACAAAAACATCTCCCCTCTCTCTCTCTCAGCCTCTTTTCTATTTCCTCTTATAGGAATCGCAATAAGACTATCTTTCTCTAGCAAAGCGTGTCAGCCCCTTGAACGTGTCTGATAAAAAACCTCGTAAGGCGTTGTCATGTGTTATTCTTTCTAAATGCTAAACAAAACAAGATTTATACTCGCCTCACCATACGTCCTTATATGTCTTGACCCTGAGATTCGTGACAACTATGTGCATATTCGTAGGTCAGGCTTATACTGGTTCTTCTGACACTAATTTTCCGTACGTCAGCAGCCATTGTAAATATCAATCACGAACAAAAGTAAAAACATGAAAACTCGAAAACACGCATTTTCTCAAATATAAGACTGAGCTAGATCGATTGCTCGTCCCCGAAAACCCCCACATACCAAATTTCATCAAAATCGTTAGAGCCGTTTCCGAGATCCCCGAAATAAATATATATATAAATAAATAAATATACAAGAATTGCTCGTTTAAAGATATAAGATTACTAGGTCAATTGGGTCGGTAACAAGATCAAGACAGGGAATGACCTACATTTTCTGTTTACCCCTCCACTTCACATTGCTGACCGAGCAGTCAGTCTAGCCGTTCTATTTTATGGAATAGAAAAAGTGAACTCATATAGCTCCTTTTTTTTTAACGTTGGGGAAATGCATTTACGCATCCCGTCCTGTCGGGGAGGCAGGACGGGTATGCCGGACTAACCGCGGCTAGAAAGCCTTGGACTTCCGTCTAAAACCACCAACGAAGACCGGCTCCGCCTTGAATTGGGGCGTCGGCGTCGCAGGATCACTCATCGCATTCGACCGCGTACGTCCCGGCGGGCGACCTACCGGCTAGTAGGCCGCAGACATAATGAGGCAGCAGCTAGGTGAGTGCCTCCAGTCCCGTGGAAACTTTTCTTACAGGGCTTGTCCCCGACTCCCTGCAAGGTTCCACTACGGCGGAGGCATCAGATGCGCATAGCGTCTAGCTCTGCCTCCATTCCGTCGTCGACGGAGCGGATCCGCGAGAGGATCGTTCTCGCGAGCCCGCTCCGCAGCCTCCTTCTGCGACATTACATCGTCACAAAAGGAGACCATCGCTCTCCATCCCTCTTCGCTGCCGAGCATGGCGTCAGCAACACAAGGCAACGAGGGATTAACTCATATAGCTCCTACGCTCACGCAAACATAGACAATGTGCATGTATAACTCTACACACTCGGTACCATAGCTCACCCGCGCTCGTGAGATAAAAGTACTCTACCTAAAAAGATTTTGAAAAAAAAAACTGTTTCGAGTAGAGTAGAGACACCTGCCTGCCTAATAAAATCAGTAATATAGGCTTCAATTAATACATATATACATTTTAACGCGCAGAATCTGCCTGCACTTGTCAAATCTATTGCCAAATATGTCAAGCGAATTATGGCGATTTTGTCTACACCGGCGACACGGCGGGATATTTATATATCGTAAATTGCCCTTTGTAATGCAGCAAAATTCCTTTCTGCTTGTATTGAGACTAAAGCTAAATGGTTTTCAGACGAGACAAACGAGCAGCGGCGGCGGCGAGCCAGGCCCACCGGACGAGCCCTCTCGCCCGGCCAGCCGCGGCCCGCCCTCCGTAGCCCTTAGCCACTCGGAGAGGTATGAAGCAAAATCGTCGTTGCACGGGCGAGGGCCGCCCTGCTAGCCGTGGTACACCTTCCGTATCCCTCAGCCACTCGGAGAGGTATGAAGAAAAATCATCGTTGCCCGGTCACGCCGCACAGTTCTTCATGAGGCCTTGACAGCAGGGCGAGGGTCGCTTTGCTAGTCGCGGTACACATTCCGTAGCCCTCAGCCACTCGGAGAGGTATGTAGCAAAATCGTCGTTGCACGATCACGCCGCACAGTTCTTCAAGAGGCAAACAAGACAGCAGGGTGTGGGCATCCTTGCTAGTTGCAGTACACCCTCGGTAGCGCTCAGCCACTCGGAGAGGTATAAAGAAAAGTCGTCGTTGCACGATCACGCCGCACAGTTCTTCAGGAGGCAAACAAGACAGCAAAACGTGGGCCGGTACTCTTTCCGTAGCCCTTAGCCACTTAGAGAGATAAGAAGCATCGTTCTCCGTTCGTCACAGCCACTTGGAGAGGTAAGAAGCGAAGTGAAGTCAAATAAGCAGTCGCGGTGAGAAGCTCTTATGTTACCCCCCATATGGACCCTCCTCTGTAGCTCTGAGCCACTCAGAGAGGTAAGAAGCTAAGTGAATAAGTACCTATTTTCTCAGCAAGACAAACAAGCAGTCGTGATGAGAAACCCTGTTACCCCGCCAGCAGTAGCCCTTCCTCCTCTCCTTAGCTCTCAGCCACTCGGAGAAACGAGATAAATAAATTTTAAATATATATTTGTGGACAATCTTACACAACTCAAACTAGTCCCAAACTAAGCAAAGCTTGTATTATGGGTACTAAGCGACGATAAACATACTTATATAGATAAATAGATACTTAAATACCCAAGAACAAATATTCGTGCTCATCACACAAATAAATGTCCCGGCGGGGATTCGAACCGGGGACCTCCAGCTTCGTAGGCAGGGTCACTTCCCACGTAAGCTAAAGCGGTCGTCATAAGAAGAGAAGTGAAGCTATTCCGTGGCAAGTCAAACAATACCTACTTGGGTTTTCAGGCATTACACCGATCAGACGATCACACAGATACTTTAATTACACATTCGAATGAGTTACCTCAATGTGAGCATCTTCTCAGACGCATGCAGCTCCCCTCGATATTTTATTTATTTTTACAAATACCCAGTACGAATAATGTAACATACCTACGCATGGCACGCGGCTTTACAAATGCGGCGCGGAATTTCGAAAAAGATTACCCTAAAAAGGCACGACACGACGTGAGGGCCACAGTACAGTCAACAGCAAAAGTAGATGATTATTTTAGTACTTTGTCGCACTAATGTAACAATACTGCGACAGTTGGATTGCGTCAAAGTAGTGAAAGTGACAGGGTACTAAAATGATCATCTACTTTTGCTGTTGACGTACGTGCGTCGTAGCTGTCTACGCGAGCGTAGACTTCGCTACGACGGGTGCGGTATTCAGGGAACTCTGTTTAGGAAATCTCTAGATTATATATCTATTTCTAGACTTATTATATATTGATCTCTGGAATCACCGTCTATCAACGTGGGACGATAAATCGAGAACAGTATATTCCTGTCTATATCTAGGTATATACCTACATACGCTTTTATTCCGATGTAACGTAGAAATAGGAGTAAAATACAAAATTATAAAAAGTATATTTTATATACTTAACTGAAATCGAATATCGGAAATATCGTAACATTACCAACTGGAAAGTAATTATTTAGTAGCATTCTATTTCAATAATTTATGAGTGTGTGTGTGAGTGTGTCATGAAAATGAGTATAATATTAATCAATAAACATCAATTGCAAACAAAACATTCCCTACGATGCTCAATCTATTTCTAGGTTATAAATAGCCAAGTAAACATTCTCAGCGCCCTTAGCACAGAGATTTGTAATAAAATTCTCGGATACATTCTCGAAGACGCTGCGGGAGGCCAATCGATACAAAATCCCTCGATTTACAAATTGTACACTGCTTTGCTTGAATGAGAATGTTGGACTGAAAGTTCGACGACTTACTTTTTGTAGACAAGGGCGTCTACGTATATGTAGATCTGACTTCGCTGTTACAAACTTAAAATTAAACTGCATTCATAGACATACTTAAAAGGTTTGTTTTAACGGGTCTAACCACCACGCCACGGCCGGTGAAACCCGTGTCGAAACGTCGGTAAAAAAGGTAAATACATAAATATCGCGTTAGACCCGTTAAAACAAACCTTTTAAGTATGTTTACAAAGCGCGAGAGTTTAAAGTGTTGCATTCATAGATTTTAAAATAATTACATGGTTGAACCGGGAATCTTACCCGCTATACGCGAAAGGCCTATATGCTATGCCAAGCAGTGGGAAACTTTATATAGGCTTAGAAAAATAAAATTATGTAGTTCGTAACATTCTTCTGCCAGTGGCCTAATTCACTGTGATGAGCTAATTGGTTTAACTAAAATATGACTCTTAATTTCATAATATAACATATCGCGATTATGAGCCGTTTTCAAAAAAATTGTACATAGTTAAGGGCTTTAATTAAAAAAAAACTTAACTATTGATTCCTTTATGTAACGTATGTATGTATATTTTGTATGGCTAACTTTCGTTACACAAAGGACGCGATCGTGATTTTGTTTTTTGAAAACGACTCATTAATAATACCAGAGGATAATAGGATAAAACATAAAAGAGAAGCGAATGCAATCGTTTGAGGGTAAAGGATGAAATCGGTTAGGCCGGTCGGTCAGACATAACAGGGCTCTATAGCACGTTTATTGACGTAAAATGGCATTATGAAAAGTTTATGTATAAGATTGCAGATCCTCTAGTTGCCGGCGCTTAAGTTAATTACTAAGGGTAAGGACACAGGCGGTTCATTACTAGACTTTCGGAGATTACGTACTTACCCATTGAGAGTCCCACTACAAAAATTACTCATAACTATAGAAAAGAGCAACGCTGCCTGCTTCGTTTCGTATTTTCACCAAGATATAATTTTTCACTTCTCATGCTCGAAAAGTGTGTCATTTATTAGACTTGTGAAGCGGGGCTAAAGTAGTACATTTAAGCCCTAGGGAAAATATGTATACATATTTATGATTTACAAAACATTTTAATTTGACCAATCAAAATACTTCACCTATTAAATCCACCAATCACAGAACAGTAATTTGACAGATTAAAAAATATTTGGTAAAAATATCAACCAACCAGAACACAGCTGTACTAAAAACGACCAATCAGGAAAGACGTTTTTCAGTTCTCTAAAGATTAAGCGGTGTTCATGGTCAAAGCAATTACTCCTCTTAAAAGAAAAAAAGGCGCATGTTGCATCTCTTTCTTTAATATAGCAAAAGAAAGGGAGGCGAATACGCAAGCGAACACGCATAGCGAGGCATGGTGCTGGCCTTAGAAAAAAAAACATGCTGTCAAATTAGACATACGGCCGCCAAGTGTTAAATTATTCATTTAAGGTGGATAATTTGTGTTTATATGTTTTCTCGCAATCGAAGTGGAAAGTAGAGTGTATAACTCGTGCCTAAAAGCCATATTACCACTCGAACAATTTTCCCTCACTACGTTCGTGAAAATAACCATCTCGTGGTAATATGGCTTACTTTAGACCCTTGTCAAACAATCTACTATTAAACGTTAAGTTTACTTTCATTATTATTGGGGAACGGAACTTAATCGCGTACAATTATAACTAGTCCCATAATAATGTGTGAAAATCGTGTAAGTTTAAATCAATATATGTTAAGTTTACATTATAATTGTTTTACATAACGATGCGAAATGCGAGTAAAAACCGTTGCATTTAATTCTAGTTTGCGAGTTTCGGGGAGCATATTCGTTCAAGCGGATCCAAAAGGCCCAGACAAACAAAATGTCACCCTTTCTTATTGAGTTACGCAACGAAAACATTTTCACATGAATGTGAAGGATTTATTTCTGTTAAGATTTGGACCGTCCCTTGAGAACCCTTATTTCTGGATTATGTTGACGGAAAAATATATTACTCTTAAGCGCTTTTATCAACACATCATAAGCAGATTATTGGAAAAGCTTTAATCCGAATGAAACTGAAACTAGTTGAAGTTAAATTGTCGGTAGGTATGAAAATTATGAATTTAACATAACTAATGTAGGTATTAAACATGTTCATCAAAGTTACGAATGCAGTCGATAAAGTAAGTAATTTCTATGGATTTCTTGGTAAGAATGATTACCTAAACATATTGTCTGCCCTAACTTACAGCGTTGCTCTACGTGTATACGTTTTCTATGTACTTATGTAACTTTGCGTGTAGGTACCAGTGGCGGAGCGTCCATACAACTTGATTCCCACCGGCTTGCCTAATTTTCAGCCACACCAGTTCTTTTAGTACGGTTCATGAAGAATAAGAAAGGCAAACTATTTCCGGCTTCCCTAAGAATATTTTTGACGCGCCGCCACTGGTAGGTACTTGTGTGTTCGGGGAAAATCTTGGAACTGGATTTTAAACCAGCTGTCCTTAACCGATTGAGCTGAGGCATACCTATTTATGACACAGAGGGTGGCCGTAGCAACTCCTAGACTACACAAGATAAAACCATCGTCGTGTTTGGGCTCATTGGAACCGTTTGTCACAACGAGTTGTTGATGACTACAGAAAAAAGGTACAGTCGGCAATAAAAGCTTGTACAGAATGAACATTTTGACAGAATCTTCTATATAATAAAATTCCCTATCAATAACCACTAATCCATTTTTATATAACCACGATATATGTATAAGTATTTATTTCTTCGATAACATGACTTATCCAACGAGTAATCAGGCGTAAACAAATCTACCCATAAAGCCTTTTATCAGTGAGTGTTTAATTTTATAACTGGGGACATAGGTGTAGGTAGAGCTCTAAAAACCGTGTTGATAAACTTAGCCGTCATGAAATCTTGTTGAATAGAGTCCCGATTGTGTTACTTAATAAACAAAAGCTTTGATAAGGTCCTACGCTAGCTGACGCGGTTTGCACGGAGTGGGTCATACTAAACTGCGCCCGTCGCCTAAATAAAATCTTTTTCTTTTTATAGGTACGTATGTTAGTCTGTAAGGTATATATAAATATGGGCCTTGTTGCCTGATTCAAATTAATAAATAAAAATAAATAAATATCTGAGGGTCGTGACTACCACTGCAGTCTTGTACCACCTTCCTACAGGCATTCCTATTTTGCAACATTCGTAAGGAAGCTTGGGTGCTAGTTCCCACTGCTGCAGTGTCTATCAACCGGGCTCTGCCTTTACTTCTCTTCCCTGCCATATGGCCGATCATTATCTACTTTTCCAAGCTTTCCAAACTCTCTACTATATCCACTCAACGCATACTTGAATTTTTCGGACACGTGGCTAGACGGGAGGACCGCTTAGAGGTACGGTCAGCTACAGAGAAACCAGACCCCCGTGCATACAAAACTTCTATGCAGGGGCATTACATGATGTGACTTTTCTCTCATTGTTGCAGCCAGTTGTCTCAAAGATCAGTATCGCCCGTGCGCTCGCAGCGGCAGGTGGCGTTCCTGAAGCCAGCAGCTGATACTAACCTGGACAGGAAGGCGTCCATCGTGGACGAGACTAGTGGCATCACGCGGACGCAGATGAAGGGTAAGACCACCGAAATCTAACCTCAACGGAGTTAACCCCCGCCATCTCCCAAATCAAAATACTTAGAACAAAAATTCTGGATCTGAGCCCGGACACATGTCCACGGTACGGCGCCGCGCCGTACGCGGCAACGTACAAAGAACAAAGGCCATAGACGGTGCCTGGTGCCGTACCGTGGACATGTGTCCGGGCCCTCTGCTACTGGGACTGTTGAGTCGCGCGAAGAATAGGTACGGTCAACTGTAGAGAAACCTGACCCCCGTGGCCGTTTGTCCATGGTTGTAATTGTGACACATACGAACACATAGACAAGTGAACCCATAGCTCATAGCATAGACAATTATGTATAGCTCAACACACAACCATGGCTCAACCTCGCTCGTGAATACTATACTAATATGTACTATCTATACCTAGGTCTAATTGTCATTTTTAGTATGGAAATACATTTAGAGGTTTAAGGTTGCTTAGGTACGGACTCTCGAAATTTTACGTACTCGCCCCTCTGGTCATAATGGAATGCCCAAAAACAAACCACTGACTTCAAACATACTTATTATGTGCTTCAACTTTGATTATTGTGGATACAGATTCGCATATGGAGAAAACCTCCTACCTAGGGGATCTCTGTGAAATGTCTATGAGAGTCTCAAAGGTCAATCATTCTCATCAAACCTTTTGTTACCCAGAATTCCGTGAGGCGTTCCGCCTGTTCGACAAAGACGGCGACGGTACCATCACCAAAGAGGAGCTGGGCCGGGTCATGCGCAGCCTGGGCCAGTTCGCGAGGGTCGAGGAGCTGCAGGACATGCTGCAGGAAGTGGACAGTGATGGTGAGACGAGGACATTACATATACAAACTTACCCTACATTTAAGTGAGCATCCTGACTGGTGCGGGATACGCTGAAGCGGGGCGATACGAATGCAGTACCTACCTACTGCCTTCTTCCATGATAAGTATCAGTAGCAACTGCGCAAATGTAAAATACTTACAGTAAGTATCGTGACAAATGAATCCAATCTGTGCGACATCCGTAAACTCATGTCAAAGAACAAAATACCGCATACCGATGATCCTGCCGCGCCAAGTCGCCTAATGTAGTTTCTGTTTAGGTGACGGCAACGTAAGCTTCGAGGAGTTCGTCAGCATCCTCTCCAAGTCGATGTCAGTGGGCGGCGGCAGCAGTTCCGCCGAACAGGAGGAGCGTGAGCTGCGCGACGCCTTCCGCGTGTTCGACAAGCACAACCGAGGCTACATCTGCGCGTCGGACTTGCGCGCCGTGCTGCAGTGCCTGGGCGAGGACTTGTCGGAAGAGGAGAGTACGTACCAACAGCTCCAACAGTAGATACCGGAGCTTGCTCGACGAGCATAACCGCGGATACACCTGCGCATCGGACTTGCGCGCTGCTGCAGTGCCTGGGTGAGGACTTGTCGGAAGTGGAGAGTACGTACTACGTACCAACAGCCCCAACAGAACCGCAGCTAGCTCGACGAGCATAACCGCGGGTACATCTGCGCGTCGGACTTGCGCGCTGCTGCAGTACCTGGACGAGGACTTGTTCGAAGAGGAGAGTAGTAGATGTAGGTAAGTACTGTAGGCTACTTACAGCTCGTGAGGGTGAAAAACAATACAACTAAATGCCTAAGCAAGAGCACGGGCCATTAGAATTTCTTTGACCTTTATATAGTTACATAGGTCACACGCCATTTGTTATTAAAACTATGTTTCTTTCATTTCAGTCGAGGACATGATAAAAGAGGTGGACTCTGACGGAGACGGCCGCATTGATTTTCTAGGTAAGACTGAAAAGTTATAACGTAAGTATGTATGTTAACGACCTATCTAGATAGGTAAGACTAGTCTACCTACCTAATGTTTCAAAGAAAGAAAGAATTAGGCAACTGTTCTTTCTATTAGATTTTTTTTTATACTACGTCGGAGGCTAACAAGCTGACAGCCCACCTGATGGTAAGTGGTTACTACCGCCTATAGACGCTCGCAACACCAGAGACGTCACTCACGCGTTGCCGACCCATAAGAACCCTTTTCACGCCTTTTTTTGAAGAGCCCCATGCTGTAGCCCATTGGGAATACCTCGGCAGGAAGCTCATTCCACAACTTGAGTGTTAGGTATCGTCAACATTAGAAAATAATGGAACGGAAATTAGGTAGTCCACAGATAAGAGTTCTTTTTTAAATGTATGATGATGTTCTTGATTTGTTACTCATCCATTCCAGAATTCGTCCGAGCACTGGGCGAGCCAGAGGACGCGTGTGACGACGAGGACGAAGATGACGCGATCGACAGTGAGATTCCGCTTCCCCGGTCCGTCGCCGCCAATTGAGTTCTAGAACATAATACAGCTTGGCCACGACTTGGAGCGGAGGCGGTAGCGGTTTTCCTAACACATTATCGTTATTAGTAGGTAATTCAATGCCTACCTATTTACAATAAATTATAAAGCCACTAAATTGCGCGCGTGTAAATAGCTTAAATTATGTAGTAAATTATATAAATTCTCTATTCCTGTATAATGTAAATCAGAGTGAGATAGCTTATAATAAAAAGAACATTGTAAGTATATATGCAGTTTGTAGTATTTAACGTGTTTCAAGGACAAGTTTCTATTGCCGTAAAAGTAGGTTATACCACGGTTATACCGTCATGTTTTAAGGCCGAAATGTATTAAATAACGAAGTAAAACGTGACTTAAAACATGACGATTAATGGCGGTTATCGCGGTTATACAAGAAACGTCAAATATGACATTGTGACATACATTGTAGGGTGCTGAACGTAGAAAGAGGATATATAGAAGGAGGGTTAGCAAATCACACACAAGGACGGAGATATTGTGACAGTTTTTTCTGGGGTTACCACAAAAAGAATAATCTCCCCATTTTTACTGACAAGTAGGTTTATAATTATTGGGAATCTTCAAAATAAACTCTTAGTAAATATTAGCGGGCAAACACAAAACATCCGATGTCCTCCCAATTACGATATAAATGTGTACTAATTTAATACCTACATTAAAGTTAACAAAATCACGATTAGATTAAAACGTCTTAGTTATTCAGCCATTATAATAATGAAATTCACAATAGTATTCTAATCACGTCACAATTAAATTTTTTATCTGTTATCTTTAACATTCGAGCCGGTTTAGTTTACCCAACATTATGGGTAACATATTTTTTTATACTCTGGCCACTGGTTCATCGATGACATTTCGGTGACAACGGCCGGTGACAAATAATCGGTTCCTTATACGCGATGAGGGACAGAAGATATGTCATTTTTTCTCGCTCCCACGTGTGTTATTGTCTATGCTTACATCTCCTTCACACACCTTTGTATGTGTGTATCACCAGTTCCATCTTATACTTGTTCCATGGTGCTGAAGGTGTTTTGAAGGTACTGGTATGACAGCTGTCAAAAAGAACAAAGAACAGTGAGAGCAAGCCGTAGAAAGAGGATCCTATGGACTTTGGAGCAAGCGCACACAGAGAGCGTTCTGCGCTCCGCGTTCTGCGTTCTCTGTATTGTATCGAGTCCCTTGCGATAATGCACACAGCAGGCAGTGAGAACCAAAGACTACAATTATACAGTATTTGGTCAGAACATCACTTGAATACATACAACTCTGAACGCAGAACGCGGAACGCAGAACGCTCTCTGTGTGCGCTTGCTCCAAAGTCCATAGGATCAGATCATCAGATTGTAGCTACCGATTTAATGTATTAGCATAGGTAGGTACCTACTAGCGATAGTGAACACTGAACGAACAGCATGAAACTTGCCCTAGAAAATCATTGAACGACTCATGTTTCCTATTACTAATACATATCTTAACAGGGATTTATCTCTTCAAAACAAATTGTACTTTGAAGGAACTGGATTTATGTATAACAAATGTGAGGGCTGGGAAACTGCAGTAGGTTCTTTCCTTTATGGTAGGTACGGAAACCTGACAATGCCGATTGGTCGCATTTATTACTTTAATGTCACACCTGGCCATAAAGCGGCAATAACCGGACGCTCCGCGCGCGGGAAATCCCACTTCCTGGCCAGGGGGTGACATGGGCGGTAATAAAGAAAGCCTCAGATCGCATATTTATCGCCCTTGCCTTCGGCTCGGGCGTCAAATACCTGCGATCTGAGACATTCTTTGTTTTACCGCCCTTGTTAAGTAATGTACTATTACCATGGACGCTTTATACTTTACCGTGATGGACTTTCACGGATTGTAAAGTATAAAAGTGTCCATCATTTGCTGGTCAGAATTTCCTCCAACATGTGGCCGCAAATTTTAAAATTTTAGAGTACCTACCTTCACAGGTACGTCAACCAATTTGATGTCTGGGCCACTTCGTACCTTGTCACAGTGACATTGATATGAGATCTCTAGCGGCTTTCATATTGATTTTCACTGTGACAAAGTACTTATGAAGTGGCCCAGAAATCAAATTGGTTGACCGTACATCATGAGTAAAAATAATTATATTTAAACAAAACTCATTTGTATATTATGCTGCTTTATTATGAGAGGGAGGTGTGCAACAAGATTATTTGTATAAGTAGGTATGAATCATAAATCCGGTTTTCTTCATACCTATCCATATAGGTGGCAAAAAGTTCTAAGCAAAATTAATCTACCTACAATACAAAGGAATTAACAATTTACTAACTAGTAACTACGAATTATAAAACGAAAAATTTTAATAATTTAAATACTAGGTACGGTCACGCGCTTTAATTTGTGTCCCATTTCGCAAGATTTTTCTTTGACTTTCTATACAGTTTGACATGTCTGTCAACCTTAAGTGGGTCCGAAATTAAAACTCGTGACTGTACTTTTAATACTTATTGATGTTGTGATTTATTGAAAATATATTGACCAATAAAAACGTACGAACTTAGCAGTTTGACTTATTTCAATTTTGAAATGCTCCTTAAAAGTTATGGTGGCGTTCTCAGGACTGCACTGTGCTCAAGTATAAGTACGGGTCGGTATACTTTATCGTGGACAGTTCACTTTAGACTAATATGAATGAAACATAGAGTTTAGGTACCGTGAACGTGAACGTCCACGATAACGTATAAAACCTACCGTTGACTGGTAGAGAATGCCTAAAGCATCAAGTATGTAAAGGCTGTTCCAAAAAGGACGCAACATTTAAATTTGCCGCCATTTTTGCATTTTAGTGCTGGTAACCCTAAAAAAAATCCTATTTGATAGTTTAGGGCAGGCTGGCGCAACTAGGAAGAAAAAGTGACTTTTGTATGGTCTGAGGCATTAAAAACACAAAAAACATGGCGAATACCGATATCTCGCTCTCTCAGTTAATCCATCTCAGTCACATGTCAATGTCACTTATTGTCATTTCCGTTATGTTATAAGGAGTTTTTACTTCAATACTCAAACTCTCTGGTTTAGGCTGTCATTATTTTCAGTTGTCAAGAAAACAAACATAACAAACATTGTCAAATTAAAATAGACAAATTTTACCTGAAAATAAAATTTATATTAAGTTACTTACCTTATTCCAAGCCTAACAAATTGAGATGGCGACATCCGTTTCCGCTGGCAACCTGCCATGTTCCGAGTGACGTTTACCGGTTTTATCCCCACCCTTAGGAACCAAGCGGCGCTATGGCTGCGGACCTAGCAGCCGTCATTGGATTCTCAATTTGATCTACCGTCCAATATGATATAAGTGGACGGTAGATAGCCACTGCAGATAGACAGGTGGCAAATGTAGCCACGGTAGGTAGACCGGTGGCACTGCGTTATGTAAACAAAGCACGAACTAAGGGTAGGTAGTTGATTTGTTTATGCTTAAATAAGATCTGATGATTAACTAGTACAGCTGAAAAAGAGCTTAAGTACTAAATTGTTCCTGAAAAACAAGCTTAAAACTAAGTTTTTAGCTGAAAAATAAGCTTAGATTCTAATACATGCAAGTGAATGTTAATAAAAATGAAATGGTGTTTAAGCACACGCCAGCAGACAGCAATAAAATTAGGCTTGGAATAAGGTAAGTAACTTAATATAAATTTTATTTTCAGGTAAAATTTGTCTATTAAGTACCTGTACCTTATTCCAAGCCTAACAAATTGAGAAGTGTTTGTTATCGGCTGCTGGTTCATAAGGATTAATCGAAACTAAATAGTTTAATTAGAACGCCAATGTGAAGAATGGAATAAAGCATTGTAGAGGAGTGAAAACTTTTATACTTAACACATACAAGTAATATAAATATCATAATCACTCCTTCACCATATATTAAACTACATAACAGGCTCTACTAGTGTCCAAAACGCCTACAGATTTAAAATGAACATTTAAAAAAAAAAAAAAAAAATACCTAGTAGACCAGCTAGTCACTTACACCTACGTAATCCATAATTACTCCTTCACCATATATCAAACTACATAATAGTAAGTATCTACTTGTTTGAAAAACCTAGTAGCACCAGCTAGTCACTTACGTGTTTCTACGTTATAAATATGTCATCTTTATTAACGATTGTCAGCTTAGCAATTGCGAATATTGTTCACACCGTAGCAATCCACAGAATAGATTTCAGCTAGTTAACCACGAAGCTTTTATACCTTCCTCGGTTACAGAACAAAACCTAATGATATCCAATAAATAAGTAAAGGTCAGTGGATCAACATTTGGATTAGAACTATAAGCCAAACAATTTGAATGTGTAATTCATTGGCAGGCAATATCGGACCGACATTTAATTGAACTAGCTTCAATATTAGCAGCTTTTCAAAATTTAAAACAAATGTAGTGTAAAAATCCTGTGCACGTCCTTTAACGTGGGATCAGAGAATGAGTAATAGTACGTGGAATCCATAAATGCCTATCCGGCTGACAAAATGTACTGAACTGAACAACGGTAGTGATTATCTTCTCTTTGAACTGAATCAAGCTATGGGTCCGTTTACAGAACGGTGTTCAAATCGTAGTTTTATACATAAACAGCCTAAAATGCGAGGAATTATCTACTCGAATTGACTTACGCATTACGTCCTATCCCAAATATGCTTGTAGTCTTAGCCAGGATGATTATAAGACGCCATAAAAGACCTTCGCCTACGGCTAATAAATAAACTGAAGTGGGCCACCAGTCATCAGCCACACAGCTATAGAACTAGACAATGGTAAGAGATTTTTTACTATCCAAGACTAAATACTATGAATCTCGATTTCCATGGATAGGGCCTCATTCTCCTGGTCGCTGAATTATAACGCTAAATTGTTAACATATCGATAGGGGCACTAGGTAAAACCTGGTAGATACATAGTTATAAACGGGAACCCTCCTGTATCATACGTATACAAAGGAGAAAGAACGCGCTGAACAAAGAAAAATAAATGTCGACGCTATCAATATCTACCGTCCGATAGTAGCGACGAACTTACTAACAACAACCAACGACAAATACTGCAGTTAGCTGGATCACCTGCGATGTCGAAACTATGTAAGCTTTCCAAGTTGCGAGGAGACCTGACTGATTAAGTATAGGTAGGGTAGGTATACCCCATAATAATGATGTATAGAGTATCTTACAGGGGAGAGAATGTTCTACAATTATTCGACCCTGATTTCGCATGGACTGCAATATAGGTAGTCTTAAAAACGCTGAATATGTGCTACTCTGGTCTCTTACTGGTTACTGTCAGTGCGTACATTACTGATTTTGATCATACCCGAAATAAAAAGTAAAGGTATAGACCCTCCTAACCAACGAGGCCGAAGCTAGTAAATACAACGAAGAATAATATCAATGATCATAATGAGGCCATTTTGTTCGGGAATTAAAATCGTAAACAGCTTTTATTTAATTAGCTCATATCGTATAATTTCAATAAAACAGGCGAATGTCTGCGATATAGAAGCTCTATAAACATGTATATGCAGCATGTCATGTCAGTGTGTCAGTTACCGAAGGGAAGGGAGGAAATTTTGTGGAAATCCTTCCAGCTGAAAGTGATTTTAAGCCCAGGATCTCACTGCAGTCCCAAGGAGTAGGTACAATGATTGCTAGACGACCAGTGTTCATTTGTATATAATTTATCGTCAAGCCTAAATGATTAAACTAGAGAAGCATACTAGGTACGCACCCTTGACTCTGGTGTGCATAGATAACAAAATGGTTACTTTATCCGTACCAGATCTAAAGGACGTTTATCCGAGGGCCTAACAAAACTGCCGTTGCGACGCTACGCGAGTAGAGATAAATCTACCCTCTGATTCCAACTCCTAAATTCGAGTGCGACAGGTCAGGAACCGCCGAGTCGCGCTAGATACGATTTGGCAGGAAATTGTGCTAGGCCAGCTGGATGAAAAGCGAAGCAAGGCTATAGGTAATATCATCTGCTGAACACCGGCGAGAATCTGGAAACGTCGCAATCGCAAGTAATGCCCTGTTTCTCCAGCCAGTCAAGTCACAAGTCGTGTACCTTGCAAAAGTAAACAGACAGAAAGTAACATGGAAATAAAAAGCATTCTCAAACTAATAAGTCTTCTCAACATCCTTTTGTCAATAACTGGGTAATTTGCACAGATGAAGATTATCCAGTATCTAGACAATTATTATGCAGCCTGTTCTAGTCAT
This sequence comes from Cenopis cana, assembly GCA_951800055.1. Taxonomy (NCBI): domain Eukaryota; kingdom Metazoa; phylum Arthropoda; class Insecta; order Lepidoptera; family Tortricidae; genus Cenopis; species Cenopis cana. Next base: position 10,990,420 of record OX637492.1, read on the forward strand.
GAGAGACAGCACCGTAGACTTAACTGCTAAGCACACTTACCCTATTTGCCTCTGTAGCAGCTGTTTCATCCTGCGTACCTCCTACTTTGCCAAAAGTAGTGGAGATTCGAGCTAAAGGAGGAGCTCGAACACAGTTAATCAAGCAATTGTAGACTGAAATGCGTATCTGTATTGCCCAGAAGTTGCGACGAGGTTGTGTTAAACCAAGTCTTCTTAAAGTGCTTTGTTTGTAACTTTTTACGCAAAAGTTTGACTAGTATCTTCTCCTTGCGCAGGAGTGACTTTGATCAACGGTTGGTAATAACTCCTTGCGCAGGAGTGACCGTGCCGAGAGGTTTGCAGCATCATCTTCCGCAAGCGTGCGTAGGCATAGAAATATCCTATAGATTTCCCAAAGTATGAAAAATGTCGGGAGTCGAACCCGTGTTCACTGCGTAACAGTAATTATAGATGCAATAAAGAGTATTTGTATTGTATTGTATAGATATAATATTGCCACAAACTCAAGATACCACCATCAGACAGTTTGTTAAATATTCCGTCATGTATGCTATTAACTGGCTTATTCATGTAAGCATCTCTCGGACCGTGCGACGGGCGAAGCAAACAATCTGACTAAAAATAAGCCACACGTATTCGGTATAAACACTTAATACCTATATCTTAGCCAAAGTACTTTGAGTTTGCGCAACTACTTACAACTTATAAATTATAAAGATAGACAGATACACCGACAGATACGTTAAACTTATAACACCCCTCTTTTTCCGTCGGGGGTTAAAAATAGACAAACGTTTATTTTTAAAATAAGATTGAGGGTACTCAGATAAGGTTACTTACCTTATTTATTTCAGGGAAAGTCTCCGTTAGGTATGACGACGACCGAAGCGATTAGGAGAGCTAGGTAGCGCGCAAGCCGCGAGCGGAGCATGCCGCGGCAGCGGCTGGCGAAGCGTCAGGACCCAATATTTTATATTGGGTACCCCCTGGCACAACCCGATCATCATCAAGAAATAATTATGTTACCAAAATTACACTTTCCGAAATTTCATCTCGAAACTATAATAAACGACTTGTATGATTTTATAAACTTAATTCACGCACGCATGGTAACAACTCCCTGCGCAGAAATGTCTAGTAATATGAAGCGCGTTACGCGCTACCTCGTTAAACCGGAAAATATTTAGAACGTAATTTTGTATTTACTTAAGTTTAAATCGACACTTACGGCAGCTAGCTATTGAGCTATAGCCATAAGCTAAACTCCAGAGGTACGGTTCGATTAGCATGCATTATAATGACCGGAATTAATAATCCTAAAACCGTAATACGGTAAATACTGATGTGCTCCACAATTGCGATACCAGATGATTTGAGGGTAGTTTGCAAAAGTGAAATGGTTATCCTTCACGAAAAAAAAAAAAAAAGCAGCACGGGTGGACCGTGGCGGAAGGAACTGCATGAACAGACATCATCGGGTACGCAAATTTACTAAAAAACTTGTAAAGACCTTACCTCCAGCCCCGCTGAGAGCTACTCACGATTATTTTAAATTCCATCGTCCGTGGTCAGACATGAAGAATCCTCGCTCTTCAGCAGTCTATGGGTGGAGCACCATCACCCTGCACGTAGTTTACCGGGATCCAACTATCTAATTCGTCACTATCATGGAACTTGATCAGAAAATTTCGAATTATTTAAAAAGGCAGATTCAAGTACCGCCGGAGCAAGTACTTTATGTGTTGCCTCTGCAAAAAACAGAACGCCAATGACGGCTGCTAGGTCCGCAGCCATAGCGCCGCTTGGTTCCTAAGGGTGGGGATAAAACCGGTAAACGTCACTCGGAACATGGCAGGTTGCCAGCGGAAACGGATGTCGCCATCTCAATTTGTTAGGCTTGGAATAAGGTACAGGTACTTAATAAAATATTGTTCTGGTCGATATTATAATAAAATATAATGGTTCTATCCTTTTTAACACGCGTTTACTCTGAATAAGATTTGAAAGGATATTCGGTAATGGAAGTCATCTCGTCAAAATATTCAATCGGAAGTTTCGAAGGCAAGTCAAATTGGTCGACTTGGAAGTACAAAATACTTATTATGTTACGTGGCACCGCAGATGCCATGAGTGTGTTTGATGGAAGTCCGACAAGGCCAAAAGATATAGAAGAAGGAACAGGTGATGCAGCAGTTCTCATAAGATACATACATACAAGTCCTTTGTAGATGTAGGTACGCAAGGTTCAACCAAATCAAGAACGAGTGCTGATGGATTTAATACTTTGGCTAGCGTAAATAAATGTTAATAAAATTATTTCATTGTGTTATTCTTTTGGCTAGTAAGTACCTATGTTCAAAAACTGAATAGATTCGTCCATTATTTATGTGGACGTCACTGGTCATCATTTATCGATATCGATATATAGGATATCGATATCGATATCCCTATTGCGTTGTTATGTTGGCATGATGTACTTCCGCGTTTTCTTTTTTATTGTGGTTCAAAATGTCTGCCAAACTGTACATCAATGTCATGTGATGACAATATTGACAATGTCACTGTCATCAAAAACCTTGTTCTAAGTCCCGTCTCTTAGAACGTAGTGGTTATATTCTCTTTGGTTTAGGGTTTTTAAAAATGTAGTACACTATACCAGAGAACAACTCATTTTTATTCTTGAACAAAAAACAACGAAAGTTTGGCTACGAATTCTCGCCGTGTACTGATTCGTTTTGGTAGCAGATTTAGCCCCCTATGTCATGTGATTTAACACCATGAGATTTCTTTGTATGGGGTTATTTGAAGTCAACGTAGAAAGAGGATCTATAGAAGGAGGGTTAGCGAATCACACACAGGGACGGAGATAAAGTGACAGTTTCTTCTGGAGTTACCACAAAAAGAATAATCTCCCCATTTTTACTGACAAGTAGGTTTTTAATTATTGAGAATCTTCAAAATAAACTCTTAGTAAATATTAGCGGACAAACACAAAACATCCGATGTCCTCCCAATTACGATATAAAAATGTTTACTAATTTAATACCTACATTATAGTTAACAAAATCACGATTAGATTAAAACGTCTTAGTTATTCAGCCATTATAATAATGAAATTCACAATAGTATTCTAATCACATCACAATTAAATTTTTAATCAGTTATTTTTAACGTTCGAGCCGATCTGGTTTACCCAATATTATGGGTAACATATTTTCTTACACGCTGGCCACTGGTTTATCGATGACACTTTGGTAGCATAGGCCGGTGGCAGACAATCGCTGCCTTATACGCGATGAGGGACAGGAGATATGTCATTGTTTCTCGCTCCCACGTGTGTTATTGTCTATGCTTACATCTCCCTCACACAGCTTTGTATGTGTGTATCACCAGCTCCATCTATACTTACTTCATGGAAGTCAAAGGCAAGTCAAAGGTTTATGCCAAAGAGAATATAACCACTACGTTCTGCCAAAAGTCCTAACGCATTCAAGGTGGAGGTTTAATGTTGCATTAATTTTCTTTTCTCTATGTAAACCTTTCAAGTGAACGAACATGGAGCCGTACCGCGTTCGGAGTGAGCATGTTTGCTCGCCTGTTATTACTACGTTTGTCAATGTCAATTTGTCATCTTGTCTTTTGTCTATGGTCGTTTTCAAAGTGAGGTTATGTTTAATGTCACCTACTTTTTACAGGTTATCTAAATTTTTAATCAATGAAAAATACTATACTTTAGTTTAATTTCGACCTAAGTTAATCTGTAGCTAATAAGTTTAACATAGATTCGTGATGCCTTCGTTCTCAAGACTTCAGAAAATAGCTGTTATCAGCTTAGGCGCTGTAGGAGGCGGCCTAGCGTATTACCAGTTAAATACTAATAATCAAGAGAGGAAATACGGCGTGCATAACTCATGGACTACGAATTATAGTCCTAGTGTCAAATGGGATTCTAATTGGGACCAGTAAGTGTCATTAATCTCTTAAATAGTATTCTTTAATATCTGTTACAACTGCAAGTATTTCATCCACCTTACATTAGATAGGGTTGCCATACGTTCCGGTACCGCGACATGTCCCGGTTTGAAGCATGGTGTCCCGGCCATTAAACAAATTGTCCCGGTTTGTAAAGAATAGTTTATTAGTAGGGACCAGCTAGAGAATTAAGTACCTATGTTATGCATGTACATAGTACGGACAACTATAAGCCAACTGCCTAACACAGACAGTGCCTGCGCGGCGCGCAGCGCATGAGGGATACCGTCCGACGGCAGTTACCTGCCCTGCTTTCACATCTGTTACCTTTTGACTTTGAGGATGAGTAAGGCAAGCGCTGATGTCCTTTGAATTTTTCTCTTTGATCTACGCTACTTTATCTTTAATTGTCCCGGTCTTCCATAGCCATATTTATGGCTACCCTACCTTAGTAGCATTTTTTTCTAGGACCCGATGAAGCCTGTAATTTTCTTCCTCATGATTTACATAAAATATGTTGGTACAACCTATTTATGAATGACACAGTATGGATTCAATTAGTCAGATCCTCCCAAAATCATTATTTATCGTAGTAATAAAACAAGTAATATGTAATCAATTGTACAATTAGTGTTTTTGCATTTATAAGTTTTAAATTTCCAATCTCTTCATAATTTTACCAGTTGTGAGCCGCACATAGACCTCAATCCCTACAAGCTTGCCTATTTGTCGATTTCTGAGAGTACTGATTACCTTGTTCTACAGCTGAGGACGAAAAAGTAAGCCAAATTGGGCATAGATTAGCAAAGAGTGTTATAAAAAATCATCAGTTGGATCCTTTTAACTAACCCTCATCCAATTAGCTGAGGCTTGTCTAGGGATCTGTTTGATGTCATCCCACTGAAATTCACTGTTATTTTTAGCCGGGACCCAAAAGCCATAGTCAAGCCACTAAAGAGTTCCAATGGCAAGCCAGAATTAGAAAACAAATATAATGAGGAACTGGAAAAGGCAAAAAGCACAGCCGTGAGACATATTTTCCTGATACGGCATGGCCAGTACTATGTTGACGGAGCTACTGATAAAGAGAGAGTACTTACGGAATTAGGTGAGAGGCTGTTCTTTTAACTCACTGTTGAAAAAAAAATTCCACTTTCAGAAAAGATCGTATTAGTGATTGTAACTTCTTCTTTTTTTAAAAAGGCTTTCCATCAAATTTATGATGATTTCACCAATCAATACTTGTTCAAAGACGTTGTTCGGTAACAACGCCATGACAGTTCGGTAATGGATTCAGCTCGTCGTCGCGCCGAGCACGTGTGGTGAACACTCGGCGATGAGCAAAATCTTAATTGGACTGTAGCATAGATTGTAGTAATGACATCTGCTCCTACAGTGGTAGCAATAAGTACATATTATGTTGTAAAAGTTGTGATGGTCTTTTTGCCATTACTGTTGTGCATATTAGACTGCAAGAAAATTTAGTCCCGCCCTTAATGTCAACCAATTCGAGGTCATATTCGACAAATTAACTTAGTAATAGTATCATACAGCATGTACCAAAAATGGTGTTGGTTTAAGGCTGTAATTAGTATTGCATTCCAACTAAACAAACAACACTACAACAACTAAGTAAACAGATAAAAAAATACACCGAAAAAATGTTTTGTATTCGTTTAAATTTGGCAAGGCTCCATAAAATTTGTTTTGTTACAACCACCTGTCTGTGTCAGATAATTAGTTTAATTTCTGTTAATGATGTAAGTTAAAGTTTTGTGTGCAACAAATTTCAGGCCGGACACAAGCTGACTTGACCGGACAACGATTGGCATCTCTTGACATAAAATGGGATCTTCTTGTTCGTTCTACAATGACAAGAGCACAGGAGACGGCGACACTTATTGCTAAACATCTTCCAACTGACTTGGAAGTTTACAATTGCTCTTTGATAGAAGAAGGGGCTCCGATACCACCAGAACCACCGGTTGGCCATTGGAGGCCAGAGCCAAGAGTAAGTATTTATTATAGGAGTTGTGTAAAAAAGTATTGAGATGACCACAGTCATAAATGAAGCCCGCTTTAGCTTAGTTGGTGGTGACCCTGCCTACGAAGCTGGAGGTCCCGGGTTCGAATCCCGGCCTGGGCATTTATTTGTGTGATGAGCACAAATATTTGTTCTTGGGTCTTGGATGTTTTCTATGTATTTGAGTATCTATTTATCTATATAAGTACGTATATCGTCGCTTAGTACCCATAGTACAAGCTTTGCTTAGTTTGGGACTAGGTTGATGTGTGTAAGATTGTCCACAAATATTTAAAAGCAGTGTATTGTTGCCTGGTTCAGTATATCAACCTGGACAATTGAGGTAGTGTGATGGATTGAATCTTTGTCTTGCCATAGTTCCTTGTCAATTACGGTGTTGTAGCTGTAGCTATTGGCCATATAATTATCATTTATAGTTCTGTTGTAGGTACTGCACTTTTACACTGACGAAATCATCCCTTTATAGTTACAGTCAAGTGCAAAAATATGTCCCATGGCTCTTATGTCGGTGAATTAAGGTTTTAGTACCATATTTATGAGAGGATACACTCGGTACATATTTTTCACATTTTCACTTGACTGTACAAGATTCTTGTTTTGATACAGATTTCTGTTTTGTGTTGTGGATTTATTTTCGCACAGTAATCATTGTTTAGTATCCAGAATGCAAACCTAGAATAGAACACAAAACTTAGATTGTGCTACGATATTTATTTAAATTCCTTAAGGTACCTATTTTGCCCATGCAATGGATACCTACGTAAAAAAGTGAGATAAAAGTACTCTACAAGGATTTCGTACTAAGCCTAAACTTTGGACAAATAGTAACACAGTATTCGCACGTGTAGCAGTTCTTCCAGGACGGCGCCCGGATAGAGGCGGGTTACCGCCGCTACTTCCACCGCGCGCCGCCCGAACAGGCGCGCGACTCCTACACGCTGCTCGTGTGCCACGCCAACGTCATCAGATACTTTGTCTGCAAGTGAGTATGACTACAGACTATGGCTCTCTAAGGTTCCTCTAACGCCTGCTGGACGTACCTACCAATACACGTCAGCCGCGCCAAGCGTCCATTCTTTATTTTTATTTATTTATCGTATGGCAATCATTTCGAACCGTGATCCCTTCGAGAAGACAGTACAGTTGCCAATTTTGATGCACTTTTAGCACCACCCAGGGGTCACGTGAAGGGTAGCGGTGGGTACTTTCCCTACGGACGTGGTGCAACTTCGAACCCCTTTGTCAAGTGAGTGGGCAACTTGCCTGTTAGAAGTTGTCAAGTCGACCGAAGGCCCCCAACTTGGCTTAACGACTGCTGCCATAGACAGCAGCCGGGGTCAACGGCTTAGCGTGCCTTCCAAAGCACGAGAGCGCTCAGTTAGTAACCCTCAAAGCGGTCACCCATTCATGTACTGACCGCGGCCGACATTGCTTAACCTGGGATACCGCACGTGGTACGCAGGCGCCGCTGGGCCACGAGCACGGGCCACATTCTGATAGTGGAGGAATCCCTAAAATAACTCAGCGTCCCTACTACATACAAACGCTGTAGATAAGATATATCCCTCGTAAAGAAGTTGATAATTGCATGGGGTCATGGCGTCTACGTTCGATGGAATAAACCGTCTAGCAGTCTTCTGTGTTTGCAACGCCCAAAAGACATATATGTCACACACCTAACCACTTTACTAATAAGATATTCGAGCAGTCTTCATATACTCATACAAGAAGAAATATTTATTCGAGACAAAAACAACTAACAATTTACACAAGCAACATAAATATTTAACAATTTACAATTTATACAGACACGTGGAACTCTTGTATACAAGAGACCACATAATTATGATCAATTCTACTAAAACAACTACAGATGTATCTCGTTTATTTAGTTGTTAAATGATCTATCATTTGGTTCAATAGGTACCATTCAAAGAGAAACTTTGCAAGTGGTTTCGGTCCGTAGATCTTCGTAACTTTGCACCCTTTGCAGTATTATGTTTTTATAATATTCCAGGGCGCTCCAGTTCCCGCCCGAAGCGTGGCTCCGGATATCGCTGAACCACGGTTCCATCACGTGGGTGTCAATCATGCCCAACGGGAACGTGATCCTCCGCGCACTCGGGGACACCGGATTCATGGAGCCCAAACACGTGACCAGCCGGTAAAAAAACTAATATGAAAACGCGTAGCTAGCCCGCGACTCACTGGCGAGGCAGCGCGGGCGACGCATCGTCATGCCACCCCCTTAGCCCCCTTGGCTTGGGTAAAGCTGCCTCAACATATTCTCGTAACACTAGCGTCTACTAGATATAATAACGCCTCGATCGCTAATTACTTGACCATGACGATAAAGCAGCATCAACAAAATTTTTCGTTGGGGCATTCCACAAGAATATCGCTGAGGCACTGGTCCCACCGCTGGCGAGTAACGAGTAATCTCATAGTAATTCTACTTGCCTCAGCAACAAAACGAGTAGTATTACTATGAAAGTACTCGCCGCTCGCTAGCGATGGGACCAGTGCCTTACGTAACACTGTCTTGCATCTACCGCTACATATATACTGTCAATCTTTAAGTCAAAACGCGACATTTTCATGGAATGCCCCTGTTGCGCTAGACCTACTACGAGTAGAAGTATACAGCAGTGTCGGCGGCTCGATCGCTCAATTTCTTATGACCAGCCGGTAAAATTGCCTTAACACCCTCCTATCCCTTCTCCGGTATTTTTACTAAAAATATAAACTCCACTTGCTCGATCGCTCTTTTACTTCAGCCGGTAAATCTGCCTCAGTATGCCCCGACTACCCCGTAACTCTAGTATAAGTTTTTTGTTTTTTCGAAACAAAACAAACGAACGCGTTTGCGTTTAGTCTCGTTTTGTAAGGCAACGCGAGCAGCGCCTCCGGTGGCTTTAGATGGTAACTATTTTTTGCCATTTAAATTGTGACAAAACGCAAACGTGTTCGTTCGTGTTTTATTTTGAAAAAGCTGATACTAGAGGTACCGCCGATCCATGCACTGACATCTTACTGGGAGTGTCAGGTTTTAGAACATTTTAACCAATCATAAGGCACGCATTGTCTTCTATAGCTTCCGCTGGTTAAGTATTGGGTTGCACCAAGCACTTTGTACAGTCGAGGGCATAAACATATATACATTTTTGGACTTTATTACAATGGAATAAGGTGAAAATATGTATACATACATATTGGTGCCCTTGACTGCAATCGTAAGCGGTGTTCGTTACAATCTGACTGTATGAAATGTATGATAAACTTCTATGAGATGACAGCTGCTTGTGCCATATTTAACGTTGATCCGTCTGTAATCGTAAGTTGGTGCAACCCGCCCCTGTTTATGGTCAAAATACAGTAGAATCCGGATACAGCGACCGTCAAGGGACCGGCGATACTACGTCGCACAAAACGGACTGATTTTCTTTGAAAATGTTTGGTATGAATCCTAACGTCGGTGATTTAGCAGTCGTTTAAAGCGGTCAAATGTTATATGCTGAGTCGTTATAAGCAGATTCTAATGTATAGTCGTAAATGTTAATCCCGTTAGTCTACTATTGCTATGTCATAATTGGGTACGCCCTTTCAGGAATCTATCCGATTAAAATGAAAATCATTTGGAGGTGATGGGATAAAACTGTTGTAAGTTGTAACCATTGCCAAATAATTTAAATTTAGATAATAGTATATCTATGTATTAACTTTTTTTTAGATATTATTGATATTATGTATTTTATTATATCTTCTTCAAATATTGTTTTGTATTTTATTGAGTGACATGATTAATTATTGTATTGCATTACAGTAAATGTATTGGTTATTATAATTTTACGTAATAATAAAAAAATATTTTATGTCACACCTGGCCATAAAGTGGCCATTATCGCACGCTCCGCGCGCGAAAAAACCCACTTCCTGGCCAGGGGGTGACATAAAATTTTGTACTTACCACGGGCGATAATAAAGAAAGCCTCAGATCGCATATTTATCGCCCTTGCCTTCGGCTCGGGCGTAAAATAACTGCGATCTGAGACATTCTTTGTTTTATCGCCCTTGGTAAGTAATGTACTATAGCGCGGTTTTATAAAAACCAAAAAAAAAATCAAATATTAGTACTTATATTATTATTAACCTGTATAAGGTCTTATAAAACCAGCCGTTAAATGTTTACAAGTTGTTATACTTATATTTACTTTATATATGTACTTACAAATATCGTATTGTGTAACGGTATTTTTGAGTAGTTAATCCTTTTTAACATTTTGTATGGTACGGTACATGTATGCTCAAATTTGTACTAAATATGTGAAACATGTGTAACGGCCGAAAATATCGTGGGCTTCCTTGTATAATGCTATTTACATACGTAATGTAAGGTCGACTACAATAGTACATTACTTAACAAGGGCGGTAAAACAAAGAATGTCTCAGATCGCAGGTATTTGACGCCCGAGCCGAAGGCAAGGGCGATAAATATGCGATCTGAGGCTTTCTTTATTACCGCCCGTGTTAAGTACAAAATTTTATGTCGCCCCCTGGCCAGGAAGTGGGATTTCCCGCGCGCGGAGCATGCGGTAATTGCCGCTTTATGGCCAGGTATGACATAACGATATTTATCGCTTTTTTACACCGGTGAAAAATTGATACGCCTTTTTGCAGGCATCTACAATACCCAAATTACGTTATTGGAATAATGTAGCAGTACCATTTGAACAGCTATAATATTGTCACCACAAGGCTCTCAATAATATCTACCACGGCCTAACAGCTTTATAAAATATGTTTGTGCGAGATATTTTTGAATGCTGGGTCAGGGGCCTATAACAAAATTTTACAAGCGTATAATTTGACAAAATGTACAACTTTTTCTATGGAAAATTGTAATTTTGTCGAATTGTGGACTTAAGTTTTGTGATATAGGGGCCTGATATTTGTGCTCTTCTTATGAGGTGCAGTTATTGGTCGTATATTTGCGCCTTTATATTTAGTGAATACATTCAGTAATGTGCAAAAATTGGACCCCAACAGAAATTCATTGATGCATCGAAATGCGAAGAAGATACAAAGTGATTAAACCTGAAGTACTTGGAAACCACAGAAGACTAGTTGAATGGCCAGAGCGAAAAAAGGATAAACAGGAATTACTAATGTACAATCGCCGAATGAAATGTTCTTCACTTTTTGGACCTTAACGTCATTGAAATAACGTGTAAAATTGGCGACATTTTTATTCCTCGACTATACAATTCTAGTTCTGTATATTAAGCTGTAAGTAATTTAATTATTTTCTATAATAAATTAAGTAGCATTTTTTTTGTTTTGTTGTAGGTTACTATAATGCTAATGTACTTAATATAGTTTCAATTAAAACATGATTTTTGGACAGTGTATTACATTATAGAAACTATTACTTACATTAGTGTCAAAGTAAAAAACCCTGGAATAAGAGCATATGTCTGCAGTGTCATATTCAAAATATTTTATGTCACACCTGGCCATAAAGTGGCCATTATCGCACGCTCCGCGCGCGAAAAAACCCACTTCCTGGCCAGGGGGTGACATAAAATTTTGTACTTAACGCGGGCGGTAATAAAAAAAGCCTCAGATCGCATATTTATCGCCCTTGCCTTCGGCTCGGGCGTCAAATACCTGCGATCTGAGACATTCTTTGTTTTACCGCCCTTGTTAATGTACTATTATCTGTACCTACCTAACTCTGTAGGCTAGGCGGCTCACATGATGGCCGCGAGAGTATGTCGGCTATCTCGAGCTATCCGTCACTTTCTAACAGCACCAATCAAAAAAAGACGCGTAGCTCGAGATAACCGACCTTCTTTATTTTAATCTGCCAGTATTCCTCAAGGGCTCTTTTAATGTCAATTTATTCAATTATTGTTGTCCTCCAAACTTGCAGAATTGTATATATAAATATTTACATTGGCAAGAAACTTGCATGCAAGTTTTATTACATTGCGGGGCTACGGGCTACCGAGGTAAGATGGATACGATCAAACCTTGCAATGCAATGAGAATTCACTGAAGATTGCACGTTAGTTCTTGCAAGTGTACAGGCTTGGTTACACCGCTTGCGCGACGCAAGTGGGACGCAGCGCTGCGCGCCAAAATGTATGAAACCGTCCCGCTCGCGTCGCGCAGCCTGTGTGGCGTCGCTAACCAGGCCCCTATACCACAAAACTTTACAAGTCTACTATTCGACAAAATTGTACAATTTTCCATAGAAAAAGTTGTCAAATTTGTTGAATTGTATGCTTGTAAAGTTTTGTGGTACAGGCCCCTGTTAGCATACGTTCCGTCGCGCAACGCGGCGTGAACAAGCCTTAAACCGCGCTTAAAGGTGTTTGACGTTTTAAGGTTCTGTATTGTACTTGATGACAGCTAATTGACTGGTGTCATCGTATCCAAGCTACGTAAAAGTATAATAGTATTATTGCACTTGAATTAGTTGAAGTACTAAAATGTTTGAAAATTCTCTTAAGAACTTATTTTATGCCACATCTGGCCATAAAGCGGCAATTACCGCACGCTCCGTGCGCGGGAAATCCCATTTTCTGACCAGGAGGCGACATAAAACTTTGTACTTAACACGGGCGGTAATAAAGAAAGCCTCTGATCGCATATTTATCGCCCTTGCCTTCGGCTCGGACTTCAAATACCTGCGATCTGAGACATTCTTTGTCTTACCGCCCTTGTTAAGTAATGTACTATTGGGTTGATCTAGAATTTCTAGATATGATTTTTGTCTCATGCATTTTCGTGTCTGATTTGTGATTGGATTGTGTAGAACTAAAATTTAGTCTTTTAAAATGCGCTCGCTTGTTTCGACAACCAACAACTAGATGAGTCTAGGTCGTCATAAAATATAAACCTGTTAACATTCATTTTACTTTTAATTCCTACCTGAATGTTATTTTCAGTGTAGATAGATTCTTCAAACATTCGAACAAAACCCATGTTGTAATTTAGCCGAAATACCTCAATGCCGTGTAGGTTAGCAGTAAGAACCTATTATGCGAATCCTGTAGAGAAAATATCACTGTAAATATTTTGATAAATTAATAAAAAAAATTCAAAATTGGAACACATTATTTTATTTCTACCTATATCTATACAGGATAAATTAACCTACATTACGTAGACATATATTATGTTGCAATTCTCGAAGGCGAGGGCATTTGACGAAATTAAACATTAATGTCATTGTAATAGGAACCAATCCACTAACCTTCGTGAATTGCAAGAGTTATTCTAATGATCTAGTTTTAGTAGTTTTAAATGACAGCTCAGTTATTTTAATTTCTAGTCCCTATCTAGTTTATATAAAAATTATTTTTCTCATTTATTTTAAAATTAAGCCATAGTAGCTGATGTTGGGCATCAACCAGATTTTAAATCGGTAAAGGTTAGTATTAAAACGGCATCAGCCTAGCTACGAGTAGCATGATAGTGTAGGTAAACTTAAAATCGTTACAGTTGAACGAATTGCTCCAAAGAAATTCCTTCAAAAAGCTACTTTACTGTACAAACAATAAGGTTCAGAATCTGATAACATTTTAATACAAAATACTTTCAACAAAAAGAATTTCAACCATATATGTCGTACATAAAGCTTACGTTCCTCTCGCACTAGTTCCAGCCGATGACATTTTGTTCAGATTCCTCATCGATAGAGTCTGGTGCAACAGAACGGGATACCCGATGACATTTCATTCGGAACCCTCATCAATTGAGTCTCGGATGCTACAACACGGGATACCCGATGACATTTCATTCAGAGATCCCTTATCAATTTAGTCTCTGGTGTAACAGCACGGAATACCCGATGACATTTCATTCAGATCCTCGTCAATTGAGTCTCCGGTGCAACATCACGGGATATCCGTTCACAGATTCGACAGATACAGCGCACAGCAGCTTCAGGTCTGCGTAGGTCTCCGGTGAACTGATCCTAAACTCGCGCAGCACCTTGATGCCGATGGTCTTCACGAGCTTGGTGCCGAAGTGTCTGCCTGCAACCAAATAAATATGAGTTAGCTTTAAATACTTTATGCGGTGAGGTGGGCTGATGACCTGGTTAAGGTTCGATGGCACTGGTTACTGGCAGCTCAGACCGATCATTGTGGCATTCGGCCTAAGTCCAGTAGTGAACGTCTTTCGGCTGATGATGATGAAATACTTTATAATATGTACACTTAAGCTAAAGGTCCGAAACACGGCCCGTATCACGGGTCTTCACTGAGAAATTTGGAGACTTTGAAACGCTGTCCTGCCCAGACTAGCAAACAGTAGGGGCTGATTTTCAGATATATGATTCTTGACTATATGATTGTGGTACTGACAATAGCGAAACATGATTGCTTTAAATTTTCTCGATAGAAAATAAATCCAAAGTTGAGTCTATATTTTCCTTTTTTTCCTCAGCCTACTAAAACAACGCATTATTAAAAGACACGATTAAGTTAATATGATGGTATTTTGGAAGCTACGGTAGCCCAGTGGTTCAAGCGTGCGGCTGTCAAGCGGCGGTCGTGGGTTCGAATCCCAGCTCGTACCAATGAGTTTTTCAGAACTTATGTACGGAATATCATTTGATATTTACCGTTAGCTTTTCGGTGAAGGAAAACATCGTGAGGAAACCTGCATACATCCGCGAAGAAATTCAAAGTTGTATGTGAAGTCCCCAACCCGCTCTGTGGGGACTACTGCCCAATCCCTCTCATCTATGAGAGGAGGCCTGTGCCCAGCAGTGGGACGTAGATAGGCTGATGATGATGATGATGATGATGGTATTTTACCTCATCTATAGGTATACTGACAAGAGGAAATTTAATAAACCTGCACACAGTCAGATATTTAACGAGATTTGTCTAAAAAGCCATTCTCGGAGAGGATTGCATCCCGTTTTGTCGTGAGCGAAAAACAAAGGGTGTCTCTTTCAATCGATACATCGCCTTAATACCACTTGATATTTCACTTCACTTTAAAAAAAAATTGCTTTCCATCTTTATGATGATTTCGCCAACCACGTGTACATTAGACGTTGTTCGGTAACGACGCCATGACAGTAGGCAAGACAGTGTACGGTATAGCCTAAGAGCGGTACGGTTGCGCTGTATGAATTTTGAACATTAATTCATAACAGCTACTTTTTTTGCACCAAAAAATTTGTTAAAGCAATTAGATTAGGTATTCTTTAATAAAACACGTAGTCCACCAACGTGACTGTAGAAAATATTAAAAAATAATCTATAAAAAATCCTTAAAAATCGGGCGAAAATGGTATAAGCATTTACTTACTTTATGACATACTATATATATTTATATTCTTTGTGATACATGAAAAATCAACCGATTTTTGTTAAGGCAACCTCGTAATATAATAATTTTTAATACAGAAATATATAAAATTCAATTACGGCTATGGTATATAAGCTAACATTACAGTTATGGTTTATATATATCTTTCTTATATGTATTAACCCTTTTTATACTGAAGCTACCCAAAATATCTGGAGCTTTATTTTCTTTGAAAAAGTCTTGTGAAATTAATATATAAGCCAAACTCACTACGTTGACTTTTCATGAAGGCCACATTGAAGAAGGTGTAATGCTAATGAACCCTATAAATACCTATTAAGTGATGTCAAATGCATCTTCATTAAAAGTAGGCGCGAGAGGGGAATACGCGGGGTGAGCGGAGGTGTGCAGCACAGCGAGAGGCGCGCGGGTGGGTGACAAGCAAGTGTGTGTGTAGGTACTTTACTTTTATCGGCGGCTTCGGTGCGGCCCTAAGCTTAATGTTCTATTAGGTATATGTAAATAGTGTAATTTAAACAACTTATTATTAGGTTCAATAGTAGCTATGAAGTATGAATTAAAAGTTAAAACTAAGTCATTTAATACCTTTAAATTTTGTATATAATCTGACATCTAAAACGACTCAAAACCGCCAAAATGATTTTCAAATAGATATAATTTATCGATTAAGAAATCACGGACTTTGTGTACAACCTAACCTACACGCCTATAATAAAAGTCCGCTCATCCGGTGCATTCGTAGGTGTAGGTAGGTACTGAACAACTACGCTGTCGGCCGGACGGTAGGTATATTGAGACCATATATTCGTGACTCGTACTTTGCACACACTTTATTAACAGTACAGTTGAAGACATAAATTAGGTATACATAAAAAGTAGAACATGTATACGTATCGACATAAATTCTTAGAAAGATGATGCCACGCTAAATTATGCCTTATAGGGACGCTTAGAAGTAGGTATTCGTTACTTCGCACGCCGCGCAGGTCGAAGCCCTTCGCGATCTTGAATTACATATACGGCTCGGTGTTGCGTAAATAAGTATGTCTTGATTCAACCAACAAGTAAATAGGATGACAAATGTATTCGTTTTTTAAAATATTACATCGTGATAATTATTTTATATAAGTAGTATAGAATAGATACGCGGCACACGCATGTTTTATAAAGCTCATATCACGGGAAAAGTAACCAACCAGAGATAATAAGGGCTACAGGCGGGTGACCGTAACAAGGAAAGTTAACTAGGTGTTTTAAAAATTTTCGTCTCCCAAAGGGTTGAAAATAGGGGTTAAATATTGTATGGGGATCAATTTTTTTTAAATAGACAAAACTGGTTTGTTCGTTTCTGCAGTCATTTCTGTCAGTACATATCAACGCACAGCCCAAACCGCTGGTTCTAGAGATTCCTTATATGGTCTAGGGGTGCACTAAGGAAGGAATTTTTAAAATTCGTCCCCTAAGGGGATAAAATGGGGGTCCAAAGTTTGTATGGGGAAACAAGATTAGTCAGACTATTTTATTCAAAACTTCACAGGAGTACTCCTAACAAAATAAGTAAACACGTGTCTCCAGTTTTTTGAAAATTCAACCCCTAAAAGGGGGAAATGGGGTGACAAAGTGTGAAAATCGACAATGGGTATTGTTTCTGTGGTTTATCGGGTCGCTAATTACGAAAACTACAATGATTTTAAAATCCAACGTCGCGGACATGAAATACCATCTCCCCTGTCGGGGTGAAATGGGGTTGAAATTGAAATAACTAAATATCAATATGGGTGTAGTTTTATGTTTTTTTTTTTCAATTCAATTCATTTATTTACCATAAACACAATTAAATTTGGTTTACACTGAATTTTCGGACGTCATATACGAAAACGGTATCGATTTTAAGATGTAATATTGTGGAAATGAACATTCTTTATCTAAATATATAAAAAAAGAAACTGACTGACTGACTGACATATCAACGCATAGCCCAAATCGCTGGTTTTAGAGATTCCAAATTTGGCACGTAGGTTCCTCATAAGGTACGGTATAGGTAAGGTATAGCTAGGGGTACACTAAGGAAGGATTTTTCAAAATTCATCCCCTAAGGGGGTAAAATGGGGCTCCAAAGTTTGTATGGAGAAACAAGATTAGTTTGATTATTTTATTCGAAACTTCTCAGGAGTACTCCTAACAATAAATAAGTAAACACGTGTTTCCAGTTTTTTTTAAAATTCAACCCCTAAAAGGAGGAAATCGGGTGACAAAGTGTGAACATGACAATGGGAATTAATTCTGTGGTTTATCAGGGCGCTGATTACGAAAACTACAATGATTTTAAAATCCAACGTGGCGGACATGACATACCATCTCCCCTGTCGGGGTGAAATGGGGTTGAAATTGAAATAACTAAATATCAATATGGGTGTAGTTTTATGTTTTTTTTCGGACTTTAATTACGAAAACGGTATCGATTTTAATATTCTTTATCTAAATGAACATTCTTTATCTAAATATATAAAAACCAGGCCAAGCGCGTGTCGGGCCACGCGCAAGGTAGGGTTCCGTAGTCGTCCACCCGTTACATTATGTGGACTAAAAAGTTTGCAAACTTATATTTACTATATTTTTGACAGAATTAACAACATTATCTAAGGTATCAATGGAAATTGTACGAAAGTTTGCTTTTGTAAAGTACATTTCTGAAGTTCGACTCGTACTCGTTAACTAGTAATGTCTACTTAGCTGTGATATTTTTTCTTTTAAATTCATCATATATACTACTACCATGATTTTATTCACATGCCTAGTAGCCACCGTTTAACTGGCAGGGGGGGGGGGGGGGGGGGGACATTTGACCATAACAAAAATTATCACTTCAAAGCTTAATATCACGCTTAACAATTCTTTAATCAAAAATGCTTATAGAAACCTTATAATATTTTTAAAAGAGCTATCGAACGATACCCCACACGATGGGGTTTGGCTGAAAAAAAAATTTCACCACCACTTTACATATACGGGAGGAACCCTAAAAAATTTTTTTTTTTAAGATTTTATTCCACAGCTTTCTAGTACTAACGGTTACTGAGAAAAACGGGGGTCGGTCGGACGGACGGACGGACGGACGGACATGGCGAAACTATAAGGGTTCCTTGTTCACTACGGAACCCTAAAAAAAGAAACTGACTGACTGACTGACTTATCAATTAACAGCCCAAATCGCTGGTTCTAGAGATTCCAAATTTGGCACGTAAGTTCCTTATATGGTCTAGGGGTGCACTAAGGAAGGATTTTTCAAAATTCGTCCCCTAAGGGGGTGAAATGGGGGTCCAAAGTTTGTATGGGGAAACAAGATTAGTCAGACTATTTTATTCAAAACTTCACAGGAGTACTCCTAACAATAAATAAGTAAACAAGTGTCTCCGTTTTTTTGAAAATTCAACCCCTAAAAGGGGTAAATGGGGTGACAAAGTGTGAAAATCGACAATGGGTATTGTTTCTGTGGTTTATCGGGTCGCTAATTACGAAAACTACAATGATTTTAAAATCCAACGTGGCGGACTGTCGGAAATGGGGTTGAAATTGAAATAACTAAATATCGATATGGGTGTAGTTTTATGTTTTTTTTCGGACGTCAATTACGAAAACGGTATCGATTTTAAGATTTAATATTGTAGAAATGAACATTCTTTATCTAAATATATAAAAGGAGAAAATGACTGACTGACTGACATATCAACGCACAGCCCAAATCGCTGGTTCTAGAGATTCCAAATTTGGCACGTAGGTTCCTTATAAGGTCTAGCTAGGGGTACACTAAGGAAGGATTTTTCAAAATTCATCCTCTAAGGGGTGAAATGGGGGTCCAAAGTTTGTATGGGGAAACAAGATTAGTCAGACTATTTTATTCGAAACTTCACTGGAGTACTCCTAACAATAAATAAGTAAACACGTGTTCCCGGTTTTTTGAAAATTCAACCCCTAAAAGGAGGAAATCGGGTGAAAAAGTGTGAAAGCCGTACCGTACTATTAAAGATATATACCACACTAGCTTTTTCCCGCGGCTTCGCCCGCGTACTAAACGTAACTTTAAACAGCCGACAAAAAAAGATTGTTTCAGTTTGAATTTGACCCAACCAGAGGTATGTATTTGTCCGCGATTATCACGCGTTTTGCTGAACCGATTTAGGTGCGGGTCGGAAAACTATTTGTTACGTTCTGGAGGTTTCGGTATACGAATTTTTATGCCGCCATCGACTTACTACTACTAAGAGATTATAATTACTACTCTTGAATAAAAGTACATATCTGTCTCCCTTAAAAGAAGGAAATGTGGTCTCAAAGTCTGAAAATCAATATGGGTATTATTTTCAGACTTTGTGACCACATTTCCTCCTTTTAAGGCTTTTGAATTCTCAAAAACCTGAAAAACATGTTTACTCATTAACTAATCTTGTTTCTCCATACAAACTTTGGAGCCCCATTTTACCCCCTTAGGGGATGAATTTTGAAAAATCCTTCCTTATTGCACCCCTAGACCTTATAAGGAACCTACGTGCCAAATTTGGAATCTCTAGAACCAGCGGTTTGGGCTGAGCGTTGATATGTCAGTCAGTCAATCAATCAGTCAGTCAGTTTCTTCTTTTATATATTTAGAAGAAGAAGATTATACGTAAACATCATATACTACGCAAATAAACAAAATTTCCTACGCCGCAAACAAATTTTACATAGTTACTCAAACACAATATCATTTTAAAGGTAATGAATGAGTAGGTAAATAATAATAAAATGTCGCACTGGGCCGAGCGGCGGCCTCAAGCACGCGTGTTTTAAGTTTTAACCTGCCTACTCAATCGCTACATTCTCATCTCAGATAATCCTTAACAATAAGTCAATAAAGTCCAAATCCGATTGCAAACGTATGCTGTACATTAACGAATATAAATAATATTCGCTTGATTCATATTCCGTTGATATTCTGAGCTTTAAAGCCAACGGTAAAATTGCAATCACGGACTTTGTATTTGTATTTAGGCACCGTCATCAATGCATTCGTTATTCATATCAAAGTCATAGTAAGTAATAATAATAAACAGAAACCGCACGCGCCGCGCGCTTGTTTCGACATGGCTACTTCCATCTCGTTGTGCGTTCTAAAATAATCCCTGATAGTAAGGCAATAAAGTCCAAATCAGATTGCACGTGTGTGATGTAATTAAGCAAATCAACGAAAACAAATAACATATGGGGTTCATTCCTATTCCATTGACATTCTCAGGGCTTAAATTAAAAGTCCACTGAAAAATTGGAACTGATATATTTTTTCTACTAATGTTAAATACGCGATTTGTAAAAAACTATTTACCAAATATTTAAATAGTTTCATTTTCAATGATAATTCTGAGAAACAGTCCTTGTTTTTCATGTGTTGCTATAAAAAGCTTATATATAATTTTCTTTTTAATAAGTTTCAGAAAAACTGAAAATACCTGTTTTTTTTAAATTTCTCTTATTTCCCGTTGCATATATGTTTCGATTCGGATCGTAAGCATCAAAACAGACCTAAAGATAGAAGCATTCTCAATAAAACTACTTATACCATATTTGCTGTGAAAAATCAACAGTTTTTGGGCACCATTTTTTTTATCCAACTTCCGGTGGTAGATTCGCATATTTCAAAAATATTGATTCTTAAAATCACTTAAAAGAACCGTATAAAAAAAATTAGCCTGTTAGAGAATTTTTTCCAAAAAAAACGTATCTTTCTCAGGCTAGTAGTGGATTCCGCTCGTCGTCGCTCCGGGCGCGTGCGCTCACCAACGCGGCGACGAGCCAAATCCCATTTGATATTTAAAAGAGGCTTTTCGGTGAAGGAAAAGATCGCGAGGAAACCGGTTTAATATCATCAAGGTGTAGTTGTTCCTCTTCTTATTTCATATTTATACTTCATATTTCTGCTTACATTAATTCTTGGAATTTGGTTTCAAAGAGGACCCTGGGTTCTTTTAAACGGGAACAGGCAGACCATCTTTTACCTACCTAGACAGTCCATGGAGCCCAAACTGAAAGGGATGTAGCAGTACGGGTGCCGCGCCGCGGAACGCTCGGGACTAAACCGTTCCGGATCAAACGCGTCCGGGTTTTCCCAGAACCGCTCGTCCCGGTGCATGTGGAATATCGGCACGAGCAACGAGCTGCCCGCGGGAAGAGTGCCGCAGCCTGAAAACATAAGGTTCGTCTTTTTAATAATATTATGCAAACTAGGTATAGTTTTAATAAGTGATAAATATGTTACAGTACTTGTCCGTTAAGTTTAAGTGTGTTGTTGTTGTAGGTATAAGTTCGTACAAAACTGTAAGGCAAAGTGCTGTCAAATTAACGCAAGCAAAAATCTACCTTACAGTCAGAGCTCTAAGTCGAGTTTTGCTTGCGTTCGTTTGACAGAATTTGGCCTTACAGTTGCGTACGAGTTGTACAGTTGAGTTCGACGCGGACGAAGTCACGGGAAATAACTAGTACCTAGGTAATAAATATGTTATTTCCTATATAATAAAATTTATCCATAATAGTTATTTTAACCGCACGTTTCCGTCCGCTAACGTCATAGAAAACGTGATTCCGCGGCATTTCCGCAGATACGAAGAAATATATGGAATGTATAGTTCGTACACAACGGCAAGGCCAAATACTGTCAAATTAACGCAAGCAAAAATCTACCTAACAGTCAGAGCTGTAAGTCGAGTTTTGCTTGCGTTCGTTTGACAGAATTTGGCCTTAGAGTTTTGTACGAACTATACCATCCTATCTAACCATTCGTGCACTTTATGTCCATTGTAATAAGGGTCACCAAGGTCAGTTCATGTATTGGAGTTGGTTCACATACCGATATCGATGTCTTCTAGTATAGTCCGCTTCACCATAGAGCCGATAGGGAAGAGGCGGATAACCTCTTTTAATACCATGTCCAAGTATGGCATCCGCTTTATGGCCTCGTCGCTTACTTCGTCGTCTCTGAGCACGCTTCTTATCTCCAAATACAGTTTTTCCTGTAGTATACAAGTTTATAGCTTTGAATGGTTAAGTCCACGAAGGGCCGGCCCAAGGTTGGGGCGGATAGCGCGGCCACGCCAGGCGCCGGATGTCAAGGGGCGCCAAACTGGCAACTTGGAAAAAAGTTAAACCAAAGGGCGCCCAACTTGACTTTGTAATAACCTTTACCACCCGTGATACACACAATGTTTTTTTTTTCATCACATTTGCGAGGAAATAAATAACTAGGTACAAAAGGCAGAAAAATCTATATTTCAAACAATACAAGTTACAACCACACCAATCAAAAATTTACGAACTTGGCAACTTCACCTCGGAGATATCACTGCGAGAGGAGCGCGCAACTTCAATATTTCATCCAATCACAGAGCAGTATTCTTGCGGTGCGCGGCCAACTAGATTTTTTTAAACCAATCAGATCACACACAAACTCATAACTCCCTCGGGAGTTATAAAAATCGACAACTCCCGCGGGAGGTAAATCGGCTATTACTGCTCTATACCTACGCCTGCGTACAATAAGACCCTTTACGAGCAAGTGTGATGAAAATATATATTACTAGCTAGTCGCCTAAGATGCGTAAACACGGCCTTAGTTATTGAAGAAGAGAAAACTCACTTAAGAGGCCTTAAGTACAAGTTTAAATTTTTTTGATATCAAATTTTGACAAAAATATTGAAAATACCAATATGATTATAGGATACTATGATTTTATTAAAGTTTAAGATAGTAACATTGCCCTTTTTTTTATTTTATTGTGTGTAGTAGAATTTAAGCGGAAAAAAGCAGTTTTTAGCTCGAAAATGGTCGATTTGGAGTGATGTTTGAAAGAAAATATCTTCATGAAAAATGCAAGAAATACATTTAAATTTAATGTCATTAGGTCGCAATAGTCCTGTTCTAGATAGTAACATTGATAAAACGTCAAGAAACTTGTCAATTTAACAGAAAATGGGCTAAATAGATGAGTACTTTTTACCTTATAAGGACCCTTAAGAATAATGTTTGGTTAAGATTAGACGTACCTGGCAGTCAGGGTGGTAGGCCATCATGAGTAAAAGAAAAGATGCGATGTTCGCCGAGGTCTCTTGACTCTAAAAATACGAAGGCATTAGGTACATATACAGTTGGCCGGCCATTGATACCTTTAAGTCCGAAAATTTTCCTGAAGAGTTTCCCATAAAGATACGACATTACAACATGAGAGTGATATTTATCTAGTTATTATACCCAACTCTCCGGGACACGGGTCACGGCTGGTATAGTAGAAATTATTTAAAATGTCCGACATTTTACAAAACTTGTCATTGGACTTTGAATCTTCACGCTTGGACAGTAAAGTCGCTTTTTGGACGGCCTAATTTGATACAACTCGGACAGTTCAAATAATTTTAAGTATAATTTAACCCCTAACAAACACTACCTACTACATGGAAGAGGGGTCTTTATTAAGTTTTTTTTTACTTATAAAATGTACCTAACCTGCCCAAATAAATCGATAGGTACTTAAAAGGTTTGTTTTAACGGGTCTAACGCGATATTTATGTATATTTACCTTTTTTTACCGACGTTTCGACACGGGTTGCACCGGCCGTGGTCTCGGATATAACAAACCTTTTAAGTATGTTTACAAAGCACGAGAGTTTAAAGTGTTATAAATCGATAGGTGTTACGGCCATGTTTTATGCGAAGTTTTAGGCAATCTTGGCCGTCTTAAGCTCTCCCTCGTGACCCACATGCTTATATATTTTTACACTTGCTTACCGTTGTGAATATCGTAAAAATTTGTTTCAACACGTTAGTGTTTGGTACTGATTCCATGATTATCTTGTCTACAACACTGAGGGCTAGACTATTTTCAAACGTATTATGGTTGCCGTCTCGCTCACTCAAGCTTGTTTTAGACATCTTTTCAACTCTATGTTTGACTATAGTATTCGCCATGTCCATAGTTTTTCGTATAAACTTTTTACTTCGTGAGTAGTATTGTGAGATCCGGTAGTAAGGTTCAATTTGGAGGTACCATGTTGTCATTCGCAAAAATACATCTGCGTACATTCTGAAACAAATGGATAGTCCAGTCATTTGGAAATAAGTATAATCATAGCTGATTTTTTCTTTGAAACATATATCTTCATCATAGTAATAAACAGGAACATAAATTTTACTTTGCTGTCTTATAATAATCTGAGTCGTTAGACGTTAGTGTAAAACGTTAAATATGTATATAGGTACTAGCCCGTTTTCAACTTTGCTACTAAGTACTTAGTTAAGTAGGAACCTAAACAACAAAGATTATGATGATGATGAATGCAAGGCTGCCGTCGCTCGTGCATAATATATCTTTGATAGTCCCTTTTGGTATTGTATCTTAATTAAGTGTGCCTAATTACTAATTAATTGGGAAAATATTCTGGTCTCGGCATGGGAAAATATTCTGGTCTCGGCACTGAATATAATTTCATCCCTTTCGGTGTCGAGACCCTAGGTCCGTGGGGCCCAGGAGCTTTAAGCCTCTTCAAAGAGATCCAGAAGAGGTTTAAAGACGCTACCGGTGACCGAAGAGCTGGCAGCTATCTCGCACAAAGAATTAGTTTAGCTATTTAGCGAGGGAATGCTGCCAGCGTCTTCGGCACAATGCCGCAGGGGCCATTTTTAGATTTAGTTTAGTTCATCATCCTCCTAGCGTTATCCCAGTACAGTTGCATCCTGAAGGATGCCTGGGGTCCGCTACCTAATCCCAAGATTTGGCGTAGGCACTAGTTTTTACGGAAGCGACTGCCATCTGACCTTCCAACCCCGAGGGGAAACTAGACCTTATTGGGATAAGGATTTGTCAAGTGAGTGGGCAACTTGACTGTTAGAAGTTCTCAAGCCGCCCGAAGGCCTCCAACTTGGCTTAACGACTTCTGCCATAGACAGCAACCGGGATCAACGGCTTAACGTGCCTTCCAAAGCGGTCACCCATCCAAGTCCTGACCGCTGCCCACATTACCGCAAGCGGTACCCGGCGCCGCTGGGCCACGAGCGCTCCGGTTTTAGATTTAGTTCAGTTATATTTTTTATTTATACATAAACACAAAACACATTATACATTTAAGGGTTAAGGGTTTAAGGGTTAATTTTAGGGTTTTTTATTTTATAGTTGATAGATTTAAGTATGTAAGTATTAGTATGTAGGTATTTGTTATTGTATTTTGTTTTCTTTTGTTTGTTCCACAATAGAATATAGTTTAAACATTACTAATGTGTACTTACTGATGCGTTTCTTGTACAATATCATGAAGATGGGGGAGTTTCAATGTCTGTTCCCTGGTTAAGCCGAATAAAGTTCCTGAAAAATGTACGAACAAAGAATGCTTCAGTTAAGATTTTAAATAAGAAAATTGCTCGGCGTTTTTCTTAAAGGTATTCCGGAGAAAACGAGTTTTCACCGGGAATAAGAACTAGATAAATCGATCGATTAATCACCATCGCAAGCCCCTATTCGACCCGTTTGAAAAAACTTAATTAGGTACTAATAAATTTCCTCCTTTAATAGTATACTATTATAGGTAGTAATTATGTATGTATTTAAATAGTTAAACTTCTTGATGTAAATAATTTAGTGTACACAAGACAAAGATAAAAGAATACAGACAAATGTGTCGCCAGTCACAAAAAGCGCGCATAAATATCTGCGGTTCTATTTTTAGGGTTGTGCGGGCGTGTCAGGTTTTTCTGGACACTAGCGAATCATGGGGACCTGTAGGCCTAGCACATGATGGCCGCGAGGGTATGTCGGCTTGAGATAGACTATCCGTCACTTTCTAACAGCACCAATCATAAAAAGACGCGTGGTCTATCTCGAGCCGACATACTCTCGCGGCTGTCATGTGCTAGGCCTACTGGGGGGGATTTCATATAGGTAGGTATAGTTCGTACACAACTGTAAGGCCAAGTGCTGTCAAATTAACGCAAGCAAAAATCTACCTAACAGTCAGAGCTCTAAGTCGAGTTTTGCTTGCGTTCGTTTGACAGAATTTGGCCTTAGAGTTTTGTACGAACCTATACTTAAAATTCTAATTTCAGCAGGGTCAAGCCTCCACCCAAACCAAAACCCTGGATCTACCACTGATACTGGATGAACTGCAGGTAAGTACATAAAAAAAACCTAAAATTAAACACACAAGTTTCTTACGGCAGGCGGTGTAGGTAGTTGCTTTTACGACTTCGTCGTAGACATTGAATGCTACTCCAATCGGTCGTGCCCTGAGTTTCTCTATAAGTAAGCTAGTTTCTTCGTTAAACACACAGTTGTAGCTTTCTGTGGCTTTTTTGCTATAATTTGGGCTTATTAATTTTCTGCGTTTGCGCCATACTGGACCTGTATGAAGAAGAAAGTACTTAACGTATAAAGTGCCATTGTTTTGCACCGGTTACATGTTAAAATACCTAAAATTGATATACCTATTTTCAAAATACCTATGTACGAAATAACTATTTTTTTTAATACCTATCCCTTATTAAACCTATTTTCATAATACCTATTGGACGAAATACCTAAGTATTGAACGATTAACCTAAACTTGAAATAACTACTATCAAAATACCTATGTACGAAATACCTATTTTTAAAATGCCTATATGTCATTAAACCTACGGCCGTAATACCTACAGTCGAAATACCTACAGTACTAGCCTAGCTAATTGTTTACTGTTATTCAGATTCAGATTCTTTATTGCATTCATGTAACAATCAGGTCTTAAAGTTAGGTGTAGTTCTACACGAGAAACTATTATTACTAATACACTATTTAAATTACATGATTATCACATATGTATGTCCTTAAAAATTAAATTCAGGCATGTCCATAATAATTTCTTAATTATATAAAAGTCAAATTATTAAAAAAAAAGTTCATTTCTGGCGCTTCGCCGGCCGCTGCCGCGGCTCGCTCGCTTCGCTCGCTCGGCTCGCGCGCTGTAGGGTTGCAGTTCTACCTAACCACTCCTCGCTTCGCTCGTCGTCGTACCTACACCGACCTGCCCTAGGTACAAGTAAAAAATTATGTTACGACAATCTCCACCTCTATTCTCCACTTCCACATATTCTAACCTAAGGCAGGTCGGTGACGTCGGTGTAGGTACGACGACGAGCGAAGCGAGGAGGAGTGGTTAGATAGGACTGCAACCCTACAGCGCGCGAGCCGAACGAGCAAAGCGAGCGTGCCGCGGTAGCGGCCGGCGAAGTGCCAGAACCGAACATTTTCCCATAAAATTATTATTCAACTGACATTCTTGATTTTCGATGTTTTTTACTACTACTTATATATTTCAAAAACCCATTTTTTAAAAATCTGTCGCGATAATGTACTGTAGGTATTTTGGGTGTAGGTATATCAAACTTAGGCGAATCGTCCATTAGGTATTTCATCCGTTAGGGATTTTGAACAGTAAGTATTTCGATCAATAGGTTTTTTGAACGTAGGTATTTCAAAATTCGGTCATTTAAAGTATTTAAACTGTAGGTTAAATAACTGTTAGGTATTTTAAAAATAGGTATTTCATACATAGGTATTTTAACAATAGGTATATAAATTTTAGGTATTTTAATATGTAACCTTTTGCACCCACACACTAGCGTGTCATCCACGAAGGCGCGTCCTTCCACAGCCCAATCCGTACAATTATGCATATACTTAAACGAAATATGATTCATGCAACTAGAGTCCGGGAAACCGGGAATTCCGGGAATTGGGTGGGCAAGGAACTTAATAACACTAACTAAATATGAGGTATGGTTGCATGGAGTTCACAGATAAATTCAGATTGTCGTAATAAATATTTGACTCATAACTTACCTGATCCACTGAGGATACCATAGCCTAGGTAATCTATCATGTACTTGTATTGCGGGCCCCTTTCACTCGTTTTGTTGCTGGTAAGGAGAATCTGCAAAACATTGAATATTTTGATGTGTATTCTTAACGGAATAAAATCCTCTTCAATATTTTTTCTAACACGCTTTTTAATTTCGAGACAAGATTATTCGGTGTAGAGGTAAAATATTACTGTCTACAAAACGCGGGAATTACGTTATACGTGAAGTTATTTTGCCCGTTGTTGAACGATACCTATAGGTAATAAATAGGTAGGCATGTCACAAATACAAACGACCTGAGGTGAGCTAGTTGATTTTCCAATACCATAACTTTATTTCTAGGCCAACAGGCCATTGCATTTCCAAGAAGAAGTAATGATGAAATGATTCATTAAAATGATTATGTTTATTTGTGGCAAACTGTCTGCCAGCCTTCATAGTGGGGCAGATTGCAAGAACAAATGGTCGTAAATGTGGATACGCTGGACAAAAGCACAATTTTTTTCCCAGGGTCTAGTTAGGTCAATAGCTTTTTGTTTTTGATAGGAACCAGCTCCTTCGTCGGCCATCTTTAATTTATAGGGATGGAACCGACCGGACCGGGCTGTTGTCAGCAATATTGTTTTGTTCCCGGCAACGTTTCCGGCCCATGTCGGGAACTTTTCAATATTCTCGCCAGCGGCACACCACTAAGCTACAGTGAAGATGAAGAAATGAACTTACTTTGACATCATCCGGCTCTGAAATACAATAGTTCAGCTCTGGACCCAACCAGAACCTGAATGCGAGGCCGTACTCCTTCTTTAACTTGCCCAAAACGGTAAATATTTCTGTAACAATAACAATACATTTTTTCTTACAATCGAGCACCTATTTAACTTAGTAATAAGTGTACAGGCTGTATCGTAATCTTGAACAGAAATATATATGAAAATATGATTCTACGTGTATCAATGATTCTGAATCACTTTTACAGTGAGACCAACTTTGTCCGTGAAATCAAAAATCTGCTTCTTCATACTGTACTGTTCGATTTGGCGACTGGACCTTTCCTATGAAATAGCAGATATATTGCGTGATATTTCACACATTTGAATTGTTGTAGTTTAGCCGATGCAGCAAAAGTGACAAGCATGGCAGTGTTCAAGTGTATAGATTAAAAAACGTACTAACGATAAAGAATCTACTGACCTTCTAAAGGCACGTTGAATATCAAAGCGTTGCCGAGCACGGGCAGCGCGGGCGGGCCTGGCAGCCGCGCCGCCAGCGCTAGCAGCCGCCGGTGTCGCACGCGCCACCGCGCCCACCACGCCAGCGCCGCCGCCAGCAGCAGAAATAGGAATAGGAGCATTCTGGAATAACGTCATTCGTGGTTATTTGGTATTTGGGCAATTGTACCAACGAAAATCGAGATTCGACCTCTAACAAATTTAAAGAAAATTCCGGTTTCAGAATTATAAAAATCTGTCTAAACTCAGACTCTGAGGTAAGGAGGTAAGACAATGAGCGAGTTGACATCATAATATAAATAAAAACAAAATATTTTTTTCAACCAACATCTCCACTTACCTCATACAGATTTTTATGATATTGAAAATGAAATTTACTTTAATTTTGTTAGAGGAAGAATACATGTAGGGTACACTCTGCAAAAAATATGTAGAACTAGTTCCATCGAAAAATACTAAACCCGTAGTACCAAAGTACGGTGACTAAGTACCTACTTCTAACATACACTACACGCACTTATCTAGACTTCTAACTGGGCTAAACAACCTCCAAACTTTGTTGGCATGCAATCTGTCACAAAGAGGGCATAGTTACTGTTATGAATAAGGTCATTTCGAATTGTTTTTGTATGTATTTATGCGTTTAAGTAGCATTTTAACAAGGAAAAGTATTATTTGTCTCTTCTAATTGAAATTTTGATTGTAAATAATAATAAGTATCCACGGTAGGTATTTCGATTATGAATACTGATGATGATGACACATCTATGAAATAAAATAATAATTAAAATGTGAATATTTTATACTCAGAATACTCCGGCTTGTTTCACGTGCAGCTTCATAATGGTTCAGCACAAATCCGTGGGACTAGTGATGTCCCGTTTCCGAGTTTATTGCCATTTTTTATGGGCAATAATCCCGGCTCGGGTAATAAAATTTATTGTTTATTACATTGAAAAGTCAGGATTGTGCACTATACCTTATATGAGTATGACTGCGTACTCCTAAGTACTAAATTATATACGTTATTGTACACAACTATCTGCTTGTAGTAATGACGTTCTAATGATACTAGATTTACTGCAAGCCTCTTACGGAAATGATTGCTCTAGGGCAGAGATACATCAAACTATAGACGCAGAATAGAATGATAATAGGTATTAGTTTCCACGCTAACATGCGAAAACGGAACGCCGCGCCATTACGCACCATGTACGGGAGAGCTCCAATGCAATGCAACGCAACAAGTAGCTCGCTTCGCTCGGGAATTAATTCATAACACCTTCGCTCAGTTCGGGAGTAAGGCTGCGTTTCCACCAGAGATGTGCGAGGATGTGTTTTCATATATTTGACACCTCGCTCGGCGCGTTGCGAGGTGTCAAATGTATGAAAACGCATCCTTGCACATCTCTGGTGGAAACGCAGCCTAAAATCTGGAGTCCTATTTTTTATTAATTAAAGTATATCACATACAATATTACAACTGTTACTAGGTATAACTATTGCGTAACAGTAATTGCGTTACGACAATTAGGGAGTACATAGGTAGACATTGACTACAAGTATTACAGTGAGATTACAATTTCATTATATCCTTCTGGAGTTCAGGGATTCAATATCGCACCCGTGACATAAAGCAGTGCTTTATCCACTTGGTGTATTAATCTACTGTTATGTACCAACCTACTAAACTTTTTGACTGAGAAAAATTAATGAATTTTACTTACCAAATTAACTCCAGACTACGCACTGCCTTAAGAATGCATTATATGTATATAGTCACAATCCCACGTTGGAAGTGCCTATAACAATGCTGGAATCTGAACGAATGTATGCCAACGTAAGGACACGGCACACGGTTAATGGTTTTTTGGAGGTAACTGGTGAAAGTCTACGTTCGTTGGACGGTTTGGCCGCGTTAGCGTCAGGTATTTAATAGTACATTACTACAGAGGCCGGGAAGTAAGGGGTTGCCGGCCGAGTACATATAGACGGCATAGGGACGGCACTATACGAAGTACGGATTTCGAATTTCAGAGTAGGGCAGGATCAATACCAACTACCTAGACTGAAGCAGTCGTCAAAATCAAATTAAGTACCTCTACCCTACAATTAATAAGCCTGCTTTACAGATAGTGCAAATTATGTCAACTTGACAAGTTTAATAATATAAACATAATGGATCAAATGAGTATAGGGTAGGTACAGTCAAGGGCACCAATATGTATACACTTTTTCACCTTATTCCATTGAAATAAGGTTCTAAAATGTATACATATTTATTATTTATGCTCTTGACTGTACTAACTCTGTCAGTAGGTAAATTTGAATCATCATTCGCTTGCCCTATACTACTTGGGGTCGGCGCAGTATGTTTTTAGGGTTCCGTACTTACCCGAAGGGTCCAAACGGAACCCTATTGCTGTCACTCACGCGTCAGTCCGTCCGTCGCGTCGTCTGTCACACAGGTTTATACAACCAAACGGTTGGAGCTTCAGTCTTCAAATTTTCACAGTATAAGCATCTTGTTGGCCCAAATTCACACGTACTAATAGTCAAAATATATGTTAGCCATACTAATAATAGAATTTTATGTTTTAAGGGGGGCTCCTAAAGAGCTAAAGGGGCGTACGAAAAAAGAAATTTGACCTACCCCATCGAGTGGAGATACCTAATGTATTTTTCGTTTTAAAAAATATTGTAAAACAAATGAATTAGAAGCCACCAAATACAGCTTATTTTACAAAATATTGGTCCGAAGAATTTTAAAACGTCCCATGAACATCATTTTTAACCTAATGAACTTATAATTTGGTGATAATGTTTATTATTAGGTACTTATGTATATTTTACTAACAAATACGAATCATCATCCTCCTAGCGTTATCCCAGTACAGTTGCATCCTGAAGGATGCCTGGGGTCCGCTACCTAATCCCAAGATTTGGCGTAGGCACTAGTTTTTACGAAAGCGACTGCCATCTGACCTTTCAACCCCGAGGGGAAACTAGACCTTATTGGGATTAGGCTTTGTCAAGTGAGTGGGCAACTTGACTGTTAGATAGAAGTTCTCAAGCCGCCCGAAGGCCTCCAACTTGGCTTAACGACTTCTGCCATAGACAGCAACCGGGATCAACGGCTTAACGTGCCTTCCAAACAAATACGAATATATTGATAAATCTGATTTTTTCTTTGAGATTTCTTTATTTTTCTTATAAAAACCAACTGAATTTTGCGATTGGTTCGGAACCCTGAATGTGCGAAGTTCGACTCGCACTTGGCCGGTTTTTTAAATATCTTGAAAACCTACGCATTATTTTTATCGTTGTTGTCGTTGAATTGGAACATTTTAATAAAATATGATGTTTTTACAACACATTCACCGAATCATGTTAATGTTAAACTCCTAATTATTTTCAAGGTTGCATTATATGTATATTATTAGGTATTGATATAGTGGTATAAATTCGTCAGGATAAAGTTTTAGAACTCAATTTCGAGTTTTTGACTGGCGGGGACAACAGCGTGACTTAATTTAAGCTATGCGTATACTTCAGCTAGCGTGTTTTCTCAGTGCTAGTGCATTCAGTTTAGGTAATTATATAAGGAAAATGTCCCTGTGCTCAACACTGGCCCAATACATAACACATCCAATGTTATGACATGATGACAGCGGTGATTAATAGGTGTTATTTATTGTTCACTAAGGTGTCGAGCACTGGGACGACCTTACTAGATTAAAAAATTGAAAAAATAGGTACATAAAGTAAAATTTCCAATGTTTGATACCTAGCAGTGGAGGAGCGTCCATACAACTCGATTGCCACCGGCTTGCCTAATTTTCAGCCAGTCCAGTTCTTTTACTACGGCTCATGCATGAAGAATAAGAAAGGCAAATTATTTCCGGCTTCCCTAAGAATATTTTTGATGCGCCGCCACTGATACCTAGGTACCTTGA
This sequence comes from Cenopis cana, assembly GCA_951800055.1. NCBI lineage: Eukaryota > Metazoa > Arthropoda > Insecta > Lepidoptera > Tortricidae > Cenopis > Cenopis cana. Next base: position 11,023,883 of record OX637492.1, read on the forward strand.
TTATGATACCTATTAGTGACCTGTAAAAACCATTTTACTAATAAAATATCTGAATCTGAGTGGACACAAATTTTTCGCCTCTTTTGTGCTGATTCTGTATCCGCACCAGCACCGAGACAGCGCTATGCAAGTGTATAGCGGTGTCCTGCACTGCGAAAACCGTCCGGAAACCGCATCAGTATGACAACCGACATAGTGTCAATGGACCGGTTTGCCTCTTATCTGATGGGCAAAAGAGAAACCGTCATTTAGATGACGAAAATGCACTTAACGTAGAGTTGTACAACTTTTTTGTTGTTAAATATGAAAGGAAATATAACAAAGAGAGGCCCTAAAACACTAATAAACGGCTAATCGATACGGCACGTGTAGGAACGTAGCACGACTAGCACGTACCTACACGTGCCGCTTTGGTTTTGTACACATTGAAATAAATACACGTTCTTTTACAACCCTACGTATACTTGAAGGTAACCACTAAACAACGGATGTTGGTAATGGTTGGTTTTAAGTACCTTATCATCGTCTAAAGTGGAACGAACTTTATCGCTCCGTAGCTTTTAAGTTAAATTCTCGATCAACAGTAGGTATTTTTAATTTTTCTTTCAGTTCCAAGTGCCAATGCCTTTTGTAACGAGAATCTTAGTATCACCGGCGGAATCAAGGTGTCAATCAAAGACGCTCCCTTCATGGCGTCGGTAAACGAACTCACCGATGAAGTTGAAGAGAAGTATGAAGAAGTTTGTGCCGGTTCTATAATCCACAAACGCTTCATTTTGACTGCCGCTTCATGCATTGACGGGTAAGTTGTGAAATTAGGCCTTTTGAGTGTCGAACGCTCGACTTTTTTCTAGAGATCTATCAAAAAACTATGACGTTTTGACAGATCTCGAGTGAAAAGTCGAGCGTTCGACACTCAAAAATCGGCCCCCAGATCCGGATTATTCCGTGCGGTATCTATCAGTAAGCTGTCAGTCCTCTGCTGTAGTAATATAGGAAACTAGACCTAATTGGCGTCTATTTTTGTATGTATGCTTTTATACATGGCTGTTTGTTTTCTAAATAAAAATCTGCTACTGCTAGAGGTTTCTATTTGTTTCAACTTATAAAAATCCTACGTGGATTCGATTGAAATACCTACTCAATTATTTTTGGCACTTATCTCAACTGTATGAGTTTGCAATGTTTGCAATACCTTACCTACTCGCTAGCGACTGCATAAACGATTTAGTATGGACAAAAGTACAGCGCCTCTGGCGGTTACGCAATAGAACTAAGAATCGACAAACTAAATCGTGACAACATTGCAAACTCATGGTAAGGGTAGGTACTTCTCTCGGAACTCGTTTCGTTTTTGAACCTCCATATAATTAACGAACTTTCTCACAAAATTCACGAGAATTGGTTTCGCTTGAACGGTAGCCGGGCATTTCGCCGGACATAACCTACGTTAGAAATCATTTTTGCCCGAGCTGTAAGGAGTAAACATTTTTTTAACTTTCAAACCCAATGCCAGTGACAAGACTAAAGAAAGAAGTGTTCGTGTGGCAACTGAAAGTTTAAGCGGAGATAATGGCGCACTCCTCGGGGTGGTAGATGTGTTCTGCCACGAGAAATACGACGCAGAAACGCTCACTAACGACATCTGTCTACTGAAGTTGGATACTGCTGCACCCTTCGCCGGGCTGGTCCAAGTGGCGTTGCCTGACAAGGACTTTGTATAAGAAGTTGGGAGTCAGGTGAACGCCACTGGTTGGGGTGCTACTGAGGTAAGCTCGTGGAAGTATTTAATTCAATTAATTCAAATATTTTATATCAGAATAAATCCATATAATTGTTACGTATACAAATAAGAGCTTACTTAACTATAAATAATGAAATGGGCAAATAGTTCTGCCTCGCAGAAAGCTATTGATAAAATAACAGGCGATATTCTGTAAAAATAAATCACTCCAAAAATTTTCATACAAATATGGTGGTGGGGGGTAGGTACTCAAAACATTTTTGAACATTTGTTAATTAAGTATTTAATGACAACATTCCCTAGGTAAGTACATCATAACCAATTTACATTTATTTACTTATTAAGAATTTACTTTCAATTTCCAATAAATCATGTTCGTGTCAATGATAATGAACAAGGACGAAATTAACAAAAAAACCTCCAGCAATTTTTTTTGCTGACTGCCATACTAAACTCAACGCCTGATAGCGACAAAGTACGAAAGTTTTATGATTTTGACGTATAACCAGCTGCAGAGAAACGTTATCAGCCATAATACGTATAGTTTGAATAGAGATAAAGATTAAGTACTCTGCAGTTGACTTATCTACGCAAAAACCTTTAACCAGCTGGCTTTTATCAACAGTGCTTCACCGCACCTTACCTCAGGTGAACTAGTCCAAGTAAGACCTCCGTACCTCTAGTATAAGTTTTTTTCGAAACAAAACACAAACGTACACACCTGCGCTTATGCCTTGGTCACACGTACCGAGCAAAACGGGCGAGACAGTAAAATTAGTATGGAAGTTTTACTCGGCCGAGTAAAACTTCCATACTGTCTCGCCCGTTTTGCTCGGTACGTGGGACCAAGGCATGTGTCTTAATTTAATATGGCAAAAAATTGTTTCCATCTAAGGCCACCAGAGGCGCTGCTCGCCTTGCCTTACAATATAACGCGTTCGTTTGCGTTTTGTTTTGAAAAACTTATACTAGAGGTACTGATTATGCGCAGACATCTTAGAAGGAACGACTTGTGACTAGGGTAGCTGTAATGTTCATGTTTTCAGCCTGGTGGCGTTATGCAGACGGAACTTCGTCAAGTGACGATCCCGGTGCTGACACAGAAGTGCTGTGATGAGATGTACGAAGGTTTCAACGCTGACCAGATCTGCGCCGGTTCAAGGCGCCGTGATTTCTGCAAGGTACTTACATTACTTTTATATCACATGGTGCCATGGGTTTGGTTGTGTTTTAAGATTAAACATGAACATTGTCTATGTACCTATGCGTCAGCGTAGGAAATGTATTCGTATGTGTCACAACTAGGGCTGCCATCTCGAATTTCGCCAAACCCGAACAAAGATTCAAAAAAACCCGGACATTTGGCGTAAATCGCATTTTTTCCCCGGACGAGTCCGAAAATAATATTTTAAAAAACAAGACCTTTAAATTCAATGAGGTGCTTCCTTACATGAAAAGTGTCCGGGTTTTCCCCGGACACTTCTTGACACCCCGCCCGGACGGCCCCCGGACGGCCTCCAAACTAGGAGAAATCCGGGAAAACCCGGACGGATGGCAGCCCTAGTCACAACTACAACCATGGCTAACCCAGCTCGTGAGATATAAGTATCGTAACGTGAGAAGTGGTCGTGGGTTCGAATCCCGGCTCGTACCAATCATTTTTTTTTGGAAATTAACTTATATGTACGGACACGGAATATCATTTGATATTTACAGGTGAAGGAACAAGTAGCTTCAGTATCTTGAAATGAAACACTAGGAATTTTGGATGACCATCCTTATGGTCTTCATCATCAGTTCCTGTGCACCACATGGTACTCTCTAAAGACGGACACGGGTTAACGTGCTGGTCGTAGAGCGTCCTAGGCGTACTTCCGTCCTCTATATTGGGACCTCCTTACGAATCTGTCGCGAATTTAAAAATTTTACCCCATCACAAAAAGTGCTCAGCCCCGCTAAATTAGTTTTCACTTCAAAAAGACTTTTTATCGTTCATTTCTGTGTTTCCTAATTGATAATTCCTCTGTTATTTAAGGTGGGACGATTTCCTTACAAAACGTACCTATTTTGACATTTGAAACAATTTATGTCACATGATACTCACGTGACAAACTAATTTCTCAAATAATGCTCGTTTATAAATACAAGTTTATTCTAGGAAAAAGGGGGAATTTCGCGCAAATGGAAAGCCATTTTATGAAAGATTGTTAGGTACATAAGTTTCTTAAAATATGATGCCGCTAGCCTGCGAATATCAAAAGACGTTTTGTATGGAAATCGAATCAATTGAACGAAAGGGGAATTCATTCTCAAGAATGACCTGGTTATTTGTACAGGGTGACATAGGTGGTCCTCTGACCTACAATGGCGTGCTGGTTGGAGTAATCTCTGGCGATGGAGAGTGTGGCAGGAATCCTGGAGTCTACACCAGGGTCAGCAGCTATTTGGATTGGATCCACTCTAATATTAATCGTAATCTTTGAGTCTATCCTGTTTTTAGTCCGGGATTAAACTTACCTGTATAATACTGGTCGTGTTTGTTTTTAAATCCCATTTTAGTAATTTCAGTTGAAATAAACTTTTAATAAAAAATAAAATATGTCATTTAGAACAATAGTATCTTTTAATTAAATAAGGTAATTAACGTTTGACACCATCAAATACTTGCGATCTGATATCTGATACACTATTTGTTTTTCATCACACTTGCTCGAAAAGGGTGTCATTGCACGCAGGAAACGGAACCCTATTGGTGTCGCCTAGGCGTCCGTCCGTCCGTCGTCTGTCACAAAATTTGTTCCGAAGATTTTTTTGACTTCCCATCAGTGGCGGCGCGACAAAAATATTCTTAGGGAAGCCGGAAATAGTTGGCCTTTCCTATTCTTCATGAGCCGTAGTAAAATAACTGGACTGGCTGAAAATTAGGCAAGCAGGTGGGAATCGAGCTGTATGGACGCTCCGCCACTGCTTCCCATTGACCTAGGTAGTACCAAATACTAATATATTGATATTCCACATTTTTTCATTCAAATTACCTTATTCGTTAAAACAAACTTATTTTTGCGATTGGTTCGGAACCCTAAATGTGCGGAGTCCGACTCGCACTTGGCGGGTTTTTGGATGAATGTACTAGGTACCTATGTTATCTCGTCGCAAATGTGATGAAAAACATTGCGTGTATGCGGTAAGGGTTATTACAAACTCAAGTCAATAAAGCGCTCCGCCTTCGGCGTCGGGCTTCTATTAGACTTTCTTGGTAATAACCTACTTACCTCCCTAAATCCACAATGTACTATTACCGCCCTGGTAAGTAATGTACTATAAAAACTACGCTACATTATGAACCCTGCTGGTTTTCGGCCGCCGTGGATAGGTCCTGAGGTTGTAGCCGTGGGTGAAGGAGACGGAGATAGCCACGTCGAGCGAGAGGTCCTCGAGGCGGCCGTCGGCCTCGAGCCGCACGCGCCGCAGGATGTGCACCACCAACGTCTTCACCATGTTTACCGCGTACACGCGACCTGCACCAAAAAACACGTTTATCTACACCCATATAGTAAATCCTCTTTTATAAGTTCAAATACCGTAGATAAGACCCCGCTTTATAATATACTGTGCGGCTGTTGCGTGCGTCCCCTATTAGATCACGAAATATAACACTTTAACGAGATCACGTACAAAATTAAGACACAGCTGCGGGCTGGCGGCGGAGGCGCGGGCCGGCCTGTCGACGCAAACATGGCGCACGCCGGCGAGAAGTGCCCACACGAAACACATGAAAGAGGATTTAATATATGGATGTAGATAAAGTAGTGTATGCAACTGTACATAATTAGGCATTAAAACACTCGTGTGACCTTATTATGAAACTCGCCTTCGGCTCGTTTCATAAAACACACTCGTGTTTTAATGCCCCTCATTATGTACCAGTTGCATAAACTACTATTATGCCACACCTGGCCATAAAGTGGCAATTGCCGCATGCTCCGGAGTTCCGCGCGCGGAAAATCCCACTTCCTGGCCAGGGGGTGACATACAATTTTGTACTTACCACGGGCGATAATAAAGAAAGGCTCAGATCGCATATTTATCGTCCTTGCCTTCGGCTCGGGCGTCAAATACCTGCGATCTGAGACCTTTTTTTTACCGCCCTAAGTAATGTACTATAACAGCTCAGACTAACCAGACTTGACATCAAATAATAATACAACTACCGAGCTAGATGGTCGTATAAAACTTTGAATAAGAGCCACAGAGAATACGGATTTTCTTTAATTCATAAAAACGAATTTCCTTACAAATCGACCTGCTTTAATTACCTACTCCTGAGTAGCACATTCGTTTACAAAAGAAAGAAGGCTAAGACTACTAATGCCGGCTGCACACTTCGCCGTATTCTAGCAAATATTCGTGTTGCATCTCTTTCTTTAATATTGCAAAAGCAAAGGAGGCGAATACGCAACGCGAACACCTATAGCGAAGTGTGGTGCCGGCCTTAGGTTTGGAATTGCCTGCCGGCGCGGCGTCTGTATTTCCGTGTTCATGTAACCTCTAGACCTTTTCAAGGCACGATATAATAGGCATCTTCTGGGTGAGCTCGCTTCACAGTCGGCCTCATTTTTGTCCCCTGGCAAAATGCCGGCCCAGAGAAATCCGATTTTTCATTAAAAAAAGGAAAAGGAGATTTTTTGCTAACCGTGTAATGTAATTTTTAATCCCGCGGACCAATCAGAGGAACTCGCGGAATGGACCCGGCCCGCGGTCCATAGTTTGGAGACCCCTAGCTTGAGCGTCAAGAGGAAAAAATGACAGAAATGTGTGTAAATGTTACCCAGACAGTCCATAGGTCCCAAGCTGTAGGGCACGAATGCGTCAGGGTTCCGCAGCTTCGTGTTCTCTGGCAGGAACCTTCCCGGGTCGACTTTGTCGGGGTCCGGCCAGTACTTGGGGCTCCGGTGCAAGATGTGGATGGGAATCGCCAACGAGGTCCCCACAGGCAATGTTATTTTACCTGCCATGGAAATAGACATTATAACAAAAACAAGTGTGATATGAATAGTCAGTCAAGAAATTTGGCTTACCACTTCTACTTACACCTTAACATGCAAATGAGTGGTTCGTGAATAGTAGTAGTAGATACTAGAATCAAGGATTCTTAACAATAGGGTATTCTAGTATGTTTGAAAAAGTACATCAAAATATAGATTTTTCTTATAAAAAGCCACAATAAAATATATTTCGGCAACATAAACACGCTTTCTTGCCATAAAATAAATTAAAATTCTAATTAATATTTATCAATTTCATAATTTAGTTTTCACTACCGAAAGTACCCTATTGCAATAAAGGGAGAAGATTGATTTCAATTCTGTATGTTCTATTTTCTTTATTTAGAAATTTGTAATCTTATTTCTATCCGAAGGAGCGTCCTGGTAAAGGATGATTCACGCCCGGGCCGATTCCGTGATTGATGATCCCGAGTGTGGGGGTGATTCCGTGTCCGGGCCGGCCCGTTTTCTAGTACAAGAAATACCACGGCCGGCTCGGCTCATTCTGGGTTCTATTTGTGGAATTTACCAGAATTAATAGTAATTTCCTCTTGCACTGTTCTCTGTATAAGGGCTGCTATGGACATACACCGAAGCACTTCCTTGTAAACCATGTCTAGGTACTGGAGCGATTTGATTTGATCTTCCGTTATCAATTCATCTTCCATGTCCAGGTCTTTTATCTCGCTGTAAACTCTATCCTGTAAAATATAAAACAAAAACTGTCAAACTCAAACTCAAAATATTCTTTATTCAAATAGGCCTAGCAACAAGCACTTTTAAATCATCAGTTTTAAAATATTACATAGTTTAAATTGAATTATTCAGAGCAATTTATTGATGCAATTATAATTTAAAAAAAATTGAATTGCTGTAATCTATGTCAAACAGAATATAACAAATTCACAAAAAGATCGTCAATAAGTAAAATAAAAACATATGAAAAATATAATAATCTAGACAGTTTCTAGAACTAACAAAGAACTAAGCTAGAACTAAACTAGAACTAACTAATCTAGACAGTTTTCTGTCGACTCGCGTGCTTTGTTTTTTGACTTGAATTCTATTCCTTCATAATAAGGGCGATGCCTAGCAACCAGAGTTGCGGATCAACCGGAATAAAGGCTTCAATGTGGGGAAATGAGTAGGAGTACTAGTTTACTAGCTTGCACCCAAAAATAATGATGAAACTATTTTCATATTTACCTGCCATTCCGGCAAATGTGCTAAGTAAACGAGAACAGCACACGCTATCTTCGCTCCTGCTTCTTGACTCTGCAAAAGAAAGTGGAGTAGAAGTACATTATATACATCGAACCGAGCAGACGTATATATGTATAATAGATGTCGTACAAGGTACAAGTGAAATTGCAGATTTTTACAATCAATCAATCAATCAATCATATATTTATTTGTTCAACACAGGTATGTTACAGAGGTCTAAGAGTAGGTAATGTTGAAACACCATGTTGGGCCGTAAGGCATACAAATCTTATGGAGCTCTTAATGGAGCCAGGCTTGTGCTGAGTTCCATTAATCGCAGTCAAACAAAAATTCGTTAACAGTATAGTATGCTTTTTTTACGAGAATATCAAATAGCTTCTTCTTAAAATCTATCATATTATCTAAATTTATAATATCTTTCGGCACTTTGTTATAAATTTTACAATCCATTGCGTTTTTGCTAGCCTAAGATATCACAACTAAGAAGAAGCTATCGACACATCACCAATATCACCATCACACAATGTATCTAGCCGATCTATATGACTCGAAAATATAACCCTCCTTCTGTCATAATCGGGTAAAATTAGATGAAAGTTGAATGACAAAGTGAATTAGTGTGATTTTTGCACATCTTACTTTTTGTCAGAGGTGGGCACCGTTAATCAAATAGTTTACTTTGTTAATCGCTAATCCATTAAGAAAATAGTTAACTTCGTTAAACGTTAAAGCTTTACATTTCGTTAGTATTAACGGAAGTTAATGTTAATCGTTAATCTCTTAACTACTCGTAGTTATTGAAATTGCAGTTTATACGCCTTTTAAATATTGGTAGGTATGGGTTATAGAAGGAATGTCTATAACCATAATGTCATGTTCATTTATAAGCCTTCGTTATATTATTTATTTTATTAAATAGGCACACAAAACAAGTATCAATCATGAATACACCATAAATCAATATTTTTTGTATAAAACTACATAGACTGATGCTCTTAACTATGTGTACACAGTGAGATAAAAATGTCTACAATAATTGAGGGACATTATAGTCATATAACATGAGTTATACAGTATAATTAAAATCCAGACTTCTTATAAAGCGTAAGTGAAGAAAGTGTTAGTAGGTTAATTAATCTAAGGTAAGGCAAAATGATCTAACTAAAGATTTTGGTTATTTGTCGCTTAAATACAGGAAAACTACTGTTAAATATGTCCAGTGAAGAATGCTCCGCCACAGTGTCATTGTATAGTCTACACATTCTGATTATGGGGTTTTAATATGAGGTATTGTTGCCACCTAATTCCCGCTATTGGCGTAGGCACTAGTTTTTGGAGAATTACCTAACTTGCCATTTGCCCTTCCAACCTAAAGGAGAAACTGGACTTTGCTACTATAATAGCCTGGTAAGCATCATATAGTGTAAATGCATAAAGTATTTAGTCTTCTGATAGTTCTGATTCGGATACAAAATTAACATAGTCACAGAAAATGGCCACGGGTTGTCATCACCAGATTGGACGTCCTAGTCAGAAAAGGTTTGGCGGCACAGTACAATACCGGTGAATAGTAGGTACTAAAGTAACGATTAACGGACTTAATGAGAATTAACGGAAGTTAGTGAGTCCGTTAACAATTTTTGGAGTTAACTTAAAGGTTAATCCGTTAAGCATTTTGTTAACTTCGCTAATTAACGATTACCGGATTAACGACTTTAATGCCCACCATGCTTTTTGTGACTTTTGGTTACATTATTCATAAATATCTCAAGCATTCAAATTCTTGGTTAGTCTGATATTTTCACCTTTTCTCTGTGTTAAACCGAATACAGTAGTAGTGCTATGTGTACAGTCAGCATCAAAAGGAACAACGCATAAGTATGATGACGTCAAAGTCTTTATTATACTTAAGAGGCCTTACAAGTTTTAAAATTTTTTGAACTAACATGTTGACAAAAGTATTGATAATACCAATAAAGTGATTAAAGGATACGATGATTTTATAAAAGTTTTAGATAGTAACATTGCCCTTTTGTGATTTTATTGTGGATAGTAAAATTTAAGCGGAAAAAAGTTGTTTATAGCTTGAAAATGGTCGATTTGGAGTTATGTTTGAATCAGTATTTCTTAATGAAAAACCCAAAAAATACATTTAAAATGTATGTCATTAGATCGCAATAGATCTAGATAGTAACATTGATAAAATGTCAAAATATGTGTAAATTAAATAGAAAATCGCCTAAATAGATGAGCCTTTTTTAACTAATAAGGACCCTTAAGGGAATAAGAGCGTTTAACATCTTCATATGAGTAGTTACTTTTGATGCTGACTGTACGGTACGACTCGATGGTATTAGATTGACTTATGAGTTATGGTACTTCGGTATCAGTTCGTTCGTATGTCGTCCTCTCTGTCACACTTGTAAATTCGAGCGATAAATTCGACGATTCGCGGTAAAAGTTGTGACTGGAATTCTTAATATTCTGTTATGATTACGAGTATGAGACAGGCTCCAGTTACCAAATAAGTTGTTATATAAATGAGCAGTTTGCTTATAACACAAATATGATGTTTACTATTATAGATGAAATTATTTAAGATGTCCGACTTTTTTTAGAAAACTGCCATTAGATTGTGAACCTTCATGCGTTTACAGTAAAGTCGCTTTTTCAATGGACTAATTTGATAAAACTCGGACAGTTTAAATAATTTTGAGTATACTAACTGTCGTTATGACGCCCTTTTTGCGTCATAATGACAGTACGGTTAGATGTGTCTACTTAACAACGATATACCAGTAAAGTCACAGAAAACTTACAGTAGTGAACAGAGTGAAGGATTGACTCCATATCTCCTGTTCAGTCAAAACTCCACTCAGGATGAGTCTGTCAACGATACCTCGGACTTCATCCTCTGCGTTTTCGTTCCTCGCTAAAGCTTTTCGTCTTTTGTCCACTATATCTTTAAACAAGTCGAAAAACTTCCCTTTAAAATCTATATCTTCTGTTTTCTTTGCTCCCGTTAGCCAAAATATAAGCGGGATCTGAAGCCACCACTTAGTCATTTTCGCAAAATAAAAATTGTACATCCTGCAGAAAAACATTTTGCCTGTTCATATTGTTGTTAATAACATATTAAGATTAAAGAAGTACATTTTATTTAACACGTCTGTTCTAAGATTTGTGTAAAAACTTAAGGTTAAATTCCCAGAACACGACACGAATACTACTAACCCAGAACCCTACATTGACCCTTTCAATAACTTACCCAGAACCTACGTATAAAATAATAGAGTAGAACAATAAGATTAATATGTATGATAGTTAAACTTGAAATCATTTCAGTTGAACGAATTGCACCAAAGCCATTCCTTCAAAAAGCTACTTTACCGTTAAAACAATGAGGTTCAAAATCCAATAACATTTTAATAGAAATACGTTAAACAAAAATAATTTCAACCATACAACCTACCTGCGAGTGTTGAAAACCACATAATCGAGATTCGTCAAATTTTGAGATTCATCCTTTGTAAGCCCCATCAGTGTTTCTGTAATTAAATAAAAAAAAGAGTATTAACGGCATCTTACGACACTTATAATTACCATACATTCATTAACATATCCAATGGAGTTTTAATGGTAATTAGGTAGGTATTGTATAATTTACATTTACATTTTAAGAAATTAAGCGTTTCACTACAAAGCTTATTACACGAACTGATTTCTGAGAGCATATGTGCTTGCAAATAAGAAAGTAAGCACATAAATGTATGATTATGAATTATAAGGGGTTAGTATCAGCTCGTCTAAAACGCAACTGGTAGAAATAGCAACTCGTCTAAAACGCAACTGGTCACTGCATCAAAACACAGCTAAATACAAGTCGCCTGAAAAACAAATGGTCTAAAATACATTCTTTTATTTATTAATAAGAAAATATATAGTTACATGAATACAAAATATATATATTTATGGGTAGCATTTAACGAACCACCAAATAAGTTGCCGAAAGATGCTCTAAAAAATTACATTGATTACCAATAATACTAGATTCGCACCAAATTTTCAATACCCTTTTAAATATAAAGTGCAACTCAAAGAAGTAACATGTCGATAACCTATTAAATTAAATTGTTACCAAATAAATTAGTCACTACCCAAAAATACTTAATGATCACCTAATTTCAAACACCAAATTTCATATAATTTACATCCAAATATTACAGGGCTCGTAATCCTATTAAAATTATTTACACCCAAATAATTCTTTCGATACCCAGAAATACTACATGATCACCAAATTTCATGCGGCAATTGTTTTTTAACGCCCGTCGCGCAAAGCAGTTCCAATCTAGTCTAACCTCATTGCTAGCACACTGATGCGGTTTTCCATACGGTCCGTCTCGCTCGCACGTCGCACCGCGTGCGAGCAAGACAGCGCTAAATGATTTTATTTTATAGAAGCTTCAAAATTTCTGTAACTTTAATGAGACACGTACATAACATAATTTAATTTAATATATTTTCAACAGTGCTTTCCTTACTGGTCGCATACAGCTATTTGTTCTCAGATGTTTTTGCCTCTACTCTATTCGCTGATAATCGTCAATTTGCCTAGGTAGTAGTATTTTTCTATGACATCTATTTTTATTTCAAACTAGTTGACATTGGAACAGTATTGACGGATCTCCGCTGGCGCGGAGCTCCTATTTTGAGTTCTTTTGGCCCTTCGGGCCGATGCAAAACTAACATAACCTAAACCTACCTATACCTATTTCTACCTATTAACTTCCTTTAATTTTTCCATGAAAGTCTATCTAAATTAATAAAGTAAACTCATTTGAGGACCTTTATCCATTTTCATAACAAACTAACAATTTAATAAATCAACATAACTCATATTCAAATAAAAGATTTCAATCAAACGCGCTCACGTCAACCCATTAAAAAATTAATAATAAAACTTCTTGCAGTTTGTAAACCATCAGCAATAGGTAGTTAGAATGAAACAGCAATAGGTACCTTTCACTCTAACGACATATCAATAGGTTTTATGCTTCAGACAATTCTTTGTATTTGATTGAGTGAGATAGCAGTATACGTGTTATTATTTCACACAGCCACATTGCGCGTTGCTTTTTAAATTAATTTAGAATTTTACTTTCTAATTTATGACATTTTGGAAATGACTAAAATATTTATAGTGCTAAAAACAATTAATTTGTAACTGTTTACTAAAATGTAGCATGCGATGTGTATAATATTTGGATGTAATTCTAATGAAAAAAGGTGCATGAGATTAGGTGGTAGTTTAGTGTTTTTGGTGGTACTTGACAATTTTTTTGATGCGATTATAAATTTATAGGAACGAAATAAGTAAAATAGGTGTAAGTGCTGCAAAAATAGGTAGAATTTTTTTGGTGACTCGGAATTGCTGATCGATAAATTTTTTTGAGTGTTCAACCTTATTTTAGGGTTCGTAAATTTGATGATATCAAAAGTTATTTAGGTGATCATTTTATTTGTTCCCTATATTTATTTTAGACCTACTTGTATTTTAGACCATTTGCTTTTCAGGCGACTTGTATTTAGCTGTTGCGTTTTAGACGAGTTGCTATTTCTACCAGTTGCGTTTTAGACGAGCTGATACTAACCCCTTATAAGGATTCGCGCTATACTGTACGCTTTCCGCGGCCACCCGCATATTGGTTTTGAACGCAATCGGACAGTAAACAAAAAAGTTCAAAATAGCGGCGGCTGTTGGGGCGTCTAACCTCTGTACAGACGTAGACAGACAGACTTTTGAATTTAAATATAGATTGAGAACGCGATATACGAATGACATGACAAACGGGCATGGAAGCAGAACCCAATGAGTACCTATGTATTTTTTCTTATGGAGAACATATGGAGAACTGACTTGACCGCAACGACTCTCACCGACAGCCGCAGACAGCGGCACCAGACCGTACAGTGGCCATTCGGTTTTTAAATTCCAACAAGTAAGGTCCGACCGAGAACACCTTTTTTGTCTCGGCCGAGACCGAGACCGAGACCGAGAATAAATTAAATTCTCGGCCGAGACCGAGACCGAGACCGAGAATTTGAAAATGTGAGAAAAAACTCCAATTTGTAATAACTTTATTTTACCTCTACTAAACGGTTAAAACTCACGTATTAATTATATTGATTTAAACTTACACGATTTAACCTTAAAAAAGGTAAATTAGTTATAATTGTACGCGATTAAGTCCCGTTCCCCAATAATAATGTCACATATTAATTGTTGTGTGTTGTATAAAGTTATAACATGTCTCACGAAAGTTTAAATTCAAGTATCCAATTTGTAATGTTTTATTTATTTAGTGATCAAAATGAAATAAATCGATGCTGTAAGATAAAAAAACCGGCCAAGTGTTTGTCGGGCCTCGCGCAATGTAGGGTTCCGTAGTCGTCCACCCGTTACAAATGTGGACTAAAAAGTTTGCAAACTTATATTTACTATCTTTGACAGAATTAACAACTTTATCTAAGGTATTACAACATTTTACGAAAGTTTACTTGTTATGTATGTTATGTTCGACTATTACTCGTTAACTAATAATGTCTACTTATATCTGATAATTTTCCTTTTAAATTAATTACATGTACTACTACCATGTTTTTTTTCACATGCCTAGTAGCCACCGTTTGGCTGGTAGAGGGCGGGTGGGGGGCACACTTGACCATTACAAAAATTATCACTCACGGCAATGGATTCTTCTTTGATGAAACATGGGTTCCTTGTTTAATACGCTCTTCGTTAACAATTGCGGCAAAGTGTCATAATTGGTTTGAAAAGTACATAATCAACATCGCGAAAATCAATGGTGAACAAAACTATCAGCCAATAGATCACCACGTGTGGCTCCACAGGCGTGTGGTAAATTCAAATTCCCCAATCTTAGATCGTAGAATAGTCTCGGCAACGGCCGAGAATCTCGGCTCGTTTTGGCCGAGACCGAGACCGAGTTCTCGGTTCGAATTTTGGCCGAGAATAGCCGAGACCGAGACCGAGACCGAGATCTCGGTCGGACCTTACCAACAAGCGACGGAAGTAGCCGCACTGCTTCTTTGATACGCGCTCCCGCGATTTCACCGTTGCCCTTTTCTTATAAAAAACCGGCCAAGTGCGAGTCGGACTTCGCACATTTAGGGTTCCGAACCGACCGCAAAGTTAAGTTGGTTTTTATAGGAAAAATAAGGAAATTTCAAAGAAAAAAATCTAATTTATCAATATATTAATATTTGTTGGTAAAATCTAGGTAATATCAAACATTATTACCAAATTTTAAGTTTATAGGTAGGTATTTGGGAGGTTCAAAAATTCTTCTGAACAAAATTTCGTAAAAAAAGCTGACTTTGGTGGCTTCTCATTCCTTTGTTTTCCAATATTTTTTTAAATTAAAAATATAGTAGTATCTACTCAATGAGCTCCACACAAACCACTTCATAGGGAAGGATAAAAATTTTTTTCGCGCCCCCCTTTAGCTGTATGGGAGCCCCCCTTAAAAACATTTAAAAATAAGTTTCAAAACTATTTGTATGACTTCGGGCCAACAAGATGCTCATACTTTGTAAATTTGAAGCCTGTAGCTCCAACCGTTTGGCTGTAAAACCTGTGTGACAGACGACGGACGGACGGACGTCTGGGCGTCACCAATAGGGTTCCGTTTTGACCCTTCGGGTACGGAACCCTAAAAACGGACGACAATGAGAAGATCTGTTTATCTATTGTTACTCACGGCAAACGCATTGCGTAGTGGTGTTGACGACGTCTACGTAAACATTGAATGTGGGCTCGCCGGCGCGCGCGCAGAGCCGCTCCGAAAGACTAGCCGCCTCCATGTTGAATACGCGCGCGTACGCACGAACCGCCTTCTTGTTGTACGACGGCGTTACCAGCTTGCGATAGCTGCGCCAAACTTCACCTGTCATCACACAAAAGACAGGGCTTCAAATACTTAATAACAACATTAATTTGTTGTTTATAACACAAACAACAACAAAACAGTGACAATAAATAAAAACTAAACTCTAAAATTATAAACTAACTTACAAATAAAAAATTGCCCCAAATCACCTCGTGGGGGCAGCGTGCCCAGAAGGCTGGCAGCATTGCCACGCTAGATTGGCGCGCACTATACATATTATATATTCAGGATTCAGTTTTCGTTACCAATCAGCAGTATTCAGTAACCGTGGTGTTAACGACAATAATCTTGTATTCTATGTATAGCTACTGTTAACTAATGCATTTCGTCGTATTCGCAGTTCTGCACAGTCTAAATTGTTAGGTTCGTGGGTAATAGGTACTTTAACACATTCATTATTCGGCACACTTCACATATCATGATAAATGTTCCTAATTAAACATAAATTCAACCATGGGCCATTTGATTTGTACACAACAGTATTTATTCACAACGCGTGTAAATCTACACAACCAGTAGCTCTAGTATAAGTTTTTTCGAAACATTAACTAATTCGAACGCGTTTGCGTTTTGTCTCAAAATGTATGAAAAGTTGAAAACGCTCTCACCGAGTTTAAAATACGCGCGTTCATCGGTTAGCAACAAAATGTTATACTCGCTGTATTAGTTTCCACCAGTGACCACCAGAGGCGCTGTTTACGTTTTCATACCACTTTCATACATTTTGAGACAAAACGCAAACGCGTTCGAATTAGTTAATGTTTCGAAAAAACTTATACTAGAGCTACAGGAATCCAGATTGTTTAGAAGTAGTACTTAATCATTTATTTTTATTAGTTAGGGTACTAACCGCCGGTCAATATCCCGGGGCCGAGCATATGTTCCATATGTTTGTAGACCGGTCCTTTCTGATTCACTTTATTACTCGTAAGAAGCAACTGGAAACAACAAAAAAAATCATAAACCTACATTCGCATATTTTGAAATCAGGAAACGAAATAGAACAGTCCTTATTCGACTTTACGCCTTAATGTTATCACTAGGGCTATGGCATAACCTTTTCGACGCCAACGACGTATATATCCGTCATGGCGTTCAATGCGATATCAACGTTATTTCTATAGGGTTCAACTGCGCGTTTGAAATTTCCATGTCATGGCGTGTGAGTGACGTGACAGGCTGACAGCGTGTGTTACTTAATTAATATTTGATGATTTCATACAGTAAGTATAAAGGACGATTCACGCTATACCGTCCGTGTCCAGGCCGGCCCGTTTTGTAGTACAAGAAATCGACGGACGCGCGACGGCCGTCGATTTCTTGTACTAGAAAACGGGCCGGCCTGGACACGGAACGGTCTAGCGTGAATCGTCCTTAGATCGACAGAAGCCTTCAATTTGGGGATTTTATAAATTACTTAGTGCAAAAATTTTTCAGCTCCAGATCGTGTGTCTGCTGGGTTCTTTTCAAGGCGTTGCATTTATCAGGTCAGATTACCACTAAGCTTAGTACGAGTCGTGAAATCGACGAATTTGTCACGTATTTTGATTTAAGGGCTTTCGATACATCATCTTTGTTGGTAAATGATAGCATGCACATATCATGGTTTGTTAAAGTAGGTGTTGCAATGTTATGGTTATTTTTACACGACTTCAGAAAAAAACGTATACAAAAATGTCTTACCTTGATATCTTCTGGGTTCGTAACCACTATGTTCAACTCCGGGCCCAGCCAGAATCTTACATATTCACCGTATTTCGCTATAATATCGCCTATCAACTTTAACTGTTCTGAAATAGGAAATTAAGACATTCAACATAATCGAGACTTATATTGTTTGTGGAATAAAATTTAAATCAAGTTTATATGTATAATAAATACATGGGAAACATTCAAATAATTTCGAGGAAGTCTGAGTTTGGACCATTAAGGCCGGGTATTACCACTTTTGAGTTTTTAAAAACCATCTGAGACATAGAATATAGTGTCTTAAAATCTAAAAAAAATATATGTGTTACATAAGGATCTTGTCTAGTCAAAATCGCAGTCAGTTACATGACCTTTTGAATTTCACTCGATAGAAAAAAATCGCGATGTTACCCCTTTTTGGAATGTATTTTCAATACTACGGCTATATTACTGATATTTAACATTTAATTTTTGTACTCAATTAAAGATACTAAATAGTTATACACAAATTCGCTGGATTTGCTTTGATAAAATGATTGGCTTAATGACTATAGCTAAATATTTACGAAACTACGCGCAGAGCTTGCGTAGAGAGCGGGATGGTTAATTGTAAACTCACGCGTGTTAGAGCGGGACAATTGCGTTGGGGATACCTCCCCTTTATGCAAACTTTAAAAAAAACATGAATCTCGGTTCGAGACCTTAGCTGAATTTTAACACAATAAAAATATTGACAAATTGCCCGCGTATAAAGTAAACACAGTAACTATCTAAAAGCTGGCTACGACAATCCGTTGGCAATAGGGTATTAAACTAAAGTAAAAATAAATTATTTTTTACTTGAATAATAAAAAATCTAACGAAAATACTCGAAATACATCAATTATTAATTAATTTTAGCTAATTGAAAGATTTTATAAGCATAAAGATTTAAAAAGGACGCTGATTTGAACAAACCTACTCACACTGTCTTAGTGACGTCACTAAGACAGTATTTCCCTACAAACTTCATATTAACAAATCGTTTTTGACATTTAATAAAAAGTTGCTGATTTGACTATGGGTTTAATACCGTATTTACCATAGATATATAAATCAATTTACAAAGACACGAAATCCGTCTAGTGTGCCATACTATTATTATTAATTGATCCGGGCGACTTGCAGCTTATCAGCTGTGAGGGTAAGACTAGTTGGATAATAAAGGGGTTGTAAAAGCAATTGAAGGTGTGCAAAGCTCTGGTTTTGGTGTGGTATGATAGCAAAGTCAAAGTGATTTATTTGTAAACATAGGTAATATGGCGGTAGGTACAAAATATGTGCTCTATGTTTCGCCGTTAGCCATACAAATTCATTTTTAAATCACATAATATTAAAGATAAACATGTCAATTTGATTATGTTAATTTGATTATAATATTGCCTGTAATTTTGGTTATGGAAAAGTAGTACCAAAACTCTCAAGAAAAACGGGTTTGATTCATTGTTTGACTTACCATTCGGTTTAGACATGAAGAGCAAGGCGTTACCGAGCAGCGGCAGCGCTGGGGGCCCGGGCACGCGCGCTGCCAGCCGCAGCAAGCGCCGGTGCCGCCGGCGCCAGTCCACCCACGCCAGCAGCGCCAACAACCCCACAGCACCCAGCAGCCACAGCGTTGCACGCAGCCAAACCATTATTACCAAAAATAAAGTCAACAAACGTGGACAGTCTTTTTACTACAAGCTTCTCTTGATACAGGTATTGTCCTTTTAATATTTTTTTCGTAATTCAAAAAACCAGACTGCTACAAAACTGGAAAGAGACAACAAGGTTTCGTTAGGCCACTTCCCCACTTCGCGGTGCAGGGTCATTGCGGTGAATTATACAGAGTGCTTCGGGGTCACTCTCATTTTCTATAAACGTAACATACACTGCATAAATCTCACCCCCTTACCTGACAAAACATGGACATGTCAGTTTGTCCCTCCCCCGATATCGATTGCGTCAACCTATACCTAACCTCAACCTTAACGTGACTTACTTAAGACTGAGCTTGACTGACTAGCCTCCCTATGTTATATTCTTCGGTTATCGTGGCCGAGGATATCAATAGTTAGCATATTGACTGGGGTGGCATAACAACTTTCACAATATTAATGAATGATTTCACAACTGTCACAGCAGATGGTGATGTTCTATACGTGGACGTGGACCGATCGATCTATAGGTGGACCGTCTAAGGCGCGGGTCTCAGACGGTATAATTACAAGGGTAAGAGGGTTGACATCAAAGGGAAGCGGACGGGTAGTGGGCGGCCGGTCCCTGTATCCCGCTAACCTTCCTCGCGATCTTAACCTATGCCTATCAAATGTCATCCTATATCTTCCTTTCTTAGCTCCTTTTTTTTGTGTTAACCCCTTTAGTCATACAGGCGTGATTCGCTATTTGACTAATTTTTTTTATGGTGCCATTCGAACCAGTTTTCATAGCCGATCAAGTCTCCATGGGACCAACTACAATTAGACCACAATAAAAGGCAAAAATTAGGGACAAACCTAGCTCGACGATAGCGGCCCTCAAAAAGGCTCCTACAAATTGGCACGGGCTAATGACGTCACACGCACAGTATCGAACCAACCATTGTATGGGAAAATAATGCGTATAAATACATAGTTGCTGTATGTGTTGCTGTTGCTGGTTGTTGTGTTGCTGCATACAACAACAACAACAACAACAACAAATACTCTTTATTGCATAACCTCAATAAAAGTAACACATAACAGTACATAATGACAATGAGTAGAGGCAAACAACAGGCGGTCTTATCGCTAATGAGCGATCTCTTCCAGACAACCTTAGGGCATAGTATAGTTAATTTTACATAGTTAATTTTACTTTTTGAACATTGAAAAAACATAATTTTCCGAATTTTCGATGTTAAATATCTTTTTTATATCAATATATTGTGTTATTTTGATGGTTTACTATCCATAAAGTGACACCATGTTATAAATTTTAACATGTGTCAAATATCCAATTATATATTTTACTTACACGATTTTAGAAACAGCCATTAAATTTCCGGTCACTCAATATTTTTCGGATCTCGTTAGCCACCACCACTGCTAATTATAGGGTAGCATTTAACGAACCACCAAATTAGTTGCCGAATGATGCTCTAAAAAATTACATTGATTACCAAAAATACTAGATTTGCACCAAATTTTCAACTCCTATTAAATATAAAGTGCAACTCAAAGAAGTAACATGTCGATAACCTATTAAATTAAATTGTTACCAAATAAATTAGTCGCTACCCAAAAATACTTAATGATCACCTAATTTCAAACATCAAATTTCATATAATTTACATCCAAATATTACAGGGCTCGTAATCCTATTAAAATTAATTACACCCAAATAATTCTTTTGATACCCAAAAATACTACATGATCACCTAATTTCAAGCGTCATTTGTTTCATCAAATTAATATCTAGTCTAATGCCGGATCTACGCAATAGACATAATGGCGTAATGTAAGGAACGCAAGCGACATGTTTCGGATTGATCGAGCGACATGTGTCGGACCCACATGCGACATGTTCGGGCTAATCGAGCGACATGTTTCGGACTCGCACGCGACATGTTGGGGTCATCGAGCGACATGTTTCGGACTCATACGCGACATATTCGGGCTCATCGAGCTACATGTTTTGGACTCACACGCGACATGTTGGGGTTACCGAGCGACATGTTTCGGACTAACACGCGACATGTTCGGGCTCATCAAGCGACATGTTTCGGACACATCCAGAGACATGTTTCGGACTCGTCCAGCGACATGTTTGGGACTCAACATGTGGTGGTTCTGGCGCTTCGCCGGCCGCTGCCACGGCACGATCGCTTCGCTCGCTCGGCTCGCGCGTTGTATATATATATATATACATATATATATTATTATATACACATGCGCTAACGTATGAGTCTTGGGTGTCATTGGGTGACATTAAGGTGTCAAACATTGCGACGTTTACCTTAATTGGAAGTTTAAGTTATAATTCAATGCTAATAGTAGTTTATGCAACTGGTACATAATGAGGGGCATTAAAACACGAGTGTGTTTTAGGGTTATGCTACAATGTTTCGGACTAACACGCGACATGTTCGGGCTCATCAAGCGACATGTTTCGGACGTATCCAGGGACATGTTTCGGACTCATCCAGCGACATGTTTCGGACTCAACATGTGGTGGTTCTGGCGCTTCGCCGGCCGCTGCCGCGGCACGCTCGCTTCGCTCGCTCGGCTCGCGCGTTGTATATATATATGTATATACATATATATATACTTACAACTTATAATTCAATGCTAATAGTAGTTTATGCAACTGGTACATAATGAGGGGCATTAAAACACGAGTGTGAGTTTTGTGAAACGAGCCGAAGGCGAGTTTCATTATAGGGTCACACGAGTGTTTTTTTAGGGTTATGCGACATGTTTCGGACTAACACGCGACATGTTCGGGCATTAAAACACGAGTGTTTTAATGCCTAATTATGTACAGTATACACATTTTTTTTTAGTTAAAATTCAAAATAATTGTAAAATTTGAAATCCTTATCCCCAAATTAGTCTAAATCGAGTATAATGTCGATTTTACGTAAAAATTTTTTTTTTACTTCAAATTCAAAATAAATGTAAAATTTGAAATCTTTGTCCCCGAATTAGTCGAAATCGAGTCTAATGACGATTTTTACGTAAAAATATTTTTTTTTTACTTAAAATTCAAAATAAATGTAAAATTTGAAATCCTTATCCCCAAATTAGTCGAAATCGAGTATAATGACGATTTTACGTAAAAAATTTTTTTTTACTTAAAATTCAAAATAAATGTAAAATTTGAAATCCTTGTCGCCGAATTAGTCGGAATCGAGTATAATGACGATTTTACGTAAAAAAAAAAAAAAATTTTACTGAAAATTCAAAATAAATGTAAAATTTGAAATCCTTGTCCCCGAATTAGTCGAAAGCGAGTATAATGACGATTTTACGTAAAAAAAAATTTTTTTTACTTAAAATTCAAAATAAATGTAAAATTTGAAATCCTTATCCCCAAATTAGTCGAAATCGAGTATAATGACGATTTTACGTAAAAAAATTTTTTTTTACTTAAAATTCAAAATAAATGTAAAATTTGAAATCCTTGTCCCCGAATTAGTCGAAATCGAGTATAATGACGATTTTACGTAAAAAAAATTTTTTTTTTACTTAAAATTCAAAATAAGTGTCAAATTTGAAATCCTTATCCCCAAATTAGTCGAAATCGAGTATAATGACGATTTTACGTAAAAAAATATTTTTTTTACTTAAAATTCAAAATAAATGTAAAATTTGAAATCCTTATCCCCAAATTAGTCGAAATCGAGTATAATGACGATTTTTCGTAAAAAATAAAAAAAATAATTATGTTATTATATTTAATAACATAATGAACAATTTTAATTCATAATAATCATTATGATACTGCTGTAACCTTCTCCACACGTAAGAACATTGAATGTTATTATGAGAGTCATTTTCTACGGTTTCTGAACGCATTTTAGAGGATATAGGATGTGTGTAGATAAAAATAATTAATTTGTATGTATTAACTACAATATAGCTTGTAATGTGTGTAATATTTGGATGTAATTCTAATAACAAATGATGCACGAGATTAGGTGGTAGTTTAGTATTTTTGGTGGTACTTGACAATTTTTTGATGCGATTATAAAATTTCAGGGAACGCAATAAGTAAAATAGCTGCAAGTGCTGGAATAATAGGTATGAGTGTTTAGGTGATCTGAAATTGATGGTCGATACATTTTTTTGAGTGTTCAGCCTTATTTTAGGGTTCGAAAATTTGGTGATATCAAAAGTTATTTAGGTGATCAATTTATTTGTTCCCCTAATTATATACGACAATAATAGGAAACAAAACACCCGAGAAGTTAAAAAGATAAGAACAGTGTTGCCAAAGCCAGTATCTACGTAAATCTGAAGCAACTACATGGTGACACTATCGTATAATACATGGGTTGTTTACCTGTAATGGACATTATGAATGCAAGTCACTTATACGGCGACATTTTCATGAGAACACCGATTGCTTGTTTTTACAGATTAAGGTTAATAAATAGTACCGGTTAGGTTGGTTTTTCGTCGAAAATAATAAATTTGGGTACAAGTGAGCATTGCACTTAAGGAGGATTTATTATCGCGAGGTGTTTGATTGTGAGGTACAAACGTATCCGGGACGCCTACGTATAGAAACATAAAATACTAATGCCGTAAGAGTAATCTTATAAAACTGGAAAATGAACCTCAAAGTGACAAAATAAGAGAAATTTCATGACTGTGCTTTTCCATTCTAATGCTTTTCCAATATTTTTCCAAACCTACCTATGGGCACAGTAGAGAAAATTTACGAGCCAGCAGCTTTCGGGAGAACCCAACGATAAAACACCTCAAACATCGAATCCTCATAGCGGTTGTACACTTTCGTGTGGGAGCACTCACGCGAGAGTGTACAGGGGGTCGCACAAGTCTTGTCTATTGAGGCGATTTTCCTTCTGTAGGTAGAGTACACATCGAGGCAGGCCGAGCGCGACGCGAGTCATCTGAACATGCACCCTAATGCCTTAACAATAAAAGCATGATCAGATATTTGTGAGCACCTCTTTCGCTCCAGTATATCTAATGGCTACTGTACTACAGATAAAATTCTTCGTTCTACCACAAAAATCTTGATCAATTACTGCGCCGTCATAGCAATTGAGTGAGCTTACACGGCTGATGAAGTTAGATAAACCTATATTTATCGTCTACATATAATTAGGTATATAGTAATAACGTCGAGATTACCATGATTACAATATATCATGGAGTTTTCAAGCTCATTATTGTAATTGATCATGACTATGTATGTTTTGTATCGGGTGTTTTGAGCCTGGTAGTTGGCACCTTACTGAATTCAGTCTTTATTTTTACCAGACCAAAAAACTTACCTATTGTAAATACAAAAATATTACTCGCCTCCCAATTTATCGCTCGCTGCAGCAACCATAATCATAAAAAAATACTGTAGTCACTGATTTTCTTTTTCTACGATGGGGGAACGCATTGACGCACCATCCGCCCGGACGAAGGGGTATACGGAACGGGTGTGGTGTGAGGGACTCCGGGGCCTGTACCACAAAACTTTACAAGCGTACAATTCGACAAATTTTTTCAACTTTTTCTATGGAAAAATGTACAATTTTGTCGAATTGTAAACTTGTAAAGTTTTGTGGTATAGAGGCCTGGGCAGAAGGCGCAGACTAACTATAGTGCGCGCCATCCACGAAGGCGCGCCCCTCTACAATACTAGGTCCCCCGACTGCGAAGAAAATAGATTTCCTTGAGTTCTTTGTTATTTATTTATTATATGCCCCCGCGGCATAGTGCCAAAGATGCTGGCCAGCATTTCCCCGCTGTATAGCAATGCTGATACGGTGTGCGAGGAAGCTGCCACTTGCCAGGCTCTTGGGTCGCCAGTGGAGTCGACTAATCTCTTCGAGATTTATTTATTTATCGTATGGCAATTATTTCGAACAGTGAGATCTTCGAGAAGACAGTACGTTTGCCAGTTTTTTTGCACCTTTAGCACCACCCAGGGGTCACGTGTGGGGGTAGCGGTGGGTACTTTCCCTACGGACGTGGTGCAACTTCGACCCCCGTTCTTTGTTATGAAGCTTGTTTTTACCTTTCTGACTGGAGGTACCTACTCGTATCGTTGCAACTTGCAACATAACCTAATTCTTGGTGTAGCTCTTTTATTATTTAGAACTTAGGAACAGACGGCAGTTGAAACGCCTGCGAAATGACCCACCACTTGATTGAAAATCGTCGCATGCAATCTTACCGCTAGAAGGCAAAAGGGCAAAACTTATGTAAAGATCATGTTGCTTCATTTTTCTCCGCGTCACGGCAAAGTCGAGGTCAATTCACGCATTTACCTGGTGTAATTTGTGCATAATAATATGTTTATAAGATCACAGAGTATAATATTACTATCTGTATGTATGACACGCCTCGCGTAAATTGTGTTTTCGAGAAATAAAAGACACCACAAAAAATATATACGAGTACCTACCTATTATTATATTTTAGGGTCTGTGCGGAATGATATAAGGGCGCCCGCATATCCTACGCTTCTTCTATTTCCAAACAGTCTCTACGCTGTTATTGTTCTGAAGAATATATAATATACAGGTTTGCACTCGCGTTTTATATTCATCATATCGGTATCTTCTTATTATCTCTATCTCTTAACACATTCGGCGCAACCATGCAAAAATTATACACATTCGTGTCACCGACACTGACCTTTCCATTCCAATAGTCATATCTATTACGAAACAGACATAAATTTCAACCAAAGCCCCAGTTTGGCTTCGAAAATAACCGTTGGTATACTTAAAATTATTTAAACTGTCCGAGTTGTATCAAATTAGTCCGTTCAAAAAGCGACTTTACTGTCCAAACATGAAGATTCAAATTCCAATGACAGTTTTTTATATAATGTCGGACATTTTAAATAATTTCACCTATAATGGCCGTTCTTTTTTAGGGTTCCGTACCAACTTTAGTACAAGCTTTGGTGAATGTGGCATACAAATGTCGAATACGACATAGAAATGTCGATTAAAATCAAATCAATTTTAACTACCTAGCCTAACAGCCACACAATACTAGTATTTCTTTTTATTTAACTCTTGAATAAAAATGAATGTATAGGTATGTAATGTATTTAGTTACTTTTTATAAGTATTTATCAAAAAAATTAGACTTGTCGACATTTGTATGGATTATGGAACAGTTTTTAGGGTTCCGTACCCACAAGGTAAAACGGGACCCTATTACTAAGACTCCGCTGTCCGTCCGTCTGTCACCAGGCTGTAATCTCATGAACCGTGTTAGTTAGACAGTTGAAATAACAACAAATACTAAAAACAGAATAACAGTTTTGCGTCTTCGACAAGTATTTAACCCTTTGAACGCCAAAGTGGTCGTGTCGTGTGCCCACTACGCCAACACTGTTGAATTGATGTAACGTTTAAACCAATAAAATCAAATAAAAACAATTCATAATAGATTTTATCCATGATCAAAGTACACTTTCACCCCGACCTTTTTAATGGTTGCTGTCGTGGTGGGCACGACGACACACGACCACTTTATAGGTTCTTGGCGTTTAAAGAGTTAAGGGGGCTCCCATAAAACAGAAATGATTATTTGGCAGTTTTTATAGACAATGGTACGGTACTGTGCGCGAGTCCGACTCGCAAATGGCCTGTTTTATAAAATTGTCAATATCTAACTAATAATTAGATGCAGGCCGGTGCCTCATATACTAAAACTTTTATTTTTTAAAAGCCTACCTCACTGTGCAGGTACGAAACAAATTTGCAAAAAATAAAAAAAAGGCCATACAAATGTCGAAAATATGTACGCTGCAAAAATTTTCCCATTACCCATTAACGGGTGTTGGGTGTCAACAATTGGGACGTGTACCTTATATTTTCTGTTTCAGAGCAATTGTAGTTGTTGGAAGATCTCAATGCGGTGCCGGTTTTAGGGTTCCGTAGTACCTCGAAAGGAAAAAACGGAACCCTTATAGGATCACTTTGTTGTCCGTCCGTCCGTCTAAGACCCTTTTTCTCAGGAACGCGTGGAGGTATCAAGCTGGAATTTATATCAAATACTCAGGTCTACTGTCCCTTGGAGCTGTGAAAAACTTCTTTTTTTTTCTTTTTAATTTATTCCAAAAAAATAATGGTACATTTGTTTGTTTTATAATCAGTTTCGCCAAACAAAATGTTTATTGACGAGTTATTGCACTCACTTTAATAGCACTATTGTACCTTAATAACAGTGAGATTATATAAATAAAAAATAAATAAATAAATATTTGTGGACAATCTTACACAAATCAACCTAGTCCCAAACTAAGCAAAGCTTGTACTATGGGTACTAAGCGACGATACATACTTATATAGATAAATAAATACTTAAATACATAGAAAACATCCAAGACCCAAGAACAAATATTTGTGCTCATCACACAAATAAATGCCCCGGCCGGGATTCGAACCCGGGACCTCCAGCTTCGTAGGCAGGGTCACTACCAACTAAGCTAAAGCGGTCGTCAATATACTTATTTCTAATCTATATTGTACTAAGAACTGTAAAGAATTTAATAAATGAAATATAAAATATAAATAACATTATAAAAAAAAACAGACTAAACTATAAACTAAAATAAAACTAAATATTTACAAATAAAAAACTGGCCCCAGGTCAATGGTCAACGGCCAAGGTGCCGTGTGGCAAGGTGCCCAGAAGGCTGGCGGCATTGCCTCGCTGGATTGCAATTGCAATCCGTTGGGCGAGATAGGCGCCAGCCCTCTGGTCCCCAGTTGCCTCCACTAGACGCTGGGCCAGCTCCTTATATACAATATGAGCGCCGGGCCCCCACGGCCCAAGCGTTGCAACCCCAAACGGCTCAAACATGCAGCCAGTATCAATGGCTGCATATTTGCGCCGCTTGAGGTTTTCTGCAGTGTTCGCTGCAGCCCCTGCTCTGATTGAGGTCCCTGAAAGATGGGACGGCGCTAGAGTGTCCACGCATGTGGCATCCCATACTAGGGGCCGTCCCAACTTCCAGGGAACGAGGGTCATGCCATCCGGTCTTTTGCCGTCATCCCTGGCTAAGCCCGATGGCTCTAACACCGCTGGGACTCCGGCGGTGACGAAGGCCCGTCGCAGGATGTCATTCAGGCTGGCATGTCGCGATGAGCGGCCGGCGCTTCGCGTACATGACAAGCCGTGGACTCCGAAACGTGTTACGTTGGCACCACAGTGACATTGATGTCCAACCACACAAGATGCCCCCAGACGCAGTGCTACAGTTAACCTAAAAGCCTCAGTTGTGAAAAGTGTTCCCAGGTTTTTTGATGGCAAGGCCTGGAGCCATGCGCCCGACTCCCACTTCGTTCCGGCTAGGAGACGAGCTCGCTCTGCAGGGCTGGTTGACGTTTCGTACAGATTATCCCGTACCAGCACACAGAGCGGCTCGTCCCATTGGCGTTGCGAGTGGCGTATCGTTGGCAAGTCTGAGTTGGGGCAAGCAGCCGTCCAGCTATCGATGGCCTCCGGTAGAAAAGGTGAAACGAAATTGTTGGGATTTAGTTTTAGAATTTATTATAATTTATATTTCGAATCTATTTATGTTAATATAGCATCTACTAGCAACTTTTTTAACCTTTTTCTAAACACGTATTTACTAGTGCATTCGGTTTCTGGAAAGATTGAATTAAATATTCTAGGTATTAAATAACTTCTAGTCCTTTTCCCGTAGTAATTATTTGCTTTTGGTTCTACATAGTTACGGCGCGACGTGAATCTCAGTTCCCAGGTGTACACTCTGACAGTTTTAAATTCATCATTTTTAAATTGTTCCGTTGCTAATATATGCTTAATTTTATCTAAGCCAACGCAATCAAAAGATACAGCTGTTTATGCCGCAAATTTCCGCAAATTTTCGACACTCGCATGGGAATCAAAACCTACCGGGTACTTCCCGTGAACTCAGAAACTTGAAATTTGGTACGAAGCAACGTCTTAAGCACATATAAAGGAAAAATTGCGAAAACCGTAATTTTTTAGTTACATCATGTAATAAAAATATTTTTAATATATATTTTTTTTTTTTACTTGGACCATAACTAAAACTATGACTCGATTGTCGTGATGGGTGAACTTTTACTTACTGATTACCTTTTACCTACAGGTTTGTACGGAACCCTCGGTGCGCGAGTCCGACTCGCACTTGGCCTGGTTTTTTATTGGGTACATCAAAGCGTTCAAATGTTTGCAAAACATGTCTGGCCGGTTGTGTCAATATGTGTTTGCAAAGTCTTCTAAGAAGTTTGCAAATCTTTGAAGCTATATCTAGCGCCGCTGGGGTAGTAGCTATGGACACTACGTAAACTTTTGGCTGGGGTAGGATTTGAATACCGGAAGGTATTAGGGTCTAAAATTAAAAAATAGTCACCATGCCTATTGTATGAGCAAGCGTTCGCATCAGTTAGCAACTCATAATGTTTTTTGTCAGGCGTGCAAACCGCTCCATGTGCCCGCGAGAGCCTGCAAAGGCCCTTAATCTGAAAACGTATGAACGCATCGGAGTTTCATACATTTGCCAGGCGCGCGTGCTATACCTACCTCGATGTTAACCACACTCTTCCGTGTACAAATGACACGATTACGAGACGTATTCCGCGCGTGAGAAAATGAGGTGTAACTCTCTTCGGGAATCGTTTTTGGGAGAAATTTCGAAAAATCTAAGTCTGAAGTTTTATTCATATTTCCTCTTATGAAATTTTAGATGCGGTATAAGTAATACAAATATTTTTGATTTTAGTTGGGTTATTAAATTTTTTTTTTAATTTATTCGAGCAAAATGTGTTCTATGTTTTTCAGCTCAGTAGGTAAACAATTTTCACGACGTTTCTAATAACCCTATACTTAGGTACATGTTTCTGGTTGCATAAGTAAATCTGAGATCCTTATTACGTAAGTATACATAAATAATCAAATATATACAGGGTGGGCCCTGTAATAGGAGCAAAAAAATCAACGGTAGATTACAGTAGACCTTGCGGTAGACCTTGCTTGCAATTATTTCCACAAGGTTACAGTTGAAAAAATATATACTTTTTTTTTCGGCACAGAGAGTTATCCTGTATTTTATTACTCTTTAGAAGTAGTATTAATAACAAATTCTAAAAAATATTCTAAAACAAAATAAAATAATTAAAATCATAAAAAAGCCATAAAATATCCTGTCAAACCAAAAATGCTAAAACTATGACGACTCATATCTTGATGCTACCTTTGAATCCGCATTGACGGAGGTTCTATGAACTCGTGGTGTCAAGATCCATTACTTGAGGGTCCTAACTTTAGATCAAAGTTTCTCAGGATTGAAATAATAAATCAAATTTTTGGACACAAGGGATTACTGCAGATGCTCTGAAGAAGCGTCCTTTTAAATATTTGCTCCTGTTACAGGGCCCACTCTGTATAATAGTTAAATTTCATGGACCGGTTATTAAAGGTTCCAAACCCCAGATTCGTTATATTGTATAACGTAGGATTACCAAAGATTGAACCGGTCTTAGTCAGTTGGCGGTGCTCTTGAAGTGCGGTTATAAGTTCTTGTTGTGGTAGTAAAATTAACAATTAACAAATTAATAATAAAAAAGAAGTTATATAAAGAATTGTAGCAACCATATTATGCCAAGACAATATAATTTAAAGTAAATTAATAAATATTAAACACAATATAAAACTATTCTAAATACCTACCTACATCAAGGGTGGAATTACAAGGTAAGTAGATTAATCATCATCATCATCATCATCAATTACCCAAATAATTCTATTTTTGTTCTTGTGTACTTGAATTTTGTAACGTATAGTATTCATTTATTTCACCTTGTTTTGCCATATATTACTAACTATTTGTTTAAAATCTATTTTTTACAGTAGATAACAACTATCAATTGTAAAACGATGTGTTCACCTGTAATTGGGGTACATAAGCCCCCTGTAACAACTATACCAAAGACAATTGTAACCTTATCTTATGTACTCTGTTGGTGTCCCGTGCAATGAATAAAATAAAAAATAAATAAATCATCATCTTAAGAGCCGAGCTCTAAGTAGATTAATAAACGGTCCATATTGATTAACTACTTTCAAGAGCTATCAGAGCATATTTCACTTTAAAGTGTTCCCCCTACTTTTTTCGGATTCTAGGTAATTTTGAGTTTTCGATTATTGATTCAGATAAAGAAAAAAATGTCCTTTGATTTTCCATAAAAATTTTCTGTGTCAGTTTTGTGTCGAGCCATATAAACTGTATGAAAAAAGCGTCACAAAACTTTCATCATCAAACGAAAGGGCTCCATGAGCTGATTCCAAAAATATACACCATTCGATTTCGCCCAGTGGTGTCGTAAAAAATAGAGTTCACTTTCAAAACACACCGAGTTTGACAAAGCTAAGCTCAGTAGTAGCATATATTGTGTTGTCACTGAATTTATACCGATGCCAAATTTCAGCTAAATTGGATACCGACAAGTGGCTGAAAAAAAGATTACGAGGACAACTGACATATTTACCTAGGTACAAACATTGCAAGTTGAATAAAAGCTTGTAAAAAGTTATATCCTAACTTTAAGTAAAGCCTTGCTTTTTTGAGGTTTTTGATATATTTTCTCATGATATTAGTTTGCTAAGATATCTACGGTACGTACCGTCTGAAATTATAGACAAAAAAGTCTAATAAACAGAGTACATCACTTTAGCAGTTTTGGAAAAAATATATCCCTTGACCAGAATCAAGTTTAAGTGAAGACTTTTTTTGAGTTCCGT
This sequence comes from Cenopis cana, assembly GCA_951800055.1. Lineage (NCBI taxonomy): Eukaryota > Metazoa > Arthropoda > Insecta > Lepidoptera > Tortricidae > Cenopis > Cenopis cana. The sequence continues at coordinate 11,056,059 of OX637492.1, forward strand.
AGTAAACAATGAATGGTTTCGCCATAGCTTCGTTTAACGCTTTCGCATAAAATTTTGGTACCTCTCCTACACTTAAAGTGGTGGTGCAATTTTTTTTACAAAGCCCATCGTGGAGGTTGTCGTTAGATATCTCTTTCAAAAAATATTGTAAGATTTCTGAAATCATTTTTTGATTAAAGAATCTGTTGACGTGATATTTTGCTTTAAAAGTGATCATTTTTGTTATGGTCAAGTGTTCATTTAAAAATGTTTGGATGTTGGTTGTAGGTACGGTAAACCAATTTGATTTCTGGGCCACTTCGTACCTTGTCACATTGACATTAATGTGAGATCTCTAGCAGCTTTCATTTTTTCTAATTGCGACAAGGTACAAAGTGGCCCAAAAATCAAATAGGTTGACTGTACATGAGTAGGTAACTTAAACCTTCGATGCAGACGAGGGGAGTTTAAGTTACAATCAGTGTTAACTTTTCATCCATTATCACCGCTAAACCTCCGAATTTTGTTAAGTTTAATATATTTTTACTTGTTTAGGTACACTTAAAACTAGTCCACTTATTAAAGAAATGGACTAGTTATTATGGAATTATCCAAGGCTGTGATGCAGAGGTAAACTGTTTTTTATTGACGCTAAGAAGGCAACTAGTATCGTAAGAAGAGCGTTTGTAACAGGGTCAAGGCTTCTCGGAATAAAACACAAGTTACTGACAAAAGATTTAGTATGTATGTAAATATATAGTACAGGGTCGAAAATCTGTACATTGAAGATATTGTAAAAAAATCGATGGAGGGGTCTAAGAATCGATAACAGAACACATTTCAACGGTTTTTAGAATTCGTGTCTGTTTGTCTGTTTGTCTGTTTATCTGTTTGTCTGTCTGTTTATTTGTCTAACTATCACGTGAAAACTAGCGAATGGATTTGAATATAGCCTTCACTAATAAGTTTATTGGATCTTTGGCCAGGTTATAGGCTATAAAAATCATACAGGTTGGGGATGTAAGGGGGTGAAAAGAGGGGTTAAACTTTGAATGAGAAGTCTTCCAGTTCATGACTTACAGGCTTGAAAATTGGTAAGTATATACATGGACGCAAAGTAAATAGAACCCCATTCAAACATTGTACAATAAACAGATAGTATTTTAAAAAATGGGGGTTGAAATTACAATACTTGAGAGGCTAAAACAAAAAAATATAAGTCCCTAACACCATATTAACTGTTTGAAACGAGAGATCTAATTATGTTGGTTAGTCAGTCGCTATCAATATTCACAAAATCTTACTACAAAACCTTGGTTGTTTTTGTTTTCGATGGAGGGTACAGTCAAGGGCATAAATGTATACATTTTTGGACCTTATTTCAATGGAGTAGAGGCCTTGAGTCAAGGGCACCAATATGTTTTCACCTGTCAAGGGCCTTGACTGTACCTACGCAAAGCAGCGGGCTCTCGGTTGCATGGTAACACTTGCGACATGTATATATGCGTATATGTACTGTACCTTTGTATAAAATATTGTGTTTTGGAGTGCTGATTACAAAATTATATCCATTTTCAAATCAGAGATGGCGGACATTTATTTATTTTTCTTAATAATCGATATGGAGGTCATCTTTGAGGTTTTTCGGGGTGCCGATTAGTTGCGTTTTCCGTCATCAGCAGGTCAGCACAATGTATAAAATATTTTCAGCGCGTGTCAGACTATCCAAATTTAGGGTGTATTGGTATTCGTTAGTAAAATATGCGTAACAATAAACATTAAGTATGACCAAAATCGAAAGTCATAAGCCAATAGGAAGCAAAAAAAATCAACTCTCAGACTATCACACACCTCACAGAAGCAACCAGGGTGGGTGCGCTGTCAACCTAGGCCTCTACTCCATCTTCGATAGTGACAGGACAGACCAAAGGTGGTACTCTACTGGTAAGGTATTCCAATTATTTTTAAACGAAAAAATATCTATTCAACCACCTCTTAACAAAGATAGGTACTCCACTCGATTGGTCAATGGGGGTGGGGGGCGGTGTCTTTTTTGTTCAAAATTTCGCACTCGCTGCGCTCGGTTTTTCATCTACATTACTTGATGCGCATGAAGTATTTTCCGTACCTGCATCATAATGTTCTAAACATTTCACGCTCGCTACGCTCGCGTTTTCATCTGCATTACTTGATGACTATGAAGTACCTATTTTCCGTGTTCGATAAAATTTGCGCGCGCTTGCTCGCGTTTTCCTCTGCATTACTTGATGCGTATGTATTACTTTCCGCACCTGCATCATAATGTTCGAAAAATTTCGCGCTCGCTACGCTCGCGTTTTTATCCACATTATATGATGCGTATGAAGTATTTTCCGCACCTGCGTCATAATGTTCGAAATATTTCGCGCTCGCTACGCTCGCGTTTTCATCTACACTACTTGATGCGTTTGAAGTCTTATCCGCACCCGCATCATAATATTCGTAAACTGTATAAATTGAAGCATATGAAGTATTTTCCGCCCCTGCATCATAATGTTCGAAAATTTTCGAGCGCCCTACGCTCGCGTTTTCATCTACGGTAATTAATGCGTATGAAGTATTTTCCGCACCTGCATCATAATGTTCGTAACATTTCGCGCTCGCTGCGCTCGCGTTTTCATCTACATGAATTGATGCAAATAAAGTATTTTCCAAACCTTTATCATAATGTCTGAAAAATTTCGCGCTCACTTCGCTCGTGGTTTCTTCTACATTATTTTATATGTATGAAGTATCTTCAGCACCTGCATCATAATGTTCATAAAATTTCGCGCTCGCTACGCTCGCGTTTTCATCTATATGACTTGATGCGTATGTATTATTTTCCGCACCTGCATCATAATTTTCGAAATATTTCACGCTCGCTACGCTCGCGTTTTCGTCTACAGTAATTGTTGCGTGCCTATGAAGTCTTTTCCGCACCTACATAAAAATGTTCGAAGCATTTCGCGCTCGCTACGCTCGCGTTTTCATCTACATAACTTGATGCTTATGAAGTCTTTTCCGCACCTGCATCAAATTGTCCGAAACATTTCGCGCTCGCTGCGCTCGCGTTTTCATTTTCATTATTTGATGCGTATGAAGTATTTTCCGCACTTTCATCGTAATGTTCGAAACAATTCCTCTGTCACGTGTTTTATGCGGGCGCGTTGAGCCGGCGTGCGCAATGTTTGGCGAGACAGGCGCCCGCAGTACCCGGCGCCGGCGAATTACGGTGTAGAAGTTGATATGGATATTCACGCGAACGAAGTCGCGGGGAAAAGCTTAGATAAATAAATTAAAAACTGGACTACCCGTGCGAAACGGCGGATTATGAATGCGAAAGTAAGGCCCTGTCTGCCTGTTACCCGTAAACCGCTGAACCAATTTATATGAAATTTGGCATGGATATAGTTTGATTCCGAGGGAAGGACACGGGATACTTTTTATCCTGGAAATCATCCCTTAACGGGGTTGTAGTTAGAACGGAAGAGATAACTAGGTAAGCGGCTGAAATAGAAAAATAGAATCACATTCTAACGCGATGACCGAGTTCTACGCAGACGAAGTCGCGGGCAAAAGCTAGTATATATATATATATATATATATATATATATATATATATATATTATATACAGGGCATCCCAAGACTATGGGACATCAAGGGAAAGTACCTCGAATATTGTAGATAATGTAGATGGAAGGTTTTACTAAAATAAAACATTATTTTAATTTAAAAAACAATTTAAACTGCATTCATAGATTTTTAAATAATTACATGGTTGAACCGGGAATCAAACTCGGTGAAACACGAGAAAAAAAAATGTTTTGTTATAATTCATGATCTTACTTTTATTTCTGACACTATGTTATTTAGCAAAAAATAATCCTTATGATGAAGCCTTTCGATCGGTATGATAAAGCTATTAGGGTAATTTTTTTTCTCGTGTAGCGGGTTCGATTCCCGGTTCAATCATGTACATAATTATTTAAAAATCTACACAGTACATACAGTGCACAGAGTGGCTGTGTTTTGTATGTTTTGGTTTTCTATGCTATTCTATCTAATAGCACATACTTTTTATTCTTAATTGACATTAAGTACTATAGATCAAGAGATACTCGTAACAGCAAAAAAATTAGTGATTTTATAACATTTGGAATTGGTACAGTCAAGGGCACCAATATGCATTATGCATACACTTTTTCACCTTATTCCATTGAAATAAGGTCCAAATGACTGTAAAGTTGTGTTACGGCTTTTCTCTGGATTATAAATATGCCAGTCTGGCTACTGAGAGTCGATGCGATTGGAAAGAGTGAGTCTTCTACACATGAAGTGCTGATGCATTGCATTTTTTTTCTTTCAAACCCCATCGTGTTGGGTGTCATTGAATAGCTCTTTCAAAAATATTGTGAGGTTTCTAAAACCATTTTTTGATTCAAGAATCCGTTTACGTGATATTATCTGAAAGCGAAAGATGTGTAATAAATATTACCTATAAGTAGTATATATTATAGTAAATTTAGATTTAAGTTATATTGTAGTGCCCTACAGGGTTTCATAGCCGAACTTTAATTATGTAACATCTTGTACCTAACCTATGAAAGCAATAAAGACACACTGATTACTGAGTAAACAACCAGTCTGTCAACACATTAGCAACTTCTATTTAGTCTGGCGTTTTCAGAAACGTTAAGCCGATAGTATACGTATAAGCTATTGAAATTAGTTTATTTCAACTTTTATAAAATTACTTGAAATTTCTGCTGGTTTCAGAAACTTTAAAAATCAGTCTGGCAGTGTTTTAGCAAGCAGTAAATAGTCTGGCAACACTAATACAAGATTATTTATGTTAATAATTAATGGAAAATAAAAAGAACAACTAGTATTACTCAATACTTGTTGTGTAGTATTACCTAATATAGTTGAAGTTTCACTAACTTTTAACCCCCACCCCTTCCAATCACAACGACTCTCAGTAGCCAGACTGGCATATTTATAATCCAGAGAAAAGCCTTAACACAACTTTACAGTCAAGGGCATATATATGTATACACTTTTGGACCTTATTTCAATGGAATAAGGTGAAAAAGTGTATGCATAATGCATATTGGTGCCCTTGACTGTACCAATTCCAAATGTTATAAAATCACTTATTTTTTTGCTGCCAGCTCTTAATCTACTACCAATTGTAGCGATAATTTCATAAACTACCTAATCAATAATGTGTACAACTGACGAATCATAATTTTGGAAATTCTATCGTGTATTACTCATTGATTATGATAATAAACGAATCTGAATCTGGAATCTGAAATCTCAATGTGTACCTACAATAAAATGCTTATTATAGAAATGTACTAAGGTGGCCTACTAATGAACCGCGCTAAGTTAAAAACACAACACTAACACCTGTGTTTATACACAACGTCTATTACAGAATGCTGTGGTTCATATCACTACTGGCGACAGCAATATCGCTTTTCTGGATGAGATGGCGGATCAGACACAGGAAATTGCTGGACATTTCCGACAAAATCCCAGGCCCGCCCGCGATACCAATTCTGGGAAATGCATGGCAATTAATGGGGCCACCTGAAGGTGACTGCAAGAAAAATTTCGCTTTTTTAAGACCCTCTCCCTCTTGAAAAATGAAAATGGTTTATGGGATATAATAACAATGTGAATACATTATAAAGGCTGGTATCTTCTATTAAGTACATCGGTACTTGTGTCAGGAGACACCGCTCTTCCAGAAAACGATAGTGGGTGCAACCAATGAATAATGCTTCTTCTATATCATATTAGATATCTTAAGATTACAATTAAGACATGTATAGATTATAATTAAGATATACATTGAATAACATCATTAATCTAGTTATTTTGATTACAAATTAATCTGATTAATACTCGAACCAAGCGCTTTTCATCATCCATACTAATATAATTATTATAAATGCGAAAGTGTGTCTGTCTATCTGTCTGTCTGTTACCTCTTCACGCTTTGGTTTACCGCTGAGCCGATTTGGATGAAATTTGGTATAGAGATAGTTTATAAGTCCCGGGGAAGGACATTTGATACTTTTCATCCCGGAAATCATTCCTTAAGGGGGTGGAAGTTTGTATAGAGGAGCGATGACTGGGTAAGCGCCTGATAAAAAATAGCTATTAAATTCTATCGCGATGAACGACTTCCACGCGGACGAAGTCGCGGGCAGTAACTAGTCTTTTATAATGCGCACTGCTAAATTCCCTGTCGCCATCTGTATTTCCGAGTTCATATAACCTGGGCCTCTTTAAGGGACGAGTGAATAGGTATTTTCTGAGTACGCTCGATTCACCGTCAGCCTCATCTTTACCCCCCTGGCTAAATGCTGGCAAAGAGTAATCCTATTATTAATAAAAAAAAGGCGTTAAGTCAAAGAATTTCACTTTTTTCATCGCTTTCACTTCTTCAAGGATGATTAAAACAAGAGAAGGTGGGAGGTGTCACTGGAACTGTCCAGACAAGCTTGCCCTGAGGTCATTATACACTATACAGCGTCTGTGATCTAGTTCATGTGTTAAGGTTAAGATGTTGACCTAATAAAATATTTTGTTACAGAATTGACGAATACTATTGGTAACTTTAGAAGAGATTATGGAGACATTTTAAGGATCTGGATTGGACCGGACTTAAACATTATCGTCAGCGACCCCGATGACATTAAAGTAATACTGATACTGTTTTATTTCTTTATTTCGATATTTACTTCATAGGCTGGGAGATAAAATTGCACACATCAACATCTGTTGCTCGGACGTAGTCACAGCGGGAACACAAATAATACGAAGAGTTTGTGCAAAAGCATCATTATTCGTAAATAGGTATACAAATTCCGATAGCCAGTTTCTCCAAAGATGATTTAAAAGAACATATGATTAGATAAAATTTGGTTACTTAGTACTGTAATCCTAAAAAAACAAAAATACTTTCAAAGGCAGATGTTATCTATGAAATTCGAAATAAAATTTTCTGGTATTATACCTACGATACGATGCTTCGGAATGATGTAGTGTTCACACTTCACAATGAGCGCGCTTAGTTAGATTGTTAAATGGTGATTTTAACCTATTTAACAGTAAGTAATAAATATTAAAAATTGACATTTTGCAGACGCTGCTTTCAAATTCTAAAACCAATATCAAAGGACCGCAGTACAAATACATAGCTGACTTCTGTGGATTCGGCATCCTGAGTGGTTCAGGTAGGTAATGAACAGTTTTCTTGCTGTACACCTACATCTAAGTAAATAAGTGTTTTCTTCCTAACTGGCATGAGATATTAGAAACGGGGCAATACGGCGGTGTAGCGGTGCGATAATATTACGGAACGTTTTCGACCGTTCGAAAAGTTACGTTACCCCGCAGGAATCGCATCCATGCCGGCCCGCCTCCATGCGCACTGTACTGCACTGACGCTCGTGTAATACCCACAGTAAGCCGACTTCCTGATTTGTCGGTGCGGAGGCAGTACGATATGAGAAAAGTGTAAAATGTCAGTGTCAGCTTGCTGTCAGTCGACTCTGTACCATTTTTTACTGCGCGCCTATATTTAAATGAGTGCTTCCTGATTGGCGCGGGATGCGCGGTAGCGGGACGATGCGAAGGCGGTACTGCTCCGCTTCTGCGCATGATATTACTACTGCGCAAAAGTAATACTGACAGTGTTCCGTCAAGTGAGAATCTTTGCGACGTCAGTAAATTTAAGTCAAAGAAGAAAATGTCACATATCGATCCCACCCCGCCGAGTCAGGAAGTCGCCTAAGCCGACGTCATTTCATCAGTGAGACTTTGGTAAAGTAGAAATCACTGTATACAGATTCCGCCCCGCCTAAGTCTGTAGATAGCCTTCATGGATTCTTTAGATTCTAGGTCTAGGTACGTAGACTTATAATACATAAGTAGGTAGGTCTTTCTCTTGTTTTGGAAACTCCAGTCTCTCCTATTGCCAATAGGGACATTCTCAACCAATAAGTAAGCAGCATCACGCATTCACACTGGCACTGGGTATAATTTCAAAAACTAGGTTGTTCGTAATTCTTCAATCGTTTTTTCTTGGTTTGAGTCTCAATTGATCTTTATAATTCCAGGCAATACTTGGCGCATATCCAGGAAAACATTACTTCCTAACTATGGAAAAAAAGCGCTAGAGAGTTATGGTGACATCATCAATGCTGAAGCAGACGAGACAGTGCAGCGGCTGGGGGCTAGAGCAGGAGGCAAGACGTTTGACATTTATGATGACATAGTCTTGGGCACCACGTATACTGTTTGCCGTGAGTATCTGGTTAACTTATAATAGCATATTAAAAAAAAGAAACAAACGAACTAACTTCCTAACTGGACGTCGTAACCGATTTATGTATGTTGAGTACGGAGTTCTGCAAACGATTTAAACGCCTATACAAAATCGAAAGGCGATTTGCTGTTTTAGTTAAACAAAGCTATTGTTATTTTAAGTGGATTGTACAAAACTAAAATCCAACGACCTATAGCGTTGTCCTTTTCCAGGAACATTAATGGGTTTGACCAAAGAACAGAGCATAAACCTGCCACATCTGAATAGTGTATTTCTTCACGACGCTCACGAGTAAGTACATATTAAGATAAATGTCCCAGTGGCGGAAACTGATCCAATACCTAATGTTATAATTTATAATAATAGAGCCGAAGAATAAGTGTCAACTATTTGGTATTAATATGTAGATACTCCAATACAAATATTTCAATCATTCAAACGTTTACCTTATCAGTTCTATTCTATTTTTTTACGACTTATTATGCATATTTTGTACTGTTTTAGCTTGTATTTAATAGTTTTCAAGAGAATGACCACATGGTACCTTCAAGTTGACCCAATTTACTGGATGACCAATTATTACCAAAAACAGACGCAAATGCTGAAGAAGATTTTCGAACTGGGGGACAGTATTGTGAAACATAGACTTAAATTTCTGGATTCGATGGACGAAGACAGAAAAAGAAAGATTCTGGACTGTGAGGGCGACAACAAAGACAATACAGAACTCAGCATTGTCGACAGACTCATATTATCTAATCAAATAACCAACTACGAAGAAATTTTGAAGGAAATTTTCACTGTTTTTACTTCGGTAAGTATGTTTTGTTATCTCTAAGTTTCGTAACCAGTCAATTGTTTGTATGAAGACAGGACATTATTAAATTAACAGGCATTTTTTTCTCTCTTTTGAACCACCCGCGTGAGTGTGTCGGAGATTTCCCCTGGGTTTTCCATAGGCCATAGGCCATCTTCCAACCACGCGCGCCTATTACTTTATTGGGTCTGGAAGATTTGCTGTTGAATAAAACGTAATTTTGACGATACTTTTGGCTATGGTACGAGTATATATACATATATCAGTAATAACCTGTTGCTGGCCTCAACAATTGAAGTAAATTATTTATCTACACACATATCATAAATCCTCTAATATGCGTTCGGAAACCGTAGAAAATGACTCTCATTTCAACATTCAATCAATTTATGGCAATTTTCTTATCTGTGGCTAAGGCTACAGCAGTAATTTAATTTTCATTTTAATCCGTCAAAATTTAAATGTCAAAGTTGACATGTCCCTATTCTAGTATCACTGAAAATTCAAATTCAATCGGTGCGAAATGTCAGCTCGATGTTTTTTTAGTATATATCGCACGAAATTTGAGCTAGAACGACATGATCACATCAGAATAGGGACTCTTTACTTTTTAAAATAACATTCAGGTATCGGTTGCCAGTTCTGATTTGTATATTTCTGCAACCGTGCAAAAAAGGTTGTATTAACACAATTATTGTATTTATTTACTACGGTTTCTGAACCCATCTTAAAGTAGTTATAATATGTGTGTAGATAAAGTAATGTATGCAACTGTACATAATTAGGCATTATGTACCAGTTGCATAAACTACTATTAACGGATATAACTTTTACTTTTATTTATTATTTGTTCCTCGCAAATATGTTAAAAAAGGTCGTATGACACTTGTAATTCCCCCTTTAATACTGCAATAACCAACCTACCTTACCTGTGCCACAATGTACCAGACGACTACCAGATGATCCATTCACTTGCAGAGTCAAGAGGCTACAGGCAAAATATCATCATACCTTTTGCTGATGATGGCGTATCATCCTGATTGCCAGGTAATACAATGAGTATTATGACGACATCATTTTTCATGTCGAGTTTCCTAGAATAAGGGATGCCTAGAGTAAACAGTGATATAAGCAGCACTAAGGCAGGAATGGAAGAATCTTGAACTCTATTTCTCAATAAATGTAGTGATTGATACGTTATACGAGATTGATTGATTGTGTTACATAGAAATATATAAGAAATCGACGGCCGTCGCGCGTCCATCGATTTCTTGTACTACAAAACGGGCAGACCCGGACACGGAACGGTCTAGCGTGAATCATCCTTAAATACGTTAAGTTTCTTAAGGTGCCTTTCCATAGAGCTGTGCTATACTACGTCATGAGTGTGTCAGTAGTGTGTTGATATCCACCAATCCTAATCACTGGTTCACATAGAATAGCGCTGGTGGAACCCGAAAGCTAACACATCCTCGCAGCATAGCTGCATAGCACAGGTTAGGTGGAAAGGCAGCCTTAGGTTAGGTAGCCGTCAGCCAAGCCGTGGTTTAATGGCGCTGTTTAGCCGTTTGTAAATGTTTGTGTGATTTACTTTAATAAATAAATATATAAATGATATTTTTTGCAAGGGAGAAACACTGTTGATTTTCCCAAACACTCCGAAATTCACGAGCTTGAGGATATGTAGATTTTGTCTGATTATCCACACAGCTGTCGTTGCTTGAGAGAGTCATAGTCTCGTCTAAGTACAGACTATCGGAATGCTATACAAAAGGAGATCGTTAGCGCGACACTCACTGGATCGAAATGGCTGCAAAATACACTCTGCAGTATTGCAATGCACTTCATCACACATTTAAGAGTTAGACTCTTGTCGGTGTAGCTCTCTCTATCTGACTCTATCTAGGGCCGTCTCCTTGACCTCCTTATACGACACGACTGCTAATTTTCCTTTTATTTGTTTCATGTAGCTTATCCTCGGTCTTCCCCTGCCTCGCTTCCTTCAATTTTGCCTTCTATGATGTTCTGTATAAAAGCGTCGTGTCGTATAAGATGACCAATCATTTTCCCTCTTCTATTTTCTACAACCTTCAGCAGTTTCCTTTTCTCCCCCACTCTCCTCAGTACTTCTTCGTTTGTAATTTTTTCCGTCCAGCTAAAGTAATGCAATTACGTATTTTTTTTCCAAATCGTTATAATTCCAAGACAATAACAGTTGTATCTCTTATCCCAACAGGAGAAACTTTACGCTGAAATAAAGGAGGTGCTCGGAGACAGCGATAGGGATATCACTGATGATGACCTCAAGCAGATGCCGTATCTGGACATGGTGTTCAAGGAGGTCGCCCGACTTTTCCCTATCGGCGTGATGCTGCAGAGAACCTTAGCTGATGACATTACGATAAGTAAATATGCTGTTATATCGTATAAAGCGCGTTGTGCCAGGATGTTTTTGAGGGTGGCAAATGAGGTATTTTCTGTTCAGTATAAAGAACTCTCCAGTTTGAGCTTGTCCAGCGCTCCAACTTACTTACTACGCTGGCTCGATGACCCAAAGAGGGCCTTGCCCTCTGACACGAAATAACGCCTCTTTTCTCTGTTCTGCGCCATTTTACGCCAGTTGGAGATCTTTATTCTGGTCGGGAGATGCTGTCAGCAACTCAGCACAGAGGCCCAAATGTTACCAAACTTTTTGGTTTAAATATATATATATATATATATATATTTAAACCAAAAAGTTTCGTAACCGTGACATATATATGTCATGGTTTTTAGGGTTCCCTATTAAATCGCAATTCAATCAATCAATGCAATCGTGTAATCGTTTGTACGCTAATAAAATCATGACATAATCACACATAATCACATATAATTTTTAGGTAAAGGTACGCTGCCAGCGGGGAGCTCGCTCGTGGTCCCCATTTTCCACATGCATCGCGACGAGCGATTCTGGAGCAACCCAAATGCCTTCGACCCTGAACGGTTTTCCCCGGAGAACAGCAAGCTACGCCATCCAAACTGCTACATTCCGTTTAGTTACGGACCAATGGACTGCCTCGGTGTGTTAAGATTCTGGGAAAAGTTCTTAATTAAATGGATAATACTTCGAATACTTAGTAAAACTACATATTATGTATATAAGTTGGTTAGTAAGAAGAAAAATAGTTTAAGACCTGTAATAATGATCAGCAGAAACTACTGAAAGCTTACGGACGCTTGGTAATCCAGAATAATCACAAGGGCATTGCCCTTACCTTTAATGTCTCGAGGATTTTTTGTGTTGACAAATTAGACTGATTAGAAAGATACAATATTAAACTAAGGTAAAAATAAATTATTTTTTACTTGACTAATAAAAGATCTAACGAAAATACTCGAAAAACATAATTATTAATTTATTTTAGCTAATTGAAAGATTTTATAAGCATAAAGATTTAAAAAGGACGCTGATTTGAACAAACCTACTCACACTGTCTTAGTGACGTCACTAAGACAGTATTTCCCTACAAACTTCATATTAACAAATCGTTTTTGACATTTAATTAAAAGTTGCTGATTTGACTAGGGGTTTAATACCGTATTATGTAGGTCCATCGGTCCCACACTCCCAACAGTCCCAACCCAACACAGTCTATCCTCGGGAGCTCTGGCAACTTAACTAACAACACATACCTTAAGAGCAGATGTGTTATTATCGCTGCGGTCTTCTAGAAGGAATGTGCAGCTCCAAACTCCAAATATGAGCGAGACCACTGTGCATTGCCTTCATCGATTTAATATGCTTGCCTTACTCAGTTTTCTATCAGAACTTGCCCAAACATAAGTTGTCAAGATTTAAAAAAATATATTACCTATGTCGGAGGGGTGCTGACGTTCAACGACTATGCGGATGCACGTTCATAGCCAAAAATCAGCTACGTCAGTCACCAGAGACCACACCAAAGATGTTCTCAACAGTATACTAACAGTCACTGTACTATGGCCGAGCACGGCTAGGGGATGACGATGATTTAAAGAGCACGTCTTTTTCTATTTCAGGGAGGTACTACGCTTACAAAATAGTGAAGACTGTTTGCGTAAAGGTGCTCCGGGAGTACCGGATTACCTCGCCAGAGACCTATGAGGACTTGCGTCTCGTGCTGGCGGTGTCAGTCGCCTCTGTCAACGGTTACCCTGTGCAGCTGCACCCTAGGAATTAAAACAGTGGTTTTTTGATTTTATACATATTAATTTGTACATATTAGGTATATTATACAGGATGAATCATAAGTCGGGAACAGAAATATAAAAATATGATTCTATAAATGGTTCTGAACCACTTTTACCATGGGACCTTAGTCCGTGCCAAAATAAATCTGCTGTTTCATAGGAAAAGGCCATCAGTTGCCTAATCAAAATGTATGAACAAGCAGATTTTAGTTGGTCCTATAGTAAAAGTATGTATGTGTGTATGTAAGCACTTTATTGCACACAATAACAAGTTAAAACATGTACATGTCACAAAAGATTGAAGTACAAAGACGAACTTATCCCTATAAGGGATCTCTTCCAGCTAACCTTTGAGCAATTGAGTGGAAGTTTGGTAGCAATGAGAGACAAAAAAGTAGTGCAGAATCATTGATATAATCATATTTTTCATATTTATGTTCACGACTTTTGATTCATACACATTAAGTCAATAATTATGTTTGTGATAGTAGCACTGCTAGGTTTTTCATGTGGGTAGTAGTTATGGAAGAATGGATTTTAATAAAGGAAAATATATGCAACTAATGCATTCTGAGTTGGGACCTTTTCATGGCATATTTTGTTGTTTTTTTCTATTTGTTATTATGAATGTGTTATTATATGTGTCATGAATAAATGTATTTTTCTATTTCGAATACTTACTTTTATTACCGAATTTATGTAAAAATGTATATGTGTTATATGTGTCATGAATAAATGTTTTTCTATTTCTAATACTTAGTTTTATTACCGAATTTATGTAACGTCGGTTCCACATTTTTTTTACACCTATGACCTCAATGTTACAAACTATCTGAGCCTGACTGTAACTAACCAATTCGTCCTACATAATTTAGTACCTACTTTCTCTGACGTAGCCTATACCGATTCGGAATCGACAAGTGGATCGAATGCATCGATTAGAAATCAAGGGACCGCCATTTGGGGAATCTATGGACTAATTAGACATTTGAATGCAACTCTTTGGTAGAAATTTAACGATAGGAGTATTTACGTGCGAATAATGTAATACAAGAATAGAATGACGCCAAACAAGCCAAGCCAGCAAACAATCTCCCACATCTATAGTATGTTACAAGTAGTTACAGATGCGCCACCGAGCAACCAGGGGTATAAGAGAAGGAATATTCATATATCATTTATACTATGCAATTTGACCGGTTTGCAATCCAATGTATTTTATATGGAAGTGTGCCTGTAACCATAAAAAAATACTCGGTCGGAGATAAAGACAAAACATGGCACTTTTTTCTGTTTCCTCTTAAAGGAGTCGCGATAAAGCTATCTTTCTCTATCAAAATGTGTTAGGCCCTTACAATCTCCCGAGTAATCTATACATATAATAAAGCAGAAGAGGGTCGAAAATCTGTACATTGAAGATATTAGAAAAAAAATCGATGGAGGGGTCTAAGAATCGACAACAGAACACATTTCAATGGTTTTTAGAATTCGTGTCTGTTTGTCTGTTTGTCTGTTTGTCTGTTTATCTGTTTGTCTGTTTGTCTGTCTGTTTATTTGTCTAACTATCACGTGAAAACTAGCGAATGGATTTGAATACAGCCTTCACTAATAAGTTTATTGGATCTTCGGCCAGGTTATAGGCTATAAAAATCATACAGGTTGGGGATGAAAGGGGGTGAAAAGAGGGGTTAAACTTTATATGAGAAGTCTTTCAGTTCATGATTTACAGGGTTGAAAATTGGTAAGTATATACATGGACGCAAAGTAAATAGAACCCCATTCAAACATTTTACAAGAAACAGATAGTATTTGAAAAAATGGGGGTTGAAATTACAATACTTGAGACGCTGAAACAAAAAAATAAAAGTCCCTAATACCATAGTAACTGTTTGAAACGAGAGATCTAATTATGTTGGTCAGTCAGTCGCTATCAATATTCACAAAATCTTACTACGCAACATTGGTTTTTTTTTGTTTTCGATGGAGGGTACCTACGCAGAGCAGCGGGCTCTCGGTTGCATGGTAACACTTGCGACATGTATATATGCGTAGGTATATGTACTGTACTTTTGTATAAAATATTGTGTTTTGGGGTGCTGATTACAAAAATTATATCCATTTTCAAATCAAAGATGGCGGACAGTTATTTATTTTTCTTTATAATCGATATGAGGTCAACTTTGAGGTTTTTCGGGGTGCCGATTAGTTGCGTTTTCCGTCAGCAGGTCAGCACAATGTATAAAATATTTTCAGCGCGTGTCAGACTATCCACATTTAGGGTGTATTGGTATTCGTTAGTAAAATATACGTAACAATAAACATTAAGTATGACTGAAATCGAAAGTCATAAGCTAATAGGAAGCAAAAAAAATCAACTCAGACAATCACACACCTCGCAGAAGCAACCAAGGTGGGTGCGCTGTCAACCTAGGCCTCTACTCCCACTTCGATAGTGACAGGACAGACCAAATGTGGGACCAAATGGTAAGGTATTCCAATAATTTTTAAACCAAAAAATATCTATTCAACCACCTCTTAACAAAGATACGTACCTACTCCACTCATCGGGTCAACTGATTCTTTTTTGTTCAAAATTTAGCACTCGCTGCGCTCGGTTTTTCATCTACATAACTTGGTGCGTATGAAGTATTTTCCGTACCTGCATCATAATGTTCGAAACATTTCGCACTCACTACGCTCGCGTTTTCATTTACATTACTTGATGCGTGTGATGTATTTTCCACACCTGCATCATAATGTTCGAAACACTCGCGGTTTCATCTACATTACTTGATACGTATGAAGTCTTCTTCGCACCTGCATCAAAAACATAATTTTCGAAATATTTTCATCTAGGTACGTAATGTACTGTATTGTATGTACGTATGTTGACGGGTATGAGTTATCTTCCGTACCTGCATCATAATATTCGAAAAAGTTCGCGCTCGCTGCGCTCGCGTTTTCATCTACATTCCTTGACGCGTATGAATTATTTTCCATACCTGCATCATAATGTTCGAAAATGTTCGCGCTCGCTACGCTCGCGTTTTCATCTACATTACTTGACGCATAAGAAGTCTTTTCCGCACCTGCATCATAATGTTCGAAAATGTTCGCGCTCGCTACACTCGCGTTTTCATCTAGATGACTTGATGCCTTTTTTCGAAAAATTTCGCGCTCGCTGCGCTCGCGTTTTCATCTGCATTAACCGCACTAATATTCCGCACCTGCGTGTTCGAAAAATTTTGCGCGCGCTTACTCGCGTTTCTCTCTACATTACTTGATGCGTACTTTCCGCACCTGCATCATAATGTTCGAAAAATTTCGCGCTCGCTACGCTCGCGTTTTCATCTACATTATTTGATGCGTATGAAGTATTTTCCGCACCTGCGTCATAATGTTCGAAATATTTCGCGCTCGCAACGCTCGCGTTTTCATCTACACTACTTGATGCGTTTGAAGTCTTTTCCGCGCCTGCATCATAATATTCGTAAAATTTAGCGCTCGCTACGCTCGCGTTTTCATCTACATAAATTGATGCGTATGAAATATTTTCCGCCCCTGCATCATAATGTTCGAAACATTTCGCGCTCGCTACGCTCGCGTTTTCATCTAAAGTTATTAATACGTTTGAAGTCTTTTCCGCACCTGCATCATAATATTCGTAAAATTTCGAGATCGCTTTGCTCGCGGTTTCATCTACATTACTTGATGCGTATGAAGTATTTTCCGCCCCTGCATCACAATGTTCGAAAATTTTCGAGCGCCCTACGCTCGCGTTTTCATCTACGGTAATTAATGCGTATGAAGTATTTCCCGCGCCTGCATCATAATGTTCGTAAAATTTAGCGCTCGCTGCACTCGCGTTTTCATCTACATGAATTGATGCGAATGAAGTACTTTCCAAACCTGTATCATAATGTCTGAAAAATTTCGCACTCGCTTCGCTCGCGTTTTCATCTACAGTACTTTATATGTTTCATCTGTATGGCTCGATGCGTATGAATTATTTTCCGCACCTGCATCATAATGTTCGAAACATTTCAGGCTCGCTACGCTCGCTCGAGTTTTAATCTGCATGACTTGATGCGTATGAATTATTTTCCGCACCTGCATCTGATGTTCGAAACATTTCGCGCTCGCTACGCTCGCGTTTTCATCTACAGTAATTGATGCGTACCTATGAAGTCTTTTTCGCACCTACATAAGAATGTTCGAAGCATTTCGCGCTCGCTACGCTCGCGTTTTCATCTACATGACTTGATGCATATGACGTCTTTTCCACACCTGCATCATAATGTTCGAAACATTACGAACTCGCTGCGCTCGCGTTTTCATTTTCATTGTTTGATGAGCATGAAGTATTTTCCGCTCTTTCATCGTAATGTTCGAAACAATTCCTCTGTCACGTGTTAAATGCGGACGCGTTGAGCCGGCGTGCGCAAGACAGCCCCGCCCGCAGTACCCGGCGCCGGCGAAATACCGTGTAGAAGTTGATATGGATATTCACGCGAACGAAGTCGCGGAGAAAAGCTTAGATACATAAATTGAAAACTGGACTACCCGTGCGAAACGGCGGATTATGAATGCGAAAGTAAAGCTCTGTCTGCCTGTTACCCGTTAAACCGCTGAACCAATTTATATGAAATTGGCATGGATATAGTTTGAGTCCCAGGGAAGGGCATGGGATACTTTTTATCCTGGAAATCATCCCTTAACGGGGTTGTAGTTAGAATGGAAGAGATAACTAGGTAAGCGCCTGAAATAGAAAAATAGAATCACATTCTAACGCGATGACCGAGTTCTACGCAGACGAAGTCGCGGGCAAAAGCTAGTGTATTTGAATAAAATAAGAACTAAGTACCTATATACCTTTTTTTTTAACTAGACCTTAGAAACATAATACAAAAGTAAAAAAAAATTGCTTGTAAAATATCCTGTTATGCTGATTTTGAATAATTGTAAAATTTATAATTTGTACCTGATCGAGCAAGTCAAGAGAAACAAGATTATACGTAAGCTGTTAGAAACTATGAAAAAAATGTTTACTACCGTTTAATTAATCCTAACCCGATAAGTCTGTAATGCACGCGAGTTTCACGCAAACATACGCAATTATAAAATGCGTCGGCGCGGCGGGCGCTAATGATAATCACTTTCGTTCAACACGCGGCTATCTCAGCTAAGGATGCATTTGGGCTATTAGGGGTAATATACACTGCGTTATTTCCTATTTTTTTAACATAAGATAAGGTCAACTCATATGTTCCAATCGGTTAGTTAATCTTAGCGTATGCAATACAATACAATACAATAGAAAGAACTCACTTAGCGGTCCCCCAACGCGACGACGCTTGGAAAATAAAAATATTTGAACTTACATACTATATATGTGACGATTATAATTATAATAGGTTTAAAATATTGTTTGTTATTTTTTATTATAGTTTATTTTTTGTCGGGGGGGTTTTTAAATTTTTAAATTTTAGTTTTATTTTGTCCTTTTTAAAGTAGATATAAATATTAGGAAGGGTACCAAATTTCGAATCCATAGGACATATGGAAGTTAGTCAGATCCCCTCATCAACTAGAAAAGAGCTGATGATCTTCAAACGGCTGAATAGATTTTCATGAAACATGGCTAAGAACACTCGGGGTAAAATTATCTATAACATAAAAAAAAACTAATCGAAAATCGGTTCATCCGTTTGGGCGCTACGATGCGACAGACAGATACACAGACACACAGACACGTTAAACTTATAACACCCCTCTTTTTGCGTCGGGGGTTAAAAACGGATTTGGTCCTCTAAAATCAAATTATGCCAGATTTTCCTATGCATTTACCACTGTAAACATACCCACAACAGTAAAAATAATGCTTGCATCGTCGTAACTAAATAGTGCTGTTACTTACCTGATCTACTATGTAGTAGTCAAACCTGTAACTGTTGAGGAAACGAAACGGAAACCACAATAGTACATTACTTACCAAGGGCGATAAAACAAAGAATGTCTCAGATCGCAGGTATTTTACGCCCGAGCCGAAGGCAAGGGCGATAAATATGCGATCTGAGGCTTTCTTTATTATCGCCCGTGGTAAGTACAAAATTTTATGTCACCCCCTGGCCAGGAAGTGGGTTTTTTCGCGCGCGGAGCGTGCGATAATGGCCACTTTATGGCCAGGTGTGACATAAAATAAAAAATATACAGAAGGTCCGTTCCCGCCGTTCTTGAAAATACATACCTAAACTTGCCCGACTCACAGGGTTGTTTCTGTATTGATTCTGAATTTTAAAAAGGAGTAGGTATATTAAAAATTCTTCAACATGACATTTAAATATGAACCAGCGGCCAAGTGCGAGTCGGACTTCGCACATTTAGGGTTCCGAATCAACCTCAAAAATATGATTTATCAATACATACTTATTTGTTGTTAAAATATACGTAATAATGAACAAGTTCATAGGTCAATGGGAAGTCTAAAAATTGTTCGGAACAAATTTTGTGACAGACGACGGACGGGTACGTCTGGGCGAGACCAATAGGGTTCCGTTTTGACGCTTCGGGTACGGAACCCTAATAAATTGATGACCCGCTGCGAGTTGTGACTTGTGTGTGACCGGCGGCGGTCGAGAGCGCCAACAAAGAATATTCCTAATTACTTAGCTACCTACTTAACTAAACCATAGTACTTAAATACTGGCGTTTTACCAGCGAACGATAAGTTGAATGTGTAATGGTTGATCGTCGTTATCAAAGCGGCTAGTTTCAAAAAATTACCTACCTATAGTACCTAGGTATTGTAACTACCAACATGAGAAAACAGTTTTATTTACGTTTCAATATCGATTGGAAATTTGAAGAAAGTGTAGGTTAATTTAAACAATAAAATACATTCCAACTGTAATAATATCGGTTATTCATTTTGACGTACGTGACATAAAGTACCTACGTAGCGGCGGGGACGTCAAGTGATCAACGCGCGCACAACTAGCACTCGCGACGCGATAGTGACAGTCGCGACTAAGCTCGTCCGAAATCAACCGAGAATGCTTGTAAATGTTACGTCTGTGTGCGTGCGGCGAAAATGGCACTTTGTACTGAGCGGACTCTCTGCTCCGGCGCGCGCCGCCGCTATTTACTTTGTGCGGAAACTTTAAAACGCTCTATTATTTATTATGGAGATTGAGGGAAATTACTACATGTAATGTAACTTCATGAATTTTCTATTGTCAAACAGTGTCAATTTATTGATGTTTTAAGCATCTGTCAGATAAATGTTAGCGCTATCTTTTTCTTACATTTGGCTCCAGAAGAAGACAGTTATAATTTTAACTGACGGATAAGTTTACCTGGGGATCGAAAAGTCAGCCCTTTATGTATAAAACATCTTTAAGAAGAAGAAGAAGAAGAAGAAAATACTTTATTTAGTGTTAAATCATTGTACAATATTTGGAGTACACAGATAAATGAAATTAACAATTTAACTAAACTAAACATGGAAATTTTAACACTAAATAGGATACCACTCAGCATATGCCAATAGCAATATAATGCTAAGGCGCTGGTTTTCAGGGCACCCAAAGAGAGATACAAATCTTAACTTAATAATCTAACTATTACTTACTTAATAATTACATATTTAAAATAGTTAAAAATATTCATATGTTTCGTGGATTTCGTTCATTATTTGTAAAGTATTTATTTGTAAGGCCTTCAGAATTATAAAATGTTTTTAACTCAAATTATGTTTTTATCCCAATAATAAAATCTTATGTCACATGACATGTCGATCGAAGTACAGCAACGTTGTGCCCATGTATAATTGTAGTCTTTGGTTGTGCCACTTCGTCCTACTGTGTTAGCGACACATGTTTCAGGATATTTTGTCCCCTAGTGAATCATTCTCCTAACGCTTTCCCCCCAGGCCACTCTCCAACTGCGCAATGTAAAGCCACAGTCAGGTTTAAAAAAAAAAATGTTTTCCTTGTTGAATCCTAAAGACGCCCGGGGCCCGCAATTGCACCTAATAAGATCTGACATAGACACTATTTTACTAAAGCAACTGCCAGTTCACCTGCTAACCCTGAGGGAAAATTAGACCTTATTGTGGAATTAGGCCGGCTTCCTCAATACAAGTTTTCGCTCACCGAATTTCTACTGTAAAATATGAAATGATCAAACGATAATGGCGTACTTACAATTTTTTTTAAACCCCGGTGTTACGATACTAGATTGGAACCCCCGACTTGATCGGCCGCTAAATCTTAATAGTGAGTGTCTGGCTTAAATAACCAAACCAACAGCCAACGCTCAGAAACGTAACGCATGAACGCCCAACGAAAGTGGATGTATGAAAATCCATTATAAAGAGTTTTTGTCTACTTACCCATCTCGCGAGAAAATTATTTTGAATTATTTATAATGGGGCTAACATCGATGGCACTGAATAATTTTTACACAACCACGTTGAAAGATGCTGTCACTAGGGTGAATTAACACCCCAGTGGTATATGGAGCCGAGTTTCTGTGGAAGTGGCTGGAAAAACAGGCCTTTCGATGGTAGTGGGGGATTTCCGGGTGTCACATTATATAGTAATATCTGGGCGACCGAGCTTTGCTCGGCGTTTTCCCGGGAATGAGACCCAGCTAGATCGATTGCTCGTCCCCGAAAACCCCCACATACGAGATTTCATCAAAATCGTTAGAGCCGATCCCGAGCGATGCCCGAAATAAATAAATATATATACAAGCTATAAGATATAAGATATGTAGGTATGTGTGTTATATGTATGTATGGTATGAGTATGTAGTGTGTGAATCTTAATTAAAAATGGCAGTATTACATAATTAAAAATAAAAAGATTATTAAAGTGTGTAGATTATTTTATAAAATTATCTGTCTATTTTTCTGTCTTCTGGCGTCCAACATGACAAAATGTCAGGTCATGGGATGGCAACCATGGCGGACCCCATCCTCCCTCCCAACTGCGTTACTACGCGTAAGATTAACCCAAAGTAGGTCCCTAGGTCGCAGTACATCATTCAAGTCACGCCCATGATCAAGGTCGACAGACGGCGACGCAGCTTGCATCTTTTCTAATGCTTACCTACATTGTAACCATTCATAGGGTTCCATAGTTTGGGAAGAAAAATAGTACCCTTAACATGGGACCACTTAAATGTCTTAGTCGTGAGGTCGTGACCGGACCAAACTATTCGGTAGAAAATATTCAAGAAATCTTGAATGCAAAAATGTTATTTCTTAAAAATGAATCGGATAGTTTAAGTTACAACACTTTCGAGCTAGGTTATTACTATTCATGAATTACTGAATTTTATTACTATTCATGTCACAATAACACTATACACACAATATTTGTGTTCAAAAAATCAGCTCTCGAAGGGATGAAATATGCAGCAAAACTTTTATATACTAACTGTTCCAAAAGTTTACTTCTATAGTGTTCTACCAAATATGTCATAATTTATCTGAAATGTACCTATGATCTTGCCGGAGCAAGAAAAAGTTGGTTATGAAAAGGAGTTTAGGAAAAATATTGTAACTATCATCTGAGTCAATAGTGTTATTTTTGAAGCTAATAGACAAGAGAAAGTAATTCGTCCCTGATACAAAAAAAATACAAACATTATCATGCAGTGGACAATATTGACAGTCGGCTTCGGCAAAGAGAAACGAAAGAGAAAGAGTACAAAAAGTAACCAATCGTTTACCCGTCTCATGTACATATAACGGTTTGCATTTCTTTTGGCGCACGTTTTGACGACAGTTATCTATACATATTGGCATGGCATGACACACAATGGTGGCGCCGGCACGCGAGCAGTACTCACTCGCAAGCCATTCCGTTAGTCGGCTACCGATGCGGCTTCACTTTCCTCCAAGCATCTCATTCAACCAGTCGAAAAAATTGTTATCGATAATATCACAAGTTTTATCCGTGAACGCATCACTCCTCGACGTTTGTGCCGCCGGTTTCAAAAATGAGGCGCCATTTCTTAATTTTGATCGCGCTGTGTTTGGTTTGCTCCTGTGAAATGAAGAGGAAAAAGGTCAGAGATTATCCAACGGAGAAGCAGTTGACTTTGCAAAGGAAAGAGACGACGCCTGTGGATTTCACGAGGCTGTTGGTGATGCGAGTTGTGTATGGGATGGCGAAAGTGATGGGTTTCGAAGAGCAGATTGGTGATGTGCTCAATGGTGCATTAGTTCCGCCGGGTGCAGACGACGATGACGATGATGACTTTTTCGGTGACGATGATGATGACGGTGGTTTATTTGGTGATGACGATTATTAATACCTAATATGAACAACATTCGATGTGTGTGCCTTTGATATGACTCGCCAGTTAACATTACTGATGATTGTTTTGTTTCCCTAGTCTCAACTCAACTGATGGTAAGTGACGACAGGGCCTAAAATGAAGCTATATATAACAACATTCCCTTGTCTTATTTTGTATGATTTTTGGTTTTACAAAACCCTCCCGAATAGGTTAATGGGAATTGGTTTGTATTGTACTTATCGAGAGATTTTCAAACTTGTTTTGTTACTTTAAAAGCATTGACGATCTACACGAAAAAACAAAATACATTTGATAAGAATCAAATATTTTGTCCCCGTAGGTATTAACAAAGTGTGTTACGAACAAGTAGGCTTTTTTTTAGAAGGGGATAAAAGGGAATTAACCAAACGAGAGATTTTTCATTATAAAACCTTCACATAACTTCTAAATTGAACCAGTTGAATTTTTTTTGTTTACTACGACGTCATAATTACCTAGTGCACTTATATCAATGAAGGTGCGGAGTGCGAATTCTATTGTGCAGTTAATTCATCTAATAACGGTGTGATAATATATCCACACAATTCACAATTGCTTATAAAACATCTGTTATCGTTGTCAAAAAAAGCCCGCATGCCGGTAACACACTCTATTATAGAGAACGTATAAATGCCTTATCTATAAGTAGGTAAATACTTAATTAACTTAAATATTTAACTCTCTAACATAAATTATAAACAGTAAAATGTTATATCAAAGGCAATAACTGAGAAGTACCATTAGTTGAACTTGACTTTTGACTTTGATGGATGTGTTTGATTGGAATTGTTTGATGATTAATCCTATTTATTAAGTTACTTTTATACCAAATCAGAAACATGCATTTATAATTTTGTGTAACTTATTAGAATGGATAAGTATTGTTTAAAAATAAGTAAAAATGTACCTGTTAGAACTTTAAAATGTTGTTAATTTATTAACATTGCATTGTACATACCGCAAAATCCGAACATCATAGCGACGTCTTGGACAGCTGAAAAAACGCAGACAGTGGAAGAAAGCAGAAAACATAGCTTAGTAGCTTAGTAGTCCTCTAGTAAAAATATTTGACAATCAAAAACATAATATTTATTTAAAACTCATATTTGGGCATTTTCACTTTAAAGTGTACCCCCTACTTTTTTTTCGGATCTCGGTGATTTTGGGTATTCTGACTCAGAATCGCGCGAATGAAAATGCCCATTTACGAGAAAGTATAATACACACAATAAATCTAAACCAGGCCTTTGAGGCATTGTACCGAGGATGTTGGCAGCATTTCCTCGCTGTATCGCAATGGTGATACCACGGTGACACGTTGCCTAAGAAAGTCGCCAGATTTTCGGTCTTTAGTACCTAGGTACATATATATTTATAGCATTCGGTTGAAAACAATGAGATCGTTGCGTATCTACGAAACCAATGTTCGTAGTTGTAGTCATAGACATATTAAATTATTATGATAACGCTGTTTTATGTTGTTTACTTTTGCAATTTTTTTTGGAATCGTATGAGTACCATTGAAGATTACCCTTGACATCAAAATTCGCAAATTTACTTAATTATATTAGTATAGACTTCTTTGGACCCATACCACGAATCCTTTTACCCTGCTTTCCTAAGTTTAACCACTTAATTATACTAGTATAGACTTTTTTGGACCCGTACTACTAATAATTTTTACCCATGCTCTCCCCTCAATGGTTCGTTTCTGACAATTTATTTCAACAATGAGATTAATTTTAGACAGGCATTTCGAGTAAAGTTAACGTCCCAGTGCTGGACAATACCTCAATGAATAGCACTTAAAATTTTTCATTAATAGCAATGAAGGCTGTCATTTATTGAAATTGAGCTTGAAAATATTAGGTGCTTGTTAATCATAATCTAAATCAATTATTGCACTTGATTATAGTCAACACCTATCCCTTAAATTTACTTAGGTAAGAATGTGTTATGTTTTTGTATGCCATTATAGCTTGTTGGATTACGAAAAAGGCTGTAGTGTTTATTAATCAGTAATCAAAACTTGTCAAAATTACTACCTACCTCAGTAAAAAGTGAGAGAGAGAGAGTCAAGTAGACGGAATGCTAGTTTTACTCCGACGTATTAAAAAAAAGGGGCCAGATGTTTAAACGTATGATCAACCCTGAGTATTATACAGTAGAATCCACTTATAACGACTCCGCTTATAACATTTGACCGCTTTTAACAACTGCTAAATCACCGACGTTAGGATTCATATTCATACCAAACATTTTCAAAGAAAATCAGTCCATTTTGTACGACGTACTGTTAGTGCGACGTACCTAATATCGCCGGTCCCTTGACGGTCGCTGTATCCGTACTGTACTTTAGTTAATATTCATTAGCAGCATTCAAAACAATAAGCTAGTACAGCGAAAGCATTCACGGTAAATGTTAAACCACTTCATCTTATAGTCAAGAATGAAAGTAAAATGCACGCAGCCAAACAAGTTGTAAGTGCTTCGTAATGGTGAAGCCTGCAGCGGCGTAGCCCTACTGACACAAATATCAAAAATATTCGTCAAATTGTAGATCCTACAATTTATCAGAAGTAGTTACTTTTACTACAGCGGATGGACGGAGCAAAACAGAACCCTGCTAACCTGACCCTGATAGTTAGCAAAACTGGCAACCGTACTGTCTTCTCGAAGATCTCACGATGCGAAATAATTGACATACTATTATACAAATAAACTAGTGGCTCTGTGAGCTGCATAGACCTCGTGAGTGTTTTTTTTTTTAATTTCCAAAACTATGTTAGCCAGATATCGAGTATTGTGAGCAGGTTCTTTGATTACATAGAATATTTTTGAAGAGTAATTTAAAAAAAATTCAATGGTTTGTCCTCCTCTACAGCGTTTCTCAACCGATTCTCGTGGAATTTCGTGAGCTCGATATCTAACCTA
This sequence comes from Cenopis cana, assembly GCA_951800055.1. Classification (NCBI taxonomy): domain Eukaryota; kingdom Metazoa; phylum Arthropoda; class Insecta; order Lepidoptera; family Tortricidae; genus Cenopis; species Cenopis cana. The sequence goes on from OX637492.1 coordinate 11,082,714, forward strand.
TGTTTTGGAAATTAAAAAAAAGCACTCACGAGGTCTACAGCTCACGGGGCCACTAGTTTTAAAAACCTCAACCTTAGGGTTGAAAAAAATATGTTTGTTTTTTGACTAAGTTGCGTTCGGCGTTCGGCGCTCGAGGTCACAAACTTGGATTATTCATTGGGCCAACATCATAAACAAGTCTGCAAAATTTCAGAACTTCCGGATTTGATGCAAACTACTGCGTACTTTCAGCCCACAAGGTTGCTGGATTATAAGTGTACGCATCGTGTCTGAGTTGGACGCCGTAAGCGCAGCGTTCCATCTTTCAACGGACGCTAATGATTACGTCGTCCGGGTCCGGTGTGTGCCTAGGACGCCGGACCTTGCCGCGCGCACGCAATAAATGCAATGCTCTATGGGACACCGCACAGCGGCGCTGACGTGGCGCTGACATCCGCGCATGACAAATTTATCGTATATACGTGCGCGCCTGCGCGCGACCGACGTCAGCGTAGCAGGATATCAAGCCTTATTGACGATCCATTTTCCTTGAGGATGGCACACACACATGTGTTCTTAGTTAGGTTTTCCTCTTGGGTGTTGATTATTGATGCCTAAAGTTAGGAACCTAAATGTTTACATGTTGAAATAAGGAAAAAATTTCCTTATTAGGTACATTGACATATATATAAGATTGAATTCTACCTGTCGCGTGGAAATGGTTATTATTGCTTATAATAGGTATATACCATTAAATAAAAAACTAGGAAACACGTTGTTTACACAAAATCTGCACCTATTGTGCATTGCGTTGCAAGAAATACATATATATTCCGTTCTTGTTATTCTTATAACAAATTTATTACAGTCTTATAAACCTGTTTGACTCGAATATAGAAGTGCAAGTTTATTTACACTTCGCGTTGTGTTACAAATAATATTTGTCTTAATGTGTTATTTTGTTCATTGACGTGAGCTTACAGTTATCGCACAAATTTCGACACAAAATTACATTTGCTTAGTAGTAATGTTAATGCATTCGTACTTATCTCCACACTTCTGGGCATCCCATGTTTCAACGGGACGGGGGTCGGGGGGGGGGGGGGGGGGGGGGGATCAACTGATGATGATGATGATGATGATAAAATAAATAACACTTGGACTTGGTGTAGTGCATCGGTAATAAATAGGGTAGACAATGATTTGTTGGATATTTCCAGTTAAAATAGCGAACTAGCATCACCACTAAGGAACATGTAGATTAGCAACCATTCATTGTTATTGCGTGTTTATTCGGTTTGACTTAGTTTTAGGTCGGTCTCTTTGGTTTTCTATTTGTTGCAAGCTCTCGCTTCTATGCTATGCCACAGAATAAGTAATAGTACTACGTAGTACGTACAGAAGCCTCACTTTTAACAAATCCCCGCGAGGCAAGCCAAACTTGCCTACGCTTGGCCATCTCCTTCTATCGTACGCGCATCACTCGCTACATCACTTTCTATCGCTTTGAAAGTCACCCTAAGGGTGACCTTTGAGCGGCGCGGCGCGATGACGTCACGCGAGTGAGTCGCCCTGGCTATGCTAAGATGCTAACCTAAGTATATTGTGCCGAAACGAAACCGACAGATTCGCAGCCTACAAAATGAAATACGAAAACATTTAATTTAATTTAAAACGTTTATTGTGAATAAATAAAAATCTAAATCTAAAGAAAAATAGCAATATTATCTCGATCATACTTGGAGCAGTTTATCCGGGGAAGTATCTCCCTTTCCAAAAGATCGCAGCCATAAGAACGCCATTACATCTCTGTGTTGTATTCCGGGAAGAGTGTAAGGTGATCAGAGCTCCCGAGGAACCTTTATTTTGTCACTAACAACGAATACTCGATTGATTCAAAAAGGGTTGTTGATTCAGCCAGTATACTTGTTTGCCCCCATCGTAATAAAAAAACACAGATTTTAGTTTTGCCCATCGTAGACGTGTCGTGGACTCTAAATAAGGATCTTGGACATAAACACGACGCACCGGCCCTAAGGTCATCGCCGCTCGTCAGTCCGCAAACTCACTACTGCTCGGACGCGTGCAAAATGATCTTCACTCTTTTGCTCCTTGTGACGCTGAACGTGAGTGCTTTATATTTTCTTGTTAAAACTTTTAAAAGTATTATATTTTCATCAGAGACTAGTAATTTATATTACTGCCAATTTCTATACCCTGTGGCGTTACTTCCTATAGTGGTTGTTGTTGCGTTCTTAGATGGCACTGTTTCTGGAACAAATAACTGCTCATCTTTTGTTTTTAGGCGTTTGTTTATAAGTGGTTGCGTTGCGGCTTATGCGGCTAGCTATCATGTTGTAGGTGTATTATATTATGACAAGTACCTATACCCAGAGTAGATCGAAGCAATCATATTGATTTCGAAATCTAGTTTGGGATGTAATTATTATTATCGTCATAAAGGAGTTGATGAAGTCATCTAGTCATAGAACTAACATTTTAAGCTAATATTTCCGCTTTACAGGCTGCCTTAGCAGTGCTGGCGCCAGTGAAGGAGCTGAATGATGGGAATAAAATGCCGATGCTTGCACTAGGGACCCATAACTCCGTGAGTGCCCATTATTTTGTTTGCAGGTTTTTACCGCTCTTGTCCACAGTTCTCCCCAAGTTGAACCAGATAATCCACCTTCTAATGGATGATTCACGCTAGACCGTGGACGGACGCGCGACGGCCGTCAATTTCTTGTACTAGAAAACGGGCCGGCCCGGCCACGGAACGGTCTAGCGTGAATCATCCTTTATGATGATGATGCTGATGTCCTGGCCGATTTCGGTCACAGCGACAGTGACTGTGCGATCTGGTCCCAGTATTAAGGAAATACCAATAATAAAAATAAATAAATAATATGGAGATTAGTATACTAGAAGGGGGGAGGGAGGGTTATTAATACTAGATTTTATATTGATGATAGTCCTTTCATTGACAGACTGGCAACGCAGCATTCACAGCGACAGTGTCGGCCATTGAGTTGGGTTACCGTCACATTGACACAGCAGTCATCTACGACAATGAGGAGCAGATAGGAAAAGCTGTCGCTGATGTCATCAAGCGCGGAATTGTCAAGAGGGAGGATCTGTTTATTACAACCAAGGTATTAAATAGGATAAACATACCTTGTAGGTGTCCACCGCTCAGTAACAGGCGCCGTCTCAGTTAAACGTTAGACCTATAATTCGTATATATAAGATGAAATATATATACCTAAGGTGCAGCGGGGCAATCTAGACAGCGGGAAATTAAAACTAATCGAAATATTTTCGGTGTTTTACATCATTTACTAGAGTGCCGTCTTGGTGAAACTGTAGAAGGGCTTTTTCACTATCCGGGCATAGGTAGCACTCTAGTAAATGATGTTAAACACGGGAGATATTTTCGATTAGTTTTAATTTCCCGCAGTCTAGATTGCCCCGCTGCACCTTATAAGAAGTTTTATGCTACAATACGCATGAATTCAGAATGTATTATTTTATCCTATAGGCATTTCGATAAAAAACAGCATTTGGTACCTACTTAGTTTTTGAATGAACACAAAAATATATTTCTTTTTACTAGAACTAATGACTGGTCATTGGGATTTTTACTAGAACTAATGAATGGTCGTTGGTAGATGTTTAAACTGTAGATATTCGAGATGCGCCTTTATTTTCCTGAGTAGCTTAGTCGTGAATCAAAATTGTTTTAAATAAGACTTTGAATTAATCCCTTTCGTTGTTTTAGCTCTGGAATGACAAGCACTCCCGAGAAGACGTAGTGCCAGCTTTAAAGGAATCGTTGGGAAGACTCAACCTTACTTATGTGGACTTGTATCTGATACATTTCCCCATAGGTGAAGAGGTAACCTGGTCCTCTTATTATTTTATCTTCACTTACCATGATGTAAGGTCAATCATTCATAAGAATTTGTTTAAAATATAAACGATACAAAATTATCACTAAACAAAAGCGACTGCTCTCTAGTGAGATTGGTTGAGCGGCTTCAACCGAATCTGAGGCGTAGTAATTTGTACATATACTATAATAGTCCATATATCTATGTAGGTAGAGTTACATTTCTGCTAACGTAATTATTCAGAATGGTACAAAGCATACTACAAGACTCCGCACGTCCACGATGCCAATAATTTAGGATTACTTTATTGTTTCTAACAAATACCATGTTAAAAATCCGATGGATCTGTAATCTCTTTCCAGGCTAATGATAAACTGACTGACATAGACTACCTTGAAACGTGGGCAGGCATGGAAGAGGCCAAAAAACTGGGCCTGACAAAGTCCATCGGAGTGTCAAATTTCAACAGCGAGCAGATCGACAGGATCATTGCTAATAGCCACACCAAGCCTGCCGTGAACCAAATCGAGGTAATATAAATATTTTCTTTTTTATTACATTTTGGGACAGGCTTGGTCACACAGCGTGAGCGACGCAAGCGGGACGCCGCACAACGCGACCACTGCACGTCGGAATCTCCAACCGTGCACTCTAATCTCTTTATTGGGACCGGCCCGGCCCATAAAGCCAGTCAAGTTCAAAAAAAAAACATCCCGCTTGCGTCGGGCAGCTTGTGTGGCGTCGTTAACCTGTTTGTTTAGTTATAGTACGTTTCAACAACGCACGCTGTTTGACCAAGACTACCGTGTCGCGCGCGCGGCGCCGTGCTCTTATTTATACCCCTGCACGAATCACAGGAGCAATTTCGCTCGATATGTTAAGGCGCCTGTATACGCAAGGCCTTCTCCATACAAACTCTGTGCAAGTTTTATTAATCAGTTTTGGCACTCCCGCATATATATATATATATATATATATATATATATATATATATATATATATATATATATATATATATATTTGCTTGTTATTATATGTTAGATATACGAAGAATGTCAAGCAAAAATAATCAAAAAATTAAAAAAAAATTCAAAACATTAGCTAACTAAAAAATAAGCATACTGACCAAAAATCATAAGTGACGTGAAAATCATACGTGAAGCAAACACAAGCGAAGAAAAACTTGCACAACATTTGTATGGGGAGTGCTTGCGTATACAGGCGCCTTAAACGGAATAAATAAATTTGGATGGATTTACTGTGGTAACAAAACGTGCGTAAATTTTTTAAATACCAATAAATTGTACGTACACGCAGAGAACCCGTGAACAGTTGCTGAAATCTTAATGTTGACAGGTCAACCCGTCACTAACGCAAGAAGCCCTAGTAGCGTACTGCCAGAAGCAAGGCGTCGTTGTCATGGCACACAGCCCATTCGGTTTCATGGTGGACAGAGAGACCTTGGAGTCCACGCCTCCTGCTCCTGATGATCCGGCGCTGACCAAGATGGCCAAAAAGTATGGGAAGACTACGTTCCAAGTGGTGCTGCGGTATTTGGTAGGTACCTAAAATAAACCGCTCCTCTTAACGCCCTGTCGGTAGAATCCCTTATATTATATTTTTAAGATTTAAGTGGTCATGGTACACAACCCATTCGTCTTTTGGACAGATATACCATAGAGTCCACGCTTCCCGTTCCTGATGACCCTGTGCTAAACAAGATAGATCAAAAGTCAAGGAAAACTACTTTTAATGCCAAAACTGACATAATATTTGAATTAATAATAGCTTCATATACGTAGTATACTCTTCATACGTATATTATCATTATTTTTGATGTGTAATGCTCATCCCAAAATTATTATCATTATTTTCCAGGTTGACCGTGGAACCGCACCCGTTCCTAAATCCGCAAACAAGAACCGACAAAAGGAAAACATCGACATCTTCGATTTTAAACTTACTAATGAAGAAATTGCCGCCATCAACAAATTTAACAAGAATATTCGAGTGATAAAAGGAGTTTTCTGGCTTGATCACCCTTATTATCCCTTTAATAAAGACTAGGTTACCATACCCAAACACTTTATACTTACCTAATAAGTTGGTCTTTAAGCCACTTCCGCATTTGGCGATAAGAGGGCGGTGTGATATAAGTAAGATGTCTACTGTCAGTGTCCACTGTCAAGCTAATTCGGTACATTCCCCTTCATTTAAATGCCCGCTTACTGATTAGCGCGAGATAAACTTATGAGGCGGCCTCGATACTCTTTCGGTACTGCCGCGCTTCTGCGTAATATAATACTAGTGCGCAAATGTAATTAAGTTGCTAAACGTAGTTTAGTTTTAACAGTCTTGCTAGAATAAGGAAAATTTGGTTTGTTTTAGTACCTACATCATGAATGTAAAAGCCGTAAGAAATCAAACTACAAATTACTCTTTATTATGTAAAAATTGTAAATACGGTATACAAAATAAGGGTACTTATTGAAATTATTTATACTGTAAAACCAATCCCCTATTAACAAATTAACAAAGGTCGTTTCATTTCCTTTGTTGATCCCATTTTAGTAGTAAGAAAAACCTTTTTCTATGTATTCCGCTTATATTGCGCCTTTTTTTATTAAAAATGGGTTTGCTCTTGGCCAGCATCTAGCCAGGCCAGGGGGCAAAGATTAGGCCGCCGGTGAAGCGAGCTCACCCAGAAGATGCCTATTCACTCGTGCCTTAAAACTATACAAAAAACTGTATATGCTTATATGCGAAATGATGTCAGGGGAAACACTGGAAGGGCTTTCAGTTTTAGATTGGTTTTACTCTAGTTTAGTAGCTTACTTATTTATGACGATGTCCCCTTATTTCATCGACAAACTTCCCATAGAATGTGTTTCGCAGAATTTTCATTTCATAGAAACTTTTTTTTCAGAAACCGTTAACTTCATAGGTACAGCTAAAAGGTCATTGTGTAGAACCCATTAGGTCTATCGGAAAAAAAGGTTAGTTTAGGTTAGAACTGCGATCTTTAAAGGATGATTCACGCTAGACCGTTCCGTGTCCGGGCCGGCCCGTTTTGTAGTTCAAGAAATCGACGGCCGTCGCGCGTCCGTCGATTTCTTGTACTACAAAACGGGCCGTTTTCTATGAAATGAAAATTCTTCTGCAAAACAATGGTAAACCGTCTATGACGCGCCTTTTCCCATTTCCCGCTGATAATGGTCATGGATTTATTTACTTTTTCCTTAAAAATTAAACTAGGCAATAGTGGTTATGGTCAATCGATAGCCAGCTGTCGAAAAGTGCCGTCGATGCCGAACAGTTCATCATAGTTGGTGGGCTTGCCGGGCCGGAGGGCCTCGTTGGCCTTTACGCTGGCCTGCCCTTCGAACCAGTCGAGGTACTCTTCTAACTTCAATCGCCATTGTTCTGGAAAGACCGGGACAGCGTTTTAATGTTGTAAGATCGAGGGATTCGTGGTACGGTAAAATTGTTGGACCATCAGTAAACGACAAGTGTCGATGTGTCGAGATAGTTGATGTCTTCTCATTTTCTTCGATCCAGCTCTGAATACAATAATTTATTTATATTAAAACATCTAAAATACAATAGTAAACATTATGGCTTATTAAAAACAACTATAACTAAAACATTAAAAATTATTATCTGAATTGTCAAGTGTATGAAAAGCAAAGCGCGGATAGTAAATTTCGTCCCAAAGTTCGATTGGAATCAACAGATTTCATTATTCCTTAGGCTCAAGGTACCTACATGAGATCTAGAATTTTGGCAAATCTATTGATAGTACTTTAATCTAACGAGCGCGGGTAAGCCATAGTTGTTGTTGTGACACAACGAACACATAGACGATGAGAACTTATAGCTCCTTCGCTGACGCATACATAGACAATGTCCATGTATATCTCAACATACAACTGTGGCTTACCCTCGCTTGTGAGATAAAAATACTATACCGCTTTGCCTGTGCTTTGTTTTGCTGTGTGATCTCTGTTTTACATGTTTGCGTTAGTGCAAGTCGTGATAAATGCTACAGGACGGGTCACTGCACGTCAATTATTTAATAACCTAGTGGAATAAGCTATAAAGGATATGGACTCACCATGTAAAACGTCTATGCTTTCACATTTCCCGCCGTATTCTACTGGAAGCATCTCTAAAGGCACGTATTTGGTCAGCTCCTTTATACCCTTGTGGACGTATATCTGAAATAACATACAAAATAGCTGGTATTGTTGGTAGTAATTCCGCAACGCAGGCGTAGTCAAAAGACTAAATTGTATACGTATTACAAATGTTGCCCTAGTGACACCCTTGTGGGAACACCATTATCAGCCCAAAGGCTTAAGGGGTCTGTGCGGTAGCCAGAGTTTGGTTATTAAAACCTATCACAGCGAAAGGATTCTTTAGGCAGTACCTAATTGTAGAATGCTAATTTTATTCTTACTCTCTTCCTGATTTTCTCTTTGAGGAATGGCTTCACAAAGTTGACGAAGCGCTCTACTAACGGCGACGTGTTGACGATGTGGACTTCTTTCAGTTTTACGGGATAGGCTTCCTGAAAATAAGAAAATATCGTACGTGAATTTGATTTCCATACTAGCTCGAATTAAATGGTTAGTTTTTAGGACTCCCTACCCGAAGGGTCCAAACGGAACCCTATTGCTGTCACTCACGTACCTATACGCAGGGCTCGGAACCGGTTTTTTTTTAACCGGTTAAAACCGGTTTATTTGGGTTTAGCTCCGAACTTTATTGAGAGCGCGAACGTTTTAAGAACTTTATATAAACCGGTTTATTCCACGAGTGGCGCGACCGCGGCGACCCGGCCGGGCCCCTGGCGGGGGTCGGTGTCGGTAGGTACTTACGTACACACACACAAGCACGCGTTGCAACTTGTCGGGTAATTTTTGTATTTTTTGTAGACGCGTCCGAGTTGGAGTACGGCTCCTTAGCTCGAAATACGGTCCCATCTGGCAGAAAGCATGGAGGTAGTAGTAGTAGCTTTCATATTTGTGCTTCAAAAATTTTAGGGAAACACGTTGACAGAGACAGACCTTTCCCCCCACTTTTGTGTGCCGAATTACAGTTTTATTTTATTTTATTGAAAACGGCTGAAGCTAGGAGAAAACCGTCAAACGGAAAAATGTTCCTTATAAAATTATCTACAAGTTATTCTTTGGATGTGTTTCGATAGGACCTAAAGCTTTCAAAATATACGAGCATTATTAGGATAAATACAGCAGAAAAGATGCTAGAGGGCAGATTACTAACATTTTTCTACGCATCGGGCTACAAGCATGAAATTTGTACCATAGATTTATCTATGTGTGTTCCGCGGTGATTCTTTTCGGATGTGGAAATTAGTTAGATTCGTCCCCTGGGGAAGGGGAGAGCGGGGTGAATTGGATCAAGAATACCTCTTTTTAGTCTTTTTCTCATTGATCAGTTAAGGCTACTATGGCTTGCGGGGTTTCGTTTTCGTGTAAACCAAATACAAATACAAATATTTTTATTTGTGAAGCATAGGTATGGTAGGTGTTAATACATTTATATAGTTCAGCTATGTTCTGCCTTGCGGCGTACAAAAATGTTCCTTAAATCTATCATCATTAATTACATATTATTGTTTATTTGACATTACATTTCAATTACATGAATTATTTAATTATTATCATTCAAATATTCATTCACCGAATAATAGGCTTTTTCAAGTAGATAATTGCGTAATGCTTGTTTAAATTCTTTAATGCTCTCCTTGTCTCGAATAACGTTTGGTAGTTTGTTAAAAATTTTTGGGGCCATTCCTAGAATGTTTTTTGATATGTGCCTCATCTTTAATGGAGCAGCAAACAGTTTGTTTCGCAGCCTATTACTGGAAAAGTTTTTAAATTGATCAGGATTTGATTTCACAAATAAAGCTATTTCCATAATATATAAACAAGGAAAAGTAAGTATGTTTAAGTTGCTAAAATGTGGTCTACATGTTTCCATCGGACGCAGCCCACAAACGGCTCGTATGCACTTTTTCTGTGCTCGAAATACGGATTCACGATTCGTAGAGTTGCCCCAGAAAATTATTCCATATCTGAGTGTAGACGATACGTAAGCATGGTATGCAGTCAATACAGCTGCTTGGCCGACTACCCTGCGTAACATATACAAGGCGTACGAATACCGACTGAGCTTATTACATACATTTTCAGTTTGGCGTTGCCATGATAGACTGCTGTCCAAAAGACCAGACATCAGGAATTCGTTTTTAGGGCTCCGTACCCAAAAGCTCCAAGCGGAACCCTATTTTTGTCAGTCATAAATCCGTCCGTCGTCTGTTTTACAGGTTTTACAGTCAAACGTGATCTTGTTGACCCAAAGCCACAACAATTGTAAACAATTTTTTTTTTATAATTTTTAAGATCTCACGGTTCGAAATAAATGCCATACGATAAATAAATAAATAATTTTTAAAGGGGGTCTCCCATAGAGCTGAAAGGGGGTGAAATTTTTTTTTACCCACCCCTTCGAGTGTGATATCGCTATTTAGAGCTAATTGAGTAAATAAATACTGTATTTTTTGTTTAACAAAATATTTAAAGTCAAAGTGATTTATTTGTAAACATAGGTAATACAATATATGGCGCTAGGTACAAAATATGTGCTCTATGTTTCGTCGTTAGGCAGACAAATTCATTTTTAAATTACATGATATTAAAGATAAACATGAGAGATGAGATCTGTATTGGTAGAATTCCCCCAATAAATAAGACCATAGCAAAGGGATGATCCAATACATCCATGATATGCTGATATAACCGCCTCAATACTGACTTGCTTCGATAGCTTGTAAAGCGCATATGCATATTTGTGGAGCTTTTTACAAACTTCCTCCATATGAGGCTTCCATGACAGCTAACTTGTGATCTATAGTGAGTCCTAAATTTTTTTTTACTTTAACTGATTCAATAAGGTGTCCTTCATAAAAACAAGGGCGTGAGAAGTCACTAAAGTCCACTATTTTAGAAAATTTGTTCCAAAGATTTTTTAAACTTCCCATTGACCTGTGAATTTGATATTTGGTAGTAATGTCTATTATGGTGTATATTTTACTAACAAACACAAAAAAAACTGAAACAATTTTTTGTAAAAAAAAATCTTGTAAAAAATATTTTTCTTTTTTTGTATTTGTTGGTAAAAGGGACGTAATATTTAATATTATAACCAAATTGAAAGTTCGTAGGTCAATGAGAAGTATAAAAAATATTAGGAACTGTAAAATAGCGGACTTTAGTGACTTCTTACGCCCTTGTTTTTAAATATTTTTTAAAACACAAAATAAAGTTTTTATCTATTTAATTAGCTCTAAATAACGATATCCCTCTCGTTGGGGTGGGTAAAAAATTTCTTTTTTCGCACCCCTTCAGCTATATGGGAGACCCCCTTAAAAATATTTAAAAACATCTGACAATTGGTGTGGCTTTGGGTCTACAATATGCTTAATACTGTGAAAAGTTTACGCCTGTAGCCTAAACCGTTTGGCTGTAAAACCTGTAAAACAGACGACGGACGGACTTATGACTCACAAAAATAGGATTCCGCTTGGAGTCCTAAAAATGAATTCCTGATGTCTGTTTTACATGAAAACGATACCCCGCAAGCCATAGTTCGACGACCGCTTTAGCTTAGTTGGTAGTGACCCTGCCTACGAAGCTAGAGGTCCCGGGTTCGAATCCCGGCCGGGGCATTTATTTGTGTGAATAGCACGAATATTTGTTCTTGGGTCTTGGATGTTTTCTATGTATTTAAGTATATATTTATCTATATAAGTATTTATATCGTCACTTAGTACCCATAGTACAAGCTTTGCTTAGTTTGGGACTAGGTTGATTTGTGTAAGATTGTCCACAAATATTTATTTATTATTTATTTATAGTAGCCTTAACTGATCAGTGAGAAAAAGACTAAAAAGAGGTGTGCTTGGTCCAATTCACCCCGCTCTCCCCTCGCACAGGGGACGAATCTAACTAATCTCCACATCTGAAAAGAATCACCGCGGAACAGTTTATCTTTGTTACAAATTTCATGCTTGTAGTCCGATGCCCACAGAAATGTTAGTAATCTGCCCTCGAGCATCTTTTCTGCTGTACTTATCCTAATGAATGCTCGTAGATTTTGAAAAATATAGGTCCTATCGAAATACATCCAAAGAATGACTTGTAGATAATTTTATAAGGAACATTTTTCTCTTTGACGGTTTTCTCGTAGCTTCAGCCGCTTTCAATAAAATTAAAAAAAAAACTGTAATTCGGCACACAAAAGTGGGGGTAGGGGGGGAAACAAAGGTCTGTCAACGTGTTTCCCTAACATTTTTGAAGCACAAATATGAAAGCTACCTGCATGCCCAGTTTCATGCTTTCTGTCAGATGGGACCGTATTCGTCATATTTTCGAGCTAAGGAGTCGTACTAATTTTGGTAAGGCACTATTTCATGCAATGTTATTTATCAAACGTAAACGTCCGTCCCGAAAGCGAAGTTCCGTTAATATGAATGAACACACACAAATGCAAACGGCTTGGGTATATCCGATAGGTAGGTAATCGTGGGTTCGTTTTAACCGTATTATATCGTTCTAAACCGGTTAATCGAACGAAACCTTTATATAAAGCTCCTCCGTAAACCGGTTTAAAAATAGCGGTTTTTGTACCGAAACCGAAATATAAGGGTTTTGCTGCAAGTATATCATAACGGTTTGAAAAATTAACCGGTTTCCGAGCCCTGCCTATACGTCCGTCCGTCGTCTGACACAAAATTTTGTCCCGAACAACTATTTAACTTCTTATTAAACTGTGAACTTGAAATTTGGTGATAATGTTTATTATTACGTTACCAACAAATAGTACCACAAATATTGAGAAATCTGTATTTTTCATGAAAATTTCTTTTATTTCCTCTTAAAACCGACTTCATTTTGCGGCTGGTTCGGATCGTGCGAACGGAAATGTGCGAAGTGCAACACACGCCCTCAGCCAGTTTTCTGTTTGTTGTATATATTTTTTGTTATTGCAAATGGGTTTGCTCTTGGCCAGCAGCATTGTGACGTCATCGCGGAAATATTACGGAGTATATCTCACCAGCACACAGATCATGAATTTCTTGATCTTCTTTTTCTTTCTTTCTTTTCTTTCTTGATGACGCCAGGGGACAGTCTGGCCAGAAGGCTGGGGCTGAGCACCGTGGCGTCCAGTACTTCTGAGTCTCCTCCGTCAGTATGACGACTCCGACAACAGGGCTAACTTCAATGCTGGAGTGGATGCCCAAACTTACTCTATTGTGACGTAATTGCTGCAAGATTTCGGAGTCTGTCTCACCTGCACACAGATCATAAACTTCTTGATGACGCTAGGGGACAGTCTGGCCAGCAGACTGGGGCCTAGAACCGTGGCATCCAGCACGTACACATCTCCAGCAATTCCTATCTTTTCCTCCGTCAGTCTGACGTCTCCGATCATCAGAGCTAGCTTCAATACTTCGGTGATCTGCTTAGAGTCCAGGCTGGGGTGGATGCCTAAAGAAAAGAAAAATAATATTGGGTCATGCACTCCGTTATGACATAGAGTCGCTAAGTCTATTGATATAACACCGCTGTTACCGTCAGAAATATACAGGCTGGAAAAAAACATGTGCCCTAAAAGGGAACTACCTTTAATACTTAAGATAAGTGTAGGTACTTAAAGGAAATAATGTATTGTATAGCTACTTATTAAAAGAAAAATATCCAAAAACCTCAATACACGACCGGGAGTCGAAATATATGCAGCACAAATCTGTTAAAAAACTGGAAACGTCTTATTAAGTAAAGTGATAATTTTCTGTTAAAAATAATGTTGTTATGACAACCTGTATCTGCTATTAACAGCAATTGTTTCCGATTCCGAACCGATTCTGAACAAACTACTTTCAAGTTTTCGGTGTATGAATACACCTTGTATAATGTATAAGTATATACCCTACTCACCTCTGACTAGTGTGACTCTTCTTCCATTTGGAGTTATTCCTGGCAGTGGCGGGCCTTGTCTGAAATAAGAGAAGTTTTGATCAACTAGTGTACAAAATGTATTAAAAATGGTGAATCAATTGTTGAGCCATTTAGAGTTCTCTTTAGGCATACAGTCCATCCATACTTATTATAGGTACTCTTCGACTTGTACTAAATGGGAAAAATGGGCCCAACTGCACGAAACCTAATGATGTTCTGTTTCTGTACGGACTTAACGATGCCCATACCTTGCGAATGAGGGTTTATGGATTATTTAAAAAATCCAACACTGAATTGACAAAAAATACTTATTTATTTATCGAATCTTATCAAGAGAAACTGTTGAGAAATGCGACCAGAAAGTTAGTATGTATGTCATATTTAGGTGACATACTTTGCTTGCAAAATCGTATGATCAGCGTATTCGTACTGACACGGTAAATACTCGTAGTTTGTTAGGCAAATAGTACATAGGTACAATATATATGCTCGCGTCAATGTACCTCTAGTAAATGTTTAGCTAACTCGTCGATTATGTAAATACAAATAAAGGATGATTCACGCTAGACCGTTCCGTGTCCGGGCCGGCCCGTTTTCTAGTACAAGAAATCGACGGATGCGCGACCGCCGTATATACAAAACGGGCCGGCCCGGACACGGAACGGACTAGCGTGAATCATCCTTAACTGGGTAGGTAGGTACCAGTACCCTACATAAATATTGTCTATTATATTAGAGGAGAATACCGGAATATTAAGACTTGTAAACAAGATTGAGAACATATTAATTCGAACGTAGCACAATTAATAGGTTGTGTAAGTATCTAAAAATTTGCCTAAGGCGACTCCCTGATTTGTCAGTGCGGAGGCGGTACGATGTGGGTAGAATCTCCGGAGTGCGATTGCGAAGCTGCGGTGCAAGACATCGAGCACATTACCAAGAACTGCCCGCTCAGCAGATACGAAGGTGACCCAGCAGACTTGTTCACCCTTGAAAACGACGCTATCCAGTGGATCCAGAACTTGAAAATCTTACTTTAGTAAACGACTGTTAATTTAATGCCATACGAATAAATAAATAAGTGCTTCCTGACTGGCGCGGGATGCGCGGTAGCGGGACGATGCGAAGGCAGTACTGCTCCGCTTCTGCGCATGATATTACTACTGCGCAAATGTAATACTGACAGTATTCCGCCAAGTGAGAATCTTTGCGACGTCAGTAAGTTTACGTCAAAGAAGAAAATGTCACATATCGATCCCGCCCCGCCAAGTCAGGAAGTCGCCTTAGTGTAAATTTAAAGCCTTTAACTTTTGTTAAGTATGTCCACTGTAAGTGTAAACATGCGAGCATAAATCTGCGAGCCCGGGTTTTATCAGGATCCGCGGGGTAATCACGTAACGTTAATGTACTACCGTTAGAGCATATTTAATATCATTTTTTGACATTACCTCAAAGATTGTCGTACGTCAAAATTGACATATGATGACTATGAGACAAAATGTTAGATTATTTTTTTGTAACTCAGTTCATCTTTGACATACATAACCAATCGGCATAAGGTCTAGCGGAGACTTATGAAACCCAGCTTGAATATCCCAACCAACTAGATACGCCACTTACCGACTAGGTAGTCACGTGACGGGGGTCGTAGGTACGTGACAACCGTAGGAAGAGGATCCAATAGAAGGATGATAAGCGAATCACCAAAAGGGACGGACTAATGGTAACCAGACTAAATTGAGATGCATCAGACATTTATGTACATAGGTAAGCACGATTACAACAGCTCATCCTTAGTCGTGTTCTTGGTGACAGCAATTGCATTCGTCGATGACGTTTTAGTGTCGATGACAAATATTAGGTACGGCCTTATACGCTGACAGGAGACATGCCATTGTATCTCGCTCCTTCGTGTACTACTGTCTATGCTTACATCTATTTTAGACATCTTTGTATACTGTGTGTATTGCCGGCTCCGGTCTTATTCATACTTCATCGTGACAACTCCATAGTGTTGTAACATTGTAAAATAACAAACTATTTATTTAAAACGATCGCATCTAGAATGCTGGTGTCATTCGTCTCCAAGCTCCTATAATTATATGTAAATATCTTACCCCGGCACCACACTTCGCTATGCGTGTTCGTAGGTATTGCGTATTAGCTTCCCTTTCTTTTGCTATATTGAATAAAAAAACGAATATTTGCACAAATACGGCTAAGTGTGGTGCCGGCTTTAGACGTGTACGTAACAAAACGTGTACAAGCGAAGCCCTGTCAATATTGGTTTGCGCATACGCAACCAAGCTTGACCTTGGACAAAGGTTAACGCCTAAAGCCACCGGCTTAAAACCCACATCGAACAGCCGCTATTAATGGCAAAAGAACTAAAATGCCTTTGAAATTATACTCAGCTCCTTTCATATTACCTACGACGTTGGCAAGCGTACGGCGTGCCTGAAGCTAAGCAAGCACAGTAGTCTAGAAAGTCAATAATAGTAACCAAAGATAAGATAAGATAAGATAATAATTTATTTGCATTACATGCAAACAGTTATAGAAGAAAGAAGAAAAACATTTATTCGTGGCACAAATACAGTACAAATATAAACATAAGACCACAATACCGAACATAGCCACGAAATGGCCCCAAATCAGCATAGTGCTAGCTAGCCATTGGCTAGCGCTAGTCTTCCTTTGGGACCACGTGAAGCCACGAAGGACAAAACTTATAATATAAACAATTTGATTTCTGGGCCACATCGTAGGTACCTTGTCACAGTGACATCAATATGAAATCTCTAGCGGTTCGCATATAGAGTTTCACTGTGACAAGGTACGAAGTGGCCCAGAAATCAAATTGGTTGACTGTACTTAAGGATGATTCACGCTAGACCGTTAGTTCCGTTAGTTCCGTGTCCGGGCCGGCCCGTTTTCTAGTACAAGAAATCGACGGCTGTCGCGCATCATGTCATGTCTTGAAAACGGGCCGGCCCGGACACGGAACGGTCTACTGTGAATCATCCTTTATGCTATCGATTTGGAATCTTAGATATACCTAAACAATGCAAATCCAAAGTTATTATTACAAGTTATTTGTACACACGGGAACTTTTCACTTTGCGTAACTAGATTTTGATTTACGACGGAAAAGATGTCAAAAAAATACTGCGTGCCTTTATCTCGGAATTTAAATGAAATTATTACCCATACCTACTAAATATTACTAGAAGAAAAACATAACGATATGTGTAATTTTTTTTTAAATCATTAAAAATTCTCAAATCTCGTGAAACAGGTTTCGCTAATATTTGGATTTTTTAAATAATCCATTCAATTGAAAACGTAATGCCGGCCCACACAAGGGTCATAGCGGCCCAAGGTTATGCGTTACAGGGAGAAAGACGTTTTCATCTCAATTCACCACATAAGTGCGTCCTGCACTTTGATTTTTGTAATTCCGTTTTTTTTTATTAGAAATGGATTAGCTCTTGTCCAGCATCTACCCAGGATGCAAAGATGAGGCCGACGGTGAAGCGAGCTCACTCAGAAAATGCCTATTCACTCTTACCAGAGTTCCAGGTCATGTGAACTCGGATATACAGATGCCCGCGAGGCTCACAGAGCGACTATAGGTCGACCGTGCGGAATGGTTGCGGGAGGCAGGGACCCGTCAGCTACCCGTTCGCTACCCTTTGACGGGGAGACGTCAAAGGGTAGTGGAAGTGGACGCCTACTCAACTATTCTTAGCTAGGCCAGGTTTTGTGAACCAGCGGCAAATCTCCCAGTATCTCGATTCCACTGACACACATCAGTTCGGTTGAAACCGCTCAATCACAAGCTCACTGGAGCGCAAACTCTTAAAGAACCTATTCCAGGTTTAAACCGGCCGCGTGGTCGTGGTTTCCCCTGGACTTTCCCCAGGCCACCCTCCAACCGCGCATTCCTATCGCTAAAAAAAGGACGCCTACACCTACACCTCTCCCTTCACAGGAGAGGACTCATTAAGGCGGTCGATTCATAATTAAAAAAAAAAGGCTCACATTTTGGTCATATACACTTCTTTCAACGCTGGCTTGGTGATATCTCTATCCGTGAAGAACTCGGGGCAAGCTGTTCTCATGGTGAAGTACATCTCCAGCTTGCGTTTACACTTCTCCAGCGAGTAACTGCTGCCCCGTAGGAATGTCACCAGGCACATGGTATCTGGAATTATAAGAAATCTTAATCAAATCCAAACCTCAGGCGATCACAGTGCTGGCGGGACCTCTACTCTCAAAGAGTCGCCCTTGCGATACAGAGATACCTCTCTGTACTCCTCATTTTTAGAAATTTTCTTTTCCAGTATGGTCTAGCTTCCTCTCGGATTGGAAGGTCAGATGGCAGTCGCACCCGTAAAAACTAGTGCTTACGCCAAGTCTTGGAATTAGGTAGAGGACCCCATGCGTCCTTCAGGATGCACTGTACTGGGAAAATGCTAGGAGGATGATGATTTTTAGAAATTTTCTCAACCCCCTTATGAGATTCGGCTCGACCCCCTCACCCCTTGAAGGTCTCACGTCATTAATAGACGCCTCCTAATGAGGACCATGCCGCAAGGAGATCTGATCGACGGGGTGATTTTCTTAGATGGTTAGGTTATTTTAGATATTAGTTTAGTGTTAAAAGGCTGAAAAGACCTAATTTTGTTGAAATTGATGTTATTTAAGCAGTTTTTTAAGAAAAACTATTTGTTCTGGCACATCAAAAAAATGTTAATATTCATCATATTTCAAAGACCGGGGACGGACTCGATACATAATTGGACGAAATCGGCTCGATAGAAAATAATTGCAAAGATTGGTCTTAAAATCATCATTAAACGGTTCTATGTCTTTATTTTTATAACGTATGGGTCTGCAATTAAAAACATGAAGTCAACATATTCATACCTAAACCGCTAACATATTTCACAAATAATCCACACTTTTTTTATTTCAATATTATTATAGTATTTATTTATTATTCTACGCGCAGAGCTTCCGTTAAGAGCGGGATGGTTAATTGGAAACTCACGCGTGTTACAGCGGGACATTTTCTGGATGCTGTCAGCCTCTTAAGTACTATTTATTTAGTTATTTTTCTCATTGAAATTGCTTAAATTTCCATCATATACATATGTAGATCCACAAGTTTCGTTGGGGTGAGATACAAAAATTAATTGACGCCGTTGTTAAAAACAGCGCCAATATGAAAAATCTGACTACCAATTAAAAATTGAGTTAAATGCCAAAATCATAATACGGTATTTGACACATATTAAAATTTATAAAATTATAACACAGTGTCACTTTTTGGATAGTTAGCCATCAAAATATCACAATAAATCTCAAATTATAAAATTTTACCAAGATCATAAAAAGATATGAATAATCAAAAACTCAGAAAATTATATAAAATTTTTTACCGTCCAAAATTCAAATAAAAGGTATCAATATAATGCTTATGTAAACGCATTATTTTACGACTAAAACAGCTAAATACTAATTTTCCCATAGGTACAACGGTTGGTCGAATGTAGTGCAAGTGACGTCATTTGCCAGAGCCAATTTGTAGGAGCCTTTTTGAGACCCGTTAGCGTCGAGCTAGGTTTGTCCCTAATTTTAGCCCTTTATTGTACTCTAAATGTTGTTGGTCCCATATAGACATTTGATGGTATTTAAAAACTGGTTCGATTGGCATTATAAAAAAAATTTAGTCAAATAGCGTATTGTAATTCGGATTCTGACTGAAATCAAAATAACATGTTAATTTTTCACACAAAATTCAATTCCGACATTATAATCGCGTGTAATTTCTTAAGCCATAATTTGACGCAATGCTAATGCTAATGTTTTATACCTACCTAGTATTATTCTGTGCTAATATTTAGACAAGCATTGGCGTCCGTGAAATGAATTGGTCAAACATTTCGTATGAAGTACTACAAATAGCGCAACTTGAAGTTCGCATTGGCGAAATAACGTTAATTTATGTCACACCTTGCCATAAAGTGGCCATTATCGCACGCTCCGCGCGCGAAAAAACCCACTTCCTGGCCAGAGGGCGACATAAAATTTTGTACTTACCACGGGCGATAATAAAGCAAGCCTCAGATCGCATATTTATCGCCCTTGCCTTCGGCTCGGGCGTAAAATACCTGCGATCTGAGACATTCTTTGTTTTATCGCCCTTGGTAAGTAATGTACTATTATCAACCAAGTTCCTGGTAAGTTTTTTTTTATTAGTGCTTGGTTTATTTATATTTCGTTCCAAGGTTAATCTCTGTTATGCAATATTAATCATGATTATCTGGGCGGCCGAGCTTTGCTCGGCGTTTTCCCGGGCATGAGACCTAGCTACTTAGCTAGATCGATTGCTCGTCCCCGAAAACCCCCACATACCAAATTTCATCAAAATCGTTAGAGCCGTTTCCGAAATAAATAAATAAATAAATATATACAAGAATTGCTCGTTTAAAGATATAAGATTCAAAGGTACCTAAGTAAGTACCTTATTAACCCATGGTGTGTTACCAAACTTTAAAAATGGTTGTCACCTGTAAAAGCCATAATACTGTTTTATGGAAATAAATAAAAATTAAAATATGTAAGGTAAATGTCCCTGTACTCGACACTGACCCACTATATGACACTTTCTACTTATTCTGTGATTTCAGTCTTATGTCATGATGACCGAGGTGATTATAGGCGTCATCTATTGCATTGCATTTAGGTGTCGAGTAAGTAAAGTAGAAATTAATTACGTTATTATGTTTTTAGGATGATTCACGCTAGACCGTTCCGTGTCCGGGCCGGCCCGTTTTGTAGTACAAGAAATCGACGGACGCGCGACGGCCTTTACGCGTAACAAATACTGTTCCTAAATAATTTGATTAGCTTGATGAAAATCAGGCCTGTTTAGGGCAGATTGTACCTAAAAATCGTCCCGTTTAGTTTTTATTTTATTTTTTTATAATCTAATCATAATTTAATACGTAGTTAATGAGCGAACCTATTACGCATTCTGTTATTTACAGAATCGTGTCGTACCTTTCCAGTCATTTAAAATCGATAATAAAAAATAAATGATTGATTATTGATTGGTAATTTTATCTAAAGCTTTTGGTTAATATATTTTTCTGCTACATAGTTTTTATGTGGTGATAATTATGTATATTTATTATTATTATAGATATTTCTTGTGATTAATGATTTGAGAAAAGATCTTCCCTGTCAATGGTTTTTGGACATTGACAGGTAAATAAGATTGACATAACATAACCCTTTGTTCGGTCAAAACAGTTTTTCAGTGATAACTCAAAAACCGTTACGCCTATCTTGTTTATACCAAAAATCGTTGAAAGAATGTATTAATGTACACCACATAATTTTTTAGAATTTTATCTTCATAGTTAGGAAACTAGAGGAGACACTTTTTACCACTTTGGCGGCTTTTTGGACACCAACGGTTGACTTAAATGGAAAAGTTATACACTTTAAATTTTTGTCAAGCGGATGCGTCCGCTAGCAAAATCTTAATTTTTTAATCATAGTGAAAATTGAAAAATTTAACACCACAGGGTGGCCGGGGTGTAGCACATTGTTATCAACGATTCTCAATGTAACTTGAGACGTTGTTGGTGCCGTCTCTAAAGTTGGTAAGTCACGGTAGATGTCGCTACGAGCCTCCCTAATAAGGCTTAATTAGAAGTGTTATGATTGAAAAATTCACCATCACAAGAAATTACCACGGTGGCTCAGTTGGTAGAGCAATGGACGGCTTCCAGAGGTCGTGGGTTCAAATCCCATGTTTAATTATTCAATTTTCACTTTGATTAAAAAAGTTATACACTTGATTGATGAGTTGATAAAAGCTCTTCCCCTTTCAAAGGTTTTAGAATATTCACAAAATTCAACGGCAACGCTTCGATAATAAATGTTCTGTTACTCTTTCAACTCTTTCCTTTACAGGTTTGCTGGAAGGTTATCTATGGCTGGAGCTGACGTCGTCATTTTGAGCACGAAACGCGCATTTTTTTGGCTTCGAAATACCTAAATCAAGATTTAATAAAAACCTTCCTTAACCTCCGCCACATCCTGTCCTACTCCTCATGCATAACTCTTACTCCAGTCGTCAGCCAGATCGACTTTTTTTAGTCATTTTTAATGGCAGCAACGTTCCAGTTATAAGTATCCAAGTCCTCGTCATCCATGATTTCCCCCACACCCTGTCTTACTCCTCTTACATATAACTCTTACCCCAGTCATCAGGCAGATGTGGCTGCTTCTTCAACCACTCCCTGATGGCGGCGACGTCCCGGTTACAAGTGTTCAGGTCTCAGGTCCTGATCTTCCACTCTAACCTATCTTACTCCTCTTACATATCTCTTACCCCAGTCATCAGGCAGATGTGGCTGCTTCTTCAACCACTCCCTGATGGCGGCCACGTCCCGGTCACAAGTGTTCAGGACCTTATCTTCCACCCTACCCTGTCTTACTCCTCTTACATAACTCTTACCCCAGTCATCAGGCAGATGTGGCTGCTTCTTCAACCACTCCCTGATGGCGGCCACATCTCTGTCAATTGTGTTTAGGTCTTCTTTCAACTCTTCCCTGATCTTCCTCGACATCTCCGCATCTGGATGCACCAGAAGTTCTGACTTCAACTTCATGGTTACTGTAAACAAATTTAGATTATGTCAGAAAGTTATGATGTCGTCTCTCTAGGACGATCGATGGCGTGGCGGTATCCTAAGAAATTGATTCTTCCTTCAACTGGTTTTTGTTATTTAATTTTGCGTGCATGTGTGGGAGATTGACGTACATCCAAACTTGGTGCAACATGACAAAATAGTAAAGGATGATTCACGCTAGACCGTTCCGTGTCCGGACCGGCGCGTTTTGTAGTAGATACATGAAATCGACGGACGCGCGACGGCCGTCGATTTCTTGTACTAGAAAACGGGCCGGCCCGGACACGGAACGGTCTAGCGTGAATCATCCTTAACGCTCTCTACATGAGTTTTAAGCTTGGGACTGGTTTTACGAAAGATGTCATAAATTCAATGTTAAATAACTGTATAATGTCTCGTCATGACTGCTGTAGAAAAAAAAATGAGATGACTTGCCTTAATATAAATTAAGGCTTTGTTGTGCCTGTGACTGACCTGGGTTAATAAATAGAGTTGCGACTACTAAAATCCATTTACCAGACTGTCTTTCAATTAGTAATATTTTCACGAAACGCCTTTCTTTCATAGCTTCCACAGACTATACAAACATTAAGGATAGTAATTTAAATAATTGAGTTAAATGAATACCGGTTACAGTTATCAAATATTACGGTGGTATTAGTGGCGGCGCGTCAAAAATATTCTTAGGAAAGCAGGAAATAATGAGCCGTAGTAAAAGAACTGCACTGGCTGAAAATTAGGTAAGCCGGTGGGAATCGAGTTGTATGGACGCTCCGCCACTGATACCTACACCTAATATGCACAAACCTTATAGAACTTACTAGGCTAGTCAGATTTGTAAGAAATTGACCCGTAATATTTATTTAATATGTAACCAATATAATATTAATACACAGAATACAATAACAATGATAACATAAATGAACTAAACAATTAACTTAAATATTTAAATTATTTATGTCACCTTAATCTGGCCATGCTTATACGGACTATTCTAAATCCTGTTGTTAACAGTTTTGGAAACGATGCAACGCTTATTGTAGAAAGATTTACACAGTGCAAGAAACTGATTCCTCAACTTAATATATAAATAAAATAATAAATTTTTGTGGTCAATCTTACACGAATCAATCTAGTCCCAAAGGGTACTAAGCGACGATATACATACTTATATAATTAAATTATTACTTAAATACATAGATAACATCCAAGACCTAAGAACAAATATTCGTGCTCATCACACAAATAAATGCCATTCGTGCTCATCACATCACACAAATAAATGCCCCGGCCGGGATTCGAACCCGGGACCTCCAGCTTCGTAGGCAGGGTCACTACCAACTAAGCTAAACGGTCCTCATACACATTCGGTTTATCCGGAACCGGTTGAGACATCATCATCAACTATCAAACAGGATGTTGTTTAGCTCTTCAATAGGAAGAAAAAAATTGATGTATAGCAAACTTTGAAATATTAGTATTGAAAATTTATTGGCTTTTTGCGAAATGACGCCATGGCATTGTGTAAAGAACCTTGATTACGGTCACCCTTGACTTTTGATAGGTGTACTGAGCACATGTTAAAAAACCGGCCAAGTGCGTGTCGGACCACGCGCAAGGTAGGGTTCCGTAGTCGTCCACCCGTTACATTATGTGGACTAAAAAGTTTTCGCACTTATATTTACTATGTTTTTGACAGAGTTAATAACATTATCTAAGGTATCAATACAAATTGTACGAAAGTTTGCTTTTGCAAAGTACATTTCTTAAGCTCGACTATTACTCGTTAACTAGTAATGTCTACTTAGCTGTGATAGTTTTCCTTTTAAATTCATCGTAAATACTACTACCATGATTTTTTTCACATGCCTAGTAGCCACCGTTTAGCTGGAAGGGGGGGGGGGACACTTGACCATAACAAAAATTCTCACTTCAAAGCTTAATATCACGCCAAACGATTTTTGAATCAAAAAATCATCATGGAAACCTTATTTTTTTTAAAGAGCTATCCTACGATACCCCACACGATGGGGTTTGGAAGAAAAAAAATTGCACCACCACTATACATGTAGGGGAGGTACCTTAAAAAAAATTTTTTTAAAGAATTTATTCTACCGTTTTGTCGGCGTCATCAATATCTATATTCATGCCAAATTACAGCTTTCTAGTACTAACGGTTACTGAGATAATCGGGGGACAGACGGACGGACGGACGGACATGGCGAAACTAGTAGGGTTTGACTTGTAAAAGTGCCATTGCGGCCTACTTACAGAATAAAGTTCTATTATTCATTTATTCATTTATAGGGGTTCCTTGTTTACTACGGAACCCTAAAAAGGTTAGGAATAGCAAATCATGTGCCTCCATATCTCTTGAGCGGAAGAGTTAAGGATTAATATATCACGATTGGTTTGGCGTGCTTGTCAAGCAGAGGCCCTCTGTGGGGTATACGGCACTGAAGTTACTACTATCATACTGCTATCATATGCTATTCATAACTTATTACTTTTCTTACCTCACCGCTCAACTTTACTTGCCATCGTTAATTCGTTACTTTACGGTGGTGAGGTGAGATGAAGCTTTATGAACCTATACGGCATGAATTTGAGCGCTCGTGGCCCAGCGGCGCCGGGTACCGCTAGCGGTATCTAAGGTTAAGCAACGTGGGCGCTTTGAGTGGTTACTAACTGAGCGCTCCCGTGCTTTGGAAGGCACGTTAACCGTTCCCGGTTGCTGTCTATGGTAGCAGTCGTTAAGCCAAGTTGGAGGCCTTCGGGCGGTTTGAGAACTTCTAACAGTCAAGTTGCCCACTCACTTGACAAAGCCTAATCCCAATAAGGTCTAGTTTCCCCTCGGGGTTGGAAGGTCAGATGGCAGTCGCTTCCGTAAAAAATAGTGCCTACGGCAAATCTTGGGATTAGGTAGCGGACCCCAGGCATCCGTCAGGATGCAACTGTACTGGGATAACGCTAGGAGGATGATGACGGCATGAATTTGAGGATTTATTTTGTTTCATTTATTGACTCCTAGCTATCTAGATCAAGATCCCATTTTTTTTTTAATTATTTGACAAAATGGACTACGCAGTTCCTTACCTACACCTACACGGTTTCAAAATAGCTCGGATGAGTCATTGCTCGATACCTATCGTGTTATAAAGTAGTTTTTTTTTGTTTTTTTTTGAAAATTAAACTATCCGTGGTTCCTGTCAGTTAATCCTTAATAATGATGCCTGCAACAGTGCCGAAATATCGAGAACTCACAAACACAAATATTGATATTACATGGTAAATATCCCGTTACTAATCGTAGTTGTTTCTCCATTTAATTGTCTACAGTATTGTAATGCGTGCTAAATAAATACTTTATCTACACACATATCATAAATCCTCTAATATGCGTTCGGAAACCGTAGAAAATGACTCTCATTTCAACATTCAATGAATTTATGGCAATTTTCTTATCTGTGGCTAAGGCTACAGCAGTAATAAAATATTTCATTTTAATCTCATATATGATGTTAAAATATTACGTCAAACAAAACTGTCAAAATTTAAATGTCAAAGTTGACATGTCCCTATTCTAGTATCACTGAAAATTCAAATTCAGTCGATGCGAAATGTCAGCTCGATGTTTTTTTAGTATATATCGCACGAAATTTGAGCTAGAACGACATGATCACATCAGAATAAGGACTCTTTACTTTTTAAAATAACATTCAGGTATCTGTTGCCAGTTCTGATTTCGATATTTCCGCAACCGTGCAAAAAAGGTTGTATTAACACAATTATTGTATTTATTTACTACGGTTTCTGAACCCATCTTAGAGTAATTATAATATGTGTGTAGATAAAGTAATGTATGCAACTGTACATAATTAGGCATTAAAACACTCGTGTGACCTTATTATGAAACTCGCCTTCGGCTCGTTTCATAAAACACACTCGTGTTTTAATGCCCCTCATTATGTACCAGTTGCATAAACTACTATTTCTTCTTCTTCTTCTACTTCTAATGTAAATGACCACGTGAGTTTAAAATCTTAAACTATCCTTATCAATAACGGCTTTAACGTTGTCCGTTCATAGACTTCATACCCATATTTTTGCAAATGAAACGTCCCAAAAATATTCATAAAAAGATTAAAATTTCACACTTTAATACCTAATACTAGAAATAAATGTATAATTGTTACCCTTATTCCCCAGATAAAACAAATACATGGAACAAATACATGAATAAATGGTGGATATAAAACAAATACATACTATAAACGTGACTGTACTGCTTAACTGCACTATTAAGCCGGTGTGCACTGCGGCAATGATCTTGACAGTTTTCCTGCGCGCGCGCATACTAAAGCCGGGTGCAGACGAGTGTAACGTGTAATGTAAGATTACGTGTAATGTAGCATAACAGCGCGGATGGCACACGAACTTCCTTTGTGTTCAAGCTAAAAACCGACAGCCGATGGATCGAGCGTTACATGTAATGCTGGTAGATAGTGCCGTTTACACGGAGAATTCGTGTTAAAGCCTGACCAGGAATATACAATACTGTCAGTAGTATGATCATGCGCCATGTTGCGGAATTTCATTGGAACTAATTTCTTACACTGGAAATAATTTTTAATTTTTTTTATTTTTTATTTATTGAAGGTTTATCAACAGTTATTACATTCATACTTGCAAATAGTTTTGAACAATGTGTCTTATGCTTAATGTATAACTACTTACAGGTAAACACAGCTTGGCAATCTAATCTAATTTTAATGACATTATCAGCACGTCAGTGTCACTGTTGCGGTTTATTTGAATATTAGTTATGAGTTAAATGATTTTGATCGTCGCCGCGTTGGTGAGCACATGTGCCCGGGGCGACGACGGGCAGAATCCATTTACCGTACAAAACCTTATCTACTGTCATGGCGTCGTTACCGAACAACGTCATTGAACACGTGACATTGGCGAAATCATCTTATATTTGATGGAAGCCATTTTTTAAGTATTGAACTGAATTATGAGTTAAATATTTAATAATAAATGAGAAAAAATGACCAAAACAACTCATAGCCAAGAGCGGAATATTATCAATGTGATGAAATGAAATTATTCAGCTGCAAAACAATTCATAATTTATGTCAGAGCTGACAGGTAAACAAGACAAAATGTCATAATAGTCTGTTGCCATATAAATCAGAATAATAGCGCCCTCTTGACAATGATCATATATTCCTGGTCAGGCTTTACTTTACATGATAGATTAGTATCTATTACCTACATTACGTGTTACACTCATCTGGACTCGGCTTAACGTTAATAGCTGTCGTCACAATCCGTGTGATTAATACGCAGTTACATTTTCATTGTTGTCTAGATCACTTGGGATGAGTTGGTTTTTAACACAACTAGCAGAGAGAGAGAGAGATAGCAATGATAGAGTACATTTAGCCATAAAGAGGCGATTTCCTCTTTTGATTGATTGGAGCGTTTCAGCAGCGGCAAAATATTCTAGTCGTCACGTCGGCGAAGAAACGCGCTAGTGGGCATAGTCTCATGGTTTTCAATACAAATAATATTTTTTTGCCCGATACGTTCCTAATTACGGTCTTGGTATTGGTGGGTGGCGCCTTTACGTAGGAGTCATTAAATTACTTCAATAAAATGACAAGACCGCATTTAAATACAAGAACAGAATTCAAGCAGATTATCATAATATTCATAATAGTTCGTATCCGCAACACATCATCGGACATCTTAAGCGACTTCCTTATTTGTCGGTAGGGAAGCGTCACATGTAACAAACCATCGCTAAGTGGGGAAACCTAACTTAAAATAACAAAATATGTACCACTCCCATATGTATCAATCCCTCCCCGATAAGGCGACTTCTTGATTCGTCGGTGCGGACGCCGTACGATAGGAGAAAACTGTTAAATGTCAGTGTCAACTCTCAGTCGAGTCAGTATCGATTTTTACTGCGCCCGTAGCCGATATTTAGGCGACTTCCTGACTTGGCGGGGCGAAATCGATATGTGACATTTTCATCTTTGACGTAAACTTACTGACGTCGCAAAGATTCTAACTTGACATAATACTGTCAGTGAGCTGACACTGACATTTGACACTTTTCTCATATCGTATTTGTCGGTTCAGAGGCGGTACGATACGAGAAAACTGTCAAATGGCCTACCACTTTTTACTGCGCCCCTACATTTAAATGAGTGCTTCCTGAATGGCGCGGGATGCGCGGTAGCGGGACGATGCGGAGGCGGTACTGCTCCGCTTCTGCGCATGATATTACTACTGCGCAAATGTAATACCTACTGACAGCATTCCGTCAAGCGGGAATCTTTGCGACGTCAGTAAGTTTACGTCAAAGAAGAAAATGTCACATATCAATCCCGCTCCGCCAAGTCAGGAAGTCGCCTAAGGTAGCAGAGCTCAACCTAATTCCTCTAGTGGTTATGTGTTAACCCTACTGCAATTTTGACCCCAATGCAAATTTTATTGCAATTCTTAACAAATGATAATGTTTTCCTATTAAGTTTTCCTAATATTTGAATCAAATTTTATATTTAATGAGTTTGCTAGTGAAAATTTTATACATAGCTTTTTTCGGCTAGCACTAGGTTGGTGGCAGCAAACCGGTTAGATATCATGAAGAGAGTAGGTATTAATTTGTTGAATGAGGCTACTACCTACTGATATCTTTCCCATTAACCTTGAACAGTTTATGACGTGTCGTCTACGAACATGACAATGCCTCATCTTCGGCTTATCATATATGAAAGATCATTTACATAAGCAAGGAATAGGTATAAGCCTAAAATAGATCCCTGAGGTACTCCCATCGCTATCATATTTATTATAATGAATTGGGATTGTTTTTTATATTTTACCTTACAATATTCATTTTGTAACTAACAACTGCAAATGAAAATGATCCATCTAATTAATAACGAAGTAAAACAACGTAATTAGTAACGAAGTATTACGTGTATTGGCCGCAAATGACAGGATGTCGTAGGTTCGAATCCTGTTCAATACATTCATTAGCAATGAAATGTATAACCTTGTAATAACTGGTTTGCCCTTAGGTCCTGTCTACATTTATAAAGGCGGCAGGACAACAACCCTTTCCCTTCTGACATTCACAACGCTTAAAAATAGCATAGCACTGGTGGAAACGGAAAGCTATCACATCCTCGTAGCATAGCTCAATTAAGGGACACGATCGATTTGTATATCGTACCCTAAAGAACCTTTATATTCCTATTTATGAAATTGTACTTTGAATTAAAGAGATAATCGGGGATTTCCCTCTGTTATGCCGGAGACTCGAGGCGGCCATGAGTCGAAACAGGTTAAAATCCGCATAGCTTATACATATGTGTGGTTCAGATGCGATTTTTAGTTATTTGGATGAGTCAATGTGTTCATGTGAATATTGGTTTTAACAACCAGCATTTAAAATAAGTAAATTTAGAAAATGGTATTTAAAAAAAAAGGAAATACCACTCTTTTGCCCCCGCTTTTGCGGCAGGAGTTAAAAACAAAATCTGACCGTCGAAATTACTTAAGCATAGTTTTTTTCTTAATAGACACAAGACTAAAGAAAAACTCCCGGAGGGTCCGAAATATTCTACCCAGAGTTAAAATCGATACCAAATATAATAAGTACTAAATCAATAATCATATACTTTTATTAGTTTACTTTTAAAAATGACTCACGAAAGTTCAAATTCAATATTTTGAAATAGAAGTTAGGATCGGAAACAGCATAACAATGGAATCTAGGTTAAGATCCTGCCGTATAATATTTAGTTAATAATTGCAAGTTCTAAATGAAAGATTTGCTTACTGTTTAAATGCGTTGCACTTAAAAATTCACATCATGCTTACTGACAAGGCTAGACGTACTCTTTCGCAACAAAGCTTTAGAACTACAACAATTAACAATTCATGATAACTTTTGTTTACCATATCTAACATCAAATTAATTTTGTTTTTAATTTGTGTGCACTTCATTATTTTTATTGTACTAAATTATTTGTATTGTAGATTTTTTTTGTTTTATTAAAAATGGGATTGCTCTTGGCCAGCATTTAGCCAGGGGGCAAAGATGAGGCCGACGATGAAGCGAGCTCACCCAGGAGATGCCTAATTCACTCGGTATTCTTAAAAGAACTTTTGAAATTGAGTCCCTAACTCCCTAACATCACACTACACGCCAAAGGTATCTCTAGTTACCTATTGTTCTAGTTCATTAACCTTTCAACAGATAATTCAACAATGTACCTTATAAAATTGCTTTTCGAACTTAATTGTATGACTTACTTTTTTATAGCTGGCACTATATGTCACACAATAATTACACTAGTAAAGGGCGGCCGTCTGTACGCATCGGCTAGAGATGACTGACCGGTAACCGCTGCTGCCTACAGTACTGGACTAATATTCATAACACTTCAACTCCCCTAACCACAGACGAACCAGTGTAATCTGACCTCCGCTTACGAGGTACAATATGTTGAGTTTGACATTGATATATGCTCTCATTCCATTGGATATTCAACTAAAAATCGTATGTTGTAATATAAACTCTATTAAATTAGCGTTAAAGTGGACTATTCAATGAAACTATAGTATGCTATTTTTTCTATTTATTGTTTTATATGATGATTTGCTATTCTATGTATTTAAGTATTTATTTATCTATATAAGTATGTATATCGTCGCTTAGTACCCATAGTACAAGCTTTGCTTAGTTTGGGACTAGGTTGATTTGTGTAAGATTGTCCACAAATATTTATATTTATATTTATTTTATATTTAAATAACAGCATAATTATGTCAGTGTAAAACTCAAAGTAATCGTACTGGTCTATCAGTATCAAGATTAACTGACCATTCTTGAACCTTGTTGCAACGTAATAGGGTATATCAATGGTCAGTTAACTGTGATGTACTACGAGTAGTATACCTGTAGTATACTTACTACGAAACTTGGCGTGAACGGCGTGAACCGGCGAAGTGAGGTGAAACAAGTTGTGAATAATATAGCTCTTGTATCTACCTCCAACAACCAGAACGATGTATGCTTGTCTAGGATCCAAAATGCGTTTTAGCTTAGTTCATTTGTTTGTGGAGAAAAATGATTTATACCGACGGTTACAGAAATTGTAGTATTTTTTATTATTATTCGATAGGAATCCTAAGGTTGAACATGAGTTTAGATTGGAAATTAAAAACGTAGGAGTTTAATGACGTAAATCAATCAATGCTATTGGTAAGTACCTAATCTTTTTAATGGTATATCGGAAATTCTTCTTATCGTCTGTTTAGTGAGTCGGAAAAACGACAGTTACTTAAATAGCATTTTCGTATTATATATTTTGGGATGTATGGTCATTAAAACATGCTAATTTATAAATTAAAATATTGTTACCCTATTGCGTATGACCATCATCATCATCATTGACCCTTAAAAAATAGTGCTTTAAGCAGCGTCCATTTAAGAGCAGCACTTGCGTACGTGACTCGTAAGGCCAATACTAGGGCGACCGAAAGGTATTTATTTTGACCATTGATAAAATAAACAGGGCGGCGGTACCATTTTCGACCGTTCGTACGATAGATCTAAATGTCAAATCTAATAACCCTATTATAATAAGCCTCGGTATTGTAAAACACCATTTTATGTTAATGTACAATAAAGAATTATACAGTACTATAATACTAAAACCGGCCAAGTGCGAGTCGGACTCGCGCACGAAGGGTTCCGTAACATTATTTATAAATAATTAACGTTAAATAATATCAAGTAGAATTTTGGTCAAATGCGAGTAGGATTTTAGTTTTCCCATACATTTTGAGACCCAGCGCCTGATGAAGGCAACGAGCAAAGTTTTTTTAAAGTCGTTTTGTATAGTAGTTCCCCTTAAATATTTATTTGATTTTGTTTTTAGTATTTGTTGTTATAGCGGCAACAGAAATACATCATCTAAAAATCTCAACTGTCTAGCGATCACGGTTCATGAGATACAGCCTGGTGACAGATGGACAGACGGACAGACGGACAGCGGAGTCTTAGTAATAGGGTCCCGTTTTACCCTTTGGGTACGGAACCCTAAAAATGACATTAAAATATGCCTACCATAAACCGTTTTAAAAGTTATGTGATTACCCCGCAGGACCTCGTACTATAGTCAACTTGACAGTGAGAACTTAAAGGCCACAAGCTAGTTCGTGGGTCCCATATTAAGTATGTTATTCTCTACTGAATTGTTGTACGTATATCTAAATATATATAATTATAGTATAGTATATCTACGAGTAATTTTATTGATAGGTATTGTCAATTCTTTCTCCTTTCCAACTCAAAATTAATATTGTAGAGTCAAAATCGTAAGCTAATTTCTTGCCGCTTTGGCTACACTCGGCTCTAGGGCACCTCCGAGGCGTCAAAATACTTGATTGTGCTAGGAACGGTAGAGCGCGCGTCAAAAGTGTACTTTTTTTCCCAGAATTTGGAATTTTTTTGTTATGTTTTAGAGTTCCTTGCCAAAAAAGGTAAAAAAGAACCCTTTGATCTTGGCAAAGAAAAAAGGTAGGTGTCTCTGATTTTTCTATTCCACTGCGTGATGTTGTTTTCTCACATTTTTTTGAACCACGAGTTATAAAGAAAAAAAAAACATTAAAAAAAATAGTATTAGTCAAAATCCTATCGCTTCAACATTTCTATTTAAGTATTTCTATTTAGAAGTGGCCATGTGGCACAAAAGGTCACAAGCTTTCTTATAAAATAGGATTGTTACATGCTGTTTTAAAAAAAGTTATGTTTCGAAGCGGTATAGTTTGTCAAAATTATAGTACTAAGGCTAATTCCCTATTTACAGAAAAGTCCCCCATTTTGTACCAACCTGTATAAAATTTGTCTCTCTCGTATACATATACATAAGTGTTAGTAAGGGAAAAATGTTATTAAGGCGCAGGGTAGGGCAAGGCCTTCCCCATACAAACTTTGTGCAGGTTTTATTCGTCGGTTTTGGCACTAACAAATATAATATGTTTTTTGGTTGTAAATATTAGATATGCGAAGATAGTGATGTGAAAATTTTAAAATATTAAAAAAAAAACAAAATTAAAAAATTAAAATAAAAAATTATAAAAAAAATTACATCACCAAATAGCTAACAGAAAAATAAGCATACTGACCAAAAATCATAACTTTAATGCAAACACAAACGAAGTAAATCCTGCACAAAGTTTGTATGGAGAGAGCTTGCCCTACCCCTCCTCTTAAGCGAGGAATGTTATAAATATGTCCGACATAAACGCGGTAATGGTAGCAAGACAGGAATAGGTAAATAAATTAAATGTATAACAAAAAACAAAAAAAAATGAAATTGTTCGTGGTTTTTATCTTCGGCATCTTTTTACTTGTCAGGTTTTATAGTTACCTACGTAATAATGTACAAAAGGATATGGCGTGAATGAATAAAAAATATATATTATAATCAAAAAAATAGATATTTATTACAAAACTAAAACGAAAAACTTATTTTAATATTATTATTATTTATTATTTAAATTTTATAACAACTTTTACATTAAAATTATTGATCACCTTAAATTACCCGATGCAAGGACCCGATCAAAAAACAAGAAAAAAGACAATACAAAAGAACAAAACATAATTGCAAAATAATCAAAACACAATAAGTTGCTATTATTATATAACAACCAATAAGGCAAATTTCTGATTTGCGGAGCGGGAACGGTACGAGGTATTTTGTTCTTTGATGTGAGCTTACAGATGTCACACAGATTACTTCACTTCACTTTATTCTGTCAATAATACATTTGCGCAATAGAAATATCATGCGCGGATGCGGGCAAATACTGTCTTAGGCGACTTCCTGATTTGTTGGTGCGGAGGCAGTACGATATGAGAAAAGTGTCAAATGTCAGTGTCAGCTGTCAGTCGACTCGGTATCATTTTTTACTACGCCCCTATATTTAAATGAGTGCTTCCTCACTGGCGCGGGATGCGCGGTTGCGGGACGATGCGAAGGCCGTACTGCTCCGCTTCTGCGCATGATAATTCTACTGCGCAAACGTAATACTGACAGTATTATGTCAAGTGAGAATTTTTGCGACGTCAGTAAGTTTACGTCAAAGAAGAAAATGTCACATATCGATCCCGCCCCGCGAAGTCAGGAAGTCGCCTAGTATCGCCCGCTTCTGCGCATCCCGCAAGCAATAATTTAAATGTAGGCGCGCAGTAAACAAGCGATATTCACAGGACTGCCAGTTGACAGCTCGCTGATACCTATCGTATCGTACTTCTTCGCATCACCAAGTCAACACACGTTATTGTCATTACTTGCGATTTAATCGCGTACAATTATAGTACTTACAATATTGTCGAGGCACGGAAGGAGGCAATCGCAGGCTGAGTTATTGATTTTAAACGGACGACCGTGGGAGTCCGTTTAATGAATACGAAGCCTGCAATTGTCGTTCCACTCGAGGCTAAAATAGTGCTATTCTTAAAAATGGGGAATGACGAAACTTAAAATTAAGGTTTAACATAACCCTATTAACGTCCAAATGTAGACAACATCCTCCATATTTTTTAAATAGTATCGCATGCCCCATTTTTGAGAAATATATTTATTATGCAAGGTATTATTATCAGCGTCTCATGTGATTAGCTAAGCATTCTTCCAGATCCCATTTACATTTAAAAAATCTAATCATAACTATACATTCGGACGAAAAATCATAAAAACTAAAATAGAGTTGTTTTCCATCTTTATAGAAGATAAACGAAAACGAAGTTCGTTTATGTATCTCCCTCTCTGTACATAGCTCTTTCATGTTCGAACAACAGAGAGGGAGGTGTGCGAAGGAACTTCATTTTTGATCGCGGCCCTCTGTGCGTGTGTCCAAAGTACTGCTGGACAAATTGCCTCTATCCCCTAGATTTCTACGCTACAGTAGCCCAGTGGTTCAAGCATGCGGCTGTCAAGCGGCGGTCGTGGGTTCGAATCCCAGCTCGTACCAATGAGTTTTTCGGAACTTATGTACGGAATATCGTTTGATATTTACCTTTAGCTTTTCGGTGAAGGAAAACATCGTGAGGAAACCTGCATACATCCGCGAAGAAATTCAAAGTTGTATGTGAAAGTCCCCAACCCGCTCTGGGCCAGCGTGGGGACTACTGCCCAATCCCTCTCATCTATGAGAGGAGGCCTGTGCCCAGCAGTGGAACGTATATAGGCTGATGATGAAATAAATGATGAACCCCCAACCCCCCAACCCCTCAACCCCCCAACCCACCATTATGTATATTGTTTTAACGGGTTAGTATCATTTCGTCTAAAACGCAACTGGTAGAAATAGCTACTCGTCTAAAACGCAACTGGTCACTGCATCAGAACGCAGCTTGAAAAACAAATGGTCTAAAATACATTTATTTTAGACCTACATGTATTTTACACCATTTGCTTTTCAGGTGACTAGTATTTAGCTGCGTTTTGATGCAGTGACCAGTTGCGTTTTAGACGAGTTGCTATTTCTACCAGTTGCGTTTTAGACGAAATGATACTAACCCGTTTTAACCTGTTTTGTGTACAATAAAGTGCTTACATACATACATACATACATGAATGGAGGCCCCAAGTTTGAGCGTGGGCCCGCGATGATCTGAATGCACGAAACGTTATGAGCTATGTCACACATCGGCGGAGCGCGGGCCCGCACGGTAACCGCGCAGCTACCGTCGAGTCTTTTATGTTATTCCCAGATAATTTGTACAATAAGTATTAGCATTTTATCTCAGATGAAGTCCTTATTCCTATTTGGTCGATTCCGGCATCAGACGTGTATTATTATTTTTTAAATCTTTAAAAAACGGCATTTGATTTGAAATTGTGCTATTTTGTTGTACGATTTTTCTTCCCGCTTAGCTTACGCTTACGTCTATTTCTTTTTTTAAATCTAGTCTATAGAGAGCTGCCGGAACGAGCCGTCGATGCCGAATAACTCGTCGTAGTTAGTGGGCCTGCCAGGTCGAAGGGCTTCGTTGGCCTTAACTGCCTCCTGAGCCTTGAACCAGGCCGTGTATTCCCCTAACTTCGCGATCCACGCTTCTGCAAACAAGTAGTTCATTTAAAATGTTAGCCACGTATGTACAAGGTAGTGTGAAAATGCTTTGGGCGGCTTGGCTAGATCACAGAATAGTATAATAGTATTACATACAGAACGGCCACGAACCCCCCGCACCGAGGTCAGTTACCTCGTCCCTGAGACGCCCACCTGGTTACGATCGGGTTACTTGTCAGTTGGGTCATGCCTAGATAAGGGTGTAAGTATGTAACCTTTTTTGTACTGGCCGCTAGAATAATAAACAAAACCCTACGCACCCGGCACACAAATTGACGCGTGTACCGACAGCTCACGCACACATACTTAGTTTCCTTCGTTTGTCACTCCTTGGCTAGATGCTGGCCAAGAGCAAAAAGGCCACGTTTACGCACAGGCAACATTTGCGCGCAGTATAATAATTGTATCATAAATGCAATATGTATTACGCTTAGGCCACTTTTAGAGCCTTATCACACTTGCGAGTTGCGAGCGTGTTTTCTATTCAAATATTAGTCGCAGTGAACTCGCTGCGTGATCGCCTCTATAAATAATTCGCTCACAACTCGCAAATATGATAAGGCCCTTAGGCACAGGTGACATGCGGTGCGACGACAAGCGCCCTTTCAAATGCATAGCATTTCTATACACTAACTCAGAGTGAACAAAGTTAAGGAAACCCTAATGTAAATGTAATGTAAACGTAAACTAAACTTACTGTTGATATCGTCGAGGGAACCTCCATTGCCACCGTATTCATCTGGCAGCATTTCTCGTGGGACATATTCATAGAGAGTGGTTATGTCGGTGTGGCAGAAGATCTGTGAACAGAATGCACAGAGAATTAGAAAAATAAAAAGACTCATTGAGGAGAGTCCAACCAACCAATGAATTCCAATACTGAATTCCAAGGTGCTTACGAAAACTATCTCTACTAACGCTAGATGTTCTTTTTCGCTACGCAGTCTGAAGGGGATGCCTTGATTCTTTTAACTAGACCTCACCTGTAAAGACACGCTTTGTTACCAGTGCTTTGGCTATGCGCAAAGGCTTCCATGGACAAATTTCGACAACTATATGACTTTGTAAAGTTTTATTCGTATTTCCTCCTCCCATAGGAGAAAAAAAAAATACCCATTATTCGATGATGTAAAATAGCATTTTTTAACTTGGTTGTTAAGAAGAATGGATGTAGAGGAGACAAAGAAAAGATGGAGGGACGAGGTATGGACACTTTGCTGACGAACTGGAAGAGGGTCGCCAAGGATCGTGACAAGTGAAGAAAAATTGTGGTGGAGGCCAGACCCACAAAGGGTTGTAGCGCCACTGGAAGTAAGTTAAGAAGAATGAAAGTCAAGAATTGTGGGAACTCACTCGTTTCCTGATCTTCTCCTTGAGGAAGGGCTTGACGAAGTTGATGACGGTGTCGATCAGCGGAGATGCGTTCACGACGTGCACCTCTTTCAGCTTTACTGGGTATGCTTCCTGAAATTAATATTAAATCTGTTTATTGACCGAGCGAAGTGAGCGATGTTCTCCGAGTCCACTGGAACAACCACAAGTGATTGTATAAACTTCAAATTAAAGGACAAAAAATTGTTTTACTCCGTGTAGGGATTGGAACCTGCGACATTCAGGCATACGCGGCCAATCGCTCTAGCCGCTGAGCTGTTCTGAACAACCATCCTTGATTAGGCTTCGTTAAGTGAGGCACACTCTTGGTAATTCTCTAGCCACCCCGCCACGCTATATCTAACTTTTGCATCAGAAATGACCTGGGGGGGTCAAGTCTATTGTATAATAAATAATTAATTGTGTTTGGTACTTGCAAAAGGATTCAGAATCTTTATTTTACTAAACGGTTAAAACTCACGTATTAATGACGAAGTGACAATTAATACGTGAGTTTTAACCGTTTAGTAAAATAAAGTTATAACATGTCTCACGAAAGTTTAAATTCAAGATTCAGAATCTCCACAATTTACTTTTAGGGCCAATTTTTTTGGCGTTGTATTTTTTTAGAATTGCTTGAAAATTGGTAGGTTGGAAGAGCTCCTGATTCTGCGAACAATATGTGCACGATTTCCCACAGTGTCCCTCAATTTTTTTCCATTGAGTGACAAAACGTATGGGATTTTCGTAACATCAGTGGATAAAATGTATGGGGAAAAAAATTTTTTCGATGCCATATTCTCATTTTTTTTTTACTTGTACAGAATCAGGAGCTCTTACAACCTACCAATTTTCATGCAATTCTAACGAAAAAAAAAATTGGCCCCTTAATTAATTTGCCTCTGTTTTCCCAAGAGAAACAAACCAGCATCAGTCCACCTTGAAACGCGTTTTTAAACGAAGCTTTCGCAACCAGGGCCAAGGTGCCGTTAAAAGTTGCGCATACGCACTTATGTTATGACTTTTACCTTGGAATGTAGTCTGTGCTCGTGTCAAGGTCTATGTTATGAAATTTTTTGGGATAAAACCTGCAAATCTTGGATACTTGAAGATCCATATATGACATCCTAGTAGTACGGTAAACATACATAAAGTACCTATATACAAGTAGTTACAGATGCGCCACCGAGCGACCGTGGGTAAGAGGAAGACTAATATTCATAGAGAATTTGTACTACGCAATTTGACCGATTTGCATGTCCAATGTTA
Source organism: Cenopis cana (assembly GCA_951800055.1). NCBI lineage: Eukaryota > Metazoa > Arthropoda > Insecta > Lepidoptera > Tortricidae > Cenopis > Cenopis cana. The sequence goes on from OX637492.1 coordinate 11,122,158, forward strand.
AGCTTATGGAAGTGTGCCTGTGCCTATAACCCGACCGTGAAAAAATGCTCGATCGGCGATAGCACTCTTTTATGTTTCCTCTTAGAGGAATCGCAATAAAGGCTATCTTTCTCTATCAAAGCGTGTCAGGCCCTTGACGGTAAACGTACCTGTGTTCGACACTGACCCACATGGCACTTTCAATCAATGTGTTTTAGGGTTCCGTACCCGAAGGGTCAAAACGCGGAACCCTATTGCTGTCACTCACGTGTCACTCACACGTCCGTCCGTCCGTCCGTCCGTCCGTCCGTCGTCTGTCACAAAATTTTGTTCCTAAGAATTTTTGAACTTCCCGTTGACCTATGAACTTGAAATTTGGTGATAATTTTTATTATTACGTATATTTTACCAACAAATACGAATATATTGATAAATCACATTTTTGATGTTGGTTCCGAACCCTAAAATGTCCGAAGTCCGACACGCACTTGGCCGGTGTTTTTTTAAACAACGATGGTGGCAAACGAGCGCACGGTCCACCGACCGACCGAAGGTAAGCGGTCAAGTGCGCGTTGCCGACCCTTTATAAAAATTGAAGATTCATTGTGTTGACAGCAGACGGGAATAATTTAGGTCCCTTGCTAAATTGCTCCCAACAAAGTGCATCCTTGGAAACTGGCAACCTTGCTCACCTCCAGAAGCCCAACACTACATACCTGTATAGTAAATAATGGTATTATTATTGGAGGTCTTCTGCAAGGCGAAGGTACTTCCTCAGTTAGGCTGCTCCAAATTTGAGCAAGATCACATTTTGCCCTACTGTGCCCTACTTCTTATGTCATGATTATAGAGGATAGTGAGGAAACACCCCAAAAAGGTCTAGTTATACCCATGGGTTGGAAGGTCAGATGGCATTCGCTTTCGTAAAATTCGCAGACACCGGGTTCTTTGTGTGCATACAAATAAATATTAACTACTTCTATTGCCCGCGCCAGATACAGCTTGAATATGTGTCAAAGTCCCTCGTCACAATCAAGCAGTTGAAGCTACCTATATCTGGCCCCGGCATATTAAAATAAAAGCGTTTACCTGTACACAGATCAAGAACTTCTTAATAGCACTGGGCGATAACTTGGCCAAATGGCTGGGTGCGACGATAGAAGCGTCTAGAATGTACACGTCCCCTCCCACTCCCTCGATCTCCTCTTTCAGGCGCACGTCTCCGATCATCATCGCCATTTTAAACGCGTCGTTCAGCTGATTGGTGTCGAGGTCCTTGTCTATACCTGAAAAAATATTTATGTTTTTGTTAGCACATGGGTGCTGAGAAAGCGGTGGAAGAAAAATTTACTAGATGTAAACACGTTTCCAAATCGTTAAGAAATTTGCACTTCAAATGGTTTAATTATTAATCATTCTATAATTTTAATACAATTTTAATAACAAATAGTTCGTAACGAATCTTAATTAGTGAGCCTTATTTCACCGCTCTTAAGCTTTAAATTGAAACTGGTTTTAGTACTTAAAAAAAGTTATGAGTTATGTCAATGATCTCGATCGCTACCAAATTAATTATCAATTTCACAAGGTATGAAGTCGACAAGTAAATAACATGTAAACAAAAGAGTTGTCATATTAAGAAACAAAAGAAGTTTGACATCGCACCTTCAACCCACTCAAAAGGTCTTCGCAATCGTGACATTTGCCTAGACTCTAGTTTGGGAAATCATGGGAATAAGCTAAATTGAACTGTCTGTCAATGTCATAAGACTGGATATGCCTTGTTTACTTTTTTGGCTGTTACTTTTGCAGTATAGATGTAAAATTAAATAAAGAAAATCACATGATTAAAACACTTACAACCTCGCAGTATTTTATGAAATATTGCTTTTTACCGACCCGTATTCTTGGCTCTCTATGAGTTGATCATAAATTAAAACCAAATAAAATAGGGCCACAAGTATTTTTGATCGTTATGAGAAAAATATATTAAACAGTAATATATACTTTTTCCAGTTAGACTTCAACACCATCATGAGAGAGTTTATTTATACTGAAGCATTCGGGACATCATTAATTAATCACTTATCAATTAGTTTACGTCCAATAATTAAGGCGATAATTATATCGATTGAAAGAGACACCCTTTGTTTTTCGCTCACGACAAAACAGGGATGCAACCCTCTCCGAGAATGGCTTTTTAGACAAATCTCGTTAAATATCTGACTGTGTGCAGGTTTATTAAATTTCCTCTTGTCAGTACCTAGATGAGGTAAAATACCATCATATTAACTTAATCGTGTCTTTTAATAATGCGTTGTTTTAGTAGGCAGAGGAAAAAAAGGAAAATATAGTCGACTTTGGATTTATTTTCTATCGAGAAAATTTTAAGCAATCATGTTTCGCTATTGTCAGCACCACAATGATATAGTCAAGAATCATATATCTAAAAATCAGCCCCTACTGTTTGCTAATCTGGGCAGGACAGCGTTTCAAAGTCTCCAAATTTCTCAGTGTAGCACCTTAACAATAAAACAGAATTACGGGATATTTACCATGTAATTTATATTTGTGAGGTCTCTGAGGTATGTGTGTTATGTACCTACTTAAATGACCATATGAACTTGAATCTTAAGTATAATAAAAAAAGTAATGTATTCACATATATATGTAAGTGGCCCTTATTTTGTTTTGAGAAGTAGAATGTAAACTCTTATACGTAACGTACCTCTGCAAACGGTGACTCGACGGCCGTTCGGAGTGAGGCCGGGCAGCGGTGGTCCTTGGCTGCAACACGAATATTTAGAAGTTAGGCAAAGTCCACATTTTGGACTACTTGACTGAGAATTGTAGTATGTGGCGATCACAATAGATCAGCAATGGTCGCATTGATACGAGGGCTAAGCAGGCTGGGAATAGCCACTATCCCGAAATAAATAAAGTCAACATTCTTTTTGTTGTATTGGATGATTTGATTATTAAAAAATTTAGATTTTGAACCTTATCATTTGAACGGTAAAATAGCTCTTTGAACTTTAATTACTTTGATTGATGTTCTATTAATAACTCGGTTAACTTGAATGATTTGAATGCAAAATGTACATACAATTTAGCAAATCATATTTTAATCAGTTTCTCATACTTTGATTTCAAGTTTACGTTCTAAGAGCAATGTACTTATAAGTATCGAAAATAGGGAACATAGTTGAATTATAACAATAAAAGGAAATTTGATGATGATACAAAACATACCCAATAGCCATATTTTAAACAGATTTGTTTTGATTGACACTAAGCAAGTTGACCAGACATTGTCCGAATACCGTTTGGCCTAACTGTTACTCCAGTAACTCCCTTGCCAATGCACAATCTCAAATCAGTACTGGAGATAGTTTATACACTAACAATAGAATTAAAACATCAGAAACTTGACTTCTAGCACCAGATGAGATATGCATTTGACAAAGAAACGTATATTATACCTACATTGAAGCGTACGTCGGTCTCTGCTTTTAATTAATTATTTTATTACATACTCTATTCGTGCTCTTACATTTATGAGCATTGATTTCAAAGTTAGATATCTTAACTTACAAAGATGCTTGATCACGTGGTCAGGAGTGGGGCAGTCTTCTCTAGCCGTGATTTATCTAGCCGTTTAATACTATTTACAAAAAGACCTCTAAATAAATATTAAAAATATTAACCACAACTTTTAGTTAGTAGGGTCTTGTCTTTATTACCTATAACTGTCCATCACGGTCAAACTGTAAACATAAACCTTAAGAGAATTTTTGGATAATACCTACCTACCGATAACATTACTGTGTGACACGTTAGCTACTATTTGATCTATGACGCAATAAAGGTGATACTCACGCTCTGTTGGCAAGATCGGCCAGTTCCGGGCTGGATATGTCGCGGTTGCTGAAATATTCCGGACAGGCCGCTCGCATGGTGAAGTACATGTCCAGCTTTCGTTTGGTCTTTTCCAGGGAGTAGCTGCAGCCACGGAGGAAGTTTAGGAGGCATTGCTCATCTGGAACATCGGAAAATTAGTACTTAGGCGGCTTTCTGATTTGTCGGCGTGGGGGCGGTACGATATGAGGTCTAGTTTCCCCTATGGTTAAGGATAATGGTAGGAGGATGAGGCGGTACGATATGAGAAAATGTCAGCTGTCAGTGCCAACTGTCATTTGAGTCAGTGCCGCTTCACAGCGTACATTTAAATGAGTGCTTCCTGAGTGGCGCGGGATTTGCGGAAGCGGGGCGATACGAAGGCAATACTGATCCGCTTCTGTGCATAAGTAGTATTACTACTGCGCAAATGTAATACTGACAGTATCCCCTCAATAGAGAAAATATGCATGCGAAATTAAAAGTAATAAGATGTCACTATTATGGATAGTAATAGAATTCAAACCGGATGTGAAGATCAGCCGTGTACAGCATCCAAAAAGCCACGACCACTCTGACAAGATTGTTACGACTGAGAAGAAGAATAGAATTCAGCTTTTAAGAAACAGGTAGCATTAAAACCGCTGACATTTATCGTTGTCATCATTCTCTTAAGAGCTGGGCTCTTGTCGGTGCAGCGTGATGCAGTCTCTCAATTATCTTCATCGTTATACTTTAGCTAAATTACAGAAAACCTCAATTTATTACCACCTTCCTGATGAAATACTCCGACTACATATTGCACAAAACCGTATGAAAATCCATTCTGTAGTTTATGACAGACGCGGCAAAGAACTTTCTTTTATAATATGTATTAATAGTGATTGTGATCCTTATATGACGTATCCGACAAGCAAAATTGAAGCTAGATTAGATGTCTTTTTATCTTGATATATGTATTATTTCACTCATGCATAATTTTATCTTGATAACATTTTCAGTATCATAACATAAACAATATATACTTAACTACTTATACGTAACAGTATGCTTACGTAATAGTCTTCTCAGAATAAAATTAAATGTCTAAAATATTTCCTTCATCAAAGCTTGTATATCTTCGGAGCCATCAATCATATAGCTGAAAAAATAAGTATCCACTGTTGACCTAACGACTTTATACTTTATTCAATCACATTATTTTTATGTATAGTCAGCAGTGAAAAATGTGTAAAATTTTCAACCATATCCATACCAAAGAAGTAGGTACAGCCAGCAAAAAACTAGTTACGCACATGAAGAGGCCAAAGGTCTTTATCACAAAGGAATAAGAGCTTTTAAGCACTTCGTATGCGTTGCTACATTTGATGCCGACTGTACTAGGTACAAAGTATACATATTTATGATGCTGAATATATGTATTGAATGTCGCGATTCATTCGTCTGTTGTTGCTCAACCGCATGCATTACCAGTGAGTGGAGACACATTGATTTACGTTATAATACTAATGACGACAGCCAACGAAGGATACAACGATTTGCTTAATGATAAACAGTCATCGTAGCCAAAAGGTGCTTCCGATTTGTTCCGTCATCATCAAAATTAATTAAAGCTACAATCTCTTGTCGGGGGAGCAATTTCCATGTATGTCTTTCGTGAGACTTTCGTATGACCGCCTGATACGACACGACGTTTTCTTTTTCTTTGTATTGGGTGGTATTGGTCCATGTATGTTCGTCTTGGTCTCCCTCTCTTCACCCTTCCTTCTACCCTTCCACTTGTTCCGAAGTCGCATCAAAATCACTGACATCATTTTGGACTATTTGAATTGTAGCCAATAACGTAACTATATATATAAGCAAGGGATAGCAGTAGCACAGAATAAATAATAATACTTACATACAGAAGGATCTTTGTCTAAGAAAACTGATGTTTGACAGCCAGAAATAAATAAATCATTTAATATTTAATGTCGCGCTTGGTGATTTTTCGTCTTGAGCGCTCGCTAGTTCGCTAGCTTATCGCCCGCGCACGGACCAACATGCGAATTTGAAGAACATTATTAAAGATTCATTAATGACAAAACTAATGATTATTGCAAAATACCTACCAAACGTTCAGAATTTTAATATCTCAATCTTTTTTTTAATTAACCGTGAACATACGAGTAAGTATCACAATTCACATGGTTTAGAAAGAGTATCAAATATTAAAATGAAGGAGTACTTACTGAAACATTTTTGACATAGTCTTTAATATTTTGCAAGATATTCAAACATTCTGATTATTATAAAGAAGTTATACTTCAATATTATATTTCTTTTCTGAATGATTCGCTACTGTAAGGGTGGAACTGGGCTATAAATTAAACTGTACGTGGATTCTACCAGCATTTGTATATATAATTATTCAAGCTGTTCTACAGCATTAAACATTAACACAAGAATTTATCTCAACCGCGGTTGCATTCGAACTAACCTGTCTACCATTCCAGCAACAGTACCGGTTGCAATTCCAAATATAAATCTAACAGCAAGCCAGTCCGTTTCGTAAGGCGATCTGTAAAGGTGATTATACAACCTTTACACTACCCCACTTCTGAGCCTTAAACAGGGGTTTTGCGTTTCAAAAAATACCATTCGGCGTTACTAGTCCTCCTGAACCGATGCAGCCAGAGGGACGGGCCTAATAGTAGGCCTAGGCACTAACTGCTTGATAAGCCGTATTAGTAACCGTAATTTCCAGGTATAGAAATGGGTGATTAGATAAGAAACTTCACAATACGATAGCTCTTTTGATCGATATATCGATATCGTGAGTACTATAACTGAACAGGTTGTGGATGACTTATTGTTCTAATAATATGCTTAATACAATTAAATTAAGAGTAAAAAATCACGTAGTAAAAATCATGACTATCAAAATAATACTTAAAAGGTTTGTTTTAACGGGTCTCACGCGATATTTATGAATGTGAGTATGTTTACAAAGCGAGAGTAAAATGTGTTATGACACATTAAAATTAAAAGTTGATATAAATATCAAAATAATATCACATATTCTTCCGAAAATATGTAGATACCTATGTCAGATTTAAATACTTTCGTGAGACATGTTATTAAATGGGCAAATTTTTTTGGCATTGTAGTTTTTTTATTTATTTCTATGCATGAAAATTGGTAGGTTGGAAGAGCTCCTGATTCTGTACAAGTAAAAAAAATATGACAACATGGCGTCGAAAAAATTTTTTTTCCACTGAGTTACGAAAAATCCCATACGTTTTGTCACTCAATGGAAAAAAATTGTGGGACAGTGTAGGAAATCGTGCACATATTGTTCAGAATCAGGAGCTCTTCCAACCTACCAATTTTTATGCAATTCTAAGAAATAAAAAAAAACTACAACGCCAAAAAAATGGGCCCAAATTAGTCGCCCGGAGTAACGGTACAATTAATAACTACGTGAGTTTTATCCGTTTAGTAAAATATAGTTATGTGAGATTTAGTTTAAAATTATAAATCTTCCACTTGCTCATCCTATACATACTATTGTTTATCCCTATTTGCTTGCGAAGCTGGTGGTCCAGAGATTGAATCCCGGTGAAGGAATTTATTTGTGTGAATGTAAAAGAACATTTGTCTCATTTCATTTGTGCCTCAGTATTGGATGTTTTTTTATATATTTACTTAGTTTGGGATGGAGGTCAGCTTTACGTAGTTTGGGACTAGGTGGATCTGTGTGGTATTGTCGACATTTTTAAATGTTTATTTAGATAAAGTTACCTGTAACCCATTGGAGGAATATTGGAGGAATTGAAAATCAAACAGCGCCTATTCCTCCACAGTCCAGTCCCATATTCTGAGTTTCTTTGGCCACATATCGCGTCGGGGCGATGACTCTATCGAGCGTCTCGTGGTGCAGGGTAGGGTTGAGGGCACATGAGCGCGCGAGAGATCAACTATGAGATGGACTGACCAAATCAGGGCCGCGGTAGACGCACCCTTGCATTTGTGTACTAGGAAAGCGGCCTTGAGAGACGAGTGGCGACGGATTGTCAAGCTTGCCACTAAACCGACATGACGACCACGAACAAGAAGAGTAACTAAGAAGAAGACTTACCCCATTCGTCGGGTAGATGCGGCTGCTTCCTCAACCATTCCTTGATAGACGAGAGGTCGCGGTCTTTTGTGTTCTGATCTTCGTTCAGCTCCACTCTGATCTTCTTCCACATCTCGCCCGTAGGCTGGACTAGAGTAGCTGCCGTCATTCTGATGAAAGATAAGAACACAAATTATTGAGTGTAAATAAGTCTTTAGAAAAAAAAATCAAGAATGTAGAGTCTGACCACTGAGTCTTGTCACAGAAACAACATTATAAGGTAATATTGATAAGAGAACTGACTTTGGAGGATTGGAATGAATGTCAGTGCCACTTTTAGTTATTGTTGGTTAAAAGATAAATAAAAAAGAATATTGCACTGATTGGTTGCTAGCACATCGGCCAAAACACGCTTCAACCTGGTTCCCATAGTCGACTCTAGGACACCTCGTGGGACAATCCATGTATGTATTTGAAGGTATATTTGAAACTAAATGAGTTAATGTTTTGATGAACACACAAACAGTATTTTGCATGAGTTCATGACCTTTTTCAGACATGATTACAAAACAAAGGCCTTATCACATCTCTACCTAGAAAATATTTACATGTAGTCAATATTGTGTGATATTTAAATGATAGCAAGACTCAAAAAAGTTTTTCTATTTTCGTTTTTATTCGGCACGAGAAGACATAATTTATTTAATCACAAAAATGAATATTATTCAGAGAGAATGAAAAAATCGGCCAAGTGCGAGTCGGACTCGCACATAAAAGGTTCCGTGCCATTATTTATAAAACGGCAAAAAATCATGTCTGTTGTAAAGGAGCCCCCTTAAACATTTATTGTATTCTGTTTTTTACCCGACTGCAAGGCAGGGTAATGTTTAGTATTTGTTGTTAGAGCGGCAACAGAAATACTAAATCATCTGTGAAAATTACAATTGTCTAACTATCACTGTTCATGAGATACAGCCTGGGTGACAGACTGATAGACAAACAGACAGACGGACGGAGAGCGGAGTCTTAGTAACAGGGACCCGTTTTACCTTTTGGGTACGGAACCCTAAAAAGACACTTGTTTTGTTTTATTTTGTGTAAACATTGAAGGAGGATATCCTGTGTTTACTTTTCTAACATTTCCTGTGAAGTGTTGTTGAGACTTGATAAGATCTTTAGTAATTATGTATGTCTGAGATATTTTCTGTTTAGGGTTCCGTACCAAAAAGGTATTTAAATAACTATTTTTTAAAGGGAGTCGACTTCAAATTTAATTGAAATACCTTTTCCAGAATGTAACAGGTACTTTTCTGAAAACCGCATCAAAAACGTTTCAGTCAAACGTGAGATAATCGGGGACAAAAATACATACAAACATACAGGTCTAACTTAGAAGCTCCTTTTTTTGCAGTCGGTTAAAAAGGAACTTCACGTGCACCGTAATGGTGCGACACTGTACTCAGATTCAGGGATGACTATTTTTCTGGTATGTTTTTGTGTTATGTTTTTCACTGGAACTATGCAGCCCTTTAATTTGTACAACTTAATCTTTCAGCTTTTCTTGTTTTTGTCATTGTATTTAATAGGTGAATCTCGCAAATCTTTATAACTTTGATAAACTAACCGACTTATAGTTGTCACAGGTAATCGATGTAACCGAGATAAAAAAAATCCGCCAATTGGCATTTAAAAAACTGCGAAGTAATGCACTTTTTTTAAATGCCGAACTCAAGGTGCGTTTTTATTTATTTTTCTGAAATTTTATTGCACTAAGCCGATAAGTTCAACGGGCGAACTTAATGCTAGAAGACATTCTCTAACGGTCAACAGTAGGACCAAAATGAAACTCGCTAAGGCGAGTGCAGTGACAGAGAAAAACATGAAGAGCATTGGATGTTTTCTACTTATTTATATATACACGATGATTTTGAATCCGTGAACAGGAGTGGAAAAATATTAAAATTTATCCCAAATTAAACTTATTCGGCGAGGTCTCGCGTTATTTCTTCACTGTTTAATTAATTAAAAGTGAAACTTAGTTAAAACAAGTAACCATTGAATACATGGTCATCCTGCAGTATAATAAAGTTTAACTACGATACGTCAAGTGCCATCAGTATGGCGGGAAATTTGACGGATCTTATGCGTATCACAAAAGTGATTGACAATGTCAAGGGCAGGGTTTACTCATAAATTGTCAATAGCTAATAAGTTTGTAAAGAGGTTACAAACTCATTAAAACCGATAAGGTAGTAGAGTGACAAGGATTTTAGGATAAAATTTAACTCAAAATTAAAATTATGATTAAAAATGTATAAGGATGTATAGGTATTGTCGCTTGGTAGGTTCCCATAATACAAGCTATGCTTAGATTGGGATTGGGACTAGGTTGATTTGTGTATTGTCCACAAATATTTATTCATTATTTTTATTTATTATCGTTTACTACAGCAGAATAATAAAACATAGAATTGTATAATGGTTGCTGAAAAATGATTAATTTCCTTTTTAAAATATAACTTTTCTTTTATAAATCTCGATTTTTAGCAAACGATAAATTCAAAAATAATCGGATAAGCATAGGTATACTTTAGCAATTTTTTTTGTTGGTGTACAGTCAGCTGCAAAAATAGCTGACAGGACAAATCTATCAACAATACCTGTAATGCTTTTGGCTGAGGTTGATAATAGGTATTCATGGCAGATATTTTTGAGCTCTACTTTTGTTGCTAACTGTACCTTTAGTAAATAACCTCAAGTGTCGACAATAAATATTCAAGTTAGTATTGCTTAGGTAAAGGTCCGCTGTAATCAATACTATTCATGCAAAATGTTCCTTTTGGTTGCAAATTCGAAAGAGCTCAATTCTAAAGCATTTCGCCATAGTGGAATGTTGTTTAAATTTTCAACTCGTTAATTTATACTAATTCTATTTACTGGAATATGTAGGTCGAGGATAGGAGCTTATTTAGAAAACTAATTTGCTTATATCTGAGGTCAGAAACATGTAGAAGGTAAAAAATCTTGTTTCAAATGTCAGCAGTCATCTCTGCTCTTTCTTTATAAATTAAAATTTTACTGTATACAACTCCTTACAGTCAAGGCTCAAAGAAAGTGATAAAGCAGGAATAAGTTCGTTATAAAATAGGGGGCCTATGATGGTCTCGTTAATCTAGTATTATAGCATCTGTCACTTTCTGTCACCACTAGAAAGAAAGCGACGGATGCTCTATCAGGAGATATATGCCATTTATCAGGAGAAAAATGTAAGGCGCAGGGGTGGGCAAGCCATTCTCCATACAAACTCTGTGCACGTTTTATTCGTAGGTTTTGGCACTAACGAATGTAATTTAATTTTTGGATGTAGGTAAATATTAGAAATGCGAAGAAAGTGAAGTGAAAATTTTCAAATATTTCAAAAAAATGAAAAATGAAAAAAATTAAAAAATAGTATCAATGAAAAAAAAATTACATCACGAAATAGCTAACAGAAAAATAGGCATACTGACCAAAAATCGTAACTTTAATGCAAACACAAATGAAGAAAATCCTGCATAAAGTTTGTATGGAGAGAGCTTGCCCTACCCCTCCTCTTAAGTGAAGCCTCTTGCATGTATAGTTGTAAACTGTTCGAATAGGCATTTGATTCGTGTTACAAATAATGATAATATATTCTCTAGATATTTTGTGAGCAGGTTCGATAATAATACGGATTTTTTTTATTTTGATCCAGTTTTGGATTTTTTGAAATAGAGAAGCTATGAGGTTTTATCCTTTAAACGTAAAAATATCATTAGCAAGGTCTTTAGCTCATAGAGCCATTATAAAAAAAAACATAGCAGATTGTAATAAATAATTTTGACGATTTTTTGTATTATTATTTTCATAAATCACAAAGTTACATAAATATCACAATGAGACTATCATAAGGTCACTTTTTCTCAATGACAATGGTATTGTTGAAAAGTCGTTTAATTCATAATTTCATTTTCCTCCACAGCAACCTTCCTTCCGTTAATCGCTTTAGTTTTTCCGATCTCAATCCTTTTCACAATACATGATAAGACGAATTTCTATAATTTTTATAAATTAATGCCTACTATCACAAAAAAAAAACTTGACTTACTTTTAACCGGTCGTCCTCGTACTGAAGTTTAAAAATCGAATGTTGCGAAACTGTCAAAGCAGTTTTGAACTTAAAACGTGCGTCTCCTTCCGCTGGTCGAGTCACACTGATTTAACTGAGTGAACCGGCAGTGCGCTTAACTTCTTGTGCAACTAAACGAGGCAAATGAAGTATGGTGCTGTGTTTAGTTTGTGGAAGTAAAGGCGCGTTTACAATTTATTGCTATATATTTTTTATGCTGCCATTCAAACCGGTTCTTAGAGTGTCAAACGTCCGCATGTTACAAACAACAATTTTTTTCATGTAAACATAAGGATTCTTTTAGTAGGTAATTTAGGTACGACACGGTAAAAAAACATAATTTTAGGAATATTTAAAGCCGAATGTCATTTTAAGATGTTAATAAACTTATGTACTTAAAAAGTAAAAGTGCTCAATTTTTTTTATACCACGTCGGTGGCAATCAAGCGTGCGGCCCACCTAATGGTAAGCGGTCACCGCAGCCTATGGACGCTTGCAACCCCATGGGCGTCACATGCGCATTGCCAACCCTTTTATATATTTTTACACTCCTTTCTTGAAGACCCCCATATTGTAGTCCCAAATTTTCATTTTATTATGACATTTTGATGGTTTCCTCTCCATATACTTAATATATTCTTTTATTCTGACTGACACCATAAATAAAATTATTAACTCGTGGAAAGTACTCAATTGAAGTTTAGTAACAAAATATGTCCTAAAGTATTATCCACCTGCCTGAGAAAGGACATTGATCATTAGGTTCATCTCACGGTTCGAAATAAATGCCATACGATAAATAATAATTAGGTTAGTTTTGTATTTAAACAATATTAACTCATAACTTTATTGCTCTCATGTTGGTATACAGCAGGTCTTACATAAACTATTTAACACATGTTCAACATGACACCCTGTAAGGGTATTGCAAGTTCTTCTTAGTCTAAAGGTAATCTTATAAAATCACAGTTTACAAGCATCGAGATCCAGGGTAACTTATTCTAACTATATTTATGTTATTTATTTACATTTAAATAATCTTGCAGGGAGTAGAAACAGTTGGTTATTAAATAAGTTTTTAACTTTTTAATAAATATATTGTATTTGAGTTCGTTTGCTATTAGGCCTTGGTCGTTCTGACCCGTCGGCCGCGACAGGCAGCGGCGTCTGAATGGTATGTTCGACAACATTGTCATTGACGCGGCGGGCGAGAACGACCGCTCCCATACATATGGGAGCGGTCGTTCTCGCCCGCCGCGTGCGACTTGCCTCCGCCGCCCGCGACTGCCGGACGCTGCACGCGGCGTCTTTAGTCATTTTGAAGCATTGCGGCGGGTGGACGCTAGCGTTCAGTATGGACTTTACCAAAGAGAAAGACGATTTTTTGATTGAGTTAGTAAAGTACAAGAGTATTTTGTACGATGTACAAGACAAAAACTTTAAAAACAGCATTTTTAAACATAAACTGTGGGAAAGTATCAGTAAAAATTTTTTTGGATACTACATTATTAATAAATCCTCATCCTCTTCTTCCTGAAGCAATAAATATGATATGTGTTTTTTTTCATTTCGCGTACACATGTCTCTTCGCGTACACAAAAACTCGGAATCTGCCACCGTTTTGGCCGCCGCGGTTAGGTTCCAGAACGACCACACAGCCGCTGTCCGCGGCGTCATGCGTCTGCCGCCAAACGCTGGACGTCGCCGGCGTCGGTGTCAGAACGACCGAGGCCTTAATGTTCTGACACAATACCTCGCCAAGTCTGAAGTCGTTGACCAGCTGATACGAAGGTTTCCGTTTCAGCTTTAAAAAAAAAGGGTGGTTTGCAAAAAAAATGTACTATTGAAGACACAGTTAACTGACCATCCGTGAGCCTTATTGCAGCGAGGTAAGGCTTACTCGTACTTATGGTCAGTTAACCTTGACGTCGATAGTACGTAAGGCAAAGGAATATACAAAAATATTACACAAAATGCCATACAGAGGAATTCATATTGTATGGGGAAAATATACCCCTCTCCTTAAGAGATATGGGTGTGAACGCAGCCTATACCCTGCATCCGATTGACTCGCAGGCCTTGCGGATTGCAACACTGCGAGAAAACCGCGCGATACCCAGTTCTGCTCTCAGACCGGGCCCTAAAATATAACATACCTTTCAATTGGTGCGTTCGAAGTTTTAGTACCTTTTATTGGTGACCATAAAACAGGACCATTTAAGATTGAGACAGTTTGTTTAGTGATTTCTGTACCTAGTGTTAGATGATTTGTATTACTATCTAGTATCTTATCTGTGTCGTCTACTTGTACCGATTCTTACTTATCAGGCAACGAAGAAGAAATGTTTAGGTGTTTCTTTTTGGGTATTTCCCCGTAGGTTATATGCAATGAACCGAATTGGTATCAGGAGCTGCGTTAAGGGTGAAAATTAAATTAATGCTAGTACAGGGTGAGCAAATAACATGTTATGTATACACTTTGTTTTTGAAATTTTATTCGATGAAAATTTAAAAATATTAAGTAAACTTTGTTAAATATAGTATTAAGGGCCGGCAATTTAATATGGAAAATAATTTCAGACAAATTCTAGTACCATGGAATGTGAACCTTTTTCATGGCGTTTTTCATCACATTTTCACACATTTCCTGCGTTGTACGGTGACTCCGTCTGTATTTTGTTTAAATTGTTAAATGGTTCATTGGCCTGTTAGCATAGACACGTCCCTTTAAATAGCTCCACAGAAAAAAAAGTCAGAAGCTGTTAAATCAAGGGGGCCAATTAATGTCACCGTGTCTTGAAATTATTCTTCCGGGAAACGTTCTTTTTAATGTTTCTATTGTGGCTCGTGCCGTACGACCCGTCCATCTCGTTGAACGTAAAACAAAGTAATTTTCATGAAATAACTGTCATATTTTCCAAAAAACAAAATGGTGGCAAAAAAATTTGTACCTATACCTCCAAGGTGCCCACCCTGTTACATGTCTCACGAAAGTTTAAATTCAAGTACACAAGATAAACCCATCGTGTTCGGCTCATTGGAACCGTCTCCACGAGTAAGTGATGGCTGTGGAAAAAAGAACAGTCGGTAATAATCATGACATTTTTGACAGAATCTTTTTGATCTATAACTCCCAACCAACATAAGATACTAATGATGACAAAACTGTCATCGATGTCGACTTTAAGATGTTTCGCAACCCTAAGTTACGTGTTGTACCCTAATTCTTCCACGCTCTATTTCACATTGCAACCAGCCGATGGGCCATCCGGTTGCGACGATGAGTTTCGAATCATTGGCAAATTGCGTGCAAATTGCAATTATACATGAATTTGGTAAGTCAATATATTGCAAAATTGAGTATACAAAGCGTACATACATGCAAAAACCTACCTACGCCTTTTAGGGAATTTTATGTTCTTCAACTTTGTCATACAATGTAAAACAAAAATGTCCTTAGTTTAAGAGATATTTAAACGTAAATCTGAAAAATGTCACACAATCCCCGAGTCTTTCTAGTGTACCCCCAAATGACCCCATTAAGTTCTGAGCACTTTCCAGGTAGAATAATGTACATAATTGGACTATAGGCAGAGCACACAAAAATCAGTGCCACTTCACAATGGTAATATCGTATAGTGTAGCAAAATGGGGGCATACGACACTTCAAGCCGTCGGCAAGCATGGTCACGCCAGCGCACATGAGCTAAAAGCCTAAATAGGAGTTTTATTTACATTCCCTGAAAGAACCTAATGGAGGACATCACACCACACACACAATGTACCCAAGGAAATGCCGCCAGCATCCTCGGTAGAATGCCTCAAGGGCCCGTTATAGATATAAGTTTTTTTTTCTTAGCCTATTGAGTGTCCCACTGCTGGGCAAAGGCCTCTCCCCATGCATGCCGCGACTCCCGCATCAGTGCCTCCTCCTGCCAGTTGATGAGGAAGCCGTCCAAGTCGTCCCGCCATCTCCGTTTAGGCCGGCCCCGTCTGCGTCGCCCTTGTGGCATCCACTTGGTAGCTATATTAGCCCACCTGTCCGGATGCATGCGACAGACGTGACCCGCCCAGTCCCATTTTCCACATGTGCCGGTAGATCGAGCTAACAAGCTGTACTATGTAGGAAATATGGTATTACGGTGGTAGTCAAACGTCACAACACACGTTAACCCTTAATATTCGCATATACTCTGTTTTTTTCTTTTCTCTGTGCTAACCTATACTAGTCCTATATGTATTAGTGTAGTGTTCTGGTGTGAACATTGGCAAGAAACATGGGAACGCGTCATACATTTTACTATGGCACTATGGCAATACTTTTGGGCTAGGTTTTTAAACACTTTTGAGTTACAAATTTAGAAATAAAGGAACAATAGGCACCGAGCAGGATTCGAAACTACGACCCAACGAGCCAACTGAGCTATAGGTGCGATTACTACCCGGCTTGAAATTCGTCAATCCTTCCTTTATTTATGCAACTCCTTAAGGGAGGCGTACAGCGACATCTACCAGAAGACTCAGGCTTCATTACGGCACTAACGTCTCAAATTATGTTACGATGCGCTTCCCGCGCGAAAACAGCCGATCGCTTGACATTTCTACTAGTGACGTCATATTTCAATAAACAAAGTAAAGCAAACCACCTCGAAGATATTGAGAGTAAAGAGAATTTAATCCCAACTTTTGTTGTGTGAAATCTGACGTCACACGATGCTCAAACATGGCCGCCCGCGTTTCAGTTTTTGTAATCCTAAGATACAAAAACTCAAATCGTCTGTTCAAAAATAGGTATAATATTTACAATTTATTTTAATACCACAAACATAATCTATTGTACCTAACACATGAAATATTTTATCGTTACGATTGTCAAATAGCCAATTTGAATGACGCATACAAGTGATACAAGGTAGCAATTTGATTCCCGTATTTTCAGCAAAGAGAAATATAAATCACTACGTTTTAATCTTCAGCTAAGTCTCAGTAAAGCGTATCAAAGAAAAATGATGTTTATTAGCGGTTACAATCCTTTTGACGTACAGTCAACCAATTTGATTTCTAGGCCACTTCGTACTTTGTCACAGTGCAAATCAATATGAAAGCCGCTAGAGATCTTATATCAATGTCACTGTGACAAGGTACGAAGTGGCCCATTTATCAAACTGGTTGTCCGTACTTAATCAGATTGTATTCAGAGAGAAATTCCAAACGTAACTTTAAACATATAGTCAGTATCCATAAATAAATAATGTAATGGAATAAATCAATTAATGACAAGGGCACTTCTAATGATAAATAAACACAAAACAATTTAAAAAAAGAGTATTTATTGGTCCAAACGCTACAAATATTCAAAGCAAACATCAAACATATCACCGCAAACATTGAGCAAAGACCTTAAGCTTTGGTCCACAAAATATTTGGTCCATTCCATATACAAGAGCACCAAATTAACTAAATGGTAACTGAGTCAAGCGACAGAAGAGACGCGCTAACAATATACTGCCAAATTCAAAAGACGTAAATATGAGTGATTTTATCGATGACATCGTCTTTTTAATTTCGCCGAGTTTTTTTTACTTATAACGACACGAGTGGTAACAACCCTTTTAAAATTAAGTGTAAAATTATATACTGTCATCTACCGCGATTTATTTTTTGTGAAAGGCGTGTAGAGGGTCGGTAAATGACAGGTCAATGAACAGACACATAATTAATTCTAGCAAGACCAAGAACCAGTATGAAATTATTGTTCTTAATGTAAATAACCTCACGACCGAGTCAGCGGTTCTGACAATAGGTTTAAAATTTCATTTGTTCTTAAATTAAAACTGACAAAACAAAAGCAACTCACCATTTCATTTTAATTTACATTCTGTTGAACAAAATAGTTCTTTGTATAGGACATTGGACTCGGGAGGATAATATTGGTAGATGCAAAAATATAATGTATTTATGTGAGATCCATTGCCAGAGAGAAGATTTTGTGAGGCTATAAAATTTGTTCCAGGGTCATTCTCATCCGTCGTCAGCTAATGATCTAAGGATCTAAATAATGAGTGTTGATCAGTCAATAACGAGTTGACGGAAGGATCCGTCGATACCGAAGAGCTCGTCGTAGTTGGTAGGCTTGCCAGGTCGAAGGGACTCGTCAGCTTTGATGTTCTCGTGTTCAGCGAACCATCCTTTGTACTCCTCCAGTTTCTTCACCCACGAATCTGAGGAGGACACATCAATGTAGAACTTGTCTACTACGCTAAACTAGAAATATACTGACCATGAAAGATGCATATAGGATCGTCCGCCGTTTTTCCAAAATGGACTCATTGGAAACACGGCGGACGATCCTAGATGCATCTTTCATGCACAAATTAATAAATCACAAGATAGACTGTCCTCAGTTATTAGCTCAGCTAAGTTTTCGAGCTCCTTCTTGCTATCCCCGTAATCCCATTACTCCTCTGTGCCCACCGCTTAGAACATCAGTGTCAGGCAGTAAATTTCCGATATGTAGACTATGCAAAATTTGTAATATTTGTAATGACGTGGCGGATATCCACTACGACCCACTCGTTAATTTTGTAAGTACTGTCCGTAAATGTAGTGCATAGTTAATAATAAGTCATTTTTTGTAAGCTGTTTGCATTCTAAACTGTTTCGCACGTGGTGTTTGCCTATAAGTGATTGTGACTAATATCCCTGACTGTACTACGCTTGTAAATTTTAAATGTACTGTTGTCAACAATCGTTGGTGAACCTTGAATAAATAAATTAAAAAAAAAACAATTAATATTTAAAAAGCCAAAGTTGAGATGTTCGTTACTCAATCAACTTAACTGGTTCGCTAGCCAATAAAATAGGTAGGTAATATTGAAACTATGCTTATGGACATATATATAATACCTATAAAATGTAACATGTATTTGGAAAACGTATAATTGTAACAATAATTTATTATTTTTTATATAAATATGACATGTAAAATTATGTTTTACGAAAAATAAATGAATGAATGAATGAATCACGCAAAAATTGCTGAACGGATTATGATGGAACTTGGTGTACAAAGAGTCTATAGCCTGGATTAACATATGGAATAGGTACGTATTACGAAAATCATATCTTGAAGAGCTGAAATAAGGAGTGGATGTTTACACGGAGAAAGTCGCGGGAAAAGCAAGTAATTCTATAGTTGTGGACTCGTTTTAAAAAGTTTAACAATTCTAGAACATACTTTAAATGGGATATTTAATTTGGTTGTAAGTACTCCTGCAGATGTCCAGAGAATATGAGACCAGCTAGTTGATTAGACAACGTTGTACGTAAGGTAGGTCTTATTTTATTTCTATATGAAAATTATTTGATCAACCTTACGTACCTTTAAAATAAAGTTACGTATAATCGCCTCGTAGTCCTCAATTTTTAGAACGCTGTGCATAATAATAATGTATCTACATAATGGGTATGGGTAGAGTTGAAAAGTGTTAGAAAGACACATTGACAAAGTGTCATAATATCAGGAGCTCAAAATAGTCGCAAAACAAATGAATTTAATTTATACTCGTACAGAATATTAATAAACTTGTCAAGTTATGAATGTAATGAAATTTGACAGTTGAAATATAAACATAGAAGAATCTTTTGGAAAAATATCTTTTTTTCGCGGTTTGCGTCAGCAAAGCATTGTTATAATGTCAATCATAAATATCACAATGAGCCAGCAATATATTATGTTCATATATTATCTACCTACCTTCCTTTTACGGCTATTACTTAAATAACACTTAGAACTTAATCGTTTAATAATAATTGACTAAGCTTGAAAAGTCATCAACTCATCACGTACTTGTTACATATTACTCAAAATGTCATCATCATATCAGCCGAAATACGTCCACTGCAGAAAAAGGCGGTTATCACACTGATGCGAAAAC
Organism: Cenopis cana; assembly: GCA_951800055.1. Classification (NCBI taxonomy): domain Eukaryota; kingdom Metazoa; phylum Arthropoda; class Insecta; order Lepidoptera; family Tortricidae; genus Cenopis; species Cenopis cana. The sequence goes on from OX637492.1 coordinate 11,142,217, forward strand.
CGTGTGGAAATCCATCAAGTGCCACGTACTAAAGGCCTCCAAGATCCTCCACAATGACCGGTCATGCACTACCCTCATCCAACAGCTTCCCGCGATCCTGGACAAATCGTCGGTCCACTTCGTCGGAGGCCTTCCAACGCTGCGTCTTCCGCGTGGTGCATCAAAATACATATAATCAAATTGTCACTTACTATGTAAATCGTTCATGGAACCGCAGTTACCGCCGTATTCTGTGGGAAGCATCTCCTTAGGGACGTACTTGTAGAGCTCGTTGACATCAGAATGGAGGAAAATCTGTGTATAAATGTTCATATGTTTATTATCATCCTCAGCAGCAGCACTACATTTTAACATACACCCTTATATTTCTTGTCCGTGTAATGAAGGTTTTACATTAAAATACCAGATTTTACATGGAATGATTTAAAGGTATACGTAAGTACTTAGGTACACATTCATTCCGAATTTACATTGCCACCGTCGGTGGTAGTATAAAAAGCGAAGTCTCACACAGTCACACTTGGTCACGTGGCAAACAGTAGGTACTTTTATCTCACGAGCGCGGGTGAGCCATGGTTGTGTGTTGAGCTATACATGTCCATTATCTATGTGTGCGGTAGCGTAGGAGCTACGAGTTCACAACTACAACTATGGTTATACTATATGTTATATTTTGGCTTCTTACCAAAAGACTCTTTAACACATACCCTATCTCTGATCTTTTCCTTGATGAAAGGTTTGACGAAGTTGACGATCTTGTCGACGAGGGGCGAAACGTTGATCACATGGACCTCCTTCAACTTGACTGGGTAGGCTTCCTGTAATATAAAAATCAAGTTAGTAGGTGTTACAAGCAGCTGGAACAACAGAACAATCCAATTCGAAGCAGGACTCATATTTATCTGAAGGGACGTGGCGTGATTAAAGGTCGGTTGCACCAACATACGATTACAGGCCGATCACCGTTAAATATGGCGCCGGCAGCTGGCAGCCCATAGTAACTTGTAATTTTTTTCCATGGTTTGGTGCAACCCACTCTAAGGGATGATTCACGCTAGACCGTCCCGTGTCCGGGGCGGCCCGTTTTCTATGACAGGAAATCGACGGCCGTCGCACGTCCTGTCATAGATAACGGGCCGGCCCGGACACAGAACGGTCTACTGTGAATCATCCTTAAGGCGACTTCCATGATTGTTTAAAATGGGAATCAATACAGAATTAGAAAATTAAGCCTTTAGGTTTAGGTCATGCCCTTGCTCACATACCTTAATTGCAAAGGTTCATGTCACCGGCACACACTGATTTACATGCGTGGCAATATTTTAGGTAGGTGAGGCCACAGGCAGGAGCGACATACGCCTTATTCGAATGCAAGCCAAGGTTCATCTGTCGGTCATAGTCATTAGAAGCGCGATGCGCCTGAGACGCGAGGAGGGGGTGAGGTATTTTAATTGTTTATTGAACACTGATTTTTAGGTTTCTTATATCGTACCGCCCCCACACCGAAAAGTCAGGAAGTCACCTTAGGATGAGTTGTAAAATTAGGCTTGTTAGCTTGTTAGGGTAGAACCGGGAAACCAATAAGTTCAAAAGAAGATAGTCAAAACATTCTTACCTGTACACACACTAGGAATTTCTTCACAAGCGTAGGCGTGAACTTGGCGAAGTGTGTCGGTGTGGCCACAGAAGCATCGAGAATGTACACATCTCCTGCCACTCCCTCCTTCTCCTCGTTCAGTCTCACGTCCCCCAGCATCAGGGCCAGCTTGAAGGCATCTGCTACGTTCGGGGTTTGGATGTCTTTGTCTACACCTAATTGAGAGATGATAATAGAATTAGACAAGTTCCAGCACCACCACACGCTATCAGGGCCAGCTTAAAGGCATCTGCTACGTTCGGAGTTTGGATGTCTTTGTCTACACCTGATTGAGAAACGAGGATAGTCAAGTTTCACTATGAACCCGTACGTCCACAATTTATTTATTTATTTAATCTTTATTGCACACAAGAAATCTTAACGTACAAAAGGCCAAACGCCATGAGGCATTCTCTACCAGTCAACCTCTAAGGTATATTGTAGGAGGTGCAACTAAATCCAGAAAATCGATGTCTGGATGATGTAAAATCCTGATCCTGCGGGACCGTGGGGCGTGGAGGCCAGGGACTTTGTGAGGGATTTGGGTCGACGACTGAGGGAAGGCTTCGGGTAGGTCGTGGGTCAACAGATTTCGCTGGCCATCCAGCGCGGCAACGCCGCCAGTATTAAGGGGACTTTTGAGCCATCTACTCTTTATGTTAAGTCCATTTGACGAAGCCTGTGGCGGATTTCATCTTTGGTATTTCTGTGTTGTGATTGTTTGTTTATGTACGCACCTGACGAAGCCTGTGTTGTGGATTAGAATTTGTGGACTGTTTATGCTTAGTTTGTTTTATGAATAAATGATTTTGTGTTTATCCAGATTGAGAAACGGGTCTTAGTCCACTTCCACCATGAACCTATGTCTCAGGGTTTGGATGGATTTGTCTAATCCTGATTAAGAATAGTCATCAATTGCATGTAGTAAGTCCCCGACTGCAAAAACAGATTCCCTTAGTTTATTTATTGTCTTGTTTCTTTCTTTTTAGTTTACTTTTTTACGGCCTGCCTTTAAAGTAGACGCCGCCTATGACTGCAGAACAATCACAAGCAAGAGTTCTGGAAGAATCGCAAGAGTCTATAAGGTACGGTTTCGGTACCATGAGGCAGGTAATAATTTTGTTTGCAGCCGCCGAACTAAAAAAAAAAAGAAAAAGAACGACCCACCTTTAAACATTTAGACAGCCCTAAGTTGGTGGTTGGCAGTCCTATATAAAAACTCACACATACAAATTTGATTCTTACCTCTCATGAGGACTACACGGCGACCCTCGGGAGTGAGTCCGGGTAAAGGCGGCATTTGCCTGGAAAATAATGAAAAAAAACTTAATACTTATCACTTAACTTAATACTTAGTACTTGGAAGGTCAAATGGAAGTTGATTACCTAATAACTAGTTCCTACAACAAATCTTGGGTTAGGTGCCAAAGCCGACCCCGGCCGCCTTTAGACCAAAGATACAATTGGGAAAACTCGGTAATAATATTTTATTTTGTATCATTATATTCAACTATATTTTCCTACCATTATGTTGACCATATTTCTAACAGACTTATTTTTATTAGATCTTACTTGTTGTTTTCAGAAAATGTATAATACCTAACATCTATCACTAAGATTGCAATGATTATGTTACAATGTTTCTGCCATTTATTATATTAATGACCCGAGTACTGTGGAAAACACATTATTTTATATGAAAAGCAATTTTATATACAAGTCTATGGTGTAATTATAAATGTTGAGACGAGACAGGCACAGCCTAATCTCGCCCTTGGAGATAGTAATATGCTAATTTCAAAAGAAAAAAATCAATTAAATATAATGCATCATTGTAGTAAGCATGAATTTAAACTTTAAACACATTCATATAACTAATAAACTTGTACTAAGAAGATGAAATAGTATTCTAAATTCAAATGGGCGAATTCGAGACGCTTGGGGTCAAACGCCTTACGAAAGTGAATCTAGCGAGCCCGCGGTGTCTAAACCGCCTAGAGGACTACTGATAGCAGGGAGGGTTCAATGGACCTGCGCAGCAAACTACAATTAGGGAAATCTGGAGGGAAAATGAATAGGTTAAGGAGTCAAATTTGGGAAGACTATAAATAGGACGGGGATGGAAGCCTAGGGGCCATTGATAGTTTAGTCGTTACAGAGGGTAGAGGGCATTCAAAGTTTAATTGTCGTAGAAGGAAGTGGTAGTTATTATTGCCATTAATTGTTTAGTTGTGATAGAGGGTAGAGGTAGTGTTCGTTCAAGTTTTGAGTTAAAGGGAGGTGTGTTTAGTTGTTTGATAGTAGGAGTGGTGTCGTGCTGGAGAGTTTGTAGGGGTTGGCCGAAGCTTTGGAGTGCAACTGGCGTATGGAAGACGGCAATTCTATTATTGCGGTTGGAGAAACTTTTACAGCAGTGAGTCTGCAGCGGGAGACCAAAACTACGGAGTGCTACTGGCATTCAGAAGGCGGTATTTCTACTGTTGCAGCTGGGAGAAACTGTGAGTTTTTGTGAATTATTTATTAAATTTACAGCGAATAGTAAGAGTCGTATTGTGATATAAAGTTCTAAGAATTTAAATATCTGACATAACTTTAAAGTTCATGAGAGTTTGAATCCTATTGTCTATTCTATAGGGTTTCTTTTGGAATTTACAAGTAGATAATATTATAGACAAATTTTTATTGAGTTTTAGGATAAAGATTGTTCCAGTATTGATCAATTTTAATGATATTTAGAGTACAGTTGATTAGAATCTTAATTTCTAATTGATTTATAGCTTTTAGTAATTAATAATTTCTTTTGATTGTGACATATACTAATAATATTTCTGTGTGTACTGAATATGGGAGTGACGGTGCGTACATACTTACAACTCATTTCATTCCTGTTTATCAAATTCATAGTCAGTGTAGTTCTTACACTGTGGAACTTGGAAACCAAGGAAGGCAACTATTGCTGGCTATCTTGAAAATATACTATCTGACGCGCCGTCATTGTCGGCTGGATACTTAACGTGGTGCCAACGAAGGTCTCAGTTCGTAGCAGTGATAAAGTGAAGTGTTTGTTTTGCTGTGAAAGTCAGTCAGATGACATAGAAACTTAGGGACAGTTTAGTATATTAATTTCAGACAGATAGTCATAGTAATTTGATTAATACAAGTAAGAAGACGTGCGGCAAATTGGTAAGTCAAATTTTGTTTATGAAACATTAAAGGTTTTGAGAAGTAGATATTTTCCACAAAGGTTCCGTTAAAGTTAATAGTAGCTATAGTGTTGAAGTCCTTTGATGTTTCAAATTGTTTTGTTTCAGTGCTGTTTTGAATCAATAATTATATATCATTTGAGTTGATATATAAAATGATTCTTTAAGTTTGTGTCTATTCCTCTAGGTTTGCGTTAAGTTATTTAGATAGGTAGCTAATCAGCAGACGGAGAGCGGAGCAAAGATATATAAAATATAGTGATTTTATAGTGCATTTTACAGAATTCTAGCTATTTTGCGTGAAATGTTTGTCATTTTGTCTAGGAACTTTACAACTGGAGCAGTAAGGAGATGAAATTTAGTAATTTATGAGAATTAATTGTGTGTATTTCAGGATCTTAATATTACATGCTTTGAAAAATATTTTCTACATAAACAAGAGCAGTACTCTTGTAAATAAGAATGTGTATTTACAGGTACCTTTTAACTGCAGTATTCTCTTTATGACGTTTTCTAATTATCCAGGTTTTACTTGTTGAGTTACAGGAATGAAACTATTACGATAAGTTTAACTAAGTTTATTATTTGAATACTAGATACATTTTATGAAAACTACTTCAAGTGAGTCATATTATTTATTCAATTATGAACTTACAAGATAGTAAGTTTACAATTCTAAAGAACAGAATATCCATTTATTTGTCCAAACTGAATATAATATCAACTAATCTCATTAAAGAACACAGATATTTATTTCTAAGGAAATAATATTCATATACATATATATATTAAAAACAAGTGGAGTTTAAGAACAAAAGATAAAATAAAACTCCAAAAGATTAATAGAATAAATCTACATTTATAATTTACTTACCCAATCCCTGTATACATTTATATATAGTATTTAGATCGAATTAGCCAAGGGTAATGGAAGGGCTGAATAACTTCAAACTAAAAGGAATATATAATAAAGTTTGAAGTTCATAGCAAATGAAAGTAAATGATCTGATAAATACAAAAGTTAGAAGTGAAATATTGTATTGAGATCAGCCGAGGGGTGGGCTTGTAATTAAATCTTTATGTTTAAATCAATTATAATGAAAGAATAGAGTTACTGAAGAACAAACAAATATAACAACTTCAGTATACAAACGAATGTAATAATTTATATATTTATTGCCTCATAAAGGAAAGAAGTATAATGATGTGTTTAATGCAAGTTAGAAATAGAGCATAGGCGGGGTACAGTCAAGAGCACCATTATTTATGCATGTTTACATTATATGTTATAGCATTAGGGTTTAAAAATGAATATATTTATATGCTCACGACTGTACATGACCCGTAGGGAGCGTCAGAGAAGGGAATAATAGTAAAGTTCATCTTTTGATACTTACAGTTTAAATTTGAGCTGACATTTGTGAGACCGATCTAGACTGGAGGAGTACATGTACTGTCCTTGATTCTGGTTCTGTATAGTGATTGGGAATTTGAGCTTTGGTGACTGAAGGGGTTTTTGGGATAGTGAACCAGTCAAGCGGAACGCAATACTGGGAGGAATGTCTGTATACTTGGAATCAGACATTACTCTTTCACTCATTCTGAATGCTTTTTTGGGAAGCTATGGCAAGGATTCAGAACTAATCATTGTGGGGAATAGAGTGTTTGGGGAGTGTTTGGGGTCCGACTGTCTGGATTGGGATTGTAAGGTCTAGCTCTAAAATAGTCATTTAAAAGGATAATGTTCATAAAATGTTCAAGTCAAAATTCCTCATCTGATGCTCATAGGCTGGACCAGCGCCCACCGCAGGGAAATTAATGTGTGTTGTATAATTGGGAAGTTCCGACACAAAATAAGAAAATAAGGATAATCTCAACCATTTCAAAGTAACATTTAAACATTAAAAATAAAGTACATTTTATAATAGTCAATATTTTATTTATACATCATGTTTTCTTTGCTTTAGTCTAATCTGAAACTTTTAGACCAACTACATATTATTAGCTATTTTGACAGTATTGTAATGAAATTATAATGTTAAACACACACACTGGTTTTCTCGACGATCCAACGAATTTGCAATAATTAATTTTATTGTGTCTTCGTGCGTAGGGAATATTACCTAAAAACAATATTAAAACCATTTAACAGACGTTTTCGTTTATTTTACTTTATGATTTTACTACAATTAATCCATACTTTTATAAACCTTTCTCTATATTATCTTACCTGACTTTATTCCCTACTAAACATTAAAATATCTTTTCTTGGGTTCCAACTACATTTGTAAAAGTACTTAGGTTACTATTCATGACTAGGGTTCCTGCTGCATACTAGACGATCACAAGTTTAATTACGAGACCAAATTTAGACATGACGCGGTACAACAATCTGTTCTTATAGGGTTAATTATTAAGGGGTTAAATAAGCAAGGTGGGTTGTCTCAATGTGTTGTGTTACAGCGTTAATAGGCCAAAAGGAAATTCCATAAAGTGGAACGTTTAAATTTGATTAGTTGGCTACAATTCCTGTTTTTGTCACATACAGAACATGTGATGAGTTTTTGTTACTTAAATACAGTCACAACTTTTAACATTGTTATTTGTATGAAATAGAATATTCATTGTAATTCTCTATTTCCCAGTACGTAAGGGAACCTCCTAATACAACGCGATGATCGCGCGAGTGAACTTCTCGAATATATTGAACTCGAATAGGTGTCCTAAAGGGATCGTCCTAAAACAAACGCGACTACGCGATTATCGCGCGAATTCGCGACTTTTACTAAATATTTATTACAACACAACACAAAAATACATAACTGAACACTTAACTAATATTAGTAATATTTAAAAATAAATAATTATAAATTGAAACGCCCCTCCTCAATACTAGTAAATATTCTAAGTTAAAGTCGCACGATAGCGCGATCATCGCGTAGTCGCGCGCCAATTAGGACGATTCCTAATAAACAAACGAGATAAACTTCAAATCACTTAGGCACTTGTCGTCGGAGCAAAAGAAAATGTATGTTTATCCACCCTCTAGTCCATGATATCTGCTTTTGACTCTTTTTAATTTTATAGGAATTATGGTATTTAACTAAATTTCATTGTTCAATACATTGACATATTATAAATTACTCCAAACGAAAAAAAATGGCATTATAATATCAAAAAATTATACAATGTCTTTTTTTTTGGGAGGATCCCAACTTCATTACAGTCAAGTCCACCTATATGATTACATTTTTTTCACCTTATTCCATTGAAATAACGTCTTGAAATGTATCATCATTCATCTTTATGCCCCCGACTGCACACGTTTATTGTACTCACACGATGTTGAGTATCTCCTGAAGCTCGGGGCGTGTGACGTCACGATCGGTGAAGAATTCCGGCACGGCAGCACGCATAGTGAAGTACATGTCCAGTTTACGCTTGGTCTTCTCGAGAGAGAACTTGCAACCACGCAGGAAGGTCATGATGCGCTGGTCATCTGGAGACGAATATTGATATGTTAGAGTAAATAAATATAAATAATCTATAATATATATAAAGGCCAATGTCCTGATTGATCTATCAACGCAGAGCCGAAACTGCTGAACGTAAAAGCTTGATTTTTTTTACAGTAGGTTCTTTATATCAAGTTACTACCACTAAGAAAGCATTTTACGAAATTCAACCCCTAAGGGGTCACCCCCTTAATTTGAGCTAAACGAGATTTTTCAATACGACCGTTAAATTCCCGAACAGAATCTATGTATGCAGTTTTTATTGTCACTAGATCGATGACAGGTTCCTAAGAATAGGTAGGTATGTCTTATACTGACCGATCTAAATGTGCCACCCTGTATTTAGAGAATTATCTAAACCTTACCGAACTCATCAGGTAGATGAGGCTCCTTCTTAAGCCACTCCTTGATGTGGGCCAGATCTGCTTCCTTGGTGTCCGCCTTCTCATTCAGCTCCTCGCGGATCTTCTGCCACATCTCACCAGCAGGCTGTTCCAGAGTCATCTTGGCTTCTGTTGGACCTGAAATTAAAAAAAAATATATCAGTGAAGAGTTTGCGATATAGTTCGAGTACTTCAAGTGCCACTTATTGTTCTGGTTTTAGAGAACGAAACTTCCCAAGGGGTTTTTAGGGACACAATTTAGCCACAAACATCTTGATCATGCCAATATGGATGTGATTCATGAGTTTTCTAGAAGTGTTTGCAGTCCCTTCTTTCCTGAGAGTATAATTTCTTAAGTAACGTCTTTCAAGAAGGTCAGTTAGTTCATAATTCTTCTATAAATTTATGTGTCCGACCATAGATGGTTCAATCCACCAAGACACAGCAACTTCTATTTGCGCTATCAACAATACGCAAACTAGTATTAGGTACACTATAGGTACGCAATGTAAAGTGGAGTGGGAGTGGGAGTGATTTTCAAATTATAGGGTGCACCACTTGCACCTAACCGTCTGTAATCCTAAAATGGTAAGTAAGTTTCTATGGGATGACAGCTGCTAGCCGCATATTAGAATGTTTTATTTCTGAGGCTATACACTATGTTGAAGATGCATTGATAATGTTCAGCTATCTTCTACCTTACGGCGTACAAAAAATCAACATGATCGCTTTGTAATCGTATATTGGCCCGTTCCCAATATTTTATACAATTAGTAGATAGTGCTAGCAACGCCTCCTTATATTAGAACAATAAACATAACCAATTTGCTACTGGCCGTATGCTTCCACTTATAGGTAAAAAACAAATGACGATCATATGCCGTCACAAGTTGATTTATGTGAATTTTCGCAGTTCGCAAGTTTGTTTTTATATTTCAGTTATTTTTGGAAAGTACAGAGCAAAGATCGGGGAGGATCTAAGAAAGCCCGTGACAAGCCTATTGATTCAGTAGTTACTGATAATTATGTTAATAATAGTTAATTGATTTTGATTGGCCTTAACTGACAATCGGACTGATTTTAACGGAGCTTTCAAAAGCACCAGCAATTACCCAGTATAATTTGAATATTATATTTCCCGATAAGGGTCCGCAGTTTGATTACAAATTATTCTCCAGACACAAGCATTCATAGACAAAGATGTCTGCTTATCATTAGTAAAGAGAGAGAGAGAGTTTAATACAATTGCTGCAAGAGAAACTGTATTACCACGTATTACGAGGTAAAGATGTTCCATTTAGATAAGTTTTAATTACTTTCATGCTAGCAATAGTTTTGTAATACCTATAGCAGAATATGTTCCTTAATTGTATTTTATAATCTATGCAATTAATTATTCTACGCAACTAAAGAATTTTCAAGTTTATAAGGCTGCTTGCTAGTTCGCCACCGGCTCAGTATAACAAACTAACTTTTTTATCAGCATTAATTATTTATCTAGGTACTGGTTCATCCAGGTCGGGTCGTACTGTACATCAAATTGACTAAGTGTATTTAAACATTATTTTACACAATTCACAACACGAGTGTAATAAACGATTGTTTTTCACAATTCACAACACATTCATAAAATTTGTAGAGCATGATTACGTACAGGTGTTGTAAAAGTGCGTTGCATTTTTAACTAGATAAACTATTAAATTATAACGACCGCCGAAAATATAACATCGGAAATGTCTGTCATCATGCGTCATTATCACGCAACTTACACATGTGGGCAACATTGCTAAACGCAATTTGAAGCTATGTGCAAATGCATATAGTAAAATAACAAAACTCCGTGATGGTCATCATGCCCAGTGGCGAGTGACATGTCTCGGATCGTTCGGGAATTCTTGTTCAGTATGAACTTACTTCACCGGCACAGGTGGAATTTTACAATGTCGGTTAATTTACCTATTAACATTAAACTAATTATATTAAAAAAAACCCTATAATAACAAATGACACTGCGCAATAATGTACTCTTTTTTTTCTTTCTTAAGTGTTAATGTAAGGTACGTCCCAATGCTTGACACCTTAATTTTTAAACCTGTCACATATTCTTCACCTGTATTATGACTTACGAGTGTCAATTATTGGGCCAGTGTTTAACACTGGGACGTTTACCTTAACTAAACATTGAAAATAAGTTTTAAATCGAAGTCATCCTGAACTCTGTCTACCCTCCCGAAAACTGGCGTGATTATGTTCGTAAGATACAGGCTCAGCCTAAAAGGCAACTTCCTGATTTGTCGGTGCGGAGGCAGTACGATATGAGAAAAGTGTCAAATGTCAGTGTCAGCTGTCAGTCGACTCGGTACCATTTTTTACTGCGCCCGTATATTTAAATGAGTGCTTCCTGACTAGCGCGGGATGCGCGGTAGCGGGACGATGCGAAGGCGGTACTGCTCCCCTTCTGCGCATGATATTACTACTGTGCAAAAGTAATACTGACAGTGTTCCGTCAAGTGAGAATCTTTGCGACGTCAGTAAATTTACGTCAAAGAAGAAAATGTCACATATCGATCCCGCCCCGCCAAGTCAGGAAGTCGCCTAATTCAGCATCTGCCGGATATCCATGTTTTTGTTCTATAAGACTTGTTTGTTTCAAATCTTATTACTTTATTCTTAAGTAAGTTCAACCACTTTGATTCCTGTCCCACAGTCCCACTTCGTACCTTACCTTGTCACTGTGAAAATTTATATAAATACCTAGTGGCCCAGAATTCACATTGGTTGACTGTACATGAAGATAGCGTACTTCTTTATTTTCACTGTGGCCAGTGCGTACGCGCCGTGCAGCGTGCAATCTGCGCGATTAAGAAACCGCGCTTTCCAACCTTGCGCATGCGATGACGACACAGTAATCAGACTTGAACTATGGAACCAATGACGCAGCCGTCGTTTATGAACACGCGAGGACTATGAGGATTCTTAATTGTCTGACGTCAAGCTATCTGATGCGTTCTGACGCCTGGCGCAGTATGGGTTACGTCAGATGAATGTGAATCTAACCCTACTAAATTATTACCAACGATACTGTTCTGTCGCGTCATGCTTAACAAAAACGAATACCGATCAAATATAAAATAGTACGTTGTACAAAATTGTACAACTAGGATCTAAATTATGGGCCGACCGCACTGAGCGAAAAAAATACGAATTTTTAGTAAGTTTCAGTGAATCCCAAGACAGTGCGCTTAGCTGAAACCGCCCGGTAGGGTACCTAAATAAATAAATAAATATTTTTGGACAATCTTATACAAATCAACTTAGTTCCAAACTAAGCAAAGCTTGTACTATGGGTACTAAGCAACGATATACATACTTATATACCGCAATGTGGTTTGGCAGAAGTGTATGAAATGAAAACATTTGTATAATTTTGTGAATAAACTATTTATTTATTTTTTATTTTTATTTATATCAGATAAATAAATACTTAAATACATAGAAAACATCCAAGACCCAGGAATAAATATTCGTGTTCATCACACAAATAAATGCCCTGACCGGGATGCGAACCCGGGACCTCCAGCATCGTAGGCAGGGTCACTACCAATACCAACTAAGCTAAAGCGGTCGTCAAAGCCTACCCAGCGGGAGACAGGCACGACCGCTCGTTACCCGTCCACTCTCTTGCCTCCTTCCTATCACACACCTACTCGTATTCTATACTCGTAAGCCATATTACCAAGAGATGGATAGGTAGTTTCCCGAACGAAGTGATGAACATATGATAGTTCGAGGGGTAGGGGTAGGGGATATGGCTTTTAGACCAGAGTTACACAAATATACACTCTACTTTTCATATTGATTGCGAGAAAATAAATAAGTAAAGATAGCCGAAATAAATCCACCCGAAATAAATTCAACGGCGAACATTATCACGTCTGACAAATATGGATCCCGTTAAACATAAAAATGTCTTTATTGTGGAGGCTATAAAAGCTTGTGCAGATTTTGATATCTTCACTCTCGTAACTTGCCCACCTGACTGACCACTTGACCAGACAGCATCATAAATATGTATAAATTCTGGACTTTATTGTTTAGAAATAAGGTCGCAAATCGTATACATGCAGACGCTGGTGGTACGTAAATGCTATTAATATGTTTGAATTTAATGCACCGCGTAACGCCACCATAAAATCAGACATTAAACATGAAATGCATAAATTAGAATAAAATCACATCCAGTGTGTTGCCCTTTAGGTCTTCATGTATCCTTAGCCCCATTTATATGGTGCAAAAAATTGCATGCGATTTTCATTACTCGCAAATCAAGACTAAACGCCAATACGGTTAATAATATTTACCATGAAGCACTGTTCGCGTTGCCATACAAAATGAGACAAAATGCAAACGCGTTCGTTGGCGTTTATGTTTAGAAAAAATATATACAGGAGCTACTGATCTCGTTGTATAGGTACCTACGAACAAGATTCGGGTACTCGATTAAATTTTATTACACCAAAGTTGTACAGAAACAAAAATTGCATAACATTGGCCCAAACTAAAACGGTGTCGCTTGGCTTAAAATGCCTAGTCGCAAGTGCCTTAGATGATAATGTTAATATTTCCAAACTCAATTTAACTTTTTCACTAAAGCGTAATTTAAAGCGTGAAAGATTTCTCGAATACCTAATAAATTTTTAACGATGTAGCTCGCTTGGTTTATGTACCGTAACTGTTTTCGTGAGGTAAAAACTGAATTCGGACTTTCACCTGTATAAAGCGGGATGCACAAGATATATACAGTATTATGAATAAAATAAAATAAGTGAGATGAATTTGGGAGACCTTTATTCTCGTAACATTAGCTTAGTTGGTAGTGACCCTGTCAACGAAGCTGGAGGTACCGGGTTATAATCCCGGTCAGGGCATTTATTTGTGTGATGAACACGAATTATATATATTTTTTCTAAAAATATGCCAAACAATTATATTGTAAGTGAGATACCAAAGTTCCATTTCAGATACATATCAATTTTTAGTTTTATAGCCTTACCCTTCCTCAATACAACTTAACAAACCTCTGTTAGCTGAAACGTGTTTGTCGCTGAGTTTTTTTTACTCCTGCTCTTCTCGAGGGAGTGATTTTCTTCCAAAACGATGGTAGTTTATTGACATTAGTAGGTGCATGTAATATGCCTAAAAATAAATTAGAATTTTTGACTTTGACGTGCTTTGTCCGCTTCTCGAAAACATACATATCAAAGTGGCAAATAAGGACAAACGAATTCTTAACTTAAAAAAGTTTAATGTACGTTTAAGGGCACTTGGGCCTAAATATTTAAGTAATTTTAAATACACAGCGCCTGATAAACATAGACATCAAAATCTAACTCTGCTCATATTCTAACCTTAGGCGTTAAGTGAGCACCATTGTTTTTCGTTAAAAATGTTTCGTTTACTTATGTATTAATTAAGCTACTTATTGTTGAAAAACTGTCGATAGATAAAGTTAATTGTTAAATTATCCGGGATTCGAACCCGGGACCTCCAGCTTCGTAAGCAGGATCACTAACAACTAGGCTAAAGCGGTATTGGTACTCCAGACTAAAAGACGCGGGCCTTTACCTCTCAGTTACAGCGCTACAGTGGGTTCAGTCAAAAACATCAATTTATCAGATGCACACACACGATTCCTTATAAGTAAGTATATAAGTATGTACTCGTAATTACTCAAATATGGCATGATAATGCCAGTTTAGCGTGATGACACGCCGAACTTACGAATACGTCTTATAAGCCGGTTAAATCACGAATTTTAGTTAACACGCAAGTTTTTTTCCTAACTTTAATTTTTTTGCTCTAACTTTCTAATTTAGTATTCCGTATATTTAAGTAAACGAATAGTAATTCAAGTGGCGAAACATGTTGAGTTAATGAATCCTGTCCAACCCACTTGTCATAATATCAGAAGAATCACTAGCTATGGCTTTTTTCATATCTTTTTCACTCGGAATAAAAAAACCAATAGGGTTCCTTTTTTACCTTTTTGGTACGGAACCCTAAAAACAGGGGGTTTATCAATAATTGGCAATAAAGCATTTTCCAAACTATGGTGGGTATTTTTCCTACTGGTGGGTTGCAAGGAAATATTGGATCGGTCTGTGATTTTTGGTCAATCCTGAATTCATATAATATATAGTCACATTTTCTCACTGACACCCAAGAGATAACTCCCATAATTAAGATTTTTTGTTACTTGGGTCTCGGTCTATTCTACATTGGAAACCACTGCTAAATTGACTTTTCTTAAAGTCCTAAAAAGTTAAATTCGTCGTTTTAAGCATGAGATAGCATAGTTCGCGCACAATGAAGTGACCCCAGCAGTTTCTAGTTCATTAGGAATTAGTGTCGACAAGCAACAAATAACTCAAGAATCTCCAGACCATGGTCTACAAAGTTAAACGTACAGTTCTAATTTAGAATGGCATTGCAAAAGTCCCGCTCTAACATGCGTGAGTATTCAATTAAGGCGACTTCCTGACTTGGCGTGGCGGGACCGATATGTGACATTTTCTTCTTTGATGTAAACTTACTGACGTCGCAAAGATTTCCACTTGTCAGAATACTGTCAGTATTACATTTGCGCAGTTGTAATATTTTCATAGTTTAGGGTCTCTGCGCACCGTCAGACAGGCTGGAACAAATATTATGCGCAGAAGCGGACCAGTACTGCCTATGCATTGACCCGCTTCCGCACATCCCGCGCCAGTCAGGAAGCACTCATTTAAATGTAGGGGCGCAGTAAAAAGTAGTACTGAGTTGACTGACAGTTGACACTGACATTTGACAGTTTTATCATATCGTACCGCCTCCGCACCAACAAATCAGGAAGTCGCCTAACCATCCTGCTCTCTACGGAAGCTGAGCGCGTGTTTTTCGTAAATATTGATGTTTATTCTATATATATATATATATTTATTTATATTTATATATACATTTATAAGGATAATCTTTTTTATCAGGTTTGAGAACCTATCATTTTACAACTATTAAACCAAAAATCATTGTTAAAGATCGGAGTGTCTTAAAGGTCCAACCAAAAACATCGAAAAAAGGGTTATGTTTGATTGAAAAATAAAAGTATCGAGATTTTTTTTACAAATCGTGTTTTAACAGACTGGAGGAAAATAGTTCAAGATTAATATACTGAAAGGACAGATATTTAATCACTATAGATGTTGAGATCTAGGTCGATAAACATTGGCAAAAATGCATATGTGGGCTCTTAAAGAACTTTGGCGCAGTTGCTGTTGTACCTACGACAAATTCGTATATTTACACTAGGTACTTCGTTAGTGCGACAGGGTACTACGTAATGTTCAAGTATGAGTTTGACTTTTACTTATTTGTCCTGGGAACAGACATTGTACGTGACTTAACTAAAAGGAGTCGGTAGCTGTAATTGGATGCTGTATGGTTGTTTTTTTTCCTTCCCGTCTGTCTGTTCCAACCTGTCTGACGGTGCGCAGAGACCCTAAACTATGAAAATGTTGTTTTTTACACGACTGTCCAAAAAAAAGGAGTGTAATGTTTTTTATATTATCAGTTATCTTTTTATACGGTACAATGGTACTAGATTTTGCCCGTGACTTCATCCGTTTAATAACTCTGTTGAAAAGTTCCATTAGGCGCAGTTTTTATAAAATTATCCCTATCCCATACAAACATCTACCCCCTTTTCATACACTTACGGATTGCAAACTAAATATCCGTTATCCTTCCTAGGATGTTCCTAGGGTCTAATACTATCTCCACAACTTTATCCTCATAAGTCCCAGACAGTTTTTTTTTGATTTTGAATTTAGAACCTTCATTAATTTTGTTATAGTTTGAAACTCGATTTGAATTTGTACCTACATTAGAGTGTACATTGGGCCTTACGAGGATAAAATACTAAAATGGAAGTATGAATTTTCCTTATATGCTCGTATTATAAAATTCATGATATTATGATATTATACGGTACAATCAATTAAAAAAAGAAAGCAAAAGTACGTTAAACCAAATAAAACACGTACGACGTACCTGTATTTTTAACAAGAGTTTTTATCACCACAAAAAACATAATAACCGTGTTAACAATCCCACAAATTGTAACACCTCAGTAAAAAATAGACCAAATTCCACAGATAATTTGTATGTATCGGCTCTAGCTTTCCATATAATTGCAGCCATTCCGAATAGTTTCTCGTGCTTTCTCAACAACAGTAATTTTAGTTCTTTTTGCTCTCATCATTCACATTGCCATTCGTAGTGGTATAGTTGAAATAATTTAAAATGGCCGACATTTTATCAAACTGACATCGGATTTTGAGTGTTCTCGCTTAGCTGTTAAGGTTGCTTTTTGAACAGACTAATTTGATTCAAGTCGGCCAGTTCAAATGATACAGAGACATAAGTGCATAAAATTTTGTTACGCTTTGCTTCTTCTTTTCAGCGCGGTAGATAACTTGAAAAATATGTAACATTCCGCTTTATTAAGATGGAATAAGGTCGAAAACTGTAGTCATATTTATACGTCGACTGCACATAATTTATTTTAAGGTCAATGTTCTCAACACATTTCGTACAATTTTGCTCGTGTTTTGAAGTACCGTTTGTTACATTTCAGTCATAATGATTAGTTTTTATGCGCAGGTGTTTTGGTCGTATTTTCGAGTCGGTAGAATAAAAATAAACATGAAATGTTAAAAATGTTGAAGACCGTTGCTAATTTGTAAAACTGGGTCTTCATTTCAACAATTATTTATTTTTAATACCACGACGAAGGCCGAGGTTCCCAATGGGCTACAAAGTGGGACTCTTCAAAAAGGCGTGAAAAGGTTTTTATGGATCGAAAACGCGCGAGTAACGTCTTTAATGTTGCAAGCGTCTACAGTAGCTCTAGTATAAGTTTTTTCGAAACATTAACTAATTCGAACGCGTTTGCGTTTTGTCTCAAAATACATGAAAACGCTCTCACAGAGTTTGAAATACGCGCGTTCATCGGTTAGCAACAAATGTTATACTCGCTGTACAGGCGACTGTAAACACTTAAGTACCATCAGGTGGGCTGTCAGCTAGTTTGCCAACGAAGTGGATTAAAAATGATTTTTCTATTTGTATTGTTTACTAGAGGCAAATATATGTCTCTCACTCTCAACGCAGCGCATTTGGCGTTGATATGTAGGTAATGTGTTCAACCGGAACGTCGTGAATTTCGGTACCCGAACTAATAGTTTTTTTTAAGATCGAACATAAGATAAGCCAAATCGGTCAAGGGTTTGTTGAGATTTAGGGGGTTGTAATCTTCCATCCAAGGATCCAAGAGCACAGGCAGCTGCAACGATTTCTAGAACACTTCGTACCTTGCCACAGTGAAAATCAGTATGAAAGCCGCTAGAGATCTCATATTAAGGCGCAGGGTAGGGCAAGGCCTTCCCCATACAAACTTTGTGCACGTTTTATTCGTCGGTTTTGGCACTAACAAATATAATATTTTTTTTGGTTGTAAATATTAGATATGCGAAGATCGTGATGTGAAAAATTTCAAAAATATTCAAAATTAAAAAATTTGAAAAAAAAAAAAATTACATCACGAAATAGCTATCGGAAAAATAAGCATACTGAACAAAAATCATAACTTTAATGGAAACACAAACGAAGTAAATCCTGCACAAAGTTTGTATGGAGAGAGCTTGCCCTACCCCTCCTCTTAATATCACTATGACAAGGTACGTAGTGGCCCGGGAATCAATTTGGTTAACCGTTTTAACTCCTGTAGCTAGTCTAGCTATAAAGCAATAGTAACATGTGCATAACAATAACGAAGTACCTATTTATTTGGTATGTAACAAGCAGCGGAAGTCACGTTCCGTTTTGAAAAGGCGTCGCTTCAAAGTATTGTCGTTATGGCAACACTTAACGGTCGAAGAAAGTCTGGTCTGAGTGCAAGACGCCGGTGTTGAAGCCGGTGCATATGTGACGGTCGGACTTTCGAACCTTTTAGGAACGGTTCCAAATTTAAATTGGGAAAGTTGCCAGTTACTTCGCGGAAATATTACTTATTGTAATTTATGATATCTTTTTTAAGCCCGTCCTACCAGATATGGTCAAATAAACATTTTCTTTCATAGGTTTTAAATTTTCGACATCAATTAACAGGAGGTATTATTTAATAAATGATCGACATTTAACGGCATTTGCAAGGGAATGTTTAGAAATTGACTTACTGTAATGTTGAAAACATAGTTTCATAGTATGGCGTTAAACGAATCGAGTACCTACATAGGTTTGGGGCGAACTACTTATCTTACAAGTTCCTAAACTATTCTATCGTTAACAGAAAAACCAGTTTTTGTTCCTGGTTTTGCCCCTCGGGCATGACGGCATCGTTACCGGTAGCTCTAGTATAGGTAAGTTTTTTCGAAACATTAACTAATTCGAACGCGTTTGCGTTTTGTCTCAAAATGTATGAAAGTGGTATGAAAACGTGAACAGCGCCTCTGGCGGTCACTAGTGGAAACTAAAACAGCGAGTATAACATTTGTTGCTAACCGATGAACGCGCGTATTTCAAACTCGGTGAGAGCGTTTTCATACATTTTGAGACAAAACGCAAACGCGTTCGAATTAGTTAATGTTTCGAAAAAACTTATACTAGAGCTACAGTGTTGCTCTACTAGCATGATAGGTTATAAATAGTTCGGACACAACTCTAAGGCTAAATTCTGTCAAACGAACGCAAGCGAAGCTAGACTTAGAGCTAAGGTACATTTTTGCTTGCATTAATTTGACAGCGCTTGGCCTTACAGTTTTGTACGAACTATACACTGTCATGTTTTATGTGACGTACAAAACTGGACCGTAAAACCTATCGACCACTCTTTAGGGTTCCGTGCCCGAAGGGTCAAAACGGAACCCTATTGCTGAAACTCACGCGTCCGTTCGTCCGTCGTCTGTCACAAAATTTTGTTCCTAAGAATTTCTTAACTTCCCGTTGACCTATGAACTTGAAATTTGGTAATAATAATAATGTCTATTATTACGTATATTTTACCAACGAATACTATTAATATTGATAAATCACATTTTTGAGGATGGTTCGGAACTCTAAGGCGATTTCCGGACTTGGAGGGGCGGAATCGATATGTGACATTTTCTTCTTTGACGTAAACTTACTGACGTCGCAAAGATTCCCACTTGACGGAATACTGTCAGTATTACATTTGCGCAGTAGTAACATTATGCGCAGAAGCGGACCAGGGGGCCGATTTTTGAGTGTCGAACGCTCGAATTTCCACTCGAGATCTGTCGAAAAACTATGACGTTTTGACAGATGTCGAGTGAAAAGTCGACCGTTCGAAACTCAAAAATCAGCCCCCAGGGGGCCGATTTTTGAGTGTCGAACGCTCGGATTTTTACTCGAGATCTGTCAAAAAACCATGACGTTTTGACAGATGTCGAGTGAAAAGTCGAGCGTTCGAAACTCAAAAATCGGCCCCCAGTACTGCCTTCGCATCGTCCCGCTTCCGCGCATCCCGCGCCAGTCAGGAAGCGCTCATTTAAATGTAGGGGCGCAGTAAAAAGTAGTACTGAGTTGACTGACAGTTGACAGTGACATTTCACAGTTTTCTCGTAATATCGTAGCGCCTCCGCACCGACAAATCAGGAAGTTGCCTAAATGTGCAAAGTTCGACTCGCACTTGGCCGGTTTTTTGTTCTTTTTAAGAGTGCGCGGTTAGAGAGTGGCCTGGGTATCGACCACTCATCCACCTGCTAGTACATAAGAATGTACAGTGTAACCAGTGCGATCACTGCATCGATGAGAAATCTCCCAGATCTCGCGTTGCACGCGATTTCTCTAGAGGCTAATGCCCGGTGACTCACGCTACACTCACATTCAAATGAAAGCAGTAGCTTGTCTTGGTTTTATTTTGTTTTTTATTTCTTTTAATACAGACTGATAAAAAGTTCCGCCTGGTTCTCGAAAGTAAATTTTAAACTGTCCATTTTTGGTAGGTATATTTGAATGGCAATGAGCTGTTAATGCGAAACCATTTTCGATTGAATTTCTGAAAAAAAAAACAGAAGTCAGATCAACATCAGCTCAAAAAATGAACGAAGCCTAATGCTGAAATTATGCGTACCTACTTACATTTATTTTAAATGTACAAGATATCATATTATTTGTGGTAATGTTTAGAGTATTTATTTATTAAATACAAATTAAACTACATGCAGAATGTATCCACAACGCAGGTTTCGTCCAAATCATACATAGTGAGAATCCGCAAACAAACTTCGTCAAAGAGTGTTTAGAGTGAATCTTAAAAGAAAACATAGCGATCCACATCTTAAAGGCAGAACATTTTTATTGCACCAGATCTATAGAGCCACAGTCAGGTCCAAAAAAAATAACAATATTAGTATAATTTCCTATATTCGCTTGATGTCGTGTTGAATTGAAAATTATCGCTAGGTAGTGGTGGTTGTATGCGAAGATAGGCATCATAGGCAACTTTACAAGTTTCGACGGCACGTATACATAAATTTGTTACTTTAGAGATGAGCGGAATAAGTTACACTACTGTTGTAGTAAGTCAAAGTACTGTAGATCAGTTTTCTATGTACTGAAGGCCCAATCATTATAATTGTAATGCTAAGCTAAAAAGCCTCAATTGTTATAAACTTTTAAGTTCCTTTTTTCTAATAGAATAAACGTGAGATTCAGTACAATAATTTAAAAAGCTCTGGGTCTGAAAGATTTGTCAAAAACAAGCCAAGTCAATTTGATGATGCTGAAATTGGAACTTAATCTGGGATTAAATTGTATTGACAGATTTTTCAATCCCATTATCAAATGATTAGTAAACAGTTAACAGCAATTAGTTGACAGGTTCATTGTACGTTAGAAAGTATTATTACGGGTGACTATATCTGACTATTAGGATCCAAATTTTTTTTAGTATCCTAGCTATTTCAGTACCTACCTAAAAGTCAAGATTGAAATAAATCTTAATTTTGTCATCACCTGTATGTCATCGTATTTTAGTTTATTTATAGAGTCGGTATTGATTCAATATTTTTCTATTAAGAACATAGATACATTCTTCTAGGAAAACCTACAGAATTTCAGCTTCTTCCATATAACATCAAGATAATAAATTTAACATGTAAATAATATCACATTGGAACCCATTGAATCGATATTTACAATTAACAATCAATGTTTGAAAAACGTTTTCAACCTGATAAAAAAATCCAGGATAAAACCACCACCACAATCACAACACTATTAAAAAAATAACACACCTTTAAAATGAAATATCAAGTCACACGCCAAAGTCTCTACGATGTACACACTGGCACTTGAACGCAACGTTTTTGTAGTTTAAAAAAACACTAATTGAAATCAAAATTTGAATTTGGAATAAGTTTTTTTTTTCGAATCGTGGCGCGTGCCCGCGCTGAATCGAATGCGAGCGATTCAGCCAGTGCGCCGCTTTTATTATTTCGTCACGCGGCTTGAGCGCGGTTGCAAATGCATCGGCCGGGGGTAGATGACACTCTTTTGATGTTCTGTGGTTAGTGTGTTCCGTTTCGGTACCTCGGATAAGTAAGGTCTCGGATAAGTAAGGTCTCGGGTAAGTTTGGGGCAAGATTTTACTGATTTTACTTTCTTAGGCGACTTCCTGACTTGGCGGGGCGGGATCGATATGTGACATTTTCTTCTTTGACGTAAACTTACTGACGTCGCAAAGATTCCCATTTGACGGAATACTGTCAGTATTACTTTTGCGCAGTAGTAATATTATGCGCAGATCTCATCAGACATCCCGCGCCAGTCAGGAAGCACTCATTTAAATGTAGGGGCGGGCGCTGTAAAAAGTAGTACTGAGTTGACTGACAGTTGACACTGACAGTTTTCTCATATCGTACCGCCTCCGCAGTCCGCACCGACAAATCAGGAAGTCGCCTTACAATCCAATTACCAACTTGTTCTTTATTAAAATAATTATTACTATCGGTATTTTTAACACGACCGTGGTTTTATTGGCCGGGCCATATACAGCGATAGGGGTGCGCGGTTGGAGAGTGGCCTGGGTAAAATCCAGGGGGAACCTCCGACACGACCACGCGGACGGCATTATCGGTATGTCTGACGATAGTGTACCGAACCTTTGGGAGGCATATGCGGAGTCAACGGGTCAAAGCCAACAGGTAGAGTTACTTCCCACAGTATTTTAATAAAATATATCCATAGCAGAACCAAGGAAACCGATACGCTGTCGTAGATTCCTTAAAATCGCACTGCACGCCGTGACGGATATATCCGTCGTTGGCGTCGAAGTATCGTATCCTTTAATCACTTTAATATTATTGTCAATACTTTTGTCAAAAAACACTTTTGTTAAGCCATTTAAGTTTGTGACAAAGGGCGGGGCACATTACACGTAGATAGAATCGATTGGTTTCTAATTGATATTATTATTTATTGTTCCTATTAATGAATTAATGAAAATATTTATTTTAGATGCATGTCCAATATTGGTTAGTAACATGTTTAATTAAATTTAAATAAATTAAATTTAAATAAATTAAATTTAATGGTGAATTTAATGGTGGTGGTGGTTTAATGGTGAACGTAAAATTGATAATAATAATAAATAACATAACGTGACGCGTGGCATCGTACATGAAGCTCATCACATCAGATCATCAAAATTCAGTAGTAACATAACAAAAACTGAAATTATTGAAATATAAAAAAAAAACAGAATTTACTTGAATTTCTGACAACATCAAGTCAATATTGTTATTTGCATAACAGTAGAATGAGTAATTTAAGTCAATTACATGGCCGGATAAGATTTCCGCTAGAAAAACAATTGGGTTGTGCGTAAGTGCGTAAATCGTGCATTTTATAATTATAGGAAGCTATAGTTATTAGGAGGAGATTAGAAACTCTCGATTGAGGCCATGTAATTACAATAACCTCTAGAAAGAGGCGCAATATAACAGTTACATGCTTAAATACTGGTGGTTACTGGTGGGTACCGCGCGAGCATTTTTACGGGATACATTTAACTGAACATCATCAACATCATTCTATTACGTTATACAAATTGCCAAATAAAATCAGAAAAAAATACAAGACATAGTGACCGCGGTAAGGAACCGGAGTAAGCCCAACTGGTCGAGAATTGCGGTATGCGTCATCAAGTGAGGCAAGCCATGCGGTCTGGCCCAGCGACCTTCTAGGCAGTAGGCACTGAAAATCCAAAATTGCCTCTTACGCTGAAGCACACATAGACAATGTGCATGTATAGCTCAACACACAACTATGACACCCGCGCTCGTGACACAAAAGTACTCTAGCAATTTTTCTCTTCACATATTTTCATAGTCTTCTCTGTAATACGGCATTTGACACATGTCAAAATTTACAACACAGTGTCACTTTTTTGGATAGTTAGCCATCAAAATATCACAATAAATCGTCAATTATAAAATTTTACCAAAATCATAAAAAGATATGAATCATCAAAAACTCAGAAAATTATGTAATTTTTTTTACCGTCCAAATTCAAATAAAAGGTATCAATGGAATGCTTATGTAAAAATAAAAAATAAATTGTATGGCAACTATGTACCTAAACGCATTATTTTAGGACTAAAACAGCAAAATAC
Organism: Cenopis cana; assembly: GCA_951800055.1. Classification (NCBI taxonomy): domain Eukaryota; kingdom Metazoa; phylum Arthropoda; class Insecta; order Lepidoptera; family Tortricidae; genus Cenopis; species Cenopis cana. Next base: position 11,166,685 of record OX637492.1, read on the forward strand.
TAATTTTCCCATACAACGGTTGGTCGAATGCTGTGCAAGTGACGTCATTTGCCAGGGCCAATTTGTAGGAGCCTTTTTGACGGCCGCTAGCGTCGAGCTAGGTTTGTCCCTAATTTTAACCCTGTATTGTGCTCTAATTGTTGTTGATCCCATATAGACATTTGATCGTCTCTAAAAACTGGTTCGATTGGCATTATTAAACAAAATTTAGTCAAATAGCGTATTAGACATATCTTTAAGTTTATCAACGCTTTGGCGTAAGCTGCAATGTTGTTAAATTATATTTGAAATAAATAATAATAAATAATCCTGATTATTTCAGAACTTATAATTTCACTGTCTTCTCCTAATTTCTAATTTAACCCTTTAATTAATATTAATGTGCGGTTTCTTCTTTAACAATGTTGCCATCTAGTTATTGTACCACATTTTATGCAGAATAAATACATTTGTATTTGTATTTTACTTTTAAGGCATTTCCGCACATTTCATTAGTTTCCAATGCAACGTCGTAAATTTTTTAAATATAAGTAAAATTCGGGAACCGGGGAACAGGGAAGAAGAGGCATAAGAGGCTAAATAGACAAAAACGTATGTAAATACGAGTATGTAACAGAAAAATTGCTTCAAATTAAAACGATTTGGGCAAAATATCTTACGAATCACAAAATGACACCTGCTGCCATCTCGCTAATTTTTAGCAATACTATTATGGTATAGGAAAAACCGCAAAAAATTGAGCAACTGAACCATTTACGCTATTACCACTTTATGGCCAGGTGTGACATAATTATTATGTTCATAATGATTAATTAAGTAGGTACGGTACATATGTAATTAATTATTGTAAAGTTAATACTAGCTTCTCGCCTCATAATAAGTTCAATGCACTCGTTAAAGTACTTTCCACCAGTTTCGTAACAAATTCAGCATTTCAGAGTTATGTTTACATAACTTCACAGTTTTGCATTAAAATTAAAAGTTTGAAACTCGTACAAAGAACGCTGGAAAAGCCGTAGGGTAAAAAGCGGCCAAAAGATTTTCTAAAAATTACTTGTTTCGTCTGGTCTGCTATTTTCTTATCATATTATGGTGAATGAATACTCGATATGATAAATTTCAAATCTGTTTGTAAATCGCCTACGTTATCGTGTTACTTTTTGTATAGCAAATTTTTCATGTATCCCCATTAGACTCGGAAAAGTCACATCACTCAACCTGATAAAGGACTCCAATTGCAGTCCGAAACATGTCGCAAATAGTGACTTTTCCAAGTGAGTCTCAACCGTTATTCTCTTATTAAGGGGAGGTATCCCCAACGCAAATGTCCCGCTCTAACACGCGTGAGTTTACAATTAACCATCCCGCTCTCTACGCAAGCTCTGCGCGCAGTTTTGTAAATATTTAGCTATAGTCATTAAGCCAATCATTTTATCAAAGCAAACCCTGCGAATTTGTCTATAACTATTTACGATCTTTAATTGAGCACAAAAATTAAATGTTAAATATCAGTAATATAGCCGTAGTATTGAAAATACATTCCAAAAAGGGGTAACTTCGCGATTTTTTTCTATCGAGTGAAATTCATCAGGTCGTGTAACTGACTGCGATTTTGACTAGACAAGATCCTTATGTAACACATATATTTTTTTTAGATTTTTAGACACTATATTATATGTCTCAGATGGTTTTTAAAAACTCAAAAGTGGTAATACACGGCCTTAAGTGTAACTATGTCTCACGTTAGTTTAAATTGATATAATGTAGCGGTGTAATCTTAAATCAACATTTTACGTTATCCTTTCTTTTAGGATTATGTTGCTTGCCGGTTTCGTTGTTTTCCATTACCGCAAAGCAATAAATAAATAGCAATAAATATCAAATTGTACTTAATTCATTTTCTGATAAAGCTGTAGTACGAGCCAGGGTTCGACTTCGAACCTACAACCTCCAGGTTGATAGATCCATTCGGTTTCTTTTAATAATTAAAAAAAAATGAATAAAATGAACTTTATTCTGTAAGTAGGCCGCAATGGCACTTTTACGAGTCAAACCCTACTAGCGTTTCACAGAGGCCACTGCCGAGAAGAAACGCCGAAAGAAACTCGACAGTCAGCCATTTTCTCACAAAAATATGCTTATTACAATGATAATACTTAACCTACTTAAGATCAAGAAATCTAAGTATCTATATGTATAAAACAACACAAAAACAAAGAATCATCATCATCATCCTCCTAGCGTTATCCCAGTACAGTTGCATCCTGAAGGATGCCTGGGGTCCGCTACCTAATCCCAAGACTTGGCGTAGGCACTAGTTTTTACGAAAGCGACTGCCATCTGACCTTCCAACCCCAAGGGGAAACTAGACCTTATTGGGATTAGGCTTTGTCAAGTGAATGGGCAACTTGACTGTTGGAAGTTCTCAAACCGCCCGAAGGCCTCCAACTCGGCTTAACGACTGCTGCCATAAACAGCAACCGGGATCAACGGCTTAACGTGCCTTCCAAAGCACGGGAGCGCTCAGTTAGTAACCACTCAAAGCGGTCACCCATCCAAGTCCTGACCGCTGCCCACGTTGCTTAACCTTAGCAAGCGCAAGCGGTTCGCAAGCGCCGCTGGGCCACAAGCGCACAAAAACAAAGAATAAAACTAGGAAAAAAAACAGTTATGTACAGTGTGTAATTCTGCAAGAAAACATTTCGAAACTGTATACCTAAGCATTATCAAATTCTATTTAAGAAAAAAAAATGGAAACCTTTAGACTATAAATTTAGTTATAAATCTTTTGATATGTTTCCTTGCAAGAACTGTGTCAACTAGATAAAATAAAAAAATACACATATATGAATCTTTACTCTATTTAAGTATCTGGTTTGGGCCATGCTTTTCTGTCTGTTAGATAGTTAGATAGTAATAAAAAATACGAGTCTTACTGATATGCCTTGAAAAGTACCACCGAGGCACATCCATCCTAATTATCCAAAAATACATTGCAAATACAATTTAGTCTATCAAGATGTGTACCAATTTCCACTAATTTCGTGAATTGCGTTATAGCATCGTGCGGTTTAATATTGCACTTTATATCTAAAGAAATAAGGGCCATTGAATGCTAATGTGCGAAGACTGTGTGTACGTCTGTAATCGCTGTTATGATGACGTAATTCGAATTTTCAACCGTATTATGTCCGAAACGCATACTAAATATAGTAGTGCTAACTTCAATAAATTCATGCTATTTTTATGAATCCTGTGACCATGCGAACATATTTCTGAGGACAAAATAAGTCATTATATTAGAAAACAAATGCTGCCTGCGTAATATTGCTATAATATAAATAAATACATGACCGTTTTATAACTGAATGACGGATTAAAAACTACATACATTAGAAAACAGCCGTATTGCGTACACAACCACACACGCCTACACACACACACACACACAGCTTAATGCTAGTGTAAGCGATAGACACGTGAGACACGTCACTAATTCTGTAGCTATATTTTATGCATCAACGAGCAAGCGAAGTTCTAAGAAATTACTGGAATAATCTGGCGTTTGTATGTCATGTATAAATGTTTGTTTGACGATATCTGGATTACCGTTGATCGAAACTTCGTGGAATTAGGCAACTTTTTAAAAAAATTTTTAGAAGCTCTTTAAATAGGTACCTTGTATCCAATATATTGCATTAAATTTAACAATGTATGTTACCAGAGTCTCTGCCAAATGAAGGTTTAATGAGATCAAAAGAATTTTCAAGTAAAAACAGAAGCCGAGTCGGTCAAAGGGTTGCCGAGATAGGGGTTTTGAAGAGGGGTCGAAAAATACAGACGGCCAAAGAATGTGGCCAATATGATGCCATCATCGTCATATTTAATAGGTAGTTAAAACTCTTTATTGTAATAACAACAATTTTCACTTTGATTTAAAATTTAATTAGGTATAAATTTAGTCAGAAACACATAGCCACAGTTTCTTCAATTTATTATTGTCTCAAATTATTTGCTACTCGGTTGGACACACTACTGTCATTACTAGTGCGCGACGCGTTGCGTGTGGTTGCACATTTTGCCGATTTGTTGAATTGTCCGACCTAACTGTTTGTACTTTAAAACTTTTTAAAAAACAGGCGTTACTAGACTTACTAGGTTTTTGCTGTAATAGTTTAAAAGAAACCGAATAAACCAAATGTTTGGAAAGTTAATTAATACGGTGAACAATACCAACACTCAAAGAACGAAATGTGAACAAAGATATTTAGTAAATACATTTTCATCATCATCATCGTTAATTAAATATAATACCTATTGTTCACAATTCTTTGTTTATCAAAACCAATGTAATTAATTATTTGTGTAGCCTGAAGTTAGTCTGTTAGTGTTAGTTAATCATAATAAGTAAATACATTTATTAGTATTTTACCTGTTTATTTTAACTCCTTTTTGGCTGACACAAGTACTGTTTTTACACTCTCCTACAAAATATGGTTAGAAGCATATACTTACTTTACATTGCATTGCTTTTTTTTCAGCTTGCATTTTGGTACTGGGCAGCGGGCAGCCGTCTGGTTTGCTAGTGCGGCGAACCTGAGAGGCAGGTTCGATACCAACCTGTCATTAAGTGACATGATAGAAACAAAAGAAAAACCGGCCAAGTGCGAGTCGCACTTCGTACATTTAGAATTCCGAACCAACCGCAAAATTAAGTTGTAGGGCATTTAAAAATGTGTTTTGACTATTATTATGGATTTTGGCCACCGAGTTGCTTATATCTACTGTTAAAATTTAAAGACTGTAGCTCCAACCGTTTGGCTGTAAAACCTGGGTGACAGACGGCGGATGGACGGTTGGACGATACTCGTAGTACAGCAATAGGGTTACGTTTGGGTTCTTCGGGTACGGAACCATATAAAACAAATACCTTTAATGTTATGACATGACATGGATCAGTGCTTAGCTGTAGTGATGATGATGTCCTCCCAGACGTGTCCGTCGACGGCGACATCCTGGCAAAGTTTACCTTTAATATTTAAGGTCCGGAGACTTTACGCGCATGGGCGCGAATGTGACTCGCAAAACCGAATTTGGTTTTGAATGTGCGGTCGCAAGAAACACAGTGAAGCTGTCCGTCACTGTTATACGTGTTAGGGTTTATGCCGAGTTCTACGGAACTGGCGTTTGGCGTCTAGATCTTCAAGACGCGTCTTTAATACCAGTACTGACAGCAGTACTCCAGTCCGATCTTCGAGTCGCAAGATCCTCCCACGACTCACACGGCATGCCGGTGGCTGACAAGTGACGTTTTAGGACATCCTTGTAACGTAAGTACTGCCCACCAGCCTTACGCTTACCCTGGGCTAACTCAGAGTAGAATAGAGCTTTGGGCAGCCTCGATGGTGCCATACGTACAAGGTGTCCAGACCAGCGCAATTGGCCTTTCATGAGTAAGCATTCCATTCCGGCCATGTTTGTCCGACGTAAAACCTCCGAGTACGGAACACGGTCCTGCCACCTTAGCCGAAGATAGCTGTAGTGCTAAGTATTGGAATCTATCCAATTAATTATCAAGTTTATCATTGTATTACTTAGAAAATTTTGATAATTCGGAACGGCGACCAAGGCTAAACCCGCAACCGACGACCCTGTATGAGGAGATGTGTGGATGTGATTGAAGCGAAGGAGGTATGAATGACAGTAGCATTTGCGGTTCTTTTGGTCTCTGTCTACCTCAATGGGATACGGGCTTGATTATTATGTATGTGTACTTTCATACCTGACCCAATTGCATGGGAAAATAAGCGCTGAATTGTTATTTTCATCTGAAGCTATACAAACTTTTGTATCGCTAAGCGTTGAAGCACGTAATAATGTAAGTGCGTTTTCTCCCGGCTTTTCAATATCGCGATTAGAAAGCGCACGGTCAGAACAGAGCAGCGCTCATTATCTCAAATTGTTACTTTTCCTGAGCACAGCGTTTGTGAATAACGTTTGGACAGACAATACTAAGGTCCCAGTGTTCGACATTGACCTATACTTGACAATTAGGTACTTACCTATTTCAAAGTAATAGACTCGCACAATAGTTGTCAAGTATTAGGTATTAAAGTGTCATACATTGGGAAGTTTACCTTAGTATTAAAGTGGAGATAATAAGGTAAGACACGTGACTTTGAATCTGGATTTGATCGGTCCAAAACCCGGTTGTACTTCTGAGTAAGTATAAAAAAATATGTAGTGGAAGATTGGGACCATTAATTTTTGGTTTGATCCTCGTAAGAAAATAACTAGTACCTACTCATATTATGGTAGATCAAAATATTGCTAAAACTGATCGTTTATCTAGCTATAATAATAGTGTGGTTTGATATTGCAAAAAGCGACCTAATGTCGCATACTATAAGATTCAAGAACAGTTTTATAAAATATAGGCCAGGTCAAAGGATAAACTACTTATTGTGTAGTATGTGTTAAATAAATGTAAATGACTACGCTGTAAATTCTTACGCTGTGTTTCACCACTCCGCAGATTTATACGGAGCGCCTTACACTTTGAGACTCCAAGCATCCGAGAATTCCGAGATAATATCAAACTTGCCACTTCAGTGTCAGGCGCTAATTGGATAAGTTTCTACGCCACCAACTAGCAAAGTACACTCGAAAACGTTGAAGATATTTTTGCTTAAATCAATGTAGCTGTAAGGCGTCGTTCTGATTTGTCGGTGGTAGCTCTACTAGGAACAGTAAAACCTTATTTTTTGCGAGTTTTATTACATTGTGTGTTACGGAAGTTTAACTAGTCCAAGGGCTGTATAAAACTGCGCAATGTATTTAAACTTGCATCCGAGTCTCGTACGTGTATATTAGGTGAGTCGTGAGTTGTAAAGAGCTTGCTTTCAGATCATTTGGCCCGAGTACCTACAGGTCACTTGAAACCCCGCTCTGCACTGCACTGCGAGAACTTTAATACATGGATTGGAATTTATTTCTAGTTCGTATACAGATTCCGTAGCTCTAGTATAAGTTTTTTCGTAACATTAACTAATTCGATAGCGTTTGCGTTTTGTCTCAAAATGTATGAAAACGCTCTCACCGAGTTTAAAATACGCGCGTTCATCGGTTAGCAACAAATGTTATACTCGCTGTTTTAGTTTCCACTAGTGACCACCAGAGGCGCTGTTCACGTTTTCACACCACTTTCATAGCGTTTGCGTTTTGTCTCAAAATGTATGAAAACGCTCTCACCGAGTTTGAAATACGCGCGTTCATCGGTTAGCAACAAATGTTACACTCGGTGTTTTAGTTTCCACTAGTGACCACCAGAGGCGCTGTTCACGTTTTCACACCACTTTCATACATTTTGAGACAAAACGCAAACGCGTTCGAATTAGTTAATGTTTGGAAAAAACTTATACCTACTAGAGCTACTGTTATTTAGCTTTGTGCTTGTGTGTTGTGGTTGTGTATTATTGGAATACAATACCGGAACGCTTTATTGACTCCGTTAAAGTATTATTTTAGAATTTGTAGTTGACTTTAATTTTGTTTTCATACAACGGTGGTGGAAAAAAAGCTTATTACGGTCTGCCTGATGGTAATAAGTGCACTAGAAGAATGCACTCGTCTAATATAAACTAAGGTGTCTAATATCCCACAGCTGTGGTTTGAAAAAGAAGTAGATAATCGGACTCTGGATTCATGCTTTTTGTATAGATTACAGACTTATATACTGACCTTTTTATTGCTTAGTACTTCGAAGTTATATATATATTGTCCTTTTTATTGCTTAAATAGTAAGTACTTTTCATTTCTCATACTCTGAAAGTGGGTCATTGTTCATCTAAGTAGCGTGCTGAAAATGGTCCATTTCTGCTCTAGAGCAGAAAAGTATTAAAAAAATTTGTATGGTGAATCTGAGTTAAATTGGGCAACAGCACTAACCTATACAGCCACATAGTACAGATTCTACAGAGATCCTATACTTTTTAAATGCCTGACTGCTTACCATAAACAACCTCCTTAAGCCTGGCCGCAGACGCACGGAATTCCGATACGGTTTCCCCTCCGTTTCCGTTCGGAATTCCGTGCGTCTGCGCCTGCGGCCAGGCTAATTTGTTTGTATTTTTTTTTGCCACAGTCGAAAGTAATATCAATAGTTTGTGGCAGATAAAAAAAGGGAAACTATGACAAGGACAACAAGTCATATGTCTCTCTCTGTCGCTCTTATATAAAGTTGTATATGGCCATCTCGTTCAGCAGGTATTATTATTTGATGTCGAGTCTAATTATTCTGAGCGTAAGCCGATTATTTTTTTATTAAAAATGAATGGAATAAAATGTTCCATACACGAACACCATTAACGTCAGTCAACATTTCCGGCCAAAATGTTTTTTTCACTGATTCAGAAAACGTTTGTACATATTTCTATTGTTATTGAATTTAACAAGTATTTCGCGTTGCAAATAACACAGTTCCTAATTTTTAGATCATGTCAATATTGTTTTACAAAAGACAAGTTGTGAAAAATGAAACGAAAATGTGCATATTTGTTTTTTTTTGTCTACGAAGCTGGAGGTCCCGGGTTCGATTCCCGGTCAGGGCATTTATTTGTATGATGAACACGTATAATTGTTGTGGTTGTTTTCTATGTCTTCAAGTATGCATTTATCCATGTATGTATATTGTCGCGTTAGTACAAGCTTTGCTTAGTTTGGGACTAGGTCGATTTTAGTGTAAGTTTGTCCACAAATATACTTTTATTTTTAAATATTTTAATTTCCTCGTATTCGAAATGAAAAGCAGAGTGTTTAACTCGGGTGAAACCACCCATTTTAGCCTCGAACTATTGGCGCTCTCACTTCGTTCGAGCGCCAAAATATCTCGGCAGAAATGGGTCGCTTTCAGCCCTTGGTTAACAATCTACTATTGTTTTTGTAAAGTAGGCGTTTCCAACGGATAACGGGCCCCGGACATCCTTCAGGGTGCAACTGTACTGGGATATCGTTAGGAGGATGAGGATGAGAGATGAGAACCATCAAAGTATCATTTCGTCTAAAACGCAACTGGTAGAAATAGCAACTCGCTAAAATAGCTACAAGTCGCCTGAAAAGCAAATGGTCTAAAATACATTTATTTTAGACCTACATGATCAGTTGCGTTTTAGACGAGTTGCTATTTTTACCAGTTGCGTTTTAGACGAAATGATACTAACCCCCATATGCCAAAATTGACGAATATTTAATAACTTTGACTTATTGTATCCAGTTGTGGTGTGTTCGAATAGACATAACATAGTATAAAAATAAAAGTTGTTACCCACATGAAACTAATAGTCCTTGCAAAAAGGGGTTTTATTCAAGTGTTGCACCTATAGTAGACGGTTACTCTATAGCTGTACATTAGTGGAAACAGGGAGCGTCACAGGTTGTTTATGACAAGGACAAATTGCCGCGTGGAAGATTCATTGCTTGCGCCGCACCGGTCTGTGGCTACTATAATATACAATAGCAACGAAAATTAGTATTAGTAGTTTTTAGTTTAATAAAAGCTGTTAGGAAAATATTAATTTATAATAGTGAAGTACAGTCGAAGGTAAGTACAGTCAAATAATTAAAAGAATGAGCAATGGCCGAGATATTTACAGCCACCTCCGTAAAATTGTATTGATTTATACATTGTTAATAACAATTATTAGTTATTAGTTAACGGTGATTAAAAACAAAACAACAATAATAGGCGGTGTATGAATAAATTAAAAGAAATTGTTATTGAATACACCTACTTAACCGCTTCAGAATCGGCTCCTAAACTCATTAACCCTTTCACCGCCAAAGCTATAGTGTGTCACCGTGCCCACTACGCCAAGCACTGTTGAATTGGTGTAATGTCTAAACCAAAAAAAAAAACAAATTAAAACAGTTCATAAATGATTTTATGCATAATCAAAGTACACCTTCAATCCAACCTTTTAAGTGGTTGTTGGCACGGTGGGCACGACGACACACAACCACTTTATAGGTTCTTGGCGGTCAAAGGGTTAAAATTAAAAAATCAACAATTGCAGGAGGCTTACACATACACAGCCACACTACCATTAAATTGTAAGTAGGAAACCACTAGGAAACCAAACATTTCGGCCTCGAACTAAATTGGCGCTCGAATCTCGTCAGCAATGGTTGGGCTTTCATTTCAACCCTTGGTTAACAACGTAGGTAGTATTCTGTTACATGCACACAGTCCTACTCACATCTCTAGCGACTACCTATCTTGAAATGAAAACAAAGGTCATGTAGCAAAATATAATATAATAGCATCAAAATATTAATAAATTATATATCACGTAATCAGGGATAATATGACAATTATGTACAGAATTACTAACTTTTCGGCCATATTATCTTCGTAGAAATTTTATAAGGCCTACTCGAATTTGCACTGGTTTACAATTTATACTTCTGTAATACCACTTTAACTAGGAAAAGATGAAAAAAGATAAGTCGTAGAAGTACTTACATAAAAGAGTGAAATTCTTACATAAAGCTCTTGGAACACTAATATGGAACAAAAATTTAATTAGGTAGAGGTCAGAAGAAACCGAGAATGTATGGGAAAATTACGTAAATTGTGGGAAAATTATGTAAAATTAAACATGTAGTGATTTATTTACAACGCAAACACATAAAGCAAACAATGACAGAATAAGAAACAGAAAAAAATCGGCTTTAGCAAATAAGTTAACTGCAGGTCCCGTTTAACTTTGCTGACCATTATTTCTACCTGAGGTTTGAGATTATAAGGTGCAGCGGGGCAATCTAGACTGCGGGAAATTAAAACTAATAGAAATATTTTCGGTTTTTTACATCAATTCCTAGAGTGCCGTCTTGGTGAAACTGTAGAAAGGCTTTTTCGCTATCCGGGCATAGATAGCGCTCTAGTAAACTATGTAAAACACGGGAAATATTTTCGATTAGTTTTAATTTCCCGCAGTCTAGATTGCCCTGCTGTACCTTAATTTAAATTTCTTAGCACATATATTGAGTAAAACTATCTACATAATATCTAAAAAAACTTAAATACGAGTACTTAATACGTACTAACTACAACAGATGCATGTCATTGAGTATGCTTGAGATTCCAAGTTAGTATAATATAGTTGACGAAATATAAGCTGCACCAATTCCTCAAACAACATGTTATGGCGAATCGATGCAGCTTATATTTCGTCAACCATAACGTATGAAACCTTTTCCGTCATCCATTAAAGCTTCACTAGGTTCAATAATATTCCCAACCTTTCATACATTGAAATCCTTATCAGTCCTGATCCTTAAGGTCCGATAGGCACCATACGTCCCCTCATCCAAGTCGTCATGTCTGTGAAGAGATCGGCAAGAATGTGTGCGCGTGATCATGTCATACGACCCTATGCTGCCGCTCATGCGTACAGCGCTCTTGTGCCGTGTCCGCGTCCGTGTCTCTGGTTTTAGAACTGTCTCGTAGAATTTTCTCTCCTGTGTTTGCAGCCATTTTGAGTTGGATAGGAGCTTCTTGGTCCATTCATCTGAAATTAGAAAACCATTTTTTATACCTAAGGGTCGCTATGCCGATCCGCTGGCCAAGGAATGAGTCAGGCCTACGGTCCCCTGACACCTCGGCCAGCCTTCGGGATGGTTGCCCAAAAAGGCGGTGGGCACCGGCGCTCCACGGACCCAGTGTCTCTACGGCAAATGCCGCAAATACATGTCGGTCTGTCAGGCCGATGTATTTGCGGCATTTCGCCGCCTCGGCCGCTGCGGCTGCCCCGCCTGCTATCAATAACGTTGCGCCTATCTTATGAAAAGATATACTCTATCGGCAATGCAGCCTGCTCAATGGTTATTAGCTTATGAACGCTTGAGAGTTCAGGAGAATCACAAGCTCGTTGCCGATCCTTAGGTACTTGATTAGGGGTTTCGTTATGTTGATAGGTAGAGACAATACAGGTCCCTTAATCTCAACACACCACCACCACCAGCACCAGAACACAACACCACATATCTACAGATAGGGCCTCATCCCATGCACTCAATAGCTCGTCATCAGTCGCAAACCGTCGTCCTTTTAACTGGCTCATAATCAGTGGGAAGAGACCAAAATCACACGGAGCAAGGATAATACGAGTGGTCCAGTACAGTAAGCCCACATTACTCCAAAAACTCCTGAGTTTTGGTCGCTCGCGACCAGAAGCGTTATCATGTTGAAAGTGCCAACTGCCCAGACGCGAGTTTGACCGCAGTTTCTTCAGCTCGCAGATGAGTTGAGGCAAGCAAACTTCAGTGTACCAGGTAGTATTGACAGTCCTCTCCTTGTCTAACACAACTCTAGCTACAATGCCTCCTACTCCAAAGAAAACTTATTGAACAGCCTAATACGTATAAATGAAATGGCTTATATACTCACCATTTAGATCCTTCATAGCACCCGCTTTCCCTCCATACTCATACGGCAGGCCCTCAATCGGGAAATAGTCCACGCCCATGGCCGTGTTAATTTGCTCGTCACCCGAATGGATCTGGACCACCTTGCGGCGCCAGGGATACAGGCCCAGGTGAAGCAGGAGTAGTGACATGGTCTTCAGGCGGTGGGTGTTGATGACGTGGACTTCGGCGAAGCGGGTGGGGTATGCTGACTGTAAACAAACATTTTTGGAATGAGGAGATATTTCTGAATATCATCATCATCAAATCTAAGAGTTATCCTCTTGTCGGTGGAGTATTTTCCAGTTTTCCCCCTGACTTTGACTTCTTAATACGACACGACGCCAACTGTTTCTTTTATTTCTGGATATGTTGTAACAGTTTAATTTTAAACTGCTAACTTTGTTTTTATAAGTCTCATAATTCATGATTTTAGATACTACTAATTCCATCTAGGGAGCTGAGAGTGAAACGTTTCGCCTCTGTGGCATTGATTGAATGCGCACGCCATCTGTGTGAGCAAGCTAGCATTGATTTGTAGAAGCAGGTTTAACTAGATCCTCAGTGGAATAATATTATTATGGATATTCATGATAATGTTTATAGTACATTACTTAACAAGGGCGGTAAAACAAAGAATGTCTCAGATCGCAGGTATTTGACGCCCGAGCCGAAGGCAAGGGCGATAAATATGCGATCTGAGGCTTTCTTTATTACCGCCCGTGTTAAGTACAAAACTTTATGTCACCCCCTGGCCAGGAAGTGGGATATTCCGCGCGCGGAGCGTGCGGTAATTGCCACTTTATGGCCAGGTGTAACATAAAATTTTATTTTACATGTTCCGAAATCTTCACGGCAAGGAATACAGATATCCTTGTTGTTTCCTTTTTTTTAAAGTTTGGTGTCAACTATTGAGTCTTCCAACTGGCGGTTACTTGAACGTGTCAGGAGGGGGGCGCTGATAGCTAGCGATAGGAATTTTCTCGTTCTTTCCAAAACTAGCTGCCATGACGTGAGGAGTCATTGCAAGTTCTGGGGAAGCAATTTCGGTCGGCCGCCGGGCCAAGGAAATACGGAAAGACGAATTCTCATAAAACCATTGGAAACCAGGTTTGAATCATTTTTTCAACCGGCGTTTGTTATTGGAGGTTACCTCAAGAGTCGTAGCTAATTATTTTGATATCTTTTCAGCCTTACCTTTAACATGGACGAGCACGTGGTCTCGCCTAAATCTAACTCTTTGTGAAGACGGACTCCGAGACAAGGGAGAAGGAATTTAACCAGAATCTTCAAGCCGGGTGAGTTACACGTCGACACTTTTGTAGGGCTTAAGACAGTACTGTGTTTTTTGGAGACGTCCTCTAGATACTTACTTTGCTCTCTTATCACTCTTTACAGGAGAAACACCATAATTAATGTGATTTAGTGGCTAATACAAACAATTTTTACAGCTGTGAAAGCCGGTCGTTTGACGTGGCGTAAGCGCATGGTCGGTTCGTCGGTACTTTGTCGACATGGCTACGAGTGTGGTCGGAGAGTAGCGGACGTGGCAGCGAGTACGTGGTCGAGTCGCCGGCCTGAGCTCCACAGTGAGGAGGCCATCACGGGCATGTGGCCAAACTGTCACATGGGCATCCAAACCGAAGAGCTTCAGCCAGGCATGCGGCAACAGTGACTAAACAGGTGACTCCGTTCCTTGCCTCACACGACACACACATATACACACGCGAGTGCCTCTTTGAACTTAATAAGTGCAATTTCCTTCTCGGGAACAGTGCCACAAGTGCGCTTAGTGACGGACAATTTAAAAATAACTTCTACATGGACAATTCATTGCTCCGAGGGTGTCTGCCACTCCTTGCTCCTCTAGCAGTCTAGTATCTCTTTAAGCTCTCTATGCTATAATTAGTTATAATCACTTGTAATTTAAGCTAATGTTTGTATCTACTGGCCATATAAAATAACTATAAGTAAAATAACGAAGTGCTGTCATACCTAGGTTCTATATCATTGATTGTGCTTTCACTCTTTGTATGATAATGTGTATGTGCGACTTTTGAATAATAATACTTTCTGTCAAGCTCATGCAATTGTTTAATTGAATAATCCTACTAGTTTTAAACCTTGGTGTTAGTTATAGGTTAAAACACCTGGCGTCCAACTCTGCTACTTTCTTCATTGGCATACTGCCTTGGCTAAGCATTTTTTTTTTACTAATAAGGAAAACAGGACTGAGTTGGAACAAACGTGTAGAGTCACAGCTGAGCAGGGAGCCCACTACCGAACCTGAGAATCTCTCATCAGCTGACCAGCCTGGGCAAACCTTGTATATGAAACTCGCTACACCACCTGCGCAGTTATCGTATTACAATGTATATAATATTTAAATTTGTCGTGTTCGTGTGATCAACTGATACGTGAGCTGATTATCCACCACTTTATAGAAATCTGGCGGTGCATGTAGATAAGGTAAATGTCCCAATGCTCGACACTGACTCATTGCTTGACACTTTCACTTTCAATCTTTCGTTGTAATAATGGAGGTGAACAAGGTGTTAATTATTGGGTACTGTCAGTCATTGCGACGTTTAATATGAATGGGGTTGCTATAATTTGACAATGCATACCATTTTTCAAAGCAACATCAAAACTGTCTATTGTTTTGGATGATGGAGGTCGAGTTTTAATAAAAAATTCGTTGGACCAAATTTCAGATTGACTGAAATAACTTACCGATAAGGTCTACCTAACGAATCCTTGAAAAACCGCGCCTAATTTGAGTTGCACTTCTTCGATAGGTGCTTGAATATTGTCAAGTCAAGACGTCTCATTAAAATTCCTTTTAACAGGCAGGTATCTATCACAAGATTCGCATGAGTGGTCGCATCTCTCCAGTGCAGGCCAATTATGGAGGCATCCGACCGAGAAATCCACCTCCGTGTGGAGACAACCTAATTGGGTCTTCATCTTCAAAGTCTGACGTACGTATGCTCTTTTGTTTGTTTGATTATCGACCTTATTTAGCAAAGTTCACTGTTCCTTTTTAAAAAAGATACTAAGAGGAATAAGACATTGGGAAAGTTATTCGACGATCATTCGTGGGAAAGTAAATATTTTTGGTTTTAAGTCTTAATAATTGAACTGTTAGGAATGTTAATAAAAACGCAAGATCTTTTTGCTCTATTTAGCTAAGTTAGTAGTGGCTATTTATAAGCGACATTCAATGAAGCAGAATTGATAAAAAAAACTTCTGTTGAATGTTTACTAAGTAAAACTTTCAAGGCATTTTAAACTAGTCATTGTTTAATGGTTTATTGAAGGATCTATCGAAGTTCTACGATTCTACTGGAAGAATCCGGTGTTTGTAATGTATGTTGGTAGGTACAATACAAATGTTTGTTCAACGGTACCTCGAGTAGGTATCGTTGATACGAGTAGGAACGTCGTGAAATTTGGTACCTAGGCGAACTAATGAGATAAAAATATTATTTAATGTAGAACATGAACTAAATCGGTCAAGGGGATTCCGAGATAGGGGATATGTTGAAAACATGATTTCTCTATACACCTGCAGCGCCAGATGGCGGTGGCGCTGGTCGGTATCGCGAGTTCACAGTTCAGGGAAATCATTAGTAGGTATATTATGTTTGTTCACGCTAAAGTGGAATATGCATTTTTAAGACAAGGCTATGATTACTATGATACTATGTATTTTTAAACAAAGTGAGAAATAAATAATCGCCGCAGGTGAGTGTTGAACCTAAGACCGAATTTTATTATAGTGCGCGCCATCCACGATGGCGCGCCCCTCCACAGCGAATCTCATACTAATCTGTGCGTGTGCGCAGTTGTACGGCTTGGGCGTTTCAGAAGTTGTAATAACTTGGCGGTAGATGTCGCTACGAGTCTCCCTAAGGCGACTTCCTGACTTGGCGACGGCGGGATCGATATGTGACATTTTCTTCTTTGGCGTAAACTTACTGACGTCGCAAAGATTCCCACTTGACGGAATACCTGACAGTATTACATTTGCGCAGTAGTAATATTATGCGCAGAAGCGTACCAGTATTACTGCCTTCGCATCGTCCCGCTTCCGCGCATCCCGCGTCAGTCGGGAAGCACTGATTTAAATGTAGGGGCGCAGTAAAAAGTAGTACCGAGTTGACTGACAGTTGACACTGACATTTAACAGTTTTCTCATATCGTACCGCCTCCGCACCGACAAATCAGGAAGTCGCCTAAGGCACAAGGGATACCCAAAGGCACGGTAGCTCAGTTAGTTTAAAAGCATTGGACGGATTCCAGAAGTCACGCCTCACGAGTTCGAATCTACTTATGCCTATTAATTTTTACAATTTGATTGAAAACTATGAAATCAGTAAATAATTACCTTCATACACCAAACGAAATCCTTCCAGTAAGTTCCCTTGAAGTGATTCTTGATATGTGCCGGCTGGAGGTCGCTGACGTCTATGAACACCACCTCTTCTCCAGGAGTTGGATCCTCACGTAACCTGCAATTATATAGTATACCTAGTTACATAGTGATAATTCGATGTTAGAGGTTTGGACAATGACATAAGGATTGTCCCCAATACCTAACACTCCTAAGTTTGTTTTGCTTAATTCTTTTACTACCTACCAGAAATATTTTGAAATGGAACATTATCAGCGAACCGGAGAGACATACCTACTAAATAATTCTTCTTTTGTTATTAAATGTTATTTCAAAGAGCCGAATGTAAACAAGCCGCGACAGACTACAAAGCATCTATTGTGTCTTTGTTTGGACGTTATAATAAGCCAAGTTATTGGAAATTCAAGAAAGTCTAGAATTTCAACGAACAAAGAAGTTTCTGAAGGATAGGTACAACGCGGTGATGTAAATAGGTAACAAGGACGCTAAACTTTTAAAATGTTTCGCTTTTATACTTTCTTGTTTAGGTTCTCTGAATTGTAATAATAACACCGATTTACACTAACGCGAGATATATTTACACCTAATAAGAGAACAACGGTTGACACTCCCTTGGAAAAGTCACTATTTGCGATGGTTTTCGTTTGCGGTCAGTTATCGTAACACTACTCAACTCCAATTGTAGTCCGAAACATGTCACAAATAGTGACTTTTCCAAGGGAATGTACTTATTAATAGTTACATAGCCCGAGAGCACTTTATAAAGTACAAATTGAAATTATTCAAAATCAAAATTACGTTTGATATTACTCACCGTATGTCCAAGATCATAAGCCAGCGGGCCAGCAATGCCCGCGCTGACAGCGGCCGGTCCAGCGCGGTTGGTGCTGGGAGACGCACCAGCGTCATCCGACGCCCGCCCACGCTGCGCGCTCGGAGAGAAACTATGTAGCTGCAAAAATACAATTACAAGTATAGTTCGGACACATCTCTGAGGTTAAATTCCAACGAACGCAAGCAAATCTAGACTTAGAGCTCTGACTGTAAGGTAGATTTTAGCTTGCGTTAATTTGACAGCACTTGGCCTTACAGTTTTGTACGAACTATACCTATTATTTAACCATTAAAGTCACTCCGTCAGTCTTGCCACTGTATAAATGAAAGAAGAAGCCGGCCAAGTGCGTGTCGAATCACGCACAACGAAGGGTTCCGTGCCGACACCTACTAGTCCACATTTAAAACCACTATCCAATACCTACATTGCATCAAAAAAGGTCTTCTATCTTCATAAGGAAGGCACGGCACTTACGTCCTTTTGATCGGGCACGACAGATTTTCAGCGATAACACAAAAAACCGGGAACCCCTTGTTAAGACAAAGAATCCTTGAAAGTATTTTGTTTTTTCAGAATTTTAATCTTCATAGTTTGGAAATGATGTAGAGGGACACACTTTTTACGACTTTAACAGCTAATATCTCACCTACTACTGACTTAAACGGAACAGTTTTTTAGAAACCTCTATACAATTCTTTTTAAAGGCCAATCCATAAATAACCCCCACGACTATGTGCATTTTTTTTCATACCCCCATTGTATTACATGTATGGTATGGAGTCCCCTTCGCCCCCCTAATTTAATATTTTTTCGTAATTTCACATCACTTTTATGTAGCCGGTTCTTAGTTAGAATACACCTTTCTACTATATTTCATACTTGTAGAACTTATAGTCTCTGTATAAATCGGCTGTGACATACGGGCGAATAGACGGATAGGACGACACTGTAATGGTTCAGTTTGAGCTATTTTTGCAATGGAACCCTAAAAAAATGTTACCTCAGAAAAAATACTAAAGGTTACCATAAATGGTGGAAATTTATTTCTCAAGATATAGATTGTGCCAAGCTTAGTGTAAAACCCGAGTGGACGCTCGAGTCGGGCGTCCAGCGGGGCGTTCAGCGGGGTGTGCATGTCAAACAATTGAAACTCATACTGGTGTCCTGAGTCGCCGCCGCACAAATAGTATGCACGCTCGCCCGCCCCGCTGGACGCCCCGCCGAACGCTCCGCTCCGAGCGTCCACTCAGACTTTACACTTAGGATTTCAAAGTAGTTAATGCACGTTTACGGAAAAAACAACTAAAATCAACGTTGAAGCGCTCATTCGCATTGAAAGAAATTGTGTTTTTTAAACGTTGCGAACATTTGAATACATTTTATTCCAGAATACACCGCCCAAAGGTATGAAATATGTTGTAAAAGTTAGGTAATATGGACGTTCACGCGAAGTCGCGGGAAAAATCTAGTCACTTAATATGTACTGACATGAGCAATACGAACCGTATATATGTTTTTCAATAAAAGGAAGTGCAAAAGCAATTTTATAGCAATATGCTGCGACATCGTCTCATGCGATTCGAGTCACCTCCTACATATATTATGCTCCGTTCATCCTTGCTGTACTGACATATTGCTGTTTAAAGTGTTCTTGGGGCCATGATTTCAGAAAAAATAAGGACAATTATGTAATTTATTAAAAACATAAAAAATATGCCGCACTAACGTCAGACTACGAATTCATCCCATTTGCCGTCGAAACTGGGGTGAAGAAGCGAAGGCGCTCTTGAGGGAGCCAGGCCGCCGGCTGCGTGACTGACCACGGAGCCGATCCCCGCTCGCGCTCTGGGACGACCCAGGACCCAGAACCAGGTACGAACCTGGAGCAGCAAATTTCCATAGCTATCCAACGAGGCAATGCTGCCAGTAGTGCCAGTGCTATGGGAACTTTTGCACCGGGTGCGACCCAAAGTGGTTTACTCTAGATAGGTTAAGTTTTCTTTGTAGTTTGTAAATATCTATAATTTTGTATATATATTTGTAAATATGTAAATAAACCTCCAATTCGAAACTGGACATTTGTGTCAATGCTTGGCACTTTAAGCAGGCCTGTTCCTTTTGCCACTATGGCTTAACTCCGGCTCTCACACAATCCCGGCGTGTTAATTCACCCGAACGTGGATAATGCCACCGGATAGCAACAATATCGTTCAACTAGGTTGTCTAAACATGTTATTAGGTGACGGCGGGCTTTTATGTTACTTTCCCCATATTTTTAACTCTTTTATAAATGACAATAGGTATGAAAATCATAGCAAATATAGTACTTATATTTAAGTCATGTCACTGTTTAAATTGTAGTCTAAGCATAAGCAATGAGATTAAAGGTTATGTGTGTCTCAGTTTCTTTTCTGATTAGGTGACATAGCGTATTCTAGGCCCCTTTGGGATATCAACCGCGAAAATGCTAGGAATTGATCACTTCGTCATGCATTTTTACCCATTCTACTACCTTTTAATAATTTAAGAAATCTCTAATAACCCAATTACTTTGGTCACCCGAACGTCCACAATAAAGTACCGAGAAATTCATAGAGCACATTGCAGGCAATGTTCCAAGCGTTCAGCTATTACTTGTCTCCGTGCTTAAGCCCGCGTCAGCCATTTACGATATTCCGAGCGATATTTTATGTTTAAACTGGGGTAAAGTTGGACGCGCTTGTTTTAAACTCTTGCCTTAAGGGGATGGCTTTTTTATACCACGTCGGTAGGCAAACAAGCGTACGGCCCGCATCATGGTAAGTGGTCACCGCAGTTTATGGACTCTTGCAACACCAGAGGCGTCACATGCACGTTGCCGACCCTTTAAAATATATACCTTCCATTTTTTAAGAGCGCCATACTGTAATCCCTTAATTCTGTAAACCACGGTAACGGCCCGGCCATTACTTTGCGCAAAATGCGGTGCGGCAAGCGTTTTCTCCGTTCATTGCGCGGTCGAGACCCGCAGCGCAATGCGTTTATTTGGGATCACACGCAATGAATTAGGAAAACCGCTAACGCTGCCGCCGCCGCTCGAAGTCGTGGCCGGGACGTAAGAAACACGCTTAAGGTGATTTCCTGACTTGTCGGGGCGGGATCGATATGTGACATTTTCTTCTATGACGTGAGCTTACTGATGTCGCAGAGATAATATCTTCTCACTTGACGGCATACTATCAGTATTACATTTGCAGAGCGCATGCGCGGAACGCTGGCATTCTTTCATTCGTATCCTTGTATAAATAAAAACACTTGTTTAATACCAAGGGCCTGACACGCTTTGATAGAGAAAGATAGCCTTATTGCAATTCCTATAAGAGAAAACAGTTCCATATGTTTTGTCTCTATCACCAACCGAGCATTTTTTCATGGTCGGGTTATATAAGCACAGGCACACTTCTATTAGCAAGACATGGACATGCAAACCGGTCAAATTTTGAAATATAATAAACGGGTCACTCACGTCTTTATCGTCGAATATCGCTCGACATGTTTCGGGCCAATACGTGGCCCTTAATCATGAGTGGTCGCGACGGCCTCTCGTTTATTTCAATATGTGTGAGACTGAGATTTGTCATAAACCGCACTATTGTTCCCCTGCACCCACAAATCAGGAAGTTACCTAAATATTTCGCCTAGAGGAAACGTCTAGCAATACTATTCGAATGGATTGTATTTAATACAATTTGCAGAGTAGTCATATCATGCGCGAAAGCCTTACTTCATTCGTAGGGTCCCGCTTCCGTGCATCCTGCGCGGAAAAAAGAAAGTACAGAAAGAAAGCACTCAATTCAATTCTTTAAAAAATGGCTTCCATCAAATTTATGATGATTTAGCCAATGTCACGTGTTCAATGACGTTGTTCGGTAACGACGCCATGACAGTAGATAAGGTTTTGTACGGTAAATGGATTATGCTCGTCGTCGCCCCGGGCACGTGTGCTCACCAACGCGGCGACGATCAAAATCCAAAAGAAAGCACTCATATAATACGGATTCGACTGACAGCTGACAGATTTCTCATATAAATCGCACCGCCCCTATTGCGCCCACGAGCCAGGAAGTTACCTAAATCTTCCGCGTACAGGAAACGTCTTTATTCGAATGGCTTTTTTGGAAATGTTTCGATACATATCTAACTTTACATGCGTATATAGTTATCTGTTTAGTCTGTTACATTATTATAGTTTTCGAAGACGCCGTATCATTACGATGAGCAATAGGTACACAAAATGCATCGAACTATCGAATGCACGTAGCGACTTTCAAGGCGCTTTTATATGAAGGACAGAAAGTTATAACGTACGTACACGATGTAAGCGGCAGTCGAAATATTAAACAACAATGCATAAACTGAAGGTAAGTTTGTAATATAATGTATACTGTAGGTATCGTATTTCGTTAATAGCTTTCACACTTTCACACGTGTCCAGTAAAAACAAAACTCTTGAGAAAAGAGAATATTACAGCTTGAATAAAAATTGAGGTAGGTAACATTACTTTCTCTCCACAAAATAGCCTTCTATTAACAGGTACATTGTTGAGCAAATTCTTTCATTACGACGAGGTAAAAGCATCCTAATTATGCAAAGAGGTTTAGAAATGAGTCGTTTAGCGCAGTAGACCATATTTTACAGCAAATGCGCATTGAAAGATAAACAATAAACCAGATATCGTACTACAAACAAGAGTTGCGGTATTTGATATTACTAACTTAGCAGTTGACCACGACAATCTACAACCGGTTTGTCAGCGACTAAAAGATAGATATTATAAGTAAATTCTACTAACTGTCTTATTGAACTAGGTGTTTGATTGAATCTTGCGGTAATTTAGCGAAGTTTTAGACGTACCGACGGTCGACAAGGTATGCTATCTAAAACAACAGATGAAACTAAATAATCAAAATATCGTTTATGCCAGAGTTCAGTCAATCTGCCCGGCTCTCTAGCTGTGTAGAACCAGCCGGTAGATTGGTCCGTTTGACGGCTTCACTCTTGTCTCTATAACAAGTGGATTAGAAAGAGTCTTACGTTGCCAGCTCGTCAGGAGAAGCGGCACGAAATTTTAACCATCTGCATGCTAGCAAGCAGAGCAGAAAGTTAGGAACTTACGCATCTTGGCAGCTAGACAAAATAGTCGTTTATGCCAGAGTTCAGTCAATCTGGCCTGCGCTCTAGCTGTGTTATAACCAGCCGGTAAATTGGTCCGTTTGATTATCGGCTTCACCCTCGCCTCCATTATAGGTGGTTAGAAAGGATCCTACGTTGCCAGCTCGTCAGGAGAAGCGGCGCGAAATTTTAACCATACAATGGCAGAGGCACGCTAGCCAGCAAAGATAAAGACTTACGCATCTTGGCAGCTAGACAAAATATCGTCATCATCCGGATGCCGTTTGTGCCACAGCTCAGTGAGCCCGCCCGGGCCTCTAGCTGTATAGTACCGCCTGGCCCGTTTGGCTGCTTCACCCTCGTCTCCGTTACAAGTAGTGAGGAACAGATCCAAAGTTGCCAGCTCGTCAGGAGATGCGGTGCGTGTGAGGTTGTCGCGGGCCCATCGCTGGGAGAACGAAGCTGCCGGCGACATCCTGAGTCTGAAATAATAATTTTATTTAATAATAAACATATAAAAAAAACTAACAAACTAGAACTGCTTATGTGCCCATAATATTTTGTTATTTGTTTCAATTTGTGGTGCACAATAAAGTATATATTTTTATGATCTCTTTATTCATTTTAACACTTTATGCTAGGTTATTATATGTTTATAAAACGTAAAATTTAAGTAACACAAAAGTGAAATATAAAAAAACCGGCCAAGTGCGAGTCGGACTCGCGACACGAAGGGTTCCGTACCGTTATCTATAAAAACGCCCAAAAAATCATGTCTGTTGTATGGGAGCCCCCTTAAATATTTATTCTATTCAGTTTTTGAAGTGAAAACTTCTTTAGCGGCGCTGAGCACTTTTGTACTGGGGAAAAATGTATAAACTCGCGATAAATTCTATGACCAGGTTAGTTGACCCCTCCTAGTATCGTGATTGCTATGTTACGAGGGGTCCCCAGCTGGTCTTCTTAGAAAGCCAAGGTTCTAACTGTTTTAAGACAATCCTAAGATTTTCCATAAAGATCATATTTCAAATAAATTCTCATGGAAAGTAGCTCTTATTGTCCTTAAAAAAGCGTTTCCAAAGTCCAATATCGGATAGCCAGACTGACCGATTTCCGTAAAGATCATATTTCAAATAAATTCTCATGGAAAGTAGTTCTTATTGTCCCTAAATACGGTGACAGTTCCCTTCAAAATACCTAATGGCCAAGAGTGATGGATAAAATACCAAGGGCCTGACACGCTTTGTAAGAGAAAGATAGCCTTATTGCGATTCCTATGAGAGGAAGTAGAAAATAGTGCGATGTTTTGTCCTTATCACCGACCGAATTTTTTTTCACGGTCGGGTAAAGCCAATCTTTCATGAAGTGTCAAGAAGATTGCAAAACAAATTGGCAATATTTGGTAGTGCATTTTATAAATGGAGAATTAATGATAAGTTCGGTTTAAATGAATAATAATTTACCAATTATCAGATCCGTAGTGTTTGGGTGTTCAGTGCAAACATGGTGGGGTGTTCAGTGTTGGGCTGTAAAAGCAAACTCGACCGAAAAAAGGCGGATGTTACATTCCATGCGTAAGTACATTTTCTTTGCATTTTGGACCCGTGTTTATTTCTAAAATCTCACCGGAACCAAGTTACTGAGCTAAATCATTAGTTATATCATGAGACACTTGATGAAATAGGAAAAATATGTAAATTAATTCAAAAATAACCTCCAAACATTTCACATACAAACCGGTCAAAACGCGTAGTATAAATCTACCATAGTTTAGTTTAGTTTAGTTTATTTATTACTTAATGTGTCATTTTATATTATTAAATAGCATGAATTCACAAAAAGATCGTCAGGATGTAAAAAGTAACAATAATATAAAAATAAAAATTAATAAAAATCGTAAATTAAATACAAATTAATTCCAATTATATAAACAATGTCAGCATAATAATTAAAGTCATATCTTAAAAACTAGGAAAGAAAAATTATATATACGGTGTCTTATAACTAACAAGTACAATAAGAATTGTAATAATTACAATTTAGTTATGATAAAATAAAATGTTAACTATTTAAGGATTGTAATATATTCATTTACGGAGTAAAATGACTTATCCAATAGAAGGTTCTTCAGTTTGCGCCTAAACGTTTCCTCGCTTTGTTCATTTTTTATGTCAGCGGGTAGGTGTTCATAGTAGGTCGGCCCTATTACCCTCGCGTTTTTGGCGTGTAGTACAGTTCGACGCGGTACTGTCCGCAGTTTTTCCGTGCTGCGGAGGCACTTACCTATCACTTCCACTCGCTTAAACTGTGACAGGTGTTCTCGTGTAAACATAATTACCTCGAAAAGATACTGTGAGTAGTGCGTCATGATCCGGTGCTCAGCGAACAACGTCTTGCAGGACTGCCTCTGATTGAGGCCAAGCATGGTCCGCAGTGCTCGGATAGAAGCCAGCTTAGAATTGATGTCCCATCATTCAGTCGGTTTATAATTCGATTTCGGGATACCAACAAATAATAAAAAAATCCCCTGAAGATTACCCCACGTTTCGGGAAATTCAAGTAATCTGATTTTTTCAGTTTTTCAACAGAGGATGAATTCCGAAAAAAAATGGATTTGAGGACTGAGGGAACAGGAAAAGAGAATTGGGAAAAAACTATCTATAAGTAGGTATTTGTTTATTTATTGTAAATAAAGTTATAAATATATTAAGTAAATTACTTGTTCTAATTTACAGTTTATCCTTTTATTTCAACAACGACATACCTAATTTATCTATGAAAGACAAAAAGGAGCATGTAAGTATTAAGGTTACTTATTTTTACCCGACTGCAAGGCAGGGTATCTTGTATGTATGTATGTATGTATGTATGTATGTAATATTCTTTATTACCTGACATCTTCCAATTCCCTGAACGGATTTTAATGTTTGAGATATCGTTAGATTTGTCTTACCAGCCCGAGTGTTCTTAGAAATGTGACGTCAAAAAAAACAAAGATGGCGGCCACCAGACATCATTTTGTAAACAAATAATTAATAAAGTTGACGAACTATATCATGTGGGGTATCATTGAATAGGTATTTTAAAATCATTATAAGGTTTCTTTAGTCATTAGTTAGTGAAAACAACCGTTTAGGATTTATAACTATTCAAAGTTTAATAGTCGGATCCGCTATCCGCTATGCGCAATCAATCACTCATGTTTTCATTATCATCGTCATTCGAGGTTTGCTTTACACACGTTTAACAATTGCAACAGTGGCGGAGCGCCCATACAACCCGATTCCCACCGGTTTGACTTACAAAATCTTGCTACAAACTACTTGCTGTTAATTTAATAAATCATCAATTTATGTATACAAAATATCCATTACCTAAATACAATTTGATAATACGATTTACTTTAGCGTCATAATAGATTTTATGTCACACCTGGCCATAAAGTGGCCATTATCGCACGCTCCGCGCGCGAAAAAACCCACTTCCTGGCCAGGGGGTGACATAAAATTTTGTACTTACCACGGGCGATAATAAAGAAAGCCTCAGATCGCATATTTATCGCCCTTGCCTTCGGCTCGGGCGTAAAATACCTGCGATCTGAGACATTCTTTGTTTTATCGCCCTTGGTAAGTAATGTACTATAAGCTAACCACTACGAAATCCACGCACGCGAATGCCAAACGCAACGCATTTCATAAAGCCAAACAAGCCGGCGGAGTTTAGCATGCCTCCTAGTATCGTGATTGCGATGCTAGGAGGGGTCAACACAGCTGGTCTTCCCATTCTTCCCAATCGTAAGACTTTAAACACCAAACCTGAGGAATGAAGTTTCCTCTTACTGGCTTTTCCACTAAGTCCAATATCGGATAGCTAGACTGAAAGTAGTTCTTATTGTCCCTAAATACGGTGACAGTTCACGTCAAAATAGTGGCCAAGCGTGATGGTCAAAGTACGAATAATTTTGAATCTACTTTGTAAT
The DNA here is from genome assembly GCA_951800055.1 of Cenopis cana. Lineage (NCBI taxonomy): Eukaryota > Metazoa > Arthropoda > Insecta > Lepidoptera > Tortricidae > Cenopis > Cenopis cana. The sequence continues at coordinate 11,193,530 of OX637492.1, forward strand.
CGATGCTTGGTTTCCGATTTCAATTAAAACTTTAACTGTGCAGAAAATTATAATTAAATCCAAAATATACGTGCATGTGAAATGATAATTTATCTTTGTGTTAATTTGATAAATTATAACGTTTTATGCACTCAAAAACAGCACATTAAGGCATTTTGACGGAGCTCTTCACACGCCGGGAACGATTCTGAGACTGAAGTATATATAATCGATTAATGAAGTAGTTTTTAATAACGTGGCAGATTTTTCTCCTATGCTTTTGGCAGAGGGGTAAGTATATCAATGGCGGCTCCCGTCTTAAATGCTTTAAGGTATATGTGTAGATGGATTATTCGAATATGAATATCAATATCTTTGTTATTTATTTTCTTTAAATCATGTCATTGAATTTTCACTTCTAACGGCACTCCCGGAGTGCAACCCGTTTTTTTTTTAGTATTTGTTGTTATAGCGGCAACAGAAATACATTATGTGTGAACATTTCAACTGTCTAACTGACACGGTTCATGAGATACAGCCTGGTGACAGACGGACAGCGGAGTCCTAGTAATAGGGTCCCGTTTTACCCTTTGGCCCTAAAAATAGACTCTTGAACCTAGTGTGCCGCCGGCAGCGAGGCGAGGCCCAAGCTAAGGCGGTTAGGGCAACAGAGAGAGGAACCTCCTGACTATCCGCACCGTGTCCAGGAGTTTATTATCACACACCATGATCAATCATGCATGTCATTATCTGCTGACACATGCACAGCAAAAACACTAAATCCACATCAAAACCATGTTTCGAGAGAAAACAACGAAATTCACAAATATGTAAAAAAAGCCTACAGTAGCGCCGGAAGTGGAGCGCTATAAAGCCCGAAACGCACTGACAGCGGTAGCGGGGCGGGGCGTCACGGTGCGGAGGCGGTACCGGTTGTAATATTTGAACTAATATGAAAGGGTCCGCACAGAAAACCGGCCGGGAAAAAAGCGTTCTGTGCGGACCCTTTCATATTAGTTCGAATATTACAACCGGTACCGCCTCCGCACCGCACCGCCACCGCTGTCAGTGCGTTTGCAGCTTTATAAAGAACAACGCATAGCTCGCCTCACCCACCAATCCAATCCATTAGCTTCAGGATTACTATATAATGCCAGTGTGGTTAAGACTTAAGAGACTGAACGTAACTACATTCTCTAGGCAGCGAATGAGGCAATGGCCTCTAAATCTACAATCGCCATTTCTCGTACAATCAATCTCATCATAGCCAGCTAGACGATTCACTAAGCACCGTCCTCACCAGTCACCAACAGCTCACCCGTTTTTTTAATGGAAAATGTCGAATGTCATTTGTCACTTTTTGACAGTTTTCATATAAAACGGGTGAGGGGTGAGGTGTCAGGAGGACGAGTCGGTTTGTGAATAACAACCGGAGACTGATAGCAAATAATTAAAAGTAAAAATATATATATATCAACACCGCGTTTTGTATTAATTAATAATGACCATTCATTGACATTCTTAATAATTAACTACTAATCGTTTACACTGTATCTAATAATGATTGTGCCTACCAAGATAATGTTACTCTATATAAATGTGTTATGCAGATTTTTTAATGTAATATTTAACAATATTATCAATAAAGAGTATGAGTATGTAGTGCAATTGACAATATTTCATAATTTCCAAAAGTCTTAATTCGAAAACAATTTCGGTAAAAACGTGTGAAGTACACAAAAAACATTTTTTTAGATTTTTTCTCCGTTAATTTTGGAAAAAATAGCAAATTACTCTAAACCGAAAGTTGACGTCATCTTCCTCGCTTCCCCTTAGTACAGAGTACAGACAATCGCTGCTCTGGAGTGGCTCTGGATTCTTGTTGGGAAGATGACGTCATATTTTACTTACGCCCTTTTGGAATGACCTACTTTTCAACGTGTTTTTTTTGTATGAAATAATGAGTTAAATTGAAAAAGAAAAAATACGGGTGGCTTAAATTTTTACCTATTTTCTAACTAGTTCATAAAATAAAGTAGTTAAAAATATGAAATGTTGTCAATTAGTATTTTTTCCGTACAATTTTTTTTTATTAGTAGCCTAGTCAATAATTTTTGACGTGCAGTTATATATCTAATTTACGACTAACTTCATACCAAAATGCTCACTGTGATCTGCAATTAGGTACTCGTAGGTACAGTCAGCGTCATATAGTACGTAGCAGCCAAAGTGTCCAAATACTTCGGCACACCATACAAAATATATGGTGTACCGAACTATTTGGCCACTTTGTCTGCTACATACTATATGACGCTGACTGTACCTAATATTTTTACTGTTCAAATCTGTTTTCGATGTCTGTCATTAGCTGTCATTTACAGTTTGGAAAATTACATTTAGGTCAACTTTACGCAAGCTCGAAACTTTACGTAATTACGCTTCTGATCTTATGACGAAGAAGTACGGAATAAAGTACCATTTATGTCAAAAAAAATCGTCTTCTAAAGTATTACCTACGTAAGTAGTACCTACAGTAAAATTACAGCAACTTTTACAAAGGTGTTAAATCAAAACAAATGTTAAAGGATCAACAATGTCCCGCTTATAAATAACATTAATACAATATTATGATACACTTTCAGATTTCGCGTCAGAGGTAACGTTTATTTAGGTAATTATCTTCAATCGTAATTAAATTACTTCTGAACAAAGTGCCCGCCCAATGATATTCATAGCAAAGCCTACAATGATATACTAAAGTTCATAGTATTTACATATCACTGTTACCTGTCAATTTATTAAAGAGCTTATTGAATGAAAATGACGCTTAATTAAAATGCTTATACATAAGTATCTATAAAGAATATACATATCTTTGTAACGTATCCCAGAAAAGGAAACGTAGTTTTTAACTACGAAATAATTTCAGTTTGTATGGACGGCCGTCGATTTCTAGTACAGTCAGCGTCATATAGTACGTAGCAGCAAAAGTGTCCAAATACTTCGGCACACCATACAAAATATATGGTGTACCGAACTATTTGGCCACTTTGGCTGCTACATACTATATGACGCTGACTGTACTAGAAAACGGGCCGGCCCGGACACGGAACGGTGTAGCGTCAATCATTCCAAATTCTCTAAGTTAATTCTCAATGTAATAAAAGCTGACATTAGTGGCTTTTCATTTCTTTGTTGTCCAATATTTTTTAAAACGATAAATAGTAGCTCTAGTATAAGTTTTTTCGAAACATTAACTAATTCGAACGCGTTTGCGTTTTGTCTCAAAATGTATGAAAACGCTCTTACCGAGTTTGAAATACGCGCGTTCATCGGTTAGCAACAAATGTTATACTTGCTGTTTTAGTTTCCACTAGTGACCACCAGAGGCGCTGTTCACGTTTTCATACCACTTTCATACAGCTATAGGTAATATTTTTTTGAAATACTGTATCTCCAACCGTTTGGCTTTAAAACCTGTATGACAGACGTCGGACGGACAGACGGACGGACGGACATACGGACGGACGGATGGACGGGCTGTGAGAGACAGCAATAGGTTTCCGTTTGGGCTCCTCAGGTACGAAACCCTAAAAACATAGCGATATTCGTTGTCCGACTATGATCGAAAGCTTTACGTATACTTACGAATTTCCGTGGAATTTTACTCAATTCTGTAATGGACATGTGACACATACATTTTCATGTGTAATGAAAATGTATTTCCGACGCGTTCCAAGATGGTCTGCCAAATTGTGTACCCATTTTTTGTGAAGGAAATTGTATTGCATTGAGTTTGCTTGTAGACCTTGATGCTTCTCTGGAGTCTAAAGTATAAGCGATAGCGTTTAGACAGGTTACCGCGAAGTGAAAAAACTAAATGTCTGCTTCTTTATCGCACTTGCATATTCTAGCGACAGATGTATCCCTCGATACATACTTCATAAGTAAGTTCAACCGCACGTTCATTGCACGTAGAACCGATGGCCGTTGGGGCCGAAAGGTTCTCGAGTGGCGACCACGGACCGGAAGGCGCAGCGTGGGTAGACCCCCCACAAGGTGGACTGATGACCTGGTAAAGGTCGCGGGAGTCCGCTGGATGCGGGTGGCGCAAGACCGGTCATTGTGGCACTCTTTGGGGGAGGCCTATGTCCAGCAGTGGACGTCTTTCGGCTGATATGATGATGATGATGATGATGAAGTTCAACCGGCGTATCTACGGCTGCAATAATGAGTGAAGACGTAAGCCGCTACAGTTTCCATAAGAAAATGGGTGGGGGAGATGACAGGTGAGGACGAGTCGCTTTGTGAATAACAGCGCTGTTGCCTGTTGATTGTTTTAAGCCGTTTATTCCGTTACTAGTTTTTGCCCGCGACTTTGAGCGCGTAGAACTCGTCCATCGCGTTAGAATTTAATTGCTATTTTTTTATTTCAGGCGCTTACCTAGTTATCGCCCTTTCATATAAACTCCCACCCCTTAAGAGATGATTTCCGGGATAAAAAGTACCCTAAGTGCTTTCCCGGGACTCTAACTACCAAATTCCATATAAATCGTTTCAGCGGTTTAAGCGTGAAGAGGTAAAAGACAGACACACTTTCGCATTTTATAATTATAATATTAGTATGGTATGGATCATCTCAAAATATGAAACAAGTGCGAGTCGGACTCGCGCACGAAGGGTTCCGTCCCATTATCTTTAAAAACGGCAAAAAAACGTTTGGGGCCCCCTTAAATATTTATTTTATTCTGTCTTTTAGTATTTATTGTTATAGCGGCAGGTCATCTGTGAAAATTTCAACTGTCTAACTATCACGGTTTTTGAAATACAGCCTGGTGACAGATGGACAGAGGAGCCGTTTTACCCTAGTAAGTAGTAGTAGTAATAGGGTCCCGTTTTACCCTTTGGGTACGGAACCCTAAAAAGTATAACAAACTGATTAAAGATCACGATGCTTAAAGGTGTAGATATTGACCAGCCTCATTCTCATAGCTTAGACCAGTTAGACTAGTGTTCACGTTACGGTTTTTTACGGAGTCAATTCGCCGTCTTTCATGGGCGATGCCTCCACCCTTGGGTTTGGCTTGGACGGTTTAGCGCACCCAAGGTATTCAGAATTTATAGTTTATTTCTTACAATATCCAACATCAGGGTGAATTGTAAATTATGCATGCGATACGAGTACACATGACATTCCTTAATTATTTGCATGTCCTTCTGACAAAACATGTAGTTCTTTATATTGTTCAATAATTACCTATTTTGTACCATGTTTTAGCAAATAAATGTCTGATAACTGATTACTGATTGGTGTTTTTTGACGAAACCTGAAGTGGATACTAAACTTGTTCAGCCTGTACCCGTGTCGTCCGTCAATATTAACACATCTATTGCCATTATTTATATGGCATTCAAAACACATAGAGATCCGAATTCAAAATCAGCGGTAAGGAAATAAATTGAAACTTTAAAATCCGGTATGATTCACACCCATATACAAAGACGTAGCATTTTAAAATGACCTTGGTTTAACAATAGGAAGTCTATGTCAGCTCTACGTTTGATTTTATCTTTTCAAAATAACGCGTAAAAAAATCATCGATGATGAATGACTGGATCAAATCATGATCAGTGACCCCATTAAAAACGTAAATGTAAAAATTGCCAAGTTCGTAAACGGTGTTGCTAATAAAAGAAGTGAGGATCTATCTGGGACAGTTCTTTCAAAACTCCTTAGATCACAGCTCCTGGGGGACGATTTTTGAGTGTCGAACGCTCGATTTTCACTCGACATCTGTCAAAACATCATAATTTTTTGACGGATCTCGAGTGAAAAGTCAGGCGTTCGACTCTCAAAAAACGGCCCCCTGTAATGCATAAGGTATGAATGTATTGTTACTTGCTATTTAATAGTCACACACAGACAGTTTGGACAGTCGCGTAAATTTTCGACTATTTAATACGAGAATTATGTTATATATATATATATATATATTTATTTATTTATATTAGTTTTAAGAGGAAATTTTCTAATGGTCAGACCATTGGAAATACTGAATGTTAATAAGCTATAATTTATTGTCACATCGGAAAAAGTTTCATTACATCATATCAGTAAAGGGATTACATAATACATGACAAGATTTATAAATCACGTTTGTGTTTAGTTACAATGGTGAGACTTAATGTAACTCATAATAAATATAAAAACGCAAAAAACCTTTTACCAGTACAATGGATTATGTTTTATAACATCATAATTATAGGACATAAACCATGTAATATGAATGAAGTCATCAAACATAAAAGTCACGTTCATTTTTAATTGCAATGGTGACATAAAATTGACAATTGACACTCAAATTTCGTGGCTCAAAGCAGCACGACCTTTCTTTGATTGCAGCAACAGCCCGGCATCAACAAGACGTGTAATGTCAAGGGGACGATAGGGTAAGCTTGCATTGTTCCGTGCTCTTTGCATTCCCTTCCATTTTAAAGCTATCTGGGTCGGAATTTGCTGTTGCATTAAAGTGCATATAACCACTAAATGGATAAGAGATAACTGAGTTAAGCGGGTATTACACTGTCCTGAATTCAGAATCCTAACTAGTGGAGGGGAGTTGAAGCATCTCGCTCTGACGTATAGGTCAGAACCCTTCTAAACGTCCTGAATTCAGGACAGTGTAATACCCGCTTTAGGCGACTTACTGACTTGGCGGGGCGGGATCGATATGTGTCATTTTCTTCTTTGACGTAAGTTTACTGACGTCGCAAAGATTCCCACTTGACAGAATCTGTCAGTATTACATTTGCGCAGTACCTAGTAATATTATGCGCAGAAGTGGACCAGTACTGCCTTCGCATCGTCCCGCTTCCGCGAACGCGTTAAAGAATGAAATGAGCTTAAAATGGCTTAACATCCCGTGACCGTACAGGTACGATAAACATTGAAAATAGATCTACCTTCTAGGCAGGAAATAACTTTCTTTGTTTGGTCAGTCATCATCGCGGCCATACCGTTAGCCCACTGATCATTACACGGTAAAAAAAATGTCATATCTTTTCGACGTCTTTCGAGTCATTTAGTTATTACGCGCACTGAGTCATAGTTCGTTGTCCTCGGCACAAACAATTGCTTCACTGTCATGTTAATCCTTCAAACAGGCTCGTCTGTTGAGTTTAAGGTTTGTGGGTCGCGAAATTTGATACCATCCATCAAGTGGTAGTTAAATACATATTATTACGAGTATAATGCGCGCCATCCACGACGACGCGCCCCTCCACAGCGAATCTCGTACTAATCTGTGCGCAGTTGTACAGCTTTCGGCTGTGGAGAGGCGCGCCTTCGTGGATGGCGCGCACTATACATTCCGAGTAATTTATACAGAATGCCGTAAGGTAATAAGTATAATAGGTACGCATTGTAAATTAGTGTACAAGTAGGTAGTTAAATCTTTATAATCGAATCTTATAGAAGGCCTAAACTTTTGAGGGCTACCAAAATGGTGCCAACGGTACCCTATTACAATTGGCACCATTTGTAATGGTACTGTAATGGTACTTGTAATAACAAAGCACACATGTTATTTTTTATAAAGTGAATAAACACTATGGCTGTACAACAAAATAACAAAATTCTAAAAAAAGAAAACTTCAAAGGGAAGATAATGTTGAATCTTGTACTAGGTACTCGATTTATAATGAGGAGGATGATGTTAAATCTTGTACTACTCGCACTTGACCGGTTTTTTTAATATTTCATGCGGCAATTTTTTCAGCACGTTTAAAGAGACTAACTAGAAACATCAAAAAGATATGCATATAATTGCGAGTTTTTCTTTTGCGTATTATGTTTTTATACCATTAGTTCACCAAACTAGTAATGTTGAGAGTATCGGACGCCCTCTATTTGGCACTGTCGACGTTAAAGATAGCATACATTTTTCGTCTTATCATAATGGACTATGGAGTACTAAGGTGCAAAATTGTAAATATTTCTTTGACGTTGGCCGTATTGCTGTATAATATAATCTACGGATTTCAGTGCGCTGATTACTTCTATCTTGATTGGCGAGGATCATAGAGCTTATGAGGTTATCCTAGATTATGTTATGCTAGAAAGATAATTAAGTGGATATTACACATGACGTGGACTGCAATAATCTCTCATTCAAGGACTTTAGGATGAACTAATTAAATACTAAAAATAAAGTGAATTTGTATGAAGCAACAGGTATAATATGAAAGTGTTTCACGCGAACGAAATCGCAGGTAGATATCACTCATAAGAAAACACCGCATAAGAGAAAAGGGGTTATCCCCCAAAACCCCACATAAGGCTTCAAGAGACATTCAAAATTGGATACTCATTATTGATCATAAACATTAAGGCGATATATCGATTGAAAGAGACACCCTTTGTTTTTCGCTCACGACAAAACGGGATGCAAACCTCTCGAGAATGGCTTTTTAGACAAATCTCGTTAAATATCTGACTGTGTGCAGGTTTATCAAATTTTTTCTTGTCAGTACCTAGATGAGGTAAAATACCATCATATTAACTTAATCGTGTCTTTTAATAATGCGTTGTTTTAGTAGGTTGAGGAAAAAAAGGAAAACATAGACTTGACTTTGGATTTATTTTCTATCGAGAAAATTTTAAGCAATCATGTTTCGCTATTGTCAGTACTACAATCATATAGTCAAGAATCATATATCTGAAAATCAGCCCCTACTGTTTGCTAGTCTGGGCAGGACAGCGTTTCAGTCTCCAAATTTCTCAGTGTAGCGCCTTCCCAAACCGACAACGGATATCCAAATTCATCTCTAAATACGTAGGACATACTTAACCACCTATCACATTAAATAATACAATTTTATTTTTATTCTAACTTTAGACAGTATTTCGTTTTTATTTAATGAAAATAGTTTGAACTCAATATTAAATTCAACGTAGGTTTATCAATCTCTATTTAATTCATTTCATCAGTAGCGGTGCAGGAAGTCACCTCGCTTCGACCTTCCGACCGCTCGAGCTAGGTACTTGTTTTGCGTCCAACTATATAATGTTCATGTTGAGATCATTCTCCTTTTGTTTTAATACGTACCTACTGAACCTCTAGCATGAGTTTTTTTCGAAACAAAACACAAACGAACGCGTTTGCGTTTAATCTCATTTTGTAAGGCAACTCGAGCAGCGCCTCTGGTGGCGTTACGTGGTAATTTTTTGCTATATTGTGTTTTGTTTCGAAAAAACTCATAATAGAGGTACACGGCGACTTTCTGATTTATCGGTGCGGAGGCAGTACGATATGAGAAAACTGTTAAATGTCAGTGTCAAATGTCAGTCAACTCAGTGCTACTTTTTACTGCGCCCCTGCATTTAAATGAGTGCTTCCTGACTGGCGCGGGATGCGCGGAAGCGGGACGATACGAAGGCAGTACTGGTCCGCTTCTGCGCATGATATTACTACTGCGCAAATGTAAAACTGACAGTATTCTGCCAAGTGGGAGTCTTAGCGACGTCAGTAAGTTTACGTCAAAGAAGAAAATGTCGCCTTACTGATCTAGTCTGCATGAGGAAATAAGTTTAAGATACATTTAATCGTCCATTCCTTCAACAGTTTCTTCAACGATGTCGGCAACAAAAATGATCAGTTTTCTTTAAACTGTCTCTTACAAATTGAATCCATACTAATATTTTAAATACAAAAGTGTGTCTGTCTGGCTGTTAACTGTTCAGGATTAAACCAATGAACAGATTTAATAAAATTTTGTATGGAGGTAGTTTGAGTCCTGGGGAAGTACATAGGATACTTTTTATCCAGGAAATCATCCCTTAAGGCAGTGGAAGTTTGTATGGAAGAGCGATAACTAGATAAGCGCCTGAACTAAAAGAATAGTAATTAAATTCTAATGCGATGAACGAATGCCTGTCCTTCAGGATTGCCGTGACGTAGGTACAGTCGACGTCAAAGGTATGTTTCTATTTTTGCACCTTATTCCATTGTAATAAGGCGTAAAATGTAAACATCTCATTGACGTCGAATGTACCTGCTCTTTTATCGCATTGAGTTCTATAAATTAGCTTATTCACAAACAAAATGTAATGGTATACCTACTTAAGATTAATTGTTTAGATTAGTTCACCGAGTTTTGTCAAAGTAATCCGCACAAATACCGACTTAATTTTTGATGCTATACAATTCCAAATCCTATAACTTTATTTTTTAATAATGGCCAGCACGATATATCTCGACTATAGACTTGCAATGCTCGCCGCACTATCCAACATCTCAAACAGACCTATTTGGTAACAATTATCAAAGCAAGGAGCAAGGCCCAAGTTACCATATCGATCAATGGAGCCAAGATCAATTTGGGTATGCTAATTATCACGAATTAGTACTCGACAGTATATGTATATGACTAAACACGGTATCGTACAAGGTTCGTAGTTTATGGCGCTTCAATTTGGCAGTATTGTACTACAACACCCAAAATGGGTACCTATTCAAAAAATTATAAATTGAATACGGACTCCGTTAAGGTCTAAATTACACAAGTACTTTAAAAAAAAAGTATTGAAGAAAGAAAAAGAATAAAATGAGAGGTACCTTTAAACCTCCCCTCCCTTCACCCCCAGCACACCCTCATCGAGGACTTTAAGTATGTTCATCTGGATACCGCGAGGTATAGCTATAGCTGTATCAACTTTCAAAAATTACACGAATGATTGCCGCCGAATACTTATATGGCCCGGATTGGCCATATTTGGCGTAATTTTAATGAACCTCCAGGTCTTTGTACTTAACGTTATTTAGTACACTACATATACAACATTTGTTATTTGTATACGCGACTGTTAGTGTTTAAAATAAAAAATAAAATAAACTAACTACTATGTTAGATTCGACTACGATAGTAATATTTCAAATACCTAAATAGAATTTAAAAAAAAAACACTTTTAACGATTTCAATGGAAAGAAAGTTCCATAGTAAACAAGGAAACCGTATAGTCCGTCCTCGGCTTAGCTAAGTAACCGTTAAGTAATATAGAAAGCTGTAATTTGGCATGAGAATACATGACGCCGAAAAAACGGTAGAATAAATACTTAAAAGATTGTTTTATGGTACCTACCTCCCCAGCCTCGTAAAGTAGTGGTGCATTTTTTTTTCTTTCAATCTCCATCGTGCGGAATGTCATTGGAGATAACTCTTTCAACAATATTGTACATAAGGTTTATAAAACCATTTTTTGACTCAAGGAGTTTGAAGTTTTTGTTTTTTGTGCCACGAATAAATATTTTTCTTTCTTCTTTCTTTCTTTCTTTAAGAATCTGTTGGCGTGATAATAGTTATTTGTTATGCAAGGCTGCAAAGTTCATTTTTGGCGCGAGTGTTTGTATTGAGAGCCGAGCTAGCGAAGGATTGTAAGATTGAACCACGAGCGAAGCGAGTGGTTCAAAAATACAATCCTGAGCGTAGCTAGGCTCTCAAGGCACAATACGCCGAACAACTTTGCTGCCGAGCGCAACACACAACTTTTCATCTCACCATAGCGAGGAAATACTTTCATGTATAATTCAAGATGTACTCATGTTCTATAAAGGGTTGTTTAAATTTCACCCGTTACAAAGCATTTCGTGGATTATTAACATTTAAATGCATCAAAGAGCCTAATTATTATTGTTGAGTACTGTGGTACGAAATACTCACGGCTATCGGCTAAAACAAATATATTTCACTCATTTCCAAACTTATCAGGAGTTAAAATTGTAATATAAGTTTCTTCTGCACTGAAATCAATTAATTAAATTCATTATTTTGATATTATTCTAACTCAACAACAAAACAAATAGTAGATTGTTAACCAAGGGTTGAAAGCGACCCATTTCACCCGAGATATTTTGGCGCTCGAACGAAGTGAGAGCGCCAATAGTTCAAGGGTGAAATGGGTGCTTTCACCCGAGTTAAACACTCTACTTTTCATTTCGACTATGAGGAAAATAATTGAGAAATAAAATTAATAGTAAATGATATTCTAAGGATTCAGTAATAAAAACACGCGCTGCAGCCGCCAGCAGCTGGCGCCGCCGCGCGCCCGTGTCGCGCGCCCGCGGCTGGCTGCCCGCGCAGCACCCAAGCGCGGCGGGCGTGTAGCCCCGGCGTATGGAAATTAAAAAAAAATTACTTTCCACCCTAGGGTTGGAAAAGCGATTTTCAACCCGGCTATCTACTCATGAAAATCGAACTTTCCGAACAGGAGACATGAAAACAATATTTAAATATCTTAATCTCTCGCATCGAGTTTTTTTCTTAAAAACTAACTTTTTAAACGGTGCGTTCCGAAATTGCACTTAGCGTAAAATGTTGAAACATATAAACATTTCAAATATGTTTCTTGGTGTTATTTCTTTATAAATAAATCTAAATTATTATTGAATATCATCAAATTAAGCTGGAAAAAGTATTATGAATATCATTATAAAAAACAAAACAATAATAAACTGCACCATTAGGTACATGATATGTATACTTCTAAACGCTTAGGAATGACCTGTCGTTTCACTTTATAGAAAAAAGTTGGAACTCATGGAACTGCGTAACGTTCGAATTTCAAAATCACTTTCCACGCTAGCGTGGAAAGTGGACTTTTGCACGCAGATTTGAAAGGATAAAGAAAGCCTTTCCGAGCGGGTGAGATGAAAATGATATTTTCTGTGATGGTCAAGTGTCAAGTGTCGAAATCAGGGTACTCCTCGAAATGCCCCCATGGTTAAGGCCGTGTATTACCACTTTTGAGTTTTTAAAAACCATCTGAGACATAATATATAGTGTCTTAAAATCTAAAAAAAATATATGTGTTACATAAGGATATTGTCTAGTCAAAATCGCAGTCAGTTATATGACCTGATGAATTTCACTCGATAGAAAAAAATCGCGAAGTTACCCCTTTTTGGAATGTTTTTTCAATACTACGGCTATATTACTGATATATAACATTTAATTTTTGTACTCAATTAAAGATCGTAAATAGTTATAGACATTTTCGCAGGGTTTGCTTTGATAAAATGACTGGCTTGATGACTATAGCTAAATATTTACAAAACTGCGCGCAGAGCTTGCGTAGAGAGCGGGATGGTTAATTGTAAACTCACGCGTGTTAGAGCGGGACATTTGCGTTGGGGATACCTCCCCTTAAAGATCAGATGGGATCCATGACAAATAATAACTGTAATTTTCTCCGCTGAAAGAATAGGCAGTTTTTACGGTACGGTTTCCTTGTGGATTGAAGAAATATAAGTATTTCGTTATTACCCGAAACACAAGTGACAAACATGTTTCACCCACAGCCATAATGGTCATATTAAACCATAGTATACGGTACCTACTGATACTCATAGGTGATCATATTCATTTTAAACTGTAGTTGAAAAAGACGGTTGTGTTAATAGGTATGATCATGCACAACTAGGTATTTATTTGAAGTGTTTTATGGTACAAAACTATCTACCTATTCGTATTTATTTAAACCAATAGACTCGTAGAAACGTATTGTAAAATGTGCACAGATAAAAAACGCGGAAAAGATCACTTCGGTTTTCCCGGCGCACCTTTTCTGGTCGGTGTCTTAGGTACTATAAGTTATCACATAATCAAAGGCAAAACATTCAAGTCACGTAAAATGCAAATAAATCTGCTTTATTTGCACCAAGACTCATATGTCCTTGTTAAAATGGCAATTTTGTGAAAACACTGCATTTTTAACTCTTATTAAAATAAAAGAAAATCATCCTAAAATTTAAATAACGCTTGAAATCAACAGTAATACTTAAGTTGCCATAGCGCCTCATCCAAAAACAGAAAAGATATAACACGGAATACGATTCTAAAACACACTATAGTCCATTCAAAAATTACGATACGAAAACAAAAACAAAACAAAAGGGGGACGTACCGTGCGTACACGCAGACTCCAGCGCGGCACTCGGAGCACTGATCGATAGTCACTTGTTTCTGAGTCACTCCGCCCTTGACCTTAACTCATTTGGTGCAGCTCTAGTAGAATGCTCAATGGTATAGGTACTATTTTTTACTATCACGTGGCTTTTTGGCCATTGTGATGTGATTATGTTTTGTGATGGTTTGGATGAAAAAATTGTATCACGTGTAATTACTAGGAATAATCTTAATCTCTTTAATCTTACGTGACATGTATTATGTATTATATTGTTTTAACCTGTTTTGTGTACAATAAAGTGCTTACATACATACATACATACATACCGATGGTTATTGACTCCTTTTTCCGCACTTAGTCCGTGTAACATGTCGGACCATTGTGCGTGATACATACCTACTAAGGTTGGGTTGCACCAAACCGTCTGTAGGTACCTAATCGTAAGCAGTGTTCGTCAAATCTGATTGTATGGAAAGTTTGACAAGTTTCTATGGGATGACAGCTGCCAGCGCCATATTTGACGATGACCGGCCTGTGTTCGTATGTTGGTGCAACTGACCCTAAGTAATTAGTAACTATAGTCGTACTAGGGTCAAAATAAAAAGCTCCTCTTTTTTATCACGATAATTTGGGTGAATCAAACACATCATACGTAAGTATGTACGTTACATTTCACGAACTTGAAATTAAAAACTATTTAACATCTAGGAACTATTTGTGTATAACTAAAACAACTAGCTTTTTCCTGCGACTTTGTCCATGTAGAAATCGGTCAACGCCTTACAATTTAATTGCTATTCTTTCATTCCAGGCGCTTACCTAGTTATCGCTCTTCGATACAAACTTTTACCCCCTTGAGGGATGATTTTCGGGATAAAAAGTATTCTTTGTCCTTTCCCGGGACCAAATTTAATTGAAATCGGTTCAGCGATTTAAGCATGAACAGGTAACAGACAGATAGAAAGACAGACGTACTTCCGCATTTATCATATTAATATTAATCGAATTCTAGATACAATTGAACTGCAATAAGGCGTAGGTGTACCTATGTGTTATTGCGTCTCTTTTTAGGTACATATTTTTTTCTCACCAATTAGTATTTTCCAATGTTTATCGTCCCCATCAGATCTTTTACGAGTAAAATCGAATATAAGTGGAACGATTTACAACACGATTTAAAGATTCAAGAACTCTGTCACTTAATGAAGAAACTCGATTGCCTAATCTCCCTGGCTTGCATAATTTTCAGCCAGTCCAATTCTTTTACTACGGCTCATGAAGAAAGGCAAATTATTTTCGGCTTCCCTAAAGCGACTTCCTGATTTGTTGGCGCGGAGGCAGTACGATATGAGAAAAGTGTCAAAAGTCAGTGTCAGCTGTCAGTCGACGCGATACCATTTTTTACTGCGCCCCTACATTTAAATGAGTGCTTGGGGAGGGATGCGCGGTAGCGGGACGATGCGAAGGGGGTACTGCTCCGCTTCTGTGCATGATATTACTACTGCGCAAACGTAATACTGACAGTATTATGTCAAGTGAGAATATTTGCGACGTCAGTAAGTTTACGTCAAAGAAGAAAATGTCACATATCGATCCCGCCTCGCCAAGTCAGAAAGTCGCCTAAAAATATTTTTGACGCGCCGCCACTGAATATCTACCCTAAAGTTTGTAAAGATTTCTCCACCACACAACAACAAAACTACGATAATAACCTAGAGAACGTACCTAAACAAAAGTTTCTCTTAATTGATCCCCACCGGGAAACGAACTTGGACTTATTTTACGGCAGTCAGGAAATAGTCTGGCCATTTCCTCTGATTAAATTTGACCGTCTCTTAGGAACGATCCTGTTGGAAATGTTGGAGAGGGCTCGGGCTCGATGGCTATTTTTAATAGGTATATTTATTTCTCAGTGAATAATAAGTCAAAAGATACATATTTAAGTCATTTATTTCTATTTTATCCTCCTGTGTTTTTTTTCTGGGCCTGAGTGGGGAGTACAACGAGTCGTTTTCAAAAAAAATATACATAGTTACGAGCTTAATGAAAACAAAATTACGATCGCGTCCTTTGTGTAACGAAAGTTAGCCATACAAAATATATCAGTCATCGTTACACAAAGGAATCAACAGTTAAGTTTTGTTTTAATTAAAGCCCTTAACTATGTACATTTTTTTTGAAAACGTCTCCCAAATGCCCGCGTTACCCCTCATCTGGGTGAGGACCAAATTTTTGGCTCATAGTTAAGGCATTTAAAATACCTACTCGTACATTTTAATTGATTCCGTTGTAGCACGAATATTTGTCATACAATATATATCGATAAATTTCGTGTCGCAACGGAATCAATTAAAATGTAGCTAAAATTGCCTTTTTTAGGGTTCCGTAGTAAACAAGGAACCCTTATAGTTTCGCCATGTCCGTCCGTCCGTCCGTCCGTCCGTCCGTCCGTCCGACCCCCGTTTTTCTCAGTAACCGTTAGTACTAGAAAGCTGTAATTTGGCATGAGTATACATATCAATAACGCCGACAAATCGGTAGAATAAAATCCTAAAAAAATATTTTTTTAGGGTACCTCCCCTACACGTAAAGTGGTGGTGCAATTTTTTTTCTGTCAAACCCCATCGTGTGGGGTATCGTTGGATAGCTCTTTTAAAAATATTATAAGGTTTCGACAAACATTTTTTAATTGAAGAATTAGTTAGCGTGATATTAAGCTTTGAAGTGATAATTTTTGTTATGGTCCCCCCCCCGTCGAGGGGAAGGAAAATTATCACAGCTAAGCAGACACTACTAGTTAACGAGTAATAGTCGAACTTCAGAAATATATTTTGCAAAAGCAAACTTTCGTACAATTTCCATTGATACCTTAGATAATGTTATTAATTCTGTCAAAAACATAGTAAATATAAGTTTGCGAACTTTTTAGTCCACATAATGTAACGGGTGGACAACTACGGAACCCTATCTTGCGCGTGGCCCGACACGCACTTGGCCGGTTTTTTAAATGGACTTCACTCATTTATGAGAGATGATAAAAGTTTTATATACCAATTCACCCGCGCACGGGGACTTGCGTTGCGAAAATCTGCATTAAATTAGGTTTGTTTGGATAAAAATATCACTATCGAAAAAAAAAGAGATCAATAAAGTTACAAATTATGTAATATTACCTAATTTAAAGATTTTATTGAAATACGACGTTATTTCCAATATTGGTTTTGAAACCAATGAAATAATCGCTTTTCAAGATGTATGTATGTTTCTGTATTTACTTGGTTAATTTAATGTTTTTGGGCTTCATTCCATTTTTAAATTCATTATCTGACTATCTGTCAGCATTAAGGTCACCGTTCGCAGATCAATAAAACTGCCAAAACTCGAACAGCTGGCGAGACCCGGGAACTTATCGCGCGTGCGTACGCCAGTGTTGCCAGAGCGCAGGCGAGAAAATACCAGAAAATCTTGAGATATGTAGGATGTCATAAAACAAAGTATGTCGATACGATCGTTCATGGGCTTCTTAACTGTCATAAACTAATAATGAAACATAAAATTATGTCCTCTAATAGTCTTTTTTATCCAGTAAAAGTTTGAGGTAGAAACTGGCTGCGCTTTAACAGTACCCCAAATGTCCATCAAGTCGTGAATAAAATAGACTATTACGAGTGTAATGGATCAGTTATTTTACTAATCGAATAAGTTACTTTTTTTTCAAGTAAGTGAAGACTTGGAAGATTGTGACGCGAAGACGAAACAATGCGATATTCATAACCTTTTTCATGGCAACACCGCTTCAAAATGTCAATGACGCGAAATATGGAGCGAATTTACTCCAAATTATTTTGTATTTCCATTTATTTATGAATGAATACTCAAAACTTCTGACTTAAGACCGTTATAATGCGTCGAGTTATTTCAAAATAAACCATTTATTGTTACTAAAATGAGTGAGACTATTATATTTGGATGTTGATAAACTATAACTTAATACCTGTTGTTGTTAATAGTAATTGTTGTATTAGATTGTTGTAAAATTGTTGTTGAGTCTAGTCTTCCGCGGTATTTAGTGTTTTTGAGCTTGTTAACTTTAGGTAATATCAAGGCAAAGCGTTGTGGCGTAGGTTGTGTATTA
Organism: Cenopis cana; assembly: GCA_951800055.1. NCBI lineage: Eukaryota > Metazoa > Arthropoda > Insecta > Lepidoptera > Tortricidae > Cenopis > Cenopis cana. The sequence goes on from OX637492.1 coordinate 11,211,608, forward strand.
AAATAGATATCAGTGTTATTTATAAAGGTGAGTGAATAACTAATTCTATACAATACAAATGAATTTTTTTTTTTGCTAGACACTTTTGAAGAGCATGGAAACCACATGCATTTACATAGTGTGTGTATGTGTCACAAACACATTCAGTGATTTTATATTTTGTTTATTTTGTTTGATCAACAGCAATAAAATACGAAGAAATAAAACACTAAAAAAAAACAAAATGTCCACAAAATATTATTGAAAAAAAAACACAAAAAATTGTAATTTATATGGACATGTGTGAGCGAGTGTGGATGCGTGGACACAGAATAAGTAATAGTGCGTGGACGATAGTGTATATGTGTGCGAGTGTTTGTATTAGTACGTGGTGAATGTGTGTGTGACAGTAAAAGATAACATGCGGTGCGGAAATAAGATTTTTTTTTTAAACAATGTTATAGCGTTTTATCGATGTACATATTGCTATTAATTAATTACTGACCTAATACGGTTTTTTAACGTTGTTGTTTTGGTGCAATGAAATAATGAAGTAGTTAAATAAAAAAACCGTCCAAGTGCGAGTCGGACTCGCGCACGAAGGGTTCCGTACTATAAAAACGGCTAAAAAAAGCCCCTTGTGTGAGCCCCTTTAAATATTAATTTTATTCTGTTTTTTAGTATGTGTTGTTAAAGCGGCAACAGAAATTTGTTTGACATTATTATTGTTTATCATTTTTATGTATATTAAACCCATACATGACGACTTATACTTATACAAGGCGACATATTCAGATGGATATGAATACATCATCTATTCTGTGAAAAAATCAACTGTCTAACTATCACGGTTCATGAGACATCATCTATTCTGTGAAATTTTCAACAGTCTTACTATCACCGTTCATGAGATACTTACAGCCTGGTGACAGACGGACGGACGGACGGACAGCGGAGTCTTAGTGCCAGTTGCACCAACGTAGGGACACAGACCGGTCATCGTCAAATATGGCGCCGGCAGCTGTCATCCCATAGTAGAAACTTGTCAAACTTTCCATACAATCAGATTTGACGAACACCGCTTACGATTACAGATGGTATGGTGCAACCCAGCCTTATTAATAGAGTCCCGTTTTTCCCGTAAAACGGGTAAGCTGTGTGGTGCCAGATGAGGGCGAGTCGGTTAGTAAATCGCGTAGTTGTTTGGCCAACTATCGCCTCACCCCGACATCTCTAATCCCCTGTCCGGTGATCCTAATCCAGAGTAGATTGAGCCTGGACAGAGCTGGATTATTCAATCAATTAGAGAAATTAACTGATTTGGCTTAACTCATTGGAGCTTCACATGGAGTTGAGTATATAGCCCTAAGACCTACCTAAGGTGACTTCCTGACTTGTCGGTGCGGAGGCGGTACGATATGAGAAAACTGTCAAATGTCAGTGTCAACTGTCAGTCAACTCAGTACCGCTTTTTACTACGCCCCTACATTTAAATGTGTGCTTCCTGACTGGCGCGGGATGTGCGGTAGTGGGACGATACGAAGGCAGTACTACTGGTCCACTTCTGCGCATGATATTAGGTACTACTGCGCAAATGTTGACAGTATTCCGTCAAGTTGGAATCTTTGCGGCGTCAGTAAGTTTACGTCAAAGAAAAAACTGTCACATGTCGATTCCGCCCCGCCAAGTCAGGAAGTCGCCTTAGACTATGTTTAAATGCGGCATGACGATAATTTTTAAACTTCGCACATTAAGGCGTCTTCCTGACTTGGCGGGGCGGGATCGATATGCGACATTTTCTTCCTTGACGTAAACTTACTGACGTCGCAAAGATTCTCAGTTGATGGAATGCTGTCAGTGTTACATTTGCGCAGTAGTAATATCATGCGCAGAAGCGGACCAGTACTGCCTTCGCATCTCCCCGCTACCGCGCATCCCGCGCCAGTCAGGAAGCACTCATTTAAATGTAGGGGCGTAGTAAAATATGGTATCGCGTCGACTGACAGCTGACACTGACATTTGACAGTTTTCTTATATCGTACCGCCTCCGCACCGACAAATCAGGAAGTCGCCTTAGTTTTCCGAACCAACGGCAAAATTAAATTGGTTTGTTTTCGCGCGGTAGCTGTTTGAAAGACGACGAACGAACGGACGGACGGATGCGCGAGTGACAGCAATAGGGTTCCGATTGAACCCTTCGGGTACGGAACCCAAAAAAAATTAAATTCGTTTGAAAATCTAAGTATAACTTTTATTTTATTAATGGAAAACCATCACACCAAACAAGAACCGGAAACATTAGAACTGAATTTCTAATTAGACGAAGGCTTTTAAACTCCTCACAATTGAATTTCAACTATTGTCCATCCATTCTTTATTGGTGTAAATGCTGCATTTTGTGCCATTTAGCCATTTTTAGATACCTACGTCGGATGCCAAGAGCTACCGTAGTTCGAGGGATTTCGTCTCAAAAACTGCACATAAAAATACACAACAAACACACAACACACACAACACACAACAAACAAAATTATAAAATAAAATAAAAAGGACCTCTTCCAGCTAACCTTCGAGAAAATGAGAAAAGTGAAAGCAACGCACGTCAAATTTGTACGGAACCCTCGGTGGGCGAGTCCGACTCGCACTTGTCCGGTTTTTTTCCTAAAGTATCCCCGGTTTACGGTATCAGAGTTACTTACTAGTTAATATTTTACAAAAGTTGGTCCATTTTACCTTAAGAGGAGGGGTAGGGCAACCTCTCTCCATACAAACTTTGTGCAGGATTTACTTCGTTTGTGTTTGCATTAAAGTTATGATTTTTGGTCAGTATGTTTATTTTTCTCATAGCTATTCGTGATGTATTTTTTTTATTTTGACTTTTTTTGAAATATTTGAAAATTTTTACATCACGATCTTCGCATATCTAATATTTACAACCAAAAAAAATATTATATTTGTTAGTGCCAAAACCGACGAATAAAACCTGCACAAAGTTTGTATGGGGAAGGCCTTGCCCTACCCTGCGCCTTAAGATCTACTATTATGTGCAAATGGCTGAAATTTACCTACTTTCGTTGGAAAAGCACTTAGCGCTAAAAGCAACATTGCCTTATAATCCCCAAACATTTTAAGCACTATGACTATGAACTAACAAACTTTTAACTAAATTATACCCTTCAAAATAGACGCCGTCGTAACTATTGTTCGGAAACCATCTCGTTAGCGAACTTGTGTCAAATCTAAATTGTGTAAGTTTGGCACTAACGACCTAACTATTCTACTTGTTAGTAATGTTGATTGTCAATAACTTTGCGGCTCTAGTAATTTGTATTGTCACATCATCTACATCAGAGGTCGGCAAAGATTATGTGGCCCTTGGATGCTAAAAGGTTGCTGACCTCTGATTTACATCATCCTGGCGTTTTATCGGTTATATCCTAAAGAAGAACGGTGAACGGAAACGCTGCTGTCTATGACAGTTGTCGTTAAGCCAAGTTAGAGGCCTTCGGGCGGTTTGAGAACTTCTATCAGTCAAATCGCCCACTCACTTGACAAGCCTAATCCCAATAAGGTCTAGTTCCCCCCGGGGTGGAAGGTCTGATGGCTGTCGCTTCCGTAAAAACTAATGCCTACGCCAAATCTTGGGATTAGGTAGCGGACCCCAGGCATCCTTCAGGATGCAACTGTACTGGGATAACGCTAGGAGGATGATGATGACTTGAATAAATCACACGATAACTGTTTGTTACAGAATCCGTAATGCGGTATAAACGGCGGACGTCCCAGAGCACCAGAAATACCCGACACTGCGACAAGAAATATACTATCCGTGAGTACCTTTACATGAAGTCCGCCATTTTCATGTACAGTCACCATCAGATATCGATGTAGATATCCGAGCGAACGAGGTGCTCACAAATATCTAAACACGCATCTATTGTCATGGCGTTAGATTGCATGTGCAGATAGTTTCGATCACTCTGAAGAGTACATATATATTAGATGGCGGCTGTACGAAGACACTTCAGAGAAGAGGAAGAAAAACATTTATTCATAACGAAATAAACATAAATATAGAAAAAATAAAAATAACATTACAAGAAAATCGTCACGAAAAGGCAACAAAAACAACTAGTTGAAGTCCGCCATCCGACATCCGCACGTAGATATACGAGTATCTTGAATTGTGTGTTTAAATAAATAATAATCATCATCATCATCATCCCCCTAGCCGTGTTCGGCCACAGTGATATAAATAAATAAATAATAAGAATAAAGTGGTTATGATTGAGTATGGCAATGCATTTCTATTTTTGATGTTTTGAGGCAGACACAATTTTAACATTTTTGGAGATTTCTCAGAGAGTTCTAACAGCCTTGACTTTGGTGATTGTATTATTTACGATGTCCTTAGGTATCTGTGGTCACTTTTGAAAAGAATGATAGCCCTCCTCGCCTGCTATAGTACGGCCTGACATGGTGGAGACCATGTCAGGCTGTGGTGTCTTCAATAATAGGCCAATGAAATCTTACAAATCTACAAATAAAAAAGCTAAAATCGCAAAGCCCGATGTAAAGCTGCATTTTTTGTATGTTATTTGCACCCCTTAGGAGTATGTGAAACTACGTGTTATACGTGAAAAACTGTAAAATTTTCGGACTTTTCTCAGTTATTGTAGTTCAGTTCAAAAACAATGGGTTTTGGACATTAGGTACTTGTCCATATCATTTTTAAAGTATATTAAATTTGCAACAATTCCAACTACCTTACAGCTCCGTATGTCTTATAGTTTTTGAGATAATGATGCTTGAAAAAGTTACATGGTTTTCAGAAATGTTAACATTTTCAGTTTTGCTTAAGTTTTCAGCTGAATATCGGCATAACCGCTCATGCTTAGAGAAAAATTGTGAGACATTATGTTATAGCTCATTTAATTACTTATAACGCGACCAGCGAAGTCACAGCTGTTGAAACGTTCTGAGGCATTTTTCAGTCTTTTACGCTCTCCTGTAAAATTTGGTCCATATTAAATTTGATATGGGTCAGCCGAATATCCTATCAATCATATTTCTACAGTGCCAATGAGCTACCTAATACCTTACAATATTTATGCTATCAGAAGTATCTTACCAACCATGAATCCCCTTGAAACAATCGTTCATAGTGCAACATAAATAGAAAGGTACCTTGTTTTATATTCTCCTGGAAGCAATGTTACTATGGAACAGGCAATAAATGTTTCACAGCGCAGTAAAACCCCAGTATGGGCAGCACAGCGTTATGTAAACAACCACTAAATGAAGGCTTTTGGTTACACCGATACGTCGGAACATCCAGTACGCACCGAATTTTGAATATGTTACGAATATCTTACTCACCATAACCTCTCTATTAATACAGTTATTTAAGCAGATAAGATGGGTCAACCTTGGAATGAGGGATATCCAGCTTTAAACTTGTAAACACATTCATTTTGGCGTTCGTTCTATAAGCTGCCTCAAAAGTCACCACAAATCTCGGTCGGTGATAGAGACAAAACATGGCACTCGTTTCTCTTGTAGGAATCGCAATAAGGCTATCTTTCTCCATCAAAGCAAGTCAAGGCCTTGCTTTTAAAATATGGATTACAATGCAGTGTGATGGCACCCCGTGCGTCAGTGACCGGCCGAACAAAGGCTGTCTAGAGTAAACTATCCTTTATTAAACCTTTACCTCACATTTGTAACGTTTGATGAGTCCCTACTACATATAAACGCTTTATACACTACTTCTACTACATATAAACGAGCTCACATCCCGGACTTCTAATATGTACAGCTTTGAGTAAGTTAGATTGAAGGATATACAGTCATAGATGGTAACAGATTTGCAAACATACTTTTGAAATTAAATATAACGAACGCTCATTTTTAACTATGACGCTAAATTTGTGTTTTATTTAACATGTAAGTATGAACTTAATGTAGGATATATCGTCGGTTCTATGTTGCTGGAGAGAGGCCAAACACGCCCCATCTCACTGGCGTCTTCGCTAACTACTAATTCTGTCCTTTGTAGAAAATTACATATATATCCATCATCGATTTAATATACCCTAGATACACTATCCGCCTGTCAATTAAACGTCCGCGCTCAAGAGTGCTTAAATGCCTTGTAAGCACTCTTGCGCTCGGAGTTGCGCGCCAGCCACCGTCTTGTCAACATGCCGAAGTGCTCCGTAAAAAAATGCAAAAACAACACCTTAACGACTTTAAAAACGCATGAAATTTCGTATTTTCGATGAGTATTTCTTTAAAGTTTCATATTTTGATAAATATATAATTGTATTACGCTTATAACAAATATTATTTAACGAATTTGAAAATAACAGGCAGACACCTAGCAACGCTACTGTCTCTTTCCCCCGCGTTTAAATAGCTGTATATCGAAACGAAACGGAATATTGTGGAATCGGCCTATAGTAAAATTTCGAATGAATGGAGTTGCAGACTGAGACACATTTTTAATCAAAATGGACAAGTATTAAAGTACTAAATTAAGTACTTAAATTCTATCGAAATGAACGAGTTCCACGCGGACGAAGTCTCGGGCAATAACTAGTAGCTCATAGAATTTACGCTTCTTTTTGAAGAATGTAGGTAGGAAGCTCAAACACTCCTAAGCTATACTATTTTATTGCGGATTTCCGTTGCCTACCTTCTGGCCTCAAATACCAGATCAGGTCATTGGTAATTTAGCAGTACAGCGGAACCATTTAAATCGGCCTCTTCATCGCTTCAGCCACCCATGAAACACTAGGAGTTTTGGATAACCATCCATGATCTTCGTCATCAGCTCCTGTTCACCAAATGCTAGTTCTGAATGCTCGATTTTTTACCGAAAATACTATAATCGCTGTTTCCCTTGTATTTTTGAAGAGTTCCCTCAATTCCTCATGGCTCCCGTCATTAGAAGGTATTATGGTATGTAAGCTTTCAATCAATCAACGAAATAATTTTCCAAATCGGTTCATTAACGCTGAGTTCTGAGGTAAAAAATAAATATAAGGTATTTTAAAAAATAAATACATATATTATAATGTCAATTTATGAGAGGAGGCCTGTGCCCCGCAGTGGGACGTATATAGGCTGATGATGATGATGATTGTAATGTCAAAAAAATATTATTGCTTTAAATTTATTATTGCCGACTGTACTTACTTTTTTTTCACAGTCATCACATTAACTACTTATAGAGACCGTTTCATTCCAATGAGCCCGAACATGACGAGTTGTGCAGTTTAGAAGTTGCTATGGCCACCTCGTCTCTCCATCATCAGATCAGCTCGATGGTACCATAATATTACACTGTCATCCAAATTAAACGTGTATACAAAATTTCAGCTCAATCGGTTGAAGATATCTGCTTCAAAATTGAGCTGCAAGATTACACCCGAACATAGTTACATACATACATACATTAATTGGAAGTTAAATAAAAGCTTGTAAAAAGAACCTACAACCGAATGCTAGTATACGACCGGTGCAGTACCTGTTAAAAAAAAACATTTTCGACTCCATCCAGACTCTGTTCCAATTTCATCCCTAAGTCCAGTGTTGTCAGTCCAAAAATGAGTGGAAAATTATCGTAGACAAAATTGAACTTAATGGAATTGGACTTACGGTGTACAATCTTTTAAAATAATTCGGTGTTTTTTAGAAATTTTCCACAATTGTACCATGCAATCTGTAATGTTATAACCGCCAAACACTCTATTTAAAATACAATCGTATGCTTGATACATAAGGCTGACTATCGAAAAAAAAGAAATTCATCCCAATTGACTCATGTTTGTGTAGTGTATCTCCGACACTCACACACTCGCAATGACGGCTGGACACTTTGTCTTCTTGAATTTGTAGGTGATAGTGTATCTAGGGTATATTAAATCGATGATATCCATCCATAGCCGGTTGGGGCGGCTCCTTCGGAAAACTGTAATAATTCGTATAACCGTCGCATACAATGCTGAATTAAATGCTTCATGCGTCTCGGCCAAGCAATGTTGGCCACGGTCAGTTTTTAGGATGGGGTTTACTAACTGAGCGCTCCCGTGCTTTGGAAGGCATGTCGCCGTTGATGTCGGCTGCTGTCTATCGCAGCAGTGAAGCCTTCGGACGGCTTGAGAACTTCTAACAGTCCAGTTGCCCACTCACTTGACTAAGTTGCACCATGTGCGTAGAGTGCCCTACACCACCCTACACGTGACCCCGTGATGCTAAAAGTGTAACAAAAACTGGCAGCCGTATTGTCTTCTCAAAGTTCTCATGGTTCGAAAAAATTGTCGAGAAATAAACAAATATAACATTTCATGTGCTCTTATCTGTACTTTTGTGATATCAACTCATAAATAAACGATTTTTATAACAAGGTATTACGATCTAAAGTACTCGTGATAGATGAAAAACGCACTATACGTCTAAAAAACAAAAAGGTTTTTTCTATATAGTGCGTCCCGTGTGGATTGCCAAATTGTTGGATGACAGCCAGAACCTAAATCAGCCTACTCGGCGCCGAGGGAAAACAATACACGAGGAAGCTTTAGCTATAATATATGTATAGTGAGTGTTTTTATGTTGGCCGGTATTTTATGACACTGTATTGCACTCAAAATTAAAGCTTTTTGTACAAATTACTTTGACAAGACTCGGACTACAAATAATCTTGTGGATACCTACATCGAGTATTACACTAGCTTTTGCCCGCGACTTCGTCTGCGTAGAACTCGGATATCGCGTTAGAATACTATTGCTATTCTTTCATTTCAGGCGCTTACCTTGTTATCTCTTTTCCATACAAACTTCCACCCGCTAAGGGATGATTTCTGTGATAAAAAGTATTCTATGTCTTTCCCTGGGACTCAAACAATATCCATACCAAATTTCATATGAAACGTGAAGGGGTAACAGACATACAGACATACTTTCGCATTTATATCCCGCCACGACTTCGCACGGGTAGGGCAGTTTTTAATCTATTTATGTACTATAGGTATATTATTAAAACCGAAATTTCTAATAGCTCACTTCGAATGTATTCATCATCATCATCATATCAGCCGAAAGACGTCCACTGCTGGACATAGGCCTCCCCCAAAGAGTGCCACAATGACCGGTCAATTGCGCCACCCGCATCCAGCGGACTCCCGCGACCTTTACCAGGTCATCAGTCCACCTTGTGGGGGGTCTACCCAATCACGAATCGAATGTATTACTTACTCTTTTTACATACTAATCAACCCCATTTACATCCCTTCTAAGGCGACTTCCTGATTTGTCGGTGCGGAGGCGGTACGATATGAGAAAACTGTCAAATGTCAGTGTCAACTGTCAGTCAACTCAGTTCTTCCTTCTCGTTTTTACTGCGCCCCTATATTTAAATGAGTGCTTCCTGACTGGCGCGGGATGCGCGGAAGCGGGACGATGCGAAGGCAGTACTGGTCCGCTTCTGCGCATAATATTACTACTGCGCAAATGTAGTACTTGACAGTATTTCGTCAAGTGGGAATCTTTGCGATGTCAGTAAGTTTACGTCAAAGAAGAAAATGTCACATATCGATCCCGCCCCGCCAAGTCAGGAAGTCGCCTAAGGATGAATTTTCAAAAACGCTGAAAGTAGCTTTCTAATAATTCAATGCTTCTTATAGATCTTCATTCGAAAGAAGCTTTCGCTTGTAATAAATATTAATTACAAGTCATTATGTAAAAGCCCCCAGGACAACATCACATACCATAGAGTAAGTTGAGGTAAACACTGTTCTGGAGTTATTAAAACAATGATACAATTATTTAAAAAAAAAAATCTAATGTTTTGACTTTGTAACAATTAATTCAAATATTTCGTTTTAATGAAGTCATTAAAAGTTCGTGCTCGCTGTTACGGCAGCGATACCTAAGTTAAGATCCCGATAACAAAGCTTCCGCGGCAAGATAACATTGGTAACGCTACTACTGAAACTCACAGCGACTTATTTACCCTTAATTAAAGCGGTTGTACCACAAAATAAGTAATAGTAACTATATACGTACATAACTCCAACTGTTAACAAATCCACAATTTACAACCCAAATCATAATAGGTAAACAACAAACTTTGACCCCACCAAGCGAATGACGCAACGACGCGCCCGTCCGGTAGCAATGCGCGGCAGCCACTTAAGGCGCGCATATACGCCAACGACCTTGAGCGTGGCATAGCCTTCCCCACCACACTACCCGCGCTCCGCCGCTACAAAATTATTGTCTTCTAAATGTGGCTCGTTAAAAAGGTAGGTATTCAAAAATTCGATTGGTAATATCATCTCACACGGAGCCCTGCTGTGGTAAAGCATACTGCCTTCAGAGTCAATGTATTCGGGTTCCATCCCTGCGGCGGGTGCACTTTTTGTGTGTTTTTTTCACGTGTATCCAAGATAATATTTACTAACCGCTTTCAAATCCAAAGCAAATCAGGTCGGCGCAGCATGTATTTTAAATTCTTCCATACATCTTTGACACTCGTCATAGTCGTCATCTCTTCATTTACACCCTTCTTATTCATATCATCTCTCCTACTGATTGAAAAAAATAGTGCTTGATGGTCAAACTAACTCACACACTATAAAACAAACACTATGAAAGAAACCTTACCGAGTTTGGTAGTTATCAAATTTGATTCATCCGAGAAAAATGTGTCCAAAATAATTTTAAAGGTCTTGCAGTAATCCAATTTCTGGACTAACTATGAAGAAAACTTATATTTTTTCTTCTTGAAGGTCAATTTCAAGATATGTTTTACATAATGTGTTATGTTCAAGACTCCGAAATGTGTATTGTTGCCATAAAACTTGCACAAAAACCACAGATTTTTACGTCGTTGCATACCCACGCGCCGTTTAATGGCTCTTTGGCCTTAGACCACCGGACAGACTATGAAACAGTGAACGTAAAATGGTGAACTTTGCAGTTAATAAATTTAAATGGTAGGGGCGTTGAAGCAAAGCAAGTTTTAATTAATGTGGAGAAGTTTTAGATGACTCCGTCAGGCGCTTACAGCTGCTGTTACCTATTCACCACCCGACTTACCTCACCATCAAACCCCAGCATATCTTGACGAGTTAAAATTTATACTGGCTGTCACATGACAGTTGAAGCCAGCGCTACGGGTGAGGTGAAAGGAAGCGCTTGCCAAGGGTTCCACTCCTCCGTTATGAATAACACTGCTGGATTTTCATAAAAACTCTTCAGTGTAATTTGCTCTAGATAGGAATGTTGTATTGTGTTTTTAGCAATATCAATGCAATATCTCGCAATATATTTTCGTCCAATATCCCGCAGTGTCTCAAGACGAAAGTCTTCGACCAGTGTGTGTTGCCAGTGATGACCTACGGCTCTGAAACATGGTCGCTCACTATGGGCCTCATAAGGAGGCTCAAAGTCACTCAAAGAGCAATGGAGAGGGCTATGCTTGGAGTTACTCTGCGAGATCGAATCAGAAATGATGAAATCCGCAGAAGAACCAAAGTAACTGACATAGCCCGAAGAATTGCCAAACTTAAGTGGCAGTGGGCAGGCCACATTGCCCGGAGGACCGATGGCCGGTGGGGCCAGCGAGTTCTCGAGTGGCGACCACGTACCGGACGACGCAGTGTTGGAAGGCCCCCCACGAGGTGGGCTGATGATCTGGTTAAGGTCGCGGGGATCCGCTGGATGCGGGCGGCCCGTGACCGGTCTTTGTGGCGCTCTCTGGAGGAGGCCTATGTCCAGCAGTGGACGTCGTTCGGCTGATTATGATGATGATGATGATTGTGTTTTTGGGGGTGAATTGGGCCACCAGAGCTCTCAAGGATACGCTGTGTTGAGAGTGCACCTGCAAAATGCCTTTAACTGTCAACAGAACGAATCCTAAAGTTAGTATAAAGTAATAGTGTAAAGTTCCGAATTCATATAACCTAGACCTTTTTAAGGCACGAGTGAATAGGCATCTTCTGGGTGAGCTCGCTTCATCGTCGGCCTCATCTTTGCCCCGTGGCTAGATGCTGGCCAAGAGGCCAAGAGCAATCCCATTTTTATTAAAACATATAAAAATAAAGGGCCGGCAATGAGCATCTCTGTGTGATCACGCAGGAGACTGCGTCAAAACTGCCGCTGCGACGCGACGCGAGTAGAAAAACATCTAGACTTCTCTTTCTAATTCGCACAGTTCGAGTGAGAGAGGAATCGGTGAGTCGCGCGAGATACGAGTTGGCATTTAGTTGTGCTAGCCCAGGCTTCGGGGCCTGCTTGTACCTAACCAATATCCATCCATACTAATACTTGTGGCTCTGTGAGCTGTAGACCTCGTGAGTGTTTTATTTCTAATTTCCAACAACTATATTACCGGACCAGCTCACGAAATTTCACAATAATCGGTTGAGCAATGCGATCAGTAGAGGAGAACAAACCATTTTTTTTAATTTAAGCTACGGTAGCCCAGTGGTTCAAGCATGCGGCTGTCAAGCGGCGGTCGTGGGTTCGAATCCCAGCTCGTACCAATGAGTTTTTCGGAACTTATGTACGGAATATCATTTGATATTTACCGTTAGCTTTTCGGTGAAGGAAAACATCGTGAGGAAACCTGCATACATCCGCGAAGAAATTCAAAGTTGTATTTGAAGTCCCCAACTCGCTCTGGGCCAGCGTGGGGACTACTGCCCAATCCCTCTCATCTATGAGAGGAGGCCTGTGCCCAGCAGTGGGACATATATAGGCTGATGATGATGACTCGACAAAAATAATCTATGTAATCATAGAACCATCCCACAAAACTTACTAAAAGTAGGAGGTCATCGGACACTGGTTTTCGTAGGGCGTGGCTGTATGCAGCTTGAATCTGCCCTGACGATTTTATTAAAGCAAAACTGACTACAACTTTGTCTTTGAACTGACGAAATTAGAAACTTTATCATTTTAAACATGCTTCGTTTTGAGTTCGAGAACTTGTTACAAGCAAAATTCGGTAACTTCATCACAAATTGTCTTTTAAGTTAGCGATTTGTTGTTGCCAATAGTAAATTAGTACATCATAAGCAAAAAGGGAACACACACACACACACACACACACACACACACACACAAGCACATGTACACAAATAATTTTGGTAATAATAATTAACATAATAATATTAAGTAATAATTAGTTAATTAATTAATTAATTATCAGTAAATTAAATTATTTGTTTTTTTTTGTAAATTACATCCGAGTTATGGAAGAGCGGGATCTTCCAACACAAGCATTTATGTTTGTCATTATATTACTACAACTATTATTACAAATTGTATTTTAATACCATCTACTTATATATTTTTTGTAAAATGCCTGTGACATCAATTCAGAATACTTAAAGTAATATCAATTCAGAATTTCAGAATACACTTAAGGCCGTGTATTACCACTTTTGAGTTTTTAAAAACCATCTGAGACATAGAATATAGTGTCTTAAAATCTAAAAAAAATACATGTGTTACATAAGGATATTGTCTAGTCAAAATCGCAGTCAGTTACATGACCTGATGAATTTCACTCGATAGAAAAAAATCGCGAAGTTACCCCTTTTCGGAATGTTTTTTCAATACTACGGCTATATTACTGATATTTAACATTTAATTTTTGTACTCAATTAAAGATCGTAAATAGTTATAGACATTTTCGCAGGGTTTGCTTTGATAAAATGACTGGCTTGATGACTATAGCTAAATATTTACAAAACTGCGCGCAGAGCTTGCGTAGAGAGCGGGATGGTTAATTGTAAACTCACGCATGTTAGAGCGGGACAGTTGCGTTGGGGATACCTCCCCTTAAAAGCTTGGTTATCGCACTTTTGAGTTTCAAAAACCACCTGTGACATAGAATATAGTGTTTTAAATTAAATATATATATATGTATTTGTTAGATAAACAAGGATCTTGTCTAGTAAAAATCGCATTCAATTTCATGATCTGATGAAATTCACTTGATAGAAAAAAATCGTAAATTTACCCCTTTTTGGAATGTTTTTTCAATATTATATAAATAAATTATTTTTATAGCTAAATTATTGATATTTTACATTTTACATTTAATTTTGTTATCAAAATTAAGGACACTAAATAGTTATAGACAATGCATGGTTTGCCTTGGTAAAATTATTGCCTTCATGACTATTTTTAAATATTTACGAAAACTACGCGCAGAGCTTCCATAGGCAGCGGGATGTTTAATTGACAACATTTCAAAATTTATAATGATGCCTAAATCGAAAACCATTTCGATAAATATGCTACCTGAACGTAATAAAATAGTTTTTAGATTTTTTTTCTTCGCTAGATTTAAAGAAAATAGCCAAAATGTATAAAACGGAAGTGTGACGTCATTACTACGACTGTTAATGAGCAAAGCTGTCAAATATAGGTAATTCATAAAATTTATGTCACACCTGGCCATAAAGCGGCAATTACCGCACGCTCCGCGCGCGGGAAATCTCACTTCCTGGCCAGGGGGTGACATAAAATTTTGTACTTAACACGGGCGGTAATAAAGAAAGCCTCAGATCGCATATTATCGCCCTTGCCTTCGGCTCGGGCGTCAAATACCTGCGATCTGAGACATTCTTTGTTTTACCGCCCTTGTTAAGTAATGTACTTACGGCTTCACTTACGATTCGCTACTTTTAGATTAGATATTTTTGAATGAAAATTAGGATTTTGGGAGAAATAAAAAACACGTGGACCTTCAAATTTCATTTCCTATCGATCTAGGACATAAAAAGGCCAACTTGAAAAATTGAGTTGTCAATTGCAAACTGTTTAATTACAATAATAAAACTTTCATTTTTATCCGAACAACGAACTCAATCATAAACCTGCTGTAAGCTCACTGTGAGAGGAGCTCAAAAAAGCTTTATAACTTCAGACTCGTTAACGTCTATTTAAAATTTCTGACAGAACAATACCATTTTGCAGCCAGCTTAATATTGAGTTCCAGTTAACAGGAATATCCATGCGATAGACGGCTCTAGATGGACTTGTCACAATTTACTGGCTGAATGAAAATCATTAGAGATTGCGAAATTGCTTACAAGGATTTTGTATTGTTCGTAAATCTTGAACTTCGCTGTTGATTTTAAAAGAGATATTATTTGATATTTAAGAGTAGTTTTTCGGTAAACCTTCCGGTCCCTTAGCCTATGGATGCTTGCGACACCGGAACGTGCTGCTGACCCTCTTTAGAGTTGAGGATATACTAGCACATCCTCTAGCTAGAGCTAGCGACATTATTCACAAGGAACACAACTCCACACGCCCACAAAGAAAATTGTTTTCTTATTTGGTGTGGTAGTCATATTGTTTTTAGTTTATGTAACTGTTACATTATTATGTACACTACTTCTATCATGTAAGTATTTTGTTCAGTCCGGAACCATTGAGTTTCAAGTTTAGGGTTCGAGTTCGTGAGCTCGTTGCAGTCTTTTGTGAGCACAAGCCTGTAGCTTAATGTCAACATTAAAGTATAGGTAGTTTCATGGATGTAGATACAGAGTATTACTGTGTTTGGCTGTATAAGAAAATTTAATCGAATTTAGAAGTTTCCTTTGTAACACGTTTGGCCTCACATTCCCCTTTTACGGGTCAATGGGTTTGAGGGACTTTTAACATTGTTTAGTTGGGGTTGAAAATGTATATTGAGATACAAAATACCGTTATTTGTGAAGTTTAACACATTCACTGCCTGTAACCCGCATAGCGTGCGCTCTGGTCGTAGACGCTTAGCAGATACCATGCGTTTCCCCGTATACAGGGTGAATTTTTTTTATGGGCCCTGGAGGGAAACTATCTTAAATCCTTAAGATAAATTACTCTAACTAAACTAAAAAACCGGCCAAGTGCGAGTCGGACTTCGCACATTTAGGGTTCCGAACCGACCGCAAAGTTAAGTTGCTTTTTATAGGAAAGATAAGGTAATTTCAAAGGAAAAGTCTAATTTTTATATTTGTTGGTAAAATATACGTAATAACGAACGTTATTACCAAATTTTAAGTTTATAGGTATTTGGGAAGTTAAAAAATTCTTCGGAACAAAATTTCATAAAAAAAACTGACTTAGGTGGCTTCTCATTCCTTTGTTTTCCAATATTTTTTTAAAATTAAAATTACTCAATGAGCTCTATTCAACAATATTTCACTCGGTAGAGTAGGATAAAAAAATTCGCGCCCCCCTTTAGCTGTATGGGAGCCCCCTTTAAAAACATTTAAAAATAAGTTTTGACTATTTGTATGGCTTCGGGCCAACAAGATGCTTATACTGTGTAAATTTGAAGCCTTATAGCTCTAACCGTTTGGCTGTAAAACCTGTGTGACAGACGACGGACGGACGGACGTCTGGGCGTCACCAATAGGGTTCCGTTTTGATCCTTCGGGTACGGAACCCTAAAAATATGTTATATGTATATATACAACATATTCTTACACTTTAATTAGGCGCGTAAGTAGCACTAGGTTCTACATTGTATATTGATTAGTAGGTCCACTTTCATCGGAGATTGATCAGATAGCTCTTACGTACCGTCTGCTAATGAATAGCACTTTAGTAGATGATGTTACTCCGAACTAATGACCAATGCGGGACGCAACCTTTTTCTACTAGTGATGTTAGAAACTTGTCAAATCTTGAGCGGCTCCCTGAGTCGGCATTATGCTGAGGCGAGACCTTTATGTGACGATTTTCTTGTAATGTTATTTTTATTTTTTATATATTTTATGATTGTTTCGTCATAAATAAATGTTTTCCTTCTTCAAATAAATGGTTTCCATTCCAAAAATCAACGTGACACAAGCAAATGGACGTACCTACAATTTAAGGGTCCTTATCTGTTAAAAAAAGCTTATAATATTATTGTAGAAATTATTAAAAATGTCCGACATTTTATAAAACTTGTCATTGGACTTTGGATCTTCACGCTTGGTTAGTAAAGTCGCTTTTTGAACGGCCTAATTTGATACAACTCGGACAGTTCAAATAATTTTAAGTATACCCACGACGGAACGGAGACCGTATGTGCGTTTAGGGTGATAGGTTGTGTGTGTGAGGCCGATTTAGATACAGTTTTTCTGCAATGGGTTTGTAGTTCATCTATTTAGGCTGTTTTCTGTGTGAATAAATAAGCAACATACATCAGACAAGTACCTATCTTGACATTTTCTCTTTCTTCTATCTAGAAGAGGACTATTGCAGCCGAATATTATAGGCAGTCTATTTGCGAATTTCCCAGTTTCTATCTCAAAAATGTATTTTTTTCCATACAAACTTTCCACCCCTATAAAATTAAAGATGGCCGACGGAGAAGCCGGTTCCTATAAAAAACATAAAGCTATAAACCTAACTAGACCCTAAAAAAATTTGGTGCTTTTGTCCAGCGTGTCCACATTTATGACAATTTGTTTGAGCAATCTACCCGACTACTGGTTTTATAGACGTGGTAAGTCTCCAAATTTAAAATAAGGGGACTTCCTGACTTGGCGGGGCGGGATCGATATGTGACATTTTCTTCTTTGACGCAAACTTACTGACGTCGCAAAGATTCTCACTTGACATAATACTGTCAGTATTACGTTTGCGCAGTAGTAATATCATGCGCAGAAGCGGAGCAGTACCTACCGCCTTCGCATCGTCCCGCTACCGCGCATTCCGCGCCAGTCAGGAAGCACTCATTTAAAATTTTAATGTAGCAGTAAAAAATGGTACCGAGTCGACTGGCAGCTGACACTGAAATTTGACAGTTTTCTCATATCGTACCGCCTCCGCACCGACAAATCAGGAAGTCGCCTAAAAGAAAAAAAAATTTTTTTTTGTCTTCGAGCAGGATTTGAACTTGCGACTTTCTGACAAACGCGGCCAATCGATCTAGCCTCTGAGCTACCGGATCAACTACGCTCGGCCCCCAAATTCCTCAACCGTTCTTTTATACAACCCCTTAAATTTTAATTTTAACTTGGCATTTTGTAGTTGGCCTTAGCAGCGTTACTTACTGCTTAATACAAAACTAATTTTGTGGTAAGGTTCGTCCCATCCCTAAGCCCCCTCGACCCACGTCTAGCCTCCAAAGGGACGCAGGTGGGCAGTTACGAAGATTTGTAAGCAGCGAAAAATGCCACTAAAGTAATGAGGGTAGGACTTAAGAACTGCGGGCAATTGGGCATACAAAACAAATATATTGCTTAAGATTTTCTATACTTTTCGACGCATTCGATTCGACAATAGAGCGTGTCCAAATGAAAAAAAAAAACGATTTAAGGCCGTATTTGTTTTATTTCATTCAATTTAGGAACTAATTAATCTATACATATAATAAAGCAGAAGAGGGTCGAAAATCTGTACATTGAAGATATTAGTAAAAAAATCGATGGAGGGGTCTAAGAATCGATAACAGAACACGTTTCAACTGTTTTTAGAATTCGTGTCTGTTTGTCTGTTTGTCTGTCTGTTTATTTGTCTAACTATCACGCGAAAACTAGCGAATGGATTTTAATACAGCCTTCACTAATATGTTTATTGGATCTTCGGCCAGGTTATAGGCTATAAAAATCATACAGGTTAGGGATAAAAGGGGGTGAAAAGAGGGGTTAAACTTTGTATGAGAAGTCTTTCAGTTCATGATTTACAGGCTTGAAAGTTGGT
The DNA here is from genome assembly GCA_951800055.1 of Cenopis cana. Lineage (NCBI taxonomy): Eukaryota > Metazoa > Arthropoda > Insecta > Lepidoptera > Tortricidae > Cenopis > Cenopis cana. The sequence continues at coordinate 11,230,295 of OX637492.1, forward strand.
AAGTATATACATGGACGCAAAGTAGATAGAACCTCATTCAAACATTGTATAATAAACAGATAGTATTTGAAAAAATGGGGGGTGAAATAACAATACCTCTGCCTCTCAAGGCTATAGACGAAAATACGAAAGTCCCTCAAACCATATTAACTGTTTGAAATTAGAGATCTAATTATGTTGGTCAGTCAGTCGCTATCAATATTCACAAACCTTACTACGCGACCTCGGTTTTTTTTTTGTTTTCGATGGAGGGTACCTTACCTACGCAGAGCGGCGGGCTCTCGGTTGCATGGTAGCACTTTCGACATGTACTACCTATATATTAAGTAAGCGAATTTTTTATATAATATTGTTTTTTGAGGTGCTCATTACAAGAATGATACTTATCCATTTTCAAATCGAAGATGGCGGACATTTACTTATTTACTTTTCTTAATAATCGATATGGGTGTCATCTTTGAGGTTCTTCGAGGTGCCGATTAGTTGCGTTTTTCGTCAGCAAAATGTATAAAATACGTTCAGCGCGTAACAGACATAAATGTAGGGTATATTGGTATTCGTTATTAAAACATACATACCTATGTAACAATAAACATCAAGTATGACCAAATTCGAAAGTCACAGGCGGATTGGAAGCAAAAAAAACCGGCCAAATGCGAGTCGGACTTTGCACATTTAGGGTTCCGAACCGATCGCAAAGTTAAGTTGGTTTTTATAGGAAAAATAAGGAAATTTCAAAGAAAAAATCTAATTTATCAATATATTAGTATTTGTTGGTAAAATATACGTAATAACAATCATTATTACCAAATTTTAAGTTTTTAGGTGTTTGGGAAGTTAAAAAATTCATCGGCAAAAAAATTCGTAAAAAAGCTGACTTTGTTGGCTTCTCATTCCTTTGTTTTCCAATATTTTTTTCAATAAAAAATGTATTAAGTATCTACTCAATGAGCTCTAAACAACGATACCCCACTCGGTAGGGTAGGATAAAAAAAATTTTCGCGCCCTTCTTTAGCTGTATGGGAGCTCCCCTTAAAAACATTAAAAATTTTGCTTTGGGACATCAAGATGCTTATACTGTGTAAATTTGATACCTGTAGCTCCAACAGTTTGGCTGTAAAACCTATGTGACAGACGACGGACGGACATCTGGGCGTCACCAATAGGGTTCCGTTTGGACCCTTCGGGTTCGGAACCCTAAAAACAACTCTCAGAAAATCACATACCTCTCAGAAGCAACCAGGGTGGGTGGGCTATCAACCTAGGCCTCTACTCAATCTTCAAAAGTGAAAGAACAGACCAAAGTAGGTATTCAGTTATACCTATGTTTTACAATAAAGCACTTTGAACTTTGAAAGTTATTCCAATAATTAATGAACAAAAAAATATCTATTCAACTACCTCTTTACAAAGCCACTTGATAGGTCAACAATTTTTTTTTTGTTCAATATTTCGCGCTCGCTGCGCTCGCGTTTTCGTCTACATTGCTTGATGCGTATGAAGTATTTTCCGTACCTGCATCATAATGTTCGAATTATTTCGCACTCGATTTTTTATCTACATTACTTGACGCGTAGGAATTATTTTCCGTAACTGCATCATAATGTTCGAAAAATTTCGCGCTCGCTGCGCTCGCGCTTTCATGTGCATAACTTCGTGAGAATGAAATATTTTCCGCACCTGCATCATAATGTCCGAAAATTTTCGGATTTTTTTTTCATCTACATTATAGTTAGTGCGAATGATGTCTTTTCCTCACCTGCATCAGAATGTTCGACTCATTTCGCGCTCGCTGCGCTCGCGTTTCATATACATTACTTAATGAGTGTGAAATATTTTCCGCACCTGCATCATAACGTTTGAAAAATTTCGCACTCACTACGCTCGCGTTTTTATCTTCATTACTTGGTGCGTATGAAGTCTTTTCCACACCTGCATCAATGTTCGAAACATTTCGCGCTCGCTGCGCTCGCGTTTCCTCTACACTATTTGATGCGTATGAAGTATTTTCCGCACCTGCATCGTAATGTTTGAAAGAATTCGCGCTCGCTGCGCTCGCGTTTTCATCTTCATTACTTGATGCGTATGAAGTATTTTCCACACCCGTATCAGAATATCCGAAAAGTTTCGCGCTCGCTTCGCTCGCGAGCGTTTTCAACTACATCTATAATAAAATATATTTAGTCCTCTGTCATGTTTCATGTGGCGCATTGAGCCGGCGTGCGCAATGTTTGGCGAGACAACCCGGCGAAATACGGTGTAGAAGTTGTTATGGATAATGGATATTCACGCGAATGAAGTCACGGGCAAAAGCTTAGATAAATAAATTTAAAACTGGACTACCCGTGCGAAACCGGGGCGATTTATAAATACGAAAGTAACTCTGTCTGCCTGTTTCCCCTTAAAATGCTCAACGGATTTAGATGAAATTTGGTATGGATATAGTTTGAGTCCTAGGGAAGGACATAGGATACTTTTATCCCGGAAATCATCCCTTAACGGGGTTTAAGTTAGAATGGAAGAGAGATAACTAGGTAAGCGCTCATTTCATAATAGAAGCATGAAATAACATTCTAACGCGATGACGCGAGTTCTACGCAGACGAAGTCGCGGGCAAAAGCTAGTTTCAACTATATTGACTACTTTTTTTGGTTTGGTATGGTGGGCGGCTGGGCGGAACTAATATTTTGGGTTTTGGGTCCATAGTTTACAAAAAATCGATGAAACACGCGCCTATGAATATAAATTATAACAGATTGATAATAACCTACATGTGGAATGTTGATTGGAGGATCATTGTCGGTAGTCATCTCTGCAAATGGTCTAATAGCGAAGAGTATCGACCAACATCTTAAGAGACTCTCGCTAGATGGCTGAGTCAAGAGTCAAATACAGAAGATATTAACTAGTACTCCTGGACATGGCGCGGACAGTCAGGTCTCAGTCAGTTTCTGTCGCCCTAACCACCGGTAGCTTAGGCCCCGTTTCGCTGCCGGCGGCACCCTAGGGTAATTTTTTTTAAATAATATTTTTGTAGATTTATGTATATTATATTGAGTGATTTTCTTCAACTTTCATATGTACCTTGTCGAACTAGCTGTTCACTTCATCATTCGGTAATAATTTGATAAGTAGGTTACATTAAAAAGACAACATGAAGTTGAAAGCTTTTATTAATTCCTCCAATTTAAAAAGCAAAACATAATGAAGTAAATTGAAATAAAACGACCTCGAGACCTAGTGCCTTTCTCCCCCTTTGTCGCCTCCCCTCTTACGCCGTGATCGAAACATACAGTCTGAGCTAAGCAATTCATCACCGATTTGCTATTTACAGGTTTTCTTTAATGGTTTTAATGATCCAAGGTCTGTAGAAGCTGATCCTGCAGAAGCGAGATGGATTGGAACGACAGTCTGACGTCGCTTCTGACAACACGCCGATCAGATACCTTCCAGATGTCAAGGCACCTCCGGCGTCGGCCTAAAAACATATTTGGAGATGAATTAAACAATGAGGTGGGCTTGATGAACTGGTTAAGGTCGCGAGGGTCCGATGGATGCGGGCAGTCCATGACCGATCGTTGTGTCGCTCTGTGGGGGAGGCCTATGTTCAGCAGTGAACCTCTTTCAGCTGATGATGAATTAAACTTAATGACTTCCAAGCTACTGTACCCGAGTGGTAAGGCATATGCATCTTTCAATCTGAAGGGCATGGCTTCGAACCCTGGCTTATCACTGGGTTTTTAAAAAACGTCAGTACAATATATCATTGAATATTTAACAGCAGATTCTCGGTAAAGGAAAACATCGTGAGGACACCGATCTAATTCCAAAAAGGTCTACTTTTCCCTCACAAAGTCGGACAGTTCAAATGACAGATCAGCTGGGAACCGGCTAGAAGGACACACACACTACATACAAATTAGTAAGAATTGGTATTCGCAATTTTAGGTTACCTACATACTTTGGCTATTAGATAAAAGGTTTAACTCAGTGACATTCCTATTGCGTTACTGTTATATTAGGTTACACAACGTATACACAAACATAAAATGCATTTACTTTGCATACAAAGTGTGCGTGTATACTCCGTAACTATTTATTTAAAAAAAACCCTTTCGCCACTCCACTTAGGACCGGCACTGTCTCCGTTCTTTATAACGTAAACATGGATATTGAACTTACAGCGCAAGCGTTGTGGTCGTGGTTTCCTGCGCAAAGTTGACCACCACCTAGGCGTTTACTTTCTTGCTTACACCACTCAGCGTCATCGACGGGCAGTTTTGCTCTGCGGAGTCCAAGAGTTTTATCATTCTGAAATAAAATAACTCGATTAGGTATGACAATATACCTAAGTCAGGCTAACCATGTAAGATTGCGATTGGACAAGAATAGGTCTACGATTTCCTCCGGCTGTTTAAAAATTGACTAAAGGGTGTGTAGTGTCCCCATAGGACAACCTATATTTAGTAAGGCGTGGGGAGGGTTCAAGTGCGTTCCGTATTCCTGCATCAGCAGACCACATACGGTGGGTGCCGTGAAGGTATTTGATTGTTAGATGTACCGCTTAAATCAGTCATCCCTCAAAACCAGGGGGTTCGCAAATTTTTGCTACGAAAATAAAGGTACCTATATTTTGTCATTTGCATCGCTAAACAACGTCGGTAAAGTGGACATGGGTCTAGATCAGTGGAGGTTTTCCACCAGCGAAGTAGACGAGAAAAGAAGGAAGTGAAAACAATCATAAGTACTATGAGCGTTATAATAGACATTTGTATTATAGTCAATCTAATGGAATTCACGCAAGGACTAGTCGCTCCTCGCTGGAAGAAAACGTGATTTATAATGAACGGGGAGTAGTACCGAACTTACTTTATCTGGACGTCCATAAGCAACGAAATCAAGTTGTGTGCCGTTTTGGATGACAATGTTGGGTTCTTGCAAGCTAGCGGGCTGAATTTTTTGACTGAACATCAAAGGTCGTTCCAGTTTCAATAAACAAAGAGTTGGCTTCAAATTGTAGTCTTCTCCTTCTTTGGAATATTTAAAAACGTCTTGGATATTTACACTGATACCCCCAGTTGTTCTACCGTCTGAGCCTGCGTGGACATACCAGTAGTTGCGAGATTGTCTGAGAATAAAATAAGAATATTGTTTAAATGTGATAGTAGTAATCGAATGTATAAAAGCGCGTAGTGGTGGAAAATCCTATAAAATTTCGTACCGTTAACGTTTTCGTCACAAACGAAGTTTTTCCCTCTGTGTCGTTTTTATAAGTTGGAAGGTAATTGCGAGTAGTGCGACAGTGAGAAAGTACTTTGTTTGTGCTTGTCCGGAGCGGACAACGACTTGTTACAACGGAGGCCTCAAGCCCTCACTGCCTGACTTCGTTCCCCGTGGTCGCCCACCTTGCTACAGGGGACGCCCCAATACTTCGTTCCACGTGGTCGCCCTTGCTATAGTAGAAATTATTTAAAATGTCCGACATTTTATAAAACTTGTCATTGGACTTTGAATCTTCACGCTTGGACGGTAAAGTCGCTTTTTGAACGGTCTAATTTGATACAACTCGGACAGTTCAAATAATTTTAAGTATACAAGCGAGGGCCTCAAGAACTAGTTCCGCGTAATCGCCCGCCTTGCTACAATCACCGATTGCATTATTAAGTATATCAGTAATATCTATTACCCATAGTCATTGCAGCAGGTGGAAACCGTGAGTATGAACTGCCTATCGAGGATAGTCCCCCCGCAGGGAATATTTTCGCTAGTGTAGACTAGTGACATCCAAGGCGCATCCTCAATACGGATAAAGTCACCACCATACACGCCTACGTTGTTTCTGGGACCTCTAGCTGGAAGTACAAAAATTGAACATTATTGTCGAGGCATGGATGGGAGGTGGATAGGTGGAATATTCGTTTTAAATGGACAGCCTTCGGAGTCCGTTTAATTCATACGGCCATTCATTCTTGTCTCAAAATGAGGGATTAAATACGAAATTGAACTTAGGTTTGTTGAATATAACCTGAAAACTAAGCTTTTAATAACTAAATAAGGTTTTTTTTTAATATTATACAATTATGTACTCACCATGTTTAGCAGAGATACAAGATGCTTGGAATAGAGCACCTAAAGTGACAAACACCACTGATACACCCAACATGGTGAAAAGCGGTTCTAAACTATATCGTATTACTTAAACCACGTCTATATATACCCCGAAAAATAATTAATTTAATTTAATTATATTTAGAACATAATCTAAATTAATATTGCTCGATAAAAATAATGGTCTCATTCCAAATATGGAATTAGGTGTTTTTATTAATTAGAAATTTAATCGGGTAGGTAGTTGATACCCAAATTAACGCATTTAACTCTGTACAGACGACCTTCGGCTTTTTAGGGTTCCGTACGCAAAGGGTGCCTAACTACAAATAATACTAAACAATATCGGTGCATACTTGTAATGCCACTGTAGCCTAATACGACATGCGACTTTCGACCACCGGGATTTTAAAAATAAGTAATTTTTATTTACTTATTAGAACCTTCAACATTTAGAATACTATTACATAACTTTAGTCTTATTGTACACATATATGCTAAGTATCTTATTAATTACAGAAAGCCACACATTACGACCAAAAATTTAAATTAGACAAGATACAAATCATGGCCAATCCGGACACATATTATTATGTCCTGTCAGCAAATGTGGCTTTAATTGATGGGATAGTTGAATTGAGGTCAATAGAATATTGGTATTTCTTATACGTCGTAAACATCCGTGACAAGGGAGAGTGTAGCTTGAGGTTAGTACGACGAGTAGGCAAACGGAATAATTTAATATTACATTGTCTTGGAATTTTAGATGGGAGATGGAAATTTATTTTATGCAGTAATTCTGGGCAGTTCGACGTGCCAGAAACAATTTTGTTTAAGAATCACAGATCAGTAATATTTCTCCTGTCTGCCAACGATCCATACCAAAGTGTTTAAGTCGCGCTTGATAACTTTTTAGCACCTTTTTTTGCAACAATATGTTAACTTGAGACAGACTTTTTCTGAACCTTCTCAATTCTATTTAGGTGAGAGTTATAACAAAGTGACCACACTACGCTACAGTATACTAGGTTGCTTCTTACCTAGGCATTGTAGTAGTTTTTATGTGTAGTTTTTACATTCTCTGATAACAAAACCAACAAACAAACATAGACAGCATCATTTTAAAGTTTATAAGGCTTTAAAATGATGCTGTCTATGTGCCCCACAAATTTTAGTTTTCGATCAAAGACTACACCCATGTCCCGTATGCTCTCAACTTCCTCAAGGACTTCACCATTCAAGTTATAGGCAGTTGGGATATAAATTTTGTTATTAGTAAATTTCACACGTTTAATTTTTTTTACATTTAAAGTCATATTATTTATTGAACATCAAACAAACAATCTATTACGATTCTTTGGAATGCTACTAAATCGGATAGATTACAGATCTGCTACGTTACTTATAAATCGTCGTTAATGTCTTTAATAAAAAGTATGGAAAGGTAAGCCCCAAGATGATGTGGTCCCTGTGGAATACCCGATGTAGCAGTATATGCTTTAGATGCGCAACGGGGTGAAGAGATGAGTGTTCCATCTGTATTTAACCATTCAATAGAGCTAATATTAAAGCCACCCATAACATGTTCACATAAAACATATTTTTTTATTGGAAATGTACGTTTAATATGCAGAAAGATTTTCTGAATGTAAATACATTAAGAATTGTTTTGAATGGTGGTGTCAATCCATTCCATGTAGCTTGCAACCTTGGTGTAGACTCCCGGGTTAACACCGCATCCGCCTCCGTACGAGACTATGCCGATTTGCACGTCCTTGTAGGTTATAGGACCTCCGCTGTCACCCTGGAAGAATAAAACGCAGTTTTATTACCACATTATATAGTTAATTATACTCGGGATGACATAAGGACACTAATGATACCTCATGAGAGTCATGAGTCTAAATCGGTAGAGGCGTTGAGTACCTAGCACTGGTTTGTTCGGTGGAACATTCATTCTTAGTCTTATCCTATAATCTAGATGAGGGCCCTTGCGGATGCACTTCGGCCCAATGGAATCTTTTGTGCGATGCCCCCTCCTTCATGCCTAAAATTGCTTCATCCAACCTTTCCACAAACCGAATGATGGAGCTCAGCGGGAGTACTCTGAATTCCTTTGGTTCTGGGTTGCCATTACCAAAGTCATTCATGCATTGACTAGCAATGGCACTCTTAGTGCCAGTTGCACCAACGTATGAACACAGACCGGTCATCATCAAATATGGCGCCGGCAGCTGTCATCCCATAGAAACTTGGCAATCTTTCCATACAATCTGATTTGACGAACACCGCTTATGATTACAGAGGGTTTGGTGCAACCCAGCCTTAGTCTCAATTTCTCGTAGTATTTTTCTTTTTGTCCGTTTCTCGAAAAATGTTTACCTGACAAGCATCATGTCCATGTGAACCAGCGCAGATCTGATTGTCAGAGAACTCCCTGCCCTCGTATATTTGGCTGCAACACTCCTCCGACACGACTGGGACTGTTACTCGACGGAGCACATTCACTGGTTTGCTGTTGATCTGGAATATCAAACACAACCCGCACGATAACAGTTCCTAGCACTCCAACGTAGAGCTTTAGTCAAATATGTATAGGCTCTGCCACGTCCCTTCCATGACCTCCTGCCGTGGTATTCCCAAAAGACTACAGATTTTTTTCGAGAATGGATTGAAAACCATTTTTAACGGATTGCCAGCGCGTTTACATCTCCTGATCACATAGGTCAGGGATGCTTCTTCAAATGTCATACTCATAGAGAACTGCCGGAAAAATAAAGCTACAATAAAGCCCTTAAAGGGATTCTAGACATGGTAATATGACGACGCATCGTAGGTGCGAGCAATCCAAAATATTGTTAAATTGCTTGCTTGCTGCCTGATGAGTAAGGGTTTTTAAAAACTAGACTATAACGACGATAGTTCAAATTCAGATAAAATAAGTATCCCTATTTAAGTTATTTTTTTGTGTAAGTAAACCTTTATAACGAGATCCGATGAATTCTAGTGAGTACCTAATGTATTATTTTAAATCAATATAATTATAAACTTACTTCATTGAGACCCCATCCAGTTATATTGACCAAACCGACCTCATACTCGTCAAACGGTAGGACGACCCGAGACACCTTACGCCCGAAGGGTATAGGCCAGACCAGTTTAAGCAAGCAAATATCATTTTCCTTGGTTTCCGAATCGTATTCTTCATGGCAGATTGGTTTTTCTATGTCCATTAGAAATCCGCCGTCGCTGATCCGGTCTGTGCCCACGATTATTCTCCTCCCTACATTTTTGGAACTGTGAAGTTTAAGGTAAAACTTAATAATGTAAGCTCATGCCTGTATTTCTGAACGGGGTATAGGTTATTTGGAATTTGATTCCGGTGCAGATTCTTGCATTGATGACGAGTAAAAAAATGTTTTTCAGTATGGTTTCGCTAATGAGAGAAATCTGAAATACCTAACGTAAAAAATACGATCTAACAAGCCTCCTATTTTTGAAAGTCAGTTGAAAGATTAAAAGAACGGCAAAATATTACCAAATACAGTAAAAATTAAGAGTTTATACGTTGAGATAAACCAATTTAAAAATATGTTACCTAGTTGATATGTTTAGTTCTGTATTGCGCCTAAATTCTTAGGTAAGTACATCAGATGTGAGCAGATATTAAACTGCAGGGGTGTTCACTTTAAGACTAAGTATCACTCTACACAGAATAAAAGGGTTCCGTGTGTCTCATAAGTCAATTACCTGATGCATGACGCAGCGGTCAATACGAACTTCTCGTTGACAATAGTACCGCCACACACCACTACCGCGGACTCCTGTAATGCCACCATATAGGGAGCTTCTTCAATAGTCACGGGCTGTCCACCGATTATACTCAGGTTTTCACAAAACTCGCCATTGCCGAGTAAAGCTGTAAAAGGGTATTCTTCTATGGGTCCATCATCATCCTCCTAGCGTTATCCCAGTACATTTGCATCCTGAAGGATGCCTGGGGTACGCTATCTAATCCCAAGATTTGGCGTAGGCACTAGTTTTTACGGAAGCGACTGCCATCTGACCTTCCAACTCCGAGGGGAAACTAGACCTTATTGGGATTAGGATTTGTCAAGTGAGTGGGCAACTTAACTGTTAGAAGTTCTCAAACCGCCCGGAGGCCTCCAACTTGGCTTAACGACTGCTGCCATAGACAGCAACCGGGATCAACGGCTTAACGTGCCTTCCAAAGCACGGGAGCGCTCAGTTAGTAACCACTCAAAGCGGTCACCCATCCAAGTCCTGACCGCTGCCCACGTTGCTTAACCTTAGATACCGCAAGCGGTACGCAGGCGCCGCTGGGCCACGAGCGCTCACCTTATTCCTCTATGGGTCCGTAACAGTTAAAAAACGCTCATCTATTCAGGCAATTTTCTATTTAATTGACACGTAACTTGACATTTTCTCAATGTTACTATCTAGAACAGGACTATTGCGACGTAATGACATAAATTTCAAATGTATTTTTTTGGATTTTTCAATAACAAATATTGCTTCAAACTTAACTCCAAATAAACCATTTTATAGCAAGATGCATTTTTCTACTTTACTTATTGGTATAAATTAATAGTTTTGTCAAAATTTGAAATCAAAATATTTTTAAACATGTAAGACCTCTTAAGGGCGTGAATTGGAAAATCGCACCTTCTTTGAAACGCCATTCAAACGATTAGAACTTTTTTCAGATATGTGTTTTGGTTATAATATGTATATGATTATTTACAATAAAACAATATTCCCAAAAAAATATATTTTATTCGTATACACGTATTTATATAACCTAATTATATTCTATATCGATATTGTGTTATTTAAAATAAAAAAAAGGGATTTTAATGTTTTCTTATTTTCCTTAGCCTAATATATTATTCAAAGACACAATCAAATTAAAATTATGATATTTTACATCAAATTTTATAAAGTAATAAAACTTCTTACATTACATTCCATTATTAAATTACATTATTTTTAATGTAGATTCTAAAGAATATTCCTGAGCTGAAAACACTGAAAATTTTCCACGTTAAAATCACACTAAGAAGGTTTTTAGCCTGCCTGTTGAATAAATTCTTCGTAACAAACCTATTTAATAAGACAGTGCCTGTTACATTGCCCAAGGCACTTAAACTTTAAGGCGCAGGGTAGGGCAAGGCCTTCCCCATACAAACTTTGTGCAGGTTTTATTCGTCGGTTTTGGCACTAACAAATATAATATTTTTTTTGGTTGTAAATACTAGATATGCGAAGATCGTGATGTGAAAATTTTCAAATATTTCAAAAAAAATAAAAAAAAAATATAATAAAATAATAATAAAATAGTACATTACTTACCAAGGGCGATAAAACAAAGAATGTCTCAGATGTTGGGCCTCAAAGGTGACGGATGAAACGAGAATGCATGTTACAGAGATGAGGATGTTGAGATGGATGTGTGGTGTGACAAGAATGGACCGGATTAGGAATGAGTATATAAGAGGAAGCCTGAAAGTTGCACCCATTACGGAAAAACTAAGAGCCAATCGCCTGGCGTGGTACGGCCATGTAATGAGGAGGGATGAAAGGCATGTAACAAGAAGAGTGTTAGATATGAGTGTGGATGGACGCAAGAAACGAGGTAGGCCAAAGAAAAGGTGGATGCATTGTGTGAAAGACGATATGAATAAGAAGGATGTGAATGTAGAGATGACGGGCGACAGAGATGAATGGAAGAAAAAGACATGCTGCGCCGACCCCAAATAAATGGGAAAAGGGCAAGCGAATGATGATGTCTCAGATCGCAGGTATTTTACCTGCGATCGATTACATAAATATGCGATCTGAGGCTTTCTTTATTATCGCCCGTGGTAAGTACAAAATTTTATGTCACCCCCTGGCCAGGAAGTGGGATTTTTCGCGCGCGGAGCGTGCGATAATGGCCACTTTATGGCCAGGTGTGATATAAAAAAAATTACATCACGAAATAGCTATGAGAAAAATAAGAATACTGACCAAAAATCATAACTTTAGGTAATGCAAACACAAACGAAGTAAATCCTGCAGAAAGTTTGTATGGAGATAGCTTGCCCTACCCCTCCTCTTAATGAGCTAAGCACCCTTCAAATATTCCTAGTCTTTTAGAAAAATAGGAAATTTGTGCTATAGTAGAGAGGCCAATTCGTCGAAAGCGAAACTATCTTGCTTCCTTAGCAATCTCTTGAACTTATTCGTATTTCGTTCACACCTAATTGCTTCAGGGAAACTATGGAGAAGGTATGGGATACGTGTTTTTAGAGTTCTGTCTACATAATGGGTATTTACTCTAGGAACAAATAGTTTGCCTGTCACTATAGATTTGGTACTATGGGTATGGTAAATAGATTTTAATAATGGATTTACTGGGTTATAGGCTCAAAACAGCTATGGTTATTTGTAGCGATGTTTACACATTGGAAGTAATGGACACTTCAATCCTAATTTAAAGATCATACGGTTTTAAATTGATTGTTGTATTTAAAAAAATATGAATCTTATTTTCTTTTACATAAGAGTCAATAAACATCATAGGGCCTTGTCCATTACTGCTTGTGTCACTCTATTAACATACCTGAAGCAGCTGCATTTTCAAGTAATAATGCTGCAACACTTAAAACCAACACGGACCGTAACAGAACCATGGTGAGCCAACGAACGCACGTTTCGATATGCTTTATTAAATGGTTTGCCTCATATTTATATGTGTAATTATGATCCTTGCGACCTAATTTATTTATGCTGTGTATTGCGACTTTTGTACTATTAGGTGCTATTAGGTGGTTTATATGAAAGATAATAAGGGGAGAGCAGGGAATAGTCGACAAAAAATAAATGTACAATACAATACAAATACTTTTTATTGAACACCTCAAAAAGAACGCAATAGTGAACATTAGGCATAAAGTAGAGGTAAATTCGGTTAGCTTCTTACCTGTGGACATATAAAAAGTTAAGGGTTACAAAGCTTAATTTTGGATTAGTCTAGTAACCTGCATAAACGGTGTCTCGTTTTCTATAAGTAAATCCATGTAATAAAAGCATAACTTACCTTACATGCTCGTAATCCGTTAACTATTGACCACAGGAGGGACGACTTTTGTTTTTTCAAGTGTTTATGACCCAAATAGCAGGCAGTTTTATCGCTAAAGATCTTTAAAAAACCGGTCAAGCGCGAGTCGGATTCGCGCACGAAGGCTTCCGTACCATTATCTATAAAAATGGCAAAAAAAAACATGTTTGTTGTATGGGAGCCCCCTTAAATATTTATTTTATTCTGTTTTTTAGTATTTGTTGTTATAGCGGCAATAGAAATACATCATCTGTGAAAATTTCAACTGTCTAACTATCACGTTTTATGAGATACAGCCTGGTGACAGACGGACAGACGGCCAGCGGAGGCCTAGTAATAGGGTCCCGTTTTACCCTAAACAAAAGATCCATACAATTATTGAAACAAATGCAATTCTTGAAAGTGTGTAAACGGAGCTTTACTAATTTTGATAACAGCCACAGGACTAATTAAGAACAAAGATTACCTGGGTCATTTTCTATACTCGATTTTTTTTGTGTCCGAGCTGAAAATCGTATGGTAGAATGAGATAATACGTACCATTTATTTTTTTTCATAAAGAATACATGTTTCCACGTTGAGGTCCACTCAAATTCACGGACTAATTTATTTTTAAAATACATTAAAAAATACCTAAACGCTCAAATTAAGACTCCGTGCCCTGTCCGGCATCGAGTTTTGAATCAATCAAAAATTCCTATCAAAAACTGAACATTAGAATCACTGATTTCGTGTCAAAAACTTTAACTCGATTATATTTACTATCACTGAGCACAGACACTATTCACTTCACTGTGGTGAATAACTTGTAATTGATGTTTAAAAATCGTCCGAGCGCGAGAGTTAAATTTTGTCGGCAAAATTCAAAGGTCCCTGGCAGCCATCGTTTACATTTGATCAGCTTCGCGTCCTGCTTCACATGTACTCTCAAATGTCAGCTATTATATATAAAACATCTACATATAGCAAACCGCATTAAGTTCGAGTAAACCACCTAAGTACTTCGGTTTCTGGGTGGGCGACAATTTTTTTGCTTTTGCTTGCAATTTCGGTGGCCCTTAGAAATTCAAATTTTACATAAGTAATCATTAACATATGTATGCATTATAAAGCACTTTGGTGTCTCTATATAAACGATAACTTAAAATATTATTAACATGCGATTTGAATTTTTTATGATTTTTTTTATATAGATTTCCAATTCCCGTGTCCTAATTCCCATAGCTTGTTTACCCAAAACAGCTGATTTTGGGACACGGGAATTGGGAAGGGTGACTTATTTTGTTAATAAACCTCATTTAATAACAATAATTATGGATGAAATGCATAAATAAATATAATTTGTACTAAGTATATCGATTAGAGTTATAGTTTATGCGTTTATTTAAAGAAAACAGGCCAACTGCTACAATTACACTTAGCTTCTTAAATATTTGAAAAGAGTGACCCATGATTGGTTAAATTAGGCTAAATAACTTCGATACAACTGAACTTTATAATTCTTGATAAATTAGATGGTAAATAATAATTTTAATACAATTTTTTCTAAGAAAAGGCAATTCCCATGGACAGATAAATTCCCGTGCCCAGGTCAAATTTTCAAATTGTAATAACTTCCGTAATTTTATAAGTATAAGTACCCCGTAAGAAAATTTGTGTTTGTTAATTTTTTTATCAAATTATCAGCATAGAATTTTCTATGTATTATTGGTATTTCTAAATTCCATGGGAATTGGACAAAAATGCCCGTTTGGTGAAATTCACTCACCTATATGCTTTCTAGATTTAGTATCTTACGTTTATTACCAATTTTTAGTTTATTTTGAGTTTACAGAAACAAACACAGACTGACATGCAACAACAGATATGCCCCACTCTCCCCTCCCTAATTACGTCGAAGTTAATATTGATATCAATGCGTTCCATAATGCAGCATTGAGATAGCTAGCACAAATTCCATATTAGAGTAGGTATACTTAATAGTAGATTTTATAACTAGAGTCTAAAATAAGCCATATTACCTTAATTTTAAAAATGATTTTACTCTCGCACGTAATCTAATGTGATTTGTACGTAAACCTCCCTAATTATGTGTCATACGTGCTCCAAACATGCAATTGCTTAATAAACTTGTAATAGCATCGTTAATTAGTCCGCCGTACGTGACTCCTTCTGAAAGTTCAGATGATATCAGTTCTTGTCGTTAATTTTTGCCATTCTATTTTGAACGTTCTACGTTGCTACATAAGGATGTATTTAGATCGAAGTTTGTGTAAGATTAGAGAATGAATTAGGCGTCGAGTCGCTTCAGTATTCGGCAGTAGTGGACCGATGCCTGAGTGACAGCAATAGGGTTCCGTTTGGACCCTTCGGTTACGGAACCTTAAAAAGTATCTCAAAAACTCATCACGGTCTTAGATGATCTCAGAGCAGGCTCTTAATTTACCCCGGCGGCTGAGCCCGGCTATTCAGCAAGGTACAATATAATACAATACAAATACTCTTTATGTCACACCTGGCCATTAAGCGGCAATTACCGCACGCTCCGCGCGCGGGAAATCCCACATCCTGGCCAGGGGTGACATAAAATTTTGTACTTAACACGGGCGGTAATAAAGAAAGCCTCAGATCGCATATTTATCGCCCTTGCCTTCGGCTCGGGCGTCAAATACCTGCGACCTGAGACATTCTTTGTTTTACCACCCTTGTTAAGTAATGTACCATTATTGCACACCTCTAAAAGAACTCAGTACAGAACATTAGGCTTAAAATAGAGGTAAACAACAGGCGGTCTTATCGCTAAAGAGCGATCTCTTCCAGACAACAAGGTAATGCAGCGAGCGTTCTGGGAACGTCAAGTGGATTTTGCTTTAGTAAGTACGTACCTAAGTTGAATACCACCATGTAGTCGTGGATAAAAATCACAAATATATTTTTATTCTTTATTTAATACAGCTCCACTCAAAATTCAGTCAAGCGTACGCAAAGTAGCTAGAGTACGAAAAGATTACAGATTATTATTGATAGTTGAATGGATCCAGTCCAAATAGCTGGTGACCCTGGTATAGTATCCGGGGCGTTTGCCACACTCGCCCGAACCGGATATTATTCCGACTTGCATGTCGTTGATGGTTAAAGGACCTCCCATGTCACCCTGTGAAAAAAAAACTTGACGTCAAAAACAGAGTATCTATAAATTTCTATAGAGAATACGCGTCCCACCAAGAGAGACAGAAAAGCTCTTATGCAATGAGGGCTACTGTTTTTGTGCTCACCAGTTGGCGGCATTGCGCTCTCAGTCCAGCTGTCAAAGTTTTGTTATTGGTTATTATCGGCGTAAAAAGTAAATTTACGTTGAAATCGTATTTCCAATATTAAAACCGCACCGTAAATATTTTTATCGAACATCCCGTATTGTAGCGCAGTTCCGTTTTGTTCAGAAAAAAGTATGACATAAGTTTATGAACGACAAAATTGTTGCAAAGCACTGGAATTCGTTCACCCGTAACTCATATTTGCCATTATCAATCACAGATGTTGCAAAATAGTCACCAGATTAATATAATTAGAAATAAACCCGCGTAACCCACCCACAAACCATGAAATTTAACATTTCGGAGGACTGATGTCACACTAGCACCTCTAGCGGCGAATCCATACGCGATAGCCCTCATTGAGAAGGAACTTGTTTAAAATGGCTGACGTCTTACCATAGTAAACTCCTTAACTTAGGCGGGTAATCGTTTGTTTGCCACTAAGCCGAGTAAGCCGTATCAAATAATTTGTGCGAAATGCCTTCAAATTTTTGTCGCGCTCACTAATCATCATATCTTTAAACGTGCAATTCTTTTTTTTGCAGAAATAAATATACAAGCAATACGGTATTAAACCCCTAGTCAAATCAGCAACTTTTTATTAAATGTCAAAAACGATTTGTTAATATGAAGTTTGTAGGGAAATACTGTCTTAGTGACGTCACTAAGACAGTGTGAGTAGGTTTGTTCAAATAAGCATCCTTTTTAAATCTTTATGCTTATAAAATCTTTCAATTAGCTAAAATAAATTAATAATTGAAGTTTTTCGAGTATTTTCGTCTCGTCATACAAGATCTATTATTAGTCAAGTAAAAAATAATTTATTTTTACCTTAGTTTAATACCCTATTCTTGTATATTTATTACTGGGAAATGAAAATTCTGAGTAAAACTTAAAATATAGACCGACCGTCATATAGAGTTTTTGCTGTACCTAATCACTTTTGACACATAGTAGCACACATATAACGTAAACTCGCATGTTTTAAAACTTTGTTGTTGTACAGTTCTAAGATACTTACTGGAAAAAGCTGTGGTTACCTATAATTAGATGACTTAAGATTTATCTACTTTGTATGATGTATTGTATGTTGGTGATCCTAAATAAATAAAATAAAATAAATACAAACACGATACTCAAACGTGACATTCTGTGTCTTTTTTTCTTAAATTTAGTGCTGTAACCACTAACCAGTGCCAACGTTAAAAATGTGCGAGTGAACCGGTATAGTAGAGAGGCCAATTCGTCGAAAGTCCCTTATTTACGATTTTCGTAGGACTGAAAAGGTTTATACCGACAAAGACATTAAACTTATGACGTCATAAAAACTCACTCCACCACTTTAGAAAGCGACAACATGCTTTTTGACAAACAGTAGAGCTTGCTGATTCTAACGATACCACTTGCCGGTATAAACCTTTTCAGTCCTACGGAAATTGCGTTTTTTCAACTTGGCCTCTCTACTAGTAATCAATGTTTGGAAATGGTTACTGAACGATACAATATTTGGCATTAAAAAAGGTATAAATGTAAATGCGCAGTTCGTCGTAGTTTTGCGGTCTTTTTTTGTCGTTGTGTCACATCACTGTTTTTCACGTTTCACATGTGGTAAAATTGACTTCTTACAGCAAAAGCTCTGTAATGAGTCCTGTTGCCTGTGATGCGACCGGGTGGTTTGACGTCAAATCGTAGGGGAAGGGTAAAGTTAGGTAGGGACCAGCTTCCGGGGGTTTCATGGTAGATTGTATTATTTTAATCCTGCTCTCGATAAAAATAAATTTGAAATAAATAAAGTATTACAACTAATTGCTTATCTAAGAAAAAATATTTATTTTTGTAAGGATAATATAATTCTCCTCTGCAAATAGCCAAGGGAATGAGCACCAGGGAATGATAATCAAGTTAGTTTTTTGTCGATTACACCGAAACTGCTATTAATATAGGAATAACTATTAAATCATTTCGTGCAGTAATTCACGTTGTATTATTTTCACTTAGCTCTGTATGTCAATTGTTGGAAATATATTTTATATGGAGATCCAGGGGAATGATTTAATCAAAGTGAACCAAAGCCAGGGCAATGATACTTTTGCCCTTATAACTCCGAACTCCAGCGACTAGCCGGGACATCTTCCCATGGTGTTGAAAGAGTTACTAACGATTGTCAGAAACGGTAGGACTATTGCACCTACTTGCGATCCCATGACGCCCCCGTCAACGGCAAAGCGGGAAAGGCCGGTGAGGTTCTAGTGGTAGTGCTCCCGAGTGAGTCCCACACGTCCCACATAACCCCCATCAGGTTTCCCAGATGAGGGGTATGCATAAAGCATTTCCACATCATCGTGAAAAAAAAAGGTAGAGCCCGGACACATGTCCACGGTACGGGGCCACGCCGTACGCGGCCACGTACAAAGAACAAAGGCCGTAGACGGTGCCCGGTGCCGTACCGTGGACATGTGTCCGGGCCCTTACCTCCCGTTCGGTCTCAGTTAAGCGGTCGACCTATAATCGTACTGTACCGTGCATGAATCGTGCCTCCGGTCTCCCGCGCAGATTTGATCATCAGTAAACCCGTCATACATGTCATCGCAGAGTTTTTGGGCCTGGACGTGACAGTACACTTGCCGAAGGTTGTCCCTCATATCCTTGTCACTCTGAAACACACATCCTCGTCAGCAGGATAAATGGGGTATATGGAGGGATCCCTTTAAAAGCTCGCTTTGAAGATACCTTTTTTGATTAAATGTATTGGATCATCATCATCCTCCTAGCGTTATCCCAGTACAGTTGCATCCTGAAGGATGCCTGGGGTCCGCTACCTAATCCCATCCCAAGATTTGGAAGGCACTAGTTTTTACGGAATTAAGCGACTGCCATCTGACCTTCCAACCCCGAGGGGAAACTAGACCTTGATTGAGATTAGGCTTTGTCAAGTGAGTGGGCAACATGACTGTTATAGAAATAAAAATATTTATTCGGGACAAAAATAACTTATACGTAAAAATAAACATAAACAAAATAAACAAAAAGTTGTGTTGTCACGAAGAAGACAACACAACTTTTTGGTCTGTTAGAAGTTCTCACACCGCCCGAAGGCCTCCAACTTGGCAGCAGCGATAGACAGCAACCGGGATCAACGGCTTAACGTGCCTTCCAAAGCACGGGAGCGCTCAGTTAGTAACCACTCAAAGCGGTCACCCATCCAAGTCCTGACCGCTGCCCACGTTGCTTAACCTTATTCAATGTATTGGATAGTGGTTTTAAATGTGGAGTAGTAGGTCTCGGTACGGAACCCGTTATTGTGCGTGATCCGACACGCACTTGGCTGATTTTGAAGGTGATAATGACAGATGGGACCTGATTTGGTGCGTGTTATAAACGCTCTTAAAGCAGTAATGTTAATTCTGGAATAAATGTTTCCATCCGGACTTTACTGCGCTTGAGATGACGCTGACGATGAAGCAAGCTCACCCAGAAGATGACTATTCACTCGTGCCTTAAATAGGGTCAGGTTATATGAACTCAGAAATACAGACGCCGGCAGGGAATTCCAAACCTTTGCATTTTCCCGAACGACTACAGTATTGGATTCTTCAAAAAAGGAGTGCATAATTTTTGAAAGGATCGGTATGTTGCCCCATTGGTAGTTATAGTATGTTGCGGTAACCGCTTACCATCAGGCGGGCCCTGCACTTGTTTATCAACGATGTACCTAGTATAAAAAAACATTTTACAATGCATTTGCTCAGAAAGCGCCCTTTGCAAGGCTCAACTTATGCATTGAAAGTGGCACTTTTCTGCACGGCTGCTGGCGCTGACGGCCCCCTGCGCGCCCGTGCAGCCCGTGCAAAAAAGTATCGCTAATGCGCGCATGCGCTAATGATGTGCTATATATATTGTGTTTCTTTCCTCGCATAATGCATTGTAAAATGTTGTATGGTACTCGTGTTGAACTGTAGGTTTTTCCCAACTCATGTCGGTTGAAAACACTCACTTCGTTCGTGTTTTCAACTTACCGACATTCGTTGGGAAAAGGCCTACTTTCCACACTTGTATCATAAATAACTATTTTTAAATGTTTAAGCGATGATAACTTACTCGAGATGCGCCCCAACCCGTGACATTCACGCGGGTACCTTCTGTTAACACGAAGTCTCTCTCCGGCAATTTCGCTTTAACCTGGTTGGAAAAGGGCACTTCACTCTCTATCTTCAGCAGACAAATGTCGTTAATAAGATTGTCATCGTCGTAATCCTCGTGGCAGTACCTTCCCACCACATTGGCGAAAATTCCATCCTCCTCTAAATTGTCGGTACCCAATAGAATGGTTTCATTATAGATATTGGTTCTGTAAATAATTTATTTCCATTAATCATCATCATCATCCTCCTAGCGTTATCCCAGTACAGTTGCATTCTGAAGGATGCCTGGGGTCCGCTACCTAATTCCAAGATTTGGCGTAGGCACTAGTTTTTACGGAAGCGACTGCCATCTGACCTTACAACCCCGAGGGGAAATTAGACCTTATTGGGATTAGGCTTTGTCAAGTGAGTGGGCAACTTGACTGTTAGAAGTTCTCAACGCGCAACCATAATACGGGGCAAGGGGCTTGCAGTGGGAGGCGCGCGTCGCTTTAAATGCCTACCGCTCGCTCGGCCCGGGGCCGGCCGTCAGTCGTGACTCGTGGGCCGCCCGCCGCCGCGCGAACGCATCTATATGCAGGTTACCGCTGCCGCCGCAGACTAGAACGCGTCGAGCGACGAGTCGATAGCCCTAGCGCTACACGTGCCGCGTGTGAATGAATACAAGTTATACAATAGACAGAGATGCACAGAGTAGGCATGTTTTTTATGCCTAAACGCCGTTTTTGTTAGAAAGTGAAGCTTCTGTACTTGTACTATTACTTATTCTGTGTACGGGGCAAGGTATTCCTTTCGGGATAAATTCGGGGTTGTTATACGGAGCCGCACGCGTACATCCATAGGCTACTGCATCAACTTACCATCAGTCGGACCTTACCTATGCTTATTTGCCACACACCATAAAGGATGATTCACGCTAGACCGTTCCGTGTCCGGGTCGGCCCGTTTTGTGGTACAAGAAATCGACGGACGCGCGACGGCTGTCGATTTCTTTAGCTCTAGTATAAGTTGTTTCGAAACATTAACTAATACGAACGCGTTTGCGTTTTGTCTCAAAATGTATGAAAGTGGTATGAAAACGTGAATGCGCCTCTGGTGGTCATTAGTGGAAACTAAAACAGCGAGTATAACATTTGTTGCTAACCGATGAACGCGCGTATTTCAAACTCGGTGAGAGCGTTTTCATACATTTTGAGACAAAACGCAAACGCGTTCGAATTAGTTAATGTTTCGAAAAAACTTATACTAGAGCTTCTTTGTACTAGAAAACGGGCCGCCACGGACATGGAACAGTCTAGCGTGAATCATCTTTAAAAAAAAGAAACCTTACTCGTCAAAACATGAAGCAGCAGTCAGTATAAATCGCTCGTGGATAATAGTGCCGGCGCAAAACACGGCGTAGTCATCTCCATCTTCTCTATCTAATTCGTTGATGGACACTATGAATGGGATGTCCATTATGGACACCCTGTGTCCGCCGGTTATGCTGAGTTGGTTGTCACTACGGGCTGAAAATAAGCGTTATAATATACAGGGTGGGCCCTGTAATAGGAGCAAAAAATTAAACGGTAGATTATTAACCTTGCTTGCAATTATTACAGTGTTTACGACCACTGCTTCTTTGTTTACCTAATTTCTAATCTTAAAAAAACTGGCCAAGTGCGTGTCGGGCCACGCGCAAGGTAGGGTTCCGTAGTTGTCCACCCGTTACATTATGTGGACTAAAAAGTTCGCAAACTTATATTTACTATGTTTTTGACAGAATTAACAACATTATCTAAGGTATTAGTGGAAATTGGACAAAAGTTTGCTTTTGCAAAGTACATTTCTGAAATTCGACTATTACTCGTTAACTAGTAATGTCCACTTAGCTGTGATAGTTTTCCTTTTAAATTCATCGTATATACTACTACCATGATTTTTTTCACATGCCTAGTAGCCACCGTTTAACTGGCAAGGGGGGGGGGGGGGGGGGGGACACTTGACAATAACAAAAATTATCACTTCAAAGCTTAATATCACGCTAAATAATTCTTTAATCAAAAAATACTATTTAAAAGAGCTATCCAACCATACCCCATACAATGGGGTTTAGCAGAAAAAAAAAATTGCACCACCACTTTACATGTAGTAAAAAAAAAATTTTTTTAACATTTTATTCTACTGTTTTGTCGGCGTCATCGATATGTACATACTAATGCCAAATTACAGCTTTCTAGTACTAACGGTTACTGAGAAAAACGGGGGTCGGACGGACGGACGGACATGGCGAAACTATAAGGGTTCCTTGTTTACTACGGAACCCTAAAAAAACAATGTATCATATTACCTTGACTGCACCACAATATTGCATTGAAATCTCTGACATAGGTAACCAAATAATATACTTACGTAAACCCCATGCCGCTTTATGTATTGAAACTGCGAGAAAGTACACTATGTGAAGCAAAGCCATGCTGACCTCAGTTGCTTACAAGTTGGAATTATGTTAGAAAACATTTTCCCGGGTATTTATACATAACATGAATAATGCAAGTCCTTGAATAAAATTTTGATTATTGTATTAGGTATGTGTTATTTACGTAGTAATCTTTTTTATTTAAATATTAATCTGAGTATCGGAACGTAACGATAAAAATAATGAATTGGTAATTATGATACAGGGTTATTAAATAAAAACTAATGATTTTATTTGTGTAGTTGATATCAAAATAAACTTTATCTACACACATATCATAAATCCTCTAATATGCGTTCGGAAACCGTAGAAAATGACTCTCATTTCAACATTCAATGAATTTATGGCAATTTTCTTATCCGTGGCTAAGGCTACAGCAGTAATATAATTTTTAATTTTAATCTCATATATGATGTTAAAATATTAAACGTCAAACAAAACTGTCAAAATTTAAATGTCAAAGTTAACATGTCCCTATTCTAGTATCACTGAAAATTCAAATTCAGTTGATGCGAAATGTCAGCTCGATGTTTTTTTAGTATATATCGCACGAAATTTGAGCTAGAACGACATGATCACATCAGAATAGGGACTACGACACACGATAATAGTAGTTTATGCAACTGGTACATAATGAGGGGCATTAAAACACGAGTGTGTTTTATGAAACGAGCCGAAGGCGAGTTTCATAATAAGGTCACACGAGTGTTTTAATGCCTAATTATGTACAGTTGCATACATTACTTTATCTACACACATATTATAATTACTCTAAGATGGGTTCAGAAACCGTAGTAAATAAATACAATAATTGTGTTAATACAACCTTTTTGCACGGTTGCGGAAATATCGAAATCAGAACTGGCAACAGATACCTGAATGTTATTTTAAAAAGTAAAGAGTCCTTATTCTGATGTGATCATGTCGTTCTAGCTCAAATTTCGTGCGATATATACTAAAAAAACATCGAGCTGACATTTCGCATCGACTGAATTTGAATTTTCAGTGATACTAGAATAGGGACATTCGTCGCCCCCATGCTAAACTAACATAAGTGCATTTTTGTCAAAATTGAGTTATTGATGTAATTATGTACCAAATATGGTAATCTACAATGTCACAAATTTCTAGACTTCTATCTTTTAAGATTTCAAAGTTACGGTTGTGCTAATCTGACATTTTATCTGTTTTATCCCATGGTAGACTCGCGAAGTGTAGATAAGGCATTTTTCCTTGGCGGATAAAGTTAGGACGCCTGTGAATAATTAACGAATCTGCCATTTTCGTTAACTTTCTATGGTGGAAATTATTAATGACCGGTACGATTAGCCTATAGTAAATTCGCGATTCTGACAGATACGATAGTTTACTATGGTGGCATTTATTCCTCATCCATATTATTAACTATAGCATATTTGCGAATCTGCAGATTGGTTAATTTAATATAGTGGCAATTATTAGTCAACCAAAAAAGTAGACTACAGCAAATTGGCGAATCGGGCACATACGTCAGTTCATTATGGTGGTATTTAATTCTTATACATTCATAACCTTTAGCAAATTTGCGAATCTGGCATATTAGTTATTTTGCATGGTTGCTATTATTAACACATCACATAAATTTGACTATCAAACTTTGCGAATTTCACATTTCCGCGAGTTTGTAATAGTAAATCATTCGTATGTACCTTAAGAAAAACTTAAAATAATGCATGTTTGTTAATGGCAGTTTTTGTTATCGTTGATAATCATTAAATTAAATGGTGCGAGGTGTAATTTTTTATACATTAACTAATTATTTCAATGTACCTACTTTTTAAAAGAGTATTTTTTGGCTGAAACGTTAAATGCCTTTGCCTACCATGTATTATAAACTTTCATCCTGACAGTACATGCAAATTACTAATATTAATATTATAGAAACTTATATTGCTTACATGGTGACGTACTGCAAAAGTTGGTCTGTATCGACTAACGAAGCGATGTTGTCGATAAACAGATATCGATAATTGAAATAAAAGTTATAAAACGTGTCTTATATTCCAATTATATTGTAATGGGATTACGGGACTGTATATAAATAAAACAGCGTTGTATTATAATTGAATGCGCTTAAAAATATGTAAGACATTGTTAGAAGTGTGTATACTAAAATTAATAAGCATGTCGACCAACATAGCTGCATAAAAAAAATAGAAGCATGTTCATAACTATCAGGTATCTCACTGTCAGTGTCATAGGACTCATCTGTGCCCGTGGCTTCTATAAAACATTAAAGACTGGAGACACCATTAATATATTCGAACTTAACCCTCTGCCCAAGGTACAGGAGGAAAATCTGCCACGTTAATAAAAACTACTTATTTAATCGATTGGGTGGAAAAACCTTTTAGTTTATCAAATCTACAAAAATATTATAATTATCGCCACATACACATTTATTTTTGCTTCAGTTAAATATTTCTGCAACATTAATGATTTAATTCAAATCATATATCGAGCATCCATACCCAAATCGATTAAAAAATATTCGTATTTGGCCGCTATTTTGACGTCTCACGTCACCGTATTTTAGGACCGTAAGGACTACTAGCTATGAGAATTTCTTTGAAATGCGATCCTTAGTGAGATTGGTAAATTTGGCTATTCGATAGTGGACGTAGAATTCCGAGAAACTTTATTAAATCGGGGGAAATAATTTGTGTATATTTGAAAATTGGTACAGTTATCTTTTATAGCATGTTCATCTGAATACCGCAATGTAAAACTATACCAATTTTAAAATCTACACCAATTATATCCCCTTATTAATTTAGTATTTGGCGTAATTTTCCCAGACATGGTATCGAATTCAGCATTTTGAATCATCTATATTTTAATCACTTCGGTTGGGTTTTATTTTATTTTATTAAACATAGGATTGCTCTTGTGAAGCGAGCTCACCCAGAAGATGCCTATTTACTCATGAAAAGAGCTTGGTTCGAGCAAGAGCAATTTCAACCAGATAAGGATGGTACCTAACCAGCTGTTCGTCTGGACGCCCGATGGAAGAAGGGGGAAGGCGGTATGAGTACAATTTGTAGAAGACGCACAGACACGCTACATTGCGTATATGCTAGGCGCTGCAGCTTAGTTGCTACTACCGTACTGTCCCCGTATGAGCCCCCTGCTCTGGGATCTACCGAGTCGATTGCGGCAAGTTGGTACTTAGCCAAACAATCCCAAAGGACTACAATATTCCATGCTGGATAGGACTTGGGCTGATTACGAATATTAATAATCCATTTATATATCTTATAGGCGGAAGGATTGGAAGTGATTAAAATGTGGACGATTGAAACTGGATCGATTGAATCGATTTCGATCGATTTAATCGATTTAAACTGGAATCTTGAACAAGAAATGACGGCCTCACCCTTATTTATAAATTCCTGTAATGGTTTTAAGTATTTTGAAATGAATTGAAATGATATTATACAATATATTTCTGTTGGAATTACAAATAATTACAGATTCGCAAATCAATGTCTCAATACAAATGCATAGGAAGGCATTCAAATACACCATAGTTAACACACGAAACTGTCATTTTCGTAACTTTACCTGGGTTCAAATATATTAAAAGGAGTTTTAATTTGCGAAAGTGGTAGTTTCGTGAGTTTATCATGGTGAAAAAACTTACCTTTGTTGCACTTTCTATGGAGATGCAAAATTGCGAATGTGCTATAATTTCTAAATCCAATAAAATAATGCTTATCTGAGAAATTGATCATGTAATACATCCATTTTGAAGACACTACATGTATACTATATCAATACAACTTCAACTAATACATCAAAAAAAATCAATATAAAATTTTTAGCACCTTTAAATCGCTCTCCTCAACATTTTGTTTTTTGCAGTTATGTTAGTTTAGCATGGGGGCGACGATGTCAACTTTGACATTTAAATTTTGACAGTTTTGTTTGACGTAATATTTTAACATCTTATATGAGATTAAAATGAAATATTTTATTACTGCTGTAGCCTTAGCCACAGATAAGAAAATTGCCATAAATTCATTGAATGTTGAAATGAGAGTCATTTTCTACGGTTTCCGAACGCATATTAGAGGATTTATGATATGTGTGTAGATAAACTACTATTACGTGCCAACATTAAAAGATACTGGCAGTTAGGTAGGTAACGTACCAACCTACAAGTATGTTTTAATGCGAAAGTCACATTATCATTGTTATTTCTTCTTTCTTTAAACTGATCTTGCTTCTCTTCAGAATCTATAGGTAGTCTAAATATATTTATTCATTCATTCAAATCGAAAACATACACCTTGTGCTTGAATAATCCGACAGAGTTGACCATGCATTTCTGACGTTATAAGCCATAAAAATAATATATTAACCAACCTGCGAGTAGGTCCAATTAAGCAAATAAGAAGCCAGGAATTCACAAAAGCAAAAGTTCAAATGCCCCGTACGTGACTCGTTTCGACAGGCCTTCGCTTGATATGTTTAGCAACATCGCATGACACGATTTCTAACTCCCTTATTCGTATAACTTAACATGTTATTATTATATAAAAGAGAAATGGCAGCCTTGAGCGCCTTTGCTAGAGTCAGTGAAGGGATAAAAATAAGGAATTAAAACATCTAGCAAAAAGAAATAGTCAAGACTCTCGCCAAGATGGCG
The DNA here is from genome assembly GCA_951800055.1 of Cenopis cana. Taxonomy (NCBI): domain Eukaryota; kingdom Metazoa; phylum Arthropoda; class Insecta; order Lepidoptera; family Tortricidae; genus Cenopis; species Cenopis cana. The sequence goes on from OX637492.1 coordinate 11,258,130, forward strand.
ACGAGAATACGATCCATGAACACGATCAAACTTAAGGCGATATATCGATTGAAAGAGACACCCTTTGTTTTTCGCTCACGAAAAAACGGGATGCAACCCTCTCCGAGAACGGCTTTTTAGACAAATCTCGTTAAATATCTGATTGTGTGCAGGTTTATTAGATTTCCTCTTGTTAGTCCCTATATGAGGTAAAATACGATCATATTAACTTAATCGTGTCTTTTAATAATGCGTTGTTTTAGTAGGCTGAGGAAAAAAAGGAAAATATAGACTCGACTTTGGATTTATTTTCTATCGAGAAAATTTTAAGCAATCATGTTTCGCTATTATCAGTACCACAATCATATAGTCAAGAATCATATCTGAAAATCAGCCCCTACTGTTTGCTAGTCTGGGCAGGACAGCGTTTCAAAGTCTCCAAATTTCTCAATGTAGCGCCTTACCTACCTAAAATGCCTTTTGTCACTGTCTCACACTCACAAGCACGTGTGTCATGTGACAGATAAGAATAAACGAATTTTAGCGGCTATTATCGTGATAGATATAGATATAGTATAGACATCAATGCGAACTTTTTATTATTAATATAAAGAAGATAAATTAGCTACAATAACAAACTTAAAAGACTACATTTTTACAAACTATAAAATAAAATAAAAAATAAAACTACAAATAATAAATTTGGCCCAAATCGCCGTCAATGGGCAGTGTGCCCAGAAGGCTGGATGGCAATGCTTATTCGCTGAGCGAATTATTGGCCAGCCTTCTGGTCACCGGATGCGTCTACCAGGCGCGCCGACAAATCTTTATAAAGTCGGCGCGCACTTGGGCCCCACGGTCCCAGCGTTTCGACCCCAAACGCCTCAAATATGTACCCACTGCCAAGTGAGGCATATTTACGGCGTTTGAGGTCCTCAGCCGAAGTTGCGGCAGAGCCTTCTTTGTGGTGCCTGAGAGATGGGACGGCGCAAGGGTATCAACACAGGTTGCATCCCAGACCAGAGGCCGACCCATTCTCCAAGGCACCAGTGTCATGCCGTAGTATAGACTGTATACATATATGTCAAGCGAAATCTGGCAATGTTGCACCACGTCACCTGACGTTGTATGCAACACATGTCGTTATTTTCTTCTTTGACGCAGAGGAAATGCGACAAGGTATGAAGTGGCCAAGAAATCAAGTCTTTGACCGTGCCTAGAACATTCTGTCCCGTAATACACCCCTGGCTTTATTGTGACGTAATCTTAAACAGCGTATCCCTTAATGAGATTGCATGAGGCGTAATAGCATTGTTAATTAGTCCAACGAACGCGATTCCCGAGATAAGGGCAGTATGTAATCAAGAAAGCCTCTTGTTGTGATTTGTTGCCGTAGTATTTTGGACGCTGTATGATGCTGCATAGAGACTTATTTAGACTGAAACTCTTGCGCCAGCACAGATTGTAGCTGTTTGTACCTAGTCGTAATCTATATATATAAAGTTGATGGGTGACTGATTAATCACCGCCCCGCCGAAACTGCCGGTTCTAGAAATTTGAAATTTACACTATAGTTAGGTTATATAACGGAGGCAAGGGATAAGACGGAATTTTTGGAAATTCCACCCCTAAGGGGGTAAAACAGGGGTGCAAAGTTTGTATGGGGGGCAATAATTTTTTAAAGGTATAGACTTGAAACTTTGTACAAAGACTCCCTAAAATAAGACAATGAAAGTGAGATCTGCGTTTTCAAAATTTTCGTCTCCTAAGGGGTTGAAAATAGGGGTGAAATATTGTATGGGGAGCAATTTTTTTTTAAAGTGAGAGTCTTCAAACTTTGTATCAAAGTTCCTTATAATAATACAAAAAAAGTAATTTCAGCGTTTTTCGAAATTCATCCCCTAAAGGGGTTAAAAAGGGGTTCAAAGTTTGTATGGTAACAGTTTCGAAATGTTTTCCTGCAGAATTACACACTGTACATAACTGGTTTTTTTCCTCATTTTGTTCTTTGTTTTTGTGTTGCTTTATATAGGTACTTCGATTTCTTGATCTTAAGTAGGTTAAGTATTATCATTTATCATTGTAATAAGCATATTTTGTGAGAAAATGGCTGACTGTCGAGTTTCTTTCGGCGTTTCTTCTCGGCAGTGGCCTCTGTGAAACGCTAGTAGGGTTTGACTTGTAAAAGTGCCATTGCGGCCTACTTACAGAATAAAGTTCATTTTATTTCATTTTCATTTTATTTTATGGGGAGCAAATTGTTTTTTAAGTGAGGTACTTCAAATTTCTTACAGAGACTCTCTGTTTAAATAAAACAAAACTAATTTCTGCGTTTTTTGAAATTCAAACCCTAAAGGGGTTAAAAAGGGATTCAAAGTTTATATTGGAAGCAAAAATTTTTTGAGTGAAGGACTTAAAATTTCTTACAGTAACTGTTTAAATTAAATACTACAAAACTAATTTCAGCGTTTTTTTTAAATTCATCCCCTCAAGGGGTTAAAAAGGGGTTCAAAGTTTGTATGGGGAGCAACATTTTTTTAATAGAGAGACTTCAAATTTTTTACAGAGTCTCTGTTTAAATACGACAAAACAAATTTCGGCGTTTTTTTTTAATTCATCCCCTCAATGGTTTAAAAAGGGGTTCAAAGTTTGTATGGGGAGCAACATTAGAGAGACTTTTATTTCACAAAAAGACTGTTTAAATGATTTCAGGATTTGTGGATTTTGATAGATGTTTGAAACGAAATTTCTACAGGTCCATAATTAAATACGTACAGTAACGAAGAGAAAACTACAAGATACGTGTCAACTCACACAAAAAATAGCCTAAGTAAATGAGAGTTTTTAACCGATAAGTAGGTACCTAAAGGAATTTTTAGAGGGGTTGAGAATTTGGGTTGGCCGATTTATATCTGTACAGCATATTAATAATTTGGTCTCACCGGGTAAAAGTACCACAATTATTATACCGTTTCCTGGATATTAAGATGTTTTAACTAAAAACCGAGCTCTACGCAGACGAAGTTGCGGGCAACCGCTAGTATCTCATATTATGATGTGAAATGTGAAACATTTATTACGAAGAAGTAAAAGAATGGAAATACGCGGCTACAAATTGGTAAATAACGAAAAAGTAGGGATTGATAAAAAATAATGATATGGTACTGAAACATGATTAGTATTTTTTTTTAAACTTATATTTACTTTAATATTTGGATTAAAATTAAATTATGTAATTAGTAGTTACGCCTGTTATGACGGTATCACCAAATTAATTATCAGCAAATAAATTAATTTTAACAGGCATAAGTTCAAATATGCGATAATAAATATTGAATTGGTTCCATTTAATATATATACTCTGGAGAAATTCGAAAAGTAGACTACGGACAAAGAGAAGCTTACTTCGTAGTCCGTGTGATTGGGACTACTGTATTACTTAATAGTACTTAGATTTAATAAAATAAATATAATAGCCTTTTATTAGTAGAGGATTAAGAAACAATTATTATTATAATGTTAAGTTATTTTTGTATTTATGCACCGTATTAATTTTCCCTCCGACGTCATGAAATGTTAATGAGGCGAGAGGGCATTTTAATGTTTGTTTACCTTTAGCTAAAAATGAGATAAATATTCCATGAACCCTTTCCGTTGGAAATGGCTTATTATTAGGCGGGCCGCATGTGGATTAGTCTCACGGACAAGCTTGGTACTTTTTAGGCAGATTCCTAATCCGATATACCTATCTTGTTCCGTCACTTTATTATTGGACATATTATAATTTTATCGATACTGAATTATTTATTTGTAAATGTGATATATTATTTTAAGTTAGCATAATAATTTTGCATGCCAGCTGTGGCGGAACATGCATTCATGAAAATTTAATACCTCTGACAAGACTATTGTACCATCTGTGTATGTTTTGCAAAATAAATGATTATTATGATTATTATAGCCAGTCGGATCTAGTGCGCAGGTCAAGCGAATCTAACCCACAAAAATGTATAGGGAAAACTAAAGATGTTACGTACAACTGTACGCTATATTATATCCATATCTGTGCGTTATATCCATGCAACAAAGTAAAACAAGTTTGTTGCAATTACCTTTAACTGCGGTAAATAGGGATGGTTTTGAATTTTGAATGAGAATTTCACGAAATATTTCCATGAGTGCTAACAATTTTAAGGCTTTAAAACTTTAGTCTTGTGTTAAGGAATCTATTTACAATTCCGTTTTATAATAATTTAAACTTTAACCCCATTTTTTACACGACTGCCCAAAAAATGAGTGTAATGTTTTCAGGTTTCTTGTATGTATGTACGCCTTAACCGATTTAGATGTGTGAGTGATGTATCGTTGGAATCCTTACGTCATCTCCAGTAACATAGGATATGTGACGTTGCATCAAAAATAATATGGCGGGCTGTGGACTCGATTTGTGTGTTCCGAAGAAAAATATTTTTTCGATCTTAGCAAGTGGGGTATCAAAATCTCGAGTCATACTGAATAAGGCATCTATGACATAATTAGGTCCTGCGTGGCAGATGACATGAGCGGTACAACGCTATAAGATAATACGAGATTAGTACATTACTTACCAAGGGCGATAAAACAAAGAATGTCTCAGATCGCAGGTATTTTACGCCCGAGCCGAAGGCAAGGGCGATAAATATGCGATCTGAGGCTTTCTTTATTATCGCCCGTGGTAAGTACAAAATTTTATGTCACCCCCTGGCCAGGAAGTGGGTTTTTTCGCGCGCGGAGCGTGCGATAATGGCCACTTTATGGCCAGGTGTGACATAAATATATTTATGCAACTTTTTTTAAAGTTTGGAACTCAAAAAATAAAGGAATATCTGTACGTAACTAACATTCCAGGCGGCCTGCAATGTTTTTAATTTTTTTATTTGATCTGACCTTAAACTATACACTTTACCTTTCAATAAGTGGCGAGTAATGTTTACTTAGAGGGTCATTTTTGAGAAAAATATTATGCTACTTCGTGTTCAGAAGCCCTAACTTATTTTAATGTCTCATCGTCGCCATCCACTTAATTACCGGGCGAATTCCAGCGAACCTTAACAATTTTATTTTTGCTTTGAATGATAATTTCTCCTATTTTGCATGCTAATTGCTTTTTTTTTAATTAGCACGAAATTAGAGTAAGATTTGACAATTCATTTCGTAAAATGTTGTTTACAAGTTACAATACGGTAGGTATGAGTGAGAAAATATTTTTTTTTCTGTACTAATGGAAATAAATTTGGAAAACATCAAACCTCAACGTTTGATTTTAAACTAAATATTTTTAAATAGGTAGGTACATAAAGATGAATAAAAGGATGTAGTTTGAGCAAAAAAAATGTGAAGTCAGTAGTAATCACTAATCACCACGCCGCGCTGAAAATCCTAAATAGTATGTGGGATTTTAAAAATGGCAACCATCAAAATCTAGTAAGCTGATTCGATGTTCAATATGAATAACCTAACCTAACCTGCTACAGTAAGTAATCGATTAGGAGGTGTGCAAAATCTTTCTTCGGAACACACAAAATTGAGTTCACAGATTTAGATTTAGATTTAGACATCGGTTTAGGCGTTGAGAAGTTCTGGGGGAACAAAGAAACTCACATACATATATACATGAAACCCTTAAACATTACACTCCTTTTATTTACAATTAGTTAACTCTGTATTTACTATACTATGATTACACCGACAAACTATTCCGACAGTTTTGTGAGAGCCTGTGAAGGCGCTACACTGAGAAATTTGGAGACTTTGAAACGCTGTCCTGCCCAGACTAGCAAACAGTAGGGGCTGATTTTCAGATATATGATTCTTGACTATATGATTGTGGTACTGACAATAGCGAAACATGATTGCTTAACATTTTCTCAATAGAAAATAAATCCAAAGTCGAGTCTATATTTTCCTTTTTTTCAGCCTACTAAAACAATGCATTATTAAAAGACACGATTAAGTTAATATGATGGTATTTTACCTCATCTAGGTACTGACAAGAGGAAATTTAATAAACCTGCACACAGTCAGATATTTAACGAGATTTGTCTAAAAAGCCATTGTCGGAGAGGGTTGCATCCCGTTTTGTCGTGAGCGAAAAACAAAGGGTGTCTCTTTCAATCGATATATCGCCTTAATTTGATGTTTTAATACTCTGATTATTAAATAAAATATATACCTAATATATACGTGGACTGCAAACATTTTTCTGATAACTAAAATATTATTGGTTTTCCAACCATCTACAGTAGGTACTATCAGCTTACCTGACCTTATCTCGGTACAACAAGGAGACACAAGGTGGACGGAGAACAAGGCGTTTTTTTGAGAAGTCAACAAAACGTCATTTTGCTCGAATTTGGAGCAGCCCAACTGGGGAAGTACCTCCGCCTTGCAGAAGACCAAAGCCATAATTAACATTATTTACGATATAAGTATGTAGTGTTGTGATGAGCAAGGTTGCCAGTGCTCCCGAGGATGCACTGTGTTGAGAGCGAGGGACCTTTTGTCCCTTCTGCTGTTCTCAAATTTTATAAAGGGTGGGCAACGCGCACATTACTCTTTTGGAGATGCGAGCGTCTATAGTCTGCGGTATCCGCTTACTATCAGGTGGACCGTAAGCTTGTTTACCACGGTCGTTGTATAAAAAAAGATAACTTTGACGCTGGTAGTACTCTACATATAAAGTCGGCTATCAATTGAGGCTTTTTTCCAAGTCACGTCCCAAATAATCGGAGATTAAGCGGGAGCCACACAAGGGCAGCTGGTGGGTAAGGCTTTTTATTCGGAAGGATCCAAAACCGTAAGCCGGCTTAATGTTCACGTAGCATTAGTCTTCGGATCTCTTGGCAAATAAAACCATTTTTTACTGCGCAGAAAGTGACCTAGGAAAATTTGATTTCAGTTAGTGTAAAGCGTCATACCTTCTAGATTTATTTAAGGCGCCTTTCGCAAAGCGCTGGAGTTTCATAGAGCCTTAGAGATTTCCCGCGCTGGTTATAGGTACTGTAGGTACGTCTCTTTGTATCTTATAAATATCATTAGTATGTTTGGCAGTATTTTATAGATAAAACTAACTAGCGAGCGAGCAAAGTTTGAGATATCCACGGGCCTTAAAATCAGTGATTGTAAAGTTCATACTATTTAAGGTGACGAAACCAACAATTTTTACCATCTATTCATCTATTCATCTATTTCTGTCATCTCCAAGTAGAGTTGTAAAACAACTACGCATGTAGGCCGTTCATGTACCCAGATGAAATCGAACATCGAGCGCTCAGCCGTCACTGTCACATTTCGAAAGGGTAACAGAGATAGAGCTTGCAGGCCGCATATCTTGTTACGGTAGAATTTGTCGATTTTTATTTATTTAAAAATATTGCCTCTAATTATCGAAATTCGGAAGCTGACAAATTACTATTATAGTTATGAGAGATTTATCTCCTTTTTATGTTTCATAGTGTCACATAGCAAAAAAACAAGTAAAGTTGGAAAAAGAAATCAAATTGGAGGTTACTTTGGGAATTAATTGTATCGAGCGAAGTGTTATGAATCGTGTATCAAAAGCTGTTTTATTAAAGATCAAGAATAATATATATTTTTCCCACGTCTACAAATATCAACGATTCTGAGAAAAATGGGATAATTCTTGGGGTATTTTCGCATATCTGGCTCATGGAACCGCCTTAAATGTGCTTACAATACTGTACACGTGCCGCTTTCCGCATTTTCCTTTCATATTTATGCAACAAAAGGTGTTGTTGAATCCCGCTTCAAGTGCTTTTCGTCACCTCAAATAAATTGTATGAACTTTACAAGTTATCTTTCCAGATTTATCAAAACACGACTTTGTAACATTCATGAATGAAAATCACTTCACTGCGAAGCACAATGCTGCTTAGAATTGCAATTCGCCAACTCCACAAAGCTGTATGGAATTTACGAGCTGAGCGTTGTGTTGCGCATGGTTTTACACATTCAGTGCCAGCAAAAGCATGTAAGATACTTTAGAATATTTTAGGGTAAACGTTCCAATGCTTGACAATTCGGTGTCGAATAAATGACACCCATTAATAACCTCCTTAGGCCAGTTTCAAGCACAGGGACTTACCTAGAATATTGAAAGGCTAGGTTAAGGAAAATATAATTGCTAAATTAACATAGGTATCAAAAACCATCAAAGGCGAATTTAGATTCAGTTTTGATTTGTTATTGTACAATTTAATTTACTTATTCACATAAGTACTTGAGGTTAATCGACGTTTCTGAAGTGTCATCCTTGGTCCCGTTTAGTAAAAGTAATATTATGTAATTTTAAATCACATCAAGGGCTCCGTTATACCGACCTAAAACTTTTAGGGCAAATGGAATTTCAATGTTCTTCAAACTGATATACCTACCGTATTTCAGGGGCTAGTTTCTGCCGCTAACCGTATTTTATTTTAATACAATTTCCGCTTGAGGGAACGTGAGATGGGATTTTATCGAAATTATGCGAGATAAAGGTCTGCCCGGAGGACCAGTTTCTAAATATTATAAATATACAAGCTTCTGACCGCGTTTTCGTGCATGTATACTCGTTGATATATGGTTTTTAAGGGTTTAATTAAAAATACGTAAAGCCGTGCATGGACAGATTGGACAGTGCGTACATTGATACGCGTAGTCTAGTTGGTTACGCGTGTTCTGGAACGCCAGGTCCAGACTTGCAGCTACGCGTTCAAGTACGCGTGCATGTAAGCGTAGCTTTAAGTATGGACATGGCGTTCCGGCATGTAACTTTTCGAACGTACGGTAAGCTTAGTTTAATGTCAATAGTATGGGATTTGACAGTTAGATCTACCTTACGAACGGTCGAAAACGTTCCGTAATCGCACCGCTGGACACGCGTAACCGTCTACGCGTACCGATGTACTTACGCGCTGTCCGTAGTCCGTACGCGGCTTTAAACAAAGCATTCGAAGTCACGCATCACTAGTAGAACCTAGGCACAAAATAAAGAATATACAGAAGGTCCGTTCCCGCCGTTCTTGAAAATACATACCTAAACTACAGGGTTGCTTCTGTATTGATTCTGAATTTTAAAAAGGAGCAGATAAATTAAAAATTCTTCAACATGACATTTAAATATGAACCAGCGTATCTTGGTAAAAAACCGGCCAAGTGCGAGTCGGACTTCGCACATTTAGGGTTCCGAATCAACCTCAAAAATATGATTTATTCATATATTAGTATTTGTTGTTAAAATATACGTAATATTGAACATTGTCACCAAATTTCAAGTTCATAGGTCAATGAGAAGTCTAAAAATTCTTCGGAACAAATTTTGTGACATACGACGGACGGACGGACGGACGTCTGGGCGACACCAATAGGGTTCCGTTTTGACCCTTCGGGTACGGAACCCTAATAAATTGATGCGTGACCCGCTGCTAGTTGTGACTTGTGACCGGCGGCGGTCGAGAGCGCCAACAAAAATATACCTAATTAATTAGGTACCTACTTAACTAAACCATAGTACTACTTAAATACTGGCGTTTTACCAGCGAACGATAAGATGAATGTGTAATGGTTGATCGTCGTTATCAAAGCGGCAAGTTTCAAAAAATTACCTACCTACCTAGGTATTGTAACTACCAAAATGAGAAAACCGTTTTATTAACCTTTCAATATCGTTTGAAAATTTGAAGAAAGTGTAGGCACCGTTTTTTGTTGTATTTAAGTGTATTTAAACAATAAAATACATTCCAACTGTAATAATATCGGTTATTCATTTTGACGTACGTGACATAAACTATCTACGTAGCGGCGAGGACGTCAAGTGATCAACGCGCGCACAACTAGCACTCGCGACGCGACAGTGACAGTCGCGACTAAGCTAGTCCGAAATCAACCGAGAATGCCTGTAAATGTTACGTCATTGTGCGTGCGGCGAAAATGGCACTTTGTACTGAGCGGACTCTCTGCTCCGGCGCGCGCCGCCGCTATTTACTTTGTGACCTAGGTCTACCAGAAACGCAGGTTAGGTTAATGTTTCCTGTGAAATAAAAATTCTGCGAAACATACATTCGATGAAACCTTTGGCGACTTCCTGGCTAGGCGGGATCGAAATGTGACATTTTCTTCTTTGACGTAAACTTACTGAATTCGCAAAGATTCTCACTTGACGTTTGCGCAGTAGTAATATCGTGCGCAGAAGTGGATCAGTACTGCTTTCACATTGCCTCGCTACCGCGCTTCATGCACCGGCCAGGAAGCATTCATTTAAATTTAGGGGCGCAGTAAAAAGCGATACTGAACCGACTGTCAGTTGACACTGACATTTGACAGTTTTTTCATCTCGTACCGCCTTCATACCGACAGGAAGTCGCGAAGTCTGAAAAACAATAGCTAACCGATACCGCACTGATTATGCAAAAGCGACCGTAGGGCCGTTAAGACCTGTAGGATATATTGCCTCTTTATAACAGTATTTCAAAAATTTAAATGATATTCTCCGGCCCTCTTGCCTGGTCAGTCAATATATTCAATAAAATCCCGAAGAAATTAAGAAAGAAACTAGTAGACATAAATTTAAAATAGGTACATGTAAAACGGCACCATCAGTAAAACCTATTATTTCGGCCGAGAGTATTTAAATGAATAAGTAAGATATATACCTATATCAGAAATCTTACTTTTTTCTTTGTGTAACGAATTATGCCTAAGTTTTTTAGTTAGTACTAACTAAAAAACTTAGGCATAATTCGTTCCTTCGTACTTACCTAGTTTTTAGTTCTGTTTGCTGTACCCTCACAAACTGGAAACCGTACTGTGTTCTAGAAGATCTCACAGTTCTTAGTAATTGCCGTACGATAAATAAAATTAACCCTCACAAGGTTCATGTTGAGACTACATTTATTTTTTGATTATAACGTAGTTACACATGAAAAGCAATAAACCATTTGAATTGAATTGAATTATTAGGTACCTAATGCTGGTAACGGTCCTTACTATATTTTATAAATGTATATTCTGTGGTCGTTATGATAATGGGGGTTGAAGGGCTAAACAAAGGGTTTACCGGACCGATTTGATCGCATTGTTCTCTTCATCACCAACATTAACACTCAGTGATATTAGATTGATAGCAATCTATTTAGTCTATTGTTTAGTTTGTGTTTAAAATGGGAATTAACACAAAGAATTAGACGATAGTTTTAAGGTCACGTCCCTTCCTCACATATTTACCTTAATTGCGAAGTCCAGACTCCAGAGTACATGTCGCTGGCACACCAACTGATTCACACGCGTGGCGATATTTTAGGTTAGGTGAGGTCACAGGTAGAAGCGACATACGCCTTATTCGAATGCAACGACATATTGAATCATTTTTCCAGGGACCGGCCCGCTATCCCTTCCAACGGGTTTTGTATGGGTTTTCATAAGGCTTTTTAACTTACCCTACCCTTTCCCGTCAAAATACATTCAATTTGCTTCGAAGTCCTTATCAAAAGTGTTATCCCTTCGATTAAAAGGTATCCCAATACCCTTTTAAAGCGCTTAAGCCTAGCCAGTCGTAATCATAGTAGTATAGCTAAGTCGTTCGTTGGGCTATTACCTATTCGGAAGGGACATCCGTTGAAAGGCTTTCCCTAATGAAGGATTTTCTCTGGCTGAAACGAATACGCTAGGTACGCTCGCTTTTCTCGTTCTGTCGACATTACCAAGGTCGGTAAAACAAAGAATGTCTCAGATCGCAGGTATTTGATGCCCCAGCCGAAGACAAGGGCGATAATTATGTGATCTGAAGCTTTCTTTATTACCGCCCGTGGCAAGAATAAAATGTTATATCCACCCTTGGCCGGGAAGGGGAATTTTCTGCGCGCATAGCGTGCGGTAATTGCCACTTCATGGCCAGGTGTGACATAAAGATTGTTGTTACGAATGTAGGGGTCAAATTTTAGTAGATCAAGTGATGACGTCGAGTCGAGACTGGTTGTAAATTTTATGTACAGCAGTGAAACAGAACGGTTGGAGCTGAATTTAATTATCGGGTGTCCTTTATAACTTTTTATGGCGAATACACCTTTTGAATACAAATTGATAACGTGAAATGTGATACCTTGCAATTTAATAAACCTACCTAAGCATTATAAAATTGAAATTACTTTCAGAAGAATTAGGAGTCCGATGGCCATCACAAGCTTTATTTTGAGCTTAGTTTATTTTATTAGGGGAACAAATAAAATGATCACCTAAATAACTTTTGATATCATCAAATTTTCGAATCCTAAAATAAGGTTAAACACTCAAAAAAATTTATCGATCAGCAATTCCGAGTCACCAAAAAAAGTCTACCTATTTTTGCAGCACTTGCGCCTATTTTACTTATTGCGTTCCTATAAATTTATAATCGCATCAAAAAAATTGTCAAGTACCACCAAAAACACTAAACTACCAGTACCTAATCTCATGCATCTTTTTTCATTAGAATTACATCCAAATATTATACACATCGCATGCTACATTTTAGTAAACAGTTACAAATTAATTGTTTTTAGCACTATAAATATTTTAGTCATTTCCAAAATGTTATAAATTAGAAAGTAAAATTCTGAATTAATTTAAAAAGCAACGCGCAATGTGGCTGTGTGAAATAATAACACGTATACTGCTATCTCACTCAATCAAATACAAAGAATTGTCTGAAGCATAAAACCTATTGATATGTCGTTAGAGTGAAAGGTACCTATTGCTGTTTCATTCTAACTACCTATTGCTGATGGTTTTACAAACTGCAAGAAGTTTTATTATTTTTTTTTTAATGCGTTGACGTGAGCGCGTTTGATTTAAAACTTTTATTTGGAAATGAGTTTTTTGATTTATTAAATTGTTAGTTTGTTATGAAAATGGATAAAGGTCCTCAAATGAGTTTACTTTATTAATTTAGATAGACTTTCATGGAAAAATTAGAGGAAGTTAATAGGTAGAAATAGGTATAGGTAGGTTTAGGTTATGTTAGTTTTGCACCGGCCCGAAGGGCCAAAACAACTCAAAATAGGAGCTCCGCGCCAGCGGAGATCCGTCAATACTGTTCCAATGTTCACTAGTTTGAAATAAAAATAGATGTCATAGAAAAATACTACTACCTAGGCAAATTGACGATTATCAGCGAATAGAGTAGAGGCAAAACATCTGAGAACAAACAGCTGTATGCGACCAGTAAGGAAAGCACTGTTGAAAATATATTAAATTAAATTATGTTATGTACATGTCTCATTAAAGTTACAGAAATTTTGAAGCTTATATAAAATAAAATCATTTAGCGCTGTCTTGCTCGCACGCGGTGCGACGTGCGCGCGAAACGGACCGTATGGAAAACCGCATCAGTGTGCTAGCAATGAGGTTAGACTACATTGGAACTGCGCGTCGGGCGTTAAAAAACAATTGCCGCGTGAAATTTGGTGATCATCTAGTATTTCTGGGTATCGAAAGAATTATTTGGGTGTAAATAATTTTAATAGGATTACGAGCCCTGAAATATTTGGATGTAAATTATATGAAATTTGGTGTTTGAAATTAGGTGATCATTAAGTATTTTTGGGTAGTGACTAATTTATTTGGTAACAATTTAATTTAATAGGTTATCGACATGTTACTTCTTTGAGTTGCACTTTATATTTAAAAGGAGTTAAAAATTTGGTGCGAATCTAGTATTTTTGGTAATCAATGTAATTTTTTAGAGCATCATTCGGCAACTAATTTGGTGGTTCGTTAAATGCTACCCTTTTATTATGTTATGTGCTCCTTTGATTAAATGTTAAACATATAAGTATATGGGAATAAATAAATACGTTAAGGGTCTTTAAATCTAAGCTCCATATTAATCTTATAAATTTTAAAGTAAGGCTCTATCTGTTACATTTTCATGGTTAAAACTATGAACCTTTGACCCAGTTTGAGACCCCGGGAATGATATATGTAGGATAGTATCTTCCCGGAAATTATTAATTGAGGGGTCGATAGTTAATATGGAAGAGTGATATAACTAATGGAAACGTTTTTTTATAACGTAAATAAACCTAAAGCTTGCCATTAAATAGTTATATACCTGCATTCGTTTCACCCTTATAAACTATTTTTGAAGACTTTAATCATACTTCCTTACAATATCTTGTGACTTGTGAGCTTCTTTATGTATATCTACTGTAATGTTGGGATCTAGACTTGGGCGTGCAGGCAGGCTAAATATATTTTATATTTAATTAAGAATGGGAGCGTGCAATGAAAGACAGCCATGATGGGATCAAAGAGAATCTTTATTTTTCTATTCCACCTTATATAGATAATGACCATAGACTATACAGCATGCCCCTTTTTAATTAAAAAATAAATTTGACACATGACACCTGACATTGACATTGACGTTATGACATTGGCAGCTAACCTATATTTGCACTCAGCAACAGTGTTGCCAGAACGTGCTTTTTAGCACGGTTTTACGTGCTTTTTTGGATGCGAACGTGCTTTTTACGTGCGCTCCCCAAAAACGTGCTAAAACCGTGCTTTTTTAAGTGCTATGGTGCTTTATGATTTTAGTACTAAAAATGGGGAGGTTACGTTGGTTTGGTACTCTCTAAAACTGTTTTTTTTTTCTAACAATCGTGTTAATCAATCTTTCTCTCCTACCCTACGCTTTGATATCCCAAAGGTAAAAGTTATGTTTTACTTGCGGTTGCAGGTTGCAGGAAATAACTTGTCCTGCAACTGCACGCGATGTGCACACGATGTAGTAAAGGCTCAATACTCTGTATGTGACGAAAACCGGCGAAGTGTGTATCGGACTTCGCACATTTTGGGTTCCGAACCAACCGCAAAAGTATGTTGTTTTTAACATGAAAAATAACGAAATTTCCAATCAAAAAACCTGTTTTATCAAAATATAAGTATTTTTTGGTAAAATACCCGTAATAATGAACAGTATCACCAAATTGCAAGTTTATGGGTCAATGGGAAGAAAAAATTCTTATGAACAAAATTTTGTGACAGACGACTGACGGACGGACGGACGCGTGAGTGACAGCAATAGGAGTCATTTTCGACCCTTCGGGTACGAAACCCTAAAAACGTGCTTTTTATTCCAAAAACGTGCTTTTTTGGACACCCGACCGTGCTTTTTGACGGAAGTGCTCTGGCAACACTGCTCAGCAAACATGGAGCCTCTGAAACATTTTAATTACATTTATATGTCAGTATTATAATAATTATTTAGTTAGTCATTTCATTATAAAAACATAAATTGAACAAGAACAATTATTACATCATGCATAAATAATGTCAGTGGATGAACATACAAATATAAACGGTGAAGTGAATAATTTTCAGTGGTACATCGTCAAACTGTGAATATAATTATTACATGTCATGAATTTATTAAATAAATAATTTACAAATCTAGTCTTTTTGTTTCCTTTAACAATCTCCCTCTAGAACTATAGCGAGGTACAGGAATGTCTCCCACTGGTGACAAATCTCTCACAACAGGTAAGTTTTCAGTTTCATTACTAATTGGAGATGACTGGCTAAGATTATCACTGTTTATGCTTAAATTAGGACTTGACTGACTAGACATACTATTTTCTACAATACTTTCATTAGACTGCATAGATTTAAAGCTTTCATTCACAGAATTTGTCTTATTACTATCTAAACTTATATTTAGGTTATTACTAGGATTCAACTTACGACATTCAATTAAATATTCAGGTATATAATAATAAACATGTTTATCCTCCCTTTCAACATCGTTGTTACATTGACTTGACCTAGATTCATTGCTTTGACTCGACACACTACCATCGGACACAGACTTTGACCTGTAGTGTTTATTTGTGTATGTTTGACTTGACTGTGTTGACTGAGGCTTTGACTGACTCTGACTGTAACTGTTTGTCTGACTGCTGACTTGATCTGACTTATTCTGAACTTTGTTCGACTGTGACTGAGACAAACAAGACTTAAACAACTTTATATGTTGTGTGCTTCGCCTATAGACTACATTGTCAGTACTTTTCACTAAGTAAGATCTAGGAAATTTGGTTTTAGACACAATTGTACCCTTTGACCATGAAATATCACTTGGATTTTTCTTGAAAAAGACTTGATCATTAGGATAAAATTCCTCAGTTCGACTAGCATGTTGATCATAGTATGACTTTCGTTTTTGTATTAACTCAGACTTGTTTTGCATATGATCTGTGAACTTAACCACTTTAGGTTTTAGACTATCATTATGTATAGGTAATCTGGTTCTCAACTTTCTTGACATGAGCAATTCTGCAGGTGACTTCAGATTTCCTCTGGGTGTTGTTCGATAGTGTAACAAACCCTGATGAAAATCTGTACCTGATTGTTGACATTTTCTTAATATGTTTTTTATTATTTTTACAGAGACTTCAGCAAGACCGTTAGACCTTGGGAAGTGCGGACTTGACACAATATGCTCAATATCCCAATCATTTAAGAACGCCTGGAATTCTTGGGAATTGTATGGAGGACCACCATCGCTGACTAATTGCAATGGGATTCCATGCCTTGCAAAAATGGATTTTAACTGTTCAATTACAGTATGACTTCGGGTGTCTGTATTTAAGTGTGCTATTTCTATGTAATTAGAGTAATAATCTACCACTAAAAGGTATTTTTTATGATTGTACTCAAATAAATCTGTTGCCAGTTTTTGCCAAGGTAGGCAAGGTTGTTCGTGTGATAATAAAGTTTCCTTTGGTTTATTTGGACTAAACATCATACACGTTTCACACTGTCTTATTTTTATTTCTATGTCATTGTATATATTCGGCCAAAAAACTAATCCACGAGCTAGCCCTTTCGTCCTTTCTAATCCCATGTGACCTTCGTGTAGTATTGTCAATATTTCCGGTCGCATAGACTTGGGAATTATTACCGATTGATTTTTAAATAATATGTCATCTATGGCATGAATTTCGTCTCTAATATGCCAGTATGGCAACGTAATAGGGTCGCATTTTGATTTACTACTGGGCCAACCATTCATATAATAATCCTGTAATTTTAACAATGTCATATCTGACTTAGTATGATCTTTGATTTGCTTCAATTTATTTTCAGTTATTGCCAAATTTGAAGTTAATGATTTTACTTGACATACAATGTTACTGTCTAATTCATTAAAATCAAAGTTTTCTACTTTAGAATTTTCTATGGGTGCCCTTGACAGTGTATCAGAAACATACATTTCCGTACCTTTTGTATATGAAACTATGATGTCATATGGTTGTAAAGCAATCATCATTCTTTGTAGACGAGCTGGGACATCTGACAGAGGTTTTTTAAATAAAGTTACTAAAGGTTGATGATCGGTTTCTACATAAGTGGTCTTTCCAAAAATATATTGATGAAATTTTTTACAGCCATAGAGTATCGCAAATAGCTCTTTTTCAATTTGTGCATAGTTTTGTTGTGCAGTATCTAATGATTTTGATGCATATGCTATGGGGTTTTTACCATGAAAAATTGCTGCCCCGACAGCATTTTTTGAAGAATCGACTGACATTCTGATTGGCTTTTTTACATCATAATGAACTAAGACTGGTGACTGACTAATGAGTTCTTTTAATTTAAGAAACTCTTTTTCATGGTTTTGTGTCCATTGCCAAACAGTTTCTTTTTTAAGAAGACTTCTCAATAAATTGGTTTCCTGTGACAAATTGTGTATATATTGGCCTAAATAATTTACCATTCCTAAGAATCTTTGTAAATCTTTGACATTTTGTGGTCTCGGCATGTCTATTATTGCTTCGACCTTTGACATGTCTGCTGAAATGCCCTTTTCATTAAAAATATGACCTATGTAAGTAATTTCTGGCTTACTAAATGAACATTTCGACTTATTGAACTTTAAGTTAACTTCACGAGCCTTTTTAAGAACATTTTCTAGTCGTTGATCATGTTCGGCTTGATTTGACCCATATATTAAGATATCATCGACAAATATCAATACGCCTGGTAAGTCTCCAAATAAATCTGTCATTGTCTTATGAAATATTTCTCCGCTAGATTTCAAACCATAGGCTAATCTAAGAAATTTGTACCTGCCAAATTGGGTGTTGAAGGTGCATAACTGACTGCTTTCATCATCCAATTGTATCATCCAATATCCAGAGTTAGCGTCTAATTTAGAAAATACTGTAGCGCCTACTACTTTCGAACGCAAGTCGTCTAATGTTGGATAAGGAAAATAAGGTCTTTTAATGGCTTTGTTTAAATTTCTAGGGTCGAGACACACACGTAATTGACCATTAGGTTTTACTATGGGAACAATAGCATTTACCCAGTCTGTTGGAGTAGCGACTTTTTCGATAACTTGCAACTTTTCCATTCTATCTAATTCATCCTTAAGTTTTGAATGTAATGCATATGGTATTCTACGAACTGGACAAACTTTAGGTGTAACACTAGTGTCTATATCTAGATGAGCTTTGTATGGTAGACAGCCTAGTCCCTCAAAAGTATCAGAGTAAGTATCTAGAAGTGTATTTACTGACCTTTGGTTTTGACTTGTCAGTTCAAACAGTCTTTTGACAATGCCACAGTCTTCACATGTTTTCCAACCTAAAATTGTCGAACATTCACATTTCACCACCATAAACTGGATCTCTGCCTGGTTGCCGTTGTCGAATGTACAAGTCAGAACAATGCTACCTAAATTTTCAATCAAGTGACTTTTTTGGTTTTGTGATAACAGCATTGGGCGAAATGATTTGGTTTCTTACATATCGCACACATCTTGCCTTGAGCTGGACACCTTACTCGATGAATTTGGCCACATTTGTTGCATGTTTGTCGATTGTCGCTAGTCTTGGAGTCTTTAGTCCTGTATGAAGTTGAATGATCCCGGCTGATTGATCTCTTCCTTTGTGTAGAATTCCTGAACTTTGGTCTTGGTTGACGGTTGACTACTTGAACTTGTTGTGTTTCTTCCTGTTTCAATTTTCTTGACCTTTGGCTTGATAGGTCGATGGTTTTCGCCATTTGGACTGCTTCGCTGACATCTTTAAGGTCTTCTTTTTGTAGGAGTTTCTCTGTGATGTTCTCGTTTCTTATACCAATGATGAACATGTCCTTCAATAGAGATTCCTTCATGTCCTTTAATTCACATGTTAGCGACAGGTTGCTTAGACAAGTTACGTATTCGTCGAAACTTTCCTCTGGTCTTTGATAACGAGTGAAGAAATTGTATCTTTCTACGGTTGTGTTTTTTAAAGCGTTAAATTTTGAATCAAATTTTTCTATAATAGATTTTAACGTTTCTTCGTTCCGGTCCACTTGGAACGAGTTGAAAATGTCAAGACCATCGTCGCCTAGCGCATTTAAGAATATCGCTATCTGTTTTTTGTCCGGAATTTTGTCAAGATCATTGGCTTCATGATAAATTTCAAATTTCTGCTTCCATCGCTTCCATTTCTCTGAATTGGCACATTCAGTACCGGAGCCATTTTGAGTGGCTAGTATTAACGGTCGTAGGCCGTTAGCCAATATGACATTTTGTGTTTTGCCGTTCTCACCTGCCATTGTTTTTCTTCTTTTTCGACTTTTCTTCTTTCTTCTGACACCATGTAATGTTGGGATCTAGACTTGGGCGTGCAGGCAGGCTAAATATATTTTATATTTAATTAAGAATGGGAGCGTGCAATGAAAGACAGCCATGATGGGATCAAAGAGAATCTTTATTTTTCTATTCCACCTTATATAGATAATGACCATAGACTATACAGCATCTACAACAATATTTTAAGTGATGATTATAGTGTAATCCTAGAGAAAAGGGTGATAATGAATAAATGTCTTTAAAAAGTGTTTGTTTACATGATATAAGTAAGGATGAATAGACTATGCTACGCCTCAAGATTGATGAATTTACAATTCCTAGGTTTTGTGATTTTAGTGTTGTATTTCAAGATTCATTTTCAATTTAAGAATAACCGTATTCTACCAAATATCTCAAAGCAAGCATTAAAACTAAGGCCTCGGTTCCCCCCAGTTGAGTTTCGCAGGAGACCGCAAATTCGCGACGGGATTCCGGGACCGTGCGGCAGTCGCTCCCGTGACGTCGCCGGGAGACGCGCGTCCGTTGCGGAAAATTCCCGCCAAAATTACGCGTATCCGATAAAAAACGCGAAACAGAAGTTAGTGCAGTGATAACGCGAAACAAAAATCTGTAAATGCGAGGATTAGTGTTGCGTTTATCCGAATAGTTTCTACTTTAGGTGACTTAGAAATATGAACTGGTTGGCTTTGTGAAATAAAAATATAATGTATAAATATATCAAGTGCGTGGTGAGGCTGGTTGTTCGGAGATGAACAGATTCGACAGTACGTCTAATAGGGACAAGGAAGACGACAATGCGAGAGGAAATTGTACAAAGCAAACAAAACTACTTGGTAAGTTCTAATAAGACAATTTGTCTTGTTATTATTATACAGGCAGCTTCACTAATAAAACTTATATTATCTTTGACTTGTTACATCATTATCTGGAGTCATTTTGCATTTGTGATCTTTGTATCTTAATATGACTAGGCTATACGGTTAAATAAATAAAATTATATTTAGTTTTACCCATATCGACCGAGTAATTAACCCTAGTGCACACGTGAATAACCCGTGGGGCTAAAATACCTTATGTCTGCAACTCTGCATACGCTTATGATAGCGTCTAAGGGTATTGTGTCATATGGATGTGGGTACGATACTTCGGATGATCTAAAACAGAGACCTAAATGCGAAATAAATTTAATTATGGAAACGCAATTGTGTCTCATTCATTAATAATATTTCGAAAGTTTAACTGTCTATTAATGTCACAAAAACAAGGATTTTGGCAATTCACGAATGTTTAAGATGTCAAGACAGAAGCAAAAGTTTTCAGTTCAGTGAAGGACTTCAAAAGTTGACGAAGCTCTGTAAGCGTCTCTCAAATACAGACAAAAATTCATGACAAGCAAAGCACCTGCCGAATTCAGCAGCTTCAAACTCAAACTCAAATTTTTAATTTTCCTTTATTATATCTTCTTATTAATCAAACACAATATTAGCCATCTGCCATATAAAAAATAACTTTTAGCAGGTCAAACTATAAATTACCTATATAAATTCGACGTGAAAGCCGCCATAAAGATAATGGAGTCGCTTATTCTTTTTTCCTCTTTGGAGCAGGCATCGCGCAGTAATTAACTTAGGACTTAGAGGATAGATAAAAAGAGTCCCATCTAGTTATGCATTAAGTTACTGAAAATCTATTTATATACGGATGTGGACCAAATTTTGGCATAGAGGCATTTAGTTCGCCTACATTTTAATTGATTCCACCACCACGTTGTGACACGAAAGTGACCCAAATTATTTTTTCGTGTCACAGCGGAATAAATTAAAATAGCCGAAATTTTAGTCCTCACCCATACAGTACCACGGTTGATCGTACTTCCCTAACCGGAATGTCGATATAGAGGAGGAACAGAATTGGAAAAGGCGTCTCTAAACAATGCAAGCGGCAAGTCATGTAACAGTTGGGGTGACAACGTTATCAGAGGGTTTGGACCCTGCAGAATACGGATCTGCCTGTCGCCATATCGAAATTTGAGCCGGAAGTACGGTATACCGGAAAAGGTGCAGCCCATACAAAAAAATTCGTAGTACATTTAATAAATTGTTGCTCTGGTACTCTAAAAGAGGTCCGATTGATATGGTTTTTTGGTATGTTGTGAAGGACAATATTAGCCATGGTAACCTAAAAATTTCGGCCCTCCAGCTCCATAACTTTGGCCGCCATCTTGGAAATAGTGTCATTTTTTCAGTTCTTTGCTTTTACTGTCGTCAAAGTTCATTCCAGTGCTAAACATAGTTCTACAATATTGTAGAATACAAAATTTGCTAAAACTTTTGTGTACAAAGATTTTTTCCATGACCCCTAGGGACGAAGATATGACAGGATATATCATTAAAAATTGCCACTTTTTTCTAGTTTTCCGTTCGTTTACATTTTAAGTGCATTTTAGCACTAACTATAGTTCGGCAATATTGTAGATCACGAAATTTGCTACAACTTTTGTATTGAAATATTTTTTCCACGACCATTAGGAAAGAAGATATGAAGTCATCTATGGAGTAGCACCGTTGAAATTTGCTACTTTTGCAGTTTTCTTCTCATATTTAGGTTTGAGTGCATTTAATCGCAATCTGTAGGGGATCTATGATGGTCGAGTGATAGCGGGATAGACGACAAGATAAAGCATCTGTCACTTTCCGATCTATACCACTTCAATCCCTCAGAAGACAAAATCGTCTATTTCCACGATACCTAGAAGATCGTAGGTACTTTGAATTTGCATATAATTTTGTCTTCTATAATATTGCTGACCGAGAAATGCACTAAAACAAAAATATGTGAAGAAAACTGGAAAAGTAGTAAATATAGACGGTAGTACCCCATAGGTGACATCGTATCTTCTTTCCTGATGATCGTGGAAAAAATATTTCAATACAAAAGTTGTAGAAAATTTTGTAATCTACAATATTGCTGAACTATAGTTAACGCTAAAATGCACTTTAAACGTAAATATGAGAGGAAAACTAGAAAAAAGTGGTAATTTATAATGATATCTCCTGTCATATCTTCGTCCCTAGGGGTCATGGAAAAATTCTTTGTACACAAAAGTTTCAGCAAATTTTGTGTTTTACAATATTGCCAAACCATGTTTAGCACTAAAATGAACTATAACGACAGTACAAGCAAAAAACTGAAAAAAGTGACAGATTTTCCAAGATGGCGGAGAAAGACGTGGAGCTGGAGTGTCAAAAATTTCGGGATACGATGACAAATATTGTTCTTTACGGCATATCAAAAATCCATAACAATTGGACCATAGTTAGGGTACCGGAACAACGATTTACCAAATGTACAACGAAAAAATTTGTATGGGCTGCACTTTTTCCGATATAACATTTTTCCGGCTCAAATTTGGGGATGGAGACAGGCAGATCCATATTCTGCAGGGTCTAAACCCTCTGATTACGTTGTCACCCCAACTGTTACACGATTTGCTTCTTGTATTCTACTTCTTCAAAAATGGGCCTACTCTAATAACCACAAACCATTCTTAATTATATTGATTGGAGTTTTTGGTCTATATTCGATAAAAGATTGTCATTTGATTTTATTTCAATGCCATTTAAATAGATGATTCAATTAAACTATATTCGACATTAAGTACCTATTGATCTCAATTGACAACATTTCATATTTTTAACTACTTTATTTTATGAACTATTTAGAAAATAGGTAAAAATTTAAGCCACCCGTATTTTTTCTTTTTCAATTTAACTCATTATTTCATACAAAAAAAACACGTTGAAAAGTAGGTCATTCCAAAAGGGCGTAAGTAAAATATGACGTCATCTTCCCAACAAGAAACCAGAGCCACTCCAGAGCAGCGATTGTCTGTACTCTGTACTAAGGTCTCCCTGAATACAGCGAGGAAGATGACGTCAACTTTCGGTTTACAGTAATTTGCGATTTATTCCGAAATTAATGGAGAAAAAAATCTAAAGAAATGTTTTTTGTGTACTTCACACGTTTTTACCGAAATGGTTTTCGAATTAAGACTTTTGGAAATTATGAAATATTGTCAATTGTTGTCTACGATTAAAAATATAAACATATGTATGTATGTATGTAATAACTTTATAGTACGCAAAAAAACACAAAAAATACAAACAAATAAGGACATTTTGGTACAAAGGCAAACTTATCCCTAAAAGGGATCTCTTCCAGTTAACCTTTAAACATATCTTCTATTAAAACAATAATTTTACCATAGCCTGATTTTTTACCTACCTCCTTATAAAGTAATACGCTATACAAGTTCTATGCAAGAAACAAATGAACGCATCATATATTTTACTATGTACTTTATAATAAAAAAAAACAGAGTATGGAGACCTATTGTGACCCTCTGTAAATATTAAAGGTATCTACTACACTCGCTAGCAAATAAAACGGATAAACTTTGTATTGGATGTTGAGTGTATTTCGCAGTTCATGCAAACCATTCGTGTACCTTATTGCAAAGGTATTAAGGTCCACCAATGTTCAGTTAAAACTGTGAGGCTGTTAGTACTTTTCCATTGAAAACCCTTGTTCGTAATAATAGCCTTACTCCCATCTTACTCCGTATTAACTTCAGTGCAACGGGTTTTTCCTAGAAAACGTTAGAGACGAACAAACCCGATGGTTTTTCTATATACAAAGAAATTCTCTTTGAGACAAACAAAGTAGGTAGGTTTTATGACTTTTATATGATATTATTTATTTATCTCACTATAGACTACATTGTATATATACTCGTATTTTTAAATTTATTTAGGCTTCCGTAATTATTTGTTTTTTTTTAATTAACATGCATATTAAGATTTTTTTACTTGATGATATTCAGTTCTGTTTATTACAGATCATCCCATTGATGGGCAAAGGCTTCCCGCATAATAGACCACACGTTCCTATTGTGCGTAAGTCTGGTCCATGTGCTCGAACCGAATTTGACCAACTCGTCCCTCCATCGCGTTCGTGGCCTCCCGACCGATCTTTTGAGGTGGCTTGGACACCAAACTGTGGTTGCTTGAGTCCATCGATCGTCTCTTTGTCTTGTGATGTGTCCGGCCCAGTCCCTTTTTTTTTGCTTTGTTTATTGCGTCTGTGATGACTGTTTTTCTTTTAAGTTATTGTTAGAGAATAGCTTTCTTACTTCCTGTGATACTTCTTTCCATTTTCCGCTGTGTATTAATCTTCAGCGTTTTTATTATATTTGTTGTAGTTAACGCCCAAGTCTGTGCTCCGTGTAAGTATAGGAAGAATGAAAATATCTCACTTTATACAATACCATATTAAACAAGAGACAAAAATATTATATATTTACGTTCGCAACGTGTAAAAGACTATTTCTATGTCGTTCATTTCACCGCGTTCGTGAAGAGCCAGAAAAGTCAGGAGTAACTGAAGGATTTAAAATATTATTGTAATCTTGTTCCAGAGTTGGACTTGGACTATCTGGAGCGCGGGGGAGGGGGTACCATGACGGTGGGCGCTCCCAGTGTGGAGCCCAGCCCAGACAGTTTGGACCTCGTCAAGGTGGTGCTGCTTGGCGCTCCGGGGGTTGGCAAAACTAGCATCATACAGGTACTAACTCATGGAATTGTTAGTTATCTAGATCTAAGGGTACCATGACGTTGACGGTGAGCCCTGACACATATTAATATACTCTTTGCGGTGAGCACTCCCAGTGTGGAGTTTAGCCTAGAAAGCTTGATTAAACTTCAACGCCGTCGGCAAAACTAGTAAATAATTATCATACTGGTAATAGGCCTTTACCTTAATTCATCGGAATGTTCACACTGCCGGACGGTGACAGTAGTATCGTTAATGGTGTCCCCTTCTTTTACAGAAAAATGTTTCGTAGAATGAATTGTTTCGCAGAATTTTCGTTTCACAGAAACTTTTTTTTTCAGAAACCGGTAACTTTTTAGGTACTTACAGTTAAAATGCAATTTTGTAGAACCCAATTAGATCTACCAGAAAAGTAGGTTAGGTTAGAACTGCGACCCTTTTGTAAAAAAATGTTTTCTATGAACTGAAAATTCTGCGAAACAATACGTCTATGAAACTTCTGTCTGCGAAACAAAGTACAACCATTAAATGAGTGACGTTTTCATATCCATTAGTATGGAACTTTATTGTTTAGTGTCAAATGTCAAAGTGAAAAATGTCAAAGTTACCTCTACGGCTGCAAGATGGGTACTGAAGCTAATTGAGAGAGCACGATAAATACGAACTTTTCCGATAAAGTATGAACGAAAACCATTTTGCACTACATCTGTAACTTAGATTAATGATGGTTGTACTTTGTTTCGCCCACCAATTTGTGTACCCATCTTACAGCCGTAGGGGTAACTTTGACACTTTGACATTTAACACTAAACAATAAAGTTCCATAATAATGGATATGAAAACGTCACTCATTTAATAAAATCATTGATTGACAGTTCGGGTGCCATCGTATTCCGATTGAGATCCGAGTGTTCCCGAAAGAAAATCATTTTGCAATACATCTGTATAAAAAACACGTTGCCGTTGATGCGCAAACGAGACTACCCTAACGAAAGAGACATGACTCGGTGTTCTCTGTGTACCTAAGTACTATTAATTATTCTATGCTGGTAAAACTTGTTCACTACCTGAAGAGGGTTAGGGTGTTATTTTGCTTTGAGACTGAGGCAGCCGAGTGATATTAGGAAAACAGATTCCGTAATGGCGTACCTTGGGAGCAAACCATGAACCCTTCTTGAATAATGAAAATTGACCTTAAGTTTTTCGTTTCCACCAGGACCTAATAGCAATTTTTATGACAGAGGAAGCACTTGAACGAGAAAAGTTATGCAATTACCACGAGTCTACATCATTGTGACAACTGTTGACAGTTTGGAATTTATTGCTTTAACTTTGTGACGCTTTGCAAGTTCGCATAGCTAGATGCCACGTTCCATCCAGCCTCGCTATAAGTAACTCATGCAATGGCAATAATAATTTTTTGTTTTACTGCCCTATGTATCGTTGCCCGCCATACTTAGGGCGTTAAAACAAGTAATATTTCAGAATTTATGTCAAACCTGCAATTACCCTACGCGTGCTAAAAATTCCACTTCTTGGCCAGAGGGAAACAGGGGTAACATTTGCGCTCTCGTACGAAACGCATAAGTTCTCACTCGTAGCCGCAGCGGCACCGAGGCCTGTGTAGCGACTAGCGAGCGCTTGCTACTATGTAGTGCAATTTTAGGAGAACAGTATTTCTACCTTGTAATATTGAAATTGAGGCATCTATCCTACCGGGGAACTGGGGCATCTATTCTGGAATTACCCTACAAGCGCGCGCCACTAGCTTTTGATGTTTTATGAGTTAGTGAGATTTTGATCTTTGTGTATTGTGTAGCTTGAAGCAAAACATGTCTGTAATACGAATCCAATCTCATTCACAAAGGTGCTCGTAAAAACTGTAGATCTCCGTTCAGCTTCTTAAATTATTCAGATCATTTATCGCCACTCCGGGTTATAAAACTGGTGAAATTCAATGGCACTTGTATCATCGTCATGCACTCGTACATCTTCGTATGTTAAAAAAAAGTTATGTGAAGACAGGCGTTATTTTTGATCGCTGGCAATATACTTTTATGGTCTACTTAGGAGACGCTATTTGACACTTTTTAAGGCGCGGGGGGGGGGGGGGGGACACAAGCTCTCTCTATACAAACTTTGTGCAAGTTTTTCTTCGCTTATGCTTATGTTTATATTAGCCAGAACTTGTAGAAAAAAATATTTTTGTATTTTTTTAATTTACTAGTGCAGTACCTTCGTTCGTAAGGGCGAGGTAAAGAAGGGATACCCACTCAACTGACAGTTGACATTGACAGCTGACAGATTTCTCCTATCGTACCGCCCCCACACACAAGTCAGGAAGTCGCCTTACATTGATATGTTGCGAACTTACCACCCATTACACACTCCACCCTATTACGATAGTAGATTCCTACTGAACCCATGGGATTACTTGACGTGCTAATTGAACGAGTGAAACGAAGGTCTCCATTTCACCATGGGTAAAAATGTTATGTGTCAGTTTTTCCCCTCTACTTGACGCATTTCTCAACCAATTCTCGTGGAAATGTGCGAGTATGTTCGATATATTTTTTATAGCTTTTGTTGTCTATTCAGTTTCTTAATGGTGTTACAGAACGTAATAAATGACAGTCGAGAGGTCTACAGCAGTATATTTACTCGTACATATTTGTATCAGGCAATAAACGTGGTTTGACACCTGTTTCACTTCTGTACTACGTGACATTCGATGATTTCTGAAAATAGATACATAGTTCCGAAGATGACCACAAGTATGCAACCTTAAAAATACGTACTCTTAACTCATTATCGTATTAGCATAATATACAAAATGAAGTATTCTATGGGTAAATCCAGTTTACGCATGACCAAATAAAAACTTGAGATTTACCGAACCGTTACCGTATTTTCCTTCAGATCAAGAACAGATTACGGGGACTTTTTATACTTGTGTTGAGTTGAGAGGAAATGACTTATCGGTGCCATCGATCAAGTATCAGACCCGCCGACCTTTTCCTCTATTGTGAAACGAAATAGTTCTATTTTAGAGGTATTTTTTGGCTCCGTTAAATTAGGGTTGCTCCGTTTAATCTATTATGCGCAGCGTAATTTATGCACAACGAAATATTTTATTAATGAATTAATTAACGATTTTTTTACCGGTTACAATAGATTTTCATAGAACGCGAATTGTTGGAAACGCAATGATGTTGTGATTTTGAAATATTTTGTGTTGAATGTTCTATGATTATTCTATAAGATTTGATGTATATACCGTCACTCTGAATTAAATGGTGAATAAGTAACGTTGGTTTGGCTCTCCAGTGATATACTCTGGCATTCTCTTCAAGTGACGACCGTGACGGGACAAAATTAAATAAACATTTTTCTCTCTAAATATGAAGTAACGTTAATGTTGGAACAGTTAATCTCATGAACACTCGGATAAGAACGAACAGTGCTCAGCGATGCGATCACGGAAAGTTTTTGACCGTTTGTAAGGTAGATCTAAATGTCAAATCCCATACTATAAATGACATTAAAATATGCCGGCCGTACGTTCGAAAAGTAACGTGGTTACCCCGCTAGGGTAACCAGATAACTAGCGTTCCGGAAAATGGGAAGACATTAAGTTCATTATTCAGAATTATTTGTATAAGTATAATTCTACGTAGCTTTGTTCATAATACTCCACCAATCCCACCATTGTTATTAAAATATATCTTAATTCAAAGTTAGGTAGTTGTGAATATACCTACTTAAAATCATCATCACTATCATAAGCCTGTAATCGATCACGGACATATGCCTTCCCCAATTCACGCTACCACACCCATTAATCTCAAAAATCAGAAAAGTAATCAAGTAATTTACCTGTAAGTTGACGAAGTCACCCACATATGCTAGTATCAAAATAAAATACAATTTTACTTCTCGATTCGTTTCATAGATATACATGTAACTCTACTCATAAATTCAAAGTAGAACGCCACGCTGGGGACAATCTCTGCGTAATGGAAATTGGTATTAAATTATAATTTGATGCGACATGTAATACAGTAAATTGCTTGCGTAATACCGTCGTATTTGTGGTGGCGGGCGTTACGTATGTGGGTAAGGCCGTAAAATTGGGCTTATGTAACATAAAAGTTTACTCTAACTTAAAATCTCAATCTAATGCGTGTTAAAGCACGAAATGGCAACATAAGTCATTTAAAAGTAACTTTAAAAAGTGAGCCTCCGACCCCTTCTTTTTCAATTATATGAGACTGCAATAGACATATTAGCTCGTACATGACACCTAGCTATAAACTAACACGTATATTATATAAACAATCCGTTAAAGTACATAAAACCGTACAAATTTAGCTTGAAATCTTCTCACAACTCAAAAAATCTTCGGCACAAACTCAATCGGCACGCACACACATTACTCAAGAAAAAATGGTTGAGTTGATAGAGAAAGATAGCCTTATTCCGATTCCTATAAGAGAAAATAGAAAAGAGTGCCATGTTATGTCTCTATCACCGACCGAGCATATTTTCATGGTCGGGTTATAGGCACAGGCACACTTCCATAAGCAAATTAGACATGCAAACGGGCCAAATTGTGTAGTATAAATTTTATATGAATGATCTTTCTCTTACCCCCGGTCGGTTGGTAGCGCATTTATAAACACTAGTATACAATATATCTATGTAGTAAGTAAATGCAATATTGACAGAAATTAAGTGAGAAAATCTGTATACCGAGAGGTCACGTAGTTGGAATTTTTAGTAAGATATATCACACAGATTGAGACGATTTGCAAACTGCGTAAAC
Organism: Cenopis cana; assembly: GCA_951800055.1. Taxonomy (NCBI): domain Eukaryota; kingdom Metazoa; phylum Arthropoda; class Insecta; order Lepidoptera; family Tortricidae; genus Cenopis; species Cenopis cana. The sequence continues at coordinate 11,288,207 of OX637492.1, forward strand.
AACGTTAGATCTTATCACATTATTAAGCCTTTCTCAAGCTAACTCACTGCCAAGTCAGTAATCTCGTAAGTTTATCGTTCTATGAATATTTTATTTCCACTCCAAGAGCATAAAGTGAGCAAAACAGTAGCTATCAGACCAACCGTATGGTCTCCGTTATGATCGTAAAAGTTTACCTGTAGGTTTAAAATGGTGGATGGTACACCGTAGCCTATGAATGCTTGCGACTCCATAACAATCAAAAGCACGCTGCTGACATTCTTGTGATATCAGGACTCGGTGGATTAACAGTTTGAGTCAAATTCAGGTCCTCCACTCACTCTCAACTTCACGTCCTCGGGAGCTCTGGCGATCTTACTCATCACCATGTTTAAAAATTACAATAGCGAACAAAAACTTCAAAAAAGATGTAAAAGAAAACAAGGATTTAAAAAATACAAAAATCGGCTTCTCGGCGCTGCGGTCGGGGTAAACCCGTTTACGGCCGCAGCTAAGTAAATAGAATAGCAAAGTAGTCCTTTGTTAAAAATAGTAATCTAAATCAGGCCTTACCTACTTAAGACACCTGGTTTTACCAGGAACTGGTATGGTCTATGTCTGTCTGTAGGAATAATCCCGACATTCAGCTTGCGTGTTGAATTACTAGAAGTAGAGGTTATACCTACAGACTGACACGTACTAGGTCCTGGTGAATGTGGTCTCAAGTAACCCTTGCGTGTCCTATTTTACTACATTTGACAGCACTTTAAAATTGTCTAAGGCTACTGTAGCCAAATGTTCCAAACAAAATATTCCGACTCCGTCGTTCGAAATTTATTTTTCATGTTCGATTAATACTGAATTTTCTTTCCAGCAATTCGTCTGGAGCGACTTCTCGGAGGAGTACGTACCGACGGACAAAAAACAAACGTTCTACCCTTCGGTGATCATCAATGAGCACCTCTACGAAGTCAAGATCACAGACGTGCCCGTCATCCCTTACTTCCCCATTAACTCTTACTACGAATGGGCCCACTACCGCTTCTACGGTCTACGGAATGCCACTGCATACATCCTCGTCTTCGACCTGTCTAACGTAGAGACCTTCCAGTATATACGCACTCTTAGAGACCAGATGGTCGAGAGTAGGGATATGAGGAATGTGCCAGTTCTCGTGGTTGGGAATAAGCAGGACTTGTTGTGTAGTACCACGCCTTCAGCTGCAAGCGGTTTGCAGCAGCTGGCCATTGCTGAGAGTGCTTGTGGCGATTCTAGAGAGAAACGAAGGAATATTGTCAATCTCGTTCGCAAGCATTGGAAGTGCGGTTACGTGGAATGCTCAGCTAAGTACAACTGGAGAGTGATTGCTGTGTTCAAAGAGTTAATGGAGATGATCGATGCGCTGGAGTGGAGCGGAGGTGGAAGGAATTCTGAGCCTCCACCTGACTCCTCGGCAGGGGGTGCGTCGGAGAACCGATGCACTGTTACTTAGCACCACTAGACTTCGGAACGTCTGAAGCTAAAGTGGACGAAATTTTGTTAGTGTTGGACTATTATTAGGTACTGAACGCACACTAGATTAGTGTTGATGTTTAATATGGTTGTTGTAAAGGTTTTTGTAAAAATTGCCTAAGTACCCACCAGATGCGAGTGCTCTGACCCTTTTGGCCTTTGGCACATTTATTTTAGATTCAAGGGTTTTTGCGTTTCCCGAAAAATTTCTTTTTGTTGTAATGAAATCAAAAATGTTAAAACATTTCAACACACATTTACATATGCTCTAAAATAAAAGTAATAAAATAAGTAACAACATTTGTGACTGTCATCTCTTGACATCTTTAGTTATCTTATCTTTATTGTGGTTCAATAGTCAATACTAAATAGATTCCTTAACAATTATTTCCTAACTTCATTTGTTTTCAATTGCAACTTCCTTTCCAGGGTACTTTTTGTACTTTTGTACTCAAACCTAACTTATATATAAAAGTACCTATACTTAAGACGTTGTATTACTATTAGAATATTTAAGCAATGGCTGTACAGCTTGACAACTTAATATCGATGAAAAGGTAATTGTGAAAATCAATTCTTGACGCAACTAATTTGCAACTTAGGCCACATTTAGGTACTTTTTTTGTGATTTAGCGGGCACAACATTCTGGCATCAACTGTAATTTTCTTTCCAAGACAAGCAGTGTAAATCAAGAAATCGTATTAATTCCGTGGGGCTAATTTCAACATGACAGAAATGAGTGAAAAATGTAGGTATTATCCAAGCAATTCTTTAATTATTTACGCCTCCAACACGCCTTTTAGTATAATTTCCATCCCGAAGTCCCCTATTTCGGTGGATGGAGGCAAGTTTAATACTTGTACCGCTTTGGTTAACCACATTAGATTTATGGGCGCGTGTGTTGCGATTTCCAACCCCTCTTTCCACATCTCACCTCGTTTCTAGAATAACTTGACCTCGAGATTTTTCAATCGAGATTGTAAACAAATGCAATGCAAATAGGTATTCGAAAAGTCTACTAATACATGCAAGAAGGGCTTAAGTTTTTCATCTAGGTATACCCGCCGACGTACACTATACACAAAGTATATAAAAACTTTGTCGTTGTCGTTTGTCGTTTCGGATGTGCCACAACTACCTGCGGTTGATTACTGGGCGGCAAACATTTTTTTTAAACACCTAAAAAAATTAATGTTTCCTTTGAGTGGATTTCCTATCTCCATTGTATAAAGAACCTTCCCTAGGTGTCATAAAAAAACCAGTCTAGATGGCCATTCCGAGGCAAGTTGTGGCCATTATTTCGAAATTGACATCAAGTTGTCGTTAACAAGTGGCTTCGGACTGGGCCTGTACTCCGAACATCGAAATTCGAACTTGGTATCGTGCTGTCCTTTTCAATCTCGTGTGTGTGTGTGTGTGTGTGTGGTGTGTTTCGTGTCACAATATGAGTGAAAGGGACGGCACTATACGAAGATTGGATTTTGAAGTTCGAAGTAGACCCTCTGCTATGTGAATTCATACCAGCTTGATACAGAAACCACGAAAATTCCGAGCTTAGCGGTGTGCATGTAATCTTTACAAAGTGCTCGTCGCACTGTGTGGCGTATCCTCGGAACCACATAACGTTCTCTAGTTAACTTTGTTTCCTTTGCAGAGGAAAGCAGCCAGATATTTTCATTAAAAAAAAGGTAAACGCCCCGATGTCTGACACATTAATCCATACTAATATGAAGTCGGTAAATTATAAATGTGAAAATATACAACTCTGTACATTAGACTCTGTACTCTGTATATTTTATATGTACTCCTTTATTACTGGTGCAATAAAGAATATTATTATTACTACTACTACTACTACTACTACTACTACTCTGTATTTTACCTCTTCACGCTTAAACTGCTGACTCGATTTGGGTGAAATCTGGTATGAAAATAGCTTGAGCCTCGGAAAAAACATAGGATAGTTTGTATTCCGGAAAGCATCCCATTAGGGGGTAAAATGGAGAGATGGAAGTACGGTATGAACGAATCTCATGCAGACGAAATCGCTGCCAAAGTCTAGTACCAAATATCTCATGCATGTTTGATGACGATTCCCAAAGATTACGTGACATGCAGGTATATAGGCCAACCGTATAACGGTGACGGAAACAGGGCTAAGAGAGGTTATGTCAAAGGACAGGGATGAGAGGCCCCTTACGCCGTTTCAGTTCGGTCGTCCTATACAGTCATTAGTCTCTGTTAAAATACAGCCACGTTATCCTAATCTACGTAGTCTGTATAAATAGCAGCCAAATTGATAGGGTGAAAAAACCAATGCTTAGCATCTTAATTTTGAACAGTTGATATCTATTGTCCATCTGTCATTTAATAACTTGAATGTGTCAAGTATGATGTGAGTGTCACGCACTGGAGCCGTTACCCTAGTTTCGTGTGCTAACTCTGTGTTGTGCTTCTTCCACGTGCTTCCTCTATCGTTGTGCTATATTTAAAACTTAATTTCGCTGTATTGTTAAGAAATGCACATGGTATATAGTATGTTGTGCTGTTTTAGGGAAAAACTAAATATAGGTATCACTATATATACGGGGTGTGGCCTGGAACAAGAGCAAATAATTTCAAAAGAGGCTTCCTTAGAACATCTACAGTAACCCCTTGTGTATATTTTATTTTTTAAATTCGGAGAAACTTTGATCTAAAGTTAGGACCCTCAAGTGATGGATCTTGACACCACGAGATTATAGCACATCTGTCGGTACAGATTCAAAGGTAATTACGTAGTCATAATAATTTTAGCATTTCTCTTTTGAGAAGATATATTTTTTTAGCTACGATTTTTTTTTTTTGTTGTTTAAAAAAAAGAGTTATTAATACTATTCCAAAAAGTAATAAAATAAACGAAAACTGTCCTTGCAACCTTGCATTAAAAAATATATAAAAAAATCGACTCTTCCACTTGGATGTAATTGTGGGCAAGTTTAATTATTTGCTCATGTTACAAGGTCACAATGTGTGTTCCACAATGTTCTATCATTAAGTTTTGTAATGCAAAACTAAAACGAAAAATATGAAAAATGACAAAACCTGCTTAATTACGAGCGCTGGAAAAGGCTCGAAACATTCAACTGTATTTATTACATAACATACGCAATGAAATCCATTTACATCGTATTATTTTATGTAACCGCCTTACTTCTCAATTTAACCGAGTCCTCAAACTTCGTCAAATAATTTAAGAAGAAGAATTTGGTTAGTATGTTTTTTGTAGTTGTACTTAGGGATTGTAAATAATTTTGTACAGTAAATGAACGCCTACAATAAATATCTCCTAAATCTAAAATGTATGTTAAAAAAATCATGTTGGTTTGTGCAAATGTGCAGTAATAAGAAGTGTTACAGTATTTTTTGCAGTAATTTACTGCCATTGCTTTGAAGCTAGTTGAAACCCAAATTTTGTTGTATAAAGTGTAAGAAATTGGTACCTAGTTTAAATGTTGTAAGGTTGTTGGATACAAAACATAAAATTTGATAACAAATTATCTGTTAATAAAACACTCTCATGAATCTCATGATTACGCTTTACCTACAGGAAGACATGTAACATTAAAAAAAAACATAAGCCAAAGCTCCTCTTGTCGTAGGAATTGTAAATATAAAAGTGTATTTCTAAATTTAGAAATTCAATGAGACTTGTTTGTTGTTAAGTATATGGCTTGTTAATTTTATTTAAAACGTTATCTCATGTGTTGACGTAAACTTGCACAACTAACGACTTTAAGCGACTTCCTGACTTGGCGGGGCAGGATCGATATGTGACATTTTCTTCTTTGACGTAAACTTACTGACGTCGCAAAAATCCCCACTTGACGGAATACTGTCAGTATTAGGTACATTTGCGCAGTAGTAATATCATGCGCAGAAGCAGAGCAGTACTGCCTTCACATCGTCCCGCTTCCGCGCATCCCGCGCCAGTCAGGAAGCACTCATTTAAATGTAAGGGCACAGTAAAAAGTAGTACTGAGTTGACTGACAGTTGACACTGACATTTGACAGTTTTCTCATATCGTACCGCCTCCACACCGACAAATCAGGAAGTCGTCTTAAGAACTAAATTCAACAATTGAATTTATCATGGAATTCCGCAAAGTAACGCCTGAGTCAATCAATGACTTAAGAACTAATCTTGATGTATTATGGGTTGCACAAAGCCGTCTGTCGTACGGTGCGTTCGTTAAATCCGTGCCAGACGGTCGAAAACAAGCCACAAAACCGAGCGACCTTGGTCCACACGGACCGTGTAGAGTACCTAGACAGTTGTTACCAGCAAGGTTTCCTTTGAAAACCTGTCTTTGCAGACCAAGGTCGCTCCGTCCTAGGGTCTTGGCGACTGCCTGGATCGCGCTTTAAAATCATACGTTTGATGAGTTTCTACAAGATAGCCAGCCGGTGCCATATTTAACATTGATCGGCGTGTAATCGTAAGTTGGTACAACCCACCCTTAATGTCAACAATGTTAATATTATTTTACTGTCCGTTCTCCTTCATAGAAAAATACTTTGTTTATCGTTACAAATGTTACATACAAGTCTAAGGCGACTTCCTCAAATGGCTGTGCGGAGGCGGTACGAAATCAGACAGCTGTCAGTGTTAACTGTCAAACTAGACATTAACGCTTCTTTACTGCACGCCTACATTTAAATGAGTTCCTCCCGACTGTATTCCGCACACGATATTAATAAGTCAGGGAGTCGGCTAAGGCTGTATTTATCCACAAGCGGGGAGTACAGTAGCTCGAGATGCGGGCAGCCAGATAAACTTCTACACAACGTTAAATCTAGAGACCGTTTCAATTTTCAACACATGTAACAAAAGAAAGGGGTATAATTAAAGCTAGGGACACACTATCCTTGCATACATACGCAACGTATGCAACATATTACTGAAATCTGGACCCTGAAATTTGTATGCTTAGAAACAGCATGTAAAATGCAACGTTGCATGTGACAATTGTGTGTCTAAGCCTATAAATTTCAGGGTCCAGATTTCAATAATGCAATGCATTGTATACGTTGCGTACGTGGGATTAGTGTGTCCCTAGCTTTAGACGTTCCATATTTGGCCCAACTCTGTATCTGTTGAGATCTTTATACAAAAGTTAAGCGGTGCAATAAAAGCGTTGTGAATACTTTACTCGTTTCATTTTCCAACCCTTTTAATTGTGTTCACCTAAATGTTATTTACAAAAACAACATTTTGTGTAAATAATGAATAAATCGGTCCTGTTTGAAGCTAAATTTTATTACTCAAAACTGATATAAAAACATTAAGCTACGTTAGTCTAGTGGTTCAAACTTACGGCTGTCAAGCGGCGGGTTCGAATCCCGGCTGATACCTTAATGTTTTTCGAAGTTATGTATGAAATATCATTTTGATATTGTGAGGAAACCTGCACATCTGCGAAGAAATAGTATTAAGTCCCACGTCTGCTTTCGAAGATCTTAAATAAGAAAGAAAAACACACAAACAGGGAGTTCCGGCGAACAACGCAATATCCGGAATAAACCCCGCCGGAAACTAACTGGGGCAAACTACGGCTTCCGGGCGCCCTTAATAAGGGCGGGATAGGTTTTAACCGATTTGGGAGAGGACAAGGCCTCTTTAACAGGGATTATGTTTGTGACAAGCTGACAGGGCTATTTTTCTGTTCGAGCTAAGGTAAGCTATGTTTTCATACTTTATCGAGTTAAAACTACGAATTCATTATACATATTAAAATTCACTGTCAATACATAAATGTGTAGTTACGGAGAAATAAGTCATTCCTATTTTGTACTCTGTGAAATGATTTAGTGTCCCGAAATGTTTGGAAACCATCACCAATTGGCAATTCAAGTGGCAATTATTTCACCGAAATTACTTAATATCATATATATGTCACTGAGATGTTATTAAGATAAATAAAATAGTAAAAATGTTCACCGATGTGAAATAATAGTCACCGGAATTAAAATAATAATAGAGAGCAATTAGGAGAGGTAGGGCACAGAATAATGTCATCTCTTGCTCGAATTTGGAGCAGCCCAACTGGGGAAGTACCTCCGCCTTGCAGACGACGCTGAACCGCATCCGCACGGGAGTCGCTCGCTGCAACTTACTTTCTGCACAAGTGGGGCCTGAAAGAGTCGCCGGCGTGTGACTGTGGCGCACCGCAGCAAACAGTTTTCCATATCGTAGATGAGTGTCCCAACCGATGTTTTGCTGGTGGCATCAAGGAGCTTAGCGAGTGCTCTGAGGCGGCCATTAGACTGGCTAAAAAATTTAGATATAGATTTGTAACACACGCAGGACTAGTTTTCAAGGCCGTACGATAATAATAATAATAAGACCACAGCCATAATAACGTTAAGCTTACTTACTGTACACATGTAGTGTCGTGTTCCTGGAGGTGAGCAAGGTTGCCAGAGCTCCCGAGGATGCACTGTGTTGAGAGCGAGGGACCTTTTGTCCCTCCTGCTGTCAAGTGTCAACACAGTGATACCTCAAATTCTAAAATCAATTCGTAACGCAAGTTAGTCATAAAATTTATGTGGGTAACTTATGTGTAGACATATTTATTTGTCTCACTATTGTATAAAAATCATATGACTCAAAGCTCTCAAAGCACGATTACCTGTTTAAACTGTCCAAAATCGTTTTTAAAAGACATAGGACCTAAGTTATAAACAGACATAAGTTCGCAAAATCCTCAGCCTTTTTGCTGATACAAGAAATTACGTATATGTATTGCCTCACTAAGGGAATACTGGCGAAGAGGTCCATAACGTATTATGTCGGTGCTACTAAAAGTACACAGGTAATAAACAACCTTGTCACTGCAGCGCTCTAGGGACCCATTTGGCACAGCATTCCCATTCATTGTTAATTGTTCTTTTTGTAGGCTTTTAGCTGAAATAAACAGAATCGAAATAGGTACCTGGAACTGTGCAATGTTTTTGTCTCATGGGCATATTTAGGTAATACGTACCTCTATAATAGCAGTTTTTGTATTTTACGAATTACTCACGTACCCTATCTATTATTTAATCTTATTCTAAACTTTATTTGTACGTAAAGTCTGGTAATACCCTTAAGGAATTTCTTATAACTAACCTGTGAGAAACTGAGAACACATAACTAGTGGCTCTGTGAGCTGTAGACCTCGTGAGTGTTTTTTTTTATTTCCAAAACTATGTTAGATATCGAACCTGTAGAGCAGGGGTCGGCAACCTTTTAGCACCCTCGGGCCACATAGTAGCTAAAAAAATCTTCGCGGGCCGCAGATGATAATAATGATCACTGTCTGTTGATATCAACTCGAAACAAATTGGTACGCCGTACGCGACAGTAACGTAGTAAAAATTCGCACCCCTTTTTACGTGAAAAACGAGAAAGACGAAAAAACCGACTTTTCACAGATAAACCAGCTAGTTTCCTTACCAAACCCAGATAATTCGCATTTCAACCGCATCGTAATTTCGCGATTCATTCGATCAATGCAAGCATATAGAATAGCAGATATAGAAACTTTAAGGGGGGGACGGGTCATAAAGTCATAACACACCTAGATGAAAACGCGAGCGCGAAATTTTTCGAACACTGATTCAAATGTGGCAAATACTTCATACGCATCAAGTCATAACAAATCTCGTTGAAAACGCGAGCGTAGCGAGCGCGAAATTTTGCGAACATTATTATGCAGGTCTGGAGAATACTTCATACGCATCAAGTCATGTAGACGCAAACGCGAGCGCAGCGAGCGCGA